>OZ005736.1:176149709-177504573 GCA_963930755.1 Eudasyphora cyanicolor | reverse complement strand
ATTGCGTTTGTCACAAGCAATGTCAGTTTAACAATGAATGAGAAAACGATTGTCACAAAAGAATAATTTGATTGAATTATGATATTTAATATGTTTTATAAAATTATTATAAATCAAAAATGTCACAATTTTTAGTAAAATGTCCCCGGGAGCTCCCCGACGAACACCTCTGCTATTATTTGGCTGCTATCTTCTAATTGAGTTGTAGACAAACTGTAAAAAAGAAAGCATGTATGTTAGAACATATTAAAAATGTAGCGAGATGTTATCTTACAATATATCGAACTTTTTAGTCAAAAGTAAATTTTATAGGTCAATATTCTGACCCAAATGCTGACAATTCAAAAGTTTCCACGTCCATGAATAGAATACTAAACTACATTAGAAAGTAACATGAAAAACTTCGGGTGAAAAAACGTGTTGCATAATGTCATTAAAAAGCAAAGTTTAACTGTTTAGTGTTGAAAATATCAGCAGTTTCCAGAAGTATCCAGTTGCATTGTGCCTGCATAAATTTATTTCACAATTACCATTAGCAGCTTCAGTACCTAAACGTGTGATGATTGATTGTTAATGATTTTAATTTGCTTATTCACAATTTAAGACGTGTGGAAAAACAACCAGTTAGTCGTTAACAAAAGCAATAGACGGTCTCAGTTTCTGTTAAAATCTTTTGTTTTTGTTATTCCGGCTTTCCACAAAATATTCAATATTTTCATGCAGTGGTCGATCCATTTTTTTGCTATTAACTATCTGGTTATTTTCCCACATTTCTTCAATTCATTTACCATTTACCTATAACATTAAAGTGGAGTCCGCAGTATATTTGCGAGATTTCTCGCCTCCGATAATTTAGATTCTTTGGTTTAATTAATTCTTTGCATAAAATCATTTTGAGTTCACTGATAAAAATATTTTAAATTTTGCCACACACGCGCACAAATACCGAACACCACAAGCGCCAGTACAAAACTAAAGGCCCACCAGCATAGGACTCTACGCATGCTGAGTACGATTGCAAATGTTGTGAAATTGTATAACAGTGCGGAGGGAGGGATGCAGATAACTAAATATCCACCACCGTCTGTTAATAAAGCAACGCGGTCAAACATGTATGCAACGTTGCAACGTTTCTTGTTGTGTTTTGTACACACACATCTCCATCTTTTTGCAAAAACGTTGCAACGTCGCTTTTTGTGTTGTATACGCACACATCTGCATCTTTTGAGTTCTGTACACATATATCTACACATATTATTCCGTCATATAAGTAATAAAAAGGTTATAAAACCGCACTCTCACAAAATGAAAACAAGTTTAGCTCTTTGTTCTCTCAACTCTCTTTATTATATTCAATCATGTTTAAATACAATATGGTTCCGTAAACGTTTTTCGTTTACCATAAAATAAATTACGAAAATTTTGGAATGAAAGAATGTTCGTTTACAGTAAGAGAAACTACGTTTACGAAAAACTTTTGCATTCACCACAAAAATTTCAACAGTTACAGGAAAAGTAGAGCGTTTGAGACAAAGAAAAATGTTTGCCATAAACGACGCCCAAACGTTTTTTTTCTTTGCGTGTATGGAGGTTATATATAAATTGAATCGATTTTCCCTGAATACTCATTCAAGTAAAATAGAAACCTCTTTCTGTCGTAATTCGTACTAATCGGATGTAAAATACAGTTTCTACAGCGCTTAGATGTCAAATCGGGGCTAACATATATATGGGGGCTATATCTAAATCTGCGCCGATTTTCTCCGAATTTGGCAGTATTTCTTCATGTAATAAGAAACCTCGTTCTGCCGAATTTCGCTGTGATCGGATATTAAATACAGTTTCTACAGCGCTTCAAATCGGGGGTAACATATATATGGGGGCTATATCTAAATCTAAACCGATTTTCTCCGAATTTGGCAGTATTCCTTCATCTAATAAGAAACCTCTTTCTGCCGAATTTCGTACTGATGGGATATAAAATACAGTTTCTACAGCGCTTACATGTCAAATCGGGGGTAACATATATATGGGGGCTATATCTATATCTGAACCGATTTCCCCCAAATTGTGTATTGTCTCTAAGTGTATCACGAGACTACTCTCTGTCAATTTGTGTAGAAATCGGTTCAAAAATGTTGCTAATACAGTGCATATATGCCAAATCAGAGGTACATATACATATATGGGAGCTATATGTAAATCTGAACCGATTTTAACCAAATTCAGTAGAGTTCGTCCTTGGGTCTAAAGAAAGATATGTGCCAAGTTTCGTTGAGATCGGACCATAATTGCAACCTGTACTTTGATTACGAGAATACATCTACAGACAGACAGACGGACATAGCTAAATCGACTGAGAATGTGATTACAAGTCGATCGGTATAATAAACAATAGGTCTATCTCTTCTCCTTCTGGGTGTTACAAACAAATGCACAAAGTCATAATACCCTGTACCACAGTGTGGTGTAGGGTATAAGTATTAACAGATTTGGCAAAATCTCTCCAGCGTTGTCTCGTAAAATAGTAAAATAGAATTTATGATACACACCGACTTTGACAATGTGCGTTGTGGAAAAAACGCTTTAAAGTTTTTCTGATGTACAGTGTCACGTATGAGGCGCGGTTGCTTAGACTGATGTATCTTTGTTAGTTTTGCTCCGATTCATATCAAATTTTCACACACTATTTTTAAGATGTTCTTCGTTCTAAAAATGAAATAAAAAAAAAAGTTTACAAACGTTATTCCCCAAGAGCAGGTGGAGGGAGATAGAGTACGCACTGTGCTCTGTTTTCCTCGATGTTCTTGAGGAGATGCCGGGTCCGGCTTTCGATTGCACCGACTCAGGCTGGTATCGGGGCCGCATAAAACTGATACGATTTAGTAATATGCGCTCTGTTGAGTGTTATCGCTGCGCTTTGATGAAAATTGGCGAAATCGGCCGCGTGCGCCGCTGGATGTTGGCTACAAGGAGGACATCCCGTCTCGGTCCAGGGCGCATGCATGGATTACGGCTATAGCTGCCGATGTGAATTCCGTGACTAAGTTTCTGAAGGTTTGCAATCCCGAGCTTCCAACTGCCAACTGGAAGGTCGTCGATTGGATAAGGCGGATGGGCATCGGAGACACGCAGTATTTATACCGAATTCCGAGTCTCTACCCCACCTCGTCGAGTCCGAAGGCATGGTTTCATATGGATTCAGCAAAATCCGACTTAAGGTGTACAAGAGCGATGAGGGAGGAAATTCGAAAAATACTCCTCCAGATAACACTGGTGTAGTATCTAAAGAAGAACCTCCATCTTCGCAAGTATCAGAGCAGCATCTGGGGGGAACTTGCGTTTCACTCTTTACCGATGTGTCTGGATGTGTCGAGAAGTACTTCATCACGGGTTCGGAACAATCTTGTGGGGATGAATCCGCTAAGGTCCTAGCGGACACAGACGACGAGACAAATGTAACGGTGTTGGCGAAATCTGACAATTGTCCGGTTCCTACAGATAAACCTCCACCACTCTAAGCTGCCTGAAAAGACCTCCTGATGTAAGGAGGGGCTGACCTGGTCCTAATCCAGGAACCATGGTTGAATGGAGATATGGTTTGTTGGCTCAGGACGCCAGGGTTTAAGCTGCTTCAAAGTACAGATAATGGAAGACGTAGATCCTATATACTGGCAGAGAACGACCTTAATATATACCTTCTTCCTTCTTTTAGCAGTGAGGACATAGACTTTCAGGTTTGGTTGGCCTCCGTTTATTTGGCACATAACACTGAGACACCATCCTGTGCATTGAAATCACTGGTAGGAGTGGGAAACGAGAAGAACAAGGGCCTAATTGTGTGTAGTGATGTCAATGCACACCATCATATGTGGGGTAGTACTGACATCAACGACAAGGGCGAATTACTTATCGAATATATTATAAGTAGTTACCTTGTGATTTGTAATAGAGGGCATGAACTCACCTTTAGTACTAGAAACAGACAGGAGGTGCTCGATGCCACTTTTATCTCCGAGAATTTAAGTGGAAAGATTTCTGATTGCAAAGTTTTGGACACTCATAGTATTCCGATCATAGACATATTAGCTTCTTTCAATGCGAAGCCTGCTAATACCGTCTTCCTAACCAATAATTGGAAGGCTAATTGGGAAAAATTTATACACATATTCAATAGGTCTCTTCCAAAAACTACTGAAATGAAAGTGCAAACTATCCGCGATATAGAAGAAACGCTGAAACGAGTCACAGTAACTCTTAACGACTCGTTACAAGCCGCATGTCCCAAACGGAAGCCAAGGGGCAAACAACGAACGCAATGGTGGTCGTCTCAATTAGTTATGCGGAGGAAGTGTTGTAGGAAGCTTTTCAATAGGGCAAAGGCCACCAGAGCCCCATAGGACTGGGACTCATATAAAGAGACTCAAAAAAGTGTTGAGAACGTCCACTCAACAGCATGCCTACAGGAAGGACAAGTCCACCGAAACCGCCCTGCATGATCTAGTCAGATTTATTGAAGGATCCCTCTCCATTAAGGTAGCTTTCTTAGGTATAGAGGGGGCCTTCAATAACTTAAATCCAGCCGCTATAATCACGGCTATAAGAAAGAGGAGATTCATTAACTTCCATACGGACGGTTCCAAACTCGACAACCATGTGGGCTTTGGTGTCTTTTCTGAGGAGCTCCTGCTGTCACTTGCAAAAAGACTGCCTAATCACTGTAGTGCTTACCAGGCAGAAATCTTAGCTATTTAAGAGGTAGAATGGTTGAAAATTAATGTGCTATCCGTATAAATATCTCTCTGATAGTCAGGATGCCATCAAGTCCCTGGACAAAATATTCCTGAATTCAAAAACTGCCCTCGACTGTCGTAGATCTCTTAAAGAGATAGCTGAACAGTTCAATATTCAATATTCGCAGGGAACTGCAAGGCAGATGAACTTGCAAGACTACGAACTACCTTACACGCTCCAGGGGACCTGGAACAAGTGGGCATGCCTCTAGCAACCTTAAAGCTCCTCTTGAGAGAAAGTGCACTTACGGTAACAAATGACAGGTGGTCACTAGTAAGGAACTGCATACATTCCAGGCTGATGTGGCCCAGATTAGACACAAAACGCACCAAAGCACTGCTGTCGATGTCGAGAACGGACGTCTCGCTTATCTTGTTTGTCATGACAGGTCACTGTCTTATTGGACGACAGGCGGAGAGATTAAAGGTCTTGCATAATCACTTTTGCAGAAGCTGTGGAGACGTAGAGGAGGAGGAACACCTTCTTTTTCTGTGCCCCGCTGTCTCCAGAAGGCGGCATACAACCTTGGGC
Organism: Eudasyphora cyanicolor; assembly: GCA_963930755.1. Classification (NCBI taxonomy): domain Eukaryota; kingdom Metazoa; phylum Arthropoda; class Insecta; order Diptera; family Muscidae; genus Eudasyphora; species Eudasyphora cyanicolor. The sequence continues at coordinate 177,499,248 of OZ005736.1, read as the reverse complement.
TCTTATTGCTTTGTTTGCCTAAAGTTGAATTTTACCCTTTTCCCCACTATGTTATTTTAACCATTTTTGCACAACTCTTTCATGACTCTAGATCAGTCGCATCTGATATTAAGTATAAATAGTTTTCCCCACAAAGTGACACATATGCATTGTATTTGAAAAACATGCTTTATAATCTACTAGATTTAACCCGGTGCGCTTCGCAGCCTCCTTCCTTTATTTATTTTCTGTTTAGTGTACTCTAAAATAGTTATACCTCTTTCTTTCAGAATGACAGGATTATGACATATGGTGCAAAATGAGGTAGATACGATAAAATACGAACCCCCTTTTATGTTCCAAGAGTTACCCTGATATCATGGTACAATTCTTATTAATTTCCCTACTGCACCTCTGAATGTTAAAAACAACTTTTTTGGGATCATATGTCAGCTTTTCCCCCTCGTTTATGTTCATATAGCTACATTCACACCTTGGTACAATATTTGTTTGTCCCGCCGTGTCTATAAAGATACGAATTTAAAAAGCTAAAGTGAATCGCTCTATTGTACCACATTTAAGCCGTTTGCCCCATTTTGTTATAATTAACAAATTTTGCACCACTGTACAATATTTAATCGTTTTTGCCCCACATTGCCACTAAAAGAATGCATTTAGTAAAAATTATAGTTTAAATTCTAAGATCCAAATTCGCAAACTAAGGCCATATTTAACCCGTTTTGTCACCTATATGTGCCATGTTTAACTTTTTACCATGCGGTACCTCATTTAACTTATTTTTCCCCACGGCTTCTCTTTGGTTTATGCTGTAAGAGCTATCTTCGCACTCTGGTACCGCATTCAACCGTTTATGCACCAATGTACCATATTTAACACTTTTTATTCCACTGGGCTTCTAAAGACCGAAATTGTATACATATCAGGGACTGTATATAACCTGTTTTCCCACTTGCCACATTTAACCATTTTGCCAAACTTTACCGTATTTAACACTTTTTTGTCCCACTGTACCATATGTAAAGAGAGTTACATTACTTCACCGTACCATATTAACCCTTTTTGCTCCTCTCAACCATATCTAACACATTTTGGACCCTCTGTAACATATTGAACTATTTTTGCTTGCCCCAACTGCACCATAATTTTACATTTTTCCATAAATTTTGAAAAGAACTGTTCTTATCTCATATTTATGCCCACTGTATTAAATGTACGCTTTTTCACCACTGTACCATATTTAACCCTTTTGGGTCCATCGATCATATTTAACATATTTTTGTCCTACTATACAATATACTTAAGCATTTTTGCCACAATGTACCATAGTTAATACATTTTTGCCCCGCTGTTCCATTGTTAATGTTTTTTGCCCCACTGTTCATGTTTAACCCATTTTGTCCATTTTTAACTATGTATGCCCCACCGTAACCATTTTTGCCACATTGTACCATATTTAACCATTGTTGTCGCACTGTACCATAGTTAACACATTTGTGCCCCACTGTTCCACAGTTAACACTTTTTGCCCATTGTACATATTCAACTAATTTTGTCCCACGATACCATATTTAACTATTTGTACCCTACTATACAATAGTTAACCCTTTTGCCCAACTGTGCCATATTTAACCATTTGTCTCACTGTACCATATTTAAAAATGTTTGCCCCACTGTACCATATTTAGCCTTGTTTGCTCTACTGTACATATTTGACACACTTATGCCCCACTGTACTGTATAGGTAAACAATTTTATCACACTGTACCATATTTAACCCTTTTTTGGTCCACTGTATCATAGTTAATACATTTTTGCAACACTGTTCCATAGTAAAACGCATTTTGCCCCACTGCACCATATTTAACCCATTTTGTCCCATTTTGTCCCACTTTGCCATATATAACTATTTTTGCTACACTGTACCCTTAAAAGTTAACCCTTTTTGCACCACTGTGCCACATTTAACCCTTGTCTCACTGTACCATATTTAAAAGTTGTCTCCACCTTACCATACTTAACCCTTTCCCACACTGTACCATATATTACCATATTTTCTCCACTGTAGCATTTTTGTCCAATGTACATTATTTAACAGTTTTTGACCCACCGTTCTACTAAAAACAAAAAACAGACCTAATGTTTAGGTTACAATTTTTCCACAATGTTCCATTTTTGCCGCATGTTTCATAATTAACCTGTTTTGCCCACTGTGCATCTTAAAATAAGGATTTCTAAAAATCATTTCCGATCTCTAGGTTATGTTCCAAAAGCTACCCTATGAACTGTTTTCTACCATGACCAATAAATGTAGTTTTAGGGTCATACCTAAATTTCTTTCGAATGCACATTAAAATTAAATTTTTAAAAGTTTCTGCATTTGTTCACAAGATTTCAGTCCAGTGTTTTCCTAGATATTCCTAATTCCTCTTAAAATGTATGCCACGTTTCTCAAATCCCTTTTCCTGACATTTAAGTCGCTCAAATGAAACTGTTTCGCACCCCCACCCGGGATTACACATTGTGAAACCCCAACAGTAATTGATGGCTTCCTTCTTTGGGAGGAAGAATAGGAAAATACAATGTTAGATATTCATATGTATTTATATTTTGGTTAATTCCGTTTCATCACTGCCGAGATGTAATCCCCGTATTGACGAAATGCCACAATAATCATAACAACAAAACGGTCTGATAATTGCTCAATTTTTTCCACATCATCCGACATCGTCATTGTCGTGGGGTTTCTCCACCATTCATCCCATCCATCCTATTTGGAAGTAAATTAATCCGTTTCTAATTTACTACCGAAAAATCCCCCCTCTTAGCCAGATTACGATGAAGGGATTTACTTACCACAAATGAAACAACATTACACGAGAATGGGTGAATGAATGCATGAGGACCTAGGGCGTCGTGCGATGGGCGAGTTTTGTGGAGGGGGCCATTGCAAGTTCATGAATGACATGAGAGAAAACGAGCGGTGAGTGATAAATAGACGAAAAACGCTTATATGAATTTAATAATTCGTTTCATTTATCACGCGTCAACAACACTCATTCACTCACATGCACAGCGTGTGCAACTTGAACATTGGTCGACTTGTCCGTCTCCCTAGGTAGGAGATACTAAGAGACACACACACATACGCTTCAATTTTGTTGGGATTCACGAACAGCATCTGATGAAGCTGAAGCTGACTCTGACGCGAACGATATTAATGATGGGTATGTGAATATGGATAAAAGTGATAATGATGGTGAATGCTACACTCGAGGAAATGTCGTACAGCATTTTATATCCATTAATTTTGTGAATGAATTAATTTGAGACATGTCGAGAAAGGGTGAAGTCGGACGGAGGCGACTATTGGATAGTGGTGGATACATACTCGTATCGACCACTGTAGCGTTCTTTTATATCGGAGTAAATCACTGAGGTCTTCCTCTATAGTAGAGTCGAGTAATGAGACTTTCCTCTATACCAGAGTAAACCACCGAGGACTTCATATACACGAGAGTCGAGTAACAAGCTGACCAATGAGGTCTTCCTATACATATATTAAAACCGAACACTGAAGTCTTCCTATATGAAGTAGTCCTATATAATGCGTGATCCATTTCGAGGTTCCCTACTTTGTTAAAGAAAAAAAAAACACAGAAAATTCAAATTGAATGGGGAATGTTTGTTATCATTTGAAAGAACATTCGTGATGTTTTGCTCCAAGGCCTGAATCGAAGCGGGTTTGTCCGCATAAACTTTAGACTTTACATATCCCCACAGGAAAAGTCTAGCGGTGTGATAACACACGATCTTGGTGGCCAATCGACCGGCCCAAAACGTGAAATTATCTGCTCATCGAAATTTTCTCTCTATAAATCCATTGATTGATGCGATGTGTGGGAAGTGGCGCCGTCTTGTTGAAACCAAATTTCGCCGAGATCACGAGCTTCAATTTCAAGCATCAAATAGTCGGTTATCATGGCACGATAACGGTCGCCATTGACGGTTACATTCTCACCGGCATCATTTTTGAAGAAATATGGAACGATGATTCCGGTACATCGGATCGGGAATCCGTCAATGGCAAAAAGATAGCTCTTAACGATAAAAATATTGCTCATGGGTGTCAAGGTCGTGGGTCGGCTGGAAAGTGTTTTTTTTGGATTTAAAAAAAAGGGACTTAGCGCAATTGGCGAACGATTATTTTCATAATAAAACTAAATAATTTGTAAATGTTGTTCAGGCGTAAGTCTTTCCATGATGAAATGCCAAACAATACTTAACAAAAATAACATGACAGCATGACACGACTCACACGTGATCTGTCAAAAAAAGGCTATTAAAAAAAGTATCTCGACTTTTATCACCCTATATAAACTGTGGTCTTGTTCTATCTTAGAGACGACTACTGAGGTCTTCCTCTATCTTAGAGTCGACCACTGAGGACTTCCTCTATTTTAGAGTCGACCACTGAGGTCTTCCTTTATACCCGACTCGATCAGTGGGATTGTCTTCTATAAGTAAAGTGTCCGCCATCTAACGTTTTTTTTTTCAACTAGTGCTTATTCGTGAATGGTAACACTTAGCTCATGTCTGATTTGACAGATAATTAGTTTTATCCTTCCGCTTGAACAACGCTGGGAATCTGCGCTGCGATCGACTTACAGAAGATGCCGATTTTGCCAAAAAAAATCATCTTTTCAGATGAAGCTCATTTTTATCTTGGCGGGTATGTAAACAAGCAAAATTGTCGCATTTGGGGCACAGAAAACCCGCACGCATACATTGAAAAGCCGATACACCCAAAACGAGTCACTGTTTGGTGCGGATTTTGGTCCAGAGGCATAAATGGGGCATGAGCAAGGAGTGGCCGTTACAGTCAATGGCGATCGTTATCGGGCCATGTTGAACGAATTTTTGTTCAAAAAAATTTAGGATATTGGCAACATTTGGTTTCACACAGCCGAAGCTACACTCGATGATTTGCGCGATGTTTTCAAAAAAAAGTTATTTGGCGGACCCTTTATATTAGGTCGACCACTGAGTTCTTCCTAAAGTCGATTACTGAGAAGTCCCTCTATACTAGAGTTTAACAATAAGATATCCCTCTATACCAGAGCCGACCACTGAGATCTTCCTCTATACAGGGTCGAACACTAAGGTCTTCCTCTATACCAAAGTCGACCACTGAGGCCTTCCTCTATACTAGGGTCGACCACTGAGTTCTTCCCCTATACTAGATTCGACTACTAAGGTCTTCCTCTGTACTAGAGTCGATCACTGAGTTCTTCCTCTATCTTAGAGTCGACCACTGAGGTCTTCCTCTATACTAGACTCGACCACTGTTGTCTTCCTCTATACTAGACTCGACCACTGTGGTCTTCCTCTATACTAGACTCGACCACTGTGGTCTTCCTCTATACTAGAGTCGACCACTGTGGTCTTCCTCTATACTAGAGTCGACCACTGTGGTCTTCCTCTATACTAGACTCGACCACTGTGGTCTTCCTCTATACTAGAGTCGACCACTGTGGTCTTCCTCTATACTAGAGTTGACCACTGAGGTCTGCCTCTATAATAGAGTCGACCACTGAGGTCTTCCTCTATACTAGAGTCGACCACTGAGGTCTTCCTCTATACTAGAGTCGACCACTGAGGTCTTTCTCTATACTAGAGTCGACCACTGAGGTCTTTCTCTATACTAGAGTCGACCACTGAGGTCTTTCTCTATACTAGAGTCGACCACTATAGTCTTCATCTAAATTAGCGTCGATCACAGTGGTCTTTCTCTACACTAGAGTCGACCCCTGAGGTTTTCTTCTATTCAAGATGAGACCACTGAGGTATTCTTCTACACTAGTGTCAACCACTGAGGTTTTCCTCTAGTCGCAAACCGGGGTCTTCTTATACTTTAAAATCGATCCCTAAAATCATACTACACACTAAAGTATACCACCGAGGTCTTCTTCTATACTAGAGGCGACCACTGAGTTATTTTTAAAATTTTCAAATTCTCAGTGTACTGCAACAAACCACGTGTAGTGCAACGCCCTCTAGCAGACATCGGTCGGACATGCGGTGTTGAGTATCTGTCTCATAAATGTTTTGGGGTAAACCGGCGACGTATGTAGACAGTTGTCGCTGTTACTATAGACTGTAGGTACTATTGTGGCACAATGTGCCCGGACAGTCATTTTACGCTATTTTCGCCTTTGTTTGCCGTTTTGTAAATTCATTATGAACACTTTACACCCCTTCATCAAAGTCAACCGCAGCAACAAACATCATCACCGCCATCGCTACCGCTACAGTCGTTGCCATCTTCATCGGCCCATCACCATCCATTGTATCTCCCTGGTCTCATTGCTGCTACACGTTTCCCATAAACAAAAGCGGAGAATACCTACGAAAAGTAACGACTGAGTGACTCCAGAAAAAGATGTGAAAAGTACGTTGGCCGAATTTCAATTTACATTTGCGTCTACTGTTGGAGCTGCCGTTTGGTGCTGATGCAGGTTATTATGATGGCGGTTATGTATCTGTTATAAACCACCACCCACCAAAAAAACTAACTAGACGAAAACACACAGCTGATAGCGCCCCCGCATTTCTACGATGCCTTTGAAAAAACATCTGTAGCAGAAGTGAAGAAGTTCCGTGCATAATCTCATCTATCTACCCGTAGTAAAACTGTGGACTCTCAGATAGAAGTTCGTTTCACTCCAACGCCATTGGTTTATTAAGGAAACGTTATCGGTTGGGTTTTGTGTTGTTTTGTTTGTTTGTTAAACATTTTTGGGCTTTTAATAATTTAACAAAAGATGGAAAAGCATTTAAAACATTTCTGTTAATATGTTTTTTTTTCGTTATTTAACATATTGCAATATACCAAAGACCACAATGAGATATTAATGATTGCCATGGAATGTCACAGGCGGCGGTGCTGTGTCAGCTATTACGGAAAATTTGACTATGTCTCATGAATGACAATGCGAAAAATTTAGAAACTTTTTTTTTTGTTTACTGAAGAAGACAGACGTTGCGGGGATTTTACTGCATTTTGAAAATTTAGCCAAAGACATTGCCCCTCAATTCTCATTGAATATGAAACGAGGATAAAATGAACAAACATTTATGTTATTTTTCTTGCCATAAAAAATGGAAGATATTTTAATTTCGTTTCTGAGGGGACACTTTTTTTAGAGTACACTCTTCTACCCTTCAATAAAATTGCAAAATTGTGTGTATAACAATGGAAAATAATATTTTCGGAAAGAACCACTTAGCTTGTTTAAAATGGAACCTACTAGAGTCGACCACTAATGTGTCCTTCTATACTAGAGTCCACCACTGAGGTATTCCTCTGTACTAGAGCAGACCACTGAGGTCCTCCTCTGTATTAGAGCCGACCACTGAGGTCTTCCTCATTACTAGAGTCGACCACCGAGGTCTTCCTCTGTACTAGAGGCGACCGTTTGAAATAATATTCATTTATGGCTCTATGAATTATGAATATAACAAAAATGAATATAACGATTTAGACATATCCGTACGTTAAAATCAAGCTACAGTTAGTAATAATAATGCTATGTTAATAAAATTTGGTAGAAATATATTTTATATTTAGTTGTATGTCATTTGTGCGATGACGAAACTTGTCAATTCTTCAGATAAACCTCCACCACTCTGAGGATGCACCAGCGGCCATTAAAGCCCTCTTAATGCAAGGAGGAACAGAACAGGTCCTAATCAACTAACCATGGTTGGGAGAATATATGTTTTGTGGGATCAGGGCGCTAGCGTTTGGGCTGATATGATATAATGATAATATTTATCTTCTTTCTACTTTTAGTGGTGAAATCATAGTACCACCCAGTCTTGAGTTATAAAATTCTCATGTTGGGTTGTGGTAGGAGCGGGAAACGAAGGGAACATATACTTTATTGTGTTTAGTGATGCCAACGCACACCATTATATCGATACCTCCATTCTAAAACATGATAAGTCGACTTAGCATTAATTTATTTATTTTATTTAATTTAATTAATTTCTAAATATTCCAAATTATATTCAGTAAAAATTTGGTGTTTATCTGTCAACCCAATCAACCGTCAACGGTCAATCGATTTGAATTATAAAGGAATACCTCACTAATTTAAAAAATGCATCAAACTTTGATCGGCTCTCCTGAAAAACTACCTTTTTTGTACATAGCATTGTTTAGAATGGAGGTATCGATGGAGGCTACAAAATTTTTTTGTCGGAGACCTACAATTTTTTTATTCCAAAACCCAATTACTGTTTATGGTAAAGTTTTTTTAATTTGTTAAATACCATTTTTCATGTACGACATCTTTAGTATTTGGACTATATTTTTTTAAAGAATAAGCTCGATAGAGCCGTGATGCCCTTTGAATTAAAGAAAATTATGAGGGCTACAAATGTTTTAAATAACACTTTCGCGGAAAGCTAGTGGTTTAATAAAAATGTTGTTAAAATGAGAAACAAATACATATTTTTCAAAAAAAACATTTTTTACTGGCACGAAAAAAATGTTGGTTCCAATTTTTAAAGGTAGCATCCTAAAGTAGAAAACCATGTCTATTTGAAAAATGTCTACGAATAAATATGTATATATTATGACTAGACAGAGGAATTTTATGCAATTTTGATTTTGATACCCTACACCACACTGTGGTACAGGGTATTATGACTTTGTGCATTTGTTTGTAACACCCAAAAGGAGAAGAGAAGAGATTATTATACCTATCGACTTGTAATCACTTTCTGAGTCGTTTGAATCGTTTTAGTCTGTCTGTCCGTCTGTCCGTCTGTAGATGTATTCTTGTAATTAAAGTACAGGTACAGGCAATTATGGCCCGATCTCGACGAAACTTTACACATATCTTTTTTTTGGCCCAAGGACGATCCCTGTTTAATTTGGTTAAAATCGGTTCAGATTTGGATATAGCCCCCATATATATGTTACCCCGATTTGACATGTAAGCGCTGTAAAAACTTTATTTTATATTCGATTAATATGAAATTCAGCAGAAAGAGGTATCTTATTATATTAATGAACACTGTTAAATTTGGAAGAAATAGGTTCAGATTTAGATATAGCCCCCATATATACGCTACCCCCGATTTCACATGTAAGCGCCGTAAAAAATTTATTTTTATCAGTGTGAAATTCGGCAGAGAGAGGTTTCTAATTACATGAAGGAATACTGCCAAATTCGGAGAAAATCGGTTCAGATTTAGATATAGCCCCCATATATATGCTACCCCCGATTTTACATGTAAGCGCTGTAAAAAGTGTAGTTTTAATCCGATCAGTATGAAATTCGGCAAAAAGAGGTTTCTGATTATACGAATTAACACTGCATAACATTTGGAAGAAATCGGTTCAGATTTAGATATAGCCCCCATATATAAGTTACCCCCGATTTGAAATGTAAGCGCTGTAAAAATGTTATTTTATATCCGATCAGTATGAAATTCGGCAAAAAAAGGTTTCTTATTATATGAATAACAATATTAAATTTGGAAGAAATCGGTTCAGATTAAGATATATAGCCCCCATATATGCGTTTCCCCCGATTTGACATGTAAGCGCTGTAGAGACTGTATTTTATATCCGATCAGTACGAAATTCGACAGAAAGTGGTATTTTTACATGAAAGTGTATTCAGGGAAAATGGGTTCAGATTTATATATAACCTCCATATATATGTTCCTCCTGATTTGGTATCATAGCGCCATGGAAGTTGTACTTTACTTCCGATCATTAAAATTTTCCAGAAAGATGTCTCTCAATTTAAGAAATATATTGCTTAATTTAGCGGTTATCGGTTCAGAATTAGATAATATTTTCCTACCCATTTACCAATTATTCCACATTATTATGGCAACGACCCTTATCGTATTATTAGGGAGGTGTAGGGTATTATATAGTCGGCCCCGCCCGACTTTCTGCCTTTCCTTACTGGTTTAACATACTCTTAATCTGGCTGCATATTAAAATTATGCACTTTTTATGCACAGAATAATCCAGCGACAATATTCCTATTAAATTTTAAATAAGTAGTTCATATTTCTGTGATTCATAACTGGAAATTTCATAAAATTCTGCTGTTTAATTCAAAAAATATTTTTCATAATTTTTGTTTTGTCCATTTTGTTTGGGTGGTACCAAAAGGGGCGTGGCAATAACGCTCATTTTTTACGGGACTGTTTGTACTATAAAGGGACTACACTGCGCAAAATTCACCTTTTGTGCAAAACGGTCCATTTTTATGGGAGGCACCAAAAAGGGCTTGGCAATAACGCCCATTTTTCGCGGGACTGTAGGTATTGTAAAAGCATTACACTGCACACAATATGAAGTATTTGTATGGACTAGAATAAAACTTTTAAGCCGTTAACCTTTTGTGCAAAATGGTACATTTGTATGGGTAGTTCGAAAAGGGGTGTGGAAACTTCGCCCTTTTTTCTTAAGGTGATAGAAACTAATACTATGTGTGAAATTGTGACAAGCAGGATAGAAGTTATAAAAGAATCAATATTTCACTAAATGTTGAGTGGGGGAGGTACTGGAAGGAGTGGACCAACTTGGTCCATCTTTGATATTATACTGAGATAGAAAAAATATTGACACATACCAAATTTGAAATCAATCAGATACTCCTATCGAATGTTATCGTGCGCACCAGCCAGACGGACGGACGGTTATTGCTCAAATGACTTAAAATAGCCCAAAACTGATTTCCGCCAATTATTTTTGAGGTCTTGTGGGTCACTCCGTCGATGTGTTACACTTTTGGCCGCAGTAACTGATATACATATTCACAATAGTGGCGGTATAAAAACAAGATTTTGTTGAATTTCTCGTAAGGACTATAAATTCTACATGTATCCATAGACACTATATTACACCAGAAAACTTTATGAACAGCCCTCGACAAACATTTTTTAAACTAGTGTTACTAATTGAATATATTATAAATATATTTAGTAACCTTGAGAATTGTATTAAAGGGCATGAACCTACCTTCATTACTAGAAACAGACAAGAGGTGCTCGATGTCACCCTTGTATACGAGAATTTATGCAATTGGATATCTGATTGGAATGTTTTGGACGCTCATAGCTTTTCATAATGTAGATATTGTAGTTTTTGCATGAATAAAAAGCTTCCTAATTTAGTCTTCCAACGCAAGATAAGAAGGCAGATTGGGAAAAATTTTGAGACACATTTAACAGGTCTCTTAGAAGAAACGGTGGAACGAGTCACTGCAATCCATAATTGCTCATTACAAACATCATGAATCAAACTAAAGGCAAGGGCAAACAACGACAGCCATGGTTGTCGTCACAATTATTTATGACAAGCAAGCGCTGCAGAAAGAACTGTAATATCCCAGCAAAAAAAGAGCATCCAAAGAAGCAATAAAAATCCCCAACTTATGATCCGGAAGTTGTTCTAATTTGGATTTTCACCAATGAATTTAACAAGGGGTTGTCGCGCCGGGGAAGTACTTCTTTGTCACCACTTTTGCACAACTCTTTTAAAGCACTGTAAGATTTGATTTTTTGGTGTTGTATTTATTTGAAGAATGTATGTCGTTCTTATTAACATCTTTGGGTTCAGAGATAATTCTCCTATTTTCACGGAATACAAATGTTGAGCCTTCATGACATAGGGAAGGGAATGTATAAATAATTTACTCTTGGCCAAAGAGATCGACGATCATATATATAAGTATGTATGTTCGGGACATTTGAAGATGTTTGTAATCTGTATTGTGTGGCTGGCTCTTGAAAAGTAATTAACATTCTCACAAAAAAAAAGTTTTCCGTAGCCCCGGTTCAGAGAGTAGTAAAGTACCACAGTTTGGTACAGTATGTATGGTATGGTATATTTAATTACCATAAATTATTTTAATATTATTTAATTATAACCTACACCACACTGTGGTACAATTTATTATGATTTTATGCATTTGTTTCTAACACCAAAAATGAGAAAAGATATATATTGAACCATCGTTTATTATACCGATCGACTTAGAATCACTTTCTGAACCGATTTGTGCATGCATTCTTGGAATCTATGTGCAGGTCACAAATATAGTCCGATCTCAAAGAAATTTTGTACATATCTTTATTTTGGGACAAGACAATTCGTATTGAAATTGAAAGACAATCCGTATTTCTTTCGTCTACGGCGAACGATCAAAAATCTCTCAACTATTTGAATATCAGTTTAGAACCAGATATCGTAATAATAAAACCCTCTATAGAAGATATAATCTCCTTTCGATGTTCATGAAATTTGGTAAAGAGTGTCTTATTTTAACAGTTAATATCTGTGTGAACAATATCGGTTCAAATTTACATATAGCCCCACATACTCGCATGGATGTGTACCTTCCGATTTAGCATCTAAGCTCCATAGAAGTCATATTTTAGTCAAATGTACTATATTTTGCACAAAGGATTTTTTAATCCGAGAATAAACGGTCACTAGCAAGGTTGGAAAAGTGTGTTTTCATGTTTTACATCAGATCATTATTAAATTTGGCAGAGATTAGTTTATAGAATCACGAACACTGCGAAATTTGATAAAAAAAATGAATACCCTTCAGATAAAGGCCAAATTTAAATACAGACCTATATAGAATTTTGCATCTAAAATAGGTGTCAAACACGATTTACAAAAATCAAAACAGCAACAAGAGAACAACTACAAAGGTTAAATAGATGAATATAGTACGTTCTGTCTAATACAATGTGAGTTACGCCTTTTGTTCTTTATCAAAAACGAGCACTTGATGTTACGTCATTTTTTCTTGAAAAAAATCGCGATTTTTTGACGAAAAACGAATTTTCATTTTTTGAGGGTTACGCTCTTGGGTATTTCTGGTGATGCTATGTTAACATTTTTGGAAAGTATAAAGTGTTGTTAATAAATTCAGTTTTTATCGTAATCCAATGTACTACAATTCCAAAATTTAACATATTTCGAAGAAAATCAGCATACTTTGAAATGACTTTATGTTATTTTAATCGGCTATGAAAAAATCGACTTGTAGGTCCGATTTATCGATCTAGTCGACTGAAACGAAATTTTATTGATGAAAAAGTGGACTAGCTTCCAGAACTATTCACTAATTCTGATATAGCCGCCATATAAAAATATATTTCTTCCCTTTAGCACAATAGACGAAGTATTTTACATATATATCATAGCCCTCATACATATGTTCCTTCCGATCTGGACTTTCATCACTTCACAAGATTCATTTTACATCCAATCGTTGTAAAATTATGCATTCTTGGGTTAATAATTTATATTCCGAAATTACATTTTGGTTAGATATTTAGAAGAACTTCATTAAATGCCGAAAAAATTTTCATACTTATGAATTGGAAGTACTTATAATGTTATTCTTTTGGAAGTACTTCTTTTATTTTTTGCTGGGATTGTAAAGGCCATAAGCGCCTAACAGGAATGGGAAACATAAAAGGAAATACTCAAGAAGTACACAAGATCTAAGAAAGGCACAAATAAATCCTGGATAGATTTCTGCAATTGCTTACAAAACACATCCAAAGCCTCATGGTAAGGGAACATTTTACCTTCAATACCGTGTTTGAGGGTAAAATGTTCTGCGCTCCTAAGAAAGAAAGTCACATCTCAAATTTAGTAGTTTTGAGAAATTTAGCTTTTACTTTTTTTTAACTTTTGCGCCTTCTAAGTTCAGTTTTAGGTTAGGGACCTAAATTGGTCCATGTGAGCTGGTAATACCGGCTGCCACCCTAACCTAAATATCTAAAGGCGTGAAAGTTAGAACACGTAAAAGCTCAATATCTCAAAACTACTAAAATGGAGATGCCTCCTTCTTTCTTTTTCAAACTACTACCGTCATCTATATATCAGGTCGGCTAATTTTGGGATAGCACTCTTTCGTAAGATTCGGCTTTGCCGAACTTATCGCATTCTTTTAATCTGCATATATTATTTTTTGAACCGATCTTATTACTACATCAGATTTTTGCAAAGTAGACACTTGAGTAAATAAAAATATATTCATTCAAGGAATAGTAAGGAATTCAAGGAATAGTAAATAAAAATATAGTGATTGTTTTCAAAAGTACATAGAATAAAATTCTAAACATTCACTTTTCGACTATGTTTCGAAAAAAATGTCCGGAGCTTATAATCCAATCGCATTTGGCATCCCTACATGACATTGACATGTACGAGTACCACTTTTTTATTTTCTTAACATCAGTTTAATCGCTTTGGCAGGTGAACACTAATTCATCTTCTGATCATACTGGTTGGAATTCGTATGTGTATGTGTTATTGCTCAACGGTATCAAAATTTGGTGATTATTTAAATTAATTTCATTACCGATATTATCTATCATCCATTAACTGAATTTAATGACTTCACACAAGTTTCTCAAAACAAACCAGCACCCGTTAAATCACATCGATTAATCTTAAATGAAAAAACCAAAAGAGCAAATAAGAGCGAAATTGATAAATTGTAAATATCACAAAACATGTCGAGTGGCCATAATTAAAGTGCCACCGCGAACTTTATGATGTTTATCTCAAGAGTTTTCGAAATGAAAATGTTTACAAATAAATGTGTAGCGTAAGTTTTGTATATTCCATCTGGCCCAAAGTTAACTTATGTTCTTAATTTTAATTTTCATAACCTGTCAATCGATGTCAATGAAATATCACTTACTATAATTATACAAAATATACCTCAACTCATGCAAGATTTGATTTAGCCGCCATTTTTGCGGCAAAGTGTTTTCAAGCAGTAAGGAAACATTTTCAAAGCAAACAGCGTACGGTTAGCATTAAAAATCTCATCCAATAGCTTTGTGTTCTGAAAACCTAAAATGGGTTCTAAAAATATTAATTGACTCAAAAAAAGATATTTGATAACAACAGTTAACACTGGAGGTATACCTAACCATACATGAGCTGAACAAGCTGCCATTTGGACCTGCCGACAAAATACAATAAACAAACGCTTAACTTTAATAAACCACATTATTCTTTATATAATGCAGTGAAATGAGTCGCGAGCTCAAAACACATTAAATGAATCACAAACATCATTTTAAATTAATACTTGACCTTAATAAGAAACTATCAATAACCACTTCGAGGAGATTTATATCAAGGCCTTTTTGAAAATGATTCTACGAAATCCACAGAGCCTCAGCATGAAAAAGAGACAGGTAGCAGCTCAAATGGACACAGGAATTAACTCGACATCATCAGTAGCATGTTCGGCAACATCATATCCATCAGTTTCGGTAATAGAGCGCTTCAATCATTAACCGAACAAGTAAGAATGTTGATAAGTCGGCTTGGCCGAATCTTATATACTCTCCACGATGGTTTCCATACAATTCTATAACCGGAAATATTGTATTTTGTTTTAGTAAATAATTTTGAAAACGAATTCGTTGTACCCACACTAGAATTGGACAAAATTAGAAGGAGTTGTCAGAATCTAAATGGAATATGATGTGCTGAATTCAAAAATGTTGTCGGTTTTTACATAACATTTACGGTTTTATTGCAATCTTAATCTATTTGGTTGTGTTTCTACTGAATCAATGACTTTATCATCTAGGGCTGCTTACAGAATAATTCTCTGAAAACTTCAACATGATTTTTAAATTGTTTACAATAACAACAACAACAAATTGTCTATAAATGGGAGGAATTACCAAATTTTTGTTAGTTAATTCACTTCGACCAAAGAAAGCGCTACAGTTGATTTAGCCTTGCTCGTCTGTCTATGTAATCTTGTTATCAAACTGCAGGTCGTAAATATAAAGCAATCTTTACGACAATAGGTTTTTCAGAGGCATTTCTTAGACTAGGGACGATAGCTATTGAAAATGGGACATATCGGTCCATGTTTTGATACAGCCCCCATATAAAGATACCCACAGATGTCACTTCTTGACCCTCTATAGAACACATTTTTCAATTGATCTAACTAAAATTTAAGAATTTATACTTTATATTGTACATTATCGTCCCTAGTACAAATGAGGTACATCGGCTGAAATTTTAGGTACTTTTTGATTTTTTCTGATATATTAATGTTCAAACTAAATTATTAAGAAAACAAATTTCACCGAATTTTATGATGTGTTTATTTTTTTGCCATTAAAAATTGGAAATTTTTCAAATGTTAATCTTTAAAAATAAAATATATAAAAATATTTTTTTAATATTTATAAAAAATCAGAATTCGTACCACTCCTCAGCTATTCAAAAAATATAAGAATATGCAATTCTATCTACGCGAACAAATGAATTTTTCAACAATATTTCCCTTAAACTACTTACCGACGAAAAAACATTTATTTTACCTGCACTGTAACTCAAAGAACCGTTTCTATGAAAATGTTTTTGGGTTTTTTTTAGTAGGACTATTACCTTTTCTGATTTTTGTCCATGAAACGGAGCAGTGTGCATTGTAGTGTTAGTGTTCTCTTGAACAGAATACACTACGTGTAGCGTTCTGTTATTTTTTGTATTCGACACCACAGGTCGCAAACATGAAGCAATCTTAATGAAAATGAGTACAGAGGCATTTCTTAACCTAGGTACGATCCCTATTTAAAATCCGATCATGCCGAAATTTCAAATTTGACGGACGGACATTGCTCATTCGACTCAAAATTACCCAAAACGGATTTCCTCCGAACATACTTGGGGTCTTAGGTCACTCCTTCGAAGTGTTACACTTTTTTCCGTAGCAAATGATATATACCCTCGTCACACTAAAGTGAGGGTATAAAAATGGAAAGATATTGTCCACTTTCAATCCCATCTGACCTGTAGATATAAGAAGTATATGTACCTAACTCAAGTATAATACTTATATGTAGATTGTAGAGTGATTACAACATACGAACGGATGGACAGATGGACATGGCTAACTTGTCTTAGATTTTACTACTATTATTAATATTTTTCTATACGAAAAGGTCATAAAGATGAACTTTTCTATACCAAAAGCTCATAAAGATGAACTTACGAAAAGCTCATAATGATGCACTTTTCTATACGAAAAGCTCTTTATGATGAACATTCCTATACGAAAAGCTCATTCTGATGAACTTTTCTATAGTTCATCATTATGAGCTTTTCGTATAGAAAAGTTCATCATTATGAGCTTTTCGTATAGAAAAGTTCATCATTATGAGCTTTTCGTATAGAAAAGTTCATCATTATGAGCTTTTCGTATAGAAAAGTTCATCATTATGAGCTTTTCGTATAGAAAAGTTCATCATTATGAGCTTTTCGTATAGAAAAGTTCATCATTATGAGCTTTTCGTATAGAAAAGTTCAACATTATGAGCTTTCCGTATAGAAAAGTTCATCATTATGAGCTTTCCGTATAGAAAAGTTCGTCATTATGAGCTTTTCGTATAGAAAAGTTCATCATTATGAGCTTTCCGTATAGAAAAGTTCATCATAATTAGCTTTTAGCATGGAAAAGTTCATGATAATGAGCTTTTCGTATAGAAAATTTCATCATTATGAGCTTTTCGTATAGAAAAGTTCGTTTCGTATAGAAATATTCATCATTATGAGCTTTTTCGTATAGAAAAGTTCATCATTATGAGCTTTTCGCATAGAGAAGATCATCACTATGAGTTTGTCGTATAGAAAGTTTCAACATTATGCAATTTTCGTATAGATTATAAAGTTACATACAATTATATATTGGAACGACTGACCATATGTCCAGAAACCACTAGGTCCGCTAATAATATAGTAAAAGTTTATTTAAATCATAATCATGAGCCACGACCAAGGTATTCAAGTCAAAATGAGTTATGACTGCAATCGCATTAAATACCATTTGATTACTGGCAATGTAGTGCGAGTGTTTGTTTTTGCCCCATACATATTTTATTCACATAATCTGACATGTGATTTATTAAATCGAAATTAGTTTTGTGACTCGTCTTCTGTTGTAATTTGCCTCCGAACTAAATCCGCATTCAAGACACAATGTGAATAAAACAAAAACTCTCTCTCACTCACTCATAATACATACGATTGCTGCCCAAAGGCGTATTACATCGCCATCGACCAAATATTTTTTTTATTAATTTCCTCAGGCCCAATTCATTCATACATCTTCTAAAGATGTGGCGACTTTAATCGAACTGGGCTACGCAGTTTGACTTCTGTTTGTGGGTTTTCAAACAAAAACACCAGTTTAATTTGATAAAATTTCTAGAGAAACAATGTTGACGATGATACAAGTATGTTAGGGTGCATGCTCGCACAGTGTCTTGCAAGCAGACTACTGGTATTAAGGCTTTTGGAGCATCATAATAATTCTTGAATATTGTGCCACATCGAACAGTAGGGAAATTTTGGAAATCTTTAAATTTCGATAGATTTTTTCGAAAAACATTTTGTAATTAAACATCACACAAATGCATAAGAAGTATTTTTGAGGTTTTTTTTTTGAATCGTATCGCGTATCATTAATCATTATTGATAAGTTCTTATTCAGCCCCTTATTAAAAGGACATTAACAAATACTTGTAAGTGACAACTTTTATATGTTAACTCTTTGTATGCTTTCGCGGAAGTACTTTCCTCCAATATCATGCCCATGCAAAAATAATCTGAAGGGTGGCTAAACGTTAAGCCATTATTCCCTTTGAATTTGGCTTACCGACCAGGTTACCAGGTAATGAGAGGCTCTACGCTCCTCTAGGAGTTAAACGGAACTGATGATGATGTATAGGAGTAAAAGTTAAGTAAATCATTATTGGTAAGGTTTTATTCAGCACTTTATTAATAAGACAATAATAACTACTTATATATGGGATATTCGTAAGCGTGGAGGTAAGCGTGGAGGTTTGCAGGGATAGGAGTCATCAAAAAAAGAAAATGTTAAAAAAATTTACACAACGCTCAATGGAGTTTTTGGCCATTTCCGAGGAGATTGCAATGCCAAAAAATGGGCGCTACGACCGCCCCATTGGGCCTTATGTTCTTGTACATTAAGTCCGGGCACCACACCTCACTGTGGTATAGGGTATTATGATTTTGTGCATTTGTTTACAACGTACAAGTGAAAAATATAGACCATCTATTTATTGTATCCTTGTGACTAATAAAGCGTGATCCATTTCGAGGTACCCTACTTTTTTTAAGAGAAAAAAACACAGAAAATTCAAATTGAATGGGGAATGTTTATTATCATTTGAAAGAACATTCTTTGGCATGTATTTTTTGAAGATTATGTCTACTAAATGTAAACTTTGGACTTTACATATCCCCACAGATAAAAGTCTAACGGTGTGATATCGCACGATCTTGGTGGCCAATCAACCAAATGTCGCCGAGATCACGAGCTTCAATTTCAGGCATCAAATAGTCGGTTATCAAGGCACGATAACTGTCGCCATTGACGGTTACGTTCTCACCGGCATCATTTTTGAAGAAATATGGACCGATGATTCCACCGGCCCACAACCCACACCAAACCGTTGTTTTTTCTGGATGAAGTGGCAGCTCTTGAATCTCTCATGGGACGAAGAGCACCAAATGCGGCAATTTTGATTGAGCCAGAAATGGGCCTCATCGCTGAACAAAATTTGGCTCGAAAACGTCGGATCTTCTTGGAACTTTTCAAGAGCCCATAGAGCGAAGCGATGTCGCTTGGGAAGGTCGGGGGGCTTCAGTTTTTGCACAAGCTGTATTTTGTACGCTTTCAATTTAAGATCTCGACGTAAAATGTCACGAATCGACTCTGCACGGTCTTCTTGTACACACTCAGCTACGGCCGCTACATTTTCTTTCTGCGTGCTGGACGTGGTCTATTCGGTCGAATATTATCCAATAATGAATGCTGGGTCTCAAGATGGGTAATGGTGTTGCGAATAGTACGCTCAGTAGGCCGATTATGTTGACCATAAGTTGAGCGAAGTGCACGAAACACATTCCTCACAGAACGTGCATTTTCGTAATAAAGATGAACGATTTGTAAACGTTGTTCAGGCATAAGTCTTTCCATGATGAAATGCCAAACAATACTTAACAAAAATAACATGACAGTATGACACGACTCACACGTGATCTGGATCACCCGTTATTACCAAATATGTATCGATCTTCACAAACCATTTATTCATCACAAACCATGATTTAGTCCTAAGCTATTCCTGGTAAAAATGGTTCATATCGGCCTATAGTATCGACCCTCTCGATTCAACTTCTTAACGCTCTAGAGATCACAGTTTTAATCTGCCCCCCCCCATAAAAAGTTTTTTCTTAATGTCCTAACGGGTGGGCCATTTAAAACTTTAAATTTGAACTACCGATTACTTTGACTTGTGATTTGAGCCCTTTGGATTATTTTCTGTGGGGAGCCATTAAGGATAAATTTTACGCAAATCATCCAGAGACAATTGAAGCGTTGAAACATGAAATCGAAGTTGCCATTGAAGAGATTCGACCAGAAACCATTGAAAATGTACTGAAAAAATGGGTTGATTGGATTAGGTGCTAAAGAACCAGTCGTGGTAGTCATATGAATGTTATCGTGTTCCATTATTAGATGACAAATTTCAACCTTTCCAATAAAGCCAGAAGTTTGAAAAAGTTATCAGTACATTGTTTATAGCCGATTCAAATTTAAAATGGTCCACACTTATATGTCACATAGTCAATATTTTATTTGGAACTAAAATATTAATGGTAAAAATGTGTCGAATCGGTCGATTTTTTTAAGTAACTCCCTTCCTATTCTACTTGTTAAAGCTCTAAGGTTACGTTAAGGGTACATATCGCAGCAACGGATATGTACCCTCCTTCACAATAGTGGGGGTATAGTATCATGATTTTTGTTAAATTCGCTTACTTCTACCAGAAGGGCTATAATTTCTACATTTATCTATAGATACGTTTCAAATAAGCATTGCTTTCCTCTTTAGGAAGCTAGATTTAAAAAAATGGAACAAATAATATTGATGCGATTTTTTTCTATTTTTTATAGTTTTTTTCGTGCCAGCAACAAATGATTTTTGTAAAATATTTTTTTCCATTAACTGATATCATATATCGGCTTTAATGAGCTTATACTTCAAAAATATGGAGCAAATACGAAAGGCAACTTCAAGAAAATTGGAATTAAAAAAACAACAAATTTAGTCTTTAGGTAGGTACAGGGTTTTCTAACAAGAGGTGTTATTTTGAATCACACGGTATTTCGGTAGCTGTCACTTTTGAAGCTTTTATTCTTTGACATTTGACAAGTAGAAACTACGCCATTACTAACCAGTAAGGAAAGGCAGAAAGTCGGGCGGGGCCGACTATATAATACCCTACACCTCCCTAACAATGCGATAAGGGTCATTGCGATAATAATTTGGAATAATTGGTAAATAGGTAGTGTTTAGCCGTGAAGCTAATGGTTTTGGTTCCTTTCAAAATAAGAAGGCTTATTTTTCAATTTTTTATACGTTTTATTAGTTCAATTTGTTTGGGTTTCGTGGTTGTGTACAATTGTTGGGTTTGTAATATAAGTGTATTTAAAGTTAAAAGGTAGAGATTTATGTATGTTAATATTTTCTGTTTAACGTTTTTTGGTCTTGTTTAATTTCAATTCGTGTTTATTTATAATGAACCTTTTGTGTTCAATGTACTTCAATCTTAAAACTTGGTAAGTATATACAAAAATAATCACTTATGTATATTTCACTTCACTTTGAAACTTATAAACTTAAATCACGGGGAGAAAACTAATCACGGGGGAGAGGCGCACGAGTTTGGTTTAAGGATCGGTAAAAGACTGATTACTTGTGCTTGCCATCCATCTCTTCTAAGCTCACCCAACGACTTTCGTTAAGCTACAGATGGCAAGCGACAAGTAAACAAATAAACAAAAGAGAAATTAGAGTAATGAGTGCTTTAGAGTGATGAGTGCTTTAGAGTGATGAGTGCATAAGTTATGCATGTATGGGCATATAAATGCATTTATACACCTACACATATAGTGGACGTTTCACACTGATGTTCAAAAGTGAGATGTCACCTTTGAACATTCTCCCCCCCCCGTGATATAGTGTAGATTATTCTATCTTAAACTAGCTTAATCTAAAACTGCAGCTCATTTGGCTCCCGTGGATGAAAACCCCATCCAGTTTTGGGGCCTGTCCCGGATCCAAGGCTTGAACAATAAATGTTGACGGAAATGCGATGGCGGGTCTTAGTAGGGTCGAAGTTGTAGGGTACTGGATACCACAGCATCTGTCTTCAGGGTATATGGGCTCTCCTCGTGTCGTGTAACGGTACTTCGTGAGTTGGATGAGTCACGACGCTGGGTTGGGCTAGGCAACTGAGAAACCTTATCTAGAATAGAAGAGATGTGAGTACCAAGTTCTTCTACATAAAAATAAATTGTAAGTCAATCTGAAAATAGTTTGACGATTTTCGTTATCGGTCGACTAATTACACCGTTAGCTGTCCGAATGTCAACGACCCTAATGTTGTTATCAGTTCCTCGGTAAGTTTTTTCTATACGGCCCATTTTCCATTCAGTCGGGGCCAATCTCTCATCTTTAATTACAATCAAATCATCTTCTCTCAAATTTTCTGTTTGGTACTTCCACTTATATCGACGATGTAGCTCATTCAAATACTCAGTTTTCCATCTTTGGCAAAAATATTGAGAAATAATTTTTAATCGTTTCCATCTATTGGCAAGGGTGATGTTATCGTCTGAAACATCGGGTTCAGTTGGGGTCAAAATTGAAGTACCAATCAGAAAATGAGCTGGGGTGAGAGGATGTAAGTCGGAAGGGTCGTCGCTGGCTGGACTTAGGGGTCGAGAATTAAGACAGGCTTCAATTCTCGCTAAAATGGTCGCGAATTCTTCAAAGGTAAAATTCATTTGCGGTATAAATTTTCGTAGATGTGTTTTGAATGATTTAACTCCCGCCTCCCATAATCCTCCCATATGAGGGGCACCCGGAGGAATAAAACTCCATTCTAAATTTTGATAAACATTGTTCTGGGTGGCGTCTTTTTGCAGATTCTTCATAAACTCTAGCCTATCTTTTTTTATTAATTCTGCTGCTCCTACAAAATTAGTCCCATTATCTGAGTAGATCTTGGCTGGGCTTCCTCGTCGCCCAATAAAGCGAGATAAAGCGGCTAAAAAAGATTGAGTTGATAGATCACTAGTGGGTTCTAAGTGAATTGCTTTTGTGGAAAAGCAAACGAAGACGCAAACATAACCCTTTGTTATTAAACAAGCTCTTCCTGTAAAATTCTTTATGTTGAAGGGTCCTGCAAAATCTACTCCTGTATTGGTAAAAGGTCGAGTCAGCATAGTTCGCTGGGGCGGAAGTGAGGCCATAATTTGCGTTTGAGTCTGGTGTTTATACAAAACACAAGTTCGACAATTATGAATTACCTTCTTGATTAAGGGCTTCAATTTAAATATCCAAAATTCAGACCTGATTACTCGAGTCATGAGTTGATTTCCGCCATGCATGGTAATTTTGTGAATAAATTCTACTAACAAAAGGGCTAATCTTGATTCGTATGGGATAAGAATGGGATGGCGCTCGTTATATGTAAGTGCTGGGGACTGAACAAGGCGGCCATTTGCCCTAATGATTCCTTTTGAATCAATGAATGGATTGAGAGATAAAAGACTGCTACTCGGTGAGAGTCTTTTCTTTTGGGTTAACGCTAAATACTCCTCTGTGAAATAATGTTTTTGTGTTAAAACAATAAGACGATCTTTGATATCTTGGATTTCACCGTGGGTGATTTCTGCTGAAGAAATTCTAAGTCGGGTCCGATTGACGCCGGTATTTCGCCAAAAACGAATCGCAAATGCTAAGACTTTGTATGCCCTAGATAGAGAAGAAAATCTATCCAAAGGATCTTCAACTGTTGTGGTCGCGAAAACTTTAACTGCCTTTGCTTCTAACTCTGTGTCGCTCAGAATGTCGTGTCTAGGCCATCGGTCTTTTGGAAACTTCAGCCACTGGGGTCCAGTCCACCACAAATGATGTGACTGCAAATCATTTGGCGAACATCCTCGACTGGCTACATCAGCTGGGTTGCTTTCTGAATCTATGTGCTTCCAATTTTCGTTGCCTACATTATCTAAAATATCTGAAATTCTATTTCCTACAAAGGCACTCCATGAACACGGGGGTTTTTTGAGCCATGCTAACACAATTGTTGAGTCAGTCCAAAAGTGAGTTGAAATATTTTCAATTTGTAAGTTGGGAACCACCGCTGTGGTTAATTTTGCTAAGAGAACGGCTCCGCATAATTCTAATCTAGGCAGAGATATTTTTTTGATGGGTCCTACTCGAGTTTTCGCTGCCAAAAGAAACGTGTCGACTGTTTGATCTAAATGTTCTACTCTAACATAAAGAGTCGCGGCGTAAGCGCTTTCTGAAGCGTCGCAAAAACCATGTACTTCAATTTTACTTGAGGGTTTGAATCTGATCCACCTAGGTACTGAAACGGAATCTATTGAAGGACAATTTTTAATGAAATTCTTCCAATTCATTCGAGTAATGGGCTTCAACGCGTCGTCCCAATCTACTTTATCCAGCCAGACTTGCTGCATGATAAGTTTCGCTACGATGATTACTGGAGCCAGCCATCCACATGGGTCGAAAAATTTGGCAATTGTTGAAAGGACTTCTCGTTTGGTGCATAATTCCCTTTCTTCCGTGGGTGGTGATGTGAACGTAAAGTTGTCAGCCGAAATGTTCCATCGGATACCTAGAGTCTTCGTTGAAGTTCCTTCCGAAATATCCAACCAATTGACCGGCAAGAGTGAGTCAGGTGGCAGATCGCGAAGTAGATTGGGGTCGTTTGAACTCCATTTTCTCAATTCAAAACCTGCTGAGTCCATGGCTGCTACTAATTCTTTCATAGACTTAAGGGATTCTTCTACAGTGTGACCTCCAGCTAAAACGTCGTCGACATATAAATTTTGTTTTATAATTTCCGAACCTAATGGGTATGTTTCTTTAACATCTTCTGCCAATTGAATTATGGTCCTAAGAGCTAGAAATGGGGCGCAATTAATTCCGAAAGTGACTGTCGAAAGTTCAAAGTCTTCATCTGGGTCATTTGCTGATCTTCTAAAAAGAATTCTTTGAAATGGGGCCTGACTTGGGTCGATCTGTATTTGACGATACATTTTGGTAACGTCCGCGTTAAATACGTATTTAAAAAACCTCCATTTTAAAATCTGCAATACTAAATCCTGTTGAAGAATTGGCCCTGGATGTAAAATGTCATTAAGACTTTTCCTATTTGATGTGGGACTTGACGCATTGAAAACTACCCTAAGTTTAGTAGTAACCCTATCTGGTTTAATAACTGCATGATGCGGCAAATAGTAGTGAGGGGTCTTCTCGATTTCCTGGGGTCTCAGTTTCCGCATGTGTCCAAGTTCCAAATATTCCATTATCGCTGCGTCGTATTGAGATTTAATTTCGGGCGTTTTTTGCAACTTTCTTTCCATTCGATAGAATTGCGCCATTGCGATATTTCGAGATGCTCCAAGTTCAGCACAAGATTTGAACGGCATCGTGACAATATATCGTCCATCTTCATTTCTTCGCGTTGTATTTTTGAAATTTGTTTCGCAAAAGGTGTCTTCTGCTGACCTCAAAACTTTTTTTGGGGTCTCCTCCACCTCCCAAAAACGTGTGAGAATTTTCTCGATCGAAACTGTATTGTAAAGTGAAATTTTCCTATCATTTGTGTTTGATTTTTCAAGGGGTCCGCCCACTATCCAGCCAAAAACGGTGCTTTGCGCTAGTAAAGATCCTATAGATTTCATTGGAGCTCCTACTGTGTAAATTAAGGGTCCTATGTCTAAACCTATCAGAAGATCTATGGGTCGGCTTTCGTAAAAACGAGGATCTGCTAACTCGAGTTGGGTTGTTTCTCTATGTTGATTTTTATCTAGGGTGCGCGACGGCAAATTAGAAGGAAGGGACTTCAAAACGGGTGCCCAAACTTCTAATTCAAAACTAGGGTTTGTACGAGAACAAAGGTTAAAAAGACAAGCTTTTGTTGAAGTTTCTGAAACGGTTTCACTTAAACCGGTAACATGAACAAGATTCTTCCTAGTTGGAAGCTTCAATTGGTTTTTAATCTTCTCTGAAATAAATGTTGATTGAGATCCAGGGTCGATAATCGCTCGTGCGTCATATCGCTGCCCTCTAGATTCAATTTGAACAATCGCTGTGAAGAGTAGTGTTTCCTTCGATTGCTGCTGGCTAAGTTGTGAATTTTCCTTGAGAGTTAGAGTCGTTATACTAGGAGTTTGAAAACTAGGTGTGGACTGTAAACTAGGAGTGGATTGTACTAGGGTGGTTAGAGCTGCCGCACTGGTACTAGGTCGTACGTCATCTCTAACCGGTTGTGAATTTGTAGGTCGGGCCTCGTTACCCTTATGTAATAAAGTGTGATGTCTTTGATTACATTCCCTACACGTGAAACGACTCTTACAATCTCTTACAACATGATCCGAAGTGATGCAGTTGTAACAAAGATTGTGAAGTTTTACTAAGTGAATGCGATCATTCACGTTTTTCTCAAGGAATTGTGGACAATTTCGTAACAAATGGTTTGCCTTGCAAATTTGGCAACTCGGTCCATTTGTACGACTACTAGGTTGCGTAGATGTGCTAAATCTGTTGCTATTGTTGAATCTTCTTTGCGAACTTTGAGTCTGTTGCGCAACATTAGTTTGAAATGACTTAACCCTATTTTCCTTCCTACTATAATCGGGTCTAGGCTGATTATTTTTGGAGAAATGGGGCTTAATATTTCCTACAGATTCTAAAGTTTTGAACTTGTGTGTCAAAAATTCATTCAAATCTTTCCAAGACGGTAGTATGGAACAGTCTTCCAAACCGTTTTCAAATTCTTCTAAGAAATTTCTCGGCAGTTTCGTAGAAGTAAGGTAAACTAAAATTGGGTCCCACCCCTTTACATCTACCTTGAGTGTTTCTAGTGTCTGAACGCAACCATCAATAGTGCGTTGAAGTTTTTGGATCGAAGATCCTGAATCTGCCGAAACTTGTGGTAAACTAAGTAGAGTCTTTAGCTGTTCATTAACTTGCTTTCGTTTATTCTCGTATCTGTTTTCTAAGTTTTTCCATGCTAGATCAAAACCTTCATTTGTTAGTGGTACGTTACTAATAATTTCCCGTGCCTCCCCCGCGGTTTTTTGTTTTAGATGAAAAAGTTTTTCTACTTTACTGAGTCTAGAATTATTTCTGTACAAGGCCGAAAACAAATCCCGAAAAGTAGGCCAAGCGCTGTATCCTCCATGAAATGTGTCGGTGTCGCATGGTGGTAACCGTAACGATAGATGGTTGTTTGGCTCAACTGTTTCCTTTTTTCGGGTCTCCGATTCTCGTTCGAACTTTTCCTGCTGCCTTTCGTCGGTTAGTGCTAAAATTTCTCCATTTACTGCGCTTAAACATCGTTTGTATGTCTCTAATGCCTCTTTATAATGGGTCCTCAACTTTGATTTATCGATTGGGGCCTCATCTTTTTCGGGAACACGGTCTCTACAATCTAAATAGGCCCTTTTCACTTGATCCCAAACAGAGTTCAATTCTACACGTGTCACTTCTAATGAGTGAATATTATCATCGGTGCTAGTAGCAGAGTAACCACTATCAAAGTCTATCAGATCATTTACGCAATTTACAAATTTATCACGTAAAACTTTATCCATATTTCCTCCTTCTTAAATATTTTCTTTATCAAATTTTAAACTGGCTAAAATTTTAAGAAACCTTTAAAATTGAGATTTTCTTTTAACAATTTCTGTAAAAAATTACTTTGCCAATATTTGCAAAATAATTTCAGAAAAACGCTAAATATTTGTTGAATGGGGTCAATCTTTTACGGTCCGACTTTGCTTTTTTCCACGAATAGATATAAATAATGGCAGTTTATTTTGAACTTGTGTCGTTTGTGCGAAAAGTAAGAAATTTTAGCGATAATAATTTTTATAGACCTGGATCTTTTGGAAAAACAAATTATAAAAATAAAAATTTTAACGAAAGTAATTCTTTGTCGGCTAGTGTACTCTCAAAAAAAATTATCAATCAACTCTTCTTTGACAAAACAAAAAAAAAATAAAAAAGCGTAGGAAAGTGATTTTTCTATCAGAAAAAATTCAATCAAATCAAAAAACAAATTTTGTAAGAAAGTGTTTTTTGCAAATTTATAACAAACAAAAAAAACAAACTTTGTAGGAACGTGTTTTTTCAAAAAAAAATACTCAAATTTTGTAGGAAGGTGTTTCACTTAATAGATTTTTTTTATTTTTCGTAGTAAAGTGTAATTTCCAAAAAATTAGCACTTAATAAATTTCTGAACAAATTTATTTTTCGTAGTAAAGTGTAATTTCCAAAATTAGCACTTAATAAATTTTTCGAGCAAATTTATTTTTCGTAGCAAAGTGTAATTTCCAAAAATTAGCACTTAATAAATTTCTGAGCAAATTTATTTTTCGTAGTAAAGTGTAATTTCCAAAAATTAGCACTTAATAAATTTCTAAGCAAATTTATTTTTCGTAATAAAGTGTAATTTCCAAAAATTAGCACTTAATAAATTTCTAAGCAAATTTATTTTTCGTAGTAAAGTGTAATTTCCAAAAATTAGCACTTAATAAATTTCTGAGCAAATTTATTTTTCGTAGCAAAGTGTAATTTCCAAAAATTAGCACTTAATAAATTTTCGAGTCAAATTTATTTTTCGTAGTAAAGTGTAATTTCCAAAAATTAGCACTTAATAAATTTCTAAGCAAATTTATTTTTCGTAGTAAAGTGTAATTTCCAAAAATTAGCACTTAATAAATTTCTGAGCAAATTTATTTTTCGTAGTAAAGTGTAATTTCCAAAAATTAGCACTTAATAAATTTCTAAGCAAATTTATTTTTCGTAGTAAAGTGTAATTTCCAAAAATTAGCACTTAATAAATTTCTAAGCAAATTTATTTTTCGTAGTAAAGTGTAATTTCCAAAAATTAGCACTTAATAAATTTCTAAGCAAATTTATTTTTCGTAGTAAAGTGTAATTTCCAAAAATTAGCACTTAATAAATTTCTGAGCAAATTTATTTTTCGTAGCAAAGTGTAATTTCCAAAAATTAGCACTTAATAAATTTTCGAGTCAAATTTATTTTTCGTAGTAAAGTGTAATTTCCAAAAATTAGCACTTAATAAATTTCTAAGCAAATTTATTTTTCGTAGTAAAGTGTAATTTCCAAAAATTAGCACTTAATAAATTTCTGAGCAAATTTATTTTTCGTAGTAAAGTGTAATTTCCAAAAATTAGCACTTAATAAATTTCTGAGCAAATTTATTTTTCGTAGCAAAGTGTAATTTCCAAAAATTAAAATAAATTTCAATAAATGTAAATTATTGTGTTAGTTCTGTTTAGCCTTTGCCGAAATGTCCGTCCGATCCCATCAACCATCAAACCATATGTTCTCTCATTCCTTTCTTTACGGCTGAAATTATGTTTTCCTACTTCTCCCTTTTTTTTCTATTTCACAAAAAAACTCCAGTGGTACATTAACCTTTGGGTTCCCTAATCAAGGCAAGAAGTGAAAACGAATGAGAAGACAACGAGAAACCAACGAAAAAAAAATCCGCTACCTATTGTCTCATATGCATCGATGTACATAGACTGGTGTTGTTGTTGTTTTAATGGGTACGAGGGGTCGAGTTGAAAGTGTCGGCACAGGAACTTCTTTATCAAATATATCAAGATTTTCGCGTTAAATCGGTTGGAAACTACAGTAATGCTGATTTGTAGCACAAACCACACATATTAATGGCAATAGAGATTAAAAAATCGTAAATTTTTTGACATTTTTCAAAAGGGTTTTTCTATTGAATCTAAAGCAATACGAGGGTCGTTCAAAAAGTTGGAACACGTATTTTCTAAAGCAAAAAAAAATAAATTTATTTTTTCTTTTTAATTTATTGATTGGGATTGATTTTAGCGTCTCCAAAGCATCAGCTAATATCATACGGTCGATTTATCCCTCAGAAAATCGCATATAAAGAAGGCAAAAAAAATATTTTTTTCTCTAAGTTGCAAACTTGATGTTTAAAGTACCCAAAAATCACGAAGTAATTTGTAGGGTTCTCAAGCCAGTCAGCGGATGAGTCGAGCCAATAAAAATCTTTCCTTTTTTTTCCTTTTAAAAGTAAGCTTAATAAATATAACCGCGATTAAAGCAGCCGAAAAAATTCAAGAAATTTTCGCTCTTTTGTTTCGCAAGAAAGTTGTCCGTCCACGCGTTATTCAGCACAAAATTATCTGGAATTCTTGCTGAGGTTTTCGGAATAAGTCAATGGGTGTCCGTCCGCGCGTCCGAAATCTTAATAAACTTATCTTAATAATCGTATCTTAATACTCTTAATATTCTTATCTTAAAAATAACTTGATGGCATAAATCGACTCGACTAGCCGCTGGCTTTCAGAAAAATTCATCAGAATGCGTAATAAATTATTTGAACAAATTATCGAAGGGTTTTCAAAAAGGTTGGGTCGCTATTTTCCTAAAGTTTCGAAAACTAGAAAACAGTAAAGTCGCGCGTTGTTACCGAAAAAATCGTCAAAAAACTTTCATAGGTTAGAATGCATGTAGGTTATGCAATAGGTTAGTATATATGTAAAGGGTATATATGTGTAGCAATGTGTAGGTATATAACTGCAAGCTAACTGCACTTATGTAAGTATGTATATCAAAGTATATAAGTATATGTATATAAGTGCAAGCTAACTGCAGTTAAGTGTTCAGTTATTTTTGTATATATGTAAAAGGCAAAAACCAAGCCAGCGTCGTACATAGGGCCAGACCCGCCAAAATCTCCTTCATATAGCAATATGGCGGAGTTCGAAAAAAAATGGTTTTGGCACCCTATGTAACAACGCTACCTGCACAAATTTTGGGTACTCACGTTGATCCTTTTATGTACTTGGGGTACCTGTTGTTGGCGTTGGCGTTGGTCGCTGGTTCTTCCTTCCTTCCGTCTAGGGGTTCAAGCGTGATGTTGTTGGGTTGTGTTTCCAAGGGGTCTTGTGTTGCTGGCTTGTGTTGGGTCACTTTGGGTCACTGGTTTTGTGGGTCACTTTTTGTTGGGTCACTTTTTTCTTGTTGTTTTTCAATATTAAGTTTTCGCGTACCGTACCGAAATTTGTTTTATATAATTTATTTTAATTTCACACAACACTTGATTTTGTTTTTTAATAATTTAAAAAAACACACTTTTTATCCGGTTCGCATAGGACCAAATGTTTAGCCGTGAAGCTAATGGTTTTGGTTCCTTTCAAAATAAGAAGGCTTATTTTTCAATTTTTTATACGTTTTATTAGTTCAATTTGTTTGGGTTTCGTGGTTGTGTACAATTGTTGGGTTTGTAATATAAGTGTATTTAAAGTTAAAAGGTAGAGATTTATGTATGTTAATATTTTCTGTTTAACGTTTTTTGGTCTTGTTTAATTTCAATTCGTGTTTATTTATAATGAACCTTTTGTGTTCAATGTACTTCAATCTTAAAACTTGGTAAGTATATACAAAAATAATCACTTATGTATATTTCACTTCACTTTGAAACTTATAAACTTAAATCACGGGGAGAAAACTAATCACGGGGGAGAGGCGCACGAGTTTGGTTTAAGGATCGGTAAAAGACTGATTACTTGTGCTTGCCATCCATCTCTTCTAAGCTCACCCAACGACTTTCGTTAAGCTACAGATGGCAAGCGACAAGTAAACAAATAAACAAAAGAGAAATTAGAGTAATGAGTGCTTTAGAGTGATGAGTGCTTTAGAGTGATGAGTGCATAAGTTATGCATGTATGGGCATATAAATGCATTTATACACCTACACATATAGTGGACGTTTCACACTGATGTTCAAAAGTGAGATGTCACCTTTGAACAGGTAGGAACATATTATCTAATTCTAAACCGATAATCGCTAAATTTAGCGATATTCGTTCCTAAATTGGGAAACATCTTTCTTGAAAATTTAAATGATCGGAAGTAAAGTACAACTTATATAGCGCTTTGACACCAAATCAGGAACATATATATGGAGGTTATATTTAAATCTGAACCGATTTCCCTGAATACTCATTCATGTAAACAGACCTCTTTCTGTCGAATTTCGTTCTGATCAGATATAAAATGCAGACATTGATCGGATATAAAATAACATTTTTACAGGGCTTACATGTCAAATCGGGGTAACTTATATATGGGGGCTATATCTAAATCTGAACCGATTTCTTCCAAATTTAAAAGTGTTCATTCATATAATATGGAACCTTTTTCTGCCGAATTTCATACTGATCGGATATAAAATGCAGTTTTTACAGCGCTTACATATCAAATCGGGTGTAACATATATATGGGGGCTATATCTAAATCTGAACTGATTTTCTCCAAATTTGGCAGTATTCCTTCACGTAATAAAAGACCTCTTTCTGCCGAATTTCGCACTGATCGGATATAAAATACAGTTTCTACAGCGCTTACATGTCAAATCGGGGGTTACATATATATGGGGGCTATATCTAAATCTGAACCGATTTTCTCAGAATTTAGCAGTATTCCTTCATGTAATAAGAAACGGACATAGCTAAATTAACTCAGAAAGTGATTCTAAGTCGATCGGTACGATGGGTCTATTTCTTCTCCTTTTGGGTGTTACAAACAAATGCACAAAGTTATAATACCCTGTACCACAGTTTGGTGTAGCGTATAAAAATGGAACGATACACGATTCAACAACGCATTGAAATTATTTAAATTCACTACAAAAATGGTGAAAATCTGAAATGGTGAAATCCGAAATTCCATCGAAAAATCATCTTGGCTGATGAGGTTAATATCCACCTCGGTGGCTACGTCAACAAGCAAAATTGTCGCATCTGGGGCTCGGAAAACCCAAGAGTTATTGTTGAGAAGCCTCTCTATCCTCAACGTGTGACTGTTTGGTGCGGTTTATGGTCCGGCGGGGTCATTGGACTTTACTTTTTCGAAAATGAGGTTGGTTCAACAGTTACGGTGAATGGATTGCGCTATCGAGAGATGATTAATGATTTTTTATGGTCGGAGTTAGATGGTACTGATATGGACAACGTTTACTTTCAACAAGACGGCGCTACGTGCCACACAAGCAACGAAACCATTGCTCTGTTATGGGAAAAGTTTCCGAACCGTGTTATCTCTCGAAGAAGTGATCACAATAGGCCACCGAGATCTTGTGATTTAACACGTTGCGACTTCTTCCTTTGGGGCCACGTGAAAGATAAGGTCTACGCCAACAGCCCAGCAGCGATTCATGATAGAATTCGTGAGGCTATCGAGGGCATAGGGCAGCCACTCTGCGATTTGGTTATGGAAAATTTCATGAAAAGGATATGGTCCTGTAAGCGTGGTCGTGGTGGCCATTTGGCTTATGTTGTTTTTCATTATTACGCGGCATACCTTCCTCTTTATTATGAAATAAACATCCTATCATTTATCTCAAAAAATGAAATTTTTCTTTGAATGCCAACATAACACCTCTTGTTGGAAAACCCTTTAATTTATTAAAGAATCAATATTTCACCAAATTTGTGGCTTCGTGGGGAGGTACTCGAAACGAAATTAACACATACCAAATTTTATCGTACACACGAGCCAGACTGACATTGCTGAAATGACTTAAAATGGCCCTAAACGGATTTCCGCCAACTATTTTTCGGGTCTCTCCTTCGATGTGTTACACTTTTGGCCGCTGCAACTGATATACATACCCTCGTTCACAATATGGGAGGATATAAAATCATGATTTTGTTGAAATTCTCATACTTCTACAAAAAGGGCTATAATTTCTACATTTATCTATAGATACTTTTCAAATAAGCACTGAGTTCCTTTTTAGGATGCTAGCTTTGAAAAAAGGGAACAAAAAATATTATTCCGATTTTTTTAGATTTTTTATAGTTTTATTCGTGCTAGCAAGAAACGATTTTTTTAAATACTTGTTTTTAATTTTTTTAACGACGGTTACTAAACTTCTGTTTCTGCGTGAAAGTGATATTTTCTACATTTGTAGCTCTCATAATTTCCTTTATTTTATATGAAACATTGGCTTTATTGTGCTTATACTTCAAAAATATGGTGCAAATACTATAAAGGCAACATCCAAAAAAATTGGAATTAAAAAAAATAGAATTTGTGGTTAGGACACAAATGCGGTGTCATTGAAATGGCAAATTTTATTTAATCACTCTCAGGTCTATCTTTCGCCTACTGTAGTTCAACTATTCCCAAATTTCCTATCAGTAATATGAATTTAAAGCACTGTGTAATAACATATTTCGAACAACTGCTGTGCATTAATTGTGCGACAAGTTTCATTCAAAACTGCCAAACAACGGGACAGAGAAGAGCCGATTAACATGAGTTTCCCACTGCTTTCGACAGAAATCAATTTCTCATCTATGATTAAGAACAACACAATGGTCGGGTATTAATGGGAAGGTTGTGCCACAGCGTTTCACTACTGGACATCTGTTTTTTTTAATGTAAACTTTTACATTAGAGTATCAAAACTATTTCAAAGAAATGATAATATTTTGTGTTTTGTTTTAGGACTTTACTTTGGAGAAGATGCAGTGCATGGTCTTCGCGGTCAAGAAAACTGAAACGAAACGTTTTTCCCACATACTGATATTATTTATTGTAAATTCTCGTAACACTCTTCATACAAATTGATGAGATTCTGTTAATCAGTTTGTGAGAAAAGTATTTATTTTTGCTTCAAATTTGTATTTTCACGTATGTAGTTTATTCAATGCTAATCAAGAGTTCATTAACCAAATCAGACATACGAGTATTCCTCCGAAGCCGTACTGATTTCTTTCCACAAGTATAATAGCATTAAAGTTTTCCGTTACATAGTTAACACTTGTTAAAATTTGGTTAACAAATTGCCAAAACTTATGTGGAAGTTATGGGTGATATTTTTGCAACTTTGTTTCGGATAAACTATGTACGACGAAATCTAAATCATGGGAAACCTTAAACGAAGGATCATTGTCTGTGAGTGTGGGATATATGCATTTCCCTACTACTAGTTGAGTATCTTACAACTACCCAACATATTCTTTCATAAGTGGTCTCAGCATTCATGAGTGACTTAAACGTTGAAAGTTACTGATACAATTTAGGGATGCCAATTCCGAATCCTGAATTTTATTATTATTCATATCTGAATATGTATTATATTCCTCAAAGGCTTTC
Source organism: Eudasyphora cyanicolor (assembly GCA_963930755.1). Taxonomy (NCBI): domain Eukaryota; kingdom Metazoa; phylum Arthropoda; class Insecta; order Diptera; family Muscidae; genus Eudasyphora; species Eudasyphora cyanicolor. The sequence goes on along the minus strand of OZ005736.1, from coordinate 177,463,833 downwards.
AAAGGAAACGAAAGCGATTGACTTGAAATTACTCTTACTTGAAAAACAATTCCTATATGTAAATTTGGAATAACTTTCATATAAGTAGAAGTAATGACATGTGGACCGCAGGCCAAAAACAACATTAATGCAACCGAAGAGTTGACTAACCACCAACGAAACGTCATGCATTGGTTGATGTTGGATTTCAAGGTCGTTTTCTTTTTCACTTGACTATTAAAAAATACCTTCCTTCACTTTGAAGGAATTCCTTGATCTTCAGCTCTACTCCACAGTGAGAAAAGCCATAAAAGAAACACGTTATGTTCGTCCAAATTCATAAATTGTTTCAAAATGGGCATTTTTTAAAATATTTATTTCAAACAAACTATATTTGGCACAAACATATTTTTGCCTCCATAGTTATGTTAACAAATCACAATTTCTAATAAAAAAATTTGAGTGCAAAAGCTTTTGAGAAAAAATTCGATAAAGTCAAAAAAAGAAATTGCGTTTTTTCAATTCTGAAATTCTGAAAATCTGAAATCTGCAAAACGAAAAAAATATTTTTTTTGCGCATTATGAGCAAATACTTAAAAACTTGTAAAAAATAGAAATTTTACTTTTCTTTTAAATCAAAAAATAAGAAAAGTAGTCAACTTTGGCCCAATTTCTAAAATATACGCGATTGTCCGATATTCAATGTTCATGACTCAAAATCATCCACGGGTACTTATCTAATTTTGGTTTTTTACAGAACTCAAAAATGTTTACTAGAATAAAAGTTTTTGAATTTTGGCCGATGAATTTTACTTCTGAAGCACTGCGCGGTGTACAGCGTGATAAAGTAAACTAACAATGAAACTATGCAGTGAACATGACACAGTTCAAATCATGATTTTGGGATTCAATTCTGAGAACTGGACGCGAAAGTAGAACCATAAATAAGAACTTCTGCATCATTCCTTTATTCATGTTGGCTCAATTAATAATTTAATAGCCATACGAAATTTGTTTGCAGATAAAACAGAACATTAAAACAGTACATTATAAAACAGAACATTTTGCGATTTTTAAGGCACTGAATGCACTTTTTTCCAGAAGGTTTGTTCCGCTGTTTTTCTCCTATTTCAATATCTACAACTTTGCTTCAGACACAAAAGAGATATACAAAAAAAAAAAATAAAGAGAAAGTGCAAAAAATCCACCTTGAGCAAAAAAAGTCATATGGCCAATAAATTATTTATTGAGCCAACTTGACTAAACGAATGATGCAGAAGTTCTTATTTTTGGGGAATTGAGTCCCAAATCAATGAGCTGAAAATACTGTACTGTGTAAAAGGTAGAAAACATGTAGTTTGCTGAAGCAACGGGTCAACATTTTTAATATTAACCTATGAAATTTAAAAAAATCATTTTTTGGTTTTACGAAAATTTCAATTGCGCTTGAACGTTTGAAAAAGAACATAACGGGCCATTTGTTTATGGAATTATTTTTTAAAAAATTGTAACAGTTTTTTTCCAAAATGTTGTTAAGAACTTTAATTTAAATAAATGCTACCCTTTAGATTTTTCCACATTTACACAGAATATGCGCACTAGACTCTCAGACATCAAAAACAGTAAATGGATTTTTTACCTTAAATGTACTTTGTAAAATAGCCGTATATCTTTCGTTGTTAGGGAAATTAAATTAAACTTTTTCTATATAACATTTAATCGAAATTCTAGTAGTGCAAAAATGCCAAGTCAGCAGAAAATATGCAACAAAAACAGTAAATTATTTTTATTCGTTCGGTTGAAAAATTGCCTGCAAATATTTCATATTTTGTTTCGATTTATTTCTGTCTTCTAGCAGCCCTCTTGCATCTTCATCTAAGTCCCGATGTTGTACTTTCCATTGATTTCGACTGCTGGAGATGATATCTCAAGATATTTTTATGCTACTGTGCTCTCTCTATAAACCTGTAATCCTTATTTCTTTTTTCCTGGGCTTCCTCTGATAGATCTCCGATTGGTACCAAATGATGCTTAATGACATCTCCTCCACGATAAAGAATTTTGTGAACTGTTGCAGACATATTTCTCCATGAATATTTGGTATTATATATTCGTGCAGTTTCCTTTGTATATTCATTAAAGTTTTTAGATAATTGTTTTAAATCTTGAAATGAGGTTTATATCAACACCAGTTATTTCAGATGCTTTTTCGGGATCAGAAAAAAACCTTCTTGCTGTATTCCCATCATTGGTATTGCCTGATCCTGGTTTTGGTTGGTCTATAATCAACCCACATTTGCGAAATCCTGAACATGTTTTTCTTTCAAATTTCTTAAATGCTTGTTGGTGTCATTGTTTCTTATTGATCCGTAGGTCCAAAATCCAAATCATAACTGATTTTAAGTATGTGCGATAATCCAAATTTATATGCATCAGTATTTTCTACTGATTTTTCCGGGACTTGGTTTAATTTGGTTGATGTAGATTGACATATAATGCAGCTGGGTGAAGCTTTGTGTCAGTCAAGACCTGGCCGACATTTCCATCTATCATCGTTAGAACTAATTGGTAGTTAACTTCAATTGTCTGGCCTTCAATTTCTACTTCTAATGGCTGCAGTCTTGTAATTGTGGTTCTTATATCATTGACTTCTTTTTTAACGGTATCATGAGTTTCTTTTTTAAATTCAAATTTGATTGGTCTGCAGTATTTCGTAAATGATGGTGTTTGATTTTTCCAAATATCCTTTGTCTGCATCTACTGTTCGAAGGTTCCGAGTCTTCCAAATTCTTCATCAATCGCAATGGCACAAATGACACCATGAACATATCTGCGTCTGAAGTATTTTCACATACAGATTGCTTGTATTGTTTTTGTCCAGAAAGAACTTACAGTCCCCATATTTGTTCACATCATGTCCTTTAAATGATTGTAGCAAGCGTTGAACTGTATGATTAAGTAGGTCTTGAAGTTTTACCTCTGCCGAACTCGATGTGATTTTGATAGTATCCGTTGGTGGCAAACAGTCCTTTTTAGCAGCAAGTATGTGATGATATGATCGATACAGATTTGAGACTTTTTCAATCACACGCAACCTGAGCTGTGTATATTGGTGTTTTGTCAACATCAAATCCAAAAATAATGCTAATGCCTCTTCATTTGAGAGCTGTTTTTCATCGCTTGGAATTGGAATACTCTTAATAATCCGTTTTGTTCTCAGAGGACTAGCGTTTAAAACTTTTTCAACAATTTCGGCTTTTGTGCGTTGTTTTTGTGATCGCAATTGATGTAACAAGCTTTCTGCAATAGTTTCACATCCGATTTCTTAATTGATATCCTTAAGTTTCCGCCTTTTAGATCTATCGCTATCGATCTACACAATTGTTTTAATTTTAACTCCCACAATTGTTTTGATTTTTACTTTCTGAAGACACTTGGACACTAAGTTCGCCCTCTAACCATATTGCAAAGGTCTTATAAAATTTATGTTTATTCCATTCAGCTTCAGTTATTGATGGATTTAGGTACGCCGCGTCAAAATACACATCCTGACAAATTTTTAGCGACCTTCTATCAAAAATGGCGAATTTATTAACGAAATTCAAAAGGGACTAACAACAAATTATTTATTTTTTCATACTTAACCAGTAAGGAAAGGCAGAAAGTCGGGCGGGGCCGACTATATAATACCCTACACCTCCCCAACAATGCGATAAGGGTTATTGCTATAATAATTTGGAATAATTGGTAAATGGGTAAGAACATATATATGTGGATATATCTAATTCTGAACCGATAATCGCTAAATTAAGCAATATTCGTTCCTAAATTGAGAAATATCTTTCTGGAGAATTTTGATCGGAAGTAAAGCGCTTTGTAACCAAATCAGGAGGAACATATATATGGAGCTTTCTGTCGAATTTCGTACTGATCGGATATAAAATACAGTCTCTACAGCGCTTGAATGTCAAATCGGTGCTAACATATATATGGGGGCTATATCTAAATCTGAACCGATTTTCTCCAAATTTGGCAGTATTCCTTCGTGTAATAAGAAACCTCTTTCTGCCGAATTTCGCTGTGATCGGATATAAAATACAGTTTCTACAGCTATTGAATTTCAAATTGGGGGTAACATATATATGGGGGCTATATCTAAATCTGAAACGATTTTCTCCGAATTTGGCAGTATTCCTTCATGTAATAAGAAACCTCTTTCTGCCGAATTTCGTACTGATTGGATATAAAATACAGTTTCTACAGCGCTTACATGTCAAATCGGGTGCAACATATATATGGGGGCTATATCTAAATCTGAACCGATTTCCCCCAAATTTTGTATTGTATCTAAGTGTATCACGAGACTACTCTCTGTCAATTTTTGTACAAATCGGTTACAAAATGTTGCTTATACAGTGCATATATGCCAAATCGGAGGTACGTATATATGGGAGCTATATGTAAATCTGAACCGATTTTAACCATAATTGCGACCGGTACTTTGATTACAAGGATACATCTACAGACAGACGGACAGACAGACAGACGGACAGACAGACAGACGGACAGACAGACAGACGGACAGACAGAAAGACAGACGGACAGACAGACGGACATAGCTAAATCGACTCAGAAAGTGATTACAAGTCGATCGGTATAATAAACAATGGGTCTATCTCTTCTCCTTTTGGCTGTTACAAACAAATGCACAAAGTCATAATACCCTGTACCACAGTGTGGTGTAGGGTATAAATAGAAATTGAACCGATTTTGACAATTTCATTAGGGATAGTGATTGGGCCAAAAAGGGAAATGTGCTAAATTTCATCCCAATCGGACCAGTACTTGGATTACAACGATACATCTACAGACAGGCGGATGGACAGACGAACATGATTAAATTGAAACGAAGATAATAAACGAAGGGTCCATCTCATCTCCACATGCACAAACTCAAAATACCCTTGACCACTGTGTGTTTTAAGGTATAATATGGCAATGACAGAAATTATTAGTCACGAAAAAAGTAGAATTGCGGTGCCCGCATAACTTGATGTCGGATCATTTGAAATCATAAATAAATTTATTTCTATAGATAATCGTTATCCCTGTTAACGCTGCCGATTTTTATACCCTACACCACACTGTGGTACAGGGTATTATGACTTTGTGCATTTGTTTGTAACACCTAAAAGGAGAAGAGATAGACCCATTGTTTATTATACCGATCGACTCAGAATCACTTTCTGAGTCGATTTAGCCATGCCCGTCTGTCCGTCTGTCTGTTCATGTATTCTTGTAATCAAAGTGCAGGTCGTATTTATGGTCCGATTGTGATGAAATTTAGCATAGTGCTCTTTTTTGGCCCAAGGACGATCCCTATTGAAATTGGTTAGAATCGGTTCAGATTTGGATATAGTCCCCATATATATGTTTCACCCGATTTGACATGTAAGCGCTGTAGAAACCACATTTTACATCCGGTCTTTATGAAATTCGGCAGAGAAAGTTTTATTATTACGTGAATGAACACTCCCAACTTCGGAGAAAATCCGTTTAGATTTAGATATAGCCCCCATATATATGTTTCACCCGATTTGACATGTAAGCGCTGTAGGAACTGTATTTTAAATCAGATTAGTACGAAATTTGGCAGAGAGAGTTCTCTTGTTACGTGCATAAACACTGCCAAATTCGGGGAAAATCGGTTCAGATTTAGATATAGTCCCCATATATATGTTTCACCCGATTTGACATGAAAGCGCTGTAGAAACCGTATTTTACATCCGACCTGCACGAAATTCGGCAGAGAAAGTTCTCTTATTACATGAAAAAAAAACACTGCGCAATTCGAGGAAAATCGGTTCAGATTTAGATATAGCCCCCATATATATGTTCCACCTGATTTAACATTTAAGCGCTGTAGAAATCGTGTTTTATATCCGATCAGTACGAAATTTAACAGAGAGAGTTTTCTTATTACATGTATGAACACTGCCAAATTCGGGGAAAATCGGTTCAGATTTAAACATAGTCCCAATATATATGTTACACCCGATTTGACATGTAAGCACTGTAGAAACCGTTTTTTATATCCGATCAGTACGAAAATCGGCGGAGAGAGTTTGCTTATTACTTGTATGAACACTGCCAAATTCTTATCGCAATGCCCATTTTCGCATTGGAAGGTAGGTGTAGGGTATTATATAGTCGGCCCCGCCCGACTTTCTGTCTTTCCTTACTGGTTTTAATTAAAATTGTTCAATTTTTGAGAATACTTTGAAGTGAAAAACTAGATTTTCGTGAGAAAAATCGTCTAATTTTGTTCTTTTAAAATAAAAAATATTAACAAATATGAAAAAAATTACTGCGTTACCTCGTAGATTATGCATAGAAATGGTGTTCAAAATTTCAAAGGGTTTTTACAAAAACGCTTTAAAGTGTGATGAGTCACTGAGTCATGTACAGAATTTATTAAAAAATCAATATTTCTCTAAATTGTAACCCTTTGTGGAAGAGGTACTAGAAGGAGTGGACCAATGTGGTCCATCTTTGAACTTGGCCTGAGACGAAGAAAAATATCACCGCATACCAAATTTGAAGTCAATCGGTTCTCCTTTCGAGAGTGATCGATCAGCCAGCAGGCAGACACACAGACAGACAGATAGATGGACGGACGGACATTGCTCAAATTACTTAAAATGACCCAAACAGAATTTCCGTCGAATATACTTGCGGATTTGTGTCACTCATTCGATGTGTTAAACTTTTGGCTCCTTTTGGGGTCGTCGCAAATGATATATACCCCCCTTTGTACAATGGAAGGAATTAAAAAAAGGGGAACAACTCTGCCGTTCTTAACCAGACAACCGATTGCAACAAAACTCGGCATGTTTATAGAAGAGGTTTTAGAGAAGGTAAGCTTTTAATTTGGGCCCCTTGTGGTATACAGGAGCGGGTGAACAAAATGTTTAAAATCGCGTTTAACGTTCATCTCCCTCGACCGTTTCATAAATTTTCTTGTTTTCTTTCTGCTAACCGAGATGTACAAAAGACTTTTTACACCTAACAGTTATCTTGCACAGTTACCGAGATATCTGCATTTTGAAAATTGATTTTTTTTGCACAGACCCTGCCCTAGTGTTTTGTGAATATCGGAGCACTGATTTTTTTCACTTCAAATTTACTGAATTGGCAACAAAATCTTCTATATGATGAAAAAAAATGATTAAGGAAAAATGATACTGGAACTTGTAAGACAAAAGTTAAGACCATTTGAATCTATATTTTCAAAAAAATTTGAATTTTTGTACTTTTTTGTTTTTTATACCCCACACCACACTGTGGTACCGGGTAATATGGCTTTGTGCATTTGTTTGTAACACCCAAAAAGAGAAGAGATAGATCCATAGTTAATTACATAAACATAGAATCTATTTTTGAGTCGAAAGTACAGGTTGCAGTTACGGTCCGATATCAACAAAACTTTGCACGTGTCTTTCGTTTGGCCCAAGGACGATCCCTTTTGAATTTGGTTAAAATCGATTCAGAGTTACATATAGCTACCATATATATGTACCTCCGATTTGGAATTGGTTCAGATTTAGATACAGCCCCCATGTATATATTAGACCCGATTTTACATGTAAGCGCTGTACAAACTGCATTTTATATCCAATCAGTACGAAATTCGGCAGAAAAGGGTTTCTTATTACACAAAGGAATACTGCCAAATTCGAAGAAAATCTATTTAGATTTAGATATATCCCTCATATATATGTTATACCCGAGTTTACATGTAACATTGTAGAAACTGTATTATATATTCGATCAATACGAAAATCATCAGAATGAGGTTTCTTGTTACATTAAGGAAATCTTTCATATTTGGAGGAAATCGGTTCAGATATAGATATAGCCCCCAAATATGTATATGTTCCTCCCGATTTTGCATCAAAGCGCTATAGTGTGCATTTTAAGGTTATCCTTTCAGATCAAGTTTATTATGGTCAACATTTTTAATTCCTCCTTGGAATAAGTCTTCATGAACAGGTGGAGCTTAGTAAATACTTTGTTAGCTGAAGCGAAAGCAATTGTTCCAAATTATTATAGCAATGACCTTTTTCTTACTGTGAGGGAGGTATAGAGTATTATATAGTCGGCCCCATCTGACTAACTGCCTTTCCTTACTGGCTTTTTTGTATAAGTATGTGTTGACACCAGAAATCGATGCTAATTATAAAACCAGTAAGGAAAGGCTAAAGTCGGGCGGTGCCGACTATATAATACCCTACACCACTCTCGTAATATTGAATAACTCTGATATATAAATTTTGTAATTCATGTATAAATTGTTTACATAAATTTACTTTTGGGACATTTTATACTTAAATAATACCCTGTACCACAGTGTGGTGTAGGGTATAAAAACGATTGGATCTAAAGAGCCAAATCGGATGAAACATATATATGGGAGCTATAGCTAAATCTTAACCGATTTTCTTCAAATTCGGCAGTGTTGGTTCATGGATCAAGAAACTCTACCATTCTAAATTTCAAAATGATTGGATGTAAAATACAGCTTCTACAGGACTAAAGGGCCAAATCGGACGAAACATGTATATGGGAGCTATAGCTAAATCTTAACCGATTTTCTTCAAATTCGGTAGTGTTGGTTCATGGATCAATAAACTCTACCATTCTAAATTTCAAAACGATTGGATGTACAATACAGCTTCTATAGAACTAAAGGGCCAAATCGGACGAAACATATATATGGGAGCTATAGCTAAATCTTAACCGATTTTCTTCAAATTCGGCAATTTTCGTTCATGGATCAAGAAACTCTACCATTCTAAATTTCAAAATGATTGGATGTAAAATATAGCTTATTCGGGACTAAAGAGCAAAATCGGACGAAACATATATATGGGAGCTATAGCTAAATCTTAACCGATTTTCTTCAAATTCGGCAATGTTGGTTCATGGATCAAGAAACTCTACCATTCTAAATTTCAAAACGATTGGATGTAAAATACAGCTTTTATAGGACTAAATGGCCAAATCGGACGAAACATATATATGGGAGCTATAGCTAAATCTTAACTGATTTTCTTCAAATTCGGCAATGTTGGTTCATGGATCAAGAAACTCTACCATTTTAAATTTCAAAACGATTGGATGTAAAATACAGCTTCTATAGGACTAAAGGGCCAAATCGGACGAAAGATATATATGGGAGCTATATTTAAATCTGAACCGATCCCAACCAAATTCAATAGCGATCTTAACAGCCGCGAAATACTCTAAACTGCAAAATTTCAGAACGATCGGAGTGAAATTGCGACCTGTAGTCGACGAACAACTTTACATGGACAGACGGACGGACGGACGGACGGACGGATGGACGGACATCGTTGAATCGACTCAGCTAGTGATTCTGAGTCGATGGGTATACTTTAAGCTGGGTCTAGCTGTGATATTTTCAGGTGTTACAAACATTTGCCGTGAAACAAACTTATAATACCCTGTACCACAGTGTGGTGTAGGGTATAATTATTATATTTGTGAAGGCAAATCCCCCAATACCCTAAATAAATTCGAAAATCCCCCAAATACGGACATGTTTAATTTTTTTCTTGAAATCTATTATACTAAAAGCCGGACTCGAAATGGTTAGGTGTCCATATTCTAGCTTTGCGGATGTCGGAAATGTGGCCAAGATTTGAAATTTTTGAAAAAATTACGTAATTTGGAGAAACGTGGCAATACGAATTTTGGATCCATTCTTTTCTCAAAAACAGTCTCCAAGAAGCTTCCTTTAAGATGAGTATAAATATGATATACTATTTTTAAAACTCCTTCTATAAATCCAGAAGATGTCATATACCTTTTTTCCAAAAAAATACCAAAAATTAATTTATTTTGGAAATGGCAATAACTTTTGTCCTTTATTGTATATCGGATCGGTTTTTCATCATATAGCAAATTTTGTTGCTAATTCAAAAAAATTGACTTAAAAAGTCGGTGCATATTCTGATCCGTGGGGCAAAATGAAAAATTCAATTTTCAATTGCAAATACAGGGTTTTCCAACAAGAGGTGTTATTTTAAATCACCAGGTATTTCGGTAGCTGCCACTTTTGAAGCTTTTATTCTTTGACACTTCACAAGTAGAAACTACGCCATTACTAAAAATTGAACGACACACGATTCAACAACGCATTGACATTATTAAAATTCGAAAATCATCGAAAAATCATCTTGATTGATGAGGCCCATTTCCACCTCGGTGGCTACGTCAACAAGCAAAATTGTCTCATCTGGGGCTCGGTAAACCCAAGAGTTATTGTTGAGAAGCCTCTCCATCCTCAACGTGTGACTGTTTGGTGCGGTTTATGATCCGGCGGGGTCATTGGACCTTACTTCTTTGTGGTTGGATCAACAGTTACGGTGAAAGGATTGCGCTATCGAGAGATGATTAATGATTTTTTATGGTCGGAGTTCGATGGTATTGATCTGGACAACGTTTACTTTCAACAAGACGGCGGTACGTGCCACACAGCAACGAAACCATTGCACTGTTACGGGAAAAGTTTCCGGACCGTGTTATCGAGGACATAGGGCAACCACTTTGCGATTTGGTTATGGAAAATTTCATGAAAAGGATATGGTCCTGTAAGCGTGGTCGTGGTGGCCATTTGGCTGATGTTGTTTTTCATTATTAACGACATACCTTTCTCTTTATTATGAAATAAACATCCGATCATTTATCTCAAAAAATTGCACTTTTTTTGAATACCAAAATAACACCTCTTCTTGGAAACCCCTTTATCTTGGAAATTACATGAGCGTGAAAAGTCTTTTAGTAAAATATACTTATACACAAAAAAATATTTTTGTAATCAGACGGAAAGACGGAAGGTACACTTGCTTGAACATTTTGTTCACCCGAGGTGGCCAACTCTTAGGCCCTGTAGCTCCGCCCCTGTTTACCATAGGGTACTCAAAATTAAAACATAAGCTCTCCAATATCTCTTCTAGAATCACGCCAAGTTTGGTCGCAATCGGTTGTTTGACTAAGAAACGCCCGAATTATTTTCCTCCACCATAGGATGGGGGTATACTAACTATGTCATTCCGTTTGCAACACCTTGAAATATTGATCTGCGACCTCATTAAGTATATTTAGCCATGTCCGTCTGTCTATCTGTCTGTAGATCAAATTTGGTAGAAATACTTCTTATAGTTGCTTATAGTTATAGTTGGGATTGCAAATGGGTCATATCGGTTAATTTTTTGATATAGCTTCCCTATAGGGGTCACTCCAAAATAGTGTTTATAAATAAATAAATACCAAATTTTTAAAGTAATTTTGCTGAAAATTTGTATTTTGTTATAGTCACCCAGTAAAAAATTTACCAAAAAAGCAATCGAGTAGGGAATTAATCAAATTTGTGCGTACTAATTCCCCACTCGCTTCCCTAACCGATTCTTTTTATAAAGGGATGAGACTTCCGGAACTAATTCTGAATAGCTGCAAAAAGAACGTCTTCTTCTTTCGACATTTTCACCAGTTTAGAAAAATGAAACAAAAAATTTTTTCTTTCGTTTTTATTTTTCTTCATTTTCTATTTTTAATTTAATTTTATTAATTTTTTATTTCGATCCGACGAGGATTTGAATCTGGGTTATATGCTTTAAAACAGCGCATCGCAGTCATCAACTCTAAATTTTACTAAGTATTTAGGTTAGGTTAGGTTAGGTTGAAGAGAGGAGACGTTTAAACGTCTCATGTCCATGGACCTACATTTAAGCCAGTGGTTCGGCCTGTTGTGCGCTCCTTATTTATGATCTTTTCATACCTCACGAGTTACAGAAATCTCAGTATCTTCCAGTCATATTCTCTGAGATGAGTCAAGTCTGGTAATATGTCGGACCCGAAATGTTGTGATCTTGCATGTGTGAAAGCCGGGCAGTGACACAGAAAATGTTCCATCGTTTCGATGTTTTCCCTGCATGCCCTGCATTCGTCGTTTCCTGCTAGTCCTATGCGATGAAGATGTGCTTGTAAGCTTGAGTGTCCCGTTAGAACACTCATTATCTTACTAATATCGATCTTGTTTCGTTTCAGAAGACTTCTTCTACTGTTGCGCTATACCACACAGTTTTTTGAGCCATCACTGCCCAGTGCTTCAACTCATTTTTCGTGGCTTCGAAAGGTTTCCAATTTTCCAAGTTTATTACTCGAAGTTCTCTGCCCTTTGAAGCCAAGCTGTTTGCCCGTTCATTTCCAACAAATACGCAATTGACCATGAATCATTTATCGTTCTTTTACAGTCCAACACAGTTCTGGATTTGACCCTTTCCGATGTTATTGCTTTAATCGCCATTTGGCTATCTGTGAAGATGTTGGCATATTTAGGCTTTGTCGTGTTACTGAGCCAGTTCACACACTCCGTGATTTCTCGAACTTCTGCTTGAATTACCATGTTATGGTCAGGGAGGCGGAATTGAAGTTCGACTTCTGGTTCATCAATAAAAAGTCCCAGACCCGTCCTTCCTCCTCGCTTGGGCCCAACCGTGTAGCAGCTGGTTCCCACTGACACATGGGCCAAAGTTCCATTTTCCCAAATCTGGCACAAACGTATCACAGGTAGTTGTAAGCCGCACTTCAGGAATGCGGTCGGAGATTTCTGGCGTTTGAATGTGACCAACTAGAGATTCTAAAATCTTCTGATGGTACGACTTGTGGTCTCGATTTATCCATTCACCCATGACTTATAGACGTCTTGCTGTGAGGTCTGCCGCATACTTTATACGGATGCCTATTGGTTGGATGTGCAGTACAGTCTCCAACGCTTTTGTTGGTGCAGTTCTAAATGCCCCGCCTATGCCTAGACAGCACATACGTTGAATTTTTTGCAAAGGTATTACGTCCATTGATGTCCACCACACTACACAGGCGTAGGTGATTATTGGTCTAATCACGCTCATGTAAAGCCAGTGAGTCATATTTGGACGTAGTCCCCATTTTAAACCTATAGCTCTTCTGCACAACGACCAACATCTGTGGGCCTTTGTAACTCTTTCTTCAAGATGATCTTTCCAGTACAGTTTCTGATCCAAGATTACTCCCAAGTATTTTACCTTTTTAGTTATAGCAATTGTCTTTTTCCGGAATCGAGGCCGGGTAAAACGTGGGATCTTCGTTTTCCTTGTAAATAGACATATTTCTGTTTTGTCTGGGTTAACATTTAATCCCCTTGGTTGTGCCCAGTTATATGCTATGTTAAGTGCCTCTTCAGCTCTGCTGCATAATAGATTTGGATGAAAGCCCCCTAGAAGTGTTACAACGTCATCTGCATAACAGACTGGTTTAAGTCCTTCATTGGTGAGGGCTTTTAAGAAACGTAACCCAAAATAGAGGCGATAAAATGCCCCCCTGAGGTATACCACGATTTACCTTGTCTCTAATTTTTACGTCATATGACCCACAAATAATCCACCTATTCCTCAGCATATTGTTGATCCAGTTTTTCGGCGACCGGTCAACCTGAAACTCGTCTAAGGACTGGATAAGTGTATCGGTCTGTTCATTCGCCCTTATTCCAGTTGGCGTCGTCGACGTCGTCACATCATTTTCGTCAAATCTATGAAGTTCTAGCTTTGTCATCCGCTATTTTATGTTATCAATTATTGTTTTTAACAGGAAAGAAGTAAGGCTAATGGGTCGATAAGCCTTTGGGGTCGTATAACTCGCCTTGCCAGGCTTTGGTATGAAGACCACCCTTGATTCCTGCCAGTTTTTGGGGTATAAGAATGGGTTAGGCATGCAGTGAACACTCCAGCCGGATGAGTTGATACCAGTTCCACCTCATTCTGCAGAAGTGCTGGAAATATTCCTTCCGGTCCCGCAGCCTTAAAGGGAGAGAAACATTTTATCGCTTCTTTAACCATACCATCTGCTATATCCGTAATAGGTACTTGATGCAATAAATTTTCATTCTGTAACTGTTGCTCTGTTGGTCCAGCATTACCAGTCGGAAAATGAGTTTTTATCAAGAGCCTTACGGTATAGTTTATATATAGTTTATAGTTACCACCCTTTTACCCGTTTCATCTACCAGTGTTTCGGTTTGGACATGAGTTTTTTGAGAGGAACTTTTTATACCCTACACCACACTGTGGTATAGGGTATTATAACGTTGTGCATTTGTTTGAAACACCTAAAAGGAGAGAAAATAGGCCCATCGTTTATTATACCGATCGACTTAGAATCACTTTCTGAGATGATTTAGGTATGTCCGTCTGTCCGTCTGTCTGTCTGTCCGTCTGTCTGTCTGTCCGTCTGTCTGTGCATGTATTCTTGTAATAAGAGTACAGGTCGCAATTATGGTCCGATCTAGACGAATCTTTACACATATCATTTGTTTGGCCCAAGGACGATCACTATTGAATTTGGTTAAAATCGGTTCAGATTTAGATATAGCCCCAATATATATGTTACCCCCGATTTGACATGTAAGCGCTGTAAAAACTTTATTTTATATCCGATTAGTATGAAATTCGGCAGAAAAAGGTTTCTTATTACATGAAGGAATACTGCTAAATTCGGAGAAAATCGGTTCAGATTTAGATATAGCCCCCGATCAGTGCGAAATTCGGCAGAAAGAGGTCTCTTATTACGTGAAGGAATACTGCCAAATTTGGAGAAAATCAGTTCAGATTTAGATATAGCCCCAATATATATGTTACCCCCGATTTGATATGTAAGCGCTGTATTATTTGAGTCTTCTGTGGTAGTCGTCCCAATATACTGATTATTTTTATCGTCGAGCTCTGTTGTAAAGTCTGCGGACATATTTGCCAATCAAACGAATTTGTCCTGTCATCCAGGGTTTCACATAGGCAGATTTCCTTTCTCGTAGTGGGCAACTATCTTCGAATGAGTTTACAAGAGCCCCGGTAATCTTCTTCACATTGATATCAATGTCTTCTGCACATAGATAATTGCGTGTAGGCTGCCCCAATCGATTTCTAAGTAGATTTCCGAAATTAGTCCAGTCGGTCTTAGCCTTATTGCGGAAACTTATTGGGTTTGGCGGTGGCCGTGCAAATTTAAACCTTATATAACGGTGATCTGAATAGGTATTTAAAGGAACCAGATTCTGTCGATAGTCTCGCTTCCTAGAAAATCCTAAAAAAAATATATTCCGGAGGGAGCACAATGAAGAACAAATGTCTTGGCGCCAGTTCTACAGCTACTTCAATAGAATGCAGAGAGCAATGCTTATTTGAATCATGGCACTCGAAACTGGAAGTATTACTGGGCGAGTCAGTTACAAATATAACCAGTCATTTTTTACTGGGCACCCTATAGAAGTCGCCCCATAATCGGCTTATTTACGCCATAAATACGAGTACCACATTTCTAAGCATTTAAAGCGAATCTTTGCAGTTTGTTTTTTATTTAGGGAAGAATTCATCACAGTAACATTTTTTTTGAATCAGTTCATATTCATTCATATACTCCGCCTATAGATGTCGCTCCAAAACGAGCTTGTATAAGCTATAAACACCACATTTTCTAAGCAATTTAGCTAAAACTTTACAGTTTATATTATATTTTGGCAAGATTTCATCTCAATAAAATGTATACAAGTCAGTTCATATTTTTTGCAGTCCCCGTGTAAATACCACATTTTTCAGATGAAGAGTTTGGCTAAAAAATGTGAGGCCCTTAATTTGGCTAAAAATTGCAGCGTTTTTTTTAATAATTTGGTTTCAAGATTTGCTCCATATCCATAGTCTTTTCCAGTAATAGAACTAAACGTCGTTTTTACTTTTAAATGGCTTCGAACATTCCTAAAGAAATTTGTACAACGAAGAATTCAAGAAAAACATCGATGTTTGGCATCCCTATGAGGCAGTGAAAACTCGTGTTGACATCTGCACCCAAAAACACTGCGTTTGAGGCAAAATAAAACATTTTTTCCGTTGGACTAGAAGACCAACGTCAACAGCAAAGCTCGAATTGAAAATGAAAAAGCCAAATAAAACTCTTACAAGTTCACGTACGCGAAGGTGCAAAGTGTAAACATCGCACTTGTGCCTTTAGCACACCCATCGATGCGGAATGAGTTTTCCCCATCCCCACCAATTTCGGTGATTTTTTCGAAAACTTTAGCAAAAAACCGACCAATGAATGGCTTTGGAATGGGTCAATGAAATGTTATCTTTGGTCGGTTGGGTTTTTTGTCGTGTAAACAGACAACACAGACGACATGTGTGATTTTTAGCCGATACATCGGCAGCACTTTCAACGACAACAACTCCAGCAACAGTAGCAACAACACCGATAGGAACGAACAGCTACAACGACAACATTCGATAAACTACCGGAGTTCAAATTGTAATTTGGAGCAACAATAAAATGTCGTTTCCAGTTGACTTCCATTGAACGTTGTTAGAAGTGGCAGAGCATAACAATTCCGCAGTTGGTCGCTGTTTGTTTGTTTGTCTGTCGTCCATGTGTTGGGAATAGCATCCATTGGAGGCTATCGTTTATTTGCGTTGGTGTAGCAGCACCCATGGACCACTACGACTAGAGTGTGTCCCAGACACACTCGGAAAAACAAAGCAGTGCTCCGATTTTTGTATTTGAGTTAATGAGGAAAGCAAATGTGCTCCAATTCAATTAACAAGTTTGGCGCGTTTGCATTTAAAATTTTCAATTTGTTAATTTCGCTTCTTGGAAGGACGCGAAGACCTAAAGTAATGACAGAAAATTAATGTAGGCACTTAAATGTGGCATATGAATGTTAATCAAGTGACAGTAGTTCATAATATTTACCAATTATTACATTTGATAATTTTTGATATATAGCGTGATCCATTTCGAGGTTCCCTACTTTTTTAAAGAAAAAAACACAGAAAATTCAAATTGAATGGGGAATGTTTATTATTATTTGAAAAAACATTCTTTGGCATTTATTTTTTGAAGATTATGTCTACTAAATGTAAACTTTAGACTTTACATATCCCCACAGATAAATGTCTAACGGTGTGATATCACACGATCTTGGTGGCCAATCGACCGGCCAAAAACGTGAAATTATCTGGTCACCGAAGTGTTCTCTCAATAAATCCATTGATTGATGCAATGTGTGGGAAGTGGCGCGGTTTTGTTGAAACCAAATGTCGCCGAGATCACGAGCTTCAATTTGAGGCATCAAATAGTCGGTAATCATGGCACGATAACGGTCGCCATTGACGGTTACGTTCTCACCGGCATCATTTTTGAAGAAATATAGACCGATGATTCCACCGGCCCACAAACCTCACCTAACCGTTATTTTTTCTGGATGAAGTAAGTGGCAGCTCTTGAATCTCTTCAAGTTGCTCTTCGTCCCAAATGCGGCAATTTTGCTTGTTTACATACTAATTGAGCCAGAAATGGGCCTCATCGCTGAACAAAATTTGGCTCGAAAACGTCGGATCTTCTTGGAAAGACATTCCTCACTGAAGGTAAATTTTCGTAATAAAGTTGAACGATTTGTAAACGCTGTTCAGGCGTAAGTCTTTCCATGATGAAATGCCAAACAATGCTTAACAAAAATAACATGACAGCATGACAGATCACACGTGATCTGTCAAAAAGGCTATTGAAAAAAGTATATCTACTTGGATCACCCGTTATAAGTAGGTATGCACCTAAGCTGACCACGTCAGTTTCGATAAATATTTTTTATTCGAGTTGTTATATAGCAATTTTTACATAACTTTTGTCCCAGTGGGTACATCTAATGACAAAATTTTTTCATCAAATAGTTAATTTTGTGGTCTATCCAGAAAAAATAATAAGAACGTAATCAGTATATTTCCGGCTCTAATATATACGGATTCGTAGGAAAGGATCGGGAAAAAATTCAAAAGAAGACGGAAACTTTATAAAACTAAACAAGTAAATACCGATTTAGTTCGGCCATGCCGAATGTTGTATACCCTCCACCATGGATCGCATGCGAATGGTTTCGGTTACAAATAAACTCATTATACCAAATTTCAGCCCAATTAGTTCAAATTTGAGGTTTTTGTGGCGTTACGAATTCAAATCTAGAGGGACCTTTGTATGGGGATATATCAAAACATGGACGTATGACTACCGTTGTTCAGGTGTAAATAAACACCTTTTACCACTTTTCAGCTCGATCAGTTGACATTCGGACTCTGGACTCTATGACGTTAAGAAGTCAAATCGGAGATATGCTATATATGGGGGCTATATCCAAAAGTGGACCGATTTTGTCCATTTTCAATCCCAACATACCTGCAAATATAAGAAGTATATACACAAAATTGTATACACCTAGCTTAAGTATTATAGACTGTAGCGTGATTACAACAGACGGGAAGACGGACGGATATGGCTAAATCGTCCGTCCGTCTGTCTGCTGACTGGTGCACACGATAACTCTCGAAAGGAGTAACCGACTGACTTCAAATTTGGTATGTGGTAATATTTTGTTTTATCTCCGGCTAAGTTCGAAGATGGGCCATATTGGTCCACTCCTCCTAGTACCTCCCCCACAAAGGGTTAACATTTGTCTGTCTGTCTGCTGGCTGGTGCGCACCATAATTCTCGAAAGGAGTAACCGACTGACTTCAAATTTGGTATGTGGTAATATTTCTTCTATCTCTAGCATTTTAACATTTAAATGACTTCGTCGATGTAATGCTGGCAACAACATCTTTTTCACACACCATTTTATCTGTTAATGATGCATTAATAGGATTATCAATTGTAAGAGTAGTCGAATATAAAATTTATTATACCCTACACCACACTGTGGTACAGGGTATTATAAGTTTGTTTCACGGCAGATGTTTGTAACACCTGAAAATAACACAGCTAGACCCACCTACTTTAAGGTGGGTCTAGCTGTGTTATTTTCGACTCAGAATCACTAGCTGAGTCGATTTAACGATGTCTGTCCGTCCGTCCGTCTGTCCATGTAAAGTTGTTCGTCGACTACAGGTCGCAATTTCACTCCGATCGTTCTGAAATTTTGCAGTTTAGAGTATTTCGCGACTGGTAAGATCGCTATTGAATTTGGTTGAAATCGGTTCAGATTTAGATATAGCTCCCATATATATTTTTCGTCCGATTTGGCCCTTTAGTCCTATAGAAGCTGTATTTTACATCCAATCGTTTTGAAATTTAGAATGGTAGAGTTTCTTGATCCATGAACCAACATTGCCGAATTTGAAGAAAATCGGTTAAGATTAAGCTATAGCTCCCATATATATGTTTCGTCCGATTTGGCCCTTTAGTCCTATAAAAGCTGTATTTTACATCCAATCGTTTTGAAATTTAGAATGGTAGAGTTTCTTGATCCATGAACCAACACTACCGAATTTGAAGAAAATCGGTTAAGATTTAGCTATAGCTCCCATATATATGTTTCGTCCGATTTGGCCCTTTAGTCCTATAAAAGCTGTATTTTACATCCAATCGTTTTGAAATTTAGAATGGTAGAGTTTCTTGATCCATGAACCAACACTACCGAATTTGAAGAAAATCGGTAAAGATTTAGCTATAGCTCCCATATATATGTTTCATCCGATTTCGCTCTTGAGATCCCATCGTTTTATACCCTACACCACACTGTGGTACAGGGTATTATTTAAGTATAAAATGTTCCAAAAGTAAATTTATGTAAACAATTTATACATGAATTACAAAATTTATATATCAGAGTTATTCAATATTACGAGAGTGGTGTAGGGTATTATATAGTCGGCACCGCCCTACTTTAGCCTTTCCTTACTGGTTTTATTGTTTATTTTTAAAACGACTGTATTATTTAACAAAAAATTATGCTCACTTGTCCAATAAATAAAAAAACAACAACTAAAGATCAAATAAATGACGAATTCAGATAATTTCTTTTATTACATATCAAAAGGTATTCGAATAACGACTAATACATAACACATGTTGATTGTTTACATATCACTAGCGAATTTTGTACAATAAAAGTTTTTGGTCTTTTATGAAACAATATAGAAAAAAAGGATGCGAAAATTAATTTAAAAAAGAAGAATGCAAAAATGCATTTTATATACCGATGGACGCAGAATCATGCCAAGAGTCGATTTAGCCATGTCCGTCCGTCTGTGACAATCAAAGTACTGCTCGAAAAAAGCAACCAATCCTTACGAAATTTTTGGGATAAGGAGCAGCTTATGTTGCACAATGCCTTCAACTCTTCTGGAACAATGCGACAAATCGGTCCACGTTGTGACATACCTCCCATTTAATGGTACATTCCGTTTTGACATAAACACCTTCTAGAAGGCACATTTACGTATTTTATTCTTTATACCCTACACCACACTGTGGTACAGGGTATTATAAGTTTGTTTCACGGCAGATGTTTGTAACACCTGAAAATAACACAGCTAGACCCACCTTAAAGTATACCGATCGACTCAGAATCACTAGCTGAGTCGATTAAAGCATGTCTGTCCGTCCGTCCGTCCGTCCGTCTGTCCATGTAAAGTTGTTCGTCGACTACAGGTCGCAATTTCACTCCGATCGTTCTGAAATTTTGCAGTTTAGAGTATTAAGCAGCTGTTAAGATCGCTATTGAATTTGGTTGAAATCGGTTCAGATTTAGATATAGCTCCCATATATATCTTTCGTCCGATTTGGCCCTTTAGTCCAATAGAAGCTGTATTTTACATCCAATCGTTTTGAAATTTAGAATGGTAGAGTTTCCTGATCCATGAACCAACATTGCCGAATTTGAAGAAAATCGGTTAAGATTTAGCTATAGCTCCCATATATATGTTTCGTCCGATTTGGCCCTTTAGTCCTATAGAAGCTGTATTTTAAATCCAATCGTTTTGAAATTTAGAATGGTAGAGTTTCTTGATCCATGAACCAACATTGCCGAGTTTGAAGAAAATCGGTTAAGATTTAGATATAGCTCCCATATATATGTTTCGTCCGATTTTGCTCTTTAGTCCTGTAGAAGCTGTATTTTACATCCAATCATTTTGAAATTTAGAATGGTAGAGTTTCTTGATCCATGAACCAACACTACCGAATTTGAAGAAAATCGGTTAAGATTTAGCTATTGCTCCCATATATATGTTTCGTCCGATTTGACCCTTTAGTTCTATAGAAGCTGTATTTTACATCCAATCGTTTTGAAATTTAGAATCGTAGAGATTCTTGATCCATGAACCAACATTGTCGAATTTGAAGAAAATTGGTTAAGATTTAGCTATAGCTCCCATATATATGTTTCGTCCGATTTTGCTCTTTAGTCCTGAAGAAGCTGTATTTTACATGCAATCATTTTGAAATTTAGAATGGTAGAGTTTCTTGATCCATGAACCAACACTACCGAATTTGAAGAAAATCGGTTAAGATTTAGCTATAGCTCCCATAATATGTTTCGTCCGATTTGACCCTTTAGTTCTATAGAAGCTGTATTTTACATCCAATCGTTTTGAAATTTAGAATAAACACTTTAAACATGAACTACAAAATTTATATTTCAGAGATATTCAATATTACGAGAGTGGTGTAGGGTATTATATAGTCGGCCCCGCCCGACTTCAGCCTTTCCTTACTGGTTTTTTTTCTAATTTTAACCTAAACCATTTCTAGAAAATATGTTCAAAAACAGTCTTATAATATATTTTTCATTTAATTAAACAATTCCATAAAAATGTTTTGCAAATGCACACGAAGAAAATGCAAATGTCACTTTAACAAACGCTTAAAGTAGGGTCGAACCTATATTAAAATCCACGCATTTAACAATGGTTTACAAAAGGTGTTTTAGGCTAATAATCGTTTATGAATACAGTTTTAACAAATTTTGCTTAACAACGGTTTGTAAAGCTGTTTTAAGTTTTTATGAATACGACTGTTAAAATTTTGTACAGTTCAATGCTTTTATAGTACCTAGAGTCTAGAGAAAAGTTACCGTTATCGGCACGGTCCTTTTGGTACCCCCACACAAATGGACCATTCAACACCAAAAATTAACAGCTTATAACTTTAATACCAGTACATACCTTAAAGTTATTAAATGCAATTTAAATTGATAATAATTTTATTAGAAACAAAAAAAATTAAATTTACTAATATTTTTTTGGGACTCAAGGTGAGGGGATTCATAAGTCGGTTTACCCGACTGAACTTTCTTACTTGTTTAGCCAAATTATTTAGCCAAACTCTTCACCTGAAAAATTTAGTATTTATGACTTAAAATAGCTTTTTTGAGAGCTATATCTACACGGGGACTACAATAAAATAAAATTTTATTTGTATAAATTTTATTGAGATATATTCTTGCCAAAATAGTATATAAACTGCTAAGTTTATATTCAAAATTTCTTAGAAAATGTGGTGTTTATGGCTTAAATAAGCCTTTTTAGGAGCGAAATCTATAGTTGGACTATCACAAAATATGAACTGATTTATAAAATTTTTACTGCGATGAATTCTTGTCTTAGTAAAATACAAACTGCAAAGATGTTTATGGTTTTAATACGTATATTTTGGAGCCAACTTTATAGGGTGACTATACCAAAATATGTCAAAATAGAGTACAAACTGCAACGTTTCTTCTAAATTGCTTTAAAAATGTGGTATCTATGACTCAAAAACCCTATATTGGAGCGACCTCTATATGGGAGCCCTGTCAAAAAATTTACCGATATGTCCCACTTACAATCAAAAAACAACCTGAAACTATAAGAAATATTTCTACCAAATTTGATTAAAGTACCTCTATTTTTAAGGACTGTAAGCGTGATTACAGTAGATGGGCGGACGGTCGGACAGACGGACATGGCTAAATCGGCTTAAAATTGTACGATGATTAAAAATATTTACTTTATGGGGTCTCAGATCAGTATTTAAAGGTGTTACAAACGGAGTGACAAAATGAATATACCCCCATCCTATGGTGGAGGGTATAACAAATGAGAAAACAAGACCAACTATATCCCTTGAGACAAAATCGATTAAAAAACAAGTAAGAAAGTTTTATTCGGGTAAACCGACTAAGGAATATCCTCACGTTGTGAGTTATGTGATATGGAATATTACACGAATAAATCTGTTAATTTGTGTGGTATTTACCAGAAGGGATTTATCAAATACATTTATTTTTAGCTGAACAGTAGATACCTTAAATACATTGCATTGTGCCGAATTATAAACGTTGCGGCCTGTTTCTGTATTTCTAACGAAAGTCTCTGCCAACGACAACCAGTCACTTCAGTTCATTCGTTCGTTCGGCCTTACGTCAATAACATTAGCAATTTACCAATTGTAAAATAATGTAATTGCCAAACCAATAATTTCACAACATCTGGTTTAAAAAATCACACATTTTTGTTTGGTCGACCTTAGCAAATACACCTCTGTACTCTTTACACTAGTTGTGGCCTAAAAATCAACCCTGGCTGGTTCAGCTCAGCTGACAAATGTACAAAATGGTACACAAGCATTACACTGTACAAAATTGCAAAATAAGCTGTTAACTTTTTGTACAAAATGGTCCATTTGCGTTGGAGGTACCGAAAGGGGCGGGCCACTTCACCCATTTTTCTAAAGTTTATAGCGACAAATGAACTATTACTATGTGTGGAATTATAGGGGATTCGGATAAGTTGTATAGCAGCTATTAGATAATTAACATTTTATTTAATTTTAACCCTTCTGAGGGAGGTACTAGAAGTAGTGGATCAATATGACCCATCTTCGAACAAATATAAACCACCGAAAGTTATATTGAGCCAATCCAGAAACGGCGTAGACAAGTATAAAAATCTATCTATAAATCCACCATAGGATGGGGGTATACTAATCATTCATTCCGTTTACAACACCTTGAAATATTAATCTGCGACCCTATAAAGTGTATATATTCTTGATCGTCGTGAAATTATAGGACGATTTTGTCATGCACGTCTGTCTGTCTTTTGAAATCCTGCTACAGTCTATAATAATAGAGCTATGTTGAATAAATTTTGTAGAAATATTTCTTATAGTTGCAGGTCGTTAGGGATTGCAAATGGTCCATATCGGTCAATGTTTTGATATAGCTCCCCTATAGAGGTCGCACAATGGGAAAAAGGGGTAAATACGCGCGCATGGCAGTATTTTCTATCTCATGACTATACCGTTAGAGATAGAGTCCTACGGTTTGGACCATCTTCAAGATAACTCTTTGGAGAAGAAATTGGTGTACTCAGATATTATTTTATTGGTACCGTGTATCGCAAAGTGGGGCTACAAAAGCGACTTTGTGAAAATTATTGTAAAAATCAGAATATCATACCAACTTCAGTTATCTTGATTTTAAATTAAAGCTGACAAAATTTAGTTCGAAATATATTTGAGTTACTTGATGGTGAGTTGCTGCGTTTTAAAATATAGACATTCCGCTAACCGGGCTACAAAACCGGGCAATATTTTTGAAATTGAAACCAAAACAACATACTTATAAATAAATAAATAAATCGTAGTCTGCAATATTTTTGAAAGCTGAAGTTTTGCACTAATCCTTTAAATACTTAGTAGAATTTAGCGTTGATGACTGCGAGACCGTTGGTGGTGCAGAGAGAGAGGTTCAAATCCTCGTCGGATCGAAATAAAAAATAAATAAGTCTATAAAAATAAAATTAAAAATAGATAATAACGAGAAATAAAAACCTAGTGAAAAAATAGAAAAAGGAATGCATTGTTTTTTCAGCAATTTAACCAAACTGTATTCTGTGTGTGGTTATCAACAAAATACAAGGACAGGGTCGGGAAAAAATTAAAAAAAAAATAAATTTTCAATTGAAAATATCTTAGTAACTATATTAGCTAACTCTTAGGCGTAAACAGCCCTTTCGATGCATCGATTAGTAGAATGCATTAAAAATGCAATTGAATAGTTTGTTCTTCCGAGAAGGCCAATGTTTATCATAGGGGGCCCAAACTTAAAAGTTAAGTACTCTAATACCTCTTCTACAAACATGAAAAGTTTTGTCGGAATCGGTAGACATGGTTATGAATCGTCCGATTTTTTTTGGAATTCCTTCCACTGCGTGTCGCGGATAATTTACAATATCTC
The DNA here is from genome assembly GCA_963930755.1 of Eudasyphora cyanicolor. Taxonomy (NCBI): domain Eukaryota; kingdom Metazoa; phylum Arthropoda; class Insecta; order Diptera; family Muscidae; genus Eudasyphora; species Eudasyphora cyanicolor. The sequence goes on along the minus strand of OZ005736.1, from coordinate 177,438,701 downwards.
CGTCAATTTTTAATCAATCTGAACAAAATCAACTACAAAAGAGACGAGAGAAAAAAACCCTATCACATCAGATTTCAAAAAATATGTAACCCCCTGTGAGCCAATTTAAATATTTTGATTTAAGTAGAATGTTCGTGCTGTGGATGTATAAATTCGCAATTATATAATCGGGAAAATATTGGGTTGGCAGTTTTACTTCATTTCAAGGAAATAAGTATTTTGCGCTTTCAGAGACAGTATTTTCAACCAATGAGATAGCAGCGGAAAAGAACTAGCTCTGTCTTGGTCGGCGTCTTACCAGGATCCCCAGTCCATTCATCTAATCACTAATGCGGCGACATTTGCATAGACCAATAACCCTATCACTCATTTTCTACAGAGAAAGCGGAATATTTTTCAAGGAGTGATTCCATAACAAAGGAGACAGAAGATAGTCCCCTTGAAGCGTTACACCGCCGACAAATCTATGGATGTCAATTGACCCTAAGCTAACTGAACCCTACCCCTAAGGTAACTGAAATGCGTATTTTATTCAGGAAGTTATGAATAAACCTACGTTTATTGTAATCAAATCCTAGGGTTGCCCGAGCCGTAACTATTGCGATTGGATTTATATTATTGAAGGTTCCTCTATATCTAAGAGAGCTACCTTACGATATTCCTTAACAGGTAGACTTCTTCAATAAATGCAGCGGAGTTTCTAAGCATATTGTTGATTAACATGTCTGTACGTCCGTTTGTATGTCCATGTATTTTGTGATCAAAGTACATACAGAACGTAATTATAGTACGATTTCAATGAAACTTTGATCATATCATTATTTTGGTCCCTACTTAATTTAGTTAAAAATGGTTGAGATTTTCATATAGCTCCCATATATGTAGATTAGGCCGGGTCGATTTGTGGGGAGGCAAAAAAAGTCGCCATTGCTCAGTGAAAATCGTATTCTAGGGATCAAAATAAGAAACTTTGCCGAAGGAACCATACCTCTAAAACGAATTCTGATGTCCCGGAATTTGGGTCGAACTTTTTGGGGGTCGGTCATACATTTGGACTCGATTGGAGCACTCTAAATGGGTCAAAGTGGGATTTTTTCCGGGACATCAGAATTCGTTTTAGAGGTATGGTTCCTTCAGCAAAGTTTCTTATTTTGATCCCTAGAATACGATTTTCACTGAGCAATGGACGATTTTTAAATCGACCCGCCCTAATGTAGATACTTGTGTATAATTAATATAACCGCATATTTGGCATAACTCTAGAACCATTTATCCTAATTAGTTCAGGAAACTTTTAAGGAATTCAAAATTAAGCTGATTTTTTCATCATTTAAAAAAACCCAAAATGTTGAGAAAAATTTAATAATTTTGAAAAAAAACTCATAAAAACATCGAAAACTGCAAAGTTATAATTTTTTAGAATTTTATTGTTAAATCTGATCGATCATGAATAAAATGAACCCATTCCGAAAAGAAAATCGATGCACAATTTAAAACGTTGTACCTAAGTTTGTAGTTGTTTGTACTTGATTTAGCAAGGTTTACGCTCGACTATAGCTTCAAACGGCCAGAACATTATACATATCTCAGAAATTCCACTCTGGTTTTCTGGAATAACCGCCTAGGTCAGAAATTTTCAATATCGAGATTTTAATATAGAAGTATTCAGCTAATCATTATCTATTGATTCATACATGGCAGTCCTAGCATTAAAAGTTGTTGGTGACTTTTTTCAACTATGCTCATTTAATATTAATGTATTTCGGCTCTCCTGAATATTTTGATTTTTTGAGATGCACTGGTATTCCAGAAAACCACAGATAAAACCCTTGATCTTTAAAGCAGACTCCGAGGGCAACCCTCTTGCTAGGTTTGGAACCATCATTACAGAAGTCCACACATTTTCAACCACTCAGAACGCGGTTCGTATCTAGTATATATATACTTCCTATATAATAGTAGCTCGGTATAGTCGATAATGGCTGTAATATCAATTACACTGGAGAATATTGCACTATGTCCGCAGTCATTTTGGGACCATTTCGATATTTCCCTCAGAAGTACCGCCGTGGCTGCGGCAAGCTGTTAACAGAAAATGTCCCTAAGCAAGAAATGTAATTTCAATAACATATGTAGTGCATCTGAGGACATTATTCTTAAAGCGTCAGTGATCCACCGAGATGTGCTGTTATTCAAGAAAACCTCATATAGTAGTAGTATTCATTATTTCAAACCAAAATATTTTGCATTATATCATATTCAGAAATTTAGATACATTTAATGTTATCATTGCTTGAATTTAAAGAATAGTACGGCTCTGACAATTGTGTCGTCAGTCGGAAAAACCTCATATGTATGTGATACTTCCTATAAGGAGTGACTCGTTTAGGTACACTGGGGATGATTACACTCTATCAATATCACATGTAGTGCATCAGAGGACATTATTCTTAAAGCGTTAGTGATCCACAGACTGGCAATTGCTTGGACAGTACTCAGTCCGATCAGGAAATAAATCCTTAGAGCATTATTGGTTTTACAACCGTTGTATACAGCCAGTGTACTAGTACCATACAAGGGTTGTGACCTCATGATCTGCGCATTTCTTGTTTACATGCATACATATAGCGCTACTGCGACATATTTGCTACAACTGTCTTTTCAACATTTCTTTGAGTGTAAGACTGGTCCTCATCAACTGGCCAAAGCTACGTATACATGGACATACATACGTATGGACTTGCATACCGCCTCGATTCGAGAGAAAAAATGGACTTAAAATCGTGACCAACGTGTTAGTACGAGTAGTACTCGTATTCGTCGTACTCATAGCAGTAGGACAACAGTACGTACATGGCCGTTGCTGATGCTGTTAACAAAACTTTATTTCTTTTCATTATTTGAACTCTGAATTTGATTTGCTCTCAGCAGCACTACAGTTGTGGCTCCAGCAATTGCTGCAGTTTGCTGGGACAGCAATTGTTGCTGCTGTTACGGCTCGTTTTGCTCTGTTCATTTGACTGGATTAACATTAATACTTTGGAACATTTGTGACTGTCGTGGCGCGCTTATTGCAACTGGCTTTTTGCTGTTGTTTGTTACTTTGTCAGAGGTTGCCGGCAACTGCTCCCGTTTGCAACGGCATTCATGGGTTGTCTCGTACACACCGATTACATGACACAAACGTTGCAGTTTTCCAAGTAAATGACATCGAGTCGACATCCAGGAGTCATGTCATTTGAAATGTGTTACATTTCCTTTAGTTATTCATAATTTGTGTGATGAAAATCTCTACAAGTGTCGATAGACAAATGCAATAAAAGGACAACTTAAAAAATTATAAATCGGGAGAATATTTTATATAGATATAATAAAACAAGTAAAACAGTTTCAGTCGCGTTAACCGACTAAGGTATACCCTCACTTTGTGAGTAATGTAATATGGAATATTACACGAATTATTGTGTCAATCTGTGTGGGAGGTACCAGAAGGGGTTTATCAAATACTTTTATTTTTCGCTGAACAGTTGATACTTTAAATACAAGTTTTTGTCCGTAGCAAATGATATATACCCTCGTCACACTAACCTGAGGGTATAAAAATAATTGACCAACATTTTAAGGTTATCAGACACCACCTTACTCAAAAAAGTTGTTAGAGTCCTCCTTTTTTACAGGAAAAGTTACTAAGAAAAAGCCACCTTTTACTAAGAAAAAGCCACCTTTTACTAAGAAAAAGCCACCTTTTACTAAGAAAAAGCCACCTTTTACTAAGAAAAAGTTGTCTGAGAGAATGTTGTCAGGGACAACATTTTCGTAAGGAAACGTTTTCAGAGACAACCTTTTCCTTAGGAAAACTTGTCAGAGTTCACCTTTGCCAAAGGATATATTTTCAGAGACCACCAGAATTGTCAGAGACCACCTAAGTATTTCAAAGCACATGTTGTCAGAGAATACCTTTTCATAAGAAGTTTTCATAGGAGAAGTTGTCAGAGACTAAGCGCAAGTTTTCAGAACACTTTTTCCTGAGCAGATGTTGACAGACACTACATTTTCCTAAGTAAATTTCTGCTAGAGTCCAACTTTTACTAAGAGCAAGTTGTCAGGGAAAATATTTTCCTTAGCAGGAAGTATTAGGGCACAATTTTCTTTTGCAGAGGTTATCACACACTCTCAAAGGAGTAACCGATTGACTTTAAAATTGGTATGCGGTAATATTTTTCTCTATTTCTGGCTAAGTTCGAAGATGAGCCATATTGGTCCATTCCTTCTAGTACCTCCCACACAAAGGGTTAACTTTTAGTGAAATATTGATTTTTAATACTTTCTTTACTACTTATTCGAATCTTCTGAAATTTCACACATAGTATTAGTTTATTAGTCACTATTACCTCGGGAAAATGGACGTAGTGGCCACTCTCTTTTTGGTACCTTTCACACAAATGGACCATTGTGCACCAAAAGTTAACTGCTTATGGCTTTAATATCATTTCATACAAATACTTTAAATTTTGTACAGTAATTTATAGTTAGGTTAGGTTAGGGTGGCAGCCGTATTTTTTTACAAGCTCATTCATCTCTGGCGGGAATCATAGTGTTGTAATTTCTCTCGAAGGTGTACACAGTTGGTATATAGTCCACTAGGTCGGTTACCATAGCACTACACTTTTATATCCTCATGTGACCGTAGTTCTTGTACCTCCACATTGATAGGCAGTTTAATCTTATTGTAGCTCTGATTGCAACTTCTCTCGCAACAATATTAATCGGCAGTATGTGGAGTAGAGCTTGTAGAGACTCGGTCGCTGTAGTTCTTAAGGCTCCACTTATGCACAGGCAGGCAGTTCTCTGAACCTTTGTTAGAAGGTTGGTGATGGTTAGTTTGTCAGTTGCCGTCCACCATACAACAATGCCGTATAACAGTATTGGATGAATTATTGCTATATATATCCAGTGGACGATTTTAGGAGAGAGGCCCCACAACGACCCTACAGCCTTTTTGTACGAATATAAGGCGACGTTGGCCTTCCTTACACGTTCCAATACTTTAAGTCTAAATAACAGTTTTCTATCTAGAACTATTCCTAAAAATTTTGCACTTTCAGAAAAGACTAGATCTGTTCCATTTATTCATCCTGGCTTTGTCATTCGGTTCATAAAGAAGTTTAGAATTGAGTATGATGAGATAGTATGATGAGCGTTCGTGTCTGCGCCAATAATCAGCTCGACCTCGTCAGACGTTGCTTCTTCTACTACTTCCCTGAATAGAGCAGTCGGTACTACAGCTTCAAAGGCAAGTAACTGGAGACCACCCAATATATGCGATTACCGATCTCCAGACTAGCAGATGTTTGGTCTTTACCACTTAAATTAGCCAGGAGAAACTTAGATCTTTCCTGGCGAAAATGCCGGTTCTTGGAGTGCCTTCACAGTTGGCCACAAGCAGTTTAAAGTTGGGTGTCCAGATACCGCACACCCTTCCTCTCACTGCTTAGGGTTCCTGTATTAGGACGATGTTTACTGCACCTGTGGACAGGTGCAGCAATAGAGCCGCTGAGGCTGCTTTAGCGAGATGGAGGTTAATCTGTAGAATTCTTACCATCATTGGCAACTGACAGATTCCACCCCGATAAGGGTGTTATCGAACCCTTCGTCCGTATCATCGAAAAGCGTGTCCCCGCCAGATGCGTCAAAGAGTCCGGAGACTCCCCTCAGCCCCTCGGTGAGTCACCAGAAATAATGGGCGTGGGTACCTCCGCACTTCCAGAAAGCCGTGTATCAACCACGGTGGACGACTCACCTTCCGCAGTGGGAACTATATCCTGCTTGTATACTTTCAAGACTATAGTCTCGAAGCCATATTGTAGGGTTGCACTTGCACGTTGTATATGGGAGGTGGATTCAGCGTTAAGAATTAAATTGACCTGTCGTTTTTTACCATTCGCCTCACCCACCTTGCTGATTCTCCAATTATGGGCCGGCAGACCAGGATTGGGATCTTTTATTATTTCTAATATGTCAGCCGGTTGCTTTTATAGTACCTACACGGGGCAAAATCGCCTTTTTGATATGTTTGAATCGAAAGAAAATATATTTGGAACACAAATTTTTAAATATTTTATATTTCTTAGCAAATAAATTTTATTTGAAAATCAATAAAATATATTTGGAACGCATATATTAATATATTACAACAAATTATATTTGCAAACTAAATTTCTCAAATATAATATGTGTTTAAATACGAATAAAATTATTATTTAGGAATTTTTCCAAATATATTTTATTTAAAAAAGATTTCCAAAACTTTTGCTGAGTTTTTAACATTTCAGTTTAAATTTTTCCTTGGTTTCGAATTGTACCTCCCTGTTATGATACCATATGCAGCATTACCTTCTGTTTTAAATCAATCATTTAAAATTTCTGAGTATTCCAAGCCATCATTTGTTGTCAATTCTCTAAGTACTTTATATTGACCCAAGATTATATGATTTCAATTATTATTTTTTTACAAACATTAAAAATTTTTAAAAATTTAACTTTGAATTACTGAAAGATTTGACACAATTTATGTATTTTATGAATATTTAAATGCAAATAAATATTTGTTTCACAAATAGCAGGCACATTGGGATGTAAACAAATATTTGTTTAGAACAACATCTTCCCAAATACAATACAAATTTTTCTATGTACCAAATATTACATGCTTAGAGTCTACCCTAAACATATATATGTTTCAAGCCGAATATGTTTGGGACAATATACTACAGAAGCAATTTTTTTTCAGCGTGTAGAGTCCCAGAAAAATTGGCGTTATTGGGACACCCCTTTTGGTACCTCCCACAAAAATGCACCATATTGTACCAAAAGTTAACAGCTTTTAACTTTAAGAGTAATACCAGTGAATATAAATACTTGAAATTTGGTACAGTGTAATGCTTTTATAGTACACTAGTTGGACCCGGTCCACTTCGTTGCCCCAGACTTAATATTACGTAGACTGCCATCAAATGCATACATCAAATCGCTAACAAGTTGTGCATGATATCTCAATTTAAAAATTTTGTTTATATGGGCGGGGCCACGCCTGTTGATCCGATCCTGCCACTTTTTAGACTATTCACGTAGGCTATCATCAGATACATATGCACAAAGTTACAGAACTGTCGCTAAAAAAATGTGTAAGACATCTCAATTTTAAAATTAAGTTTATATGGGCGGGGCCCCGGCCATTGATCCGATCCCGACCCTTTTTGGACCAATAACGTAGACTACCACCAGACATCACTTTCGCTAAAAATTGTGCAAGATATGTGTCTCAATTTCAAAATTTGGCTTCTATAGGCGGGGCCACGTCCATTGGTCTGATCCCGCCCATTTTTGGGCGAATCGCGTAGACTGTCATCAGATACATGTGCCCAAAACTGCAGCACTCTCGATAATAAATTGTGCAAGATATTTATATTTAAAAATTTGGCTTATATAGACGTGGCCACGCCCATTGGTTCGATGCCGCTCATTTTTGTACCAATCACGTAGACTACGACCAGATATATATACACGAAATTACAGCACTCTCGGTAACAAATTGTGCAAAATATATCAATTTCAAAATTAGGCTTATATGGGCGGGGCCACGCCTATTGGTCCGAACCCGCCCATTTTTGGACCAATCATCTAGATCCCCAACGGATATATATATACAGAAAATTCCAGGTCTCTCGCTATATATACAGAAAATTCCAGGTCTCTCGCTAACAAATTATGCAAGATATCACATTTTTAATATTTGGCTTATATGGGCGGTGCCACGCCCATTGGTCCGCTCCCGCCAATTTTTGGACCAATCACGTGTACTGTCACCAGATACATATGTACAACATAACAGCACTCTAGCTTGCAAATTGTGCAAGAACCACATTTTTATATATTTATTTATTTATATGAATTACAATACAAAGTAAATTTATATTCTAATTTTAAGGTCCAGGGTAAGGCCGGGTTACAAAGACCATATGGCTAAATGTTTGCAGCGACAGACCAGAGCCTCTGGTGGGAATCGAACCCACGACCCCCAAACTCATAGGCGAGTACGCTACCAACACGCCTACTGGGGCGCTCTACCACATTTTTAAAATTTGGTTTATATGGGCGGTGCCACGTCCACTGGTCCTATTCCCCTAATATTTGGACCAATCACGTGTACTGTCACCAGATACATATGTACAACATTACAGCACTCTAGCTAACAAATTGTGCAAGATATATCAATTTCAAAATTTAACTTATGTGGGCGGGTCCACGCCCATTGGTCCGATCCCGCCCATTTTTTGAACAATTACGTTTGACCAATTACGTACCAGATACATATACACAACATTGCAGCACTCACGCTAGCAAATTGAGCAAGATATCGAAATTGCAAAATTTGGTCTATGTGGGCGGGACCACGCCCATTGGGCCGATCCCGCCCATTTTTGGACAAATCACATAGACTGTCACCTGAAACATATGCACAAACTTTCAGAACTCTCGCTAATGAATTGTGGAAAATATTTCAATTCAAAATTTCAGCACTCTAGCTAAAAATGTTTCTCAATACCAAAATTTGACCCATATGTGCGGGTCCACGCCCACTTGATATATCGAAAATTCAAGTACCCTATTTTCAGCACCCCCTACACGTGTACATTCTGTGAAAATTTCAAGATGATCGGTCAAGCCGTTTAGACGTGTATACGGAACAAACAAACAAACCCACAAACAGACACTCTCTTATTTATATATATGTAGACTAGCTGAGCCCGGTGCCCTTCGCTGCCCATGTCAAAATTAGTGCTGTAGAAACTGTATTTTATATCCGATCAGTACGAAATTCGGCAGAAAGACTTCTCTTATTACATGAAGGAATACTGCCAAATTGTGAGAAAATCGGTTCAGATTTAGATATAGTCCCCATATATATGTTACCCCCGATTTGAAATGCAAGCGCTGTAGAAACCGTATTTTATATCCGATCAGTAAGAAATTCGGCAGAAAGAGGTTTCTTATTACATGAAGGAATACCGCAAAATTCGGAGAAAATCGGTTCATATTTAGATATAGCCCCCATATATATGTTACCCCCAATGTGACATGTAAGCGCTGTAGAGACTGTGTTTTATATCCGATCAGTACGAAATTCGACAGAAACAGGTTTCCATCTTACATGAATGAGTATTCAAGGAAAATCGATTCAGATTTATATATAACCTCCAGATTTGGTTACAAAACGCTATAGAAATTGTACTTTACTTCCGATCATTACTAAGTTCTCCAGAAAAATGTTTGTCAATTTAGGAACGAATATTGCTTAATTTAGCGATTATCGGTTCAAAATAAGATATACATACACACACACACACACACCACATTTACCAATTATTCCAAATTATTATCGCATTGTGAGGGAGGTGTAGGGTATTATACAGTCGGCCCGCCCGACTTTCTGCCTTTCCTTACTGGTATTAGTAATAAATTCACAGAATGAAAAAATACAGAATTCAGTGGAAAGTCCAGAAAATAGAAATGTATACTTATAAAATTTCCAAATTCTTGTTTCATTGGTCATGCATCACATTATCATATTGCGATTGTATTGGAGTGAGCAGCTGTAATTATCGCATACGGAGCATTTTTGTTAATGTATTTCCTATATAAAACTTGCAAGATATATCAAAATATGAGCAGTGCCACGCCCACTGGTCCCATTCCGCCCATTTGTAAGCCAATCACGTAGACTGCTACCAGATACATATACGCGAAATTTCAACACTCTCGCTAACAAATTGTGCATGATATCTCAATTTCAAAATTTGGTTTATATAGGCGGTGCCACGCCCATTGGTCCGAGCCCGTCAATTTTTGGACCAATCACGTGGACTGTCACCAGATACATATGAATAACATTACAGCACTCTAGCTAGCAAATTGTGCAAGATATATCAATTTCAAAATTTGGCTTATATGGGCGGGGCCACGCCCATTGGTCCGATCCCGCCCATTTTTTTTACCAATTACGTAGAATGCCACCAGATACATATACACAACGTTGCAGCACTCCCGCTAGCAAATTGTGCAAGATATCAAAATTTGAAAATGTGGTCTATGCGGGCGGGGCCACGCCCATTGGGCCGATCCCGCACATTTTTGGACCAATCACGTAGACTGCCACCATATACATATACATGAAATTACAGCGTTCTCGCTACTAAATTGTGCAAGATAGCTGAATTTTGGGTTATATGGGCGGGGCCACGCCCTATGATCAGATCCCGCTCATTTTTAGACCAATAACGTAGGCTTCCACCAGACACATATACACAAAATTACAGCACTCTCGCTAACAAATTGTGCAAGATATCTAAATTTCAAAATTTGGCTTATTTGGGCGGGGCCACGCCCATTGGTCCTATCCCGCCCATTTTTGGACCAATCGCGTAGATCGCCAACGGATATATATGCACAAAATTCCAGGTCTCTCGCTAACAAATTGTGCAATATATCACATTTTTCAAATTTGGCGTATATGGGCGGTGCCACGCCCATTGGTTCGATCCCGCCCGTTTTTGGATAAATCACGTCGACTGCCATCAGATACATATTTACAACATTACAACACTCTAACTAACAAATTGTGCAAGATATATCAATTTCAAAATTTGGCTTATATGGGCGGGGCCACGCCCATTGGTCCGATCCCGCCAATTTTTGGACCAATCACGTAGACTGTCACCAGATACATATACACTCAAATACAGAACTCTCTCTAACAAATTGTGCAAAATATCTCAATTTCAAAATTTGCCTTATATGGGCGGGGCCACGCCCATTGGTCCGATTCCGCACATTTTTTGAAAATTCACATAATCTGTCACTAAATGCATACACACAAAATTTCAGCACTCTAGCTAAAAAATTTTCTCAATATCAAAATTGGACCCATATGGGCGGGTCCACGCCCACTTGATATATCAAAAATTCAAATACCCTATTTTCAGCACCCCCTACACATGTACATTCAGTGAAAATTTCAAGATGATCGGTCTAGCCGTTTAGACGTCTATACGGAACAAACATACAAACATTCAAACAAACCCACAAACAAACCCACAAACAGACACTCTCTTTTATATATATAGATAACTATATTTTTCACCGAATTTTAGGTTGGTGTCATTGATGTATAAAATGCGAATTAAATTTTCAGATGCATCGGATGCATTAAAAAACCTTAAGGACGCGAAAACGAAACCCTGTTATATAAAGAACTAGCTGGACACGGTCCACTTCGTTGCCCCAGATTTCAGATTTCCGATTCCGTCAATTTTTTAACCAATTACATAGACTGCCATCAAATGCATATTTACAAAATTACAACACTCTCGCTAACAAATTGTTCAAGGTATTTCAATTTCAGAAATTTGCTTATAAGGGTGGGGCCACGCTCATTGTTCCGATCCCAACCGTTTTGGACCATTCACGTAGACTATCACCAGATCGATATGCATAAAATTACAGCACTCTCGATAAAAAATTGTGCAAGATATGACTCCCAATTTCAAAATTTGGCTTATACTCGCATAGGCGGGGCAACGTCCATACGTCTGATCCCGCCTATTTTTGGTCGAATCACGTAGACTGTCATCAGATACATATACCCAAAACTGCAGCGCTCACTTTAACAAATTGTGCAAGATATCTCAATTTAAAAATTAGGCTCCTATGGGTGGTGCCGCCCTTTTTTGTGTAATCACGTAGACTGCGTGAGATGCACAAAACCACAGCACTCTCGCTAACAAATTGTGCATGATATCTCAATTTCAAAATTTGGTTTATATGGGCGGGGCCAGGCCCATTGATCCGATTCCGCCACTTTTTAGAACATTCACGTAGGCTATCATCAGACATCACTCTCGCTAAAAATTGTGCAAGATATGTGTCTCAATTTCAAAATTTGGCTTATATAGGCGGTGCCACGTTCATTGGTCTGATCCCGCCAATTTTTGGGCGAATCGCGTAGACTGTCATCAGATACAAATGTCCAAAACTGCAGCACTCTCGATAATAAATTGTGCAAGATATTTAAATTTAAAAATTTGGCTTATATGGACGTGGCCACGCCCATTGGTTCGATGCCGCTCATTTTTGGACCAATCACGTAGACTACCACCAGATATATATACACGAAATTACAGCACTCTCGTTAAAACATATATCTCAATTTCAAAATATGGCTTATATGGGGTGGGCCACGCCCATTGTTCTGATCCCGCCCATTTTTGGACCAATTACGTAGACTGCCACCATATACATATACACAAAATTCCAGCACTCTCGCTATCAAATTGTGCAAAATTTCTCAATTTCAAAATTTGGCTTATATGGGGGGGCCATGCCTATTGGTCCGAACCCGCCCATTTTTGGACCAATCATGTAGGTCGCCAACGGATATATATTTACAAAATGCCAGGTCTCTCGGTAACAAATTGTGCAAGATATCACATTTTTTAAATATGGCTTATATGGGCGGTGCCACGCCCATTGGTCCGATCACGCCCATTTTTGGAAAAATCACGTGGACTGCTACCAGATACATATACACAACATTGCAGTACTCTCGCTAGCAAATTGTGCAAGATATCGAAATTTCAAAATTTGGTCTATGTGGGCGGGGACACGCCCATTGAGCCGATCCCGCCTATTTTTGGACCTATCACGTAGACTGTCACCAGATACATATACACATACTTGCAGAACTCACGCCAATGAATTGTGGAAAATATTTCAATTTCAAAATTTGGCTTATATGGGCGGGGCAACGCCCATTGGTCCGATTCCGCCCATTTTTTGAAAATTCACATAATCTGACACTAAATGCATACACACAAAATTTCAGCACTCTATTTAAAAATTTTTCTCAATACCAAAATTTGACCCATATGGGCGGGTCCACGCCCACTTGATATATTGAAAATTCAAGTACCCTATTTTCACCACGCCCCACACATGTACATTCTGTGAAAATTTCAAGAAGATCGGTCCAGCCGTTTAGACGTCTATACGGAACAAACAAACCCACAAACAGACACTCTCTTTTATACATATAGAAGACAACATACGACCTTTAAAATAAGCCTTCATTTGTAAAAATCCGTCCATTCGTTCCGAAAATACATAACTCGAAACGTACGCCTTTTGAGAATATTTGCCTATTTTCTCAGATTTCAGATGCTAATAACAAAATTTTTTATTTTTTTTCGCCAACTATAAGATGTCTTATTTTGAGCAGAGAATCGATATGCAAATTTATTTTGAAATCGGGAATGATGGCCCAAAAAAGGTGTTCGGTTTGACATGAAATGAACGATATGTGTTTCAAGCCGAATATGTTTGGCATTTTTTTTTCTGCGTGCAGGAAAATACTGTTAATGCCATTCGATTTAGCATCTCGAAATTATGCGGGGTAAGTTGTTTTCATCGAGGATACACTTTTAAAGTGCATTTTGCACACGCAGTGTTATTTCTCTTAAAGGATTCCATATTTTGTATGGAGAGCTATTACAAATCAATGCCTCGCTTAATGCACAGGACTTCGGTGTAGGTGCGTGTTTTTCCGGATAAAGCAAATTGAATTTAAAGAAGTCCGCGCGTCATTTATTGACTCATTCGCTGCTGCACTTTGGGATCATAACCAAACGAGGTGTTTGAGTTTTTGCCTCAGCGTCCGCTTTGCCTTTCCGTCCTTTGGTTTTGTTTGGCTTTCTATGTCTGACAACTCGCTGATATCTCATAGATTTATTGTGCGAACTGACAGTGACAAAGTGCATTTGAGTTACTTTTCGTTTGTGTTTCCTTTTTTTCTTCCTTTGACTCTGATATTGTCTTCCTCAGCTGTGGCAGATTTTTGTAGTTTTGTTTTTTTGTTTAAGTTTCATGCGGTTCTCCGTCTGTCCTACGGTCAGACGGTGGCTCGGACCTATACACGTCCATCCGTAGATACACTACAATTTCAATGAGAGTTTGTGTGTTTTGAAATGCATTTTTAAGTTTTGTTGTGATTGTTGTTTTCTACTGCTCTTTCGTTTCATGGTTTGACAACAATGCCAGTATATGAAGGAGGTGGTATTCGCATGAAGTTTAGAGTGATATAACTTAATAGCTTAAACTCAAAACAAATTGTGTGTCAAATAGAGTAATATTATTTGTGTACTGGTATTAATGTAATGAAGTATTTAACTGTGGTATTATGTGGCCCTTTTGTGAGGGGTGCACCAACAATTTTAGCTATATTTCATATATTTATACACGGGTCAAAATTGCCTTTTGCAATATGTTTGAATCGGAAGAAAATATATTTGGAACACAAATTTTTTAATCAATAAAATTTATTTGGAAACCATATATTAATATTTTACAACAAAATATATTTGCAAACCAATAAAATAAGTGTTTCTATACAAATCAAACTATTGCTAACGAATTTCTCCAATTATATTTTTTTTAAAAAAGATTTTAAAAACGTTACAGATTTTTCGAATTTTATTCCTAATTTTACAGTGATTTCGATTTGTACCTTATTACTGAAAAACATTTATTATTACTGAAAAGCATAAAACTTGTCCTAAAATTAAGGTATTGATATATAGGGTGATCAAGGTAGAGATAATTTTTTCAATAGCCTTTTTTTGACAGATCACGTGTGAGTCGTGTCATGCTGTCATCTTATTTTTGTTAAGTATTGTTTGGCATTTCATCATGGAAAGACTTACGCCCGAACAACGTTTAAAAATTATTTAGTTTTATTATCAAAATAATCGTTCGCCAATTGCGCTAAGTCCATTGTTTTTAAATCCAAAAAAAAACTTTCCAGTCGACCTTGACACCCATGAGCAATATTTTAGCTCTCGTTAAGAGCTATCTTTTTGTCATTGACCGATTTCCGATCCGACGTACAGGAATCATCGGTCCATATTTCTTCAAAAATGATGCCGGTGAGAACGTAACCGTCAATGGCGACCGTTATCGTGCCATGATAACCGACTATTTGATGCCTCAGATTGAAGCTCGTGATCTCGGCGACATTTGGTTTCAACAAGACGGCGCGCCACTTCCCACACATCGCATCAATCAATGGATTTATTGAGAGAACACTTCGGTGAGGAGATAATTTCACGTTTTGGGCCGGTCGATTGGCCAACAAGATCGTGTGATGTCACACCGTTAGACTTTTTCCTGTGGGGATATGTAAAGTCTAAAGTTTATGCGGACAAACCCGCTTCGATCCAGGCCTTGGAGCAAAACATCACGCGTGTCATTCGCCAGTTATCAGTCGAAATGCTCGAACGAGTCATCGAAAATTGGACTCAACGTATGGACCATCTGAGACGTAGCTGCGGCCAACATTTGGTAGACATAATCTTCTAAAAATAAAAGAATTTGAATTTTCTGTGTTTTTTTCTTTAAAAAAGTAGGTAACCTCGAAATGGATCACGCTTTATTAGCTGACTACCTAAATGCAAATAAATATTTGTTTCGCAAATAATAGTCCCAAATTAAAAATATTAGGACGGAAACAAACATTTTATTAGAACAATATCTTACCAAATACATATTTTTTATGTGTGCTAAATATTATATGTTTAGAGTGTACCCTAAACATTTACATATTTCAAGCAGAATATGATCGGGAAAATATACTAGAGAAGCATGTAGCACTTTTTTGAAATGCCTATGACTTCAGCCAGCTCACGAATCTTCAACCGACTGTCATCCAATACCATTTTGTGGATTTTTATACCCTACACCACACTGTGGTACAGGGTATTATAACTTTGTGCATTTGTTTGTAACACCCAAAAGGAGAAGAAATAGACCAATTGTTTATTATACCGATCGACTTAGAATCACTTTCTGAGTTGATTTAGCTATGTCCGTCGTATGATTTGGTCATTTTGTGTGGGAGGTATAAAAGGGGCGTGGTGATAACACCTACTTTTCACATGACCGTAGGCACTATAACAGCATTACACTGTACAAAATTTCAAGTATTTGTATGAACTGCGTTTAATGTTACAAGCCGTTAACTTTTGGTTTTGATTTGGGAGGTACCTACAGGGGCTGTACAATAATGCCCATTTTTTACCGGACTATTGGCACTATAAAAACGTTATACTGTACAATATTTCAAGTATTTTTATTAAAGTGTATTAAAGTTATTAGCAGTTCAATTTTGGTGCAAAATTGGTCCATTTGTGTGAGAGGTATCAAAAGGGGTGTGACAACTTCGCATATTTTTCTCGACGTGATAGCGACTAATAAATTAATAATACAATGTGTGGAATTTCAGAAGATTCTTATACATAAGTAGTATAGATGTTATTAAAGAATTAATATTTTACTAAATGTTTACTCTTTGTGTGGGAGGTACCAGAAGGATTGGACCAATATGGCCCATCTTCAAACATAGACGGACATAGAAAAAAATATTACCGTATACCAAATTTTAAGTCAATCGGTTACTCCTTTCGAGGGTAATCGGGAGCACCAGCCAGCAGACAGACAGACAGGCGGACGGACATATATCATTCGACTTAAAATCACCCAAAACGACTATCCGCCGAACATACTTAGGGTCTTAGATCACTTCTACGATGTGTTACACTTTTGGCCTGTAGCAATTGATATATACCCTCGTATCACTAAAGTGAGAGTATAATAAGAACCGCTTTCTGAATACAACAGGACACATACACAAAAGATATACCATCGATTACTTCTCGTTCGTTCGTTTAGAGTTTAGGAAGGCCAACATTAGCCTTCTGACTATCGACTACTTCACTCTCAAGAAGAGTTTGCAGGTCGCTTGAGGCATGTTCACATATTCTAGTTCCCGTGAAAAATGTCAGATATTTGCTAGTCTTGTTTATCTGCTTTGTACTTCCCTGGTATGTCCCTGTGGCTGGCACCCAAATCAGGTGAATACTGATTCAGCCATCTCGTTGAGAGATCTGCAACAGTCGAGGGCAGTTTTTGAATTCAGGAATATTGTTTCGAAGGACTTGATAGCAGCCTGACCATCAGTGAAAATATTGTTAAAGACTTTGGTCAGAACATTAATTTTCATCCATTCCGCTACCACTTTAATAGCTAAGATATCTGCCTCGTAAACATAAAATTGATCAGGTAGTCGTTTTGCAACTGATAGATCATAGACCGTTGTTTTCCGTTAGCATTAGCTTGAGACTTGTATAGAGTAACTAAGAGTTGCTGTGACTCGTACCACCGTTTCTTCTATAGCCCAGATAGATGTGTGATCAACGAATTCCCAGGATAGGGACTGGACAGTGATCCCAGACTGGTCATCAGTCCTAGATTTTCAGAAGTCTAACTGGTAGTATCTTCGGCTACGCAGTCTGACCGGAGCACTTAATCTGGTACCACTGGAGTCAGGAAAGCCCTCGGAACGCAGGTTCCGGCCAGACTATTGGTGAGGACCCTAGTGGGTACAACGTGGTGGCTGTGGTTGAAACCAAAATCG
Source organism: Eudasyphora cyanicolor (assembly GCA_963930755.1). NCBI lineage: Eukaryota > Metazoa > Arthropoda > Insecta > Diptera > Muscidae > Eudasyphora > Eudasyphora cyanicolor. The sequence goes on along the minus strand of OZ005736.1, from coordinate 177,421,120 downwards.
CTGTGATAAATTATTCTCGGATGTGGCTTTGCAAACCAATCGGGTGCCATGAAGTCTAGAATGCCAAGGAGTTTTACATGGGATCCGCTCCTAACTAAGGAGTAGGGTAAAAGTGTCCAGAAACACGGAATTGATTGGTATTCATGCACAATGTGCGTGGGGCGTTCGTCAACGCATGTTATCATACGGTGGTGGCATAACGGAAGGAACTAACCTAAATGCAGAATACGGATAGATTGCACCTTCATTTCAGGTCTTTTTGTAAGAGACATGTTGAATATGTGCAACATTTCCCAATTGGCCTACCTAATATTAGGTGGTAAGACGAAACTAGGAGGCTTGGTATTCATGCAGAAGCTAATATACCTATTGTCGGAAAAGCTATGAGCGTCCAAAACTTTCCAATCAGAAATCCATCCACTGAAATTGTGGAAGACATCGGGCATCTGGGTAAAAATAAAACAAGTGTGTCGCAAATTTTTGGAAATTTTTTAAAAATCTGGTTGAGAATTTGTAGAAGAATAAAATAATTTGAACCCTTTTGCAAAATTTTAATTTTTTTGCAAAATTTAAGGAAACATATTTTAAAACCAGTAAGGAAAGGCTAAAGTCGGGCGGGGCCGACTATATAATACCCTACACCACTCTCGTAATATTGAAGAACTCTGATATATAAATTTTGTAATTCATGTATAAATTGTTTACATAAATTTACTTTTGGGACATTTTATACTTAAATAATACCCTGTACCACAGTGTGGTGTAGGGTATAAAAACGATTGGATCTAAAGAGCGAAATCGGATGAAACATATATATGGGAGCTATAGCTAAATCTTAACCGATTTTCTTCAAATTCGGTAGTATTGGTTCATGGATCAAGGAACTCTACCATTCTAAATTTCAAAATGATTGGATGTAAAATACAGCTTCTACAGGACTAAAGAGCAAAATTGGACGAAACATATATATGGGAGCTATAGTTAAATCTTAACCGATTTTCTTCAAATTCGGCAATGTTGGTTCATGGATCAAGAAACTCTACCATTCTAAATTTCAAAACGATTGGATGTAAAGTACAGCTTCTATAGAACTAAAGGGCCAAATCGGACGAAACATATAAAGGGTGTCCCAAGAAGAACGCAATTTTTAAATCTCGCAACATTCGAAGTGTCATTGTTTGACATTTGAATAATTGTTATTGTTTGTTAGTAGAAGGTACGAGGTTAGTAAAAATGGAGAAGGACAGCGAAGGGAGTTCGTTAATTGGGTATTGGAGAGACAACATGAAAATGCTGATTTTGCCGATAAAATCATCTTCTGTGACGAGGCCCATTTTCATCTTGATGGCTTCGTCAATAGGCAGAATTGTTGCATTTGGGGTGCGGAAAATCCTCGAGTGATTCACGAGAAGCAAATGCATCCTCAACGTGTCACTGTGTGGTGTGGTTTTTGGGCTGGAGGAATCATTGGACATTTGAGGCAGGTCAAGCGCAAACAGTCAATGGTGTTCGGTATCGTGAAATGATAACCAGTTTTTTCTTGCCTAGAATTGAAGAAATGAATGTGGAGGGCATGTGGTTCCAACAAGACGGCGCCACATGTCATACAGCCAGAGAAACAATTCAATTGCTGCATCAGTAATTAAAAAATTGCACTCTTCTTGGGACACCCTTTATATGGGAGCTATAGCTAAATCTTAACCGATTTTCTTCAAATTCGGTAGTATTGGTTCATGGATCAAGGAACTCTACCATTCTAAATTTCAAAACGATTGGATGTAAAATACAGCTTCTTCAGGACTAAAGAGCACAATCGGACGAAACATATATATGGGAGCTATAGCTAAATCTTAACCGATATTCTTCAAATTCGGTAGTGTTGGTTCATGGATCAAGAAACTCTACCATTCTAAATTTCAAAATGATTGGATGTACAATACAGCTTCTATAGGACTAAAGGGCCAAATCGGACGAAACATATATATGGGAGCTATAGCTAAATCTTAACCGATTTTCTTCAAATTCGGCACTGTTGGTTCATGATCAAGAAACTCCAGCATTCTAAATTTCAAAACGATTGGATGTAAAATACAGCTTCTATAGGACTAAAGGGCCAAATCGGACGAAAGATATATATGGGAGCTATATCTAAATCTGAACCGATTTCAACCAAATTCAATAGCGATCTTAACAGCTGCGAAATACTCTAAACTGCAAAATTTCAGAACGATCGGAGTGAAATTGCGACCTGTAGTCGACGAACAACTTTAAAAGGACGGACGGACAGACATGCTTAAATCGACTCAGCTAGTGATTCTGAGTCGATCGGTATACTTTAAGGTTGGTCTAGCTGTGTTATTTTCAGGTGTTACAAACATCTGCCATGAAACAAACTTATAATACCCTGTACCACAGTGTGGTGTAGGGTATAAAAAAGATGTGAAGAGACTTTTCTCATGTATATTTTGACGATGATTTTGTTCAGATTGATTAAGAATTGATGTAGATATTGCAACAAAAACGTAGGCAAAATTGCAAAGGTCTGTGGTGTCCTGTAATCATAAACCTAAAATATTTTAGGAAAGGTAGAATCGTTTCCAAAATTATCTGACATGACATATAGAAAAAATCTAAAACATATGTTTAAGTTTGTTTTGTTTTTTTTTGAACATTCAAAAGTAAACGTTCTCATGGAATTTGTAAACATGGAAAAATTGTTCACCGGTATGTAATACAATACTTTAATTTAAAAGGTTTCAGTCCAGCCAACATAAAAGCCATTATATTTTGGGGGAGTCTGCGCCTTCGTTTAGAACTATAAAATATTGCGGGAGAGAATTAAAAAGCGGCCATACGAGCTGTCAAGACGAACACCGTAGTGGTCGACCAATTGAGGTGTCCATGCCATACGTTCGGTATAAGGTTAGTGACTAGCTGATGTCATAGGCATTTCAAAAAGTGCTATACGTCGCATATTTGATGCTGAAAACGCTGTGCGCAAGATGGGTGCCGCGATTGCTCACAATCAAGACAATGCACCAGTTCACGAGCCAAAAGGCTCGGCGGAAAAATTTCCGTTGATGGCTATTTTCAGGAGCTAGACAGTTCTTACTAAAAACAGCGTATCGAAGATATTGAAAATCACTGGAAAAATTGTATCGGGCTAAATGGAGATTATGTTGAGAAATAAAGAAAAATGTTTTCAAATAATTCCAAATCACTGCTCCAGAAATGTAAATTATTCGCATGTGCAAAAAATAATTTGCAATATTTTCCATATGGCCGGTCAATTAGAAATTAAAGCTAGTGATTTAGTTAAAGTTTAGCAAGTCTTTCGGACATAATTGAAAAATTGTAATCCAATTGGTTTAATATTTCAAGAGAAAATTAACATTTTCTAACCACTCTAAAAGATTGAATAGGTCATATCTTGGAAAAAAAATTAAAATTTTGCAAAACGGTTCAAACATTTTTCATTTTTTCCAAATTCTCAACAGGTTTATTAAAAAATTCCACAAAATCTTGACCTTCTAAAAATAGTCGAATTTTTTTATTTAAATCACAATATATGTATACTATATTCGATAAGCTCCTTTCGTTGATGTAAGTACTTAAGAATATTAAAGTAAATAAGAATATTAAAGTCCCTCGATACGGGGACTATAACAAGGTAGGAACTTATTTGGGTATTTTTTGTTATGCTGACTTATTGTCAAAAAATACAACAAACTGCAACGTTTTAGCTAAATTGGTTAGAGTATGCGGTTTTTATGGATTAAAGAAACATTTTTGAAAGTGACCTCTATAGGGAACTAAATGGTCTTCCAAAACTTCGGAATTTTGGCAGTTAGTTAGAGGCCCTATTGTTGAAGCAATAGGTCGCAATATAGTCGTTTTGTCTTTCATTTATTCTGTATGTTTTGTCAAATCCTCATAGACGGATGTAGGGTTCAACAACATGTACAAATCATAAAATTGTTTTATCAAAATGGGAAATCCCACTTCTGATTAATGGACAAACAAAATTATCGACGACGATACAAATCCACAAAAGATTCAAAAGCGCCAAATGCACCCCAAAAAGGCACTGTTTGATGTGGATTCTGCGCTGGCGGGGTAATCGGTCCATAGTGCTTTGAGCCATCGTCATTATCTACAAAGATTGAGGCTACAGAATCAGCAAAAGAAATCCGAACTGCAAGATAATGGACGTGGACCTCAACAACAGTCTCAGGATATAAGTATATTTAATAATTAAGTCAATAAGTTCTGGGTTTTGCACAGAGACGCATATTCAAGAATATTTATAAGTTATATGTAAAGGGTGTTTTTTTTAGACGCGTGTTTTTAAGGAGAAATAAAAAGCTTATAATTTAATGTTATGGCCAATAATTTAGCTTTATTATAACGATAAGGGTTTGCCATTTTGTTTTAAAAATGATTTCGGGCAAGTAGTGTCTATCAAGCCGAAATAATGAAAATATGGGAAGTCGCCAAGTGGCTGAGTCGCAACATAGTAACCAACACTGGCGTTATCATTTACTCGGACAGCCAGGCTGCCATCAATTCTCTGGAGGCAACATCCCTAAATTCAAAAACATCCCTCGACTGCCGCAGATCTCTTAACGAGATGGCTGAGCAGTTTAATATACATACACCTCATATGGGTGCCTGGGTATAGGGATACCCCGGGGAACTGCAAAGCCGAATAATTCTCGAAAAATTTGCATATATTGGTGCGCAACTAGGCGGCCTTTCTAGGCAGCCTAACAGTACCGATATTCGTACTATCGATAAATTTGTATATGAAACAGGTTGGTTTCGATGAGGGGAATTTCAGCCCGTGGTAACACTAGGGACCTAAACTGGTCTATGCGAGCCTAAGTGGTAGAATAAATTCCAGCCGAGAGGCCCAATTTTCGACCACTTTTTGCAGCATTTGCAGCTGTATGTCAGCAATAACGCGCCGAATATTCTCATTCAAGGCGTCAATCGTGTCGGGCTTATCTGCGTAGACAAGCGACTTCACATAACCCCACAAAAAATAGTCCAGCGGTCTTAAATCGCACGATCTTTGAGGTCACGACACAGGCCCACGACGTGAGGTAATGCGCGTTTCCTTCAATAAATTGATTGTTTCGTTGGTTGTATGGCATGGAGCGCGTCTTGTTGGAACCAAGCTCGTCAGCCAACATCCTCCAATTCAGGAACGAAAAAATCATTAATCTTGGCTCTATAGCGTTCCCCATTGACTGTAAAATTATGTCCGGCTTCATTTTTGAAGAAATGTGGCCCAATGATTCCCTCTGCCCATAGAGCACACCAAACAATGACTTTTTGTGGATGTAACGGCGTCTGAATAATGGCTTGTGGATTATCATTACTCCAAATGCGACAATTTTGTTTATTAACGTACCCACTCATTCAAAAATGAGCTTCATCGCTGAACTAAATTTTCTTGTTTTAATGCGCGATGCGTCGCGCGAACCGAACCACTATTTTGGTAATAAATTTGCACGATTTCCAAACGTTGTTACGGAGTAAGTCTATTCATTATGGAAGGACAAACCAAACTGAGCATAACTCAAGTGACAGCTGCCAAAAAGACCAACTCCGAAAAAAGTATTGCCAGGTTGAAAACAAAACGTCTTAAATAACACTCTGTATATGCATTTGATCACTCTACACATGCGCATTTTTTTGTGGAGTTATTATATCAATAAAATCTAAATTAAATTTGAATCGAAATTATTTATGATAACACAAAAACAGCTGTCCTGGCCTTTACTAGCTCATAACTTTAATACTAGTATACACAAACACTTACAATTCGGTACAGTACAATGCTTTACAAGTATTTTCTGTTCAGCTCAAAATAGTGTCCCCACACAAATTGAAAGATTCATTCGAACACAATTTTCCCATAACTTTATATTCCTCATTTTCGACAATATTTGCAACGACTATACACTGTCACAGGATTATCAGAATATTTGCACCGCTCTGACTCCCACAGAAAGTACCATATTATCCATGTGTAATTTTTCGATATTTTTTTATTGTCGAATTAGAATGTCCTAGCGGTCAACGACTACTCTCCAGAGCATTTTGCGCTATCTTCGCCGGTTCCGAAGTTACCTAAAACTCCTATGTGTATCCCTCTATAGAAATGCTCCGACAAAAACTCATATGTGTTGTAGGCACAGCGGTAATGAGGTTTTGTTCAGAATCATCTCCTCTATTCGACTATGAATAGATGAAAATTGGATCTTCTTCCTTACGCGAGTTATAAAAAACGGGGCTGAACACCATCTTAAAATTTTCAATGTTTTTTTTAAGAATTTTTGGGGCTATATAATTATATTTTTTAAAAAATTTTAAGTTTAATACAAATTAAATTTGCAGATGCATCGGATGCATTTAAAAGTGTTAAGGACGCAAATATGAATCCCTGCTATATTAAGAACGTACACCTTTTGAGAACATTTTCCTATTTTCTGAGATTTCCGAGGCTAATAAAATCTGGAAAATCTTTTTGTATTTTTTTGGCCAACTATAAAATGATTTATTTTGGGCAGAGAATCGATATGCAAATTTATTTTGAAATAGGGAATGGTGACCCAAAAAAGGTGTTCGGTTTGACATGGAATGAACGATATCCAGGCTAACCAGGTGTACGAGTATATACGGAGGATTTCATGTCAAATGAGTCAATTTTTAAAAGTGATGTCTTCTGATCGGGATGAAACTTGCACAAAGTAAAGTCCTATTGGATAATAGTTATGACACAAAATCAAACGAGATCGCTTAAGGACTGTCCGAGTTTGAAAATGTTGAATTTTGAAATTTTGGTCAAACGGACCATTTTTCCCATCCATATTACTAATTACCTACTACTTGGAAAATTTTGACCAAAGAGTTTTCGATAGCTTTTTCTTCAATATCAAAAGAGTCAATATATAAAAGTGTTCGCAAAATTGTGAACTATTTTTCGAAATTAAAACTTGTTTATATATTTTTGCCAAAACCCTTATTTTTATTTTTTGGGCTCAAAAGAAAGCTTAGGCCATTTCTTTTAAAAGCTTTGTGGTCTAATGCTGAGATGGGACGTGTCTATCTATCAAAATAATGATAAACCTCTAAAAAAAATAGAGGTTCAACTATATATTTTTAGCATAACTGGAGGGCAGCTGGTATCATTGGTCCATATTTCTTCAAAAATGAAGAAAATCAGACTGCTACCGTCAATGGTAACCGCTATCCCACCATATTAAAGGACTATGTGCTTCCTCAAAATTCAACCGCATGGTATTGGTGAGCTCTGGTTTCAACAATACGGCGTTGTTGAGAAATCAGTTTGGTGAGCACTTAATTTCTTGTTTTGCTACGCTAAATTGGGCACATAGATCGTGCGATATCACACCTTTGGACTATTTTCTCTGGTGATATAAAAAATCGAAGGCCTTCAGGAATAAGCCAGCTGTGATTGACGCTTTGGAAGCCAACATTACTTATGTTATTCGCGAGATACCAGTCGCTATTCTCGAACGAGTCGCCCAAAATTGGACCTTCCGAATGGACCACCTCAGACGTACACGGAGAAAAAAACAGTAAACAAAAAATGTTTGAGAGCATAATTAAAATGAAATATATTTTGGGGCAAATATTTTATATATACCCACCGAAAAATATGTTTGAATATCTCTTTTATAAATATTATTTTTTCGGACTTTCAGTGCAGATTATCCTAAAAAACGGGGAAGTATTTAATTAAGTTACAGAATCTTTATTTCCGACTTATAGAAAAAAGTTTATGTTTCCAAAAATAATATATTTCCAGCAAATATACAACAGAAGCAATTTTTTTCTTATGGTAGTCATGGCTAACATGTACATGATATAATTTTCCCAATAATAATTTTGCAAACTTTTAACAATGGTATTTCAGATTTTATATTACTGACGACGTTAGTTGTTATATTGATATAGTGGCAATGTGATATTAGTCTGTCAGAATGCTGTGGTAGTAAAGCATTATTCCTCGAGGGTAACGACATATCATCGCTGTATTAGTACCATCAATGCAATACAAATGTACACTACACTCGAGAGATTGTATTTTTTAAAATGTGAAAACAAAGAAATCAAAAAAGATGAAGTGTGAGGTCTTCTTCATTCCTATAATGAATATGTGTAAAATACAATCTCTAGTCTATCAATCTATGCCCTGCCATATAGTACATACACACGAGCATATGTATGTTTCTATGCCGTGCTATGCGATGTATTGTCTATGGACGAGTGGCGATTCTCTGTCATCCATTGACGGCTACTCAGTTGGCCCTTGGTTTGGTGGCTGATGCTTTTGAAAGCTATAGGAGAGAATTCCTCGGTATTTTGGGTTCATGCTAGATTTTGTAACAAAACTAAAGTAAACTTTAGGTTAGGTTTGCAGCCGTTTTTTCAGCTCACATATACCAGTTTAGGTCCCCAGTGTTACCACGGGCTGAAATGACGCTCATCGAAACTAACCTATCTCATATACGAAGTTATCGATAGTACGAATATCGTTACAGGAAAGTTCTGTTAAACTACCTAGAATGGCCGACCACAGTATGTCCAGACGTCGTTTACTCACAGCAGGACTGTAGCATAAGAGGTGCTCAATGCTCTCCACTTCTTCCTCATCTCCACAGCTTCTGCAGAAGTGGTTGGAGTCAATACCCAACCTACTGTCGTGATCATCGTTCAGGCAGTGTCCGTCAGAACTTTCACTAACGTAGACAGACGTTTCCCCTCTAGGGCGGCGAGATATTTTGACCTCCTTAGGCCATATATTGACCAGATTTGTCTAGCTAACCTACAGTTTCCGATATCTGCCCATTTTTCGTTGGACTGCCTGATTGCGCCTTGCCTAGGACAGTGGTTGAATGTGGATGGTGGGGCACAAATATATGCAAATTCTTGGAAAATTTTTAATGTCGTTCCTTTCTTAGAAATTTCATCGGCTTTGCAGTTCCCCCACTCATATGAGGTGTATGTAAAGTGCTCAGCTATCTCGTTAAGAGATCTGCAGCAGTCGAGGGCCCCTTGTGAATTTGGCCATGTGGCCTCCAGAGAATTGATGGCAGCCTGACCGTCCGAGTTAACGACACCGCCAGTGTTGGTCACAATGTTGTGACTCAGCCACTTGACCACTTTCTATATTGCAATTATTTCGGCTTGTTAGACACTGCAGGTATCTGGTAGTGTGTGAGGTATATCCATAAGGAGCTCTGGACAAGGTACTCCGCAGCAAACCTTATCATCAAGCTTCGAACCATCCGTATAGAAGTGGAGATGGTGTCAATTAACTGGTATTATATCAATCCATTCATCTCTGCCTAGTTTACACCATTGGTATATAGTCCACTCGGTCAGTTACCGTAGCACTACACTTTGATATTCTCTTGTGGCCGTAGTTCTTAGAGATCCACATTGATAGGCAGGTTCAATCTTAATGCCGCTCTGGTAGGAAGGCAGTTCTCTAAACCTTTGATAGTAGGTTAGTGACAAGAAACCACAATGCAATACAACAGTATTAGATGAACTACTGCTACATACATCCAATGGACGATTTTAGAAGAGAGTGACAACAAACCACAATGCCATACAACAGTATTGGATGAACTACTGCTACATACATCCAATGAACGATTTTAGAAGAGAGGCCTCACCGCAACCCTACATCCCTTCTGAAGGTATATACTCGTAAGTCGCATTGATCTTCCGTACACGTTCCAGTACGTTATGTTTTAATATCAGTTTCCTATCTAGAATTATTCCTAGAATTTTGCGCTTTTAAAAACGACTAGATATGTTCCTGTTTACAAACCTTGTTAGAGTTGTAGTCCCAAGACTTGTCGTTATGTGTCTCCTGTTGAGCAGGCTTTGAGTTAGTCTAATCAAGCTAGAGTTCACCCTTAGATGTGACAGCGCCGCAATATCCTTGTGTGCTAAGAATTACCACAATAGTGAATTCCCTCTCCATTGTTTGTTCCCTGACAGTAGTTTGTGTCAAGGATTTCCCTAATGAATCTAAAAGTCTTTCATAAATATTCTCCATCCAGGGGATAATGTCCTTCGACATTTTCTGCTGGAGTGATGCCGTCTGGTCCAGGTGATTTGAATGGCTCAAAGCTACTTTAAAGATTATTAGAGATGAAATATTTGACTAAAATGTTATCAGATGTTGTGTCACCGAGTCCGTTATCCGTACCATGATCATCTGATTTGCTGGTTCGCAGTCAGGGGTTACAATAAGTACATTGTGTATTGACGGCTACCCATTGCTGGTACTTGGACGCCTTAGCAAAAACGCATTCCTTGTCACGTTTGTGAGTACTATGACGAGATGGACCTACTCTTCCCCCACACTCGTGGGACCTATACGAAACGCTTAAAATAAACAAACATAGACACACAGAACAACAACTAACCGATATGACTACGAATACTAAAACTGTTAACAACACAACTAAAAGGTTTTTTTTAAACGTGAGGCTTAAAAGAAGAAACAAAACGCATATAATTTAATGTTATCGCTTTATTATAACGATAATGGTTTGCCAGTTTGTTTTAAAAATGTTTTCGAATAAATACCAGCCGAGAGGCCCAATTTTCGACCACTTTTTGCAGCAGTTGGGGCTGTATGTCGGAAATAACGCGCCGAATATTCTCTTCCAAGGCGTCAATCGTTTTGGGCTTATCTGCGTAGACAAGCGACTTCACATAACCCCACAAAAAATAGTCAAGAGGTGTTAAATCGCACGATCTTGGAGGACACGCCACACCAAAAGTTTCCTTCTACAAATTGATTGTTTCGTCGCTTGTATGGCATGTAGCGCCGTCTTGTTGGAACCAAAGGACTTCCACCTCAACATCCTCCAATTCAGGCACGAAAACGTCATTTATCATGGATCTATAGCGTTCTCCATTGACTGTAACATTATGGTAGTCTTAATTTTTTAAGAAATATGGACCAATGATTCCCTCTGCCCATAGAGCACACCAAACAGTGACTTTTTGTGGATGTAACGGCGTCTAAACAATGGCTTGTGGATTATCTTTACTCCAAATGCGACAATTTTGTTTTTTAACGTACTCATTTATCTAAATGTGAGCTTCGACTGAATATTAGACGTAGAGCGCGAGCGTCGCGCAATCCGAACCATTATTTTGGTAATAAATTTGCACGATTTGCAAACGTCGTTCCAGAGTAAGTCTATTCATTATGAAATGGCAAACCAAACTGAACGTAAATCAAGTGACAGCTGCCAAAAATACCAACTCCGGAAAAAGTCTTGCGAGATTAAAAACCACACGTCTTAAAAACCCTGTATAACAAAAACGACGACGACCTAGGTTTAGTTCTAACAAAAAGTCATGATACAAAGACCACATCCTGGCACTTCGGTTTTCCGTGGCAAATATGCCCGCCCTTCAAAGAGGATGATTAACGATAGGCGCATGGCTCCAGGATCCTTTAGAAAGCACGGATGTTTTCTGAAGAACAGGATACTGCGTCTATGAAAAGGCTGCAATCTCCAGATGAACCACCTGATACGAAGACGACCAAAGAGTCCAGAGGTAACGCTACTCGTCGGTCTTTCGCTAAAGTTGTTAACGACAACTTGGAACTGGCTGTCATCACCAGGGGATAGGAAAGCGGCCACATTCCCAGGGGCAAGTGGAGTGGGATAGAGAACGCACTGTGATCTGTCTTCTTCGATATTCTTGAGGAGTTCCCGCGTTCGGCTCCCGATTGTATCACTGCAGGATAGGATTAGGTCCGGGGCACATGCAAGAATTCCGGCTATATCAGCCGATGTGGAATCCATCACTACTGGCTTCAAACTGGTGACTGGAATGTCGGTCATTGGCTGATGGGTCTCGGAGTCACACAATAAGTATTTACACTGAATGTCGAGTATCTATCCTACCTAATCTAGTCCGATGTAATGGTATTATCTAAAGATGAACTTCCCTATAAGCAAGTTTCAGACTTGCATCTAGCGGGAACTTGCATTACACTTTTTACGATGTGTTTGGATTCCAGAAGATCAGAAGAATGCTGTGAGCATGAACTTCTAACGGACATAGACAACGAGGCAGACATAACGGTGGTGCCGAATCCTAACAATGGTCCGGCTTCTACAGATAAACCTCCACCACTCTAAAACTGCATCATCTGTCTTAAAGGGCCTTTTTAATGCAAGGAGGGGTTGACCTGGGCTTAATCCAGGAACCATGGTTAAATAGAGATACGGTTTAAGGGCTTAGAACGCCAGGATTTAGGCCAGGCTACAGGTAATGAAAGAGATAGATCGTGTATTCTCTGCAAAAAAACCTTAATATTTATCTTCCTCCTTCTTTTAGTTGCGAGACATAGTAGCAGCTTTGAGTTGGAAAACTCCAATGTAGGCTTCCGTTTATATGGCATATGACACTGAGACGCCACCTTATGTATTGAAATAACTGGTAGGAGCGGCAAACTAAAAGAACAAACACCTGATCTGGTTTAGTGATGCCAATGCACACCATCGTTTGTATGTGGGGAGTGAACCCCCACATACAAAGTCTATTGACATTTCTCCTTAAAACCATGGAGAGATTAATAAATAGCTACAGTAGGACTAAAATTTATCAGAGGCTACTGTCCAATCAACAGCATGAAAGCGTTAAAAAAAATCCACGAAATGGTATTGGGTGACCTTCGGTTGAAGGTTCGTGATCTAACTGAAGTCATAGGCTTTTCAAAAAGTGTTATACATCGCATATTGACGGAAAATTTGATGATCAAAATGCTGTCTGCACGGTGGGTGCCGCGTTTACTCACAATCAATACAATGCACCAGTTCACACATCCACTATTGCGATGTCCAAAATCAATGAATTAAAGTTCGAATTGCTTCAGCACGCACCTTATTGGCTAGATTAAGCTCCCACGGATTATTTGTTTTTTTTTCAAACGTGAAAAAATGGCTCGAAGGAAAAAGGAGCTTAAAGAAAAGTTTGCCAAATTTTTTGTGTGTGTTCTTTATAAGGTCGGCAAATTTTGGGACCGCCCTTGTAGTTATCTTTATTGAAGGACCTATGTCTCTGTTAAGGAGTATCTAAACCTTAACCGAAACCGCCCTTTATGATCTGCACTTATGAGGTACAGTTTTGGCCTGCAGCAAATTATATACCTTCGTGGGGAAGGTACTCTAAGGAGTGGACCAACATAGTCCATCTTTGAAATTAGCTTGAGATAGAAAACAAAAATTGGCACAAACGGATTTCCGCCTTCTTGGGGTCTCTTAAGCCAATCCATCAATGTGTTATACTTTTGGTTGGCAGCATCTGATACTCGTATATACCCTTGTTTTCAATAGGAGGGGGTATAAACAATAAATTTTGTTGAAATTCTCTTATTTGTACCAAAAGTGCTATAATTTCTACATTTATAAATAGATTTTCTTTAAATAGGCATTGTTTCGTTAGGAAGCTAGCTTTCAAAATATGGAACAGACGATTTTTTTGGCGAAGTTTATGGTTTTTTCGTGCCAATTAAAAACGAAATCAATTTTTTTATAATTGTTTTAACTGCAGTTAGTAAACTTCTGTTTCCACATGACAGTGTCATTATCAACATTTGTAGTCTCTATAATTTCCTTTAATTTAACGTGTATCCCGGCATTATCGAGCATATACTTCAAAAAATATGGTCCAAATATTAAGTGCATCTTCCAATAAAATTATAACATCAAAGAAAAGACAAATTTTTTAAAAAAAAATTACCATACATTTTTTTTTAAATATTCTTTTCGTGTTTAGGACTTCATATTACAACAGAAAATGTTATGTGCAGCCCTTCGAAAAAATGTTCTTGCATAATGTAATTGATAGAACTTCTATTTCATGTAGGGCTCATAGATGTCGTCATATGCTTCAAGGTTTTATTTCGTTCTTTCATATCCATTGCAAAAAAAAAACGTTTGGAGTTTTAACTTTTTTTGTGCCGTATGTGCTATCGAAACAGAAAAAATTGAGTATGTGTTTTTATCTTGGGGGATTCTGCTTGAATTGATTGCCGTCAATCAATCAATGCTAATGTGTTGATATCTGTTATGCAATTAAAATTTTATTATTGTACTATTTGGTGGTCATTTATTCCCATCTTGATGCTCCCCCCAAACACACGCACACATTCTCAGATATCCGTTGAATAGTACCTTTGGCATCGAACTCCAATATCTCCATTGTGAAGGAGTTGTTAATGCTATACAAATGAATGTATTTTAAAACGGACGGACAGACTGACATAGGAACGCAGAGGCGGACAAACGGATGGATGATGATAGTACTACATCAATTGAAAACCCGAGTGGAAGACTCTTATCTGCCGGAACATAATTTATAACATGGGGGAAGTTAATAGGAGAGCTAATTTATTTCCTATAATTAATTGCTGTAATGAGAATTGAATTAATTTTCGAATCCCCAACAATCACAAATAAAATTTCCATTGTCTCGATTGTTTGTGAAACAATCTGCAGACGGCCGACGGACTATCTGTCGGCCACATCAGCTTGCCATCGCATGTACGAACGAGAAGTATATTGATTTATGACCACTGGAGCAAAAGGATTGAATACCGAATTTTATCAGATGAAATCATGGAAATTACTACATTATCGTAGACGAGTGCTAAGGGGAGGCGGTGTAAGGCGACAACTTTGTAATTCGATGGATATTAGTAATAATATATAAATTCGAATTTTAGTAACAGTATATTTACGTTTTAATATTTCGTTTCAGTTTTGAGAAAACACTGCTCAACTTATATGATCATTTGTCTAAAGATACGTCATTTAAAATAAAGTAAATTTTATCATTTCATTTGGATTAGTCCTGATATAGGGATTTCTATCGAGTTTGCTTATTTTTGTCAGGGCTGTTCCAAATTTCAATCTGTTGGATTTAAAATTTTCATTTCTTCGTAATTAGAAACATTAGCAAGAATAATAGTTTTACCTGTTCACTTCAAAAACATTGCACTGTGTTATAAGGGTAAAAATAAAACAAGTGTGTCAGCACTTTTTTGAAGGTCAAGATTTGTTGGAATTTTTTTAACAATCTGTTTGAGAATTTCGAAAAAAATAAAATAATTTGAACCGTTTTGCTAAACTTAAATTTTTCGCGAGATATGAACTACTTAATTTTTCAGAGTGTATTTAGAAAATTGACATTTTCTCGTGAAACTTTGAATTGATTCGACTGAAATTTCGCCATTAAATCCGAAACACTTGCCCAGCAAAAAATAAAAGAAGTACTTCCAAAAGAATAACATTATAAGTACTTCCAAATCATAAATAACTAACCAAAATGTGATTTTGGAATATAAATTATTAACCCAAGAATGCATAATTTCAAAACGGTTGGATGCAAAATGAATCTTGTGAAGTGATAAAAGTCCAGATCGGAAGGAACATATGTATGATACTGCGTCTATAGTGCTAAAGGGAAGAAATATATATTTATATGGCGGCTATATCAGAATTAGTGAATGGTTCTGGAAGCTAGTCGACTTTTTCATCAATTAAATTTCGCTTCAGTCGACTTGGTCGATAAATCGGACCTACAAGTTGACTTTTTCATAGCCGATTAAAATAACATAAAGTCATTTCAAAGTATGCTGATTTTCTTCGAAATATGTTAAATTTTGGAATTGTAGTACATTGGATTGCGATAAAAACTGAATTTATTAACAACACTTTATACTTTCCAAAAATGTTAATATAGCATCACCAGAAATACCCAAGAGCGTAACCCTCAAAAAATGAAAATTCGTTTTTCGTCAAAAAATCGCGATTTCATTCAAGAAAAAAAGACGTAACATCAAGCGCTCGTTTTTGATAAAGAACAAAAGGCGTAACTCACATTGTATTAGACAGAACGTACTGTATTCATCTATTTAACCTTTGTAGTTGTTCTCTTGTTGCTGTTTTGATTTTTGTAAATCGTGTTTGACACGTATTTTAGATGCAAAATTCTATATGAAGGGTATTCATTTTTTTTATCAAATTTCGCAGTGTTCGTGATTCTATAAACTAATCTCTGCCAAATTTAATAATGCTCTGATGTAAAACATGAAAACACACTTTTCCAACCTTGCTAGTGTCCGTTTATTCTCGGATTAAAAAATCCTTTGTGCAAAATATAGTACATTTGACTAAAATATGACTTCTATGGAGCTTAGATGCTAAATCGGAAGGTACACATCCATGCGAGTATGTGGGGCTATATGTAAATTTGAACCGATATTGTTCACACAGATATTAACTGTTAAAATAAGAAACTCTTTACCAAATTTCATGAACATTGAAAGGAAATTATATCTTCTATAGAGGGTATAAGCTAAATCGAAGGTACATTCATATATATTACGATATCTGGTTCTAAACTGATATTCAAATAGTTAAGAGATTTTTGATCGTTCGCCGCAGACGAAAGAAATGCGGATTGTCTTTCAATTTCAATACGAATTGTCTTGTCCCAAAATAAAGATATGTACAAAATTTCTTTGAGATCGGACTATATTTGTGACCTGCACATAGATTACAAGAACGCATGCACAAGCTGACATAGCTAAATCGGTTCAGAAAGTGATTCTAAGTCGATCGGTATAATAAACGATGGTTCTATATATCACTTCTCATTTTTGGTGTTAGAAACAAATGCATAAAATCATAATAAATTGTACCACAGTGTGGTGTAGGTTATAATTAAATAATTTTAAAAGAAATTGTGGTAATTAAATATACCATATCATACATACTGTACCACACTGTGGTACTTTACTACTCTCTAAACCGGGGCTACGGAAAATTTTTTTTTGTGAGAATGTTAATTACACTATGGGGTCGCACTTTTCAAGAGCCATCTACACCATACAGATTACAGACATCTTCAAATGTCCTAAACATACATACATATATATGATCGTTGATCTCTTTGGCCAATAGTATATTATTTATACGTTCCCTTCCCTATGTCAACATTTGTATTCCTTTAAAATATGAAATCTCTGGACCCAATGATGTTAATAAGAACGACATACATTCATCAAATAAATACAACACCAAAAAAGCAAATCTTACAGTGCTTTAAAAGAGTTTTGCAAAAGTGGTGACAAAGAAGTACTTCCCCGGCGCGACAACCCCTTGTTAAATTCAATGGTGAAAATCCAAATTAGAACAACTTCCGGATCATAAGTTGGGGTTTTTTATTGCTTCTTTGGATGCTCTTTTTTTGCTGGGTGCTTAAATATAAACATAAGCTTTAATTTCCAACTGACCATATGGTAAGTATTGCAAAATATTTTTTGCACATATGAATAATTTCACTTTCTGGAGCAGTGATTTGAAATTATTTACATGTGGAATACATCCTATTTCCACGTTCACCATAATCACAAAAAACATTTTTTATTAGTTGTGAGTCGAAAAAATCCTTAGTTTTTTTTGAGCAACCAAGTTCTGGATGTCGCGGGCCTGCAAACTCCGGATATATAATTTGCAATTTCTCCGTCAATTCTTAATCAATCTGAATAAAATGAGATTGATCTTTACCTTAATCGATCCTGAGACTTCATCTGGCGTCTTACCCGATTTCTTTTCCTCATTCACTTTACGTTTAGATGTTGCCAGAGTCCGTGTTAAAATATCGGCTCCAGGCTGCATTGCTGTAGTATCTGAGGGTGTACCCTGCGCTTGGTATCATCACCTTAGATATGGTGGTTTTGGATGCAGGAGTCCGTGATAAAGTTTCGGCTCCAGACTGCATCTTTTTTCCTTTTAAGGGTGTACCTCGTGTATTGCTTGGTTTCATCGCCTTAGAAGTATTTGTTTTGGAAAGTTCTGAAGTAATCATCCCTTTTCCAATGGATTTCGTTGCTTCTGAAGTAGGCTTTGTTATCCTATCTTTAGTTTGCAGCGACCCGCGTCAATTGCTCCGCTTGGCATATTACCACGCATTTCCTTCTCTGTCGCAATTGTAGGAGCTGCGTTTACCGCTACCACAAGAGGCGTAGGAGTTGCAGCATACACCGGTATAGAGATAGATAGAGGCCCAAATAGGGACGATTTCTTCGCTATATCGTGATAAAGCCGTTAATGGCGAAGTATCGCTTTCCAGTTGGATCTGATCAGTCTCATTTCTCTCATCGTTATGTCAGACTCGCTCTTTCCTTCAGCTTGTCGATTTCCCATAATTCAGTTAATTTTCCCCTAATTAGCTCATCCATTATGAGATTTAGGCGTAACGGGTTTGTGGTCCGTATGTACATTTAATTATCCCTTCAGCTAAGAGAGGAGGGTATATATCATTTGATACGAGCCAAAAGTGTAACACATCGAAGGAGTGGCCTAAGACCCCAAGTATGTTCGGTGGATATCCGTGTTGGGTCATTTTAAGTATTTTGAGCAATGTCCGTCGTCCGCCCGTCTGTCTGCTGGCTGGTACGCACGATAATTCTCGAAAGCATTAACCGATTGATCTATATATCCGGCTATTTTCGAAGATGGGCCATATTTGTCCACTCCTTCTTGTACCTCCCCACAAAGGGTCAAAATTTAGTGAAATATTGATTCCTTAATAACTTCTATACTACTTACTCGAATCTTCTGAAATTACACACATAGTATTAGTCGCTATCACCCCAAGAAAAATGGGCAAAGTTGCCACGTGCCTTGACTATTTTGCACTAAAATCCAACTTCTTATATCAGTTCATACAAATAATTAAAATTTTGTACAATGTCATATTTTAATACTACCTAGAGTCCAGTGAAAAGTTGGCGTTATTGGCTCGCCCCTTTAGGAACCTCCCACACAAATGGACCATTTTGCACCAAAAGCTTATAACTTTAACCCTGCTACTACGTTGGGGTCTTTTGATGACCCAAATCGTATATAACATAACCGTATTTCTAACTGGTGGAATATATTTGAAAGTTCTTATTACTCAGTGCATCAATTGTTGAAATATATTAAATTCAATTGATGTTATCAAAATTATATGCTTAGACAATTTGTTATTGCAAGTGTTTACACATATCATGTTAGGGTCATTTCATGACCCCTTATCATTTCTGTACAACTTATAATGAATATATAATATAATATGTCTATATTATATGTTTTTTGCATTTGTCTTTCATCTCTTTCGTGTTTTACATGACAACAAAACAAACAAAAGAAGATTGGTCGACAAAACGCCCAAAAAAATAAGGCATCTGATCTTGATAAAGATCAGATGAGAAGGTGGACAACAATAACTCCTTTGCAGCAAGAGAAAATATTCTTCACACAAACCCTGGAGTGACTTCTTATACTACTCGTATTCATCGTATTTCGAAACTTCGTGATACTTTTGATTTATGACTTACAGAAGCTATAAAATGTGAATTATACTACATCAATTTGCAAGGAAGCGTTGTTTTCGACAATTTTCAAGGAGATAAACTTGCTCCTATTCGCAAATTTTATGAGCAATGGACTTAAAACCTGCAACTACTTCACGTTCCAAGTGCTAAAATAATGATGGAAGAAAAGCTTATTCCGTTTCGAGGTAGGTGCCCTTTCAAAGTATACATTCCATGCAAACCTGGAAAATATGGCATGAAAGCGTGGATAGCAGCGGATTCTGACACCGCGTTTTGCTTGCAGTTCCAAATTTGCTGGCCAAAGTGGGAGACAATGCTGAAAGGAACCAAGGCGAATGGATTGTTCTAGACTTAGTGTCTCCACACCGTGGACGAAATGTGATTACCGATAATTTTTTACTGCTCATAATCTTGCATTAGAACTGCTTAAACAAAAAATTACTATTGTTGGCACAGTGAGAAAAACAAACGTTTTTTTGCCGGTTCATGCTACAACACAACTATTGAGTAAGGTTCCAATACACTCAAGTAATTTTTTTATGAAAAAGAAATTGCAGTTTTGTATGTGCCTAAAAAAATATAGAATGGTTTATTTGCATAGCACTCTTCACCAAAAACGCAACATTTTGGAAGATCATCCAAAGAAAATTACGGAACTAATTGAATACTACAACTCGACAAAAGGCGGAGTTGACACTTTGGACCAAATAGTTCGTACATATTCGTGAAAAGAAAAACCAATCGGTGGCCAGTTGTCCGGTTCCCTAATTTATTAGATATTTCTGCTCTCAACGCTTTTATAATATGGACCGAAATATATCCTGAATGGCAAAAAAGTAAACTGCACAAAAGCCTCCTATTTTTAAAGCAACTCTGTGAAGCTTTAGCTCAAGAACAATATTAGGAGACGTAGTCGGCTTCCTTGCGGTGGAGCCTCTGTATCATTAGCACCAATAATTCGAGATGAAGACGGTATATCACAATTTACCAATTCGCCTTCTCCAAAACGATGATGCGCTAGTGAACGGAAAAGTGGCAAATTTTGCCCGTCGAAGAAGGAAAAATGACTTTTACTAAGTGCACTACTTGCAAAAAACCTGTTTGTCCCTCATACCGACACACAATAACTCTAACGACGACATATTAGATTGATCACAAGCCTCACAAATATTTTTGAAATGTACAATTTTGATTTTTCTAAATAAAAAAAATGTGGGGTCATAATATGACCCGAACATAACATGTGTATTTTTTTCTAACATAGTAGCAGGTTTAATATACTTTAAAGTTATTAAATGCGATTCAAATTGATAATAATTTAATCAAAACAAAAAAAAAAACAAGTAAGAAAGTTAGAATTTCAGAAAATTCGAATAAGTGTATGAAAGTTATTAGAGAATCAATATTTCGTTAAATTTTGTAGAGAATGTGAAGTAATGAATCGGGCACCAAACAAGCGTGAGCGAGAGTAGCCGAGTTGGCTAGAGTGCGCTTACGCAGGTTTAAACTGAAGTCGCAGGTTCAATGCGCATCTCAGCGATTGCATTTTTATTTTTTTTTTTCTAGTTCGACAGTTTTCTTCGCTTGCACTGTCCAGTCAGTGGCTGCCTTAAGTGAGCGTAATTCTAAGCCACAGGCACGGCAGCAAAGTTAATTTTAGAATTGCATAGACTTAAGCGCAGACGAAGGGTCATAAAATTTTATGACTTTGTCAATATGTATGTTTGTCAGTATAGGCAGGGTATAAGTAATGCGTAAGTGCATTGCTGAGTATTCGAGAGTTAATGAGAGAGGGTAATAAAAATATATAACACCTATATATATCTATATATATATATATAAATATACCTATATATATATATATACTCGTATATATATTGATCGGTATATATATATATATATTTATATGTAATGGAACTAGTTTTGTCTACATGCCTTCTTGGCTGGTGATGCGAAGCAGATTCGTTCTTTTGGTTCTTCACTCTGAGACAAAACACATCCACTACTCCAGACCAAACAGTAATTGATTTCTAATAACTAAATATTAAAAGTATAGTGTCAAGTGCTACATTTATATCAGACTAATCATACCATACAATTATTACTTTAAAAGTGTTACGACGTCTGAAAATTTAATTTGTAAGGAAATCCAAGGTAAATCTTCGTCACATTTTGTGGTTTTCAAAAAAATAATAATTATATATATATAGGATTTTATTGTGACCGACCTTTGGACTTTCCTTAACAATCACGGAAATTTATGTAAAGTGATCAAACCGATAATCCCCTCCCATAACCTAATCCGTGCAGCGATTTACCGGGAAGTTGTGAAAAGTCTCCTCACTACCACGGAATCTAAAGGAGTCTGTGGGAGTGAGATTCCCATTTTTTTATTGGCTGCATATCTTATATCACGGGACAAGCGTTGCATAACATAACCAAATCGTTTTCACATAACCTGGCACAACCAATTTCCATCTACTTGGAGCAGTGTGACAACGTTCACCAGAACTCGGCATTGATCATTACAACTACGGTAACCGATTCCTTCAGGATTTCGGAAAAATAGCCAAAAGGAGTCTGGTTTTCTGGAAAAGTCCAAGTATAAGTAATTTTTTTTTTGTTGGCCACATTGCATAACCTGCAGCACGAAGCCAACATTGTGTAACTGAACCAAGTGTTTTTACATAACCTGCTTGGATCAATCACATTCGAGCCTTAATTCTGCATCCGCTTTATCTACTACGGGGACCGATTTTTTCTGTATTTCTGCATATAAGGTCCGCATATTTTCGGAAACAGGCCAAATTTCATAGCACCCAAAACGAACGAATGCCACTTGTGGAACCCCATATTGAAATTTGGTGCCGTCAACAGTCATTAGTTATGGGAAAAACCACAAATTAGCTGTATTTCAACTTTTATATGAGAATCCAGCCACAAATACCAGCAAATAAACAAAATACCTCGGATGGAAGAGGTCATCTTTGACCGCTTGAAGAAAAACGGAATCAACGCCTTAGATTAAGATGAAATGAAAACATAAGTATTAGTAGATAATTCCAGAGCTTTCAAATTATTATATTTAGCATAATTCCCATAAGCAAAATTTTAATTTTTTTACTTCGATCCCTTCAGGAATCTCATCGGAGCAGAACAAGATCAACGAGGCCTCGGAGTTCGTCTGTAAGTTTCATTGAAATTGGTGAGTGTTTTTCTTTGCTAACTAATGTATTTAAAATTTTGCTTATGACACAGTGAATAGAGTTTGAAATCCTAAAATAATTAAGTAGTGACTTGGTTTAATCAGATTACATAAATATTCAATATTTTTTCAAAAATTCATTAATTCTGGCTAGGATATTTATATGGCTTCATATCTCTACCTTGAGTCTCGAATAATTTCGACCAGTGTTAAGGTACAAAAACTCTAAAAAATTAATTTTCCAATTGAAGTTCCATAAAATTTCATATTAATGTTCATAGAACTAAATAACCAAGTTCATTTTTTTTTTATTCCGTTAAATAACCTTTACTTCAATTGTATTATCCCCCCTTAAAATCACTTTATTAGAACTTCGTGACTAATTTTTAAAATGTTAGTATAAAATGGTTGGGAGAATTGAGGAAAGAGTTATACATTTCTTTAAGTTTTGTTTTTAATTTGTTCATACTGAAATGCTTATAATTATTCTCCTATATAGTTTAAGACAATTAATGTTTTTGTTTTAATATGGGTTTCCATTATACATATAATAAATTATCTGAATTTCGATTTTCTAAAATGAAGGTGTAAATTCTTTTTTTAAAGTTTTCTTACGGTGGTGAGGTAGGCTTTAGGTAATATTTTCGTTTGGGGTCTTAAAGTAATTGTTGCCTATTAAGACCACGGTAGGGCAGGGTTTTGAGGCTGAACTCCACCGTCATCTGGAGTCTGTTTGATAGGCTTTGACTGACCTCTTTGTTATTTTTCAAATCTGATCTGACAGGGGCGAAGCAAGTTCGATCAGAATTTAGTCCACCCAAAGTAGTATTTTTTCCAATTTTTCCTGGGAGTCTATAATAATTTTTATTTATGGCGGAATTGTTAGATTTCCGTGAACAAAGAAGGACCGAACCCCCCACACGGCTGCTAGCTAGCGTTTTCAATGGCTCCCTTTAACTTCTTTGTCCGGCAAACTATAATACCTTTTCAATTCCCATCTATTCTGACAATTCTTGTTCAAGGAACAGATCAGTCGGTTGCCTGACTAGTAGGTGTAAATGCCAATAATAAAGAAATATGATTTGAACATTACATAAAGAAAATGGCGCCCAACGTGGGGCAGGATTGTGAATCCTCCAGGATCTCAATCGCTCCAGATACCTAAAATTTCGTAATAGCTTTCAATAATCGTTTTATTTAGAACTTAGAACGCATGAAACTTAAATTTGAATACTTGTTGACCCTTTCAGGACTCTCAGAAAGTCGATGGTTTCGAGTTAACTGACCGAGAAGGTTTTCAACAATACTTTCGATTTAATTGGATTGTTGACATATGATTCTTTTTAAAATATGTTTTGTATGACTTATGCGGTTATTTGATATTCAATATAGCTGTGGTATCAACATCCTGAATGCTTCTGGAAATACTATTTGTTGCTAGTTGCACTTTTAGTCCGAAGTTTTTCAGTTTTAGGCAGAAAAAAAGAATGTTGGTTTGCTTATTTTGTATCGAAATACTTTGTATATTTTGTACCCCATAGCCAGGTTTGTTGCTTTTCAGTCATTAGCCTTATCGACAAATATTATTCCTACCTCACCCCACATCGTAGGAAAACGCAGTGATTTATTATATTACTTTTTCCTCAGACCATAATTAGTTTTGAATTTTGAGATATCCTAAATGTTTTAAGTTTAGAGATATTAAAAACATTTTGAATTTAAATATACGAGTACCCAGAAATTAAACAGTTTATAAATATGTCGGTTTCACGTAGTCCACCACCTCCTCAATCGGAGAATATAGTAGACAGTGAACCTAGATGTTTTTCCTGTAATGAAACTATGCAGTTTGAAGTGCAAGAATGTTACATTATTTCGATTTGTAACCACATTTTTCATAGACAGTGCATAGAAAAGATTTTATCCACTTCTTCTATCTGTCCAATATGTAAAATATCGTGTGAGTTGTCAGATCTTAAGAAATACCCAATCGTAGCCTCAGTTGCAAACGAAATTGCTACGCAAACAGAGACTCAGAAGAAATTAAGGACATCTGTGCGTGGAAAAGCCCGTGGGGCAATGGCCAATCGCCCACAGACAAGAAGTCTCAGTAAAACCTTATTTACGGAACAATTGAATTATAGTATGGACCTGGGAGTATCTCAAAATAATTTGATTGATGTTGGTGAAGATTCTTCTCCACACAATCCCCCAGGAACTTCAAATCCCTACCCAAACTCACCGCGATTTCCATCTGACGTAAATCCTCCACAGGACGTGAATTTGAATTCAGAAAGAGTAGACTATTCTAGAATAAATAGAATGATTGAGGACAACATAGTAAAAATTTTACAAAATTTAAATTTGGCACAGGTCCAAAATCCTTACCCAAATCCTCAACTTCCAAACACTGGGAATAATACTGTCCCCCAATCCAATTATCAGGTACCACCACCTGAGGTACATATACCACGAAATAGCTCAAATAGAACTCCTAGTTTATTAGATAATCCTCATTTTATCCGTCCTGATCGAATTACATCCATAATTCAAAACTGGAATATAAAATTTGACGGTTCTACTCCAGGCTTAACCGTTGAAGAATTCCTATATCGCGTTAAGTCCTTGACGAGCGAGCAATTAAATAACAATTTCGATCTTATTTGTAGGAACCTTCCAATACTTTTGTCTGGCAAAGCCAGAGAATGGTATTGGAGGTACCACAAACAAGTTAACTCCATACAGTGGAACGAATTTTGCACAGCATTGCGCTGTCAATTTAAAGATTTGCGTTCCAACTTCGACTTAATGGAGGCATTTCGTGCTAGGAAGATGAAAACAAGCGAATCGTTCGATTCATTTTATGATGATATTTGCTCCATAGCCGATAGACTTCAGCAACCCGTTCCAGAGGAAGAGCTGGTGGAAATTCTAGTAAGAAATCTAAGACCAGATATCCGCCATGAACTTTTGTATGTGCCTATTTATACAATAGCACATCTTAGGAAATTAGTGCAAATGCGGGAAAACCTTTTGAATGAGGACCATTCCAGAAGACCTTCTATAACGAAAACCTCAATGCCCTCGCATTTAAACCCTCGTAGAAATGTGGCTGAACTTCTTCACTACGAGGAAGATCCTAATGAAAACACACCTGTCGCATGTACAGATGCTATCAAAAAGGATCCGTCCATGACAAAATGCTGGAATTGTGACGAATTAGGTCACTATTGGGACGATTGTCTTAGAGATCGAACAATTTTTTGCTATGGATGTGGTTTGAAAAATACATATAAGCCGCAGTGTGTTCGTTGTGCAAATAGAAAATCTGCGCCACAGTCAAAAAACTATTTGAATCCAACGAATCCCCAAAACCTTTCCTAGCCCCAAATATTCCAGATACTTCTCACAACTTAGATCTAAATGAATCAAAAATTTCGATCCTAAAAAATGAATGTTTTTGTAGACAACCCCAAAATAAAATTCTTTACCCAATTAGACCATACCACGAACGGTATGAAAATTATATGAGGAAAAGAAATCTCATTTTTTCTGTATCAGATATTTCTCTGAACTTTTCAAAACGTCAGAAAAGATCCACTCGTCGTCTTCGACAATACTATAAGATGAGAAAAAATTCATCGAAATACGTTATTTCCTCTATAATCAATAACACATCAGATAAAAGGTATTATGCTAAGATACATTTCCTGAATTTTACCGAGTACGGTTTATTAGACACCGGTGCTAATATCTCCTGCATAGGAGCTGATTTAGCCAACCATGATTTTTCGAATTATGGCAAATTTTTTCCAGCAAAAGCAAGTGTTCGAACTGCCGATGGAAAGATCCAAAAAACATTAGGATCTATCATAGTCGATTTAAACTTTCGAAATGAAGTTCATTCGTTAAAACTCCTAATCGTTCCATCTATTACCCAAAGGGTCATATTAGGGTTAGACTTTTGGAAAACGTTTTCCTTAGCTCCCGATATTTTTGAAGACACAATAACTACCAACCCACCAGATCAGTCAAGTAAGCCTTTGTCTGAAGTGTCCTGTTTAGAGACGTCCGTCTGTCCGATTGAAAATCTACAGAATTCCACTGAACCTGATGATTACCAATATCCTTTAAATCCAAGCCAAATAATTCAATTAAAGTCCATTATAGATTTATTTCCAAGTTTTGCTAAGCAAGGTTTAGGAAGAACTAGCTATCTGAAACATGAGATAGACGTTGGGGATGCTAAACCGATGAAGCAACGATTCTATCCTGTTTCTCCCGCGGTAGAGAACTTGATGTTCAAAGAGATAGATCGTATGCTTGGTTTGGGTGTTATAGAACCCTCCGTTTCGCCTTGGAGTTCTCCCATGCGTCTCGTGGTGAAACCCAACAAAGTCCGACTATGCTTGGATGCTAGGAGATTAAATCAGGTGACGAAAAAAGACGCATATCCGCTACCAAGCATAGAGGGTATATTTGCCAGGTTACCTAAAGCGAACATTATCTCTAAACTCGATCTAAAAGACGCTTATTGGCAAATAGGTCTAGCTGAGGAGGCCAAAGCTCTCACGGCTTTTACAGTGCCCGGAAGACCACTGTATCAGTTCGTGGTGATGCCTTTTGGTCTCTGCACAGCACCCCAAACAATGTGTCGATTGATAGACCAAATAATCCCAGCAGACCTACGATATTGTGTATTTGGATACTTAGATGACCTGGTAATCGTTTCGGAAGATTTTCCAAGTCATTTGTCCGTCTTGGTACGGATAGCAGAGGAATTCCGCAAGGCTAATTTGACACTCAACATCGAAAAGAGTCACTTTTGTGTTACTCAAGTAAAGTATCTTGGGTATGTTATTGGAAATGGTGGTATCAAAACTGACCCCGAAAAAATTGAGTCCATACTCAATTGGCCAATTCCTAAAACTATAAAACAAGTACGGGGATTTCTTGGTCTTGCGGGATGGTACCGACGGTTTGTCGATAACTTCTCCACAATAACGTTTCCAATAACCGAGACTTTATCTACAAAGAAAAAATTTAAATGGACACCTGAAGCCCAAAAGTCTTTTGACACCTTGAAAAGACTGCTTACTACCGCACCTATTTTGTCTAATCCAGATTTCGGTAAAAAGTTTTATTTGCATTGCGACGCCTCCGACTATGGCATAGGGCCGTTTTGGTACAATTAGACGACGATAGAAACGAAAAACCAATCGCCTTTATGTCCAAAAAATTGAACACCGCTCAAAGAAATTATAGTGTTACAGAGCGTGAGTGTCTCGCAGCAATAGAAGCCATTAAGCGATTTAGATGTTATCTCGAGTTACAGGACTTTGAGGTCATCACAGACCACTCGTCATTGGTATGGTTGATGAAACAGCCATACCTAACAGGCAGATTAGCCCGCTGGGTTTTCAAATTACAACCTTATAAATTTACCATAAGTCATAGAAAAGGCAAAGAGCATATTGTACCCGACGCCCTTTCCAGACTTTACAGTGACGAGGTTTCAGCAATAGAAAACATAGAACCGGAAATCGATCTAAGCTCTTCCTGTTTTGAAGATCAGGATTACCAAAACTTGCGAAATAAAATTCAGGAAAATCCCTCCAAATATCCGGATATAAAAATCTTGCAAAATTTTGTGTATATAAGAACGGAACACTATTCCGGTATCGAAGACCAGGAGTCACAGGCCTGGAAATTGTGGGTTCCGGAAAATTTAAGAGTGGATGTGATAAAAAGATTTCACCTTTCACCCATAACCGCTCATGGTGGAATGGGAAAAACTCTTGATTTGATACGGCGCAATTTCTATTGGCCGGGTATGGTCACCGACGTGCGAAATTTCGTGAGAGATTGCGAAATATGCAAAGGAACCAAACATCCCAATATTCTTCTAAAACCAGAAATGGGTCGACAGGCTATAAGCAATCGACCATTTCAGCGACTGTATGTCGATATATTAGGTCCATACCCACGATCCAAAAACGGATTTATTGGGATATTTATCGAATTGGACCATTTAACGAAATTTCATTGGTTGTGTCCTTTAAAAAAGTTAACCACAGGACCTATTCAAGACTTTTTAATCAAACAAATTTTTCATGTATATGGTGTACCTGAATATATTATTAGTGACAATGGTTCACAATTCAAGGCCAATGATTTCAATGCTTTATTGACATCACTAGGCATTAAACACATATATACCGCGCTATATTCACCGCAATCAAACGCGTCCGAGCGTGTGAACAGATCGATTATAGCCGGAATAAGAGCATATTTAAAAAATGATCACCGAATGTGGGACGAACATCTTAGCCACATTAGCTGTGCGTTAAGAAATTCGGTGCATCAAGCGATAAAATGTTCACCCTATTTCGCTACATTTGGGTTCCACATGATCACTCATGGGGATACGTATTCTTTACTGAAAAATTTGAAGATTTTAGAAGAACCTGCTGCTGCCTTAGAACGCTCTGATCAATTGCAGCTCATAAGAAAAGAGTTGAAGAAACATATCTCTAGTGCGTATGATACCAACAGAGAGCAATATAATCTACGTACCAGACCGATTTCTTACACAGTTGGCCAAATTATATATAGAAAAAATTTCGCTCAAAGCAATTTTGAGAAAAAATTTAATGCAAAATTAGCGCCAGTATATCTTCCAGCTCGTGTTAGAAAAAAAGTAGGTAACAGTTACTATGAACTTGAGGACTTAGATGGCAAGATCATAGGAACCTATCATGCCAAAGACTTGCGACCCTAAAGTTATATTTTCTATACGTTTATTCCTGCTAATATTTGTATCTAAAAGATAAATATTATCCGGTTTGTAGAGAATGTGAAGTAATGAATCGGGCACCAAACAAGCGTGAGCGAGAGTAGCCGAGTTGGCTAGAGTGCGCTTACGCAGGTTTAAACTGAAGTCGCAGGTTCAATGCGCATCTCAGCGATTGCATTTTTATTTTTTTTTTCTAGTTCGACAGTTTTCTTCGCTTGCACTGTCCAGTCAGTGGCTGCCTTAAGTGAGCGTAATTCTAAGCCACAGGCACGGCAGCAAAGTTAATTTTAGAATTGCATAGACTTAAGCGCAGACGAAGGGTCATAAAATTTTATGACTTTGTCAATATGTATGTTTGTCAGTATAGGCAGGGTATAAGTAATGCGTAAGTGCATTGCTGAGTATTCGAGAGTTAATGAGAGAGGGTAATAAAAATATATAACACCTATATATATCTATATATATATATATAAATATACCTATATATATATATATACTCGTATATATATTGATCGGTATATATATATATATATATTTATATGTAATGGAACTAGTTTTGTCTACATGCCTTCTTGGCTGGTGATGCGAAGCAGATTCGTTCTTTTGGTTCTTCACTCTGAGACAAAACACATCCACTACTCCAGACCAAACAGTAATTGATTTCTAATAACTAAATATTAAAAGTATAGTGTCAAGTGCTACATTTATATCAGACTAATCATACCATACAATTATTACTTTAAAAGTGTTACGACGTCTGAAAATTTAATTTTGTAAGGAAATCCAAGGTAAATCTTCGTCACATTTTGTGGTTTTCAAAAAAATAATAATTATATATATATAGGATTTTATTGTGACCGACCTTTGGACTTTCCTTAACAATCACGGAAATTTATGTAAAGTGATCAAACCGATAATCCCCTCCCATAACCTAATCCGTGCAGCGATTTACCGGGAAGTTGTGAAAAGTCTCCTCACTACCACGGAATCTAAAGGAGTCTGTGGGAGTGAGATTCCCATTTTTTTTTGTTGGCTGCATATCTTATATCACGGGACAAGCGTTGCATAACATAACCAAATCGTTTTCACATAACCTGGCACAACCAATTTCCATCTACTTGGAGCAGTGTGACAACGTTCACCAGAACTCGGCATTGATCATTACAACTACGGTAACCGATTCCTTCAGGATTTCGGAAAAATAGCCAAAAGGAGTCTGGTTTTCTGGAAAAGTCCAAGTATAAGTAATTTTTTTTTTGTTGGCCACATTGCATAACCTGCAGCACGAAGCCAACATTGTGTAACTGAACCAAGTGTTTTTACATAACCTGCTTGGATCAATCACATTCGAGCCTTAATTCTGCATCCGCTTTATCTACTACGGGGACCGATTTTTTCTGTATTTCTGCATATAAGGTCCGCATATTTTCGGAAACAGGCCAAATTTCATAGCACCCAAAACGAACGAATGCCACTTGTGGAACCCCATATTGAAATTTGGTGCCGTCAACAGTCATTAGTTATGGGAAAAACCACAAATTAGCTGTATTTCAACTTTTATATGAGAATCCAGCCACAAATACCAGCAAATAAACAAAATACCTCGGATGGAAGAGGTCATCTTTGACCGCTTGAAGAAAAACGGAATCAACGCCTTAGATTAAGATGAAATGAAAACATAAGTATTAGTAGATAATTCCAGAGCTTTCAAATTATTATATTTAGCATAATTCCCATAAGCAAAATTTTAATTTTTTTACTTCGATCCCTTCAGGAATCTCATCGGAGCAGAACAAGATCAACGAGGCCTCGGAGTTCGTCTGTAAGTTTCATTGAAATTGGTGAGTGTTTTTCTTTGCTAACTAATGTATTTAAAATTTTGCTTATGACACAGTGAATAGAGTTTGAAATCCTAAAATAATTAAGTAGTGACTTGGTTTAATCAGATTACATAAAAATTCAATATTTTTTCAAAAATTCATTAATTCTGGCTAGGATATTTATATGGCTTCATATCTCTACCTTGAGTCTCGAATAATTTCGACCAGTGTTAAGGTACAAAAACTCTAAAAAATTAATTTTCCAATTGAAGTTCCATAAAATTTCATATTAATGTTCATAGAACTAAATAACCAAGTTCATTTTTTTTATTCCGTTAAATAACCTTTACTTCAATTGTATTATCCCCCCTTAAAATCACTTTATTAGAACTTCGTGACTAATTTTTAAAATGTTAGTATAAAATGGTTGGGAGAATTGAGGAAAGAGTTATACATTTCTTTAAGTTTTTTTTTTTAATTTGTTCATACTGAAATGCTTATAATTATTCTCCTATATAGTTTAAGACAATTAATGTTTTTGTTTTAATATGGGTTTCCATTATACATATAATAAATTATCTGAATTTCGATTTTCTAAAATGAAGGTGTAAATTCTTTTTTTAAAGTTTTCTTACGGTGGTGAGGTAGGCTTTAGGTAATATTTTCGTTTGGGGTCTTAAAGTAATTGTTGCCTATTAAGACCACGGTAGGGCAGGGTTTTGAGGCTGAACTCCACCGTCATCTGGAGTCTGTTTGATAGGCTTTGACTGACCTCTTTGTTATTTTTCAAATCTGATCTGACAGGGGCGAAGCAAGTTAGATCAGAATTTAGTCCACCCAAAGTAGTATTTTTTCCAATTTTTCCTGGGAGTCTATAATAATTTTTATTTATGGCGGAATTGTTAGATTTCCGTGAACAAAGAAGGACCGAACCCCCCACACGGCTGCTAGCTAGCGTTTTCAATGGCTCCCTTTAACTTCTTTGTCCGGCAAACTATAATACCTTTTCAATTCCCATCTATTCTGACAATTCTTGTTCAAGGAACAGATCAGTCGGTTGCCTGACTAGTAGGTGTAAATGCCAATAATAAAGAAATATGATTTGAATATTACAATTTAACCCTTTGTGGGGGAGGTACTAGAAGTGGTAGACCAACATGCCCATCTTCGAACTTAGCCTGAGATAGGCAAAAATATTACCACATACCAAATTTAGAGTCAATCAGTTACTCCAGCACCAGCAGCAGACATACAGACAGACTCACAAACAGACAGACGGACGGACGGACGGACATTGCTCAGATGACGTAAAATTATCCAAAACGGATTTCCACCGAAATACTTTAGGTCTTACATCAATCCCTCGATGTGTTACCCTTTTGGCCAGTAGCAAATGGTTAAGGGTGAGCCATTCAAAATTTTAAATTTTAATCGGCTGTACAAAAAAGTAATCCTAATTTTTTTAAATTTCTGGTTTTATTGGAAAGGTTGAACTTTGTCATTTAATAATGGAATACAATATCATTCATATGACTACCACGACTGCCTCGGCAATTGAGACTTTTGGGGATGGACTCAGGTACGGGTGGGCCATTTAAAATTTTAAATTTGAATCGGCTATAAAAATAAAAGTACTGATATTTTTTTAAAATTTCTTGTTTTATTGGAAAGCTTGAGCTTTGTCATTTAATAATGGAACATAATATCATTCACATGACTACCACGACTGGCTCTGCAGTACCTCATTTTTTCAGTTAATTTTCGATTGTTTCGGGCCGAATCTCTTCAATGGCAACTTCGATTTTATGCTTCAACGCTTCAATTGTCTCTGGATGCTTTGCGTAACATTTATCCTTAATGGATCCCCACAGAAAAAAAATCTATATGGCTCAAACTACAAGTCAAAGTAAGTGGTAGTTCAAATTTAAAATTTTAAATGGCTCACCCTATATATACCCTCGTCACACAAAAGTGAGAGTATACCAATGTATCGTGATTTGTTCGACTGCCTAAAACTTGAAAACTGCCGGACCAAATTGCATACTTCCTTCAGCGGATTGGTTCGTAATTGCTACGCAAAGGTTTAGGAAATAAATATAAACGCGAAAAATAATTTTGAATTCTCTGAATGTGGTCAGTGTAGTATTATTTCAGTGATTTTAAAAGTTATTTAAGATCTAAGAATATGAAAATGGAAATATAGATACATATCTCAAAGGGGATTCGAAAACAACTATTCAATGTCCAGTTTGAGGTCAAACTGCAGTGACCTAAACAATTGTCACTCTTTCAGTACTTAAAAAGTATTTAAAGAACTTTGAGACTACAATCTGATATGCACATATACTTGACTTTTCACAGTATCGTATTTTGACCAGTGGTCAGTTCTCACGCTTTCAAAAACGTGAATGTAATTTGTATCCTTCAAAGTTCTATACAACGAAATTGTACACTCTTGATGCTATGGAGAAAAATTTAGGATTGGTCATACGGGTGTCTAGCGGCCAACATAACCTTACAATTTGAGAAAGGATCGGACCCAGAAGTGACATGGAGGAAATTTTCGGATTCCTGTGGTATACTGAGTAATCTAAAAATTTCAACGAAACTTCTTATATAAATAATACCTAACATTGTGCTTGCATATACTATAGACAATGCTTCTTATCTATTTATTTACCATTTACTCTAAAAATGCGAAATTTTTTAGATATTTAGACTTTTGTTGAAGTCCGGACAGCACGGATTTCATATAGATAAGGGGTTATTAAAATATGTATGGGGTTATTAAAATATCATGAAATTTGGTGGGAGGGTAGTCCTTGGGACGTAGACGTGCAATAACATGGAATTTTTCGGAATTTGTATTACTAGCCGCACAATGGACGTAAGTTAGAGCAAGGAGCGATTTTTTCAAAATTTTAGGGGCACAGTGGGACAGAAATGGATAAATATGGTACCACCGCCAAATTTAACGTCTACAATTAAAATGGTGAAAATTAAAGCGGGGGATGTCCTTAGGTCAACGGATCGGGGTAGTCACTTTTTTTGCATTGGTACTTTTCAGGGCACAGTGGGGCAAAAAATATAAAATGTGTTACAGTTGTTTAAACATGGTCCCTTGGTTCTAGGGTGGCTTTTGTAACATAAACTAGAGATCGAAAGTGAATTTTAGAAATTCTAACTTTGAGTGGCATAGTAGGGTATAACAGGTTAATTATGGTGCATTGGGGAAAAATTAATCAATCTTGCAAAATTGGAACTTAAACTTGGGATATAAAGAGTTGTCATGCTTTTAGGAGCATAGTGGGTCAAACACATTAAAAAATATATAGGGGGCAAAAATGGTACAGTGAATAAAATGTGGTTGAATATGGTTCAGTGGTGGAAAAAGGGTTAAGTATGGTGCAGTGGGCAAAAATAGTTGTATATGGTAAAGTGGGACAAAACGATTAAAAATTGTTCAGTGTTGCAAAATTGGTTAATTATGTGACATTGGTCAAAAGGTTAAATGTGGTACAATGGAGCGATTCACTTTAGCTTTTTAAATTCGTACCTTTATAGACACGGTGGAACAAACATGGTTTTATATTCTACCAGGGTGTGAATGTAGATATTGGAACATAAACTAGGGGAAAGAAGCTAACATATGATCAAAAAATAGGTTTTAAACATTTTGAGCTACAGTGGGGAAGGGAATATTGTGCCATGATTTCAGGGTAACTCTTGGAATATAAACAAGAATGAAACGTGGATTCGTATTTTATCGTTTGAAAGTAATCAATCTAATTCATTTTGCAGCATATGTAATTTTAAAAGAAAGATGTATAACGATTTTATTTATTTATTTATTTATTTTCAGTACAACAAGAAGTAATTTCTTATATTTAAAGTACAGAAATGTAAACCGGTTGATTGAGAAGTATTACATAAATTAAATTCAATTGAACATTAAAAAATAAAAAGTAAACATTAATTCCGAAAAAAAAATATAAATAAAGCTAAAACTAAAGGCAAAATAAGACATTGACAGAAATTTTAAAATTAAAATGAATGGAGAATAAGATATAGGAATTAGTTTAACATTTTTAAGAGCTCGGTTTTAAACTTTTTAACATTGCTGATCAATTGGATTTTATGTGGAAGTGAATTCCAAAGACGCACAGCATTCATAAAGAACTGCCATTCAGAACCTAAATTCCTATGTATCAAGAGTACAAGTTTCTTTCCCCTATTGGACCTTGTAAATATAAGTTTTTCGTGCAGATAAGGAGGATTTTGGGTATATATAATCTTTTGTAGAAGAATAAGAACTCTACTGGACAGAATATTTTCAAAGGAGATGCCGTAAAGAGACTTCGAAAAAATCGAGACTGAGTCATATCTTTTCAAACCATAAACATACCTTATAATATTGTTGTAAAGAATATTTAATTTACGTTTGCTAGCTGCATCACAACTTGCAAATAGTTCACATCCATAAATCAATCCAGGTATTAAATACGATTTAGCTATTAGCGACCTGATTTTTAGAGGGTGGCCCATAGCGACCGCATTTTTGCGTACGTTTGTCCTAATGTACTGTTCACATGATTTGACCAAGTCAATGTGTCATTGAAGATAATACCAAGATTTTTTGCTTGAGATACTATTTCAATTGCTTGGCCGTTTAGTAAAACATTGACGCTACTGACATGACGATAAGATCTCTTCTGAATTAACAAACACTTCGATTTATTTGGGTTAAGACAAAGTCCATTACCTGAAGCCCAGATATATACGCTTTCTAAGTCATCATTCAATTTAAGGACAGCTTCTTTTATTTCCTTCACTGGACTACTAATATAGACCTGCACATCATCAGCGTACATATGTATTTTACAATGAGACAACTGCAATGGCGGGTCATTAGAATAAATTGTAAATAAAAGTGGTCCCAGGATTGAGCCTTGAGGAACCCCCTTAGATACTGAAAGTGTATTTGATTTATGTAGTGCTGTAAAAACGGACTGAGTGCATAAGTAAGACCTAATTAAATGAGTAGATGTGGGATAGAAGTTAAAGAAATAGCGTAACTTGGAGCAGAGAGTCGAGTGATCCACAGTGTCAAATGCCTTCGAATGGTCCAGCAGTACTAAGATTGTAGACATGTCGTTATCTAAACTACATCTAATATACTCGGAAACCTCCAATAAGGCACTGACACAGCTATGATTCCTTCAAACCCTGATTGTTTTGAACTGATTAAGTTATTGGCATACAAGTAGGTGGTAATTTGATAGTGTATTATTTTTTCAAATACTTTTGAGAGAAAGCTTAAGATCGAAATTGGTCGATACTCCTTTCCATTCTTAGGAAGAGGTATAATTTTCGAATGTTTCCATGCAACATGAAAAGTGCTGGTCGTAATAATAATAATAATAATATTCGACGGACCCATCTGGAAACGCCATAACTTTTGACAGAGATGTCAGATCGCTTAATGACATACCGCGTTTGAAGCGTCAGTCCAAGCAGATTTTTACCATGGAACAATACACGCCACGCGAAATAGTTGAAATTTACATTCAACAGAAGAAGTCAATTGTGAAAACTCAACGTGCTTTTAAAATATTAAAAAATGTGAGAAGTGCGCCTTCTAAGAACACCATTAAGCGTTTATACGAAAAATTTTCTACTGGTGAGGCTCTTTCTAAGAGGCCAAATAAAAGTCGACCAAGGCGATCGGCCGAGAATATCGCTGCCGTACGAGCCAGTGTTGAGAGGTCCCCAAGAACATCCCAAAAACGCCGTTCTCAGCAGTTGGGCATGGCTCGGTCCACTTTACAACGGATTATTCGCGTTGATTTGGATTTGTTCCCGTACAAAATTCAATTGACGCAAAGATTGTTGCCTGCGGACAAGCCTCGTCGATTGGAATGGGCCCAAAAAAAACATGGGTCCGTCGAATATGGGCAACACTGTATTATTAAAGAAATGTGTGATGTAAGGTAGTAGTGGATGTAGCAATAGCTTCAAAAAACGCGGATCTATGTTATCGTACCCTATAGCATTTGATTTTACCAGTGAAAAGTTGAACAGCACATCACTTTGAGTAATCCTGGAAAATTCAAAACTATTATTATCGTTGGAAAGTGTGGACAGACCTCAAAGTTGTAAAAATTAGTGTTTATCGGTCTAGTCGGGGTATTAGTGATCCTATATCTAGCATAGTTTTACCAATACCTATATCTCGTATAGTTCTCCAAGTTTTTTTGTATTCTAAAGCAGAGCCAAATCTACGATGGTAGTAAGCCGTTTTTGCCGATTGTAACTTTGAATTTACATCTTTTCTCGCTGACCGGAAAATGTCATAAAGAACAGACGTTTTAAACCTCTTCCATCTAGAATAAGCGAAATCTCTCCTCTTTATCGCGGCTTTGATTGATTCGCAAAACCAGGGCTTAGATTTGGACGATACTGTCTTGGTTTTGACAGGAACTGTGAGTTGTTGTAAATTTCGAATATTAAATTGAAGAAAATCTAATCTAGTTCGTCTACAGTTATCATATTATAAAGTAGATTCCAATCAATAGTGCAGAAGGAGTCATTCAAAAGATTGTAATTAAGAATATGAAAATCATTGTAAGTGAAAGACTGCTTCATTCTACTTATTTCAAAATTATAACATAAGAATATTAGATCATGTTTGGAAAAGCATGATGCCGAAATTTGATCGTAAAGGAGGATGCTCTGTCTACTACTAAGGAAAAAAAGATCAAGGAGTGTACTAGAAGTTTGGGAATGATGTGTAGGAATTGAAGTATTAGGAGAAAATAACCCAAGAGATGACATAGATTCAGTCAAGCTGGATTCGATTAAAATATTTGAGTTGAAATCACCGCAAATAATAACATCACTGAAGCCCAACGATATATTTTCCAGGACGTTCATGAAATATTGAGTATCAATGTTGTTATTGGCCCTGTAAACACACCCAATGAGCATTTTCTTGTCAAAAGAAATGATTTCAACGAGTACAAATTCAATGCTATCACCTGGTACCCTAAACAGAAAATATATAAAGGATGGGGGCTGCGAAGCGCACAGGATTAAACCTAATACACTCATACAGATTAAAAACAGCATCCTTTTTCATAAGATTCTTTATAATCCTTTTTCATACGATTATTCATAATCCTAAAAGTTATCAGTAAAAATATTTAAATATTCCTACTACTCCCCTAGAAGTTCACTGCGACCCACTGCTCAGGGACCTCTACTGGAGTTAAATCATATTGTTGCAATTAATATTTTCAATTCGCTGTTAATAATTGTAGATAAAATGGTAAAAGTCATACTGAAAGGCAATAGCATTTAAATTTCCAAACACATATTGCAATAATTTAAAATGCCATCAGAAAGTCACAACCGCCCCCACTTTAACAATTAAATACTTATACATACAGCGGTAACACCTCAACAAAACCACCAAAATACCGCAAAAAAAATTTCGGTTTGAGGTCAATCCATATTTAATCGTTTTAAAATTTCAATGTTGTCTGCAATATTTTCACTGTCAAAAATTTAATTCACATTATTTATTACTTTGCATTTTGTGTGAGTCTGCCTGGCATGCCAGTGGTTTTTGGTAGTTTTTGTCGGGCTGTCGTTCTTTCAGACAGATATCGTCGCCGCCATCACGACCACTTCAACGCTTCATTTTTGTGTGAGATTTCGCTTTTATGGTTTATGGTTTACTGTATCAGCCGTATTCTCTTCCTGAACACTAGTCGACATAATTATGTTGTTGCTGGGAATTTGTGATATCTACAGGGTCAAGATGTCAAGTCGGGTGGGTTCTTTGTATGGTGGTCATATAAAAACGTAGACCAATTATGAATATCTTTTATGAAGACCTTTGCAGGATGGAATAGGTGAGTTTTATACAGCTCCTATAGGCTAGTTCCTTTTAAAGTTAATTTTTAAAAATAACAAAAAAAAAACATTTTTTCGTAAATTTTTAATAGGATGTAACAAACATTATACATTATTTGTGAAACAAGATTTCCTTAATATGTCTGCCTAGGCCAGCTTCGAAATGTAATAAGGGTAACCATTTAAGGGAGGTCCTTTTAAATTTTTTTTAATTCCAAAAAATTTACAAAACCCTTTTTTCTTGCTTAGTATTACAAAGGCGGTCCCAAAAGTAGTCGACCTAACAAAGAAAGCATAAATTTGGGAAAATTTTTCTTTATTTCTCAACATGATATCCATTCACTTTTCCAGCGATTTTCAATAGCTTCGGTACACTGTTTATAGTAAGAAGTGTCTAGCTTAGTAGTTTTTGTCGGAAGCTAAATCTGGGGAATAAGGTGGGTGTCGAAGCAATTCGAACTTTAATTCATTGAATTTGGCCATCGCAATAGTCTATGTGTGAACTTGTGCATTGTCTTGATTGTGAGCAAAAGCGACACTCATCTTGCTCACAGCTTTCTTATATTTCTTTAAGGTAGGGTAGCAGGCGTTTTTTCTCAATTTCTCATAGACCAGTTTAGTTTTCTAGTGTTACCACGGGCTGGAATGCCCCTCATCGAAACCAACTTGTTTGATATAGTTTAAAAATTCCCTTACTGTTCAATTGAAATAAAATATAA
The DNA here is from genome assembly GCA_963930755.1 of Eudasyphora cyanicolor. Taxonomy (NCBI): domain Eukaryota; kingdom Metazoa; phylum Arthropoda; class Insecta; order Diptera; family Muscidae; genus Eudasyphora; species Eudasyphora cyanicolor. Next base: position 177,381,195 of record OZ005736.1, on the reverse strand, counting down.
AATAAATGTTTCTAAGGTTCATAACTTTTTTATTTCATTCCCAAACGAGCAAATGACCGCGCTTCATCCTACAAACTAATCGAAAATACGAATATCGGTACCGGGAAGATCTGTTAGACTGCCTAGGAAGTCCGACCCCAGTATGTCCAGTCGGTTACTCAAAGCGGGACGGTCGCATAGCAAGTGATGAATGCTTACCACTTCTTCCTCATTTCAACAGCTTCTGCAGAAGTCATTGGAGCCAATACCCAATCATCTGCCGCGTTCGCCGATCAGTCAGTTTCCCGTCAGAACTGATACTAACGTAGACAATATTTTACTCTATAGTGCGAGAAGATATTTTGACCATCTCAGGTCATACCTTGGCCAGATTTGTCTAGCTACCCTACAGGTGCCGATTTCTGTCCATCTTTCGTTGGATTACCTGATTGCCTCTTGCCGAAGCCAAAGCTTGCATGTTGACCGTGGCGAACCAATATATTCAAAGCCCAGCTTAATCTGCATTTCTCTCCAGCTCTCCTGTTGGTCCTACTGATCCTCGGATTCTATTGGTGAGTTCCCCGGCAAATTTTTGTCGAGCAGTACATTTAGGTACTGATCGTTGTTTTTTGTCAAGCTATACCCTCTTTACAGGTTACAGTGGGTAATATCTTACACAGTTTTGCTGCATCCGAGACTTTTTTATTTCTTCACAGAAAATGTGTCAAGAACGCCTTTGCGATTCTTATAGATTTTGAGTAGCTATTTATAGGCATCACAATCATTAGCGACCACAGTAGATTTCGAATATTTTGTTGCAGGTCTTTTTTCTAGCCGTTAGCTCAGAAGTCCACCACTGAGGTTTAGTTTTGCCCTTGTACCTTGTTTTTGGGCAGGCTTCTTCAAAAGAACTATTAAATGATGTGGTGATTTGCTCGACCAGATTAGGAAGTTTATGGTTGAGAACTTTTTATACCCTACACCACACTGTGGTACAGGGTATTATAACTTTGTGCATTTGTTTGTAACACCCAACAGGAGAAGAAATAGACCCATCGTTTATTATACCGATCGACTTTCTGAGTTGATTTAGCTATGTCCGTCTGTCCGTCTGTTCATGTATTCTTGTAATCAAAGTACAGGTCGCAATTATGGTCCGATCTCGACGAAACTTTACACATATCTTTTTTTGGCCCAAGGACGATCCCTATTGAATTTGGTTAAAATCGGTTCAGATTTAGATATAGCCCCATATATATGTTAGCCCCGATTTGACATGTAAGCGCTGTAAAAACTGTATTTTATATCCGATCAGTATGAAATTCGGCAGAAAGAGGTTTGTTATTATATGGATGAACACTATTAAATTTGGAAGAAATCGGTTCAGATTTAGATATAGCCCCCATATATATGTTACCCCCGATTTGACCTGTAAGCGCTGTAAAAACTGTATTTTATATCCGATCAGTGCGAAATTCGGCAGAAAGAAGTTTCTTATTACATGAAGGAATACTGCCAAATTTGGAGGAAATCGGTTCAGATTTAGATATAGCTCCCATATATATGTTACCCCCGATTTGACATCTAAGCGCTGTAGAGACTGTATTTTATATCCTATCAGTACGAAATTCGACAGAAGGAGGTCATGAGTAAGTATTCAGGGAAGATCGGTTCAGATTTATATTAAAGCTCCATATATATGTTCCTCCTGACTTGGTATCAAACCGCTATAGAAGTTGTATTTAACTTCCGATCATTAAAATTTTCCAGAAAGATGTTTCTCACTTTAGGAACGAATATTGCTTAATTTAGCGATTATCGTTTCAGAATTAGATAATACGTTTCTACCCATTTACCAATTATTCCAAATTATTATGGCAATGACCCTTATCGCATTGTTAGGGAGGTGTAGGGTATTATATAGTCGGCCCCTCCCGACTTTCTGCCTTTCCTTACTGGTTTTGAAAATATAATATGGCCATAATTGTATCTTATTTAGTATATCGGATTCTTCATCATATAGCAAATTTTGTTGCCAATTAAGAAAAGATAAACTGAAAGAAATCGGTGCATATTCTGCTCCGATATTCACAAAATACTAGAGCAGGGTTGGTGAAAAAAAAGAAAAATTAAATTTTCAAATGCAGATATCTCGGTAACTATAAAATATAACTCTTAGGTGTAAAAGGTCAGACGAAAAGGAGGAGTCACACGAGCTGGCAAATTTTGAAGCCCTATTGATCCTCCCCTGTCTTTCACAGGGAGCCCAAACTTAAAACTTGCAGCCTGTTTCTCTATGTCGAACGAAAGCGATGTGAACGAAAATCAGCTGATTTTGGACCTACTAAAAGGTATCAGAAGGACAAAGCGAATGCAAACATACTGGTTGATGCCAGTTAGTAGGTCTAAAATCAGCTGTTTTTCGTTCGCATCGCTTTCGTTCGACATAGAGAAACAGGCTGTTAACTTCTCTAATACCTCTTCTACAAACTTGCCGGGTTTAGTTGCAATCAGTTGTCTAGTTTAGAAGCTTGCGAATTATTTCCCTTTTTTAATTTCTCCCACTGTGCAACATTCGACTTTCTCTACCTGTTGTAATGTAATTTTGTTAATAACTAGCGGTAATTTTAAATTAATGACCCACATTTTTGGTGATATGAAATAAATAATTATTTACATAATTTTATAACAATTTTTAATTTCCAACGATCTCTATTTTCGCTATTTAAAGAAAATTGGATATGCATAAATTTGCATTTACTTTTGACGACCAGTGTAGTTTCAATTGTGTTTGGCCGTAGATATTCAGAAGTGTATTTTTGTTATTGCTGTTGTGGACAATGTGCTGCAAATGCGTAGAGTGGGTTCATGTCGTTGTTTCTCTCGTCTGGATATGAACATATCATTCGTTTCGTATTTCGCTTTTTTGCTTTCATATTTTGATACAATTGTTACTCTTTCCACTGATTGCTGCAAACAACAATACATTTTATGTTATCAATGATAAATGTGTATTGCTTTTTTGGAAATGAATGAGTAGAAAGAAGCTTTCTTTTTAATAGATATCATTTTGTACGAAATAGCGAAGGACAATTGATGGAATGTTTTTTCTAAATGGAGTTCAAAGTTGTAAGGAAATTCTCGAATATCAAAAAACTTAAAAATATTTCTGAGGGAACAAAGGACGAAAATAATACAAGAATCGTTTATCACTGATTATACACAGAAAAAATGAAACCTCAAAATTTCTAAAAAATGTTTTATGGCAGTCAATAATATATCTCGAATAATAGTTGTAATATTTAGTCAAAAGTAGAAATAGCACTCAAAATTTGTGATTTTTTTGACCCTGTGGTCAAAATTTAAGGGCCGATGTTGATTTTGAATAAAACACAAATTATTTAGGAAATTATTGTTATTTCTTTTTATTATGATAATATTGGTATGGTTCAATTATGTATGGAGCAAAATATCGGCCGAATGGCCGCTGCGACCTCGGCGGCACACCTCCATCCGATGGTCCAAATTTTCGATGACGCTGAGGCATAATTGAGGTTCTATGCCGTTAATGTGCCGAATTACCTCATCCATTAGCTCTTGAATTGTTGCTGGCTTATCGACGTACACCTTGTCTTTTAAATAACCCCAAAGAAAGAAGTCCAACGGTGTCAAATCACATGATCTTGGCGGCCAATTGACATCGCCACAACGTGATATAACACGGCCATTGAATTTGTTGCGCAAAAGAGCCATTGTTTCGTTACCTGTGTGGCAAGCGGCACCGTCCTGTTGCAAACACATATTGCTCACATCCATATCTTCCAATTCGGGCTATAAAAAGTTCGTTATCATCTCACGAAGAAGTATGGCCCGATGACGTCGCCAGCCCATAAGCCCCTTCAAACGAACTGGGCGAGCATGCACAAGTGTTTTCAGATCTCCTACAGATGCGGTTTGCTGAAATTTGCGCACAATTCTCCAGATTGTGGACACATTTGATCGATTATGCTGATCAAAAAACTTTACGAAGTGCACGAAATGCATTTTGAACGCCCATTTTCGTAAAAGGCTTAAAAAACTTTAACGCGTTGCTCGATTGTGTATCTTTCCATGGTTCAAATTGAGTTTGTCTGATATTGAGAAATGTCAAATGAAATGCAGAGAAAAACTTGACGTTTAGGTGTGGTTCACATTCAACATCGGCCCTTACAATTTAACCACCCTTTATTAAAACCAGTATTGAAACTGTTGACGCTTTGGATGTCGACATTACTCGTGTTATTCGCTCGAACGAGTCGCCCAAAATTAGACCTTCCGAATAGACCACCCCAGACGTAGTCACGCGGCTTTATCGAGCATATACTTAAAAAAATATGGGCTTTAGTCCACCTTTCAAAAAAAGTAATTTTAAAGAAAATTTTAAAAAAATGTACCAGTAGAAAAGGTTTTAATATTTTTTCGTGTTTAGGACTCCACATTACACCAGAAAATGTTATTCACAGCCCTTCGACAAAAATTTTGTTGCATAGTGTTATTAATCATTTATATACAGTGTAATCTAAAGATAAATACTAAATGCTGCGTTTAAAAAGTTTTCAAAATTCCTTAATATTCGCGCTCTTATGGTTCATAGCCACTTTTACATTATAAATATGAGCACTATGAAAGTTCAAGTTAGCAGATAGCCATTATTGCACAAAAACTTAGATAAGATTTATTTTTTTGTCGAAGGGAGCATTTTAAATACTAAATGAAAAATATACTGTAAATTAATATCTGAGATATTTCATATTATCAGAGTTATGTAGTAGAATTTTATGAGGATCATTTTTGTGGAAGATCTTAACCCTCTAGCTACCTTCTTAATGGGTCAATTTGGCCCAATTTTTTAAAAAATCAAAAAAGTCATCTAGAAGATAACAAAGTTGTAAATATCGCTCTTTACGCACCCCGCCATTTCTCGCGGTGAAAATTATTTTTAAACACAAATGACTGAATCTACTGCTAAATTTTTAACCCATTCGCTCTTATGGTTTCGGCGATCATGCGTTGCAAACAAACGTACAAAGAATCTTTTATATAAAGATAAACGTAAATGTTTTTTGTTTTCTATTCATAGGATTAAATTATTAATAAATGACTTAGAATTGCTCTTGGCCAAATAAAATAGTATCATATTCCTCTATCTCTTCTGGCCATAGCAATGATTGTACAGGGTGGAGCGCGGTAATTTGCTTATTTGGGAATGAAATAAAAAAAATATGAACCTTAGAAAATTGTATTTTATATTTTAATTATATTGAACAGTAAGGGAATTTTTAAATTACATGGTTTTAAATAGTTTATCTGGCAAATGTCGACCTTCGCCATCCACACACCGTTTCCTTAAGTTTTCATGAACTCTATCATTAGTATTCTGCCAATTTCAGCCTCAATATTGTTAATTAGGTCTTCCAAGGTGTTGGGACAGTTTATATACAGTATATGTAGTCAACGGTGTATATCAACCGTCCCAAATGCTGTTTTCATGTGCTTGTCTGGATAGGGATCGGATTAGATTGTAAGGGCTTCGTTTCTTTATAAACTTCATATGGGTTCTACAGCGCTTATATGTCAAATTGGGTGTAACATATATATGGGTACTATATCTAAATCTGAACCGATTTTCGCCGAATTTGGCAGTGTTCATTCATGTAATAAGGGAACTCTCTCTCTCTGCAAGATTTCGTACTGATCTGATATAAAATACAGTTTCTATAGCGCTTACATGTCAAAACGGGGGTAACACATATATGGGAGCTATATCTAAATCTTGACCGATTTGGGCCAATTTCAATAGGGATCGTCCCTGGGATCGTCCCTGGGATTACAAGAATACATGGACAGACAGACAGACGGACATGGCTAAATCGACTCAAGAACACACACTGTACCACAGTGTGGTGTAGGGTATAATTACAAAAAACCGGCTTTATGCTGCTCCTTCTTGAAATATGGTTCATGTTATTTAATTTCATTTTATTTTCAAATCGGGTGAAACATATATATGGGTGCTATATCTAAATCTGAATTTGGCAGCGTTCATACATGTAATAAGAAAACTCTCTCTGTTGAATTTCGTACGGATCGGATATAAAATACGGGTTCTACAGCGCTTACATATCAAATCGGATGAAACATATATATGAGAGGCTATATCTAAATCTGAAGGGATTTTCTCCGAATTTGATAGTGTTCATTCACGTTATAAGAAAACTCTCTCTGCCGAATTTCGAACAGATCGGGTGTAAAATACGGTTTCTACAGCGCTTACATGCCAAATCGGGTGTAACATATATACGGGGACTATATCTAAATCTGAACCGATTTTCTCAGAATTTGGCAGTATTCCTTCATGTAGAAAGAAACTTCTTTATGCGAATTTCGCACTGATCGGATATAAAATAAAATGTTTACAGCGCTTACATATCAAATCGGGGTAACGTATATATGGGGGCTATATCTAAATCTGAACCGATTTCTTCCAAATTTAAAAGTGTTCATTCATATAAAAGGAAACCTCTTTCTGCCGAATTTCATACTGACCGGATATAAAATATAGTTTCTACAGCGCTTACATGTCAAATCGGGGGTAACATATATATGGGGGCTATAACTAAATCTGAACCGATTTTCTCCGAATTTGGCAGCATTCCTTCATGTAATATGAAACCTCTTTCTGCCGAATTTCGCACTGATCGGATATAAAATAACAATTTTACAGCGCTTACATGTCAAATCGGGGGTAACGGATATATGGTGGCTACATCTAAATCTGAACCGATTTCTTCAAAATTTAACCGTGTTCATTCATATAATCGGAAACCTCTTTCTGCCGAATTTCATACTGATCGGATATAAGATAAAGTTTTTACAGCGCTAACATGTCAAATCGGGGTAACATATATACACGCAAAGAAAAAATTCGTTACTCCCAAACGAAAAATTAGACAAACGAATTTCGTTTGTGGTGTATGTTTGTCGCAAACGATATATGTTTATCCCAAAACCCAAAGAAACGTTTATAGCAAACGGTTAGTGTACTTATCGTAAATGATTTACATTTATTACAAACCCTGTGAAACGGTTAGTGCAAACGGTTATTGTGTTTGGCACAAGCAATGCATGTTTATCCCAAACCCTGTAAAACGTGTGTTTCAAACAATCATTGCGTTTGTCACAAGCAATGTCAGTTTAACAATAAATAAGATTGTCACAAAAGAATAATTTGATTGAATTATGATATTTAATATGTTTTGTAATATTATGTTTATAATCAAAAATGTCACAATTTTTAGTAAAATGTCCCCGGGAGCTCCCCGACAAACACCTCTGCTATTATTTGGCTGCTATCTTCTAATTGAGTTGTAGACAAACTGTAGAAAAAGAAAGCATGTATGTTAGAACATATTAAAAATGTAGTAGTCTATTGTAGGGATCAAAGCGAGATGTTATCTTACCATATATCAAACTTTTTAGTCAAAAGTGAATTTTATAGGTCAATATTCTGACCCAAATACTGACAATTCAAAAGTTAACTCGTCCATTCGAGTGAAAAAAACGTGTTGCATAATGTCATTAAAAAAACAAACTTTAACTGTATAGTGTTGAAAATATCAGCAGTTTCCAGAAGTATCCAGTTGTATTGTGCCTGAATAAATTTATTTCGCAATTACCATTAGCAGCTTCAGTACCTAAACGTGTGATGATTGAGTGTTAATGATTTTAGTTTGCTTATTCACAATTTAAGGCGTGTGGAAAAATAACCAGTTAGTCGTTAACAAAAGCAATAGATGGTCTCAGTTTCTGTTAAAATCTATTGTTTTTGTTATTCCGGCTTTCCACAAAGTATTCAATATTTTTATGCAGTGCTCGATCCATTTTTTGCTATTAACAATCTGGTTATTTTCCCACATGTCTTCACTTCATTTACCTATAACATTAAATTGGAGTCCGCACCTCCGATAATTTAGGTTCTTTGATTTAATTAATTCTTTGAATAAAATCATTTTAAGTTGACTGATAAAAACATTTTTAATTTTGCCACACACGCGCACCAATACCGAACACCACAAGCGCCAGTACAAAACTAAAGGCCCACCAGCATACGACTCTACGCGTGCTGAGTACGATTGCAAATGTTATGAAATTGTATAACAGTGCGGAGGGAGGGATGCAGATAACTACATAAATATCCACCACCGTCTGTTAATAAAGCAACGCGGACAAACATTTATGCAACGTTGCAACGTTTCTTTTTGTGTTTTGTACACACACATCTCCATCTTTTTGCAGAAACACTGCAACGTCGCTTTTTCTGTTGTATACACACACATCTGCATCTTTTGAGTTCTGTACACACACATCTACACATATAATTCCGTCATATAAGTAATAATAAAGTTATAAAACCGCACTCTCACAAAATGAAAACAAGTTTAGCTCTTTGTTCTCTCAACTCTCTTTAATATATTCAATCATGTTTAAATACAATATGGTTCCGTAACCGTTTTTCGTTTACCATAAAATAAATTACGAAAATTTTGGAATGAAAGAATGTTCGTTTACAGTAAGAGAAACTACGTTTACGATAAACTTTTGCATTCACCGCAAAAATGTCAACCGTTACGGGAAAAGTAGAGCGTTTGAGACAAAGAAAAATGTTTGCCATAAACGACGCCCAAACGTTTTTTTTCTTTGCGTGTATGGGGGCTATATCTAAATCTGAAGCGATTTTAACCAAATTCAATGGGGATCTCCTTTGGCCAAAAAAAAAGATATGTGCAAGGTTTAATCGAGATCGGACCATAATTGCGACATGTACATACTTTGATTACAAGAAAACATGAACAGACAGACAGGCGGACATAGCTAAATCAACTCAGAAAGTGATTTTAAGTCGATCGGTATAATAAACAATGGGTCTATTTCTTCTCCTTGTGGGCGTTACAAACAAATGCACAAAGTTATAGTACCCTGTACCACAGTGTGGTGTAGGGTATAAAAACAGTTTCTACAGCGATTACATGTCAAATCGGAGGTACATATATATGGGAGCTATATGCAAATCTGAACCAATTTTAACCAATTGCAATAGGGGTTGTCCTTGGGCCTAAATAAAGATATGTGCAAAGTTTCGTTGAGATCGGACAACAATTGCGACCTGTACTTTGATTACATGAATACATCTACAGACAGACAAACGGGCATAGCTAAATCGACTCAGAAAGTGACTACAAGTCGATCGGTATAATAAACAATGGGTCTATCTCTTCTCCTTTTGTGTGTTACAAACAAATGCACAAAGTTATAATACCCTGTACAACAGTGTGGTGTAGGGTATAATGAATTTCCAAATTTATATGACATATTTTTCAAAGAATAGTTTGCCATGGCTCATAGCCACTTTTGAATATAAACCCTCGACACAGGATTATTATTGACCTTATTCCCAACAACAACAAGTTTAAGGAATTTCATTTAAATGCCCAAAAATTTACTTCACATGTTTTCGAATACCTAAATTAACCCAGACAATTGCCTATACATATGTACATACAATGTACGAGTATATACTTCTACATACAAGTATACACTTTCGTAACAGTATTTCTTTGCATTCGTGTCGTGTAGTCATCTTTGTTTTAAGACGACTTCTTAAACAATTTGCGAATTACTACTCAGTCATTATTGTCTTTAATATGCTTCATTAGTATAAATGTTTATTTTGAAAAAATGCCAACAATTACTACAGACCGCCCTTAATTAAGCTCTGGATAAAAAACACACTGCGCGAAACAAAGGAGGTCCATAACTCAAGCGACCCGGGAACAAGCTCAGCCAGTGAACCAGCCAGCTGAACCGACAGTAAACAGACAGGCAACTTTGTGTTTGTTGTGTAGGTCCAACTATTTATGTAGAGTTTGCATGCAACCAACGCATTTTTTGTGATACTCCAAACTTTCGACGTCGCCTGTTCGTTTCTTTTCCCATTTCATTTCTTTTCAAACGAATCTCGTGTCAAACTGTGACATCTGACTGATTTAATATTGCCCCATATCACCTCTTCGATCGGACGGTGGACTGAAACATCGGCCAATGAGTCGGGAAGATTTCATCGCCAGTTGTTTCTACTGCCGCTGTGGTTGTCCGGCTGTTGCTGTGCGCCCATTGTTACTGTTTTGGATTGCTGGCTTCCTTAGCGACCTTTGAAATTATCATCTCGTTTCGCTGACTGGTGGCTAGGGAAGATGGAAAGCATTTGCAAAATGTTCATTTAACGCCGCAGGTGATTTGTGAACAAATTACGTGTACCATCACCAGCACAGGCAAATGACATACAGTGAATACCTGAATAGCCAGCCAGCCAACCAGCAGGCCAACTATTCAGACAGTCAGGCAATGAGCCAGCCACCTCCTTGACTGCTTTTGACCGTCTGCTCTCTGATCGGTATGATGTTTGCCAAACAATGTAAATTAAAATCATTCCTTCACAATTTGGATGTGTGTCCTTTTGATTCAGTCACTCGGAATTGAATGAAATGCGGTGAACATGCGGTAGAAACGATTAACTGCCACCAAATTGTAATTGATGAGATAACATTCAGGCAAAGAGCTCAATTTGTTTTGAGAGTTGTAGCTAAATTAAAAATCGACAGGCTAGAAAGTCAAGTGCATTGTTTCGGAGATAAAACATTAAACAGCTCAAGTATTATACTTATAGATTGTAGCGTGATTACAACAGGCGGACCGACGGACATGGCTAAATCGTCTTAGAATTTTACGCGGATTCAGAATATATCGAGCCTTAACCGCCAGACGTAAGCGCCACCATGATTTATTTTAACTTTTTGAAGAAAATCGTTTACTTATGACAAATGGGTATATTCGGGGGTATATTCATTGTGTCACTCAATGTCCATCAGACATTGCTCAAATTGGTGCACACAATAACTTTCGAAAGGAGTAACCGATTGCCTCCAAATTTGGTATGTGTTAATATTTTTTTCTATCTCAGGCTAAGGTCAAAAACAAACTGTAAGGGTCAACTCTTTTTGTACCTCTTTACAAATGGACCATTTTGCCCAAAACTTTAACCGCTTATAACTTTGATTCCTGTCCGTACAAATACTTAAATTTGTGTGGAGTATAATGCATTTACATTACGTGTAAAATGGGCGTTACCACGCCCCTTTTGGTCCCTCCCATACAGATTGATCATTTTGCACAAAAAGTTTACGGCTTATAACTTCGATTCCTGCACATACAAACATTTGCAATTTTGTAAAGTGTAATGATTTTAAGGAACCAAAAATATATAAAACCAGTAGGTTATGTTAGGTTAGGTTGTTGAGAGGCTCGTTTAAACCAGGTATGTAACGAATATTCGCATATGCGAACGCAAATTATTCGCATCATTTTAACATTCGCTTTAGCATTCGCAAAAACCATCTTTGGATTATTCGCTTTCGCAAAAATATATTTCAGTATTCGCTACCCTTTGTTAAAAGTGTTAAAACTCCTTATTCCCTTCACACAATTTGAAGAGATAAAGGGTTTTCCAACAATAGGTGTTATTTTGGTATTCAAAGAAAAATTCAATTTTTTTATATAAATGATCAGATGTTTATTTCATAATAAAGAGGAAGTTATGTCGTTAATAATGAAAAACAACATCGGCCAAATGGCCACCACGACAACGCTTACAGGACCATATCCTTTTCGTGAAATTTTCCATAACCAAATCGCAAAGTGGATGCCCTATGTCCTCGATAGCCTCACGAATTCTATCTTTGAGGTCTTGAATCGACCGTGGGCTGTTGGCGTAGACTTTATATTTCAAAGGAAGAAGTCGCAAGGTGTTAAATCACAAGATCTCGGTGGCCAATTGTGATCACTTCTTCGAGAGATACAACGGTCCGGAAACTTTTCCCGTAACAGAGCAATGGTTTCGTTGCTTGTTTGGCACGTAGCGCCGTCTTGTTGAAAGTAAACGTTGTCCAGATCAATACCATCCAACTCCGACCATAACAAATCATTAATCACCTCTCCATAGCGCAATCCATTCACGGTAACTGTTGATCCAACTTCATTTTTGAAAAAGAAAGGTCGAATGACCCCGCCGGACCATAAACCGCACCAAAAAGTCACACGTTGAGGATGGACCAATCAGCAAAGACACGACGTTGTTGATGATCGGCCGGCTTGAGTTCTAGTGTTAACTAAACTTTATAAGTCTTAAGACCCAAGTCTTTATGCAAGATACGGTGTAATGACGTTTGAGAAATGCCCAATTCCAAAGAAGGACGATGAATGGACAAACCTGGGTTTTCTTCAACACTTTGGGCTATAGCAGCAATATTCTCAGTTGTTCTTGAGCGACGTGCACGGGTTTTATTCTTCATATCACTAACTTGTCCCAACAGCTCGAATTTTTCCATAAATTTCTGTATTGCCGTCCGACAAGGTGCTTCACGACGACCCAAAAATGCTTTAGTTTTGCGAACTGTGAGTGCAAGATTTTCACCATTTTTGTAGTAAATTTTATTAATTTCAATGCGTTGTTGAATCGTGTATCGTTCCATTTTTATACCCTCCACCATAGGATGGGGGGTATATTCATTTTGTAACACCTCTAAATATTGATCTGAGACCCCATAAAGTATATATATTCTTAATCGTCGTAAAATACTAAGACGATTTAGCCATGTCCGTCTGTCCGTCCGTCCGTCTGTTCGTCTGTGGTAATCACGCTACAGTCTGCAATAATAGAGCTAGGTTGATCAAATTTGGTACAAATACTTCTTATAGTTGCAGGTTGTTTGGGATTGCAATGGGTCATATCGGTCCATATTTAGATATAGCTCCCATACATAACATCTAACTTGTTGTGATTCCTACTATTCTCATATACTATATTTTTTGTGTTTTCGATGTTATTTTCTTTAGGTTTGAGTTATTTTGTGAGGTCACATGCTATCCATGGTGGAGGATATTTAAGATTCGGCATGGCCGAACTTAACGATTTTACTTGTTAGTAATGGCGTAGTTTCCTGTATCAAATGTAAAAGAATAAAAGCTTCAAAAGTGACAGCTACCGAAATACCGGGTGATTCAAAATAACACCTCTTGTTGGAAAACCCTGTATTAATACCAAGGAAAACCTCTGCCACATCTCTTCAAAACTGTTGAAAAAATATGTTTGTCCTTGTGGTAGCAGGAGGTAAAAGTATGAAAAAGATTCTTAATACTTGAATATCCTGGAAAAGTATCAATTCAGTTCCTTAAATTTGTTGGTATTAATGGGTCAAACTATAATTTGCATTCGGTTTTGCAAAAATGCATATTTTACTATTCGCTTTCGCATTCGCAAGAAATATATTTCAAAACTCGCATTCGCCACTTTCGTTACATCCCTAGTTTAAACGTCTCATGTCCATGGACATGCACTTAAGCTAGTAGTTCGGCCTGCTGTGCACTCCATATTTACGATCTTTTTATACCCCACGAGTTATAGAAAATCGGTACTAGACACGAATTTTCTCAGTATCTTCCAGTCATATCCTCTGAGGTGAGTCAAGTTTGGTAGTATTGCGGACCCGAAATATCGGGATCTTGCTTGTGTGAAAGCTGGGCAGTGACAAAAAAAAATGTTCCATCATTTTGTTGTTTTCCCTGCATGCCCTGCATTCGCCGTTTTCTGCTAGATGTGCTTGTAAACTTGAGTGTCCCGTTGGAACACTCATCATCTCATCAGAAAACTACTTGTTTTCTTCTCATATTGGTCACCTCACAGTATCTTTCCAGTTGCTCCTACTGTTGCGCTATTCAACTCAGTTGTGTGAGCCATCACTGCCTAGTGCTTCAACTCATCCTTCGTGGCTTCAAAAGGTTTCCAATTTTCGAACTTTATTACCCGAAGTTCTCTGCTCTTTGAAGCCATACTGTATGCCTGTTCATTTCCAATCACCCCGTCCTGTCCTGGTACCCAGAAAATACGCAGTTGACCATGCATGGGCTGAGTAATCATTTATCGTTATTTTACAGTCTTACACAGTTCTGGATTTGACCCTTTCCTGAAAAAAAAAACGAAGAACAAATAATAATTAAAAAAGTTGTAAAGAATTCAAACAATATACCTCATTCTGCGTCACCCTGTATATGGGGCTATATGTAATTCTGAACCGATTTTTTTTCAAATTGAGCAATGTTGCTCCACGGATCAAGAAACTCTACCAGGCAAAATTTCAAAACAATTGGATGTAAGATACAGCATTTATAAATATAAATTAATAAAATACTAGCTGGACCCGGTCCACTTCATTGACCCAGATTGAGATTTCCGATCCCGCCCATTTTTGAACCAATCAGGAATCATGCCACCATATACATATACATAAAATAACAGCACTCTAGCTAACAAATTGTGCAAGATATCTCAATCTCAAAATGTGGCTTACATGGGCGGGACCACGCCTATTAGTCTGATACCGCCCACTTTTAACTAATCACGTAGACTGCCACCAGATACATATAAACAGAATTACAGTACATATAAACTGAATGACATAGGCTTAAACCAGACACGCCCATATAAGCCAAAAATTTCAAGAAGATCGGTGCAGCCGTTTAGACGCCTATACGTCACAAACAAACCAACAAACAAACACAAATTCTTCTTTATAGACTAGCTGTTGACATTTGTTGACCGCATAATTTTCTTTAATTCGTATCGGGCTTATACTTCAAAATTTTCCAAATACAAAAGGTATCTTCCATGAAAATTGGAAATTTAAAGATAAATTTCTATAAAAAAAAATTACCATCAGTTTTGTTGTTGTTTTGGTTTCATAAACTAGTATGCCTCAATGTACACAAAGAAAGTATTTGTTGCATAGCTTGATTAGACTCCATTCTTTCAAAAACACATTATTATTCCAAATGTGGAAAAAATTAAACAGATTTGGATTTCTATACAATAATGCATCTATTATTATACCATCCACCATAGGATGGGGGGTATTTTCATTTTGTCACTTCGTTTGTAACACCACAAAATATTGATCTGAGATCCCATAAAGTACTTATATATGTATATTATTAATCGTCGTAAAATTCTAAGATGTCTGTCCGTCTGTTGTAATCACTCTACAATTTAAAATACTTGAGCTAGGTGGCTGAAATTTCGTACATATACTTCTTATATCTGCAGGTATGTTAAGATTGAAAATGGGTAATATCGGTAAATTTTTGGATATAGCCCCCATATATCCAAATATCCATCTCCCCGACTTGACTTCTTAACGCCATAGAGACCACAAACGTGAACTGATCGGGCTGGAAATTTGTAACTGGGGTTTATTTATACCCGGAATCCTTCACACTAACAATGGTAGTCATGTTTTGATATAGCCCCCATATTGTATGGGTTCCTCTAGATATGACTTCTTAACGCCACAAAAAAATAAATGTATACATTTAGTTTTAATGAAACTTTAATAATTCAGTCAATTAAGAAACTGGTTGCGTTTTGTTCCTTACAAAATATACCGTATACGTAAGTTAATTAGTCGTGGGCTATTTCAAAAAATAATTGGTAAAAAATTGACTTAAATAAAAAATGTCGAAAAAAGTGATAAAAATGTGTTTGTAGGACAAATAAACATATATTCCTACATCTTAGAGATTGAAAGCCGGTTAATAATTAACAAAGCTATAGGCGCTTAAGTGCGCAGAGGCAAAGAAGTCGTGTCCGGCAAATTTCAAGGAACAAAAGTTGTTTTACTCGGGGAGACCTACAAGTATTATGTAATTCAATCGCAAAATTTCGCCAAAAAGGTAAAATCCCAAAAATGTACTAAAGCGCCCTCTGGCGGCACTCTAAAATAAAAATAAATCTACGCGACGCCAAAAACCCCCCATTTACAAATATTTCGTAGAGGAAGAACCATATTTATACCCTACACCACAGGGTATTATAAGTTTGTTTCACGGCAGATGTTTGTAACAACTGAAAATAACACAGCTAGACCCACCTTAAAGTATACCGATCGACTCAGAATCACTAGCTGAGTCAATTTCACTTCGATCGTTCCGAAATTTTGCAGTTTAGAGTATTTCGCGGCTGTTAAGATCGCTATTGAATTTGGTTGAAATCGGTTCAGATTTAGATATAGCTCCCATATATATCTTTCGTCCGATTTGGTCCTTTAGTCCTATAGAAGCTGTATTTTATATCCAATCATTTTGAAATTTAGAATGGTAGAGTTTCTTGATCCATGAACCAACACTACCGAATTTGAAGAAAATCGGTTAAGATTTAGCTATAGCTCCCATATATATGTTTCGTCAGATTTGGCCATTTAGTCCTATAAAAGCTGTATTTAACATCCAATCGTTTTGAAATTTAGAATGGTAGAGTTTCTTGATCCATGAACCAACATTGCCGAATTTGAAGAAAATCGGTTAAGATTTAGCTACAGCTTCCATATATATGTTTCGACCGATTTTGCTCTTTAGTCCTGAATAAGCTGCATTTTACATCCATTCATTTTGAAATTTAGAATGGTAGAGTTTCTTGATCCATGAACCAACACTACCGAATTTGAAGAAAATCGGTTAAGATTTAGCTATAGCTCCCATATATAAGTTTCGTCCGATTTGGCCCTTTAGTTCTATAGAAGCTGTATTTTACATCCAATCGTTTTGTAATTTAGAATGGTAGCGTTTCTTGATCCATGAACCAACATTGCCGAATTTGAAGAAAATCGGTTAAGATTTAGCTATAGCTCCCATATATATGTTTCATCTGATTTGGCTCTTTAGATCCAATCGTTTTTATACCCTACACCACACTGTGGTACAGGGTATTATTTAAGTATAAAATGTCCCAAAAGTAAATTTATGTAAATAATTTATACATGAATTACAAAATGTATATATCAGAGTTATTCAATATTACGAGAGTGGTGTAGGGTATTATATAGTCGGCACCGCCCGACTTTAGCCTTTCCTTACTGGTTTGTCTCTATTCTTGAGTATAATGGAAAAATACATATTTTGAAAAAGTGGGGGGCTCGAAATTAATTTTTCACCTATGGTTTCTTGTGCAAAATTTCTCGCAATGACCCAGAGAACAAGAATCGCGATGCGCCTTTGACACGAAACAAATTGACTCGCCCTAATGTACTGTTATTACAGTTATAAGCTGTTAGCTTTTGGTTCATTTGGGTGGGAGGTACCAAAAGGGGCGTGTCAACAACGCCCACTCTTCTCTGACTTAAAATGACGCCAAAGGGATTTTCGTCAATTATTATTGGGGTCTCTTAGGTAATTCTTTCAATGTGTTACACCCGCAGTAACTGATATATACCCTCATTCACAATAGTGGGGATATAAGGCCATGATTTTGTTGAAATTATTTTACTTCCACCAAAAGGAATATAATTTCTACACATATGTATAGATTTTCTCAAATAGGCCTTCTTTTCTTCGTTGGGATGCTTGCTTTGAAAAATGTAACAAACAATTTTTTTGCGATTTCTTTATATTTGTTATGGTATTATTCGTGTATGCAAAAAACTTTTTTTTGGAAAAAAAAACAAATTTTTTCTAATTGTTTCAACTACAGTTACTAAACCTCTGTCTCTACGTGAAAGCTATGTTTCCAGCATTTGTAGACCTCTTTAATTTAGATGGCATTCGGCTTTATCGGGTTTAGACGTAAGAGAATATACTAAACGCATCTTCCAAGAAAATCGAAATTGAAGAAAAACAAGTAAGAAAGTTTCAGTCGGGTAAACCGACTAAGGTATACCCTCACTTTGTGAGTAATGTAATATTGAATATTATACAAATTATTCTGTCAATTTTTGTGGGAGGTACCAGAAGGGGTTTAAGAAATACACCTATATTTCGCTGAACAGTAGATACTTTAAATACATTGCACTGTGCCGAATTGTAACCGTTTATATGGACTGGTATATTAACGTTGAGATATTAAATTGTGGTACAATTTGGCCATTTTGTGTGGGAGGTACAAAAAGGGGCGTGGTGATAACGCTCATTTTTCACTGGACTATAGGCATTATAAAAGCATTACACTGTACAAAATTTCAATTATTTTTATACACTGGTATTAATGTTATAAGCTGTTAACTTTTGGTGCAAAATGGTGCATTTGTGTGGGAGGTACCAAAAGGGGAGCGGCAATAACGCCCATTTTTCACTGGACTGTAGGCACTATAAAAGCATTACACTGCACAACATTTCAAGTATTTCTAAACACTGGTATTAATGTTATAAGCTTTTAACTTTTAGTGCAAAATGGTGCATTTGTGTAGGAGATACCAAAACGGGCGTGGCAATTTCGCCCATTTTCCTCGAGTTGATAGCGACTAACAAACTAATACTATGTGTGGAATTTCAGAAGATTCGAATACATATAACAGCAGTTATTAAAGAATCAATATTTCACAACATTTTAACCCTTTGTGGGGGAGGTACCAGAAGGAGTGGACCAATATGGCCCATCTTCGAACTTAGCCGGAGATAGAAAAAAATATTACCACATACGAAATTTGAAGTCAATCGGTTACTCCTTTCGAGAGTTATCGTGCGCACCAGCCAGCAGACACACAGACAGACAGACAGACAGACAGACAGACAGACAGACAGACAGACGGACATTGCTCATTCGACTTAAAATGACCCAAAACGGATTTCCGCCAAACATACTTGGGGTCTTAGGTCACTCCTTCGATGTGTTACACTTTTTTCCGTAGCAAATGATATATACCCTCGTCACACTAAAGTGAGGGTATAATTACCATACAAATTTGTTGTACCCTACACCAGACTGTGGTGCAGGGTATTATAAGTTTGTTTCATGGCAGATGTTTGTAACACCTAGAAATACTACAGCTAGATCCACGATATCGATCGACTCTGAATCACTATTTAAGTAGATATGACCGTGTCTGTCCGTCCGTCTGTCCATGTTACGTTTTGTCGTTTAGTACAGGTCGCAATTTCACTAAGATAGTACTGAAATTTTGCAGTTAGGAATTGTTCGCATCTGGAAAGAACCCTATTGAAAACGGTTCAGATTTAGAAATAGCTCCCATATATGTGAGGGAATCACAGGTGGCGAGAATTTGGCCGATATGTTGTTCCACACATAACAGTCATTGATTCTTCTACCATAATAAAAAATATAAAGATTATTCTCTGAAATTTTTTGTTTTATTTACAATTAACATCGTGCGTATAATATGGATGGTTTGAAATTCAGCATGGTCGAGTTTCTTGATTCACGGAACAACATTGCCGAATTTGATGAAAATCGGTTCAGATTTAGGTATAGCTCCCAGTTTATTGATCAATGGACCAACATTGCCGAATTTGAAAAAATTGCCCTTCAGCCCTATAAAAGCCGTATTTTACATCCAGTTGTTTTGAAATTCAGTCTGATAGAGTTTATTTAGCTATAGTCCCCATATATACGTTTCGTCCGAGTTGGTTTCTCAGCCCTATAGAAGCTGTATTCTACATATAATTGTTGTGAAATTTAGCATGGTAGAGTCCATAGATCTACGGATCAACATTGTCGAATTTGATGAAAATCGGTTTAGATTTAGCTATAGCCCCCATATATATGTTTTGTCCGATTTGGACTATAAAAGCCGTATTTTACATCCAATTGTTTTGAAATTTATCCTCGCAGAGTTTATTGATCTACAGAGCAACATTGCCGAATTTGAAGAAAATCGGTTCAGATTTAGCTACAGCCCCCATTTATCTGTTTCGTCCTATTTGGCCATTTAACCTTATATTTAGAAGCTGCATTTTATATCCATCCGTTTAGAAATTTAGTAAGGTAGAGTTTCTTGATCCATGGGCCAGCATTGCCGAATTTGAAGAAAATCGAATCAGATTTAGATATGGCTCCCATATATATATATAATATAAGCTCTATTTGATGTCCAATTGTTTTAAAATTTATCATTGCTGAGTTTATTAATCCATGGACCAACATTGCCGAATTTGAAGAAAATCGGTTTAGATTTATCTATAGTCCCCATATATACGTTTCGTCCGATTTGGTTTCTTAGCCCTATAGAAGCTGTATTTTACATCCAATTGTTTTGAAATTTAGCATGGTAGAGTCTACAGATCTATGGATCAACATTGTAGAATTTTTTAGATTTTGCTGTGGTCCCCATATATATGTTTGGTCCGATTTTGTCCTTTAGCCCTATAAAATCCGTATTTTACATCCAATTGTTTTGAAATTTATCCTCGCAGAGTTTATTGATCTATGGAGCAACATTGCCGAATTTGAAGAATATCGTGTCAGATTTATATATAGACCCCATACATATGTTTCGTCCGATTTGGCCCTTTAGCTCTATAAATGCTGTATTTTACATCCAATTGCTTTGAAATATAGCCTGGTAGTCCATGGACTAACATTGCTCAATTTGAAGAAAATCGGTTCAGAATTACATATAGCCCCCAAATATATGTATGTTTAGTCCGAATTGGCTACAGAGACGTACCAAATGTAAATTGTGTAAATAAATTTTAGTTGAAGTATACTTTGGATATTTCATTTTTATCTTCTAATCATAGTAGAGTGGTGTAGGGTAGTCGGCACCACCCGAGTTTAGCCTTTCTTTACTCGTTTTAATATATTTTCGAGTTTAGGGCGTCATATTACACCAGAAAATGTTATGCATAGCCCTTCGACAAAAATTTTGTAAACTAGTGAGATCGGTTCAGATTTAGATATAGCCTCTGCATGCACCTATAGCCCGATTCGAAATCTATGTGCCATAAAATCCGAGTTTTTGAATAGATCATTATCATTAGAAAAACTACTTTCTAATTTTGCTCTGACAGGGAGGTGTAGGGCATCATATAGTAGACTCCGGCCGAATTTATCCCTTCCTAAGCGGTTTAATTATAAATTCGACACAAACATATGTGTTCCGTTTTCCCTTTACATCCTCGATATCCTGTTTGCTTACAAAATTTAACTATTAAAAATGTTCTTTAAAATATTTAGAACGTCGAAAATGATGATGGAATATTTTGTAGATAAAGTGGCTATTAGCTGATGCAGAAGCTACGTCCTCATATACATCTTTCACAATGTGGTCTATCAGGAATGAATGACAGACAACTCATTCTGAAGAACGAAGTGAATTTTAAAATTCCCACAGCTCTATTGTGAAAAACGGTAAAGTTTTTTCTTATTATCTTTATTGCATTTTGCTTGATATGTGTAGGTATGTAATGCTCATTAAGACATATTTTGAATAATAACTTTGAAACTGCGTGGGTTCGTTTAACGGTCTGATGATCAAGTAATGACGCCAATCACCAAAGAAAATTGTTTAAATTAAAATTTGTCATATTTTTCAAAAAATGCCTTTGTTTTCATTCATTATTTGATATCATTAATTATGACTGGGTACCATTCCCGAATCTAATCTATTCTACAGTCTGTGTTTGGGTCAGTTCATTGAAGTGGATTTAAACTAATTTCATACAAAAAAAACTATGTTCTTACAACCAAAACAAATGAAATGTTGCTGAGCGTGAAGGCGTCAAACAGAGCCCCTGTCTAAGCGAAACAATAAAAATTCATTAAAATATTCACACATTGAGGGGTCTCTCCTCCCTCATCGAAATTGAAGGTACACAATACAAGAAGACACCCTCTACAAAACGTTGGATGAAAATAAAACGTGGCTTCTTTTGGTCACTGTCATCATTAATGGGAATGGGAAATGAACTGAAAAATGCTGCCTTCTAAATGAATATCTATCTGATTGTTGATTTGGCCAGATACAACCTTCAAATCCGTTGAGGGAGAAATTGGAAAAACAAAAAATGAGAAACACTAAACGAATTTGAATATACGCGCACAGCAAGTGTTCGGCAAGGTTGGCCAATAAGATAAATTGAGAGGGCGGATGTGGCCAAAAACTGTTGAATTAAGTTGAAAGATGAAGAAAACAAAATGAACATTTCTCACAAATATTTTAATTAATTAAATCAACTTTTCTCAAACAGAACACATTCAGAACTACAATGCATTATTGAACAGATTGTATGTAGTATGTGCGAGGGTAGATCGAGAATAAATCGAAAGTGAATGAAAATGGTATTAGGTTCGACTGATCGAATATTTTATTTACCCTTTGGCACAACATAAATTGGAAATTATATTAAACTGTCCCGGCGAACTTCGTTCCGCCTAAATCCTTTAATGAAAATAATAATGCAAACATGCTCATGTTGCTTCCTGTAAGTCGGTCAAATAAAATTCTGTATTGTATTGTATTAAACACAATAAGTTTATAACAATGTCGATGTATATCTACCAGCACTCTCACATCGTACTGATAAGTTTTTTACAATGCTATCAAAAGTATAAAGTAAAAACTTCAAGACGATTGTGCAATGGTTTTCCAGACTTCGTTTTCAGTATTGGTTTCCTATGGGTTACGAACTTGCTAATTCGATATACCCCGCATCTTTGCCCAATCCTAAATTTTCCCAAATAGTGTCCTTCCTTAGACTAATACAAACCGATTAAACCCAAAATCATAAAATCGAAAGATACGTTTTCGAGTTATGAGGTTGTAATCAGGGTTACCATAACCTTTTTTCGGAAAGGAGGACTTTTTTTTGTCAGAAAAGGAGGACATTTGTAACATTTACAAAGAGAGTTTGGAATTTTCGCAGGACATTTAAAAAATACCATTTCCAATGATAATGATTTGTACAAGAATTTGTATTTTATAGCGCTTAGATGCCAAATCGGAGGACTATCTAAATCTGAAAAAATTTTATTGAAATTTGGGCAGGTTTCTATTTGGGTGCTACATTTAAATCTGAGCCGATTTACACTAAATTCGACAATGTGGGCCCTTGGATCAAAAAACTACTGAAAGGTTCTATATATACATACACCCAAATTATAAATTTTCAGTTCGACCAATTGAAATTTGCGGTCTCTATGGCGTTAATAAGTCAAACCGGACAGAAGATGCTAAAAATTTATCGATATTGCCCATTTTCGATCCCAAGTTACCTGCAGCTATAAGAAGTATCTGTTCCAAATGTCAGTCATCGAGCTCAATTATTGTAGTACTAACTTCGTACTAAAAGTAGTTGCGAGTATAATTTTTGTAAGGGTTTAGTGTTTGTGAAAAATTGTAATTTGTAACAAAAGGAGGACAAATCCATCATTTTTGAAAAAGGAGGGAGGACTAAATTTTCCTACGAATACACCTAGCCCAAAGTAGTGAAAATTCGAACAATCCATACTCCAGCTATTAGGTTATGCTGGGCGCGCAACGCTGATTTCAACAATCCAAAATTTTTCTCCATAGAGTCCTTCCTTGGGCCAATACAAATACATAAAGTTCAATATCGCAAAATTCGCAAGACCTGTTCTCGAGCTATAAGGTTGTGTTGGCCCTGTCGTATCCGTTTGACCAATCCGTAAATTTCCCCCACAGTGTCACTGTGCAATATCAATTCTAAAATCGTAAAATCGAACGATCCGTTTTCGAATGATGAAATTGGGTTGGCCGCGACACACCCTTTTGATCAATTAAAAATTTTCCTCCATAGTACCGAGAGGACAAATTTTCGTTGTATAGTACTAAATATTTGCAGAGATTTAGGTATGTTTCTTATAAAAGGCTTCTGAAAGGATATAAATAACATTCACGTTTCTGAAAGAGCGAGAACTGACCACTGGTCAAAATTCAATTATGTTAAAAGCCAGGCGTTTATTCAAAACTCGTGTCTATCCATATCGAGCCATAACAACCAAAAAGGCGTAAGCGTCAAAAACAGAATTTTACAGGAGAAGGTTTTTGTGATTATTATACCCTACACCACACTGTGGTACAGGGTATTATAACTTTGTGCATTTGTTTGTAACACGCAAAAGGAGAAGAAATAGACCCATCGTTTATTATACCGATCGACTTTCTGAGTTGATTTAGCTATGTCCGTCTGTCTGTCTGTCCGTCTGTCCGTCTGTCTGTGCATGTATTCTTGTAATCAAAGTACAGGTCGCAATTATGGTCCGATTTCGACTAAACTTTACACATATCTTTTTTTTGGCCCAAGGACGATCCCTATTGAATTTGGTTAAAATCGGTTCAGATTTACATATAGCCCCCATATATATGTTAGCCCCGATTTGACATTTAAGCGCTGTAAAAACTTTATTTTATATCCGATCAGTATGAAATTCGGCAGAAAGAGGTTTCTTATTATATGGACGACTGTTAAATTTGGAAGAAATCGGTTCAGATTTAGATATAGCCCCCATATATACGTTACCCCCAATTTGACATGAAAGCGCTGTAAAAATTTTATTTTATATCCGATCAGTGCGAAATTCGGCAAAGAGAGGTTTCTTATTACATGAAAGAATACTGCTAAATTCGGAGAAAATCGGTTCAGATTTAGATATAGCCCCCATATATATGTTTCCCCCGATTTGACATGTAAGCGCTGTAAAAACTGTATTTTATATCCGATGAGTGCGAAATTCGGCAGAAATATGTTTCTTATTACATGAAGGAATACTGCCAAATTCGGAGAAAATCGGTTCAGATTTAGATATAGCCCCCATATATACGTTACCCCCGATTTCACATGTAAGCGCTGCAAAAACTGTATTTTATATCCGATTAGTATGAAATTCGGCAGAAAGAGGTTTCTTATTATATGGATGAACACTGGTAAGTTTGGAAGAAATCGGTTCAGATATAGATATAGCCCCCATATATACGTTACCCCCGATTTGACATGAAAGCGCTGTAAAAATGTTATTTTATATCCGATCAGTGCGAAAGTCGGCAAAAAGAGGTTTCTTTCTACATGAAGGAATACTGCCAAATTCGGAGAAAATCGGTTCAGATTTAGATATAGCTCACATATATATGTTACCCCCGATTTGACATGTAAGCGCTGTAGAGACTGTATTTTATATCCGATCAGTACGAAATTCGACATAAGGTCTTTTTACATGAATAAGTATTCAGGGAAGATCGGTTCCGATTAATATTAAAGCTACGAGTACATGTATATGTTCCTCCTGATTTGGTATCAAACCGCTATAGAAGTTGTATTTTACTTCCGATCATTAAAATTTCCCAGAAAGATGTTTCTCAATTTCGGAACGAATATTGTTTAATTTAGCGATTATCGTTTCAGAATTAGATAATATGTTTCTACCCATTTACCAATTATTCCAAATTATTATGGCAATCGCATTGTTAAGGAGGTGTAGGGTATTATATAGTCGGCCCCGCCCGACTTTCTGCCCTTCCTTACTGGTTTTTTGATTAAATGTATATATTGCGGTGAAATTTAGTATGTAATCATATTTTGGTTCTATATATATGAATAAATGAGTTACATATACATATCTACAAGAAAACAGTTATTTTTGTCGCTTACGTCTTTTTCGCTGTCATGTTCGCGAGGTACTGACTAGTGTACCTCTGTAACTTATTTTCGTTCGTCTACGGCGAACGATCAAAATTCTCTCAGCTATTACTTGAATTCTATAAAACGCAGATTAGAAATATTTTAGGAACAAGCTTTTTACATGATTTTCTACAGACACAACGAATTATAAACTTCTGTGAATTATAGATTTCTCGAAATAACTGAGTGATTTTCGATCGTTCGCAGTAGACGAACGAAAAAAAGTTACAGAAACAGGCCCTAAATATATAATTAAAAAAGTATGTCAACGTTGGCTTTCATTTTTTTATTGGTTCAAAATAGTTTATATATATACTAGCTGATCCCAGCAGACGTTGTCCTGCCCGTTCTGTTAAGGATGCATTGGTTGGTTATTCACTGATATTTCATTAAAAATGCATACATCCCGAGTTTCAGGAAAAAATCATCACAAAAATTTGTATTGACCATATGTCCACTACAGCGCCATCTACCGGTTAGAATCATACATACAAACTATTATCAATACAAACCACACATACGTTTTAAATTGCATTCAACTCGCTCTGGAAATACGAATTTTGCAAATAACTTGACCACTCCGCAATTTATCGCGGTGAAAATAATTCTAAAACACAAATGACGCCAAACTGAATATATTGTTAAATTTTCAGCCCATTTGCTTTTATGGTTTCGGAGATCATGAGTTACTAACAAACGTACAAAGGATTTTATATATATAATATAATATATCCTATTAATAATATTATAAAATCGTTTGTTTGTCTGTTTGTTTGCTTGTTTGTTTGTTTGTTCCAGCATCACGCCTAAACGGCTGAACCAATTTTCTTGAAACTTGGTGGACAGATAGACCAATGCCTGAGAAGTGCCATAGGTTACTTTGATTTTCGATTTTCCGCCAAGTGATTTTCGACCACATGACCACAGAGGCTCCTGTTAAAGCTAGAGAGCTGAAATTTTGCACACACATAGACTGGAGTGTTGTATAAACTACGGACTACTCGCTTAATCATATTTCGGCCAGTGGTCAGTTGTATCGCTATCAAAAACTTGCGTTTTGCGTTTTTTGTCGTTTCGGAATTCTCTTATAAGATACACAGTTAAAACTTTGTATATATGAAGTACTATAAACCGCAAATATATGCGCGAAAAATTATTTTGAATTATCTGAATGTGGTCAGTTTAACTGTGACCCCAACAATTTTCATTATTTCTCTGATTTTAAAAGTTCCTTAAGAGCCAACAATTTACAAATTTATATGTACAGACTGATCTCAATGGACATGCGAAAACAACAATTCAATGTCCAGTCCTAGGTCGAACCGGACATAAAACCGAGTCTTTAAATTTTTAAAGGCTTTTCAAAATATATCGCTCACCACTTACTGTGGTAACCTATCTAACATTGTCAATTCGGTCACTTCTCCGACGGTGGTCAGATTAACAGTGACCAAATCAATTTCCACACTTTCTGTACTTTAATAGTCCTTTAAGAGCTATAATCCTAATAATTTATGTTTGTATACTGATCTCCAAGGGATGCGATTTTACACCAAGCGACTTTTGACCGCTTGACCATTACGGTACCTTTAAGAAGTAGGAAGCTTTGAATTTTGCTTTGGTATAGACTTGAGTGTTGTATACCCTTCGGACTATTCACACAGTCGCTTTGGACACGTAGTCAGTTGTCGCGCTATCAAAATTTTAAATATTTTTTGGTATTTCAGAAGCGCCTAAAATGATACACAGATAAAATAATATGTAGTACTTTACCAGATAAATGCAATTTTGAATTCTACGATTGTGGTCAGTTAAGCAATGACCAAAACCATTTTCAATCTTACTGGATTTCAAGATTCTTTAAGAGTTTTTCATTCATTCAATACATTAAATATCCCATAAATTGCACTCTCATAGACATGAGTGTTGTATAAACCAGGGGCTACGCACGTAGACATTTTTCGGCCAGTGGTCAGTTATAGCGCTATCAATTGTTTTTGTCCTTTCTGAAGCCTCTTATAGGACACAAAGTAAAAACTTTGTAAATATAATAATTTTGAACGCTCTGACTGTGGTCAGTGAAGAAGTGGTCAAAACAATGGTTACTATTTTACAGATTGTAAAACTTCTAACCCCTGTTCAAAATATATCTCTCACCACTTAATGTGGTAAGATATACATATATAACGTTGTCAATTCAGTCAAATCTCAGACTGTGGCCAGTGTAGCAGTGACCAATGCAATTTCCACTCTTTCTGTACATTAAAGGGCCCAAAATGGCAATGTTAATACTAATTCAAGCGACTTTTGGCCGCTTGACCGTTGCGGCTCATATAACAGGTAGAAAACTAGAAAGTCCAGTGTGGTATAGCCTACGGACTATTAATATAGTCGCTTTTAGGCCAGTGGTTAACTCTAGCGCTTAAATTATACAAAGATAAAATAATATGTAGTATACACAGGAAAAAACAATTTTGAATTCTAAGATTGTTGTCAGTAGTGACCAAAGCAATTTTCTATCTTCCACTACATTTCAAAATTCTTTAAGATTTTTTCATTCTTCCAATAAAAATCCCATAAAGATCTGTGGAGCTGCACATATATGTGCATAAAACGATCTTCAAGGAAATGCGCCGTCCGGCCTGCGGACAAGAGGTGCACAAACACGGAGACATAATGTTTAACAGTCTTTTCGAAATATATCGCTCGCTATATACACCGGTAATATTTAAACAAAAATGTATACGAGTATATCGAAATTTGAAACATACATGGCATATTATGCATTTGTTTCTCAGCCACTTATTTGGTGACCTCTTGACCACTGACCCCATAAAAGTATTAATTTGAAAGTTTGCACACATAACGTATATTTGAGGTTGTGCTTTCATATTTACAGAATTTTTTACAGTTGTCAGTGAATTTGTTTGATAGACTTTCAAGTAGACTGATCCTGGATGTTAAACAAATTTTTAATAATAGGCGTATGATCAAATATTCGAAGGTATTTGTAAACCAAAGATTTTAAATACGTATTTTTACACAAATTTTGCTATAGCCAACATTTTTATACCCTACACCACACTGTGGTACAGGGTATTATAACTTTGTGCATTTGTTTGTAACACCCAAAAGGAGAAGAAATATACCCATCGTTTATTATACCGATCGACTTATAATTACTTTCTGAGTTGATTTAGCTATGTCCGTCTGTCTGTCTGTCCGTCTGTCTGTTCATGTATTCTTGTAATCAAAGTACAGGTCGCAATTATGGTCCGATCTCGACGGCACTTTACACATATGTTTTCTTTGGCCCATGGACGATCCCTATTGAATTTGGTTGCCCAGATTTGACATGTAAGCGCTGTAAAAACTTTATTTTATATCCGATCAGTCTGAAATTCGGCAGAAAGAGGTTTCTTATCATATGAATGAACACTGTTAAATTTGGAATAAATCGGTTCAGATTTAGATATAGACCCCATATATACGTTACACCCGATTTGAAGTGTAAGCGCTGTAAAAATTTTATTTTATATGCGATCACTATGAAATTCGGCAGAAAGGGGTTTCCTATTATTTGAATGAACACTGTTAAATTTGGAAGAAATCGGTTCAGATTTAGATATAGCCCCCATATAAACGTTACCCCCTGTTTCACATGTAAGCGCTGTAAAAATGTTATTTTATATCCGATCAGTGCGAACTTTGGCAAAAAGAGGTTTCCTTCTACATGAAGAAATACTGCCAAATTCGGAGAAAATCGGTTCAGATTTAGATATAGCCCCATATATATGTTACCCCCGATTCGACATGTAAGCGCTGTAGAGATTGTATTTTATATCCGATCAGTACGAAATTCGACCGAAAGATGTCTTTTTACATGAATGAGTATTCAGGGAAAATCGGTTCAGATTTATATATAAAATCCGTATATATGTTCCTCCTGATTTGGTATCAAAGCGCTATAGAAGCTTTACTTCCGATCATTAAAATTTTTCAGAAATATGTTTCTCAATTTAGTAACGAATATTGCTTAATTTAGCGATTATCGGTTCAGAATTAGATAATATATTCCTACCCATTTACCAATTATTCCAAATTATTATCGCAATGACCCTTATCGCATTATTAGGGAGGTGTAGGGTATTATATAGTCGGCCCCGCCCGACTTTCTGCCTTTCCTTACTGTTTTTTTTTTAGTTTTTGGGTCCTTATTTTTTATTCAAAATCAAAAATAATACTAATGTTTGGATCACTGTTTTCAAAGACAACCCGGGCATCGCCGGGTATTTAAATGCTAGTATATATATATATATTATACATATATTTTATATATATATATTTTATACATTTTTTTAATGTATGTACAAAATAAAAAAATGTTTCATAAATATTTCATAGTAAAGATAATATTTAAATGGCTATTTAAAAATCCATTAAATGTCGTCTTCTTGATCCGTTTCAGGTAAATCATCTTTTACAGTGTCGTCATATCGTAAATTTAAATATTCTGCATGGAATTTCTTTGGTATTGTGTTTTTATCGCAAAGTGAAATGAAATTTTAAGTTGATTGTTATATAGTGGAAGAGGTCCTTCGTTTATTATTTTAGAATTGCGTCTTGATCGCGCAATCGAGTTCAGATCGTATTCTTTTGTTGTGGAAATGTCAAAATACCCATATTTAAGTTTCATAATTGCGTTATTTTTTTCAAAGGATGCAGAACGCAAATTTGGAAATGATATTTTCGTTGCATTGGGAAACATGGCCAGGGAAAATGATTTCCAATCTTTAAAACATAAATGATTCATTACAATGGACTTATAAACCGTTGGATAAGTTCTCGCGCTAGATATTATAGTAAACCATTCACTATGGGCCCATACAGTTCTATCGCGTATAAACGACTCTATTGTACTATGAATGGAGTCGACTGGCATCATCGTATGACCTGGTAATAAATACGTTATTTTTATATCGGTAATAAAATTTGAATTTTCCAGAAAGAACTTTAATGTGGATAGCATTGCTCTGTTCCGATTCTGGCCGGCACAGCTGTCACAGTAAAGACTAACTGACGATTGAGATCTCCTATCATCAACAAGTTTCAAATATTGAAAGATAATAGTGCATACTTCGTTGCTTCCGCGTCTTCCATCAGTTTCTCCCCATAAAAAACAGTAACCATTTCTGGTCCCATTTTCATACACACTCTCGTTATAGTAGGAATATTTCCGCGAATAAAACAAAGTCATACTTTTGCCGTGTGGTGTATTTAAAACTTTTTGGAGGTCAAAGCTAGCGCATAAAAATGTTGGATTGTTTTTACTTTGTCTCTGTTCCTCCAAAAATATTTCTTTAGATTTGCCTTTGTCTCTTTTATGTGGATGATACTCTTCGCTTAGTTCTAAAACATGTTGAGCTTCTCTGTCCAGGTTATTGTAATTTTCACATGTAACACACTTGTCTTTTTTCGGCATGTGGAATCCAATATGAAAACTGCTTTTAAAAATGTTTCGAAAAACTTTTAAAGATAGCTGCGACGACTCTTTGTCAATATCTTTCAAATGTTGAATGTAGCATTTATATAAACATGGTACGTTGCGGAATTGTTGTGGAAGATATAATTTGTTACTTTTATTCCGACAATAATGCGAGGGAACCGCTGGCAAATGTTCAATGAACGTTTATAAAAGTGATATTTTGAAGTCGTCAGATTTGTTACGGGGTGTGAATTTCTTTTTAGTTTCATTACAAAATTTTAAGCATTTCGCATT
This sequence comes from Eudasyphora cyanicolor, assembly GCA_963930755.1. Taxonomy (NCBI): domain Eukaryota; kingdom Metazoa; phylum Arthropoda; class Insecta; order Diptera; family Muscidae; genus Eudasyphora; species Eudasyphora cyanicolor. Next base: position 177,349,871 of record OZ005736.1, on the reverse strand, counting down.
GTTTCTAGCGTGCACCAACATTTTTTGGGATATGTAACCGCTACCATTATAACTAATAACGTAATCGTACCTGTATTGTTTTTTATTGCCTTCATTTCGTAGTCTATTAACGGGTTTACGTGTAATACACGAAAGCAACCAGTCCCTCTGCCTAATTTTGTTGTTTATACCCCCAAATGTTCATTTATTGCCAACCGATCTGCATCTGTCAACTTTGTGCTAAACTCGTTTCCACATTTTGTACTTGTACATGGATTCGTTTGTACAGCTGTATCACGATTCTTCTTTTTTGCCGTAGGGCTCGATATGTAAAATTTCAGTTGTGTAGCTCTTACATGATACTTAGCGGTCACATATCTATTGGGGTCAAAATCACATCCGTTGGAGATCTTTATGTACGCACGCACATCAGTTTGAAGGCTCATAGTTCTTTAAAGACTTTTTATACCCTACACCACACTGTGGTATAGGGTATTATGACTCTGTCTGTCTTTCTGCATATGTATTCTTGTAATCAAAGTACAGGTCGCAATTACGATCCGATCTCAACGAAACTTTGCACATATCTTTCATTTAGGCCCAAGGACGATCCCTATTGAATTGGTTAAAATCGGTTCAGATTTACATATAACTCACATATATATGTACCTCCGATTTGACATATAAGCGCTGTAGATCAGATCAGATCAGTACGAAATCTTGCAAAGAGAGTTCTTCTATTATATGCCCTGCACGACTTTCTGCCTTTCCTTACTGCTTATGTAGTGAAAGGGTGACAATTGCTTTGGTCACTGCAGTTTGACCTCAGGCTGGACATTGAATAGTGGTTTTCGAATCCCTTTTGAGACATTTATGTACATTTACATTTTTAGATTCTTAGCTCTTAAATATCTTTTAAAATTACTGAAATAATGACCAAAAATGTGATAACTGCTATACTGACCACAGTCATAGAATTCAAAATTATTTTTCGCGTTTATATTTGTCTTTTATAGTACTTCATATTTACAAAATTTTAGGGTTTGTCCTGAGGGGACAAACACAATACTCAAGTTTTTGAAAGCGCTTGAACTGACCACAGGGCAAAAATCAGGACAACGTGAAAAGTCCATTGTTTATACAACGCGCTGGACTATGGTTGTGGAAAATTTAAGCTTTCTAGCTCTTACAGGAGCCTCAGAGGTCACCTGTTAAGAAGTTTGCCACTTTTTTTTTCCTAAAACTTCGCGTAGCAATTACGAACAAATTCGCTGAAGGAAGTATACAATTTGGTTCAGTAGTTTGCAAGTTTGAAGCCGTCGAACAAACCACGGTTAACTTTTATATATAGAAATATTCCTAAAGAATAGAATTGATGTTTTTATACCCTCACTTTAGTGATACGAGGGTATATATTATTTGCTACGGGCCAAAAGTGTACCACATCGAAGGAGTGATCTAAGAGAAATGTCCGTCCGTCCGTCCGTCTGTCTGTCTGCTGCGCACGATAACTCTAGAAAGTAGTAACCGATACGGTAATATTTTTCTATCTCCGGCTAAGTTCGAAGATGGACCATGTTCATCCACTCCTTCTGGTACCTCCCACACAAAGGGTTAACATTTAGTGAAATATTGATTCTTTAATAACTTCTATACTACATATGGTAGCAATCTTCAGAAATTAGCAGATATGGTAGCAGATTGTATTATTTTATTAGTCGTTGTCACCTCGAGAAAAATGGGCGAAGTGGCCACGCCCCTTTTGGTACCTTCCACACAAATGGACCATTTTGCATCAAAATTGAACTGCTTATAATTTCAATACAAGCTTATAACAAAAATACTTGAAATTTGTACAGTATAATGTTTTTGTAGCGCCTATAGTCCGGCAAAAAATTGACATTATTTTACAGACCCTTTTGGTACCTCCCACACAAATGGACCGTTTTACACCAAAAGTTAACGGCTTATAACTTAAATACCTGTGCATACAAATACTTGAAATGTTGTACAGTGTAATGCTGTTATGGTGCCTACAGTCCTGTGAAAAGTGGGCGCAAAGTTTCAGCTGAATTGCTTAGAAAATGTGGTGTTTATGACATAAACAACCTTATTTCAGAGCGACATCTATGAGTGACTATAACAAAATATAAACCGGTTTATAAAATTTTTGCTGTAATGAATTCTTGTCAAAATAGAATACAAACTGCAAAGTTTTAGCTAAATTGCTTTAAAAATGTGGTATTTATGGCTGTGGCAGCTATAAGAAGTATTTGCACCAAATTTGATCAACTTAGCTCTATTATTACTGACTGTAGCGTGATTCCTGCGGAATTATGAGGCTTCTCATTCATACGAAAGCCAATATATTTATGATCGGAAAAGATATGAACGTCTAAATGACCCAACTCAGATATCCTTTCGCTTTAATTTTCGGAGACAAGAGAAATATCGAGCACTTTTGTCTATTTCTAGGAAAGAAGGTAGGTTCATGCCCTCTATTACAAATCGCAAGGTTACTACTTATAATATATTCGACAAGTGATTCGTCCCTTTCGTTGATGTCAGTACTTTTTTAAAATGTTTTATTCAAATTATCATTCCCGATTTGGAGTAGAATCGGTTGCCGTCTATTTGTATTTATGAATCCGAGTCCTGATGATATTTGAACCTGGCTGATAGTCAGCCAAGCGGTAATAGGGCTTTGATTTCACATTTACTTTTCCATCCACCCTCGTACAATTACATCACAACATACATAATGGCCCATTAGAAGAGAAGTGACCGGTCATTGAGATACTAAAGAATTTCTTCTCTAGTCTTCTCATAGTTACAGTTGTTACTATGATACGGCCCGACCCATGGCATTCATTCATTCATTTCATGGACTTCATCAGTCAACCTTTCAGCCAGCGGGAGGAAGTCATGCGTCTGTGCAAAGCAATGTTGGCTTTTGGCTCGCTACGCACTTTTGAGCGCAACAGAGCCAGCGGTAAAGTTTTGAGACACATCCAAATGTATCTACATTGATACAATCGCCTCCACCTATGTACATGTTGATAAGAAGAACTTGCATCGCATTTAAAACGCATGGCACAGTGTTTAAAATAGATCGCTACAGTTTCTCTGGGTAAATAAAGAATACAATGGAGAAAATATGTCGCTTACATTCATATAACATATAATGTGTTTCGACGATATTTTGTGGAGGCTCTGCTCCTTTTTAATTTGTATCGTCACCTGCAATGAAAAAAACAACGAAATACAATTTTGTCGTGCATAAAATGACGCGTATGTCATTATGGCCAGGAGCCAGTCTATCGTTATTGCTCATTCTAACGTTGGAGAGTCTTATCTATAGTTATATTTGTGCTAAAATGTATCACAGACTACCGTCCTATCAACACCATACCTACGTACAGTAGGTATGGTGTATGATCTAGTCAGCTTTATTAAAGGATCTCTCTTTGTTAAGGATATGGTAGCATTCTTGGATATAAAAGGGCCCTTTAATAGCATAAATCGAACTGCAATAGTTTCAGATCTGGCAACCCTGGTGGTTTAAGATAATATCCGAAGTATTCATTCGTAACTTTCTGATTAAGAGACGCATTTCAGGTAGCGAAGGATCAAATAAACTCCAACGATTTGTCGGCGATGATCGCTCCAAGGTATCGTTCTCTCTACTACGCTATGGACGATCCCCATGAACAGTATTCTGCTTTCTCTGCAGAAAATGAGTGGAATATAAGGTTATATGCTTTGCAAATGATGTCGCAGTAATGGTGAGAATGAAGTTTCTAAGTACTCGCAGAGTCCTACAGCAGGCCCTCCATACCACCGCTAAATGGGTTTCCGATAATGCTCTTGCTGTCTTGTAATAGCCGTTTATTGACAGATCACGTGTGAGTCGTGTCATGCTGTCATCTTATTTTTGTTAAGTATTGTTTGGCATTTCATCATGGAAAGACTTACGCCTGAACAACGTTTACAAATCGTTCAACTTTATTCCGAAAATTCACGTTCTGTGAGGAATGTGTTTCGTGCACTTCGCTCAACTTATGGTCAACATAATCGGCCTACTGAGCGTACTATTCGCAACACCATCTTGAGAACCAGCATTCATTATTGGATAATATTCGACCGAATTATTGGATAATATTCGACTGAATGTACAGGAAGACCGTGGAGAGTCGCTTCGGCGCCGTTCGCAGCAACTCCTATGGAACGACTTGGCGCATTTTACGTCGAGATCTTAAATTGAAAGCATACAAAATACAGCTTGTACAAGCACTGAAGCCGCCCGACCTTCCCAAGCGACATCGCTTCGCTCTATGGGCTCTTGAAAAGTAAACAAGCAAAATTGCCGCATTTGGGACAAAGAGAAACCTGAAGAGATTCAAGAGCTGCCACTTCATCCAGAAAAAACAATGGTTTGGTGTGGTTTGTGGGCCGGTGGAATCATCGGTCCATATTTCTTCAAAAATGATGCCGGTGAGAATGTAACCGTCAATGGCGACCGTTATCGTGCCATGATAACCGACTAGTTGCTGCCTGAAATTGAAGCTCGCGATCTCGGCGACATTTGGCTTCAACAAGATGGCGCCACTTCCCATACATCGCATCAATCAATGGATTTATTGAGAGAACACTTCGGTGAGCAGATAATTTCACGTTTTGGGCCGGTCGATCGGCCACCAAGATCGTGTGATATCACACCGTTAGACTTTTTGCCTGTGAGAATATGTAAAATCTAAAGTTTATGCGGACAATCCACTTCGATTCAGGCCTTGGATCAAAACATCACGCGTGTCATTCGCCAATTACCAGTTGAAATGCTCGAACGAGTCATCGAAAATTGGATTCAACGGATGGACCATCTGAGACGTAGCCGCGGCCAACATTTGATAGACATAATCTTCAAAAAATAAATGTTCTTTAAATGATAATAAACATTCCCCATTCAATTTGAATTTTCTGTGTTTTTTCCTTAAAAAAAGTAGGGAACCTCGAAATGGATCACGTTATACCTGTCTCTCTGGGGTGTTTTGAAATTCCCTACTCTGAAAGCGAAATATACTTAGAATTTTAATAGGCAGCAAGATAAACATCAAACCCAACATTCCAAAACCGCCCTCGACTGCCGTAGATCTCTTTAGGAGTTGGCTGAGCAGCTTAACATATACCTCACATGGGTACCCGAACATAGGGATTTCTTGCGGAACTACAGCCGACATTGCAAATTCTCGAAGAATTTGCGTATATTGGTGCGCCACTATCAACATGCAAGCTTTGGCTTTGGTAAAAGACAATCACACAGTCCAATACAAGATGGACACAAATCGGCACCTGTAGAATAGCTAGACAACTCTGCTACCCCGAGGAGGTCAAAATGTCTCCTCACCCTAGAGAGGAAAATATTGTCTACGTTAATGTCAGTTCTGTCGGGATACTGCCCTTATCAGCGAAAATGCCAGAAGGTTGAGTATTGTCTTCAATGAGTTCTGCAGAAACCATCCTGAGAAGGTCAAAGTGTCTCTTCTCACTAGAGAGGAAAAGACACTCTACATTAGTGTGAGTTCTGACGGGTATTGCCTCCAATGACTTCTGCAGAAGCTGCAGATAGAATTAAGCACCTGATTTGCTACTATTTCGCATCGACGTCTGGATAAACTGGGATCGGCCTTTCTTAGAAGTTTAACTGATCTTTCCGGTACCGATATTCGTAATATTTATAACATTGTACTTCAAACAGATTGGTTTCGATGAGGGGTATCTGAACTCATGGTAAGACTAGGGACCGACATTGGTCTAAGTGTGTAAGCTGGTAAAAACCTAAAATTAAACCTTCTGGAAAGAGCAAAACAGCTGTGGTAGGATACGAGTATATGTATTAGGGATGTAACGAAAGTTGCTTTAGCGAAAGCGAATATTGAAATATATTTCTTGCGAATGCGAATAGTGAAATATGCATTTTTGCGAAAGCGAATAATAGTTTGAGCCTTTAGTACCAACAAATTTAAGGAACTGAATTGATACTTTCCAGGATATTCAAGTATTAAGACTGTTTTCCATAGTTGTACCTCCTGTTACCACAAGCACACATATATCTTCAAATTGTGTGAAGGGAATAAGGAGATTTAACATTTTAATAAATGGAAGCGAATACTGAAATATATTTTTGCGAAAGCGAATGCGAAAGCGAATAATCCAAAGATGGTTTTTGCGAACGCGAATTTTAAAATGATGCGAATAATTCGCGTTCGCATATGCGAATGCGAATATTCGTTACATCCCTAATATGTATTGCCCTTTAGAAGGGTTATATATAGAGTGATCAAAAAACCGGTTTTTTTGAAAAAATAAAAAACCGGTGGATGGTTTATTTAAGTTATAAAAAAACCGGTGGACGGTTTTTTTCTTCGAAGAAAACCGGGGAAACCGGTAGAACCGGTTTTTTCTGCATAACAAAACAGTATGAAAATTGCCGTATGAAAAACATTTTCCTTTTTAATAACAAAAAAAAACGATTTTTAATATTAAATTTTTAAAAGCGATGTCTTCTGATCAGGAATCTTGCACCAAATTTAGTCCTGTTGGATAGTAGTTATGAGTTTGATTGTGATAAATATTGTCATTTGAGTCAAACGGTCCTTTTATCTCATACCTATAACTAATTAGCTATTGTATTTAGAAACATTTTCCAAAAGTGTTATCCATAGTCTTTTCTTCAACCTTTTAAAAAAATTAGCAAATACATATATGTTCATTACTTTTTTTGCAAAATTATTTTTTTTTGAAATTTTGGTAAAAACCTATGTTTTAATTTTTGATTTTTTTGCTTAAAGAAAGCTTAGATAATTTCCTTTAAAAGCTTTGTGACCTATTAATGGGATGGGACCTGTTGATCTATCAAAATAAATATAAACCTCTGAAAAAAAATTTACGTTCAACCAAACATTTTAGCATGGGAAAAACAACCGTTTGACAAAAATGTCAATATTTGACACCCTCCAACTCGGGGACGGTGGAAGCAAAAAACCGGTGGGACGGTTTATTCGGCAAAAGAGGTTTCTTATTACATGACGGAATACTGCTAAATTTGGAGAAAATCGGTTCAGATTTAGATGTAGCCCCCATACATATGACATGTAACCGCTGCAGAAACTGTATTTTATATCCGATCAGTGCGAAATTCGGCAGAAGGAGGTCTTTATACCCTACACCACACTGTGGTACAGGGTATTATAACTTTGTGCATTTGTTTGTAATACCTAAAAGGAGAAGAAATAGACCCATCGTTTATTATACCGATCGACTTAGAATCACGTTCGAAAAGACATATTGTGTATTTAAATTTGGCTATTTATATTATGCCATCCCCAAAACTTTACATTGAAATTGGTCCATGTTTTTATAGAGCTCCCCATATAATGGTACCATCCGATTTGACTTGTTTACTATACAACCGATCCATCTGAAATTTGAAAATATGATTTATTATTTCACACAAAAAAATTTACGTTCAACCAAACATTTTAGCATGGGAAAAACAACCGTTTGACAAAAATGTCAATATTTGACACCCTCCAACTCGGAAAGTCCTTAACCGATCTCGTTGGAATTGTGTCTCATAACTAATATCTGATAGGGCTACATGGTGCAATTTTCATCCCGACAGAAGACATCCCTTTTAAAAATTAACTCACTTGATATGAAATTCCCCTTATGTAGTTCAGTCAAGTAAATATTAATATTTGGGGTATTAAATAGAATATTTAATAGAGGTACTAAATCTTTATACATATATATTTTATATACACACTTTAGTGCAGGTGGGTATATACGAGTATATAAATATGTAAGAGTATACACTAGTCGGTTTACCCAATTGAAATGTTCTTACTTGTTTTTGTTTCGGTTTGGAAGTGGGAGAAAGCGTTTACTTTTCACATAACTTCTGCGGGTATGAATCATTTATTTTCTTTACATTTTTGTAATTTGTATAGAAATTGGTGAATGGCTTCGGATTCTAGCAAAGTTGCCGAGTCTATTTAGGCTATATAAGGAGATCTTTCATATTATTAACTTAATTTGTGATATTTTGTATATAAAGTTGTAAATAATTTTTAATATTTTAGTGATAATAAAAAACCGGAAAACCGGTGGAAACAAACGAAAAAAACCGGTTGCACCGGTTGTTCGAAATTCATGATTTTGAGAAAAACCGGGGACGGTGGAAGCAAAAAACCGGTGGGCCGGTTTATTTTAAACCGGTTTTGATCACTCTAGTTATATACGGCAGTAGTTGGGCCAGTATATATCTCTATCGCATTGTCGTTTGGTAGAAGACTTTTACAGTTTACCTACAGTGCCATTTAAGGCACAATGCCAAATCGCCAGGTATTGTTGATTTCACTGTAGCTGAACCAGTTTTTGACAAGAAGTATGTTATTGGTGTTATTTATTCAGTCTGTTTTGTAAAATCGCCATGAACGTATATAGTGTTCTAAACAAGGTGCAAAAAATAAAATCGTTTTATTAAAATGGGTGTTCTGTTGGGGCAATGTTAGGCACGCTTCGCTATATTTAGTCACGTTTTCAATTTATTGATGAATGGGAACGTCATCAAACAAAATTGTCGAATTTGGAACAATACCAATCCGCATGAGATGCAACAGTTTCCAATGCATAACGAACAAATCACTGTTTGTTTTGGATTTTAGGCTGGCGGCATCATCGGTCCATATGTTTTAGAGAAAGATGTTGGCCGGACCATTATGGTCGACAGCGAGCGCTAATACAAAAAAAATTGGGAACATTTTTTTATATTTCTCAACATAATCGCCTTCTAGCTTTTCCCAGCGATTTTCAATAGCTTCGTTACCATGTTTATAGTAGGGTAAAAATAAAACAAGTGTGTCAACATTTTTTGGAAGGTCAAGATTTTTTTTAAATTTGTTAATAATCTGGTTGAGAATTTGAAAAAATAAAACAATTTGAACAGTTTAGCAAAATTTTGATTATTTCGCGAGACATGACCTATTAAATTTTTCCGAGTGTTTTTAGAAAACTACCATTTTTCTCTGGAAATATTGAACGGATTCGACTGAAATTTTTGCAATTAGTTCCGAAACACTTCCTGAAATCTAAATATATCATGAACTTTAATTACCAACTGACCATATGACACATATTGCAAAATATTTTTTGCATATGCGAATAATTTCACTTTCTGGAGCAGTGATTTGAAATACAGGGTTTTCCAACAAGAGGTGTTATTTTGATTCACCCGGTATTTCGGTAGCTCTCACTTTTGAAGCTTTTATTCTTTGACATTTATGGAAAATTTCATGAAAATGATATGGTTCTGTAAGCGTGGTCATTTGGCTGATGTTGTTTTTCATTATTAACGGCATACCATCCTCTTTATTATGAAATAAACATTCTAAGCAAATTTCTTTGAATACCAAAATAACACCTCTTGTTGGAAAACCCTTTATTTCATATTTAGAATGCGTTCTAGTTGACAGACAGACAGACGGACGGACATTGCTCAAATTACTTAAAATGACCAAAATTGAGGTTCCGCCAAACATACCTGAGGTCTTAAGTCAATCCTTCGACGTGTTACACTTTTGGCTCGTAGCAAATGATTTATACCCTCCTCTCTAAGGTCAGGGGATAAAAATGAGAATATAATCCTGCAATTCCTAGAAATATTGAAAAAGTCCCCAAAATTGGGATTTTTTATTTTTCGGGAATTTAAAATGTAATGTATTACTTTAAGATCTCTGAATAATTCAAGAAGGATATAACTTCAGACAACGAGAAAAAAAATCCACAACACTGTGCAATGCATTCTCCGATCAACGCATTTTGATACGGAAAACGGTGTCGGTATGACAGTTGTTGATGAATTGCTGCAGAGTTCCTTTGTGCGTCAGTCGCTTCTTCATTCCCCCTTTCAACGCAACGGGAAAAAGGTAAGATTTTTTTTTAATTTCTCATGTTAAGAACGCAAAATTCATAAAGTTAAGTGTTTTCAGTGACGAATTGTTGACGCCAGTTAAATTCAGACACACCAAGAATGTACGAGAACCTATGAATTCAATAGTTCCGCATGTGTTTGCCACTCACATAGGCCAGGCACCCGGTATATGTGCGTGCGAGTGCCTTCGTGTAAGTGTTGTATTCAACTGTCAAAATGACAGTTTACCTTCATATGTCTACGTACGAGTCGGACTGCGAGTACTGTACGCATACCAACCCTGTTTCGAACAGTCGTCCATTTATCTCCATACTCCATCATACGAAGAATCAAGTGTTGCCATGTGCTGCACAAACCGAAAGACACGAAAAGTGCGATGTGACTCCTTCTTCAGTCGGTCGGTCGTTGCGACGTTTGGTTGTTGGCTTTGCCATAATGAATTAGAAAAATGTGTTGAGGTGATCAATCTTCCACGGCATGGCAGGCACGTCTTCGTTGTGACTTTCTGTTCGCATGGAAACTTTTCACAAATTGTTTGTGAAGGGGTCGTCGCACCGATCAATAAAGCACAAAAAAATAAAACATCTTTTTGTTTTGACTGCATAAAATAACAAAACAAACAACAAGTGTTTGTTCGGATATTGGGAATTAATTTGGCATACAATCAGCGGAGTAACTGTTATACGATTGCATAATTAAAGGACTGCTTGTGAAAGGATAATCAAGCAAAAAATTGAGTTCAGTAAGAAATTAGTGAATTTAATTAGGAAACCAACTGAAATTCGAATCGTTGAGGTGTTTTTTCTACTTACTATGTAAGTACTTTTTAACAATATTTGGTAAAAGCGGAAATCATTAAAATATTATATGATTAAATATCTTAAGCTATGTACACACGGTTGTCATATCTTACAATGTTATCAACTCTGTCAAATTGATGCCAATGTACTGACAAAAACAGATTATTATCAATAGCTGAATTGTCAGTTCAGACGAATGCAAGAAAACCTTATAATTGCATATTGTATTTACAATATATTTTGTAAATATTTATATGCAAGATTGCCAATAAAAATATTTTATAGACAGTGTTGCCAATAAAATGTTTCCCTTACAGTGGCGCCATTGTCAGATGCATAAACTTCGCACATCTTACAATGTCATACAATTTATTGACGATGACCTTTCTGCCAACGTTGCAAGTAAACAATGTTAAGTTCACACGGCTGTAAGTTCACAGAGTTGCATTTTGATATTGTAATAAAGGGTGATTTTTTTGCGTCTTTCTGTTTGGCAACACTGTTTTGGCATCTCAGCTGTTTTCGTGAAACATGTTACTGTCAAACATGTCCAGTTTGGTCTATAATTTAACCATGAATCGACTTACAAACGAACACAGCTAGCAGATTATTGAGTTTTATTATCAAAATGTATGCTCGGTTAGATTATTCCATTTTATGGTCAAAATGTACATTATAGGACATTAAACCACCAATACGCATACCTAGAGTGCGGACAGAGGAAAATATCGCCGGTGGCATCATTGGACCGTACTTTTTCAAAGACGACAAAGGCAGGAACGTTACTGTGAATGGCGAGGGCTACTGTGCGGTGCACATAGGGGTATTTCAACGATATATGCGGCCACAATTATTTTAGTGCTTATTTCGATTCCACATGATATAAATGGTGTTTCCAAAGTTAGCTTTCGGGACATCCACCAATAAACCTTTCTTGAATTAGTCGTTTTCGCTCTTTTTCGATTTCTTGTTCTGAATCTGTTTTTCTTTTTCTATATTTTTGCGTCTGCAGTTTATATGATAAATGAAGAATGCTCTCAGATAATCGAATTCTGGCATGTAAAACTGAGAGACCGAATTCAATAGCTTTTACGTTATCCTCTAATTGGTTAAATTCCTTAGAAGTTGCGCCACAAATGTAGCATTGGCTTGTGGAGGTCGTACCAGTAGCAGCATTGCAGATTTTGGCGTCTACCATTGTCATGTTAAATAATTGTGTGATAAGAAACTGTTTTCCATTTATATCAACCCTTGTTTCTATTAGAGACTTTAAGGAATTGTTTATGTGGTCAATTTCTTCCTCTGTAATGTCAGTGCTCTCTGGAATCTTATTGGCCGACAGTATCTGGGAGAAGAAGGTGTCGGATTTTCGCACAATCTTTTTTCATGTTCCTTGCCACAGACTAATCGAAGGGGCACGAATCAGTTCTGAAATATGTATGTTACCATCGGAATTGAATTGAGATTGTTTGGTCCATCGCATCCCCATTTACAAATAATCATTAAATAATCTCGTTCATTAGCCGTCAATGTTAATCGGACATCTGTCAGAAATTCAGATAAACGTCTAACAGTAAGATCAATCAATGGTTGCAATTGACTTTCTGCACTCATACTCGTAACTTTACATGCTTCTGGAGGTGAGTAACAATCGTTTTTTGCTTTTGATACAACGCTATAACACTGAAAGAACTTTTTATTAGATCTACGAACATCTGCAATGCTTGAATAGGTGTTAGAGAAGAAGATTTATATTTCTTTGCCGTTTTATAATTTTTTGCACGTGTTGAAGAGTTCGTGATTTCCTTAAGTATATTGGATGCATTCCACTTTCCTGTTTTCCTCCGCTCAACTTGTGCTGCGTGAACAATAACACCTTTTTCTAAACTAGAGCGAATGTTCTCAGTTTTTCGCCTTTTACTTCTTTCACTTGACTCTTCAAAAAATAATCTGATTTAAAATGAGTAAAGCGGCTTTTCAAGCTCTCAAATTGGTCTTCTGTGTACCCCTTATGCGATAAAAGCCAGTTTTTCGAAAAAATCAGTTTTTCTTCCAAATTAGGCAAATTTTCATTCTTCATAAGGTCGAATAAGTATTTGCGGGTCACAACTTTTACTCCGGAATGTACCTTAAAAAAAATTTTTCGTAAACAAATTCCAACGTTTTAAAATATGGCTTATTATTTTTTGTGGGGCTATATTAAGACTCATGTCTTTAGGGGGCAAGCCCGAAACGGTTGCCAATTAAAGAATTTATTCGTAAGATACGGGCCGATATGTTGGAAAGAATATGCCAAAATTGGACCCAGCGTATGAACCACATGAGGCGCAGCCGTACGAATCCTAGATTAAGAGACTAGATTGGTCCATATTAAATTTTTCATAAAAATAAATATTTAACCCAATATTTTATATTTATTTTTATTTAATACTTCGTGAAAAGAAAGCAGCTTATTTACAAAGTATTTTTGAGCAAAAAGGCTTATTATTTTGATTTCAATAAAACAAAAATTACCTTGCACCAAATGGTCCCTAATCCAAGATATGTAACTTTTAATTTTTCCCAAAACTACTTGACCATGACCTTGCAGCCACAACGTTCTAGATCGAGCAATGATTCCATTCATCGCAGTACTCCCCTTTATGGGGTCCCTCTGTTTACAAACCATGTTAGAGTTTTGAACCCAGGACTTGCTTTTATGCGTCTCCTGTTGAGCAGGCTTTGAATTAGTCTAATCAAGCTAGACTTCAACCTTAGATGTGACAGCGCCGCTATTACCGCATGTTAGTGAATGCTGTTAAAAGCCCTTCTTATGGCATAGTGAATTCCGTTGAATGTTGGTACGATTCGATAGTGTCCACAAGTTCGTGCAGGGCAGATTCCGCAGGTTGGTTTCTCGACAGGTTGTAAGCAGGTTGGTTTCTCGACAGGAGTTTTGTATCCAGGTTTACTCTAATGAAGGAATCTAAAAGTCTTTCCAGACCTTTCAATAGGAAGGATGATAGCCTAATTGGCCTAGTGTGCGATGTCTTTCCCGATTTGGGTACGGATAGCAATTTGGTAACCATTTAGTTTATGATACAATCTTCATAATTTTTTTCATTTTCATACATTTTCACAAAAAATGCAATGCGCACTGTAGTGCAATATGTTTTTCTTCTCGTGATATCCTCATAATCTAATACATGAAACAACATTTTCAATAAATTTTTTAATTGACTTGAATGTTTCGACTGAATATACACTTGTCACACATGCTGTTAATTTGCTACCATACAAATTTAACTGTCAATAACCCGAAACCTTTCTACGCCAATTTTCAAATTTCATGTGACATTGGAAATCATTTAATGCTGTCTGCACAAAACACACCAATTCAAAAGATGTTCACATTTGTTTGGAGTCGCTGATGCTTTCTGGGTTTTCTCAGAATTTCACGATAATCGAAATAATTTATGCAGAGAACATTGCAGTCATGGTAACATATTTTCAAAGGACAGCAACAGGACATCATATGGTCGGTCCTTTTTTCTTCTGTACGCTTGGCTGCGTTCGATACACGTGCATTTTGTATACATATCTAAATACATATATACCGAAAGCACTCCACACGTATCCATGTATACAACTAAAGCGAAAGGTCAAGATAGTATGACAGCTCCTAAAATCTTTCATTGAGAACTATTGATTTTCCTTCAACAACATCTTTAATAGATGGCGTTTTACAACCATTCTTTTTCAGTACAACTTTTCAGAACTCTACAAATACCTCAAAAATTTAAGCTAGATAAAGTTTACTCAAATTAAGTAGAGTTCACTCAATTGGCCTTTGTCATAATTTTGGAGACAAATGCTTAAATAACATTCTTCTAAACTATACTGAAAGAATATGTTTCGCTACCAGATCGAATTTGTACATTGCAGCAATGATTGGTTTCTGTATTCTGTACTTCTGATCGTCAATTCAGTCATCATCAGTCAATATCCTTCATCTGCGCAGATCATTTAACAAGATGGCTGAGCAGTTCAAAATCCATCTGACATTGGTGCCGGGCCCATCCAGATTGGCTAAAAGGTGGCAGGGTACCATAGGCTCACATTTTCCGTGAAATGGAAACTTGTTTCAATGGTATGGATTAGGAAAATTGCACAATTCATTCCGTTCCTGAGTTGTCACAATGTACTAGATAGTCCTAACGTAACCTAACCTTTTTTTTTTGGTGTAATGGACGAAGTAATGCGGGGTGGGTAACCTAACCTAAGCTAACCTAACCTAACCTAACCTAACCTAACCTAACCTAACCTAACCTAACCTAACCTAACCTAACCTAACCTAACCTAACCTAACCTAACCTAACCTAACCTAACCTAACCTAACCTAACCTAACCTAACCTAACCTAACCTAACCTAACCTAACCTAACCTAACCTAACCTAACCTAACCTAACCTAACCTAACCTAACCTAACCTAACCTAACCTAACCTAACCTAACCTAACCTAACCTAACCTAACCTAACCTAACCTAACCTAACCTAACCTAACCTAACCTAACCTAACCTAACCTAACCTAACCTAACCTAACCTAACCTAACCTAACCTAACCTAACCTAACCTAACCTAACCTAACATAACCTAACCTAACCTAACCTTCCGTCTTCCGTCTTATGTTCTGCCAACGTTAAATCTGCTTTGTTAAGCCAGTATTGAACCAATTTAACGCTTGAATTCGATACCGTATTTTGCCCTTATCACTAGCGTAATATGATCCGCGAAACCCACAATCTTGGCTTTGTCAGTTAGATGTAGTCTCAGTACACCATCGTACATCAGGTTCCATAGCAATGGTTCAAGTACCGATCCCTGTGGAACACCTCCTGTTACCATGTAGTCCTTCGGACCCACGTCAGTGTCAGATATCTATTTCTAAAATTGTCCTTTATAATTTCCATAAGGCAGGATGGAGTATCGATACGTTGCAACACAGTTACAATTTCATCCAGATTTGCGTTTCCTTGAACCTTAATTCATTCAGATTTGTGTTTCCTTAATCCACATTGAAATTCTGAGAGGCCATCAATGGCATATCTTCTAGCCGTCCGTATATTAGAGCTTCCAAAAATTTACGGTAGGTAGGATGATGGGTTTTCCGAGTGTTTCTTATCCTGAGGCTACAGTGGGAGGGAAAAAGGAGAGACCCCTCTCTGTAAGTATGTGTTCATTAAAAGCGTTACTTAGTTGCTACAAGCGTTTACTTATTCCTTAGCACTTGGTTGGGGATGTCATTTGGAAACGGGGATTTTTTATTCTTCAACCTTGAGATTACTTGGAAAACTTCAGGAGCTGTTACTGGCGTAGATGAAAACCCATTACTGCTGGTATAATCCATCCAATGAGGCGGTGCACACTGCTCTGTCTTCATGTATCGATGTAACAAAAATAGAAGGTGTAATTGCAGAATTATGAAATTTGATACCAAGCTGTATGTGGTCATATTTAAGATAAATTTAAATTTTGGACCCAGTCGGACCGAGGGTGTCGTACAGCCATGCAAATTATTCCGGGTACTCAAAAATTCATCAGGCTTTAACACTGTATTGGAGCATGGTACATATATCTATGAAATTTAACATGTCATAATATTTTATACATATCAGTTGCGGGGCAAAATTTCGTCGGGATACAACGAGTCCTTTTGGTACCTCCCACACAAAAGGTCCAAACGCCTAAAAATAAATATATAAGTATAAAGAACGCTCAAGAGTGGAACTGGATTTCGACCAACGTTTGTAAAGCGTAATAGGCTTGCTTTGAGCAAATGTGTGCACAAATTTTGGAGGAATCGTTTGCATTAAATTAAAGGGAATTTTGCGTAGATTATAAATATAGTGGGAAACAGTTAAAGGACGTGGACCAAAATGTTTTTGTGTAGTATTGCACATTTTTCGTTTTAAAAGGTTAATGCATATATTTGTCAGAAGAGTTTCCTTTGTTGAATTCTAAAATAATATTATCATCTTCGAAAAATGTCATCAAAAATACGCATAAATCTACGCTTAAAGATACTTGATACATTACTCTTAAAGATATTGTCAATGTTAAGTTTTTTAAGCCGTTTTGAGCTTATATAGGATCAGAATTTATTGCAAGGCATCATTAAATCTTTGATTGTGCTGTTTGGACTATTTTTCCTGATATGAAAGAAGCGAGCTTCACGGATCATTTTGTGACTGGCTTCCTCAGATAAACAACCTTAAATTAAATAAATGTTTTCGGAAATAAAATGTTCAATATTTATATACATACCTATTGCCAAATTAAGATAACTAATAACATCGTAACCATGATTTAGTAATTTATGTACACTACTAGCTCATAATATCGTTGGAAGAGCATTAAATTATTATTCATGTTTCTATTAGGAACGTAAGTGCTTTAAAGTTTTTTTTATACCCTCACTTTAGTGTGACGAGGGTATATATCATTTGCTACGGAAAAAAGTGTAACACATCGAAGGAGTGACCTAAGACGCCAAGTATGTTCGGCGGAAATCCGTTTTGGGTCATTTTAAGTCGAATGAGCAATGTCCGTCCGTCTGTCTGTCTGTCTATCTGTCTGTCTGTCTGCTGGCTGGTGCGCACGATAACTCTCGAAAGGAGTAACCGATTGACTTCAAATTTCGTATGTGGTAATATTTTTTTCTATCTCCGGCTAAGTTCGAAGATGGGCCATATTGGTCCACTCCTTCTGGTACCTCCCCCACAAAGGGTTAAATGTTGTGCAATATTAATTCTTTAATAACTCCTATTATACGTATTCGAATCTTCTGAAATTCCACACATAGTATTAGTTTGTTAGTCTCTATCAACTCGAGGAAAATGGGCGAAATTGCCACGCCCCTTTTGGTACCTCCCACACAAATGCACCATTTTGCACTAAAAGTTAAAAGCTCATAACATTAATACCAGTGTTTGGAAATACTTGAAATTTTGTACAGTGTAATGCTTTTATAGTGCCTACAGTCCAGTGAAAAATGGGCGTTATTGCCGCGCCCCTTCTGGTACCTCCCACACAAATGCACCATTTTGCACCAAAAGTTAACAGTTTATAACATTAATATCAGTGTATACAATTACTTGAAATTTTGTACAGTGTAATGCTTTTATAATGCCTATAGTCCAGTGAAAAATGAGCGTTATCACCACGCCCCTTTTTGTACCTCCCACACAAAATGGCCAAATTATACCACAATTTAATATCTCAACGTTAATATACCAGTCCATATAAACGGTTACAATTCGGCACAGTGCAATGTATTTAAAGTATCTACTGTTCAGCGAAATATAGGTGTATTTCTTAAACACCTTCTGGTACCTCCCACAAAAATTTACAGAATAATTTGTGTAATATTCAATATTACATTACTCACAAAGTGAGGATATACCTTAGTCGGTTTACCCGACTGAAACTTTCTTACTTGTTTTCGTATTAAGAAACATTTAGACCTGCAGCAAAAGTACTTTTCTGTAATTTTGTGGATAATTTTTGTGAATAATAATTGGATATTTTCTATTTTATGTTAAAAGAGGACATGGTACTGATAATACTTGGCGAAAAAATGAAGATCATTACGATTTTTTCGGGATGACATAAAAAATTTTATTTTTTTAAGAATTCAATTAAATGCTATATACAAAAAGCTTGGATTAATTTCCCTAACAACCGAATTTTTTGCGTCTGTTTTACGACGCATATTTAAGATATTTTATTTTTTTTTTCGATGTGCACATTCAACCATTCACTTTGGCGCCCTCTCGTGGTGTCAAAAAGAGCTAAATCAAAAAATATTATTATTATTTATCTTAATTGGTTTGTTAAGATATTATGAGTACCAATTTTATCATTATTTGGGCCAATACATTATTATTGATCTTTGTTAATGGGACAGACCACTGTGCGGTGCCTGTTGTCGGAAGATTTATTTGACAATCCTATCAAGTACAGCGGCATCTCTCAGTGGTGATGCATTGCAGCATTTGAACTCCTTTTGAACAATTTTATATGCTTAGCCCCGTGGGTTTGAGTCTAGTTAATCGCATATCTTCTAGAAACATATTCTTTTGCTTCTCTTGATTCAGAATTTTCTTTTTGGCCTTGTTAAGTAACCTAATTTAACCTAACCTAACCTAACCTGATTAAGGTTGTATGATCCTTCGATTTGCGATTGGAGAAAATGATCCGCCGAATTTTAGATGAAAAAAGCATTTCGCATCTTAAATTTGCACAAGCGATTTTCAAATATTCGCCTGTTGCTGTATCATTGTCTATATTCTAATACAGCAACAACGGCATCAATAGGCATGTTTTCGTTACAAGCTAGCACTTTTAGTTTAGCACTTTGCAACGAAAACAACTGACTTCCACTAACTGGCACATAAGTAATAAGTGGCGGATTTTCACTATCTGGTAGCAATGGTGTCATGAGTTGCGAAGAAAGAACAGTGCGAAACAGACAAAAAATTCGTGAAAAGTATTTATAAAACATATATTTACTGTTCTATGTTCAATTGTTTACACTCTTTTGCAAATATTAAAATAATTTCCCATTTTTGTTCTTCTTCTTCCCGTTAATTCACAATAATTGATAAAATCTGTCCAAAAATGGGATGCCATATTGCTAAATATAGGGTGCCCAATCTGGCAACATTATACTCGATTAAGACATGAACACAAGCACCAAACTTCATCTGGAACTAATAGTGCTTAAAAGTGCTTAGCTCCCCATACAAATTAAGAACTTATGGTGTAACGAAAACATGCCTAATATCAGCAGCATCATTGCAAAAAGATTACGGAGAAGCATTTGAAATAACAAATATAGAAAGGACCATTGACACTTCAAATCAAAACAGTTTTCGCTAAATTGAACAAATAACGATTTGTTGTTGTTAATGCTGCATAAGACTTTTTTAACTATAAAGTTTAACACTAATTCCGAGAAACAAATAGGCGATTGAAACATTTTTTTTTTTTTGATTTTCAAATAAATTTTATTTGTTCAAAAATATATAATATTTAAAAATGTTGGTTCCAAATATATTTTCTTTGAATGCCAACATATGAAACAAGGCGATTGTTTCTCGTGTTTACCGGAGTGGTCGACCAATTGAGGTGTTTACCCCAGAAACGGTTAAGAAAATCTACAATATGGTATTTGACGGTAATTGTATTTTCTTTCGAATTAAAATCAATACGATCTAATATATACTCAACTTTTGTGTACACATCGCGTCATTCAGTTAATGCAGCTAATGATATCCGTCCGGTTGTTGGTGCCAAGTGCATTTGGATCAAGAAGTTGAAGTAAAATAAAATACATTTATGTACTTAGAATGGCGGCAATGTACACACACATACTCCAGATAATGAAGGGCAAGGCACGCAAAGGAAATTGAAGAGGACACACACGTTGTGGCACAAGGATGCACTAATAATAACAACAATACCACCACCATCAACAACAGAAGCAGTAACATGTACATCTTCACATTTATTCGTCATTTATTTTAAACGTAAAGAAAATATACAATATACGGAGGAACACCATTGAAAAACATTGGCAGAAAAGAAGAGCAGCATCAGTAGCACTTGAAACACACATACACGAAAATAGCATTGAAGACAACATTTGCCCAGTCGCAGACCGGCAATGGAAGGAAGACTTTGAGGCACCCAACAAAATAAACATCCAGTGTGAGAAGATACTCGAAGGAGGAACATTGAAGAAGAAACTCAACCTTGCACACTCACGACCGGACGGAAGGGCAGACAGACGGACGGACGGATGGACGGACGGATGGACGGACAAATGAGTAGTCAGTTAGCCAGTCATTTAGTTGCAGCCCGGATAGAGTTAGGGTATAAATAACAAGGACAACATTTGTTTGTCTTCCATACTTAAACTCTGCAAACTCCAGACCTTCATCTCCTTCTTCGGTGTCTACTTTTTTGCGGTACAAAATGTCGCCAAACCAATGACGCACAGTGATTTTAATTTAGAATGCAACATAATATAACAATTCAATAGAACAGAGAGGCAAATGGAAATACTAAGTTAAGTTAATAAATTTAATATCAGATACCATCAATCTCTAAGGTTGAAAATAGTAAAGTGGAAAGGCGATTTTATATAGGGGCCATATCTCAGAGACATCATACAGGTGGCTCTGGACAAGTTGGCTAGATGGCCCAGAAGCAGCGGTTTGGGCGTTAAAGCAAACAACACAGAATTGGTTCTCTTTACTAGGATGAATAATGTCCCACATGTGGACCCTCCTTCTCGAATAAATGGAACAGATCTAGTCTTCTGTGGAAGAGCAAAATTTTTAGGAATAATTCTAGATAGGAAACTGTTATTTTGACTTGACGTACTGAAACGTGTAAGGAAGGCCAACGTCACCATATATTCCTGCAGGAAGGCTATAGGGTCGCGTTGGGGCCTCTCTTCGAAAATCGTCCATTACACTCAGAAAAAAATGAACCCAAAGATAAGTTAAAATCAACTAAACTTGAGGAAAATTAAACTTCATATGGCGCTAAAGCAATTTTTTCCCAAATCAAGTTCACATTTGTCCTTAATATTATCAAATGTTTTGAACTTAGTTTTAATACTAACTTGAATTTAGTAAATATTCCTTTATATCTAGTTCAATTGAACTCATATTAAGCAAAAATTAACTCAGTTTAAGTAAAAATTTACATGAAATTTGGAAAAAATCTAGTTAAATGTTCACTAAAATCAGGTACACTTTTACTTGAAATCAGGAAATTTTTAGTAAAAATTAAGAACATTTGAACTAAAATCAAGTAATTTTTTTACTAAGATTAAGTTACATTTTTATTAAATGGAAGTAAAATAATTCCTCAAATCAAGTTCAATTTTACTTGAATATACGAAAATTAAACTAAAATGTAAGAAACGTTTAACTATGTATAAATGAGTAATTTTTGAACTTGCAACTTGTAGAAGTAAACTAAATTTTAGTTCATTACTACTAATATAATTCAGCAAAATATTCTCGGGAATTTTCCAATAAATATTTTGCTCCAATGTATTTGAAACAAATTCAAAAAACCTGAAACAAGCAGAATTCTCATTTAATGTCTCAATCTTATATCTTAAGTATTTCACATACAATCCTATATATTTGCTGCGAAGTTAAATTACTTAACTTCGCAGCTGCTGTTTGAAATGATATTTGAGCAGTTAAGGAAAGAATCTCTTGAAACGAACGGGAATATTTTGCATAACGAATATTCAAGGATTATTTGAAAACCGTATTATAAATTTCAGAAAAACATGAACTAGAACTAGGTAAATTCGGATATTTCTAGTTAAAATTTCCTAAAATTATTTATTTTCGAGGAGTAGTAAATGTTTCTTCGACGCTAGGAAATCCTTCCTCGGTGAAAGTCAAAATTTACCAAATATTAGGAAATTTTTACTTGGTCGATGGAAATTTAATTTTTCTGAGTGTAGATATATGTAGCAGTAGTTCGTCCAATAGTAGCAGTAGTCCGTCCATTGTGGTAAGGTGGACGGCAACTGACCAACCTACTATCAAGCGGAGCCTAAAGTACTACGGCGACTGATTCCCAACAACCACTACTGCCGAATACTATGATGGCGAGAAAATTTGAAACCAGAGCGGCATTAAGATTAAACTGCCTAGTAATGTGGAGGTTCAAGAACTACGGTTATATGAGCATATCAAATTGTAGTGCTATGACAACCGACCGAGTGGACTATATACCAACGGTGGTCACTCTCGAGAGGAACTCCATCATTATTATACCAGCCAGAGAAGAGTGGGTTGGTAGAATTCTATACGGATGGTTCGAAGCTTGTTGAAAATGTTGGCTTCGGAGTACACTGTGAAGAACTTAGTTTGGCTATAGCTTACATACTACCAAATACCTGGAGTCTTTATTAAGCCGAAATAACGGCAATATTGAAAATTCATTTACTCGGACATCCAAGCTGCCATCAATTCTCTGGAGACCACATCCCTAAATTCACAAACAGCCCTCGAGTGCTGCAGATCGCTTAACTATATGGCTGAGCAGTTTAATATACTCGTACACCTCATATGCTGACTGGGCATAGCGATATCCCGGGGAACTGCAAAGCCGATAAACTTGCTAGGAAAGGGACGACATTACAAATTCTTGAAGAATTTGCATACATATAACGGTGCGCCACTATCCACGTGCAGGCTTTGGCTTAGGCCAGAGGCAATCAGACAGTCCAACGAAAGATGGACAGTGGGGATGATGAAGAAGTGGAGAGCATAGAGCACTTGCTATGCGACTGTCCCGATTTGAGTAAAAGATGACTGGACTTACTGGGTTCCGATATTCGTACTATCGATAAATTTGGTTGGTTTCGATGAGGGGAATTTCAGCCCGTGGTAACACTAGGGACCTAATCAGAATTTGTTTTCAGTAGATTTAGCCATGTCCATCTGTCTGTCCATGTATTCTTGTGATCAAAGTGCAGAGGCATTTCTTAGATTAGAGACGAGCCCTAGAAAATGGGACATATCGGTTCATGTTTTGCTTTAACCCCCTACATATAGGTCACCACCGATGTCACTTCTTGACACTCCGGAGAACACATTTTTCAATTGATCTGGCTTACATTTTAGAATTCACACTTTATATATGTATAGCCCCCATATAAAAGTCCCCACCGATATCACATTTTGATGCTCCAAATAACACATTTTTCAATTGATCTGGTTGAAATTTAAGAACTCATACTGTACTAGGCGTACCCCGTGCGTGCGCTTCGCAGCCTTCAAATTTAATTTCAATGAAACAGAACCATATGAGAAGTATTTCGTATGAGAACTTCAGACAAATAAGAACAAAATCCACGTTAGTTCCAATTGCAAATATTGAATGCAAAACTATTCGCTCAAAGTGCAAAACTTTATCAAAACTCCACATGCATCCATGGCAACGACAAGCTTTCCCACACCACCCATTGGCTTTTGGGTCATTAGATTTCTATGAATTACAGATATAACAAATTGCAAAACTGTTGGTGCAATAGTTTTCCAAATATCTATTATATTACAATCAAGTCGTATCGCCGATATCTTCCTTACTAAATTTTAAGGAAATTGGAAGGAATGTTTGAAGGAATTGCCATATTAAAATCCAGGACCGCTCTGCATTTTCAAAAATCGAGTCGTATGGCCGCAGCTACATGCATTTATATATAGTTTGTTATCACATCATGAGAGTGCCATTAAAAA
The DNA here is from genome assembly GCA_963930755.1 of Eudasyphora cyanicolor. NCBI lineage: Eukaryota > Metazoa > Arthropoda > Insecta > Diptera > Muscidae > Eudasyphora > Eudasyphora cyanicolor. The sequence continues at coordinate 177,325,781 of OZ005736.1, read as the reverse complement.
TGCTATGGTTCTCCAGATTTCTTTATTTCGATCACTTTTTACGGAAATAAAAAATAAATTGGGATAACTCTGAATCGATCTAATTTTTTTTTCTCGAATTTTTTATAAAAAATGGTCCATATGTACTCTGATGGTGTATATTTTGGAGTGAGCACAACTTTGGTTCAGAAGTTACATTATTAAAACTGAAAATCTTCACCAAAATACAAAAAAAAAATATTTGTATGTACTTGCAACTATGTTTTGTGTGGATTTTTTTTTCAAATATTATATAAAATACACCATCGGTTGAGTACATATAGACCTTTTTTTATAAAAAACTAGCTGGACCCGGTCCACTTCGTTGCTCCGGCTTTTGGATTTCCGATCCCGTCTATTTTTGGAAAAATCACGTGGACCGCCAACGAATACATATACACAAAAGCACAGCACTCTCGCTAACAAATTGTTCAAGATATCTCAATTTGAAAACTTGGATCACGAGGGCTAGGCCACACACATCGGCCTGATCCCGCCCATTTTTGAACCAATCACGTAGACTGCCATCGGATACATAAACACAAAATTACAGCACTCTCGCTAAAACATCGTGCAAGATATCTCAATTTAAAAATGTGGCTTATATGGGCGGATTCACGCCCACTTAATATATCTAAAATTCAAGTACCCTATTTTCACCACCCCCACACATGTACATTCTGTGAAAATTTCAAGAAGATAGGTCTAGCCGTTTAGACGTCTATTCGGTGCCACGCCCATTGCTGCGATCCCGCCCATATTTGGACCAATTACGTAGACTGCCACCAGATACATATGTACAACGTTACAGCACTCTAGCTAACAAATTGTGCAATATATATATATTTCAAAATTTGGCTTATATGAGCGGGGCCACGCCCATTTCAAGAAGATCGGTGCAGCCGTTTAGACGCCTATACGGTACAAACAAACAAACCAACAAACACACATTCTTCTTTATATATATAGAAGATAGATAGATTTAAGGAAAAAAAATTTGATCTATTCTGAGATATCGAAATTATAATTTTTTTTCCTCGAAAAGTGGCCGAAATAAACTGTTTTAGATAAAGTTAGTATTATTTATGTAATGAACGTGGAAAAAGCTTTAAGAAAAGATATTTTCTATTTCCAATTTTTATGTTTTGTAGTCGGTTTCGTTTAGAATTACCCCATACTTTCCATATATTTATGCAATTTTTTTGGATGATTTTTGAAATCACCCATTTTTCATTTTTGTGACAAGATTTAAATATTATTGACATATCCTTCTGATATTTCGCATTTTTGATTCATATATCGCCAAAAAAATGTTCCATATTTTGTGTATATATTATGCATATTTATTCCCTACACCACACTGTGGTACAGGGTATAAGTTTGTTTCACGGCAGATGTTTGTAACACCTTAAAATAACACAGCTAGACCCACCTTAAAGTATACCGATCGACTCAGAATCACTAGCTGAGTCTGTCTGAGTCTGTCTGAGTCTGTCTGTCCGTCCGTCCGTCTGTCCATGTAAAGTTGTTCGTCGACTACAGGTCGCAATTTCACTCCGATCGTTCTGAAATTTTGCAGTGTAGAGTATTTCGCGGCTGTTAAGATCGCTATTGAATTTGGTTGAAATCGGTTCAGCTTTAGATATAGCTCCCATATATATCTTTCGTCCGATTTGGCCCTTTAGTCCTATAGAAGCTGTATTTTACATTCGATCGTTTTGAAATTTAGAATGGTAGAGTTTCTTGATCCATGAACCAACATTGCTGAATTTGAAGAAAATCGGTTAAGATTTAGCTATAGCTCCCATATATATGTTTCGTCCGATTTGGCTTTAGTCCTATAGAAGCTGTATTTTACATCCCATAGTTTTGAAATTTAGAATAGTAGAGATTCTTGATCCATGAACCAACATTGCCGAATTTGAAGAAAATCGGTGCAGATTTAGATATAGCTCCCATATATATCTTTCGTCCGATTTGGTCCTTTAGTCCTATAGAAGCTGTATTTTACATCCGATCGTTTTGAAATTTAGAATGGTAGAGTTTCTTGATCCATGAACCAACATTGCCAAATTTGAAGAAAATCGGTTAAGATTTAGCTATAGCTCCCATATATATGTTTCGTCCGATTTGGCCCTTTAGTCCTATAAAAGCTGTATTTTACATCCGATCGTTTTGAAATTTAAAATGGTAGAGTTTCTTGATCCATGGACCAACATTGCCGAATTTGAAGAAAATCGGTGCAGATTTAGATATAGCTCCCATATATATGTTTCATCTGATTTGGCTCTTTAGATCCAATCGTTTTTATACCCTACACCACACTGTGGTACAGTGTATTATTTAAGTATAAAATGTCCCAAAAGTAAATTTATGTAAACAATTTATACATGAATTACAAAATTTATATATCAGAGTTATTCAATATTACGAGAGTGGTGTAGGGTATTATATAGTCGGCACCGCCCGACTTTAGCCTTTCCTTACTGGTTTTTGGCATATTTTTGATATGCACTCAAATTATTTAAATTTGAGTGATGAAACGTCTTAATACAAATTTTGGTTCAAGTCGTATGAAAATTTAAAGATATGATTGCGTCACTTGAGTTCCTCTGTCATAAATACGCCAGGGGAATCGCGATTAACAAGGAAATAAGGGATCAATAGAATCCTCGATTTGATGCCATATTTGTATCGAGCACCTCAAAATAAGACGAAAAATTAACGGACATTTTATCGATATCTTACCTATTTATGGAGTTATTGACGATAAAATTTGAAAAAATCTAATTTTTTAAACTTTAACGTCCGTCGTATATAAAATCCTTTGTACGTTTGTTAGTAACGCATGATCTCCGAAACCATAAGAGCGAATGTGCTAAAAATTTAGCAATAGATTCAGCTTGGTGTCATCTGTGTTCTAGAATTATTTTCCCCGCGTTAAATGGTCAAGTTATTTGCAAAATTTGCATTTCCAGGGTGATTTGACTGAAATTTAAAATGTATGTCTGGATTGTCTTGATAATAATTTATACGCATGATTCTAACCGGTAGATGGCGCTGAAGTGGACTCATGGACAATGTACATTTCTCTGACGATTTTTTCCTGAAACTCGGGATATATGTATTTTTGGATAAAATATCAATGAATTACAAACCAATACATCCCAAACAGAACGGGCAGGACAACGTCTGCTGGAGTCAGCTAGTTTATATATAAGTATGTATATAGAAGAGGTGACGTTAGTTACTACGCTTATAACTCAAGAACGCCTAGACCGATTTCCATGATTCGCACCATTCCGGATCTGACAACATGACGGCGAAAAATAATTATCTGACGGTGGTTAGTGTAGCAAAAACCACATTTTCAATAATTTATTATTATTTAAGTTAAGTTAAGTTATTTAAGAAGCTCTCAAAGGAATATCTCAAAAGAACAAACTGAGGTGACAAAAGCAATTGTCACTATTTCAGTACTTAAAATATCTTCTAAGAACAATGAGCCTACACACCGATGTGCATATATACATACAGATCTCGGATGATCATCGGATGTGCTGATTTTGAGCTACAAAGCTGAAATTTTGAATATGGATGAATAAACTCGAGTCCTGTATAAAAGCCGGGCTTTTCACAGCACTATCAAAAATGTGTGTATTATTTTTATCCTTTCAGAAGCATTTTTTAGAAACAAACCTAAATCATTGTAAATATGTATGTAGTACTATACATCAATAATATACCTTCTAGATACTATGGAGGAACAATTAGGATTAGTCAATCGGGTGTGTCGCGGCCCACATATCCTCAAAATTTGAGAACGGATCGTTCGATTTTCACGATTTTGGGATTGATAGATTCGTATTGGACTCAGAAGTGACACTGGGAGTAGTCAAAGGGCGCCCCTTGGACCGGACTCAACACAACCGCATAGCTCGAGAAGGGAACTTGCGAATTTTGCGATATTGAACGTGATGTATTTGTATGGGCTCAAGGTAGGACTTTATGGAGAAACATTTAGGATTTGTCAAAAGGGCGTGGCGCGCTCGGCATATCCTCATAGCTCGAGTATGGATAGTTCGAATTTTCACGATTTCGGGCTTGGTGTATTCGTATTGAACGATCATACTTAGGAAAATTTAGAATTGGTCAAATGGACTTGTCGCGACCAACACAACTTCATAGCTCAAGAATGGATAGTTGGATTTTTGCTATTTTGGTCTTGATAGATTCGTATTAGCATTAGGAAGGGACCCCATGTCGGAAAATTAAGGATTGTTCATAGCGACGCGACACGGCCATTACAAACACAAAACTAGAGAACAAAACTTTTGATTTTATTATTTTGACCCATCAAGATCGTATTGGTTCTATGATGGAAACTATTGAGAAAACTTTAGGAATGGTCAAATGGGCGAGTCACAGCGAACACAATCCCATAACTCGAAATCGTTCGTTTTTCGCGATTTTGGGCTTGACGAATTCGTATTGGCCCAGGGGACACTATTTAGGAATATTTGAGATTGGGCAAAGATGAGTGGTATGACACAACACAACACATATGGGCATTTTATGTATATGGGCATTTCCAACGAGATGTCAACGGAAGCCAAAAAATTAAAAGTCTATAAAAGTATGTTGTTTTACTATTTTTTTATAGGGAATCTATCAAATTTAACTAATTTTCCCAAAAACTAAATTAATTCATAACACATTTTAAAATATTTGAGTGCAAATTCGAATAATTGCAAAATTTATGTTTTAAACATGTGTATTGCATGAAATTTTCTGATTAATGGTCTCTTTTAAATCTTGATTTTTATTTAAGGGATATAAGAAAAATAATTTTTGTTGTGAAAATAAATATATTGAATATATTAAAAATCATTTATAATTAACCTTTGGATGTCTAGCATCAAAAGTAGAAAAAAAAAACGATGGAATAAAATTTCGCGTGCGAATGTGATTAAAATTAAATAAAAGATAAAGTACTTAATATTTTTGAATAAAATAAAAAACATTATAAAGATACATGAATCAATGACATTTTAATAATAGTCGCATTAAAATATTCCTTCAGGTTTCGTTGAAATCTGTGTTTGATTGGTTTGCTTTGAAAGCGACTTCTGTTTTTGTCGCGTGCGAATGGCTTGGTTTTTTCTCATTATCTTGAAAAAGAACAATTGGCCAAAACCAACCTTAGCACCAATTATAGTGCTAATCAAGAGCTATAAGTTTCGCCTTGTGTCAAAAGGAAATTATGTTTTGGCATATGTTTTTTTCAATTTGAATGCGTACGAGTGTCGCATTCGATATTGGAGAAATGCCCATATGTATTTGGTGGCAGTATTCGTGATTGGCCCACAACTGCACGGGATCGGAATCTATTAGTATTTATACATATAGAAGATATTGTACTTAATCGCCCCTAGTGAAAATGTCCAAATTTTTCTATTAAATGATCCTTCCGATTCCGACTACTTGACTACTTAGCCCATATTGAAATAAATCGTCACTATGGAAAATGAAGTATATCAGTCCATGTTTTTATAGGCAGGGATGCCAACTTAGTGCTTTCGCACTAGATTTAGTGCTTTTCAGACCACTCAATACGCGAAAAGTTGTCAGTTAGTGCCAATTGAAAAAAAGCACTACCCAGCAAAAACTTGGTAAGTACATGTCATTACCACTTGCATTACCAGGTAATGACATATCATTACCCCCTGCATTACATGTAGTCAAGAAATAATGACTTACTTATATTGACATAAATATGTACTTATTTGTAAGTTATTTTATGTCGGGTATTATAAAATATACGACAACGCCAATTTTTATTTTCTAATCTAATCAACTTTTCTTCAATAAAAACTGTTGTTGTTGCATATTTTACAATACCCATCTTAAATTGTCTTACAAATTCATATCTATGTATGTCAATATAAGTAAGTCATTATTTGCCGACTACATGTAATGCAGAGGGTAATGACATGTCTTACATGCTAATGCAATATACAATAACATGTACTTACCATGTTTTTGATGGGAATATTCCGAGTGAAAAATATGTCTCGTTGTATTTAATTATATATGATAAGTAAATGGTTATGACAATCATTACTGGTAAGGTGATATTTAACCCCTTATTAAAATGACAATAATAACTACTTATATGTTGGATCTTCGTAAGCGTAGGGGTAAGTAGTTATTTGTTAGCTCTTCGTATGCTTGCATGGAAGTACTTTCCTCCAATATCATGCCCATGCAAAAATAATCTGAAGGGTGGCTAAATGGTAAGTCATTATTTCTTTTGAATTTCACTTACCCGCCAGGTTACTTGGTAATGAGAGTTTTTGAATAAAGAAATTCGACTTTTGCTACACCATATGTATGAACTTCAAGATTGATGGCAAATCTTGAAGTTCATACATACGCCACAATTTGCATCAAATCTTTACGAAATTTGGCATAGAAAAGTTCATGGAGCCAATAATAAACTCTGGAAAATTTTATGAAATTTGTGGCAGGTTTTGATATATCCGTCATATGTACTGATATACCAATTTTGGGTCTAAGCGCCATAGAATACCCGTTTCTCATCAGATCTATACACTAAAAAAAAAGCGTACTGAAAATCAATGAATTTTTCGTAAAGTTTAAGATTTCGGCAATGATTTCGAGCCAAAGACAATCGCTATAAAAATAAGAAGGTTTCATAGTTAATTTAAAGACGTGAATAGTATTTGTTTTGAGGATGCATTTCATAGAATTAAGAATTTTGGGTAATAAAACTAATTAAGTTTGGTCTTAAAATAAGCACATTTTTGCGTAAATTTAAGTATGGCGCGTGCTTATTTTTAGTAAAATGTCATATAATTTAAAACATTATCGTAATAAAATTTAAAATGTTTGTCCTTGATATAAGAATATACTGGTAATTAATTTAAGGCATACATGAATTTAAATACAGTTTTTTTAAATATGTATGGAAAATTCGTTACATTATGTATATTGATTATAATGTTACTCTTTTAAATGAATCATTTTCTTTGAAATCATTTACTATTCATAGAAAATTCAATAACACAACACTTTATCTTTCTAAATAAATATTTTATTTGTTATATTCTATATTGGAAAATACAAAAAAAATATAATACATATTACGGATAACCTTGAACATTTTATAATTTAAAACAGTATGTAATTGTATAAAGACAAATCGGCCAACACACCATGAAGTTTGACTTTTATTCGAATATTATATTGTTATGTATCGATTCTATAGCGGGATTCGTTTCTCTATTTGTTGTCCATGAACAATTTTTATCGGAACCGACCTTAATGATTTTTAACCTAGAATTTGGCTGGAATTTAAATAGAAATTATATAAAACAAATATTATATTATTTATCATATAGGTTGGATGCTCACTCATTTCCTGCAATTTGTAAATTTTTAATTCCCCACTGCATTTTTCATATATCCAAATAAAGTTCAATTGCGCGAACTAAAATAAAAATAATTTGAATAGAAATCAAACAGGATGATTTATATACGATAAAGTATTAAAATAAATTTTATCATATAACTGTCACAAAATGTTGAAAGATAAGAGATATATTAAAATCTTTGGAATATACTTACTTACACTGAAATATTTAGTCACTCTTCTACGACACAAATTCTCATAATAGATCCATACAAAATTTGCTGTACTAAAAGTTAAAAAAAATATTTATGTAAGATATTATTAATAATAGAAACTGATTGTTTTGAAAGTGGCGAAAGTGAAATTTTTCATATAAACTGAGTTATCAAAAATAATTTTCTCAAAAAAATCAATCGTGACTTAGATTTTAAAATCTTAAGTTTTGTTAGCAAACAAAACTACAAAAACTTATTAAAAATTACTTCTGTAAAACTAAAGCTAATGCTGCTTATGACATTCTTAACCCTGGTGTTAGATTAGCAAATCTGTACGAATCCTAGATTAAGAGTCCATTTGGTCAACATACATTTTTCATATAAAATGAATGTGGAAGACAATATTTTATATTTATTTTTATTCAATACTTCGTGAAAAGAAAGCAGCTTATTTACAATTATTTTTGAGCAAAAACGCTTATTATTTTGATTTTAGTAAAACTAAAATATCCCTTGGACAAAATTATAAGGCAATATATATACATACATACATATATATATACAAAAATTGGACCAAATGGGCCTAATCTAACAGCAGGTTTAATTATGAAGTTCTTATGAAGCAATTATGAACACGAAATCAGGGAAAAATTTAAACTAAATTTAAAAAAAGGAAAAAATCTTTTTAAATAAATTATATTTGGAAAACTTTTTAACAATAACTTTGTTTGTGTGAAAACACGTATTTTATATGTGAACGTCAGTTCGCAAATATATTTTGTTCTAATACATTAATATATGCGTGCCAAATTAAATTTCTTGATTTTCAAATAAAATATATTTGTTCAGAAATACATAATACTTACAAATATTGTTTCCAAATCAATTTCCTTTCAATTCAAACATTCCCATGTAGGTGTATGCAAGTTATAAATGGCATTCAGCACTGCATTTTCATATATCCATCACATTTATCTTCAAATATTGCGTGATCTAAAATTAAAATAATTAAATTTTTTCTGAAAATAAATCAAATAAAATTATCTATAAACAAAAAAAAATGCAAATAAATTTTATCATATCACAATTGGAAAACGCTGAAAACTAAGAGAAATATTTCAACCGTTCATATATAATACTTACGTTGAAATATTTTGTAAAATTTGCAACTCTTCTCACAAAAGACCCATTCTAAAATTGTTTTACTAAAAAAATTAAAAAAGATAGTTATATGTATAACATATTATTAATAATAAATTTCTATATTGCCACAAATAATTTTACATTTCTGCATTATGCGCTGGTATTTTTAATAAATAAATACTTTCAATTAAAATGTGTTTTGTTAATTTTGTAATTGCCAATAAGATGTTTATTTCAGGATAATAATATTATTTGTCACGTACCTAAACAGTTTCCCATTGTCTCTTTCAGTATTACAAAATCTATTACTCACATTTTTGTCATCCATTTGGCACAAATCTCTTCACAGGACTTACAAACAAGATCTCCTTCAAAAACGCATGTACATCGCCATAAATAACAGACAGGAAAAATAACTATGACACACGCACTCCCTTATCACAGAGATCGATGGTGACGCCGACGGCATAACCACATGCATACACACATGTACACGACGGTTTCATTTGTTGTTGTTGCTATGCTTTAGCAAAAATAACTGTTAACAGCCCATATTAAAATTATTTTCGGTGCAATATGCACGTATGTATGCACGTATACTTACATATTCACAGCAATCAAATTTTTTCACAACTCGCGTCCCGAAAACAGACAACCGTTTCCTTCCATCGCTTGTAAATAACTGACGATTTAAAAGAAAACGAACAACAGAACTGTTTTCTATTTTCTCTTCTAGCATTCCATAACAATTATTGATTCACACATTACCAAACAAAACTGATTCTCCGAGCGAGAGAGGGAGGGAGAGATTGTATAATTCTCTCGTATGTATTCTTAAAAATAATGACAATAGTCATAAAATTTATTACCAAGACAGCCTTTCCTTTAAGGGGAACATAGCCTTAAATTTATTACTCAAATATCTCATACTGTTAATTAAGTCCGATTCGGCATTAAAACTATGACATGTCTACGTCGTAGTGTTAATGTAGAAAATCCTTAAAAGTATTGAAATATTTCTTAAAATAATGCGGATTGTCACAAAAATAATGATTTTTTTCTTTAATTTAAATGCGTACATTTAAAGAAGCGCGTACACAAAACTAATGATTAGATAGACATTAATTCAAATTCAAAAAACTTTATATTAAGGAAAATTTCGTAAAAAACGTGTAAATTTTCATTATTTTAATGAAAATTGTCATTGAATTGATGCCGAGGTAGCATTCTTAATATAAGAATGTGTCATCATTAGTTTTATTACTATTTTTTTTTTCAGTGTAAGTACATACACTTTAGTATACAACGGTTCCTCCAACCAGAAATAGACACATACAATTTAATGAAAATTGGTTCAGATTTAGATATAGACTCCACGACATATATTTCCCAATGTTGAATGTAGACGCGTTAAATTTTTCAACTAACGTTAAAAAATTTGGCGAAAATAGGTACAGATTTAGGTATGTCCCCTTTAATATTTCTATATCCTGATTTAAAATCTAAGCGCCATAAAATAAATTGTTTTAGCATATTATTCTCATTAAGAAAACAACTTTGATACAAGTGACAAAACATATTTCTTTTCATTCTGCTCTGATGGGGGCGGATATAATGTTGTCGTCTCTACCGACAAAAGCAATATTGTAGTTTAGTGCCTTTTTACGCTTTTTAAATTTTTCATTACGCTTTTGCTTCGGAAAAAGTTGGCATCACTGTTGATAGGTATAAGTCAAAGTCAATGAATATAGAAGATGTGTCATCGCATGTTTGTTTACATTTTCTCTAGTTACGAACGAATAGAAATGATTTTTCAAACGCAAAAAAATAGTTTTTCGTTGTCTTTTCTTGAACTTTTTTTTTTGATTTTAATTTTCTGATCGTGATAATTACAAAAAAATCGGGAAAATCGATCTGAGAATACGAGAAAACCCATACCCGCTGATATAAAATTCCTATTCGTTCGTCACTCTCAGCTACTCGTTATGCGACGGCACATCTTTTAACCTAAGTATATACCTGGCATTTAGAAACGTACTTTGTTTAACCTGCAAACGTTCATAGTAATAATGGTTACATTTGTTGGCAAACATTGGAGTCGACCCTTTCCGAATTTAGTCTTTAAATTTTTTAAGTGTTTTCACGAAAGTTACTAAACTTTTGTTTCAACGTGAAGGAAATATTTTTTACATTTGTCGCTCTCATAATTTAAAGCGTATTCCGTCTTTATTCAAAACCAGTAAGGAAAGGCAGAAAGTCGGGCGGGGCCGACTATATAATACCCTACACCTCCCTAACAATGCCAAAAGGTCATTGCGATAATAATTTGTAATAATTGGTGAATGGGTAGGAACATATTATCTAGTTCTGAACCGATAATCTCTAAATTAAGCAATATTCGTACCTAAATTGATAAACATCTTTCTGGGAAAATTTTAATGGTCGGAAGCGCTTTGAAACCAAATCAGGAGGAACATATACATATATGGAGGTTATATATAAATCTGAACCGATTTTCCCTGAATACTCATTCACGTAAAAAGACCTCTTTGTGTCGAATTTCGTACTGATCTGATATAAAATACAGTCTCCGTGCTTACATAGCAAATCGGGGGTAACATATATATGGGGGCTAAATCTAAATCTGAACCGGTTTTCTCCGAATTTGGCAGTATTCCTTCATGTAGAAAGAAACCTCTTTTTGCCGAATTTCGCACTGATCGGATATAAAATAACATTTTACAGCACTTACATGTCAAATTGGGGGTAACGAATATATGGGGGATAAATCGATTTCTTCCTAATTTACAAGGTTCATTCATATAATAAGAAACCTCTTTCTGCCGAATTTCATACTGATCGGATATAAAATAACATATTTACAGCGCTTACATGTCAAATCGGGGGTAACTTATATATTGGGGCTATATCTAAATCTGAACCGATTTCCTCCAAATTTAACAGTGTTCATTTATATAATAAGAAACCTCTTTCTGCTGAATTTCATACTGATCGGATATAAAATACGTTTTCTACAGCGCTTACATGTAAAATCGGGTGAAACATATATATGGGGGTTATATCTAAATCTGAACGGATTTTGTCCGAATTTGGTAGTGTTCATTCACGTAACAAGAAAACTCTCTCTGCCGAATTTCGTACAGATCGGAAATAAATTACGGTTTCTATAGCGCCAACATGTCAAATCGGGTGAAACATATATATGGGGACTATATCTAAATCTGAACTGATTTTCCCCGAATTTAGCAGTGTTCATTTATGTAATAAGGGAACTCTCTCTGCCAAATTTCGTACTGATCTGATATAAAATACTGTTTCTACAGCGCTTACATGTCAAATCGGGGGTAACATATATATGGGGGCTATATCTAAATCTGAACCTATTTTGACCAATTTCAATAGGGATCGTCCTTGGGCCAAAAAAGAGCACTGTGCTAAATTTCATCACAATCGGACCATAAATACGACCCGCACTTTGATTACAAGAATATATGGACAGACAGACGGACATGGCTAAATCGACTCAAAAATTGATTCTATGACGATCGGTATAATAAACTATGGTTCTATTTCTTCTCTTTTTGGGCGTTACAAACAAATGCACAAAGTCATAATACCCTATACCAAAGTGTGCTGTAGGGTATAAATATGGTCCAAATACCTACAGGCACATTCGAAGAAAATGGTTATTTAAACACAAAATTACCAAAAAAAATATTTTTAATGCTTATATTTTGCGCGTGTATTTGGCACCATATTACTCCAGAAAATATTATGTCTTCTCCAAACCACTGTGAGTTGTTTCGAGGATGAGAAAAAAGTTGGGGTATGTTTGCATTGTCACACCATTTAACACTAACACGTGTTGTTGTGTTATGGTTAAATGCGTGACATGTTGCAGCAAAAATAACAGTCTGAGCAACAAACCAACCAACCATCCATCCCTCCATCCATCCATTCATACCCACCAAAAGGAGAGCAAAAACAAGGAAAAGGATGGTTTCAAGTGCCAAAAATGATGCTGTTGCATACACCAGATAAGGATTGATGTCTGCCAAAGAGCATAATTTCTGGCAGAAACGTAGGTACTTTTTCTGCACACGTATTAGTGTGTGTGTGCCGGCACAATGTTTTGGCTAATATAATGGCCAACACTTTTCTCCATTCAAAAAAAAAAAACACACACACAGGACCATGAAATCTTCGAAGTTGAGGAAATTTATAACTGTTAAGGTCAAAATGGCGTCTAAATTATTTAAAGTTGGAGACTAAGTAAGTACAAGGTTCCATAACTATTTTCGTTGGTTCTATTCTCCTTGGAATGTTTGAAAGTCATATTTCAAGCACGAAAATATACAAGGACGAAATGTTTCCAAGATAACGATGATGTCAGTGAAATTATGTAGACACTCTATCGGAACTCTAAATCTAAAAAAATTGGCAAGATATGTCCTCCGTCCTCTCAAACTTATTTGTTTAACTTAGCAGACTCCAAAGCCTTGCAAATTGTATATGTACATTAAAATTACATTCTGCAAAAATTAATATGACTAAAATAATTGCCAAGGAGTAGAATATAAAATATAAAATATAGATTTTGTTTAAATAATATGATTCTAATACATTGGAATAAACTTAGAAGCTTCTTTTAGGTGATTCCAAAGGAACGGGTACTGAGCATTTTCCTTATTTTGATCAATAAAATTTGTAACCACAATTCTTAAAGGGTGGTTTATTTAGATATACTTAAGTGTTACCTACTGACATGCAAGGAAATTAAATAAAAGTTTTAATAAAATAAATATGGTTGATATATTTATCACCTCACAGTGGGAGGAATTCCAAAAAAAAAAGGAAATAATTCTGCCGTTTCTTAACCCGACGACCGATTGCGACCAAACTTGGCATGTTTGTAGAAGAGGTATTACAGGAGTTAAGTTTTGAGTTCGGGCAGACTGTGGTATACAGGGGCGATTCATAAAATCTTTTTGTTGTGTGTATGCTAGTTACTAAGGTCTACAAAAGGCTTTTTGCACCTAACAGTTATCTTGTATTGTTATCGAGATATCTGCAATTGAAAATTTAATTTTTAATTTTTTCCCCAACCCTGTGGGGAAACCCTGTGCTTCGATTTGTAAATATCGAAGCAGAATTCCACCGATATTATACGCTTAAACACGCCAAGATTGGCAACAAAATTTCCTATATAATGAAAATTGGTTCGGTACACCCAATAGGACAAATTCGATTTTTTGTAATATTTTGGGAAAAATGTATATGTCGATATAACATATCTGCTATTATCTTACAGGAAACTTTCCAGAGAATGTCCTCAAATAAAGAATTCACGGGTATTTTTACCAAACCTCTCCAATTTACACCACTTTTTACACAAATTTCAAAAGTAAGCCACATTTTCTCCAATCGCAAAGCCAAAATGTTAAAACTTTTAGCCTATTTATATATGATAAGGTGTTTTAAGTAGAATTGCAAACGGAATCTGAAACCCACTTTTTAGTATAAAAGATATAGTGGAAAATCCAAAAAATTCAATTTTTGGGGATTTTCAAAATTATTTTGGTAATTGTTGAATTGAATTGAAATTACAGAATTTTTTACGAAAATTTCAAAACATGGCTACATTTTCGACATTCGCAAAGCTTGGATATGAAAACCTTTACCATTTTTATATGTAGTAATGTGTTATACGATAAACCACAAAAGGAATTTTGAGCCCGGTGTATTACTATAACAGATTTTGGGGAAAAACAAAAAAATCTTTCTTTTTGGCGGAATTTCGAATTTATTTTCAGAATTGTGAGATTTTTTATAATATTATAATTGGCCTTTATTTCTGGTGTCAAGACGTACAAATTCATATGTCGGGTAAACCGACTTATGAATCCCCTCACCTTGAGTCCCACAAAAATATTCGTAAATTTATTTATTTTTTGTTTTAATTAAATTACGCAGTGCTACAGTCAAAAATAACTTCTGATGTGACATAGTGTAGGTTGTAAGTCGCTTTGAGTACAACCGGAAAAACTAATTTTTAAGTGTTGTATACCCTCAAAATCTCATTTTAGCGCTGAACCGCTTTTTTTGACTTCTTGTACAAATCGATTTGTTAAACTCTTTTTTTCAACCGATTTTTGGTTACATAACGGCTTTTGAAAGAGGAGACATAGCCCTTTAAAAATATGTGCATATTATGGTACTTTAAGTTAAATACACAGAGCTACAGGCGTGTAAACTTGAAATTTCCATAAATTTTCCACATTTTTCAATTTTGATCGTGACGTATTGCAATATTTTATTAGCAATTGTGATCTTTTTACATATTATTCTGAAAGTGTGTTTATTCTCAATTAAATTAAGTGTGATTTTACAGCAATCGGAGAGAAACTGCGTCAGTTAGGCGAATTTTTCAAAAAAAGAAAATTTCAATTGCTCTTTTGTATAGGGTTGCTACATGTACCTTATTACTAATATATTACATATTGTAACAACAGTGATACGAGTAGTTGTTATATTAGTGTTACTAATGACGTCACAGTCTGTTGTATTTATTTATTATTTCTAAAATATTCACAATATTTTTAAAAAAATTCTAGGATTTATAAATTTATGAACAATTTTGAAAATTTCAGTTACTGCAGTTGGTCATCCAAGCGACGATATGTTCGCCTATGTCCATATTCACGCTGGCATTTTTCTACAATTCTTTTGCATTTGTGTACGGAAAACTTTTTCTCCCCCCACTAGCGACTTCGTCCCTTTCCCGCAAACACTGCAATTCTGCGGGGGAAAATTTGCAAGTGTGAATATTGACAAATAAAATCAGCAAAGTCCATATTCACACTTGCAATTTTTTTCTGCATTAATACAAAAAGTATTAAAAAATGGTTCCTCACATCATATCTCTTAATTTTAATAGAAAACAAGTAAGAAAGTTTCAGTCGGGTAAACCGACTAAGGTATACCCTCACTTTGTGAGTAATGTAATATTGAATATTACACAAATTATTCTGTCGATTTTTGTGGGAGGTACCAGAAGGGGTTTAAGAAATACACCTATATTTCGCTGAACAGTAGATACTTTAAATAAACATTGCACTGTGCCAAATTGTTTAACGTTGAGATATTAAATTGTGGTATAATTTAGCCATTTTGTGTGGAAGGTACAAAAAGGGGCGTGGTGATAACGCTAATTTTTCACTGGACTAGAGGCATTATAAAAGCATTACACTGTACAAAATGTCAAGTAATTGTATACGCTGATATTAATGTTATAAACTGTTAACTTTTGGTGCAAAATGGTACCTTTGTGGGAGAGGTACCAAAAGGGGCGTGACAATAACGCCCATTTTTCATTGGACTGTAGGCACTATAAAAACATTACGCTGTACAAAATTTCAAGTATTTCTAAACACTGGTGTTAATGATATAAGCTTTTAACTTTTAGTGCAAAATGGTGCATTTGTGTTGGAGGTTCCAAAAGGGTCGTGGCAATTTCGCCCATTTTCCTCGGGTTGATCGCGACTAACAAACTAATACTATGTGTGGAATTTCAGAAGATTCGAATACGTATAATAGCAGTTATTAAAGAATCAATATTTCACAACATTTTAACCCTTTGCGGGGGAGGTACCAGAAGGAGTGGACCAATATGGCCCATCTTTGAACTTAGCCGGAGATAGAAAAAAATATTACCACATACGAAATTTGAAGTCAATCGGTTACTCCTTTCGAGAGTTATCGTGCGCACCAGCCAGCAGACAGACAGACAGACAGACAGACGGACGGACATTGCTCATTCGACTTAAAATGACCCAAAACGGATTTCCGCCGAACATACTTGGGGTCTTAGGTCACTCCTTCGATGTGTGACACTTTTTTCCGTAGCAAATGATATATACCCTCGTCACACTAAAGTGAGGGTATAAAAAAACTTTTTTAAGGTGTTTTTATCATTATTTGTAGTGGTGAAATAGATAACCCATAACATTCATTCATAAACATATATTCATTCATAAATACATTTATAAATATAAAACCAGTAAGGAAAGGCTAAAGTCGGGCGGGGCCGACTATAAAATACCCTACACAACTCTCGTAATATTGAATAACTCTGATATATAAATTTTGTAATTCATGTATAAATTGTTTACATAAATTTACTTTTGGGACATTTTATACTTAAATAATACCCTGTACCACAGTGTGGTGTAGGGTATAAAAACGATGGGATCTAAAGAGCCAAATCGGATAAAACATATATATGGGAGCTATAGCTAAATCTTAACCGATTTTCTTCAAATTCGGCAATGTTGTTTCATGGATCAAGAAACTCTTCCATTCTAAATTTCAAAACGATTGGATGTAAAATACAGCTTCTATAGAACTAAAGGGCCAAATCGGACGAAACATATATATGGGAGCTATATCTAAATCTGAACCGATTTTCTCCGAATTTGGCAGTATTCCTTTGAGTACTAAGAAACCTCTTTCTGCCGAATTTCGCACTGATCGGATATAAAATACAGTTTCTACAGCATTTACATGTCAAATCGGGAGTAACATATATATGGGGGATATATCTAAATCTGAACCGATTTCCCTCAAATTTGGCAGTGTTAATTCATGTAATGAGAAACCTCTTCTGACAATTTTTTTACTGATCGGATTTAAAATACAGTTCTACAGCGCTTACATGTCAAATCGGGGGTAGCATATGTATACATATATGGGGGCTATATCTAAATCTGAACCGATTTCCCTCAAATTTGGCAGTGTTAATTCACGTAATGAGAAACCTCTTTCTGCCATTTTTTTTACTGATCGGATATAAAATACAGTTTCTACAGCGCTTACATGTCAAATCGGGGGTATCATATATATGTGGGCTATATCTAAATCTCAACCGATTGCCCTCA
The DNA here is from genome assembly GCA_963930755.1 of Eudasyphora cyanicolor. Classification (NCBI taxonomy): domain Eukaryota; kingdom Metazoa; phylum Arthropoda; class Insecta; order Diptera; family Muscidae; genus Eudasyphora; species Eudasyphora cyanicolor. Next base: position 177,308,013 of record OZ005736.1, on the reverse strand, counting down.
AATTTGGCAGTATTAATTCATGTAATAAGAAACATCTTTCTGCCGAATTTCGTACTGATCGGATTAAAAATACTCTTTTTACAGCGCTTACATTTAAAATCGGGGGTAACATATATATGGGGGCTATATCTAAATCTGAACCGATTTTCTCCGAATTTGGCAGTATTCCTTCATGTAATAAGAAACCTCTCTCTGCCGAATTTCACACTGATCGGTTATAAAATACATTTTTTACGGCGCTTACATGTGAAATCGGGGGTAACGGATATATGGGGGCTATATCTAAATCTGAACCGATTTCTTCCGAATTTAACAGTGTTCATTAGTATAATAAGAGTATTTTTTCTGCTGAATTGCATACTGATCGGATATAAAATAAAGTTTTTACAGCGCTTACATGTCAAATGGGGGTAACATATATATGGGGGCTATATCCAAATCTGAACCGATTTTAACCAAATTAAATAGGGATCGTCCTCGGGCCAAAAAAAAAAAATATGTGTAAAGTTTCGTTAAGAACGGGCCATAATTGCGACCTGTACTTTGATTACAAGAATACATCTACAGACGGACAGACGGACATAGCTAAATCGACTCGGAAAGTGATTACAAGTCGATCGGTATAATAAACATCTATCTCTTCTCCTTTTGGGTATTACAAACAAATGTACAAAGTCATAATACCCTGTACCACAGTGTGGTGTAAGGTATAAAAATGTTTTACAAAATGTTATTAAAAATAATGTAATTTGATTTGTTAAAATAAACAAAATTTCTACTATAAAAAGTTTGACTGGATAAAATGTAGCGTACGTCACGTAGCGTGCGTCACATAGAGTTCACGTCTTTTGATATAAAACTACAACAATTTTTGTCTGCAAATATTTTTTTTTGAATTCTCTTATATTCATCTTTCTTATAGGTATTTCATTTTGTGTGCTTTATTATGCAAAATTTGCTAAAAATTACGAAAACGTACCTTAACCTTCAAAGCTGCTTCCATTTTTTGTAGCGTACGTCACAATAATTTGAGATAAATTTTTGCGCAGCTTATACCTGTTACAAACATTTTTTATAGCATTCGAAAGAAAACTCATATCCGACTAAACACTATGTATAAGTTAAAGTTATCTCTTTTGAAAAAATTTTTATATTTTAATCCGAAAACACGTGCGAATGTAGCGTTCGTCACGCAGGATTTGCCCATATGTGGAATTACAGACCATATGAATAGGTAGAATATAAGTTCTTAGAGAATTAATATTTTAATAAATGTTAACCCGTTCTGAGGGGGTACTAGAATCAGTTAACCAATATGCCCGTCTTCGTACAGAGGCTGAGAGAGAACAAGTAAGAAAGTTCAGTCGGGCAAACCGACGAATGAATCCGCTCACCTTGAGTCTCAAAAAATTTTTAGTAAATTATTTTTTTTTGTTTTATTTAAATTATTATCAATTTCAATTGCATTTAATAACTTCAAAGCATGTACTGGTATTGGTATTAAAGTTATAAGCTGTTAACTTTTGCTGTAAAGTGGTCCATTTGTGTGGGAGGTACCAAAAGGGGCGTGTCAATTACGGCCACTTTTCTCTAGACTCTAGGCACTGTAAAAGCATTTCACTGTACGAAATTTCAAGTATTTGTATGCACTGGTATTAAATTTAAAAGCTGTTAACTTTTGGTATAAAAAGGTCTATTTGGTGGGAGGTACCAAAATGGACGGTCCAATAAAGCAAATTTTTCTCTGGACTCTAGGTACTATAAAAGCATTGCACTGTACAAAATTTCAAGTATTTGTATGCACTGGTATTAAAGTTATAAGCTGGTAACTTTTGGTAAAAAATGGTCCATTTGTGTGGGAGGTACCAAAAGGTGCGTGGAATTCATGCCCATTTTCACTGTATTGTAGGTGCTATTAAACCATTAAACTGTACCAAATGTCAATTCTCTGTATATACTGGTAATAAAGTTATAAGCTATTAACTTTTGGTTCAAAATTGTCAATTTGTGTGGGAGGTACCAAAAGGGGCGTGGTAACTTCGCCTATTTTTCCCGAGGTAATAGTGACTAATAAACTTATACCATGTGTAGAATTTCAGAGGATTAAAATAAGAAGTATAGAAGTTATTAAATAATCAATATTTCACTAAATGTTAACCCTTTGTGTGGGAGGTACCAGAAGGAGTGGACGAACATGGCCCATCTTCGAACTTAGCCGGATATAGAAAAATATTACCGTATCGGTTACTACTTTCAAGAGTTATCGTGCGCAGCAGACAGGCAGCCGGACGGGCGGACATTGTTCATTCGACTTAAAATGACTCAAAACGGATATCCGCCGAACATACTTAGGGTCTTAGGTCACTAATTCGATGTGTTACACTTTTGGTTCATAGCAAATGATATATACTCTCCTCTCTAAGGCGAGGGGATAAAAACAAGTAAGAATGTTTCAGTCGGGTAAACCGACTAAGGTATAGACCCACTTTGTGAGTAACGTAATGTAACGTCGTAACTATGCACTGGTATATGTGCTAATATTATCAGTTATTTAAATTTAGTATGTCTTGGCTGTTTTTATATGGGCGATACTTAAACGGGCGTGGTCATAACTCCCATTTTTAACAGGACTGTAGGAATTTAATTATTATTTATTTGCATTGGTATTTACTATAAAATCTGTTAATTATGGTGTAACACAGCCAAAGGTGTAACACATCGAAGGAGTGACTTAAGACCCTAAGTATGTTCGGCGGAAATCCGTTTTGGGTAATTTTAAGAGATTTGAGCACTGTACGTCCGTCTGTCTGTCTGTGTGTCTGTCTGCTGGCTGGTGCGCACGATAACTCTCGAAGTGAGTAACCAATTGACTTCAAATTTGGTATGCGGTAATATTTTGCTCTATCTCCGGCTCAGTTCGAAGATGGGTCTACTCCTTCTAGGACCTGTGTAATGCTCTCATAGTACCTAGGATCTAGAGAAAAGTGGGCGTTATTGGCTCGCCCCTTTTGACCTCCCACACAAATGCACCATTCTACACCAACACTTGAAATTTTGTACGGAGTAATGCTTTTATAGTATCTAGAGTCCAAAGAAAAGTGACCTTTATTTGTAGGTCCCTTTTGGTACCACCAATGGACAATATTGTACCAAAAGTAAACAGCTTTTAACTTTAATACCAGTACATACTTTAAAGTTATTAAATGCAATTAAATCGGTAATAATTAAATTAAAACAAAAAAATAAATAAATTTACAAATATTTGTTTGGAACTCAAGGTGAGGGGATTCATAATTCGGTTTACCCGACTGAACTTTCTTACTTGTTTTATTTTTACAAAATGGTACGTTTGTGTTGGAGACACTTAAATGGGCGTGCCAAAGACGCCCATTTTTCACTGCACTGTAGGCACTATAATTACAGTTACAAGCTGTTAACTGTTCGTACAAAATGATAACTTTGTGTCGGAGGTACCAAAAGGGACATGACAATAACGGCAATTTTTTACTGGATTGTATGTACTATAAAACCATTAGACTGTACACAATTTCAGGTCTTTGTATGCACTGGTATTAAAGCTATAAGCTGTTCACTTTTGGAGCAAAATAGACTATTTGTGTGGGCGGCAACAGAAGGGCCATGCCAATGACGCCCACTTTTTACTGCACTCTATGTACTATAAAATTATTACACTGTACAAAATTACAAGTTCTCGCATGAAGTGATTTTAAAGCTATAAGCAGTTAACTTTTAGTGCAAAATATTGTAACAGGTGGCGCAAAAGTAACCTTTCGATGTTATGTTAGACGCGATTGGCGGTCAGCAGCTAACAGCTGCTGCACCGTCTGGACTTTGTACGGAAACATCTTCAAATCTTGTACCAAAATTCGCTGTAGAGACCGTCGACTGATACCCATTTGCGTGGCACGTCGTCTGGTCGATGTCGACGGCGCTTCCATGATATCCTCGGCTACAGCAGCAATATTCTCTGCAGAACGGCTACTCCGGGGTCTGCCACGCCTGGCAGCATCTCGTGTTGTGCCAGTCTCTTCGAGGCGAGCAGCAAAACGTCGCAGTGTTTCACCAGTAGGCGTTGGACGGCCAGGAAATCTGTGCCAAAGTCACCGACCGATTATTGGTCAAATAAATAGTCAGCAATATTCCGCGTTCTGGAGCAGTGTAGCGTAACATTGTTTATTAACGTGTATTTCGCATGTGTTTACTACACAAATGTCAAAACAGAACTGACATTAGAGGCCAATCGCAAAATTTATAGCATTTTCTGTATTTGCGAGGCAACTTCGCTCATTTTTCTCGAGGTGATAGTCACTAATAAATAAATTTCACTTAATAATCAAAATTTCACTTAATGCTAAGTCGACTTAGCAAGTTTTTAGGGAGATTGCATTTTTAATTTCTAAATATGTAAAATTATATTCAGTCAAAGTTTGGTGTTTATCCGTCAACCCAATCAAAAGTTATTTAACACATTGAGTGCCATGGCTACACGTTTTCGTGCGACACCTAATACTTTCTGGGGTGCCACGTCGCACGTTTTCGTACGACAGGCATTGTCTGGCCTTAGATATTGTCGTGCGTTTCTGTGTGACTCTACAGGGTTTTTTTAATGTGTTTCTAGTACCCTAATGTTTGACCTAAATTTTGGTTCAAGTTTCATAGAGATATCTTCATTTTTTGCGGTTTTATCATAAAAACTCGGAGGTTCTTTTTAATTTTGAAAATTTATTGGAATTCATTCGATATTTCGGAAAAAAAAGTATAAAAAAGATACAAAAATATTAAAATTAGGATATGATAATTTCAATTTACATTAATTCTTTAGATGTGCATATTTCGGAAAGCAATCAATGCACAATTGGGGAGTGTTGGGGCATTGCGGACAGTACGTAGTTGTCCTTTTGATATTCTTTCTTGCTTCCTTTCGACTAAATTTTCTTTTTGCTTCAGCGTAGCATAAAGCGCAAGCACGTCGGATGGTTTTATTATTTTCATCTACTCTTTTTCTGATAATATGTTTTGATTGCGATACAGGCTGAGGGGATGTGAGATTTAGTAGGTCCTTAGCAATGCGTTCACGGAATGTTCGTATATTAATGTTTTTATTCGTAGCTGCTTTATACACAGTAAAGGCATTTACCACGGAAAGTCCGAGTAAAAGTTCAATTCCCAGCTTTCGATACCATTTTAACCCTTTGCGAAGGGTATTTGAGTAAGAAGCCATTTGGTCGGAAAGATCAATGCCTGCTTTCCCCTTATTATATTCTAGCACAGCCAATGGCTTTTCTGTTGCTCGTCTGTTACGTCTCGCTCCTCGACTAGTTGAAGGCTCTTCAGGATTACGTGCTCCATCTGTTGTGGATACCATTATCGGGGCATGTTTCGTAGATAGCATTCTGACGTCGCGTTTATCTTTCCACTTCAGAACAACTATACCATTGGGATCTTCTCTAGCCACTACTTCGCCTTTCTTTATAGGAGCAACCATAACTTCTTTTGGCAAATGTTTCTTGTTGGCACGGAGTGTACCGACAACATGTGTTTTTTGATCTAGCATTGAACGAGCCAATTCATAGCTTGTGTAAAAGTTGTCTACATATAAAGTTCGACCTTGACCTTTCAAATCAATGATCAGATCCTCGCAAACTCTTTTTGCCAAACCGACTTCTTTCAGTCCACTTGATGACTTTCCGGAGTATATTTGCAATGACCAGGTGAATCCTTCGGTAGAGCAGAGCTTAAAAAGCTTTATACCATAAGGATGAGCTTTATTTGGTATATATTGTCGGAATAATAGTCTGCCACGCCATGGAATAAGGGTCTCATCAATTACTATGTTTTCACCTGGAACGTAAATGCTTTGGTATCTCGTTTGTAACATGTCCAATAGTGGTTTTATTTTAGCAAGCCTATCACCTGGTACAATTGAGTTATTGTCTGAGAAGTGCATGAAACTAAGCAATAGTTGAAAGCGATTGCGTGACATTAGTTTCCCCGGAATTGAAAAGTTGTAGAGCGAATCTTTGGACCAATAGTCTTTTAAACACCCGACCTTCACCAAACCCATCCACAAAAGAAGGCCAAGGAACTTCTTCATTTCAAAATCTGTTGTTGGTATCCAATTTTTTTTTCGAGAAAATCTGGTAACAGCACCTTTATTTACATATTCCTCCGCATACTTATTTGTTTCTGATACAATTAATTCAATAACGTCCTTGTCAACAAATAGGAGAAATGCATCCACACAGGAAATATCTGTTGGAATAGACTGTTGCAAGCCTGATCGCCCAGTGAATGTAAAAGTTTTCTGACGAGAACTAAATTCAGTCCAAATGTTTGTTTCGGAAGAACCGACTACGTTTGACAATGCTGTTGGCTCGTCCTCATCCATGTCCCAGTCGTCTTCAGTATCGCTGTTATAAATGTTATCAATGTTATTAGTATCATTGTTATTATCAGAGTCAGTGTCCGAGTCATCTGGTAGCCAGTTCTCATCAATCAACTCATCGCATGAAAAATCACCATCATCACTTTCTTCCAACGCTTCACGTATTTCACGATCTCTAAGGTTTCGCTTCGCCATTTTTCTAATTCAAATCTACAAAAATAAAACAAAATAAAAAAAGATAAAAATAAAAAACAAAGAAAATAAAGAAAAATAAATATAAAGAAAACAAAAAAAGAAGACAAATAAAAATAAAAAATAGCACAAAATAAAAATAAAAACAGATATAATAAAAAATTTAAATAAATGTAAAGAATAATGCGTAAAAAGAAAAAAAATTAAGAAATAGCAAAAAAAAACGCGTCGCACATTTTCGTACGACAGTGATTTTTACGATTGCAATTCCGTCGTGCAGTGCCACGTCGTACAGAAACGTGCGACATAAAAAAACCGTTATAAAATCCAAAATAAACCACAAAATTATCCTGGATTGGCGCAGAACTGAATATTTTCTACTTTTACACCAGTTTATAGCAAAAAATGTGCTTGGCACCCGGGGAAGGTTTTCGTCAAAACCCCTTGGCACTCAATGTGTTAAAACCCAGTAAGACAAGGCAGAAAGTCGGGCGGGCCGACTATATAATACCCTACACCTCCCTAACAATGCGATAAGGGTGTTTGCGATAATAATCTGGAATAATTGGTAAATGGGTAATAACATATATATGTGGATACACCTAATTCTGAACCGATAATCGTTAAATTTATCAATATTCGTTCCTAAATTCAGAAACATCTTTCTGGAGACTTTTGTAATGATCGGAAGTAAAGTACAGTCTATAGCGCTTTGTAACCAAATCAAGAGGAACATATATATGGAGGTTATATATAAATCTGAATCGATTTTCCCTGAATACTCATTCATGTAAAATAGAAACCTCTTTCTGTCGAATTTCGTACTGATCGGATATAAAATACAGTCTCTACAGCGCTTAGATGTCAAATCGGGGGTAACATATATATGGGGGGCTATATCTAAATCTGAACTGATTTTCTCCGAATTTGGCAGTATTCCTTCACGTAATAAGAAACCTCTTTCTGCCGAATTTCGCTGTGATCGGATATAAAATACAGTTTCTACAGCGTTTGAATTTCAAATCGGGGGTAACATATATATGGGAGTTATATCTAAATCTGAACTGATTTTCTCCGAATTTGGCAGTATTCCTTCGAGTAATAAGAAACCTCTTTCTGCCGAATTTTGCACTGATCGGATATAAAATACAATTTCTACAGCGCTTACAGGTCTAATCAGGGGTAACATATATATGGGGGCTATTTCTAAATCCGAACCGATTTTCTCCGAATTTGGCAGTATTCCTTCATGTAATAAGAAACCTCTTTCTGCCGAATTTCGCAATGATCGGATATAAAATACAGTTTTTACAGCGCTTACATGTCAAATCGGGGGTAACATATATATGAGGGCTATATATAAATCTGAACCGATTTTCTCCGAATTTAGCAGTATTCCTTCATGTAATAAGAAACCCCTCTTTGCCGAATTTCGCACTGATCGGATATAAAATAATATTTTTACAGCGCTTACATGTCAAATCGGGGGTAACGTATATATGGGGGCTATATCTAAATCTGAACCGATTTCTTCCAAATTTAACAGTGTTCATTCATATAATAAGAAACATCTTTCTGCCGAATTTCATACTGATCGGATATAAAATAAAGTTCTTACAGCGCACAGTGGGCTAAAATGGAAAAAAATGGACATAATTCTGCCATTTCAAAACCACTTATCGTATGGCAATGAAATTTTAGGTGTGTATACAAGAGGTGTTAGAGAGTTTAAGTTCGGAACTTGGGCCCCCTATCTCATACAGGGGCGGAGCTACAGGACCCTAAATTTGACCACTTCGGGTATACAAAATTTTCATCGGCTTCTAACTTTTGAATGGTGTTTCCGATTTTAGTTTTCTGTGAATACTCTTAGACCAGACCTACAATAAACATATTATAGGTTGAAGATATCTTGAATAGTTTCCGAGATATGTGGATTTTAAATTTGAATTTTTAATTTTTTCGCCGACTTTGCCTTGGTTTAGCCAATATCTCACTCAAAAGTTTGCCGATTTTGTTCGCGTGATAAAATTTAAAATATCATGAAAAAAAGAATCATATGTGAAGAAATAAGAAAGTTATGGCCCTATAAAGTCAAATTTTTGAAAAAATTTCGATTTTGGAGATTTTTTGGCGAAAAAAGTCCAATTCGTATTTAGGTCTTGTAGAAAAAGCTATTTAGTAGCTATTTAGTTATCCTAAATACTTTTCTGTATACCCAATCTGTATTTATATTATTTATTCCTTATTATTAATTAGGTTTAAACAAATCAACATATCATTATTTACCAATGAGTAGTTTTTTACCCTTGGTTAAAAAAGCTTAGTTATATGCATATTGTAATTTATGTTTAATTGGCCAGACGGCTTTGAATTACAAGTTTGTACGAAATGAAATGAAAAAGTTTGTTACACAAAGTATATCAAGTTTATACTCATTTTAAAGGAGATGTTTCACAGAATCTGCTAGAGAAATTCCGAAGCCAAAATTTTAATTGGTGTGGTTGCCACCCTTCTCCGATTTGGACCTTTTTTTACATAAATTTCAAAAGTTTGATCGATTTTCTCCAGTCGCAAAGCTAAATTGTTAAATTTTTCTTTTTGTTTATTTGTATTAGGCTGTAACAAAATCGACTGCAAAGGGAATCCCGAGCGCGGCTTTTCATATCGAAGATATAGGACTAAAAGTAAAAAATTCAATTTTTGGTGATTTTTGATGTATTTTTTGGGAATTGAGGCATTTTCCATTAGAAATTTCCACATGTTGCGTTTGATTATTATTTCTAATATCAAAATAAAGAACTTTAAAAAAAATTCATCGAAATATATACATTTTTAAGAATTTTATGCCGTATTTACGTTTCTGTCTATATGCAAAATACGTTTTTTTAATTGTTCCCTACCTTCTTGTACTTATTAGTTATTATATCAGTCAATATGCACTGATTTCTTGTAGATCACATGTTTTTATCAAACAATAATAAAATTTAGTAAGATTTACATTTCAGAAAATATTGTTTTGTGCCACTATTTCTAGGAAACCCTTAATCATTGACAGGTATAACCAGTAAGGAAAGGCAGAAAGTCGGGCGGGGCCGACTATAAAATACCCTACACCTCCCTAACAATGTGATAAGGGTCATTGCGATAATAATTGGTAAATGGGTAGGAACATATTATCTAATTCTGAAACGATAATCGCTAAATTAAGCAATATTCGTTCCTAAATTGAGACATCTTTCTGGAAAATTTTAATTATCGGAAGTAAAGTACAATTTCTGTAGCGCTTTGAAACCAAATCAGGAGGAACATATATATGGAGGTTATATATAAATCTGAACCGATTTTCCCTGAATACTCATTCATGTAAAAAGACCTCTTTCTGTCGAATTTCGTACTGATCGGATATAAAATACAGTCTCCACAGCGCTTACATGTCAAATCGGGGGTAACATATATATGGGGGCTATATCTAATTCAGAACCGATTTTCTACGAATTTGGCAGTATTCCTTCATGTAGAAAGAAACTTCTTTTTGCCGAATTTCGCACTGATCGGATATAAAATAACATTTTTAAATCGCTTACATATCAAATCGGGGTAACGTATATATAGGGGCTATATCAAAATCTGAACCGATTTCTTCCAAATTTAAAAGTGTTCATTCATATAAAATGAAACCTCTTTCTGCCGAATTTCATACTGATCGGATATAAAATACAGTTTTTACAGCGCTTACATATCAAATCGGGGCTAACATATACAGCCGCGGTCAAAATAATAGCACCACGATAATGAAATATATTAAAACGGATATACTTCAAAATCTATTGCATTACTGACATTGGTTTCTTTGGTTAAAATAAACACTATACTATAAAGAAATAATAAGTAATGCAGATATTTCGATATTTTGAATTATTAATTGAAAAACAGAATTTTTTTCTAAAAAGTGCAAAAAATCTCCAGTCAAAATAATAGCACCTCTAGCATATGTACTAAATATTATATAACTCGACAAGAGGAAAACTTAATTATAGCTATTAAATATTAGTTGTGGTTGTTTTAACGTTATATTAGTAACAAAATATTTATTCAGTCATATTACGTTGAGAGCAACAATGCCCTACAACGTCTTCCAAAATAATTTTCCAGATTCTGACCCCTATCTGCTAAATCGAGTATTCAAATGACTCTCCCGTTTTTCCCAAAGCGTTTGCGAGTTTTCTTTTATTCTTATACGATCTTCCTTAATCATTAATAATCCATATTTTTTGTAATATGGACAGTTCGGGGCTATGCGTGCCATTCTAACGAGCGTATTTGGTTATTGCGAAAGCATTATGTCATTAATTTGCTCGAATTTTGGATCGTTATCTTGATGGAAACTGCGGACAAGCAATATTTCTTCATATGCATTAAACTACAATATCGTATTAAGAATTACTTCATATACGGATGAATCAGTTATATTTTTTATATAATGTAAAATTCCTTTTCTATAATAGGAAAACATTCATCAAACCATAGTGAAGTTTTCTTCCTTTGGCTGTAAATTTCTGCCCGCATTTTGCATTAGTTGGTTTACTTTTATAGGACCAACATTACCTACCTCAAAATAATATATATTCCGATTCATCTGAACAAAAAATGTTGCGTTATTTTTGTCTTGGCAAATTGCAATAGGTTATATAAAATTATACACAACTACCAACATGAAAATTTTTAACCGAGACAATTTTTCTGGGATGGAAGCAATTAATTTGTGTTCCCCCATATGTTTGCGAACTATTTCAAGCCTTAAGGTGGGTACTATGTTTTTTCGGCACGAAAAAATTTCGCAAAATGTTATTTCAAGTTGAAAAATGGAACGCTTTTTTAGTAAAGTTACATTGCAGCTTGGAAGTGTGTGTGTCAAAGTGCCACTTTTATATGTATGTATGTGTGCATATGCATGTGCATTTTTTCTTTTTGCTAACATTCTTGAAAACAAACAAAAGATAAAATTCGAATCAATAAACAATTAATTGGAATAATACCGACTTAGAAAATAGTTAATTTAAATGTCAGTAAGGAAATATTGTTGGAGATAATTGTGCTAATGTTATATAAATAAATAAAATGATGTTTTGATTAATCGAAAAATATGTTTTATTATTATATTTAAGGATTTACATTATATTTGTTGACATATCGCTCACTCACTTCAAGAGTGGTATAACTCAAAATGAAAAATTGCCAAGATGTGTAACTTTAAGTCCGTATAAAAAGATAAGTAACATGAAATAAGATGTGTAAATATGCTTGAATAATCCGAAATATGGTTGTTTATTTATAGACCAAATTTCGCTGAGATTAATTTATGGACATTTGCCAAATTCGGATTTTTGTATGGCAACCTCAAAAATTTTCAATTTTGAGTTATGTCACTCTTGAAGTGAGTGAGCGATATATATTATACTTCCATCCATAAACGGAATATCTTCTTCCAACTTCTATGGCTGGCAAGAACTAACTATGTACGTTCTTTACAATCATTTCCAAATCGAGATCACAGGCACAGTCCAATTCCATTGTCCTACTGCTTTAGTAGCGTTAGCCGTCCATAATGTTTCTCCTGGCTTTTGCACACAATTGTTCTAAACATACAAACATAAATGTAGATATCTAATTACAAGACAAATTCCACATTATTACACATAGTTATTTTTCCTATCACATCTTTGCATTCTTTTTCCTTATTTCGGAAGATAATTTAATTTATTATTCTTTATTAGGAAATTTTATTTCTAAAATTTACAACAGTTGAGTTTCTTGCGGACAAAAATAAATATAAACAAATGTGACCGTGGCGGCATTAAATTTGTTGCGGCGTTCAATTTGATACGGCGTTAAATTTGTGGTGGCGCAGTATGTTACTTTTTCGCGTTGAAATAAACATAGTACCACAAACGAAAAAATTTCGCAGTTTTTTTCTCGACTTTGTTTTTATATGGGATTTCAACGCGAAAAATGAACATAGTACCACGCTATACTTCAGACATAAAAATCTTTGCGGCTCCTTTATTCATCATACAAAGCTTCACAATAAATGTGGCAAGATAGACTGGATTCTACATTTTCCAGTTTCCGAAGAAAACTTTAGAGTATTTTTGAGATTGGATTCTACATTATCAACATTCAGAAGAAAACTTTACAGTAGTTTTGATCAGTTTTTGTGAACAACTGAAAGATTTTTCATGCTAATCATATTTTGCGAAAAAAATTTATGAAATTTAAATTTCCAGCGGTATAAAGCTCTAATATTATTAAAAAATATTTAAAAAAATGCATTTAATTTTTTTCAAGAATAAAATATTTAGCCCTATATTACATTTATTAGGCATTTATGGATGTTCAGAATTACAAAATTTGTAAAACTTTATCAACTTTTTGTCTGTAGTGCTATTTTTTTGACTGGCCTGATTCGGAGGTTACATCAAAGAACCTCTCAAAAGACACAATTTATTACTTTCTTTTACAAAATGTAGATATTTTTGAGGAGAAGGGATTTAAAATAATGATTCAATATAACAATATTGAGTAAAATTGCTTTATATTTGAAATTTTCGTATCCATATGGCTGGAGGTGGATGTGGTGCTATTATTTTGACCGCAACTGTATATGGGGGCTATATCTAAATCTGAACCGATTTTAACCAAATTCAATAGGGATCGTCCTTGGGCCAAAAAAAGATATGTGTAAAGTTTCGTCGAGATCGGACCATAATTGCGACCTGTACTTTGATTACAAGAATACATGCACAGATAGACGGACAGACAGACAGACGGACATAGCTAAATCAACTCAGAAAGTGATTCTAAGTCGATCGGTATAATAAACGATGGGTCTATTTCTTCTCCTTTTGGGTGTTACAAACAAATGCACAAAGTTATAATACCCTGTACCACAGTGTGGTGTAGGGTATAAAAAATATTTTGCATATAGACAGAAACGCAAATACGGCATAAAATTCTTAAAAATTTATATATTTCGATGATTTTTTTTTAGGTTCTTTATTTTGATATTAGAAATAATAATCAAATGCAAAATGTGGAAGTTTCTAATGGATAATTCCTCAATTCCCAAAAAATACATCAAAAATCCCCAAAAATGGGATTTTTTACTTTTAGTCCTATATCTTCGTTATGAAAAGCCGCGCTCACGATTCCCTTTGCAGTTGATTTTGCTATATCCTAATACAAATAAATAAAAAGAAAAATTTAACAATTTAGCTTTGCGATTGGAGAAAATCGATCAAACTTTTGAAATTTATGTAAAAAAAAGGTCCAAATCGGAGAAGGGTGGCAACCACACCAATTAAAATTGTGGCTTCGGATTTGCTCTAACAGATTCTGTGAAACGTCTCCTTTAAAATTATTATAAATTTGATAGTCTTTGTGTAACAAACTTTTTCTACAAGACCTAAATACGAATTGGACTTTTTTCGCCAAAAAATCTCCAAAAATTACATTTGTTCAAAAATTTGACTTTATAGGGCCATAACTTTCTTATTTCTTCACATATCTTATCGATTCTGTTTTTCATGATATTGTAAATTTAATTGGCAATCCATAAAAAACACGCGAAAAAATCGGTAAACTTTTGAGTGAGATATTGGCTAAACTCCAAGACAAAGTCGGCGAAAAAATTAAAAATTCAAATTTAAAATCCACATATCTCGGAAACTATTCCAGATATCTTCAACCTATAAAATGTTTATTGTAGGTCTGGTCTAGGAGTATTCACAGAAAAAAAAGCGACACTAAAAGCGGACACTCCATTCAAAAGTTAGAAGCCGATGAAAATTGTGTATACCCGAGGTGGTCAACTTAAGGGCCCTGTAGCTCCGCCCCTGTATGAGACAGGGGGCCCAAGTGCCGAACTTAAACTCTCTAACACCTCTTGAATACACACCTAAAATTTCATAGCCATACGATAAGTGGTTTTGAAATGGCAGAATTATGTCCATATTGTTTCCATTTTAGCCCACTGTGCAGCGCTTACATGTCAAATCGGAGCTAACATATATATGGGGGCTATATCTAAATCTGAACCGATTTTAACCAAATTCAATAGGGATCGTCCTTGGGCCAAAAAAAGATATGTGTAAAGTTTCGTCGAGATCGGACCATAATTGCGACCTGTACTTTGATTACAAGAATACATGCACAGACAGACGGACAGACGGACATAGCTAAATCAACTCAGAAAGTGATTCTAAGTCGATCGGTATAATAAACGATAAGTCTATTTCTTCTCCTTTTGGGTGTTACAAACAAATGCACAAAGTTATAATACCCTGTACCACAGTGTGGTGTAGGATATAAACAGTACAGGTCATTCGATTTCCAACATAAAGGAATTCTACATAAATTTAAAAAGATTCATCAAACTTTGTACGCCTCTCCTGAAAAACTACCTTTTTGCAAATCAAAAAGTCAATCCGTTACTCCTTTCGAGAGTTATAGTGCGCAGCAGCCAGACAGACAGGCGGGAGGACGGACGAACATTGCTCAAATGGCATAAAATGCCCTACAACAGATTATCGCCGAACATACATACATAGGGTCTTAGGTCACTCCTTCAATGTATCACAATTTTCGTCCGTAGCAAATAATATATGCCCTCCTCTACTAAAGTGAATGAAGCAGACAAGAAACAGAAAAGTTACACACAATTAACTTAAATTTTCCAATACTTGTTCTACAAACAAGACAAGTTTTGTCGCAATCGTTTGTCTAGTTAAAACACGGCATAATTAAAATCCTTCCACTGTGTAGTATTAAATTTCTTCCACTGTGTGATTTTGTTGGGCCACAATACATAGTTGCAATGATTAGTTTAAATGACTTCTGTCATTTTTTAATTTAACGCTTAACTGGCTTCTTGCCCTTCTCTCATTCCATCTCAAGCCTAAGACTTGTGTTCATACGTCAAACTGTATTATAATCTACGCCAAAATAACGCAAATCGCACGATTCCACTACAAAGAATGCCAATAGAAAGGTTCACTTATTGATTTTGTTTGGAAGTTTAGCTGAAAATCCTATACAACATTTTATTTGGCTAAAGAACTTTGTTTGAAGAGCAAATGCCAATGTCAAATGGAATGGCCAAAACATTCAAGAAAATTTTCCGCATTTGTTAAGAGATTTCCATCATCTCAGCTACTCAGACATAGACTTTGATAGAATTCAAGAATGACCGACCGACCAACCGTCCAGTCACATGCCAGTCAGTTTGGTCAAAATTGCAAAAGTAGCCAAGTAACCAAGGAAGAGGAAAAAAGACGTCAAAGAGAAATTAGCGGCACTGGGATTAGGCGCATAAACTGGTCATTCATCCAAAAGAGTTTGAAGCAGTGGTGGTGTGTAAATAAATTGCAAAAATAAACGTGATACTTCTATGGAACTCTGCACAATGGGATCGATATATTGGTTTTTAGTAACAATATTTATCTGAATTTGAGAAAAAGAGAATCATATTTACAGTAGGTATTCCTAAGTTACAATATACAACAAAAAACCAGTAAGGAAAGGCAGAAAGTCGCATGCGGCCGACTTTATAATACCCTACAAATAGTCTCCTAACAATTCGAAAAGCGGCATTGCGATAAAATTTTGCATAATTGGTTTCGTTTTAGTTAACAAAGTACTAAGCTCCACCAGTACAACCTCTATAGCGCTTTGCTAATATTTCAAATCGGGGGTAACTTATAAATATTTATTATTTATTTATCATAGATTTGTTTTTGACTATTGAGTTCGAGATCGTTGTTTTTGTTTTCTGTTAAGGTGGGTACTATGTTTTTTCGGCACGAAAAAATTTCGCAAAATGTTATTTCGAGTTGAAAAATGGAACGCTTTTTTACTAAAGTTACATTGCAGCTTGGAAGTGTGTGTGTCAAAGTGTCACTTTTATATGTATGTATGTGTGCATATACATGTCCATTTTTTATTTTTGCTAACATTCTTGAAAACAAACAAAAGATAAAATTCGAATCAATAAACAATTAATTGGATTAATGCCGACTTAGAAAATAGTTAATTTAAATGTCAGAAAGGATATATTGTTGGAGATCATTATGCTAATGTTATACATAAATTATTTATTTTGTGTTGTTGCGGTGGCGATGTTTGTTGCGGTGGCGATGAGACATGAAAAGCCAGCGTAGTACAATGTTATAAATAACGAAATAATTTCCTACTGTTGTACGAATATAAATAAATAAAATGATGTTTTGATTAATCGAAAAATATGTTTTATTATTATATTTAAGGATTTACATTATATTTGTTGACATATATATTATACTTCCATCCATAAACGGAATATCTTCTTCCAACTTCTATGGCTGGCAAGAACTAACTATGTATGTTCTTTACCACCATTTCCAAATCGAGATCACAGGCACTGTCCAATTCCATTATCCTACTGCTTTAGTAGCGTTAGCCGTCCATAATGTTTCTCCTGGCCTTTGCACACAATTGTTCTAAACGTACAAACATAAATGTACATATCTAATTACAAGACAAATTCCACATTATTACATTTAGTTACACGTCCTTCCAGTGTTTTACACATTTTGTTAGCTTTTGTACTGCAATCCAATTGGTTTATTCCATACACATAGTTATTTTTCCTATCACATCTTTGCATTCTTTTTCTTTATTGCGGAAGATAATTTAATTTATTATTCTTTATTAGGAAATTTTATTTCTAATATTTACAACAGTTGAGTTTCTTGAGGACAAAAATAAATATAAACAAATCTGACCGTGGCGGCATTAAATTTGTTGCGGCGTTCAATTTGTAACGGCGTTAAATTTGTGGTGGCGCAAAATGTTACTTTTTCGCGTTGAAATAAACATAGTACCACAAACGAAAAAATTTCGCAGTTTTTTTCGCGACTTTGTTTTTATATGGGATTTCAACGCGAAAAATGAACATAGTACCACGCTTAAGACAGAAAAACAAACCTTCTTTGAAAAAGAAGTACAAGAAATGTGTGAAATGTATTAAGGGTGGTCACTGGTTGGTCCTAGACCTAAAAATTATTTTTTTGTATAGATTGTGGCATACTGCTATATAAAATCAAAAACATTTTTTTTTTTTTTAAATACTATTATCGTCGAAGGTACCCTTAGTATTTTTGTAATTAATAATTTTTGGAGTATATGCCCGATAAGGTCGACTTAAACGTTAAATTGAAGCTATTAATTTGGGCTACCAATGTTGGAAATATCACTTTCACTTAGAAACAGTGGTTTAGTAACAGTCATTAAACAAACTGGAAAAAGTAGATTTTTTTTCAAAAAAAAAAACAAAAATCCTGGGCCGAAAAGAGCATAAACAAGTAAGAAAGTTTCAGTCGGGTAAACCGACTAAGGTATACCCTCACTTTGTGAGTAATGTAATATTGAATATTACACAAATTATTCTGTCAATTTTTGTGGGAGGTACCAGAGGGGGTTTAAGAAATACACCTTTATTTTGCTGAACAGTAGATACTTTAAATACATTGCACTGTGCCGAATTGTAACCGTTTATATGGACTGGTATATCAACGTTGAGATATTAAATTGTGGTATAATTTGGCCATTTTGTGTGGGAGGTACAAAAAGGGGCGTGGTGATAACGCTCATTTTTCACTGGACTATAGACATTATTAAAGCATTACACTGTACAAAATTTCAAGTAATTGTATACACTGATATTAATTTTATAAACTGTTAACTTTTGGTGCAAAATGGTGCATTTGTGTGGGAGGTACCAAAATGGGCGCGGCAATAACGCCCATTTTTCACTGGACTGTAGGCACTATAAAAGCATTACACTGTACAAAAGTTCAAGTATTTCTAAACACTGGTATTAATGTCATAAGCTTTTAACTTTTAGTGCAAAATGGTGCATTTGTGTGGGAGGTACCAAAAGGGGCGTGGCAATTTCGCCCATTTTTCTCGAGTTGATAGCGACTAACAAACTAATACTATGTGTGGAATTTCAGAAGATTCGAATACGTATAATAGCAGTTATTAAAGAATCAATATTTCACAACATTTTAACCCTTTGTGGGGGAGGTACCAGAAGGAGTGGACCAATATGGCCCATCTTCGAACTTAGCCGGAGATAGAAAAAAATATTACCACATACGAAATTTGAAGTCAATCGGTTACTCCTTTCGAGAGTTATCGTGCGCACCAGCCAGCAGACACACAGACAGACAGGCAGACAGACAGACAGACAGACAGACAGACAGACAGACAGACGGACGGACATTGCTCATTCGACTTAAAATGACCCAAAACGGATTTCCGCCGAACATACTTGGGGTCTTAGGTCACTCCTTCGATGTGTTACACTTTTTTCCGTAGCAAATGATATATACCCTCGTCACACTAAAGTGAGGGTATAAAAATAGAAAAAAAATATTTTATTTTATTTTTTAAAAGTTTGCCTCCTAGCGAAGAAAATAATGCCTATTTGAAAAAATCTATGGATAAATGTAGAAATTAAAGTTGTTCTGGCTTATCTTTGGTTAGTTCCAAATCTCTCACTAGATCAATGAGTTGAAACTGAGTTAAAAGCGATGACTTCTGACTTAAACTTGAATCGCTCAGAGTTGAGTACTCAGTTGAACTTGATGATGTTTCCGTTATTAGGCTGTTTGCTATACTTGGACCTTTCCTACTCCAATCTATTTACTTAGAAAAAAATAGCAGACCGTATCGTGAATGAAGGGTTGTCTCCAAATCATTGGCATTCCAAATTGCACGTGATGTCTAAAATTAAAACGTTTTATTCCACAAAACATTGTAATATATTAATTTTAAAGTACTTACCGCATTCTTCCACTAGTCCATCGAGTAAGATTTACATGGCACGAATTACACAAAATACTAGGTGTCCACGGTTCGTTCATATTTTTAACTCGTATACCAAAATATTACACATATCTTTCTCCTATTATTTTACTAAACGCACGTCGATTTTTTTAATTACATATTTTCCGCAGACATTTCTTCTATTATTTTACTAAACGCACGTCGATTTTTTTTAATTACATATTTTCCGCAGATGTAGCAGAAATTGTCGGGATCTTTTACACATTGAAAAGTTCTTTGCCTTTTACTCATACTTCGAAATATAACTTTGTAATATTTTTCAGAAAATCGACTTATCTCTTTAAGGCGCTGAATTACACTAATTTATTAATAAGACGTTTCATTCATAAATTCCAAAAACTTCCTAAACATCTAACTTTTTTCTGTTTATACCGCGCTTTTTGTGCTAGGCTAAGTTTCCGAACCGCCCTCGTAATGTAATGTAATATAATATAATGTTTTTGGAGGGTTACGAACGGCCATAAAACCTCGTCCTCTCTATAATTTTATAATGTCTGACATCAATCCTCATAAAATAAAATGCAAGTGCATTGTCTCTTATATGTCTCTCTTACATATGGCGAATTTAATATGAGCAAAAAAAACATCATTTAAAAACGAAAAAATATGAAACAAGATTTTTTTGAATTTCCCAAACATTTACAAAATGGCTCATAACTTTTACATCTATCCATAGATTTTTTTCAAATATACTGTGTTTTCTTTGCTAGCGTGCTGGCCTTTTAAAATTGTGTTTTTATGGTTTTTTTTTACCAGGAAAAATTGTTTTTTAAAAAAAAATTAATTTTTTTCTCATATTTTTGACGACTGTTACTGAATCAAAGATTCTACGTGAAAGCAATATTTGCAGCATATGTAGCCCTCATAATTCCCTTTAATTTAAGGCATAACAAGTCTTAATCAGGCTTATACTTGAAAAATTATGGTCCAAATACTAAATGTAATTTCAATGAAAGTTGGAATTTAAAAAAAAAATTTACCATAACATTTTTTTATATATTTGTTGTGCGTTTGTGACACCAAATTGCACCAGAAACTGTTATTCACATCCCTTGGACAAAATTTTTGTTGCATAGTGTTATTTTAACGACAGCTACGAATCTTCTGTTTCCATGTGAATGTGCCGTTATAAACATTTATAGTCCTTATAATTTAATTTAAAGTATATCCCGGCTTTATCGCGCATATACTTCAAAAAATATTATCCAAATACTAAAGGCATCTTCCAAGAAAAGGGGAAAATTCTTTATAAAAAATTTACCATACATTTTTTTAAATATTTTTTTCGTGTTTAGGCACCATATTACACCAGAAAATGTTATGCAGAGCCCTTCGGCAAAAATGTTGTTGCATAGTGTTATTATACCCTACACCACACTGTGGTACAGGGTATTATGAGTTTGTGCATTTCTTTGTAACGCCCAAGAAGAGAAGAAATAGAATCATAGTTTATTATACCGATCGTCATAGAATCAATTTTTGAGTCAATTTAGCCATGTCCGTCTGTCCATATATTCTTGTAATCAAAGTGCAGGTCGTATTTATGGTCCGATTGTGATGAAATTTAGCACAGTGCTCTTTTGTGGCCCAAGGACGATCCCTATTGAAATTGGTCAAAATCGGTTCAGATTTAGATATATATATGGTACCCCCGATTTGACATGTAAGCGCTGTAGAAACTGTATTTTATATCAGATCAGTACGAAATTTGGCAGAGAGAGTTCCCTTATTACATGAATGAATACTGCTAAATTCGGGGGAAATCGGTTCAGATTTAGATATAGTCCCCTTATATATGTTTCACCCGATTTGACATGTTAGCGCTATAGAAACCGTAATTTATATCCGATATGTACGAAATTCGGCAGAGAGAGTTTTCTTGTTACGTGAATGAACACTACCAAATTCGGACAAAATCCGTTCAGATTTAGATATAGCCCAATATATATGTTTCACCCGATTTTATATGTAAGCGCTGTAGAAACCGTAATTTATATCCGATCTGTACGAAATTTGGCAGAGAGAGTTTTCTTGTTACGTGAATGAACACTACCAAATTCGGACAAAATCCGTTCAAATTTAGATATAGCCCCCATATATATATTTCACCCGATTTTATATGTAAGCGCTGTAGAAACCGTATTTTATATCCGATCAGAATGAAATTCGGCAGAAAGAGGTTTCTTATTATATGAATGAACACTGTGAAATTTGTAAGAAATCGGTTCAGATTTAGATTTATCCCCCATATATACGTTACCCCCGATTTGACATGTAAGCGCTGTAAAATGTTATTTTATATCCGATCAGTGCGAAATTCGGCAAAAAGAGGTTTCTTTCTACATGAAGGAATACTGCCAAATTCGGAGAAAATCGGTTCAGATTTAGATATAGCCCCCATATATATGTTACCCCCGATTTGCTATGTAAGCACGGAGACTGTATTTTATATCCGATCAGTACGAAATTCGACAGAAAGAGCTCTTTTTACGTGAATGAGTATTCAAGGAAAATCGGTTCAGATTTATATATAACCTCTATATATATATATGTTCCTCCTGATTTGGTTTCAAAGCGCTATAGAAGTTGTACCTTACTTCCGACCATTACAATTTTCCCAGAAAGATGTTTATCAATTTAGGTACGAATATTTAGAGATTATCGGTTCAGAATTAGATAATATGTTCCTACCCATTCACCAATTATTACAAATTATTATCGCAATGACCTTTTGGCATTTTTAGGGAGGTGTAGGGTATTATATAGTTGGCCCCGCCCGACTTTCTGCCTTTCCTTACTGGTTTTTACTTGTGTCATTGATTATTTTTCATATATTCTTATTTTTCTCAAATATTTCCCCATAGTGCATAGCGCGCAACAAAGTCTTATGCAAATGTCAAAATGTGCGTATCAATGGACAGTTAAATGATAAAATGAGATGAGACCAGACCAGCCGGCCTGCCGTCCAGTTGGGCGAAGCTTTCTACTCATATTGGGAAGGAGCAACTAGTAGTTAATACCTTGTAACAGAGAACGTTTAAACCTTGGCGTTTCTTTGTGTTGCTCTTTCTGTAACGAGCAGATTTGCTGCGCATCCTATTTGGTAGGCAAGCGAATCTCAATGATGCTGCAGTCAATGATGTTGCTGCCATGTGTATGCAGCCATCCATCTAAAGAACAAAGCATCCATCCATCCATCTATCCCATTCAGTCAGTACGAATAAGAATGTTCGCTCTTTTGTGTTTCCATTTATAGTTGGATACATTTAACTAAATGCCTCGTGTAGTACCCTACCCACAGCAGTAATGTTGTGGACTTTCATTTTAGTGGATATATGCGGATATATATCATTTACAACGGTCACATCGTATGAGTGTCCTAAGACCATATGTACGTATGTTCGGCGAAATCCGTTTAGGACATTTGAAGTCATTTGAGCAATATCCGTACGTCCTTCCACCTCTATATAAAGTCCAATCTCATAAAACGTCAGCAAAGTGTTGGAAAACTGGCTTGAAAGGATGCACTACAGCGAAAAATGCGGAGGCTGCCAAAAGAATGAAATCGTGTTCCATAAGTAATCGGAATGATTGCTCTTCAGAATAAATCAATAATATACCGAAAAAAATTGATTTTGTCCACACCCAGGGAAATAATTGTTTGGAATTCGATAGTAACAATAAAGAAATAGTACTAGCAACAAAAAGTCTCTTGCATACACCGTGTGCCGGTTGTATTTATATACAGGGTGGAGCGCGGTAATTTGCTTATTTGGGAATGAGCTTCAACTTCAACAAGCTTCAACACAAAATGACCTCTCCTCACGTGTCCAACGCATGATGGCAACTGAAAGGCAGACGAATAAAAATCTCCCGTCAGCCACTATAAGCCACGCACACTCTCCACTCTCTTCGACCAACAGTGCCAAAAAAGTGCAATAGTGCAAAAAAGCTAATTATCGCGCTCCACCCCGTATAAATAGTTAAAGCGCAAAAATAACATGGATACGATGAAATGAAAATGCTTGCAACTAAATCGATGATTGTATCAGTCGATTTAAGATTGTTTTTCATTGACACTCTGTTAGTTGTGTAACTACTTTTAAATTTTCATTATAGTACCATATGATCGATATTTGGTGGCGACAACGAAAGGTTTATTCTTGACAACAGAAATTGTATCAATAGACCAAACGAACAATTGGTAACTATAACAGAAAAAATATTAATAAATAATCGTTTTTTGGTTATCCCAATAATTTGCCAAATTTATAATAAATAAATATATTTTGGGAAATACAACCAAAATCTTGGTTGCTGTTCTTTTGTTGATACATGAAAAACAAATAAATAAAATTATTCGACATAAATAAATCTTCAACATTTTGTTCAAGAACGGTATATGCAGTGAAATATAATTTTGTGAGGATAATAATGTGTGGAATGCAGAATATGTTGTGCAAAATGTTTTACATAAACAAAAAATCACAGCAACTATCATAGAATTGAAAGCACAAGGTTAAGCGATATTTGCATAAAAGTTTTGTTATGCATTGTACTGTCGTGTACTAAAATTTGTCTCAAATATTTCCACATCTCGTACTAGTGATGCATTTGTAATATGGTATTTTTAATTTTGTTATGAATTTTTCGGTTTTTTGTTCAATAAATAAAATAAAAATTAATGAAAACTGTTAATAGTCGGTAGTATATGACTGACAAAGTGTCAGAACAACCAATTTTTACAAACAGTTGGTTGTGACAACATACAAAAGATAATTTTAGCACAACCAAATATGATTGTTGTCAACATGGAAACAGAAGTATGTATACCACAACCAAAATGTTTCTAAGCTTAAGCGACAGAATAACTTGATCCTTAATGCTGAATACATCCCTCACTTACAACAGGAAAATGGAACCCTGCGATGTGGTTTCGGGACAATATTTCTGAAGAAATACGTTCCAAAAAATAGCCGACCAGACAAATATTTGGCGGTAGTAGTTTGCAAAATATTACTTTCGTGGCAAGTGGCTACATTCTTAACCATATGTTTTAAGTTTCAAGGCGCCACATTGTTTAGTTTTTTTTGGAGCACTCAAAAGTAAAAGATCTCAGTGAATTTGTAAATATGGAAACAATTGGTCACCGATATGTAATACAATACTTTCATTTGAAAGGGGTTAGTCCAACCAATATTAAAACCGAGCCAAAATCTACTTTGAGGGAGTCTGCTCCTTCGTTTACAACGATAAAATATTGGGTGGCAGAGTTAAAACGTGGCCGTACGAGCTGTCAAGACGAACACCGCAGTGGTCGACCAATTGAGGTGTCCAAGCCAGAAATGGAAAAAAATCCTCAAAATGGTATTGGATGAGCGTCGGTTTAAGGTTCGCTAGGTAGCTGAAGTCATAGGCATTTGAAAAAGAGCTATACATCGCATATTGATGGAAAAATTGATGATGAAGCTGGGTGCCGCGTTTGCTCATAATCAAGGCAATACACCAGTTCACACATTCACTATTGAAATGGCCAAAATTAATGAATTAAAGTTCGAACTGCTTCAGCACGCACCTTATTCGCCAAATTTAGCTCCCTCGAATTATTTTTAGTTTGCAAACTTAAAAAGGGCTCGGCGGAAAAAGATTTGCAGCAATGAAGAGGTGGAGGTTGCAATGGATGGCTATTTTCAGAAGATAGACAGTTCTGACTATCACAATGGGAGGCGAGGTAACTAATGTGGTTAGCACTCCACCGTGCGGCAGTGCGGAGCCATCCACGTCAATAATTTCTGGAATCTTAGGCTCTAACACAAAGGAGGTTCTATCTATTTCCGACGACGAATACATGTCTTTGGACACTTAGGGGCTTTTGTAAACAGAGGGACTTCACAAGCTGTGAATTATCTAGAAAGCTGTGGCTGAAAAGTCGAGGCATATGAGGACGAAGTTGCAATCGCAGTAAAAGCAAATTTTCCAACGTCACCTTTATAATGTCTCTGAATAAATCGGCCAGATTGGCCAGAAGCGGTGGTTTGACCGTTAACCCAAACACGATAGAATTTCTAGGTATAATCCTACACAGGAAACTGTCCTACTGGCTTTATATATTGGAACGTGTAAGGAATGGCAACATCGCCTTATATTCCTGTAGATAAGCTTTAGGTTTGGGGCTCCCTAATAATCCGGCATAGTGGTGTGCTTAGATTATAATGTCTATCAATGCGGAGGTAAAAGAAGATGGGGGCATCATGAGAGGTGATACCGAGAGGTGTACAGTGTACACCTTCAAGAGGAACTTTACCACTAAGATACCTGCCAGAGAGGAGTGGGTTGAGCTGTATACCAGGAAATAGAAAGTATCTCCACGTCTTTACAAATGGTTGGAAGCTTGATGATAAGGTTGGCATTATATTACACTGTTAAGAACTTAGTCTTGATATAGTTTACAGACTAGCAGATACTTGCAGTGTCTATCAAGCCGAAATAATGGCAAAAAGGGAAGTCACCAAGTGGCTGAGTCGCAACATAGTGCACAACACTGGCGTCGCCATTTACTAGGATAACCAGGCTGCTATTAAATCTCTGGGAGCTACAATCCGAAATTCACAAACTGCATTCCTCTGCTGCAGATATTTACACGAGATGACTGAATAGTTAAGGCAATACCTCTTATGGGTACCTGGGCATAGGGATATCCCGGGGAACTGTAAAATCGATGAACTTATTAGGAACGGGAGGACATAACAAATTCTCGAAGAATATGTATGTTTGTCCACATGCAAACTTTCGCTTAGGCAAGAGACAGTCCAATGAGAGAAGGAGAGATATAGACATCGGTTGAGGTTGACTTCTGCAGAAACTGTGGATATGAGGAGGAAGTGGAGAATATTGAGCACTTGTTTTGTTTTTAGTCCGTATTGTGTAAACGACGTCTGGATATACGTATTATTGATAACTTTATGCTTCAACCAGGTTGGCTCCTATGAGGTGAAAACTGGGCCCGTTGTAGCACTAGATACCTCAAGTGGTCAATGTGAGCTGGTAACGCCGGCTGCTACCATAAACTAAACCATATTGTCGGCTTTTTTAGCCTTTCTGTACTGCAGTTTTCTTATCTAGGATATTATCGTGAAAACAAGATTATATATTTTTGATCGAGTTGGCGTTAGCGTGTTCGACATAATACGATTGTTCTACTTTGACACCCTACATCACAAGTATCCCTTGCACCATGGGGTTCATGTAAGTATTTTTTAAAATCTAGATTTATTACCCCATTTTTGCAAATATCCCTGTGCGACTGTGGGGTGTAGTAGGATATAGAAATGTCGACCTAGACACTACTGGTCCAACAAGATCTGTGTAATTGATTTCTTCTATTTGGGATATTTTAATATTTCTTTCTTTGCACAGCTACCTTTATGGATGCGCTTTTTGTCTGTCCATCAGTCTGTCTGCCGAACTGCCCGTCCATCTGTCCTGTCCTGTCTATCTACCCTCTCAGCTGTCAGTCGTTCAATGTCTGACATTTTCAATGTATGTATGTATGTGTACTCATATATGTATGTGTGTGTGTCTGTCAGTATGCATGTAGCCCAATCGTAATGCGAATAAGCAGCGCGTATCGCATATTCGCATTTCGTGTCAAATGCCAGTTGCTCAGTTGTTTGATGCTATTGATGCATTCTGCTCCTCGTACTGCAACTCCACAAATGCAATCTCCAGTTCCTACACGTACCAAATGCACGCGGATGCAAAATATGGACGGCATTGCGAGCGACTGCCTGGCTTGTGGTGGCTGAGGACTGTGTACTTCTGGTGGCTGGCTACATGCTGCCCCGACGCGTTTTGTCTCGTGTCTCGTTGGCTATGGCTACTTGCAATGCAGCGTCTGATGCCGCCTCGTAAAATGTGTAAAGTATGTGCCAATGAAAACGTGAGTTTTGGTGTTCAATGTCTTTTTGGGATCTTCTTGTAGAATGTCGTCGTTATGAAATACGACGGTTGCATTAAATGTATGTTCCAAACTACCTACCTACGTACGTATCTACAAATGAATCTCTTTGCCGGAGATTTTTGGTGTGGATGGCAGCAACTTTAGTTTGACTGAATGTGCACATAGTTATCTTATCTTATTTTCATTGGCGCGACATGGTCGCCGATCGATGTTCTCACCATCATATGTCGCACAGTGTCACCACTTTAGATAAAATTAGGTCTTTCCCTATACTAGAGTTGACGACTGATATCTTTTCGACCACTGAGGTCTTTCTCTATACTACAGTCGACCACTGATATATTTCCGACCACCGAGGACTATACTAGGGGCAACCACTGAAGTCTTCCTCCTTTGTAAACTCGGCAACTGAAGTCCTCAGCTGTACTAGAGTCGTCCACAGAGGTCTTCCTCTACACTAGTTTCGACCACTTAGATCTTCATCTCCACTAGAGTCGATCATAGAAGTCTTCATCTATACTAGTGTCGACCACAGAGGTCTTCCTCTATACTATAGTCGATCATAGCGGTCTTCATCTCTACTAGAGTCGACCATAGAGGTCTTCCTCTATCCTAAAGTCGATTACTGAGGACTTCCTCTATACTAAAGTCTACTTAGACTACTTAGGTCTTCCTCTATATTAGAGTCGACCATAGAAGTCTTCCTCTATACTACAGTCAACCACTAAGATCTTTCTCTATACTAGAAACGTCCACTGAGGTTTTCATCTCTAATCGACTCTAATAGAGACGATCACAAAGGTCTTCCTCTATACTAGAGTCGACCACTGAGGCATTTATTTATACTATACTCGACAGCTGATGTCTTCCACTATGCTAGGGTTGACCACTGAGGCTTTCCTCTGTGCTAGGGTCGACCACTGAGGTCTTCCTCTATACTAGAGTCAACCACTAAAGTCTTCCTCTATACGAGAGTTAACCACTAATGTCTTCAACGTCCCACGAAGGTCTTTCTCTATGCTATATTCGTATATATTCCTTTATACTAGAATCGACCACTGAGGCCTTTCTTCAATCTAGAGCGTACAACGGAGGTGTTCCCGTAGATTAGAGTCGACCCCTATAGAGGAAGACATCAGTCTTCCACTATAGGGGTCATGTGAGTATAGAGGAAGACATCAGTCTTCCTCTATACTAGAGTCGACCACCCACGTCATTATCATCTTTTGGAAGAAATTTCTATATATCTATCACATTTTTATAAAATATTTTTTAAGTTCAAACACTGTGGCAACTCTTGTGCAGCGTGTAACCATCAAACCGCATTTGCAATAACGATGCCATGGTAGAGTTCTACGTGCTCGCTAACCTAGCAGCACTCGCATCGATAAGAGGTATCCTTTGCTTTCGGCCGGTTTTTCCTTGTATTGCTGCCACATCATGTGTCTGTCGCCGCTGGTGTGAAACGCTGTTGTAATGTCAAGGCACAAATCATCACCATCATCAGCGCCGCCATCGTCAACATCATTCTCGTCAGCGCAGTGGCAAGCAGTCACCAGTCGGCCCAAGTCCGACTAACCACACCGGCAACCAGTAGCCTAACCGCCACTACAGTGGCAAAATTAACACTTTTTTATGAGAATTTCTCTTCAGTACGCGCTTTTATGGCCATGGCCATCATCATCATACTATTCATCCATCCAGGCGAATGTGGAATTCCTTTCTCGCTGGTTTTAATTTCATTATTTGCATAAAATATCTCACGTCTCTTCACGGCTCTACTCTGGACTATGTGGATAATGGATAATCGCATGTACTCGTACTCACATGTAACGTCAAACGTATAAAACAAAGGCGATACATGTACAAATTCCCGTCTTTCCGTTCGCACCCCCCCCCCCTCCTTTTGGATGCCGGCGCTTTGTACGTTTGTGTAAGCCATCTCCAAGCCTTTATTGAAATTCCTTCAGTCCTTTGTTTGGGCTCTGACCTCTTCTTCTTTTGCTGGCGAATCACTTTTGCATAGGTCGTAATTTGCATACAAATGTGGAGGAGTGAGTATCAAAGGTTGTAGTGCACTTACATGCATCCATAGTAGAAGTTGGGAGGGTGGTGTATGTAGTTCATTAACGAATTGGCTTATCCCAATTGATTTAAGATATGTTCCTTGCTCTTACAAGATTGATGGTGCAGTGGACGATAGAAATTGTTTCACATTGAACTGCTACTAGATGGAGCAGGTGACTGTTTTTTATGACAATAATAATAGTAGCAGTCCACAATTTTCATTCGATACAATATGGAACATTCTTTTCAGTGCGATTTGTCTTCCTAGAATTACAAAAGGTCTATTCTGCTCATGTTTTAAGATTTTTTCAATTCTGAAGAAGTTGACTAGGGAGGAGACGTTTTGACTTCTTATGTCTTTGGACTTACACTTAAGCCAGTGGATCGGCCTGTTGTACGCTCCTTATTTATGATCTTGTCTAACCCACCCTCAAGAGTTAAAGAAAATCGGTACTAGACACAAATTTCCTCAGTCTCTTCGTCTGAGATGAGTCATCTCTGGTAATGTGTCAGACCCTAAGTATAGGGGTCCTGCCTGCGCGAAACCTGGGCATTGATCGAAGTTGACCAAGGACTGAGTAATTATTTATCGTTATTAACGCTACAACATAGTTCCGGTATTGACCTTTTCGGGTGTTATTGCTTTGATCGCTATTTGGCTACCTGAGAAGATGTTAGCATCATTCGGCTTTGTTGTGTTTCTGAGCCCGTTCACACACTGCGAGATTTCTTGAATTTCCGTCTGGAATATGGTATAGAAGTATTGAGATAATCAATATTTCACCTCATTTTGACCCTCTTGTTGGGGAGGTACTCGAAGGAGAGGACAACATAGTCCATATTTGACTTTAGTCTGAGAAAGAAAAAATATTGACGCAAACCAAATTTTAATTCGATCAGTTAAACCTATCGAAGTTATCATGCGCACCAACCAGACCGACAGACGGACATTGCTAAAATGACTTAAAATGGCCCAAAACGGATTTCCGCCAAATATACTTTGGGCCTCTTAGGTCACTCCATCGATTTCTTACACTTTTGGTTGGCAGCATCTGATATATACCCCTGTTCACAATAGGGAGTTATAAAATATGAAATTTGTTGAAATCCTCTTATTTCTACCAAAAGTGCTATAATTTCTACATGTATCCATAGATTTTATGATGGATACATGTAGAGATGACTATTATGAGATGACTATTTGATAGTCATCGTTTTCTTCGTAGCTAGCTTTCAAAATATAGAAACAAACGAATTTTTGGCAATTTTTCTATTTTTTATGGTGGTTTTGTGGCAGCAAAAAAACATTTTTTTTTTCGAAAAAAATCAAATTGTTTCTATGTTATTTTAACGACAGTAACTAAACTTCTGTTTCCATATAAAAGTGTCGTTACCAACATTTGTAGCCCTTATAATTTCCTTTAGTTTAACGTGTACCCCGGCGTTATGGAGCATATGCTTCCTAAAGTACGGCCCAAATATTAAAGGCACCTTCCAATAAAATAGGCTTGACATGAATCCGTCAAGCCGTTTTTAACTTATACTAGTCCCACCGACGAATTCTAAATTCTTTATAAAAATATAGAAAAACCAGTAAGGAAAGGCTAACGTCGGGCGGTGCCGACTATATAATACCCTACACCACTCTCGTAATATTGAATAACTCTGATATATATGTACATTTTGTAATTCATGTATAAATTGTTTACATAAATTTACTTTTGGGATATTTTATATTTAAATAATACCCTGTACCACAGTGTGGTACAAAACTCTACCATTCTAAATTTCAAAACGATTGGATATAAAATACAGCTTCTTCAGGACTAAAGAGCAAAATCGGACGAAACATATATATGGGAGCTATAGCTAAATCTTAACCGATTTTCTTCAAATTCGGCAATGTTGGTTCATGGATCAAGAAACTCTACCATTCTTAATTTCAAAACGATTGGATGTAAAATACAGCTGTTATAGGACTAAATGTCCAAATCGGACGAAACATATATATGGGAGCTATAGCTAAATCTTAACCGATTTTCTTCAAATTCGGTAGTGTTGGTTCATGGATCAAGAAACTCTACCATTCTAAATTTCAAAATGATTGGATGTAAAATACAGCTTCTACAGGACTAAAGAGCAAAATCGGACGAAACATATATATGGGAGCTATAGCTAAATCTTTACCGATTTTCTTCAAATTCGGCAACGTTGGTTCATGCATCAAGAAACTCTACCATTCTAAATTTCAAAACGATCGGATGTAAAATACAGCTTCTATAGGACTAAAGGGCCAAATCGGACGAAACATATATATGGGAGCTATAGCTAAATCTTAACCGATTTTCTTCAAATTCGGCAATGTTGGTTCATGGATCAAGAAACTCTACCATTCTAAATTTCAAAACGATTGGATGTAAAATACAGCTTCTATAGGACTAAAGGGCCAAATCGGTCGGAAGATATATATGGGAGCTATATCTAAATCTGAACCGGTTTCAACCAAATTCAATAGCGATCTTAACAGCCGCGAAATACTCTAAACTGCAAAATTTCAGAACGATCGGAGTGAAATTGCGACCTGTAGTCGACGAACAACTTTACATGGACAGACGGACGGACGGACATCGTTAAATCGACTCAGCTAGTGATTCTGAGTCGATCGGTATACTTTAAGGTGGGTCTAGCTGTGTGATTTTCAGGTGTTACAAACATCTGCCGTGAAACAAACTTATAATACCCTGTACCACAGTGTGGTGTAGGGTATAAAAATTACTCAATAAAATTTATATATCTTTTAGGGCCATCAAGGTACCATTTAAAGTTTTTTCATAGTTTGAGCCTTTACTACCAAAAAAAATCAAGGATACTTTTTTAGGATATTCAAGGATTAAGAATATATATGATATTTTCAGATCCTTCCACCAAACGGACATAATTACTTCATTTTACTGTATTGAAGAGGGGAAGCAGAGCTATTACTATCTTCAAAATACATGAAGCGTTTACGACGTATTTATTTTTAAGCTAATTATTCCATTGGGGTGGCTCTTAAATTTTTCGGGGAATTACGTTTATTCGTCCAAAAAATGCAAATTTTTGTGACGAATTAGGGGTGCAAACACCCCCACCCCCCATAATCATTTAGAATTGAAAATTTTTTCTACAAGTTTTAATAGTTAAAATCTGTTTATTGTTCCAAAATATAAATCAAAGACTAAAAATTTTACCGTCGTTTACTTTAAAGGTTTTTGTCTAAAATGTAGTAAATTGTAGCATATGATGATATAATTTAGTAAAAGTAAGTCAAAGCCTATACTGGTATCAAGACCATTTACTAATTAGAAAAAGAGCTTGAAGTATTTCGCCACCAGCCACGAAACACTTCGAAGCGAAAAGCGCGATTTTTACGAAAAAAATGGTCTAATTTGTTATTGTAAAATAAAAAGTATTAACAATTTGAAAAAACTCTCCAGCGTTACCGCGTAAATTATATACTACCCCCCTTAGTATTATACCTTCATGTTCGAAATTTAGTTCTGCCTTTGGTAGTTCCGCTTTGGTAGTTCTGATATAGACGAGAACCACGTTAATTGTTCATAAAAATTGCTGATGGTCCCGGATTCTGATGAAACTTGGTGGATATATTAAATATGGTTCTCTAATATTGAATACACAATTTTGTTGTTTAAACATTATAAATTTGGCCAAAAATATCGAAAAGAATAACATGCCCAACAAGTTTCATCAAAATCGGAAATTTGTAAGAACATTGGCAATTTTTAAGAACAATTAACATGATTCTCGTCTATAGCTAGTAAACTCAAAAAGTGGAGTGAGAAATGTCAATATAGTGAATCTTAATGCTATCAAAAAAATATTTGGAATACTACAGTAAAGAGGAGACCGCTCCAAAAAAACCTAAAAATAATAACAATTTTTGGTGAGTATTTATCGAAAGACGGCAAACGGTCCAAAATACTCGCAAGATTTATTTAACCATGTTGTGATGTACAAATGGGGATTCCAAGAAGATTTTTTGGTAGCACTGCTATTATTTTGACCTACAACGTTTGTTCAATTATTATCGTTTTCCTTGCTTGGGAGATTCTCAGCGTGATAGTTTCATTAAAATCGGTTGAATTTCATAATCTGTTCTACCAAGAGGATTGTTAGGCAAGTATGCTGATAAAGCTTCACTCCTCATCCAAATACATTGCTGAACCATCTGCCAACTATTTGGACAAAAGTTATCTTTGTAGATTTTATTGATTTGAAGTAATAAATATACATTTTGGTCATAGCATTAATATCAAATATAAAACTCTCAAATGACATTCATAAAACAAACTTAACAAAACACACAATCATAAATCAATAATTTTAAGACTTCACATTTACACGGCATTTCATGAAATGAAAATCCCACACAATTGTCTCTATTGTCCAAAATCCCACATCTAAGTCGTTCCAATTTGCATTTCAAAGTGTCTCAAAGAAGTGTTTATTGACATTAAACGGTGAAAATAGTTCGGAATATTAAATACCCACATACTGAGATCACGATAGAAGCGCTCCAATCAACTTTTCCATTTTAAACTTCGATATAAATAAACACAAATTAGAGCAGCTGTTGGTTGAAATAGATGCAACTATACAACAGCGTTTCCTAAAACAAAAAAGAAAACTTCTTGTAAGTAATATTGTAGTATCTGCGCCTTATCAGATCTAATTATTTATTCAAACAACATAAAATCGAATTTGAAGCACCTTTAAAATATCGTTTATAACTGACCTGTATTTGATATCGATCGGTTTTCAATGCATCAATCGACATTCAATATAAACTCGCTCAGTGGTAACTTCGATTAAAACCCCATTCATTTATCAAGACAAAATATTTTTTTCTTTCCAATGATTTTTGTTTAAATTAAAAACTTCATTATCTCAACTTCTTCTCAATATTGGACATTAACCTCCCAATTTCGTTGATGACTTTTCTTTTCCTATAGAAAAATTCATCGTTGATGACTTTTCTTTTCCTATAGAAAAATTCATCGTTGATGACTTTTCTCATAGAAAAGTTCATCGCTGATGACTTTTCTTATAGAAAAGTTCATCGTTGATGACTTTTATTACAGAAAAGTTTACCGTTGATGACTTTTCTTATAGAAAAGTTCATCTTTGATGACTTTTCTTATAGAAAAGTTCATCGTTGATGACTTTTCTTATAGAAAAGTTCATCGTTGATGACTTTTCTTATAAAAAAGTTCATCGTTGATGACTTTTCTTATAGAAAAGTTCATCGTTGATGACTTTTCTTATAGAAAAGTTCATCGTTGATGACTTCTCTTATAGAAAAGTTCATCGTTGATGACTTTTCTTATAGAAAAGTTCATCGTTGATGACTTTTCTTATAGAAAAGTTCATCGTTGATGACTTTTCTTATAGAAAAGTTCATCGTTGATGACTTTTCTTATAGAAAAGTTCATCGTTGATGACTTTTCTTATAGAAAAGTTCATCGTTGATGACTTTTCTTATAGAAAAGTTCATCGTTGATGACTTTTCTTATAGAAAAGTTCATCGTTGATGACTTTTCTTATAGAAAAGTTCATCGTTGGTGACTTTTCTTATAGAAAAGTTCATCGTTGGTGACTTTTCTTATAGAAAAGTTCATCGTTGGTGACTTTTCTTATAGAAAAGTTCATCGTTGATGACTTTTCTTATAGAAAAGTTCATCGTTGATGACTTTTTTTATAGAAAAGTTCATCGCTGATGACTTTTTTTATAGAAAAGTTCATCGTTGATGACTTTTCGTATATAAAAGTTCATCGCTGATGACTTTTCGTATAGAAAAGTTCATCGTTGATGACTTTTCGTATAGAAAAGTTCATCGTTGATGACTTTTCTTATAGAAATGTTCATCGTTGATGACTTTTCGTATAGAAAAGTTCATCGTTGATGACTTTTCGTATAGAAAAGTTCATCGTTGATGACTTTTCGTATAGAAAAGTTCATCGTTGATGACTTTTCGTATAGAAAAGTTCATCGTTGATGACTTTTCGTATAGAAAAGTTCATCGTTGATGACTTTTCGTATAGAAAAGTTCATCGTTGATGACTTTTCGTATAGAAAAGTTCATCGTTGATGACTTTTCGTATAGAAAAGTTCATCGTTGATGACTTTTCGTATAGAAAAGTTCATCGTTGATGACTTTTCGTATAGAAAAGTTCATCGTTGATGACTTTTCGTATAGAAAAGTTCATCGTTGATGACTTTTCGTATAGAAAAGTTCATCGTTGATGACTTTTCGTATAGAAAAGTTCATCGTTGATGACTTTTCGTATAGAAAAGTTCATCGTTGATGACTTTTCGTATAGAAAAGTTCATCGTTGATGACTTTTCGTATAGAAAAGTTCATCGTTGATGACTTTTCGTATAGAAAAGTTCATCGTTGATGACTTTTCGTATAGAAAAGTTCATCGTTGATGACTTTTCGTATAGAAAAGTTCATCGTTGATGACTTTTCGTATAGAAAAGTTCATCGTTGATGACTTTTCGTATAGAAAAGTTCATCGTTGATGACTTTTCGTATAGAAAAGTTCATCGTTGATGACTTTTCGTATAGAAAAGTTCATCGTTGATGACTTTTCGTATAGAAAAGTTCATCGTTGATGACTTTTCGTATAGAAAAGTTCATCGTTGATGACTTTTCGTATAGAAAAGTTCATCAACGATGAACTTTTCTATACGAAAAGTCATCAACGATGAACTTTTTAATGAACTTTGATGACTTTTCGTATAGAAAAGCTCATCGTTGATAACTTTTCGTATAGAAAAGTTCATCGTTGATGACTTTTCGTATAGAAAAGTTCATCGTTGATGACTTTTCGTATAGAAAAGTTCATCGTTGATGACTTTTCGTATAGAAAAGTTCATCGTTGATGACTTTTCGTATAGAAAAGTTCATCGTTGATGACTTTTCGTATAGAAAAGTTCATCGTTGATGACTTTTCGTATAGAAAAGTTCATCGTTGATGACTTTTCGTATAGAAAAGTTCATCGTTGATGACTTTTCGTATAGAAAAGTTCATCGTTGATGACTTTTCATATAGAAAAGTTCATCGTTGATGACTTTTCGTATAGAAA
The DNA here is from genome assembly GCA_963930755.1 of Eudasyphora cyanicolor. Taxonomy (NCBI): domain Eukaryota; kingdom Metazoa; phylum Arthropoda; class Insecta; order Diptera; family Muscidae; genus Eudasyphora; species Eudasyphora cyanicolor. Next base: position 177,271,290 of record OZ005736.1, on the reverse strand, counting down.
AGTTCATCGTTGATGACTTTTCGTATAGAAAAGTTCATCGTTGATGACTTTTCGTATAGAAAAGTTCATCGTTGATGACTTTTCGTATAGAAAAGTTCATCGTTGATGACTTTTCGTATAGAAAAGTTCATCGTTGATGACTTTTCGTATAGAAAAGTTCATCGTTGATGCCTTTCGTATAGAAGAGTTTATCGTTGATGACTTTTCGTATAGAAGAGTTTATCGTTGATGACTTTTCGTATAGAAGAGTTTATCGTTGATGACTTTTCGTATAGAAAAATTCATAGTTGATGACTTTTCGTATAGAAAAGTTCATCGTTGATGACTTTTCGTATAGAAAAGTTCATCGTTGATGACTTTTCGTATAGAAAAGTTCATCGTTGATGACTTTTCGTATAGAAAAGTTCATCGTTGATGACTTTTCGTATAGAAAAGTTCATCGTTGATGACTTTTCGTATAGAAAAGTTCATCGTTGATGACTTTTCGTATAGAAAAGTTCATCGTTGATGACTTTTCGTATAGAAAAGTTCATCGTTGATGACTTTTCGTATAGAAAAGTTCATCGTTGATGACTTTTCGTATAGAAAAGTTCATCGTTGATGACTTTTCGTATAGAAAAGTTCATCGTTGATGACTTTTCGTATAGAAAAGTTCATCGTTGATGACTTTTCGTATAGAAAAGTTCATCGTTGATGCCTTTCGTATAGAAGAGTTTATCGTTGATGACTTTTCGTATAGAAAAGTTCATCGTTGATGACTTTTCTTATAGAAAAGTTTATCGTTGATGACTATTCATATAGAAAAGTTCATCGTTGATGACTTTTCCTATCAAAAAATTCATCGTTGATGACTATTCCTATAGAAAAATTCATCGTTGATGACTATTCCTATAGAAAAGTTCATCGTTGATGACTTTTCCTATAGAAAAGTTCATCGTTGATGACTTTTCGTATAGAAAAGTTCATCGTTGATGACTTTTCGTATTGAAAAGTTCATCGTTGATGACTTTTCGTATAGAAAAGTTCATCGTTGATGACTTTTCGTATAGAAAAGTTCATCGTTGATGAATTTTCGTATTGAAAAGTTCATCGTTGATGACTTTTCGTATTGAAAAGTTCATCGTTGATGACTTTTCGTATAGAAAAGTTCATCGTTGCTGACTTTTCGTATAGGAAAGTTCATCGTTGATGACTTTTCGTATAGAAAAGTTCATCGTTGATGACTTTTCGTATAGGAAAGTTCATCGTTGATGACTTTTCGTATAGAAAAATTCATCGTTGATGACTTTTCGTATAGAAAAGTTCATCGTTGATGACTTTTCGTATAGAAAAGTTCATCGTTGATGACTTTTCGTATAGAAAAGTTTATCGTTGATGACTTTTCGTATAGAAAAGTTCATCGTTGATGACTATTCGTATAGAAAAGTTCATCGTTGATGACTTTTCGTATAGAAAAGTTCATCGTTGATGACTATTCGTATAGAAAAGTTCATCGTTGATGACTTTTCATATAGAAAAGTTCATCGTTGATGACTTTTCATATAGAAAAGTTCATCGTTGATGACTTTTCATATAGAAAAGTTCATCGTTGATGACTTTTCATATAGAAAAGTTCATCGTTGATGACTTTTCGTATAGGAATGTTCATCATTTTTCTTATAGAAAAGATCATCGTTGATGACATTTTCTATAGAAAAGTGAATTTTTCCATAGAAAAGTTCATCGTTGGTGAATTTTCCCATAGAAATGTTTATCGCTGATGACAGTTGACGACAATGATGATACCGATTTACATGGTTTCAGACTTTGTCATTCACTGTTCGTTTTATTAAAATCGATTTTCTGAGGCCATCCATACAAACAACAATCCTCAATATCAAAGTGAAATGACTTTTAATCGGAATAAATTTTCCTTTCTAATCAAGTCAATGTTCCATCACCTCATACAGTGCCATCTGAATGTTGTATTCGTCCTATAAATGGAAACTAATATCGCTTAAACCTTTATGGGAGGCTATACATCAAGTCAATATCGAATCTGATACTCTTGGCAATACCAGGGCGTTACATTGCAAACGAATGCGAATGAGTCTATCTATCTATGGCCTCCACCAATAACAATAATGAAAATAGTAACAACTAATTTTAACAAGAGAGCATAAAAATCAGAAAACAAATCCGACATACGACGAGCATAGGAAAAAAACTCAAACGGGGGAGGGGGGCGAAATGGTGGACATCATGGCGCAGTGCCAAGCCGAAGCGAGCGAGTTGCAATTTGAACAAGGCCTCGGAAAAATATCAAATAACGTATTTATTTATGACAGTAACCGATCTCAGAAAATAGATTAGAATGTTCACTTTAAAGTCCATTTTTGTACCCTTGTCTGTCCGTCTATCCGTTCGTTCGCTGATTCGTTTACACTTTGTGACTTAAGGTTGTTGTAAACTTTACGATGACGATGGCGACCAGTCCAGTTGATGAGGATGCAGTTGCAGTTGGAGCTGGCGTTGGTGATGTCGATGCCGTTGGTTATGTTGATGCTCTATTGTGGCTGTTGATGATGTTGGAGTAGATGGTGTTTTGGGGGCTAGACCATTGTAAATATCAAAATGAACTCAGTGAAATTATGTACCCCTTTATTTTTGTAATAAAATCAAAAGTCAAACACATAGACACACACGCTTTTTATTGGGTCTTTTAGTAGTAGGACCACTATACTGCACACTTAGCATCGCATAAATATGTAGACGTTTTCAAAAAAATTGGGGTCAGTTGTTCTAAGTCTGTGCCGATTTTCTTCAAATTCAGCAGCTTTGGGGAATGGACCAAGATACTCTACTCTTTGAAATTTCCTTATATTTGTTTGGGAAACGAAATTTTCTGCAACCATTAGAAGCAATATCGGCAGATACACATATATTTCAACTACTCGTATATCTAATACTGAACGTGTTATCTTCAAATTCGGTAGAATCCTAAATTAATAATATAAAATACTTTGTTTGTTTGTTGGTAACACCATCACTCCTATCCGGCTGAACCGATATTCTTGAAACTTGGTAGACAGATATACTAATACCTCGGAAGTACTCGCATTGTAGGCACATTTGATATTTGATTTTCCGCCAAGACATTTTCGACCAATTGACCGCTGGGGAGCTAGAGAACGGCAATTTTTCATACACATAGACAGGAGTGTTATATAAACCACGAGCTAGCCACGTAATAATTTTTCGGCCTATGGTCGGTTCTAGCGCTATCAAAAACTTGAGTATTATTTTTATACCCTACACAACACTATGTATGGTACAGATTGTTTTATCTTTATTTATCTGACTGTGGTCAGAAAAATGTTCATTATTTCACTGATTTTAAAAGATCCTTAAGAGCTAAGAATATACAAATGTATAAGTACATACTTATCTCAATGGAGTTGCGAAAACAACAATTCGTTGTCCAGCCTGAGCAAAACCGCACATAAAACCGCGTCTTAGAATTTCTAAAGTTTATTCAAATTATATCGCTCACCAATTACTCTGGTAACATCTCTAACGTTGTCATTTCTCAAACTGTGGTCAGTGTAGCAGTGATCACAGCACATTTAAATCTTTCTGTACTTTAACAGTCCCTTAAGAGATTCTATATTAAGATTCCAGTTTTTATGTGCGTATAATGATCTCAAATGGATGAGATTTTACACCAAGCTACTTTTGACCACTTGACCATTGCGAATTCTAGCGCTATTATAATTATTAACAATTTTTTTTATTATTTTTGATTTTTAAATGACAAGCTCGAGGTCAGGTGTTGTAACTCTTTATTTGTTGTTATCAAATATTTCGTTCTTCTTTTAAGAACATCTTCAGGGATATGAGAATATAAACGAAACTAACACAAAACCTAAAGCGACATACGTCCTGCCTTGCCGTTGTCTGTTGGAATAAAAGGTCTATTATTAGGAAAACTATATTAAAACATATATATTTTTGTACTTTATAAGCTTCTTAAAAGACACAAATATATAGAATAATAAGTAGTACTATATACTGGAAATTATATTTTGAAATCTACAACTGTGATCAGTTTAGCAGTGATTAAAACAATTTACATTCTTTCATTGCATTTCAAAATTCTTGATCATTAATGAATTTCGAGCCCCGGATTTTTCAAAATAGGTATTTTTCCAATATATTTGGGTCGGGGATATCATTTTTAAGATTTACTTTTCATTTTTGAGTGCCGCGAGAGGGCGCTTTCGCAAATTTTTGGGATTTTATCGCCTTTTTGGTGAAATTTTGCGATTGAACTATAGATTGCGACAGTCCAAAAACCGCGATACTATTTTTCTTGTAGGTAATGTCGAGTAATATAACGTTTGTTCTGTGAAATCTGCCGGATTTACGGGTAAAATTCCGATTTTCTTGCCTTTGCACACTTAAACTCCTATAACTTAGACCTTTCGAACGATATATATGTTGTATATTGTATATTTAAAGATGTACGAATATATACAGGGTGATCCATTTCGAGGTTCCCTACTTTTTAAAAGAAAACCAGTAAGGAAAGACAGAAAGTCGGGCGGAGCCGACTATATAATACCCTACACCTACCTACCAATCCGAAAATGGGCATTGCGATAAGAATTTGGCAGTGTTCATACATGTAATAAGTAAACTCTCTCTGCCGATTTTCTACAGCGCTTACATGTCAAATCGGGTGTAACATATATATTGGGACTATGTTAAAATCTGAACCGATTTTTCCCGAATTTGGCAGTGTTCATACGTGTAATAAGAAAACTCTCTCTGTTAAATTTCGTACGGATCGGATATAAAACACGATTTCTACAGCGCTTAAATGTTAAATCGGGTGAAACATATATATGGTGGCTATATCTAAATCTGAACCGATTTTCCCCGAATTTGGCAGTGTTTATTCATGTAATAAGAGAACTCTCTCTGTTAAATTTCGTACTGATCGGATATAAAACACGATTTCTACAGCGCTTAAATGTTAAATCGAGTGAAACATATATATGGTGGCTATATCTAAATCTGAACCGATTTTCCCCGAATTTGGCAGTGTTTATTCATGTATAAGAGAACTCTCTCTGTTAAATTTCGTACTGATCGGATATAAAACACGATTTCTACAGCGCTTAAATGTTAAATCGGGTGAAACATATATATGGTGGCTATATCTAAATCGGAACCGATTTTCCCCGAATTTGGCAGTGTTTATTCATGTAATAAGAGAACTCTCTCTGCCAAATTTTGTACTGATCTGATTTAAAATACAGTTCCTACAGCGCTTACTTGCCAAATCGGGTGAAACATATATATGGGTGCTATATCTAAATCTGATCGGATTTTCTCCGAATTTGGTAGTGTTCATTCACGTAATAATAAAACTCTCTCTACCGAATTTCATAAAGATCGGATGTAAAATGTGGTTTCTACGGCGCTTGCGTGTCAAATCGGGTGAAACATATATATGGGACTATATCCAAATCAGAACCGATTTTAACTAATTTCAATAGGGATCGTCCTTGGGCCAAAAAAGAGCACTATGCTAAATTTCAACACAATCGGACCATAAATACGACCTGCACTTTGATTACAAGAATACATGGACAGACGGACGGACAGACAGACGGACAGACAGACAGACGGACATGGCTAAATCGACTCAGAAAGTGATTCTGAGTCGATCGGCATAATAAACAATGGGTCTATCTCTTCTCCATTTAGGTGTTACAAACAAATGCACAAAGTCATAATACCCTGTACCACAGTGTGGTGTAGGGTATAAAAACAAAGCAAATATAAATTGAATGGGGAATGTTTATTATCATTTAAAAGAACATTCTTTGGCATTTGTTTTTTGAATATTGTGTGTATGCCGCGGCTAATAAACAACATTTATATCGTTAGAAAGGTCTAAGTTTCTTCTTTCCAAATCCGTTTAGAGAAAAAATCCCAAAAATGAACGAAAGCGCCCTCGGTGGCACACAAAAATAAAAACAAATCTCGAAAATGGGTTCCTCGACCCAAAAACCCCCCAAAAATACATATTTTGAAAAACCCCGGCTCGAAATTTATTTGTGAATCGCGATGCCATTGATACGAAAAAAATTGGGCCGCCCTAATGTATATATACCGACCTGTCACGAAATGTATCGTGCAACCTGAGGTCAAGAAGGACACAAACACCGCATAGTGGAAAGAATTCCAAAAAAAAAGGGAAATAATTCTACTGTTTCTTAACCAGAAAACCGGTTACGACTAAATTTTCGACAATCGCAAAGCTTAGATAGGAAGACCTTTACCATTTTTGAATGTAGTTAATGCGTTGTACGATAAACTGCAAAAGGAATTTTGAGCCCGGCTTTTAGCATAACAGATTTAGGGGAAAACCCAAAAATTCACTTTTTTTAGGGGATTTTCAAATTTATTTTCGGAATTGTGTGATTTATATTTAACAAAGTGTCAAGACAAACAAATTACAAAAAAAAATAATTGAGATCTATTAATTTTTAAAGATGGAATTAAAAAATTTCCTTTGAAAAAAAGTTGTTTGTTTTTCCCGATCCTTTCCTACGAATCGGTATATATTATAGCCGGTTATAAATCGATTCCTTTCTCATTATATTTTTGGAATAGACAACAAAATTGGCTATTTGATGGCAAAATATTGCAATTTGATATACCTGCTGAGAAAAAAGTTATGACTATTTAAAATTATATATATAAATCCCACAATTCCGAAAATAAATTCGAAAATCCCCTAAAACAAGGATCTTATTGGGTTTTCGCCAAATCTGTTATACTTAAAGCAGGGCTCAAATTTCCTTTTGCTGTTTATCGTATAACACACTACTACATACAAAAATGGTAAAGGTTTTCATATCCAAGCTTTGCAACTGTCGAAAATTTAGCCATGTTTTTAAATTTTCGTAAAAAAATGTGTAATTTGGAGAAGCGTGGCACATTTTGTAAATTTTTTTTAATACAAATTTTTGACTCGTTTTTTTCTCGAAAATATTCTCCAGGAAGTGCCCTTAAGATGAATATAAATATGTTATATTTTCTTTTATAAATTCCTCTGTATCTCCAAAATACTACATATATGTACCTTATATAAATATAATATAAATAAATATAAATTGATATGGCCATAACTTTTGTATAAGTGGGCACATTTGATGTGAATTGACTTTGTTGTCAATTTAGAGAAGTTGATGTGAGAAAAATCGATTTATATTCTGCACTGACAGAAAAAATGCAGACAGAAAAGTAAAAACGACAAAAAATTTTCAAAAGTGAACATATTTCAATGAAATATGTTGTAGTTTGTAGGTCTTAATATCACAAATCGAATGTAATTCGCGAATCATTATATTTCCAAAAATCAATCCCACAATTCCCTAAATAATTTTGAAAATCCCCAAAAAATGGGATTTGTTTTGATTTTCCCCTATATCTATAACACTAAAAGCCGGGTTTCAGATTCCCATTGCAGTTCAACTTAAAACCCCTTACATTTGAAATTTGTGTAAAGAATGGTGTAGATTGGAGAAGCTTGGTAACAATACCCGTGAATATTTTTGGCCCGTTCTTTCTTTGAGAACATTCTCTGGGAAGTTTTCTTTAAGATGATAGTAAATGTGTCATTACTTTTTTTAACTAACTTCTTCTAAAACTCGAAAATACGAAATATACTTTTTTCTTAATAAAATGAGAAAAAAATTATTTTTTTTTGAAAATATAACTTCAAGTGGCCATAACTTTGGGTATATCGAACCAAATTTTTTCATTAGATAGGAAATTTTGTTGCCAATCTAGATGTGTTTAAGCGGATTTTCAAATGCAGATATCTCGGTAACAAACTATACCATTTTTTGAAAGCTAGCATCTAACGAAGGACACTATGAGTACTTGAAAAATCTATAGATAAATATATAAATCATGACACATACTGGAAAAGTAGGGGAAATTCAACGAAAAAAACTATTTTTCATATTTTTCATTTTGGCTATTTTGCTTGGAGATACGAAAAAGGGGAGTGGCAATAACGCCCATTGTTTTATAGACTCTGGGTACTATAAAAGAAATACTCTGTACAAAATTTCAAGTGTTTGTATGCGCAGGAATCGATGTTATAAGCATGTTTTTACGGCGCTGTATGTAACAGCATTACACTTCACAAAATGTCAAGAATTTCTTTGGACTGGAATCAAAGTTATAATCCGTTAACATTTTGTGTAAAACGGCTCATTTTTATGGGTGTATAGGTGAATCGCTACCAAGAAACTAATACTATGTGTGGAATTGTGAATGATTCTGATAAATAGTATATAAGTCATTAAAGAATCAAAATTTAAAAAAAAATGTTGACCCTTTTGTAATGTACTCGAGGAGTGGATCAACATAGTCCATTTTTGACCTTTGGCTGAGATAGAAACAAATATTAACACATAGCTAATTTGAAGTCAGTCGGTTACTCCTGTCGAAAGTTGCGCAACAGCCTGACAGGCGAACGGACGGACTGACGGACATTGTTCAAATGACTTAAAATGTCTCAAAAAGGATGTCCGACAAATATTCTTGGTGTCTCTCAGGTCACTCCTTCGACTTGTTACCTCGTTTACAATATTGGTGGTATAAAACAAAATTCCCAATAGTGGGGGTATAAAAATATGTTTTTGTTGAAATTATCCTACTTCTAGCAAAAGGGCTATAATTTCTGCATTTATCCATGATTTTTTTTTGAAATAGGCATTGTATTACGGGTATTCGCTAGGATGCCAACTTTTAAAATTGGATTACACTACTATTTGCGTTTCTATCCCCTCACCTTAGAGAGGAGGGTATACATCATTTGCTACGAGCCAAAAGTGTAACACATCGAAGGAGTCACCTAAGACCATGAGTATGTTTGGCGGAAATCCGTTTTGGGTCATTTGAGCAATGATTGCCGGAATTCCGTTTTGGGTCATTTTAAGTCATTTGAGCAATGATTGCCGGAATTCCGTTTTGGGTCATTTTAAGTCATTTGAGCAACGTCCGTCCGTATGTCTGTCTGTCTGCTGGCTGGTGCGCACGATAACTCTCGAAAGGAGTAACCGTGGTATTTGGTATGCGGCAATATTTTTCTCTATTGATTCTTTAATACATTCTATACTACATACTCGAATCTTCCAAAATTTCACACTGAGTATTAGTTCGCTAGTCGCTAACACGTCAAGAAAAATGGGCGAAGTGGCCACTTCCTTTTTGGTACCTCCCACACGAATTGACCAATTTGCAACAAAAGTCAACTGGTTATGGCTTTAATATCAGTTAATACAAATACTTAAAAATTTGTACAGTGTAATGCTTTTATAGTACCTAGAGTCCAGAGAAAAGAGGGCGTTATTGGAACGCCCCTTTAGGTACCTCCCACACAAATTGACCATTTTGTACCAAAAGTTACCAGCTTATAACTTTAATACCAGTGCATACAAATACGTGAAATTTTGTACAGTGTAATGCTTTTATAGTACATAGAGTCCAGAGAAAAATGGTCGTTATTGTCACGCCCCTTTTGGTACCTCCCACACAAATGGACTTTTTTATACCAAAAGTTAACAGCATTTATCGTTAATACAAGTGCATACAAATACTTGAAATATCGTACAGTGTAATGGTTTTATAGTACCTAGAATCTAAAGAAAAGAGGCCGTTATTGGCACCAAAAATTAACAGATTTAAACTTTAATACCAGTGAATTCAAGTACTTGAAATGTTGGACGGTGTAATACTTTTATAGCATCTAGAGTCCTGAGAAAAGTGACCGTTATTGGTACGCCCCTTATGGTACCTCCCATACATATGGACCATTTTGTACCAAAAGTAAACAGCTTTTAACTTTAATACCAGTACATACTTAAAATTTATTTAATGCAATTTAAATTGATAATAATGTAATTAAATTAAATTTGGGTGACGTAGGGGATGTTGGGAACCAAGCAACGGCCTGATCGGTTTTAACCTGACAAAACACAGAGCTTATCTTGACTTACACATCATCTCAAGTGGATACTGACCTCCGAGCTTTTATAGCTCAGGTGTCACCTGAGTAGCTGACTCCGACAACCGTTGGATCAGTGAGCAAAAATGTACCGCAAACTGTACATCCAAAGAACATTAAAAAATGGTTGGAGCATTGTGCTTGTAACTCATCTCCGGAAAATTACCAATACAATGAAAACGAAAAGTAGAAGAAAAATACGGACCCCCCTAAAGTTGACGACCCCACGCAAACGTTTTAAGGACCATGATTTAAGAATATGTACCTGGAATGTCCGAACCCTAAACTGGGAAGATGCATCAATACAACTGGCGGATGTCCTTGAGATATATACAGCTGATATAACAGCCATCCAGGAAATAAGATGGACAGGTCAAGGAGTATTCAAAACTAATAACTGCGACATATATTACAGCGGTCACTACTCCAAGCACGAATTTGGATGTGGTTTTGCAGTGAATAAGAGGCTAAGAAATCTTGTCTCCAGGTTCACTCCAGTAGACGAACGTCTGGCTACAATCCGCATCAAGGCGAAATATTTTTACATCAGCCTAATATGTGCCCATGCTCCGACAGAGGAAAAATGCGAAGATACCAAAGATGGTTTCTATCAGCGCCTGGAACAAGCCTATGATCGCTGCCCTAGCCATGACATTAAAATTGTTCTGGGGGATTTTAATGCCAAAGTAGGAAGAGAAAGCATCTATGGACCTACTGTCAGAAAATTCAGCCTACATGAAAACACCTCCGAAAACGGACTGAGGCTAATAGACTTCGCCACAGCGCGAAATATGGTTGTAAGCAGTACCAAATTCCACAAGGAAACATGGCTGTCGCCAGATCGTAAAACGCGAAACCAAATCGATCATGTTGTGATTGACGGCAGGCAATGTGTTGGATGTTCGATCGATCCGTGGTGCCAACATAGATTCGGATCACTACCTAGTAGCAGGTAAGGTACGCACTAGGCTAAGCGCATCAAGAACTGCGCGTAACAATGCACAGAGAAAGCTTGACGTCAAGAAGCTGCATACGCAGACAGCAGATGCATTTTCCGATCAATTGTCTCAATTACTCCGAGCAGATACACTTCCCCCCGATAATATTAGTGAGCAGTGGAAACATATTTCACACTCAATGTCGACAGCAGCCAAGGAAACATTAGGGTACCGAGCACCACTCCCACGGAACCCATGGTATGACAATGAGTGCAAGCAGGCTACAGAGGCAAAGAATGCCGCCCATTACGCAATGCTGCAGGGTGTAGAAACCAGAGCTGCAAGGGAGAAATATCGGAGTTTAAGAAGGGAGGAAAAACGATTTTTCCGGCAAAAAAGAAAATAATTGGAGTTGCGCGAGTGTGAGGAGATTGAATGGTGCAGGAATAGAAACGATGCCTGAAAATTCTATCAAAAAGTTAAACATCAAACAGAGGGCCAAAATGATGTTATAAACACCTGCAGAGATGGAAATGGGAATCTGGTTGTGGATACTGATAGTGTACTAAGGATATGGAGAGAGCATTTTTATAACCTATTGACACCAGAAGGTTATGACGTTGAAGAAGACTCCACACCAATCATAGAAGACAACATTGAATGCCAATTACCCAGCATAGAAGAAGTGAGGATAGCAATCATGCACCTTAAGAATAATAAGGCTGCTGGCGCCGATGGGCTACCTGCTGAGCTCTTCAAGGCTGGAGGTGGTGAGTTGATTAGGAGTATGCATCAACTCATGTGCGCAATCTGGCAACAAGAAAGCATGCCCGATTGGTCCCTCAGTGTACTTTGTCCCGTTCATAAAAAGGGAGATCGCACGGTATTCACCAACTACCGAGGTATAAGCCTGCTCCAAATTGCATACAAAATACTCTCAAGCGTTTTATGTGAACGCCTTAAGCCGCATGTGGATAACATCAAAGGAGCATACCAATGTGGCTTTAGGCCTGGTAAATCGACCACCGATCAGATTTTCACATTGCGTCAAATTCTGGAGAAGTCTCGAGAAAAACAAATCGACACGTACCATCTCTTCGTCGACTATAAAGCCGCATTTGACAGTCCTATAAGATCAAAGCTGTTCCAAACCATGACTGACTTTCGTATTCCCGCAAAACTAGTACGTCTTTGCAGAATGACGTTAACTGACACAAAATCTTCAGTTAAAATAGGGAAGGATCTCACCGAACCTTTTGATACGAAGCGAGGCCTCAGACAAGGTGACAAGCTATCTTGTAATTTGTTCAACATCCTGCTACAGAAAATTATTGAAAACGCAGCAGCTGTTACCGAGTTGAATTTAGGGAGCACACTAATAACATCACAAAGCATGCTTCTCGCTTATGCTGATGATATATGTAGACATCATTGGCAGAAATTTGAGAGCAGTAACTGTGCCCTTTGCAAGTATAGAAAAAGAGTCGGCTAAACTGGGACTGATAGTTAATGAGGACAAAACCAAATTATTGGTTGCAACAACTAGAGAAATGTCGCGACAACATCCTAGCGGCAGTGTGGAGGCTGGCAGTTGCAACTTCGAGGTAGTTGATGAATTCATATACCTCGGTTCCGCCATTAATAAACATAATGATACAAGCCTCGAAATAAAAAGAAGGATTATGTTAGCTAATAGGTGCTACTATGGGCTAAACAAACAACTAAACAACAAAGCCCTCTCTAAACGGACAAAAATTACCCTGTACAACACGCTTATACTACCCGTGCTTCTCTACGGTGCGGAGACATGGGTACTAGCGCAAGCATATGAAGCTGTTTTATGTGTTTTTGAGAGGAAAATCCTTCGAAAAATATTCGGCCCCGTTTGCGTAAATGGCGAATATCGCCGCCGAAACAATAGTGAGCTGTATGAGCTTTATGCTGACATGGGCGTGGTAGTGCGCATTAAGGTCCAAAGATTGCGGTGGTTAGGCCATGTTATGCGAATGGATGGAAATGCTCCAGCGTCACGAATTTACGGCGGAAATTTCCAAGGACCGCGCAAAAGGGGTCGTCCAAGGCTCCGGTGGTGTGACCAAGTCGAAGAAGATTTACGAGGACTTGGAGTAGTTAACTGGAGAGCACGCGCAAAAGACCGAGACGCGTGGAATTCTACAATAAACTCGGCTAAAGACCTACAAAGGTTGTAGATAGCCATCTAAGTAAGTAAGTAAGTATAATGTAATTAAAACAAAAAATAATAAATAAATTTACGAATAGTTTTTGGAACTTAAGGTGAGGGGATTCGTAAGTCGGTTTACCCGACTGAACGTTCTTACTTGTTTTTTCTATGTTTTATGGTCTTTTTCGCGCCAGCAAAAACGATATTTTTTGTAAAAAATCTATTTTTTTCTAATTGTTTTATCGACTTAACTTCTGTTTCTACGTGAATGTGACATTTTCAACATTTGTAGCCTTTTTAATTTTCTTTTATTTAAAGGGTGTCGCGGTCCAAGAAAATCGGAATTTTAAAGAAAAATTTAAAATAACCATACAACTTTTTTAAAAATATTTGTTCGTGTTTAGCACACCAAATTACACTAGAAAATGTTATGCACAGTCCTTGTGCAAACATTTTGTTGCATACTGTAATTAGTTATATGGATTAGAAAAAAGGACCGTTTGACCAATATTTCAAAATTCTACTCCCTCCAACTGGGACAGTCCCTAACCGATCTCGTTGACAGTTTGTGTCATAACTACTATACAATACGACTAAACTTGGTACAAGATTCAACCCTATCAGATGACATCGCTTTTAAAAATTGACTCGCTTGATATGAAATCCACCATAGACACATATATCCCGAGTTTGAATATCAGGGTTGTAGAATCCGCATTTCTGAACAGAACTTGATAAAATTTAACAGTTTCTTGAACAAAGAACGATACTTGGCAAATTTTAAGAAGTTCAGTTCAGATTTAGGTATTGCCCCTATAGGGTATGATATCAAGCCTCAACCGCCAAAAAGAAGTAAACGCCACCATGATTTATTTTAATGTTTTGAGGAAATCGTTTACTTATGACAAATGGCATCATGAGTCAGAAGTTTATAGCCGTAAAATATATCGTTACACTAAATTTCTCAGTGATATAAACAGATGTATGCATTACATATGCATTTAAACAAAAAATAATGGCAAAAAAGCCTTCTCCTTTTTTTGATTGGCGCTTACAAATTTTGGCGTTTAATGCTCAATATCGTCGGCTCGCCCGACTTTAGCCCTTCTATACTGGTTTTATTTTGTCCGAAAATTTTACTATATCGACTGAAGTTTTGATATAAATATACTAGGCGTTTTGACTTCTTTACACTCTGGGTGTTACATTTTTTAACCGATCTGCTGAAATTTTGAAATGTGTACCTAATTTTTCCTTAACCAATTCAACAGGTTATGTGATTTTTTCAGATGTGGCTCATTTCCTTTATACATGGAAATGATATTATTCATGATATTAACATACAATATCAGTACCGATAATTTTTTACAGTTTTTCATATGTTTATCTAAATACGAAAAATGCAATAAAATAATATATTTTTATTTAGTGCCTTTATTTTAGTGAATCACAGTGTACGTGCGATTGTAATTTGAGGCAACAACCCATCAAAAGTGTTAGTGGAGGCACATTACGGCTGGTCAGTCAGTCAGTCATTCTGTTGAACAGTCGAACGTGTTACCGGTGATGGCCAAAGGCACATTTGTCAGTGCAGTCAGACACTCCACTCAGGCTCTGCCGGGACCAGTTGCTGCATACGGATGGATGATGATGGTGGCATCATCTGGGCAGATATTATCGCCCATAAAAGTGTAATTAACATTTGAAACTTACAACAGTTTTGTTAACATTCAACGAGGCACAAACAATTGCAGACAGCCGACAATCAGGCGAAATTAACCAACTAAATTGACTGGAGTTTTGTTTGTAACTATTTGAATTCATTGTGGTTCGATATCTACTATTGGATACGTACGGTGGGCGTTATATACATACATATTTTGTTGCTTATTTTGGTAACAATGTATTTTATGAGTCAGTATGGAAATTGTCGAGTCAGTATGGAATATACGGGATGGGAAATCTCTACAGCAGGGCTTCTCAAATGGGGAGTTTCCCAATACTCCAAGGAGACGCTGATATTTGAAAATACTAACTTTTATGAAACACGTGATATTTATTTCTGTCTGAAAATATTTGCAGTTTACTGTATTTGTTCTTCTGATGTTTTTGACATTTTTTTAGAGATTTACAGTGTGAACAGGCTACTGTATCCGATAGATCAACTGGCAGAGTAATGATAGATATCAGTTTTTCAGGAATTCCATGACGAAAAACATCTAAATATATAGAAAATTAAATCTAAAAGTACCTAGAAAGCCTCCAAGAAAAACTAGGATAAAATTCGCAGCATTATGGGTCATAAAATATATGGGGCATTTATGAAGAATATAAAAACTGAAAAAGCTACACGCAAAGAAAAAATTCGTTTCTGCGAAACGAAATATTAGACAACTACAATCCTCGTTTACGACGACTGAAATTCTTTTGGTCAGAACAAAAAATTGAGTAGGCGAAATAAGTTTCTATGACAACAAACGAAATTTCAGTTCCGGCAAACAAGAATTGTAGTTGTGTAATATTCGTTTCGCAGAAACGAATTTTTTCTTTTCGTGTACGAGTATAATTTTTCTGAATAATGCTAGAAAAAATCTTAAAGGTAAATGTAAACCTTTTTCCCTTTCAATGTATTCAAAAAGCGGGAACGTAGGAAAATAAATCTACATATATTAACTACACTGATTGAGCAACAATCATTATATCTCTATATAAATACAAAATCCTTTGTACGTTTTTAGTAACGCATGATCTCTCAAACCATAAGAGCGAATGGGATAAAAATTGGACAATATGTTAATTTTGGGGTCATCTGTGTTTTAGAAATATTTTCACCATGATAAATGGCGGAGTGGTCTAGTTATTTGCAAAATTCGCATTTCCAGAGCGATCTGATTGCAATTTAAAATGTATGTGTGGTTTGTCTTAATAATCGTTTGTTTGTATGATTCTAACCGGTAGATAAAGCTGTAGTGGACATATGGTCAATATACATTTTGTTGTTGATTTTTTCCTGTAACTCGGAATGTATGATTTTTTAATGATATATTAATGAATATCAAATCAATACACCCCAAACAGAACGGGCGGGGCAATGTCTGCTGGGGTCAGCTAGTATCATTACATAGGGTGATCTAAGTAGAGATTCTTTTTTCAATTGCCTTTTTTGACAGATCACGTGTGAGTCGTATCATGCTGTCATTTTATTTTTGTTAAGTATTGTTTGGCATTTCATCATGGAAAGACTTACGCCTGAACAACGTTTACAAATTATTCAGTTTTGTTATCAAAATAATCGTGCACCAAATACATGTGCACAAAATTACAGCAATCTCGATAAGAAATTGTGCAAGATATCTTAATTTCAAAATTTCGCTTATATGGGCGGGGCCACGCCCTTTGGTTCGATCCCGGCTATTTTTGGAACAATCACGTAGACTACCACCAGATATATATATACCACCAAAATTACAGCAGCCTCTCTAACATATTGTGAAAAATATCAAAATTTCAAAATTTGACTTATATGGGCGGTGCCACGCCCATTGGTCCGATTCCGCTCATTTTTGGACCAATCACATAGAATGCCACCAGAGTCATATGCACAAAATTACAGCACTCTCACTACAAATTTGTGAAATATATATCAATTTCAAAATTGGCTTATATGGGCGGACCACGCCCATTGGTCCGATCCGCCCATTTTTGGACCAATTACGTAGACTACCACCAGATACATGTGCACAAAATTACAGCGCTCTCGATAACGAATTGTGCAAGATATCTTAATTTCAAAATTTTGCTTATATGGGCGGGGCCACGCCCTTTGGTCCGATCCCGGCTATTTTTGGAACAATCACGTAGACTACCACCAGAAACATATGCACAAAATTACAGCACTCTCGCTAACAAAATGTGCAACATAAGTCAATTTCAAAATTTGGCTTATATGGGCGGTGCCACACCCATTGACCCGATTCCGCCCTTTTTTAGACCAGTTACGTAGACTGCCACCATATACATATGTACAAAATTACAGCTTTCTCGCTAACAAATTGTGCAAGATATCTCAATTTTAAAATTTGTCTTATGTGGGCGGGGCCACGCCCACTTGATATATCGAAAATTCAAGTACCCTATTTTCACCACGCCCCACACATGTACATTCTGTGAAAATTTCAAGAAGATCGGTCCAGCCGTTTAGACGTCTATGCGGTACAAACAAACCAACAAACACACATTCTTCTTTATATATATAGACTAGCTGGACCCGGTCCACTTCGTAGCCCCAGGCTTCAGATTTCCGATCCCGTCCATTTATAGGGACAGTAGGAATCTCGTTATTCAATTCGTAGATACGGACAGTAGGAATCACTTAAAACATTGGCGGACCCACGCCCACTCAATCAAGAACTTATAAAGCCTATGTCACCCTCTATGCTTATCTGAACATTATCTGAAAATTTCATCAAAACCGATCCAGCCGTTTTGGAGTCCATACATAACATACACACATCCATTCAATATATAGCTGGACCCGGTCCACTTCGTTGCCCCAGATTTAGATTTCCGATCCCGTCCCTTTTTGAACCAATCACGAATACTTCTCCATAAAATAAGAGCACTCTCGCTAAGAAATTGTGAAGATATCTCAATTTCAAAATTTGGCTTTGGCCCATTTGTCTGATCCCGCCCATTTTTGGACTAATCACGTAGACTGCCACCAGATACATATAAACAGAATTACAAAACTATGGCTATGAAATTGTGCAAGATATCTCAATTTCAATATTGACTTACATGGGCGGAGCCACGCCATTTGGTATGATCCCGCTCATTTTTAGACCAATCACATAGACTTCCACCAGACACATATACACAAAATAACAGCACTCTCGCAAATAGATTGTGCAAGATACCAGTTTCAAAAGGTTGCTTACATGGGCTGGGCCACGCCCATTGATCCGATTCGGCCCAGTTTTGGACAAATCACGTAGTCTACCACCAGATACATAGGCACAAAATTACAGCACCCTCGCTAACAAATTGTGCAGATATCTTAATTTCAAGATTTGGCTTATATGGGCGGGGCTACGCCCTTTGGTCCGACCCCGGCTATTTTTGGAACAATCACGTAGACTACCACCAGATATATATGTAAAAAATTACAGCACTCTCGCTAACAACATTTTCAGGATATCTCAATTTCAAAATTTGACTTATGCGGGCGGGGCCACGCCCATTTGTCCGATCCCGCCCATTTTTGAACCAATCACGTAGACTACCACCAGATAGATATGAACAAAATTACAACACTCTCTCTAACATGGTGTGAAAAATA
This sequence comes from Eudasyphora cyanicolor, assembly GCA_963930755.1. Taxonomy (NCBI): domain Eukaryota; kingdom Metazoa; phylum Arthropoda; class Insecta; order Diptera; family Muscidae; genus Eudasyphora; species Eudasyphora cyanicolor. The sequence goes on along the minus strand of OZ005736.1, from coordinate 177,252,757 downwards.
TCTAAATTTCAAAATTTGACTTATATGGGCGGTGCAACGCCCATTGGTCCGTTTCCGCCCATTATTGGACAAATCACGTAGACTACCACCAGATACATATGCACAAAATTACAGCACTCTCGCTAACAAAATGTGCAAGATAAGTCAATTTCAAAATTTGACTTAAATGGGTGGGGCCACGGGCATTGGTCCGATTCCGGCCATTTTTGGACCAGTCACGTAGACCGCTACCAGATACATATACGCAAAATTACAGAACTCTCGCTAATAAATTATGGACGATATTTCAATTTCAAAATTTGGCTTATATGGGCTAAGCCACGCCCATTTTTGGACCAATCACGTAGAATGCCACCAGATACATATACACAAAATTACAGCACTCTCGCTAATAAATTGAGCAAGATATCTCAATTTTAAAATTTTGCTTTAACAAATTGTGTAAGATATATCGATTTCAATATTTGGCTTATATAGGCGGGGCCACGCCCATTGCTCCGATCGCGCCCTTTTTTAGATCAAACACGTAGACTGCTACCAGATACATGTAAACAAAATTACAGCACTCTTGCCAAAAAATTGTGCAAGGTATCTCAATTTAAAATGTTGTCTTACATGGGCGGGGCCACGCTCATTGGTCCGATTCCGCCCACTTTTGGTCCAGTCCCGTAGACTGCCACCAAATACATATGCACAAAATTACAGTACTCTCGCTAACAAATTGTGGAAGATATCTCCATTTCAAAATTTGGGCGAGGCCACGCCCTTTGGTCCGATCCCGCCCACTTTTGGACCAATCACGTAGACTACCACCAGATACATATGCACCAAATCACAGCACTCTAGTTAACAAATTGTGTAAGATATCTCAATTCCAAAATTTGGCTTATATGGGCGGGGCCACGCCCATTGGTCCGATCCCGCCCATTTTTGGAGCAATCAGGTACATTGCCATCAGATATATATATGCACTAAATTGCATCACTCTCGCTAATAAATTGTGCTAGATATATCATTTTTAAAATTTGGCTTATATGGGCGGTGCCACGCCCATTGGTCCGATCCCGCCCATTTTTGGACCAATCACGTAGACTGCCACCAGATACATATGTACAAAATTACAGCACTCTCGCTAACAAATTGTGCAAGATATCTCAATTTTAAAATTTGTCTTATGTGGGCGGGGCCACGCCCACTTCATATATCGAAAATTCAAGTACCCTATTTTCACCACGCCCCACATATGTACATTCTGTGAAAATTCCAAGAAAATCGGTCCAGCCGTTTAGACGTCTATTCGGTACAAACAAACCAACAAACAAACAAACAAACAAACACACATTCTTCTTTATATATATAGATTCAATAGAAACGATAACTTGTTAGCCTGTTCCCTAAATGCGAAACGATAACTTGTTAGCCTGTTCCCTAAATGCGATGTTATTAAAAATGAATGTTAGTTAAATTAGAAAACTACTGTACCTCGAATGGTAACTTTTCACGTCAGTGATGGCCAGTAATTGCGATTTCATCCATCAGAGGTGATTTTGAAGTGGAAGACTTCCGAATAACGCTTCAGTCCAAAAAATGAAATAAATGGGACCCTTGGAGAATTATTATTCTCAAAACAGCCAACCACGCTTCTCACCCCATGGTCATACAAATTACAATCAAATCTTATCAAGTAGTTGCCACACGAAATACCTTCCAAAATTCCTGAATTTTGAACAAAACGAACAAAATCATGCCTCATCCACCGTAGTCACCATATTTGGCCCCCTGTGACTTCTTCCAGTTCCACAATTTGTAGAGACCTATGAAAGGACGGCGTTTTGCGACGATTGAGGAGATAAAATCCAAATCGCCAAGCAAGCAAAACACGTCTAACTGTTATGGGTTTCTAAATTAAACACAAACTCAACTAAGAACATATGTTCGAGACAAGTGTGCTAATATAAAAAACGCTAATCGAACGCACGAAATTTCAAAATTTACCTTTTCTTTGCACGTACCTCGTATACCCTCCACCCTGCAAGGTGTGGGGATAATTAAAGAAAACGTCCATGTTGTGGCAATAATAAAATTGATCTATTTTAAAAAGAAAATCATATGTGTTCCACTTTTTGTGTTTTTTTTTGTTACAATAGGGATTTAGGGGAAAGACTAACGTGTGGAACTTTGTGTTATGTTTTGCAGAAAGAGCTCCGCAGGGGAAAATTAGAAATAATAATTTTATGTATTAAAATTGTTATTTACTTTTATTGTAAACCTTCAACTCTTCATCTATTATTCATACTTTTTAAAATAGTGTTTTGAATTCTGTCAGTTCACTATGAGAAAATAAGAAATAATAAAGAAAAACATGCGGTAGTTTTTAGTATGATTTAAAATAATTCGATACCTCCATACTAAAACATGCTAAGTGGACGTAGCATGTTTTCAGGGAGATTGCATTTTTAACTTCTAAATATTCCAAATTATATTCAGTCAAAATTTTGGGTTTAATGCGTCAATTTGAATAGGAGGTACAAGAAGGGGTTTATCAAATACACTTATTTGAATACATTACACTGTGACGAACTATAAGCGTTTATGGGCACTAATATATTAACGTTATGAGCTATTAAATTTGCATCCTTAGAGAGGAGGGTATAAAAAGGGATTTCCAAAAAGAGTGATATGACTTCTTAAGGAAATTAAAAGGTTTTTTATTTAATGTGAAGTTCAATCGATACAATTAAGTTCTAAATAAAACGTCATTCAAATGGCCTCCACGACTTCTTCAGCAGGAACGAATTCGAGGAACCCAAAGTTCGAGCACATAGCCTGAGATAGAAAAAAATACTATCCCATACCAAATTTGAAGTCAATCCGCTACTCCTTTGGAGAGTTATCGTGCGCTCCAGCCAGACAGACGGACGGACACAGCCCAAATGACTTAAAATGGCTCAAAACGGATTTCCGCCGAACATACTTGGGGTCTTAGGTCACTCCTTCGATGTGGTACACACAAAGGATATATAACAAAGGATATATAAGTAATATTTGTGTGTGTCAAATATTATATACTTATATTTGGAGTGTACCCTAAACATATGTATTTTTGAAGCAGAATATATTTGGAACAATATACTACAAAGGCGATTTTTTCAATGTTATATTTTGTAATTGAGTAATTCCAAAGCAGTTAGACCAACTCAAAAATTACCCCTTTTAATTTTTACAAAATTTAACGAAATAATTTTTCTAGTTTGCGGGAATTTTTTCACGTTTTTAGTTTTTAATAATTCATTGTAGTTTTTGATTTCTCCAAACTTACCATTCTAAAGGATTTTTCTCAAAATTGCTATTTGTTAAATTAGCCTCTTCAATGTTGCGGAATGAAGTATTTATCTCCTTTTGGTGGAAGGAGGTGAAAATATGGATATCCTTTATCCTTAAATATCCTGAGAAAGTATCAATTCATGTCCTTCATTTTTGTGGTACTAAAGGTCACACTAATATGAACTGACTGTGAAAAACTCAAAATGGAACCTTAATGGACCTAAAAGATATAGCAGTATTTATACCCTCACTTTAGTGATTCGATGGTATATATAATTTGCTACGGGCCAAAAGTCTAACACATCGAAGGATTGAAGTAAGACCCTATGTATGTTCGGCGGATATCCGCTTTGCGTCATTTTAAGTCGAATGAGCAATGGCCGTCCGTCAGTCTGTCTGCTGGCTGGTGCGCTCGATAACTCTCGAAAGGTGTAACCGATATACTTCAAATTTGGTAGGCAACAATTTTTTTTCTATCTCAGGCTAAGTTCGAAGATGGGCCATTTTGGTCCTCTCCTTCTAGTGCCTCCCCCACAAAGGGTTAACATTTAGTGATATATTGATTATTTAATAACATCGATACTACTTATTTGAATCTTGTGAAATTCTACACATAGTATTAGTTTATCAGTCACTATCACCTCGAGAAAAATGGGCGAAATTGCGACGCTCCTTTTGGTACCTCCCACACAAATGGAACATTTTGCACCAAAAGTTAACACTTATATCGAGAATACCAATGCATATAAATACTCACAATTTTTGCACAGTGTATAGTTTTAAAATTCCTACAGTCCAGGTAAAAATGGGACAATGGGACCAGACATACCAAAATTACATAGCTCATAATATTAGTACATATACCGGTGCATATTTACATTGCTCACAAATTGAGGGTATACCTTAGTCGGTTTACTCGACTGAAATTTCTTACTTGTTATACCCTCACTTTAGTGTGACGAGGGTATGTATCATTTGCTACGGACAAAAAGTGTAACACATCGAAGGAGTGACCTAAGACCTAATAACGTTAATTTTTTAGTACACATATACTATTATAGTTCGGCTCAGTGCAATGTATTTAGAGTATCTACTGTTCAACGAAAAATAAGTGTATTTGATAAACCCCTTCTGGTGCCTCCCACACAAATTGACTCATTAATTCGTGCAATATTCCATAATACATTACTCACAAGGTGAGGGTATACCATAGTCGGTTTACCCGACTGAAACTTTCTTACTTGTTTTATATGAAATTTGAGATTCGTCGGCTGGACTAGTGCAACTTCTAACCGACTTGACCGATTGATGTTATTTTTGCACATTATATTTATATTATCAATTTTAGTATGCGTAACTGTATTTGGATCCGATAGGTGGCGATGAATTCAAGTTATTTACAAATTCGTCAATTACGGACCAATAATAATAACAATTGAGCCCAAATTTTGTGATTCGCTTTTTTAGTACTGCGTCAACCTATTCCAAGAATATCAACCATTTTGGTCCATAAATGATCAATTTGTTAATTTCTTAAATACTGCGTCACCTATCGGTTCCTCATACAGCATACTCACATTCATATTGTAAATGTAATGTGTGAAAATAACATCAATCGGTCAAGCCGTTTACAAATTACACTAGTCCAGCCGACGAATCTAAAATTCTACAATTATAGTATTGACTCAATAAAATTGCTATATCATTTACGACCATCAAGGTTCGGTTCTGAGTTTTTATACCCTACACCACACTGTGGTACAGGGTATTATGACTTTGTGCATTTGTTTGTAACACCCAAAGGGAGAAGAGATAGACCCATTGTTTATTATACCGATCGACTTGTGATCACTTTCTTAGTCGATTTAGCTATGTCCGTCTGTCTTCTGTCTGTAGATGTATTCTTGTAATCAAAGTACAGGTCGCAATTATGGTCCGATCTCTTTGCACTTATCTTTCTTTAGGTCCAAAGACGATTCTTATTTGGTTAAAATCGGTCCAGATTTACATATAGCTCCCATATATATGTACCCCCTGATTTGGCATATATGCACTGTATAAGCCACATTTTTGAACCGATTTGTACAAAAATTGACAGAGAGTAGTCTCGTGATACACTTAGAGAAAATACACAATTTGGGGGAAATCGGTTCAGATTTAGATATAGCCCCCATATATATGTTACCCCCGATTTGACATGTTAGCGCTGTAGAAACTGTATTTTATATCCGATCAGTACGAAATTCGGCAGAAAGAGGTTTCTTATTACATGAAGGAATACTGCTAAATTCGGAGAAAATCGGTTCAGATTTAGATATAGCCCCCATATATATGTTACCCCCGATTTGAAATTCAAGCGCTGTAGAAACTGTATTTTATATCTGATCACAGCGAAATTCGGCAGAAAGAGTTTTCTAGAGTATAGTATCGGTTCAGAATTAGATATATCCACATATATATGTTCTTACCAATGACCCTCATCGCATTGTAAGGGAAGTGTAGGGTATTATATAGTCGGCCCCGCCCGACTTTCTGCCTTTTCTTACTCGTTTATATTCAGTTCATAAAAATTTGACCCTTTAGTACCACAAAAATCTAGGACACGAATTTTTCAGGATATTGAAGGATTAAGGATATCTTCCATATTATCACATCCTTCTACCAAAGGGACATAAATATTTCATTACGCAACATTGAAGAGGAGTAGTAGAGCATTTTATTTGTATTAATATCTTCAAAATGCGTGAAGCGGTTAAGAAGATATGGCTAATTGAACAAATGGTAATTTTGAGAAAAATCCTTGAGATAGGAAAAATTGTTATTTTTAAAATGTGTGTTTTTGATTCATTTGCTTTGGAATTACTCAATTATAACCATATTACGGAGTTATAATTATATTTTGTAAAATATACTCATATATGAAATAATTATAATTATAGGTCTATTATAATTTTGTGAAAATACCATTTAACGAAATATTTATGTTTAAAATGAGTTTCATTAATTCCAATCTCCATAGAGGAAAAACTAAACTGCAATAAATTTCATTGGACGCATATGAAAAACTTTCCCCGCAACACATACTCGCACAAGAAAAATACCAATAAACAATTCATTTATTTAGCACTTCCGTGGCGTTGGCTAAATGAAGAGTCAAATACACATATGGGCATTGGAAATAAAAGTCTTATTAAAACATTATCAGAAACATTTAATAAAACATTTGACAGCCTTATAAAACTGACAGTCATAAACAAATCAACACTTTCCATTAATAAACATTGCAAGAAATACATAAACATACCGAATGACGACCGACCGGCCGACGGGCGGACCATATGAAGTATTGCTTATGGCCTTCCATGTATGTTCGCGGAACATTCTGTCATGTGGATGGATGCGTGTACTCCCAACTGGGGACTGTGCATGGCATTGCAGAGCACACGAGTTGCTGGTAGTCATAAATGTTCCTAGCGTAGCAATCACAAATGTATATAGAAATATACACTTCTTACGGCCACCCTCTCACCCTTTGGTTAATTAAACAGCATTGCCATCATCGTCATTACACAATTCGTGATTGTAAAAAAATCAATGTTTTTGTTGGTTCGATGTGGAACAGGTCTTCATAATGAACTTGTAATATATGCCACTATAGGAGCACAGGATTTTATGCAGACAGCCACTGAAAGGAATCATTTCAATGCGAAGAACGAACTAATTTTTTACACAGAACAACCTGTCCTGCTCGATATTCATTCAACATGTGTCAAATGTGTTGGTCCTCAAAGACAATAGTGTAAATATTTTATACCTTGCAAAATGTGTCACTCCGTTCGTAGCACATCTTAATACAGCATAAAATGTATATGCATATTATAGTCGCCGCACAACACAATCTAAAAAGAATTGAGCTAAATGGCTGAAATTTGGTACAAATACAGTAATAATGCAGGCCACTTGGTATTAAAAATGGGCAATGTCTATCTATTTTTTGGTATAGCTCCCATATATAGCAACATTCTGATTTTACATATTATCGCCATAGAAACCAAAACATTCAACTACTTGGATATAAATATGGTTATAAAGGGTTTTCCAACAAGAGGTGTTATTTTGAATCACCCGTTATTTCGGTAGCTGTCACTTTTGAAGCTTTAATTCTTTGACATTTGACAAGTCGAAACTACGCCAATACTAAAAATGGAACGATACACAGTGGGCTAAAATGGAAAAAAATTGACATAATTCTGCCATTTCAAACCCACTTATCGTATGGCGATGTTAGGTGTAAGTAAGATATGTGAAGAAATAAGAAAGTTATGGCCCTATAAAGTCAATTTTTTGAAAAAATTTCATTCTGTCTGTGCATGTATTCTTGCAATCAAAGTACAAGTGGCAATTATGGTCCGATCTCGACGAAACTTTACACATATATCCCTATCGAATTTGGCTAAAATCGGTTCAGATTTAGATATAACCCCCATATATATGTTACCCCCGATTTGACATGTAAGCGCTGTAAAAACTTTATTTTATATCCGATCAGTGCGAAATTCGACAGAAAGAGGTCTTTTTACATGAATGAGTATTCAGGGAAAATCGGTTCAGATTTATATATAACCTCCATATATATGTTCCTCCTGACTAGGTTTCAAAGCGCTATAGATGTTGTAGTTTACTTTCGATAATTAAAATTTTCCAGAAAGATGTCTCAATTTTTGTAACCAATTAATTTAGCGATTATCGTTTCAGAATTAGATAATATGTTCCTACCCATTTACCAATTATTACAAACTATTATCGCAATGACCCTTATCGCATTGTTAGGGAGGTGTAGGGTATTATATAGTCGGCCACGCCCGACATTCTGCTTTTCCTTACTGGTTATACCTGTCAATGATTAAGGGTTTCCTAGAAATAGTGCCACAAAACAATATTTTCTGAAAGGTAAATCTTACTAAATTTTATTATTGTTTAATAAAAACACGTGATCTACAAGAAATCAGTGCATATTGACTGATATAATAACTAATAAGTACAAGAAGGTAGGGAAAAATTGCATATAGACAGAAACGTAAATACGGCATAAAATTCTTAAAAATGTATATATTTCGATGAATTTTTTTTAAAGTTCTTTATTTTGATGTTAGAAATAATAATCATATGCAACATGTGGAAATTTCTAATGGAAAATCCCGCAATTCCCAAAAAATACATTAAAAATCACCAAAAATGGGATTTTTTATTTTTAGTCCTATATCTTCGATATGAAAAGCCGCGCTTGGGATTCCCTTTGCAGTCGATTTTGTTACACCCTAATACAAATAAAGAAAAAGAAAAATTTAACAATTAGCTTTACGATTGGAGAAAATCGATCAAACTTTTGAAATGTATGTAAAAAAAGGTCCAAATCGGAGAAGGGTGGCAACCACAGCAATTAAAATCGGATTTTCTCTAGCAGATTCTGTGAAACGTCTCCTTTAAAATGGGTATAAATTTGATATACTTTGTGTAACAAACTTTTCCTACAAGACCTAAATACGAATTGGACCTTTTTCGCCAAAAAACTCCAAAAATGATTTTTCAAAAAATTGACTTTATAGGGCCATAACTTTCTTATTGCTTTTTTCAAGGATTTTCAATAGCTTCGATACCCTGTTTATATTAAGAACTGTCTACCTCCTGAAAATGGACATCAACCGCAATCTCCACATCTTTATTGCTGATAAATCTTTTTTTCCGTGCTGAATCTATTCGAACTTTTATTCATTGATTTTGGCCATTGCAATTGTGGATGTGTGAACTGTTGCATTGTCTCAAACAGTGAGAAAACGCGGCACCCAACTTGGGCATAGCTTTCTTATCATCATCCGTCAATATGCGATGTATACCACTTTTTGAAATGCATATGACTTCAGGTGGCTCACGTATCTCAATTTACGGTCATTCAATACCATTTTTGTAACCATTTCTTGCGTTGACGCCGCAATTGGTCGACCGCTACGGAGTTCATCTTTATAGTTGTATACTTCCCTAAAGTACTTATATAATCTGGCTCGGTTTTAATACTTTCAAATGAAAGTATTGTATTATACGTCGGTGACCAAGTATTTCCATGTTTACAAATTCACTGAGATCGTTTCCTTTTGAGTGCTCAAAAAAAAAACTAAACAACGTGGCGCCTTGAAACTTAAAAGATACCACAGTACAAGACATGATTTTGGAAATCAATTCAGAGAATTGGTCGTGAAATAAAACGGAAAAATAAGAGCTTCTGCATCATTCGTTTAGTCAAGAGTGCTCAGGTAATAATATAATATTCATCCGTCTGTCTCTCTCTGTGTCTGTCTGCTGGCTGGTGCGCACGATAACTCACGAAAGGAGTAACCGAGTGACTTCAAATTTGGTATGCGGTAATATTTTTCTCTATCTCCGGCTAAGTTCGAAGATGGGCCATATTGGTCCACTCCTTGTAGTAGCTCCCCACAAACGGTTAACTTTTAGTGAAATATTTCACATTCGAATCTTCTGAAATTCCACACATAGTATTAGTTTATTAGTCGCTAACATGCCAAGAAAAATGGGCGAAGTTGCCACACCCCTATTGGTACTTCTCACACGAATGGACCATTTTACACCAAAAGTTAAATGATTATATCTTTAATACCAGTGCATACAAATACTTGAAATTTTGTACAGAGTAATGCTTTTATAGTGCCTATAGTCCAGAGAAAAGTGGGCATTATTGGCGCGTTCGTTGTGGTACCTCTCACACAAATGGACCATTTTGCACCAAAAGTTAACAGCTTATATCTTTAATACCAGTGGATACAATAACTTAAATTTTTGAAGAGTGTAATGGTTTTATAGTACATAGAATCCAAAGAAAACTGGGCGAAGTTGCCACGCACCTTTTGGTACCTCCCACACGAACGGACAATTTTACACCAAAAGTTAACAGCATATAACTTTAATACCAGTACATTCTTTAAAGTTACTAAATGCAATTTAAACTGATAATAATTTATGTAAAACAACAAAACGAATATTTATTTGGGACACAAGGTGGGGGGATTCATAAGTCGGTTTACTCGACGGAACTTTCTTACTTGTTTTTTTGCTCCTATTCAATATATAATTACTGTGAAAGTGATCGTGATTTGAGGTCAATTCACCAGAATTGAATGGGATGTTAGGAATGGGACAAGTATTCGTGGATTATATCATACGAAGTAAATAACTATTATCGAATACCCAGTTGTATATGGTACCGGCAATCTGTAAATTTGGTGTGCGTTATTATGTTAACAAAGTGAGTTCCCCTGTCAAATAATGGGCGAAACTAAGTATTACGATGTCGAGTGCCTTTAAAAATTTGCAGAAATGTTTATGGCTAAAATTTGGCGGGATGACAGTAAGTTTTCTGAAATTTCTTTAGACGTACTTCTATAGTAAAATGTAATTCTCACACAGTAAATCTCACCCAGACTATTTGAATACAAATGATTTTAAAGGGAATGTAAATGATTTTGTGCAGAAATTTCTGTGTTTGAGCTCTGACAAACCGTGAAGATGAAGGGTAATCAAAATGCTTAAATTATATATGTTCGCATCCGAAGCACCTGATGATGCCTGCTAGTATTCTATATAAATAAACAAAATCTTAAAAAATGTAAATTTTAAATCTACCCAGCAAAATCTTGGTAAGTACCTGTCATCATTCCCTGCATTACCTAATAATGACATCTCATTATTCGTTGCATTACTTTCGGCTTATTAATAATGACTTACCAATAACAACAGAAATAAGTGTTTTTTTTTGTAATCAAAATCATTTTGCCAAATTTTAATATAATGCACCTTTGCTATATGTTATTGTACAAGATTTATTTATTTTTCAACATGTTTTCAAATATTACGTGCATATTTGAATGAAAATACCATAAATACTTACGTATATCGTATGATGTTAGACAATTGAAGAATTTTTCACATGGGGGTTTGGGTTCAAAAGTCGAATCTGGCATGAGCAAACTGTTTGCTTCGAGAAATATGCGCGACAATATGCAAATAATCACTTTAAATGGCCATCTCTACGGATCTACCATGTCTACTACTTATTTTATAACTTACTAGCTGGACCCGGTCCACTTCGTTGCCCTATATTTCCGATCCCATCCATTTTTGGACCACTGACGTAGACTGCCAGCAGAACTGCAATGGAACAAACACACAAACAGACAGACAAACAAACGATTTGCCACGCCCACATTTTCCCCGCCCACTATTTGCAATTTTTTTTTCCAAAAACATCTCAGACCAAATAGCTTTCAAACAAAAGAAAAAAATTTAAAATCGCTCCAGTGATTTAAGCTTCTATAAAACACATACATACAAACATTTTTCCATTTTTATACCCTACACCACACTGTGGTACAGGGTATTATAAGTTTGTTTCACGGCAGATGTTTGTAACACCTGAAAATAACACAGCTAGACCCACCTTAAAGTATACCGATCGACTCAAAATCACTAGCTGAGTCGATTTAACGATGTCCGTCCGTCCGTCCGTCTGTCCATGTAAAGTTGTTCGTCGACTACAGGTCGCAATTTCACTCTGATCGTTCTGAAATTTTGCAGTTTAGAGTACTTCGCAGCTGTTAAGATCGCTATTGAATTTGAAGAAAATCGGTTACGATTTAGCTATAGCTCCCATATATATGTTTCGTCCGATTTGGCCCTTTAGTCCTATAGAAGCTGTATTTTACATCCAATCATTTTGAAATTTAGAACGGTAAAGTTTCTTGATCCATGAACCAACACTACCGAATTTGAAGAAAATCGGTTAAGATTTAGCTATAGCTCCCATATATATGTTTCGTCCGATTTGGCCCTTTAGTCCTATAAAAGCTGTATTTTACATCCAATCGTTTTTAAATTTAGAATGGTAGAGTTTCTTGATCCATGAACTAACACTACCGAATTTGAAGAAAATCGGTCAAGATTTAGCTATAGCTCCCATATATATGTTTCGTCCGATTTTGCTCTTTAGTCCTGTAGAAGCTGTATTTTACATCCAATCATTTTGAAATTTAGAATGGTAGAGTTTCTTGATCTATGAACCAACACCACCGAATTTGAAGAAAATCGGTTAAGATTTAGCTATAGCTCCCATATATATGTTTCGTCCGATTTGGCCCTTTAGTTCTATAGAAGCTGTATTTTACATCCAATCGTTCTGAAATTTAGAATGGTAGCATTTCTTGATCCATGAACCAACACTACCGAATTTGAAGAAAATCGGTTAAGATTTAGATATAGCTCCCATATATATCTTTTGTCCGATTTGGCCCTTTAGTCCTATAGAAGCTGTATTTTACATCCAATCGTTTTGAAATTTAGAATGCTAGAGTTTCTTGATCCATAAAACAACGCTACCGATTTTGAAGAAAATCGGTCAAGATTTAGCTATAGCTCCCATAAATATGTTTCGTCCGATTTGGCCCTTTAGTTCTATATAAGCTATATTTTACATCCAATCGTTTTGAAATTTAGAATGGTAGAGTTTTTTGATCCATGAACCAACATTGCCGAATTTGAAGAAAATCGGTTAAGATTTAGTTATAGCTCCCATATATATGTTTCATCCGATTTGGCTTTTTAGATCCAATCGTTTTTATACCCTACACCACACTGTGGTACAGGGTATTATTTAAGTATAAAATGTGCCAAGAGTAAATTTATGTAAACAATTTATACATGAATTAGAAAATTTATATATCAGAGTTATTCAATATTACGAGAGTGGTGTAGGGTATTATATAGTCGGCCCCGCCCGACTTTAGCCTTTCCTTACTCGTTATATATATAGATTGGTAATGCATTATTCAAGTACTTAAAATCATGAAAATATAAGCACATATTTATGTGGTGTGCCTATGCTGCAAATAAGTACTTATTATGCTACTTTTTTGTATGTTTATGGGCAGTACTTTCCTCCAATGATATCCCCATGTTAAAATAATGAGAAAAGTGGCTAAATAATAAGTACTTACCATTGTCGAACTTTGCTTACTCGTCGGATTATTTGGTAATGAAAAATTTTGCTTGGTACCGTACTAAAGGCATCATTTCAGTTACAACGGCATTAACTAAATTAATTAACATTAACTAAATTGCGTTTACAAATTATTTTTAATATCTTTGTGCTTTCCAATTAAATTTAATTTAGATTAAATAAAATCTTAATATCCCCGTCATATGCACCACATTTTGCCCATATAACTATATTTCGATTGAAAGAATAAATTCTTTGCGAGATATTCATTTGCTGTTCCAACGAAAATTCCATTGTATATCATTATTTGATTTTATGAACCTACTCGTAAATAAAATTTCATGTCTTCTTCTACATACCCAGACATGTAAATTATGGATATTCCTCCGTACATAATACATGCACATATAAATAAATTTTATTTCCCCAATAGAGGCTATATTTGCATTAGCAGCGGCGCACGCACATTGTCTCTACAACCGGCGAACTTTATTCCGACAAATATTTATTCCGCAATGAAATTGGAAAATAAAGAATAATAGTAATAATAACACAGTGCTCGAAATGGTCACTTTAGTAATGCAATTTTAGTAAGCATTTCGACCACAACATGTTTTCACAATAAATCGTTATTTGGACTTCTAATGTACTGGAAGGTGTAAGGAAATCCAACGTCGCATTATATTCCTGCAGGAAAGCTGTATGATCGCGTTGGGGCCTCTCTTCCAAAATCATCACATATATATAGCAGTAGTTCGCATAATACTGCTTAACGGCATTGTGGTGTGGTGGACGGCAACTAATAAAATATCCATTGCAAAACAATTATCAAATGTTCGGAGGACCGCCTGCCTATGCAAAAGCGGAACGTTGAGGACGACGCCGAAAGAGTCTTCACAAGCCCTAGAGAATTTGCCACCAGAGCGGCATTACGATTGAACTATCTATAAATGTTGAGGTATAAGAACTACGGTTACATAAGGATATCACAATGCTGTGCTACGGTAACCTACTAGGTCGGACTTTATACCAACGGTGTACACCTTCGGTAACCGAACGTGTAGAATATATACCACAGGTTTACATCCTTGAGAGGAACTTCACTAGGAATGGGTTGGCAGAACACCGGAAAATAGAAAACATCTCCACTTATACACAGATGGTTCGAAGCTTAATGATACGGTTGCCTTCGGAGTGCACTGTATGGAACTCAGTGTGGATATAGCCCATAGACTTAGACAGATACCTGTAGTGTCTATCAAGACGCAATAATGGCAACAAGAGAAATTGCCAAGTGGCAACATTGTAAAGAGCACTGGCGTTGTCGTCTACTCGGACAGTCAGACTGTCATCAATTCTCTGGAGGCCACATCCCTAAATTCACGAGCAGCCCTCGACTAAGAGATCCATAACGAGATGGCTGAGCAAACATACACTTCATATATATGGGCATGCCTGGGCATAGGCATATCTCGGGCAACAGCAAAACTGATGAACGATACTACAAAAGGGACGATACCACCAAATCTTGAATAATTTGCATATATTGGTGCGCCACTGTCCACATGCAAGTTTTAACATAGGCAAGAGGCAAACAAGTAGTCCAATGAATGAAGGACCTCTTGGGCAGCTAGACAAATCCGGCCAAGATACGATTTGAAAAACGCAAAATGTCTGCTCGCACTAGAGAGGAAAATAATGTCTATGTATGTAAGTGTCAGTTCTGATGGGACACAGTCTAATTGACGAACACGCCAGTACATTGGGTGTTGACTCCAATGACTTCTGCAGAAGCTGTAAAGATGTCTAGAGCATTGAGCACCTGCTATGTTACTGTCCCACTTTGAGTAAACTACGTCTAGACATACAATGGTCGGCCTTTCTAGGAAGTTTAACAGATATTTCCGGTTCGTACTATTGATTACTTTGTATATCAAACAGGTTGGTTTGGTTGAAGGACATTTCTGTGGTCACAAGGCATAACAGCATATGTCTGTTTTTGAAACTTTTCAGGAGAGAAATTGTAAGTGTTTGAATCGATATAATAATCCATTTGTAATGTAGTGACACAGTCAGATATGTTGCCTTATATATTTAACTAAACGTGGGATCATCACCAAAATGTGTCACAATATGTAATCGAAGATGGGGGACATTATTGCATTAATTACTCGGTTTGAGCATAACTCGAGTTATGCTGTTATGCCTTGTGACGACAGATTTGATCCCGTGGCAAAGCTGGCTGACCTTAACCCATATTTTCTCGGAAGAATAAGCTTCGGAAACGGTGATTCAGCCCCAAGAATTAAGAGAACGCTTGTAGATTTATTTCTCGGAAATGCTTGTTTTTGAGAAAGGTAAAGGTTGGACTTGTTTGGGTGTAACTTTATGTGAAAACAAGTAAGAAAGTTTCAGTCGGGTAAATTGACTAAGGGTTACCCTCACTTTGTGGGTACTGAAATATGAAATATTACACGAATTAATCTGTCAATTTGTATGGGAGGTACCAGAGGGGTTTAACAAATACTTCTATTTTTCGCTAAAAAGTAGATACTTCAAATGTATTCCACTGTACCAAATTGTAAGCGTTTATGTGAACTGGTATATTAAAGTTATGATATATTAAATTTTGGTATGATTTGGTCATTTTGTGTGGGAAGTACCAAAAGGAGCGTGTTGATAACGCCCATTTTTCATAGGGCTATAATTACTTTAAAAATATTACACTCTGCAAAATTTTGTTGTATTTTTGTGCATTGGTACTCACGCTATAAGCTCTTAACTTTTTGCATAAAATGGTACCTTTGTGTGGGCATTACACTGTACAAAATGTCAAGTATTTTAATGCATTGATATTAAGGTTATAAGCTGTTCAATTTTGGTGACAAATGGTCCATTTGTGCGAGAGGTACCACAAGGGGCTTGGCAACTTCGCCCATATTTCACTGGATTGTAGGTACTATAAAACCATTACACTGTACAAAATTTCAAGTCTTTATATGCGCTGGTATTGGGGCAAAATAGTTCATTTGTGTGGGAGGTACCAAAAGGGGAGCGGCAACTTCGCCCATTTTGCTCGAGGAGATAGTGACTAAAAAACTAATATTATGTGTAGAATTTCAGAGGATTCAAATAAGTAGTATAGAAATTATTAAATTATCAATAACACTGTGCTAGTCCAAAAATGTAACAGAAATGAGACCCTATGGATAAACCTATTTCGACCATGCTGAATCCAGTGGCAGTGGGAAGTCAGAGAGGTGACTTATCTCTTTGGTTATTTTGAAGTGGAAGACTTCGGAATATACGCCTCAGCCCAAAGATCGAAATAAAGGGAACATTTGGACAATTTTTTATCTCAAAACAGTCGTCCACGCTTCTCACCCCCTTACCCCTGAAAAACTGCAATGAAATCTTATCATATGTAAAAAATCATACATAGCGTCGACATTTTTAGTAGGCATCTTTGAAAAAAATATTCCTCTCGAAGAAATACTATATGTCCTTTCTCGTCCTTTTTATGAGAATTAAGCTGATTTCGAGTTTTTACATAATTTGGGTATTTTTCTGTTCATAGCTGAAAATATTTGAAATAAAATCTGGTGACTTAAATTTTTGTAAATTATTTTTTGGTTCGTGTCAATGGAAGTTTCAAAGGTAACCAACAAAACCTGCCAAATTGTGAAACCTGTTAAGTTTTCATAAATATGTTGAAATGAGACTCATAGTAATTTTTCGCGAGGGACATTTTTTTCAAAGACACAAACTAAAAATGTCGACGATTTGTATGACGTTTGACATATGGTAAGATTTGATTGCACTTTTTGGGGGGTAAAGGGGTGCGAAGCGTGGTTGACTATTTTGAGAGAAATAACTCTCAAAGGGTTCCCTTTATTTCGTTCTTTGTATTGAAGCGCATTTTCGGAAGTCTTCCACTTCAAAATCACCTCCAAGATAACTAACCTCTCTAATTTTTTTGCAAACTTTGTGGTCGAATATCGCGAAAACAAGAGCTAACCTAGAAAAACGGCTAGCTCCATTGGATTCAGCAAGGTGGAAATAGGTATGTCTTCTTTCTGTTACATTTTTAAAGTGTCCATTTCGAGCACAGTGTAGTTATCTAAATATTAACCCTTTGTGGGGGAGGTACTAGAAGGAGTGGACCAATATGGCCCATCTTCGAACTCAGCCGGATATAGAAAATAATATTATCAAATACCAAATTTGAAGTCAATCGGTAACTCCTTTCGAGAGTTATCGTGCGCACCAGCCAGCAGACAGACAGACTGACGGACGGAAATTGCTCATTCGACTTAAAACGACCAAAACGGATATCCGCTGAAGATACTTAGGGTCTTATGTCGCTCCTTCGATGTGTAACACTTTTGGCTCGTATCAAATGATACCCTCGTATCACTAAAGTGAGGGTATAAATAGATTCGTAATTATTTCCCATACACAATATTCCCCTGATTTGGCCTCATGCGATATTTCTCTGTTCCCAAAACTGAAATAACCAATTGAAAAACATGACATTTGCCACCAAGCTGCAATGATTTGAAATAAGCTGGAACAAGCAGGATACAAAATTGATATTGTTGGATAAATAAATAATATTTGATAAACATAAAAGGTAAGCTTACTCTTTGAACACACGTCGTATTAGCGCTGGCCATTGACAAAGGTATCAAAATAGATTTCGAAGAAGTTCGAATCTGTTAAGCCTTTTTACTGGGTGGCGCAGAATGAGCTATAGGTTTGAATTCTTTATAACTTTTTTAATTATTATTCTTTCTTTGTTTTTTTATACCCTCACTTTAGTGTGACGAGGGTATATATCATTTGCTACGAAAAAAAGTGTAACACATCGAAGGAGTGATCTAAGACCCTATGTATGTTCGGCGGATATTCGTTTTGGGTCATTTTAAGACGAATGAGCAATGTCCGTCCGTCTGTCTGTCTGTCTGTCTGTCTGTCTGTCTGTCTGTCTGTGTGTCTGCTGGCTGGTGCGCACGATAACTCTCGAAAGGAGTAACCGATTGACTTCAAATTTGGTACGTGGTAATATTTTTTTCTATCTCCGGCTAAGTTCGAAGATGGGCCATATTGGTCCACTCCTTCTAGTACCTCCCCCACAAAGTGTTAAAATGTTGTGAAATATTGAATCTTTAATAACTGCTATACTACTTATTCGAATCTTCTGAAATTCCACACATAGCATTCGTTTATTAGTCGCTATTAACTCGAGAAAAATGGGCCAAATTGCTAAGCCCCTTTTGGTACCTCCCACACAAATGCACCAATTTGCACCAAAAGTTAGCAGCTTATAACGTTAATACCAGTGTATAAAAATACTTGAAATTTTGTACAGTGTAATGCTTTTATAGTGTCTATAGCCGTGTGAAAAATGGACGCTACTGCCACGCCCCTTTTTGTACCTCCCACACAACGGTACCATTTTGCACGAAAAGTTAAGAGCTCACAGCATGAGTACCAATGCACGAAAATGCAACAACATTTTGCACATTGTAACGTTTTTGAAGTGCCTATAACCCTGTAAAAAATGGCCGTTATCGCCACGCCCCTTTTTGTACCTCCCACACAAAATGACCAAATCATACCAAAATTTAATCTATATATATAAAAATGAAACGGTCCATCTGTGTAATGGCATCACGTCAGAACGGCTGGAGCGATTTGGATGATTTTTTTTTATTCGATTCTAAATTTTCACGAGATGGTTTATATAGAAAAAAAAATTAATTGGACAAAGGGGCGTGGTACCTCCCATACAAATCGCAGGTTAAAAATCCGATATTTCTGCTCCTATTATAGGTATAGTGCTGAAATTTTGTTTGTATGCATTTAATGGCAGATTATGTGAATTTTCCAAAAATGGGCGGAATCGGACCAATGGTCGTGGCCCCGCCCATATAAGCCAAATTTTGAAATTGAGATATTTTGCACAATTTGTTAGCGAGAGTGCTGGAATTTTGTGTATATGTAAACGGTGGCAGTCTACGTGATTGGTCCAAAAATGGGCGGGATCGGACCAATGGACGTGGCCCCGCCCACATAGACAAAATTTTGATATCTTGCACAATTTGCTAGCGGGAGTGCTGCAATGTTGCGTATATGTATCTGGTGGCATTCTACGTAATTGGTGAAAAAATGGGCGGGACCGGACCAATGGGCGTGGCCCCGCCCATATAAGCCAAATTTTGAAATTGAGATATTTTGCACAAATTGTTAGCGAGAGTGCTGGAATTTTGTGTATATGTAAACGGTGGCAGTCTACGTGATTGATCCAAAAACGGGCGGGATCGAACCAATGGGCGTGGCACCGCCCATATAAGGCAAATTTAAAAAATGTGATATCTTGCACAATTTGTTAACGAGAGACCTGGAATTTTGTGTATATATATCCGTTGGCGATCTACGTGATTGGTCCAAAAATGGGCGGGTTCGGACCAATAGGCGTGGCCCCGCCCACAATGACCAAATTTTGAAATTTTTATATCTTGCACAATTTGCTATCGGGAGTGCTGCAATGTTGTGTATATGTATCTGGTGGCATTCTACGTAATTGGTCAGAAAATGGGCGGGATCGGACCAATGGGCGTGGCCCCGCCCTTATAAGCCAAATTTTGAAATTGATATAACTTGCACAATTTTTTATCTAGAGTGCTGTCATGTTGTAGATATGTATCTGGTGACAGTCCACGTGATTGGTCCAAAAATTGGCGGGATCTGACCAATGGGCGGGCCACCGCCCATATAAGCCAAATTTTGAAATTGAATTATCTTGCTCATTTTGTTAGCGAGAGTGTTGAAATGTTGCGTATATGTATCTGGTAGCAGTCTACGTGATTGGCTTTCAAATGGGCGGAATAGGACCAGTGGGCGTGGCCCAGCCCATATTTTGATATATCTTGCAAGTATTATATAGGAAATACATGAACAAAAATGCTCGGTATGCGATAATTACAGCTGCTCACTCCAATACAATCGCAATATGATAATGTGATGCAATATCAATGAAACAAAAATTTGGAAATTTTATAAGTATACATTTCTATTTTCTGGACTTTCCACTGAATTCGGTATTTTTTCATTCAGTGAATTTATTACTAATACCAGTAAGGAAAGGCAGAAAGTCGGGCGGGGCCGACTATATAATACCCTACACCTCCCTAACAATGCGATAAGGGTCATTGCGATAATAATTTGGAATAATTGGTAAATGTATTTTGAACCGATAATCGCAATATTAAGCAATATTCGTTCCTAAATTGAGAAAAATCTTTCTGGAGAACTTTGTAATGATCGGAAGTAAAGTATAACTTCTATAGCGCTTTGTAACCAAATCTGGAGGAACATATATATGGAGGTTATATATAAATCTGAATCGATTTTCCTAGAATACTCATTCATGAAAAATAGAAACCTGTTTCTGTCGAATTTCGTACTGATCGGATATAAAACACAGTCTCTACAGCGCTTACATGTCAAATTGGGGTAACATATATATATGGGGGCTATATCTAAATCTGAACTGATTTTCTCCGAATTTTGCGGCATTCCTTCATGTAATAAGAAACCTCTTTCTGCCGAATTTCTTACTGATCGGATATAAAATACAGTTTCTACAGCGCTTGAATTTCAAATCAGGGGTAACATATATATGGGGACTATATCTAAATCTGAACCGATTTTCTCCGAATTTGGCAGTATTCCTTCATGTAATAACAAACCTCTTTCTGCCGAATTTCGTACTGATCGGATATAAAATACAGTTTCTACAGCGCGAATTTTGACATGGGCAGCGAAGCGCACCGGGCTCAGCTAGTATCTCATAAAGTTAATATACTAGGCAAATAAACGCTTATAATTCGGCACAGTGCCAAGTATTTAAAGTATCACTATTCAGCGAAAAATAGGTGTATTTGTTAAAAACCTTCTGGTAAATCCCACACAAATTGACAGAATAATTCGTTTAATATTCCAAATAACATTACTCACAAAGTGAGGGTATACCTTAGTCGGTTTACCCGACTGAAGCTTTCTTACTTGTTTCAGCATTTTGTGAAGGAGATTTAGGGAATTAATTATGAATAGAACAACGTACAAACATAATTGAATTTTTGCGAAATTTTTTGTTCGTTTCATATCCCCCAATTCTTTAAAAAGTTATAATACAGGGTGGCGCAGAATGAGTTATATGTCTTTATAACTTTTTTAATTATTATTCTTTTCTTGTTTTTTCAGCATTTTTTAAAGGAGACTTGGGGAATTAATTTTGAATCGAACAATGTACAAAGTAATTGCATTTTTCCGAAATTTTGCGAAAAGTTATGGAAAATATGCTAAAAAGACCACGTATGTGCAAAGCAGAAAATGGCCATCATTTACAGGATATAATTTTTCAAAGCTAAAATTATAATAATCACATACATACATAAAAAAGCTATAAACCAATAAAACCATATAGCTCATTCTGCGCCACCCTGTAGGTGTATTGTCGTTGATGGACCTCGTGCAAGTTGGTGTCGCCCAATTTTGCTTCTTAAAGGAGCTCATGTGTGGGGGGCCTTCCCCTTCTTCATCTGCCCTGAGGGTTCCACTCAATTATCCGCGTTAGGTCATTAGAGTGGTTTCTTAAAGTGTGACCAAACCAGTTCCACTTTCTTCTTGTAATTTCAGTATGTAAAAGGGTTTGATTTGTGGCTGCATATAAGTCAGTGTTGATTATTGTATTGGGCCAGAAAATTTTCATTATTCATTTAGGAGTTGAAAATGTTTTGTTTTGTTTTTCTTGACATATGAGAGCCTTTCCATATGGAAGTCAGAAAATCGAAGGATCGCTGGCCGCTATTGATCCGTAGTTATACATGTTGATCATGTATAATTATGAGTCAGTGCTTTATAGAGACTCGAAACACTGTGTGACCAAAGGTGAGATTGTTTGGATATGCGCCTGCTAATGTGCCTACGAACAGCTATGAGGCAGCAAATCCAGCAGATATACACACCAAAGGAGAAGTTGCATTGGAATGAGTGAGTGCAGTTAATTCTTAAGGTGGTATCTCTTAATTTCGTTCAAAAGCCATTTATAACTCCAGTACACGCTGGCACCCATTCATTGGCATATGTAGCTTGTCTCCATTGTCGATTGTCTGTCCCTACTTCCGTCCGCTCGCCCGCCACTTGGCTGGTAGGTCCGTCCCGTTCCGTCCCGTTCCAATCCACCCTTTCTCATCCCGTTCCCAACGACCTATGGGTTCGTCTCATTCATTGATTCACTCGCTCATTTATTCATTCAGCCAGCCAGCCAGTCATTCGTATTCAAATGATGATTGTCGCGCATGATGTCTGGCTACAAATCACCATGTCACAAATCCCCCGCCAACTTTCGAATGTTAACAGATTTATTGTCTTCTATGCGACTGCGACTGTGAAGTATCGTTGTTTGTCTTAAAATTTTATCAACAGACCCATCCATTCATTCATTCATTTATGCATTCACTCATTCAAACTCATATACGAGTATGCTGCAGTGCAGCAGACATGTATCTGGTATCGCAATAATAAGGAAATATATGCATTTCAAAACATTTCCATCCAGATGGAAATATAATCATCAACAGCGCAAAACAACACTCCCAAATGAAGGATTGCTTTTTGGATTTGGACGAGAGACATATCACAAATGCCCTCTGAAAAGAAAGACTAGGTAAATTTGTCAAATAGTTTTACAATCACGTTTCTTATGAATATTTTGCCAGTATATATTTCTATACACGCACTATCAAAGATGATGTTTAGATATAGCCCCGTAAATTTAATAACTCAAACTTGTGAAAGCTTAAGCTTCCATCCCTCAATTTTGTTCCTAAGGTCTCAAAACTGTAGCATACTGAAATTGGTACAGATCGGTTAAATCTAAGGCATGTCGGGGAAAAGCTCTTCATCACATCGAAAGAAGCGGATGTAGAGGTTTCTACGACGTTGTAGAAATCTATCCAAAATGTATTTTGAGCATTTCTTAACTCTCTTTGATACGGCTTGAGTTTTTCCTTGTATATGTCCCAGGCCTGTTTAGCTCTTGTGCCTTTGCCTTACTAAAGAGATTCCTGCAACAGTTCCTCAGTCTATTGACTTAATTTTGGCACATGCGACTTGTAACGTTGCCTCGTTCCACAGTTTCTTCTATATCCCCGATATTTCGCACCTTCACTTCATATCATTTCAGTTCGTTTTTTTTTGGAAGAGACCTGTTGAACACCTCTCTAAATTTTACCTAATCTATGCTGTTATAATGAGGGTGGGTATCCCAATTTAAGCAAAAGCTAATATCAGTGGTTTTCTGGAATAACTGTTTTACTTGTAGAACATTTATACTAGTTGACAGTTATAAAGGGGTTTCCAACAAGACACCTTTCACGTGGCCCCAAAGGAAGAAGTCACAAGATGTTAAATCACAAGATCTCGGTGGCCAATTGTGATCACCCCTTCGAGAGATAAACTGTCCGGAAACTTTTCCCGTAACAGAGCAATGGTTTCGTTGCTTGTGTGGCACGTAGCGCCGTCTTGTTGAAAGTAAACGTTGTCCCGATCAATACCATCCAACTCCGACCATAAAAAATCATTAATCATCTCTCGATAGCGCAATCCATTCACCGTAACTGTTGATCCAACCTCATTTTCGAAAAAGTAAGGTCCAATGACCCCGCCGGACCATAAACCGCACCAAACAGTCACACGTTGCATCGTTTTTTTGTTCGATCGTTTTGTATCGTTCGATGATCGTGTATCGTTCCATTTTTATACCCTACACCACACTGTGGTACAGGGTATTATAACTTTGTGCATTTGTTTGTAACACCCAAAGGGAGAAGAAATAGACCCATCGTTTATTATACCGATCAACTTAGAATTACTTTCTGAGTTGATTTAGCTATGTCCGTCTGTCTGTCTGTCCGTCTGTCCGTCTGTCTGTGCATGTATTCTTGTAATCAAAGTACGGGTCGCAATTATGGTCCGATCTCGACGAAACTTTACACATATGTTTTATTTGGCCCAAGGACGATCCCTATTGAATTTGGTTAAAATCGGTTCAGATTTAGATATAGCCCCCATATATATGTTACCCCAGATTTGACATGTAAGCGCTGTAAAAACTTTATTTTATTTCCGATTAGTCTGAAATTCGGCAGAAAGAGGTTTCTTATCATATGAATGAACACTGTTAAATTTGGAATAAATCGGTTCAGATTTAGATATAGCCCCCATATATACGTTATCCCCGATTTGAAGTGTAAGCACTGTAAAAATGTTATTTTATATCCGATCAGTATGAAATTCGGCAGAAAGAGGTTTCTTATTATATGAATGAACACTGCTAAATTTGGAAGAAATCGGTTCAGATTTAGATATAGCCCCCATATATACGTTACCCCCGAGTTGAAGTGTAAGCGCTGTAAAAATGTTATGTTATATCCGATCAGTATGAAAGTCGGCAGAAAGAGGTTTCCTATTATTTGAATGAACACTGTTAAATTTGGAAGAAATCGGTTCAGATTTAGATATAGCCCCCATATATACGTTACCCCCGATTTGAAGTGTAAGCACTGTAAACATGTTATTTTACATCCGATCAGTATGAAATTCGGCAGAAAGAGGTTTCTTATCATATGAATGAACACTGTTAAATTTGGAATAAATCGGTTCAGATTTAGATATAGCCCCCATATATACGTTACCCCCGATTTGAAGTGTAAGCACTGTAAAAATGTTATTTTATATCCGATCAGTATGAAATTCGGCAGAAAGAGGTTTCTTATTATATGAATGAACACTGCTAAATTTGGAAGAAATCGGTTCAGATTTAGATATAGCCCCCATATATACGTTACCCCCGATTTGAAGTGTAAGCGCTGTAAAAATGTTATTTTATATCCGATCAGTATGAAATTCGGCAGAAAGAGGTTTCCTATTATTCGAATGAACACTGTTAAATTTGGAAGAAATCGGTTCAGATTTAGATATAGCCCCCATATATACGTTACCCCCGATTTGAAGTGTAAGCACTGTAAAAATGTTATTTTACATTCGATCAGTATGAAATTCGGCAGAAAGAGGTTTCCTATTATTTGAATGAACACTGTTAAATTTGGAAGAAATCGGTTCAGATTTAGATATAGCCCCCATATAAACGTTACCCCCGATTCGACATGTAAGCGCTGTAGAGATTGTATTTTATATAAGATCAGTACGAAGTTCGACAGAAAGATGTCTTTTTACATGAATGAGTATTCAGGGAAAATCTGTTCAGATTTATATATAACATCCGTATATATGTTCCTCCTGATTTGGTATCAAAGCGCTATAGAAGTTGTACTTTACTTCCGATCATTAAAATTTTCCAGAAATATGTTTCTCAATTTAGGATCGAATATTGCTTAATTTAGCGATTATCGGTTCAGAATTAGATAATATGTTCCTACCCATTTACCAATTATTCCAAATTATTATCGCAATGACCCTTATCGCATTATTAGGGAGGTGTAGGGTATTATATAGTCGGCCCCGCCCGACTTTCTGCCTTTCCTTACTGGTTAGTAATGGCGTAGTTTCTACTTGCCAAATGTCAACGAATAAAAGTTTCAAAGGTGACAGCTACCGAAATACAGAGTGATTCAAAATAATACCTCTTGTTGGAAAACCCTATACGACTATATTTGAAATAATTAGGAACCATATGTACTCAAAACTAGGTTACCTGGATTATTACATCAAATACATCATCAGGAGGGCTTTTAGGGTGACGGATGGAGCATTAGAATGATGATGGCTTATCTGTAGAAACTGCTACCATGTTTCGCCATCGGTGTTCGCTTGAAGGTCATCCAAAACACCACTACTACGAAAAATGTTAGCATCAACACCATGAACTATGGGGTATATCAAGAAAGTTCTTGGTCTTGAGGGTGCTCCTCGATACACATTTCCCGGGCAACTATGAAGTGTAATGGACTACTTTAGTTCTTCTTCAGTGGAGATTGTTTAGGTTTAGATTAGCGTTTTTAACCAGTTCACGTGAACCAGTTTAGGTACCTAGTAGTACCACAGGCTCAAATGCCCCTCCTTGAAAACAAACTGTTTGGTATACAAAGTTACAACGTTAACACGCAGTGTCCCGGAAGAACTGACATTATCCACCAAAAAAGAGCAGTCAAAAAAGTGATACAAATCCAAAACTTATGATCCGGAATTTAACAAGGACTTGTCGCGCCATAGTGCTATTCTTATGCTGTGCATTTGCTCCATTGCTTCGAAAGTAATGCAAGTTTTATTTTTTGGAACCTCTTAGGATGGAAACAGATCTCTTCACGCGTGATCTGTAAAAAAGCTTATTGAAAATCAAACCTCACCTTGAATCACCCATTATAAGAACACTTTAGCAGTACTTTTCAGCAAAGTTGTGGAAAATATGATCTGATTCAGTGCTTTGGATGTCCTCTTTATCCCAGTATTATTAAATAGGGGTGTTCGGGTTCAAATCCCGCAACGGGTATTTTTTCTTTAAATTTTTTTTTTAATTTTTTCAAACGTTTTTAATTTTTTTAAATCTATTTTCTATAACAATATTTATACCCTACACCACACTGTGGTACAGGGAATTATAACTTTGTGCATTTGTTTGTAACACCCAAAAGGAGAAGAAATAGACCCATCGTTTATTATACCGATCGACTTAGAATCACTTTCAGAGTTGATTTAGCTATGTCCGTCTGTCTGTCCGTCTGTGCATGTATTCTTGTAATCAAAGTACAGGTCGCAATTATGGTCCGATCTCGACGAAACTTTACACATATCTTTTTTTTGGCCCAAGGACGATCCCTATTGAATTTGGTTAAAATCGGTTCAGATTTAGATATAGCCCCCATATATATGTTAGCCCCGATTTGACATGTAAGCGCTGTAAAAACTTTATTTTATATCCGATCAGTATGAAATTCGGCAGAAAGAGGTTTCTTATTATATGAATGAACACTGTTAAATTTGGAGGAAATCGGTTCAGATTTAGATATAGCCCCCATATATACGTTACCCCCGATTTGACATGTAAGCGCTGTAAAAATGATATTTTATATCCGATCAGTGCGAAATTCGGCAAGAGAGGTTTCTTATTACATGAAGGAATACTGCGAAATTCGGAAAAAATCGGTTCATATTTAGATATAGCCCCCATATATATGTTAGCCCCGATTTGACATGTAAGCGCTGTAAAAACTGTATTTTATATCCGATCAGGGTGAAATTCGGCAGAAAGAGGTTTCTTATTACATGAAGGAATACTGCCAAACTCGGAGAAAATCGGTTCGGATTTAGATATAGCCCCCATATATATGTTAGCCCCGATTTCACATGTAAGCGCTGTAAAAACTGTATTTTATATCACAACAGTATGAAATTCGTCTGAAAGAGGTTTCCTATTATATGAATGAACACTTTTAAATTTGGAAGAAATCGGTTTAGATTAAGATATAGCCCACATATGTATATACGTTACCCCCGATTTGACATGTGAGCGCTGTAAAAATGTTATTTTATATCCGATCAGTGCGAAAGTCGGCAAAAAGAGGTTTCTTTCTACATGAAGGAATACTGCCAAATTCGGAGAAACTTGGTTAAGATTTAGATATAACACCCATATATGTGTTACCCCCGATTTGACATGTAAGCGCTGTAGAGACTGTATTTTATATCCGATCAGTACGAAATTCGACAGAAGGAGGTCTTTTTACATGAATGAGTATTCAGGGAAGATCGGTTCAGATTTATATTAAAGCTCCATATATATGTTCGTCCTGATTTGGTATCAAACCGCTATAGAAGTTGTATTTTACTTCCGATCATTAAAATTTTCCAGAAAGATGTTTCTCAATTTAGGAACGGGAGGTGTAGGGTATTATATAGTCGGCCCCGCCCTACTTTCTGCCTTTCCTTACTGGTTTTATTTCATATTTTTCAAAATATTTAAATATTTGCATGACTACTGCAAAATAACATATTTGGAAGTGAACAAAAATAACTAACAGCTTTTTTTGGAAGTACATATTTCAAATTTTATTTCTTAGGAATAAATTCCATATTTTTTGGCAGACAGTCTTTTCCTCTCTAGTGCGATGAGATATTTTGACATTCTCACGTCATGATTTATCTAGCGTGTGGTCTGATTTATCTAGCTATCCTACAGGTGCCGATTTCTTGCCAAAGTCAAAGCTTTTATGTGGATTGTGTCGCACCGATGGATCAACGTTTTTAGTATCGCCCTAAGACATTTTTGTGCTCCAAATGTTTGTAGATCGTTTTTTAGATCGGTATACAATTTTATAAAAATGTTCACAAGCTATTTTTAAGGGCCAAAAATTAAAAAAATAATTTGGCCTGTTTATGTTTGAAAGTCAAACTGTGCCATGGTATTTGTTTATTGTACTTTTTTCTCGCTAGTATCTATGTACTCCCTTTGTTCCAACACTGAAGGAGTACGCTTTTAGATATTAGCGAGTAAGTATTTTGACCTTTCTCCGCGAATGCCTCCACCTTTCTCCGTCTAATCAATCGCTAACGATCTCTTAAATCGAAAGCATCTCTGCATATCGCTGCATTACCAGCATGTTGCGCTCTCGGTACATATTGTTGTACAATATAAAAGGTAAGCTTCTAACCACAACCTCCGAAATCTTAAATGAATTAGAGCTTACAGCTCCCATTTAAATTTTAAAACTAAAAACTATTGTGTTTTTATTCGTTTGTTTTCTTTTTCGGCACCAACATGCCATTATCTTACTAGCTTTTTTGATAATAAAACGATTATATTTGTTCGTTCCATTATCAGATTTGACCAAAATGCGGTAGATTGACCAACATGTTTTTATAATCTAGCCAAAAAAAAAACGCATACATATTTCAGATTCTTAGGGTCAGTACTAGTGACAAGGCAAGTATTTTCATATTAATTTAAAATAACAGAAAATAAGACAATAGTCAGTATTTCGCGATGTTCAGATTCCATAGATTGTTTTGCACTCGTAAGTACTCCACTAATAGTTTTTGTGGACAAGAGATTCATTTATCATAAATTAGATTTTGTAATTTTATTTTGAAACATTAATAAGCATATTTTTATTTATGAAATTCTGTTTCATGTCACATTTTCTTTAAAATGACACACATTTCGTTAAAAACTTTCCAAAACAACGAGCTTATCCGTAGACTAAAACGGCACTTTTAAACATTTAAAAACCAATAAAAATTTCAGTTAAGAATATTAAAAAAAAAGATAAATGATCGCTAAACTTTTTAAACAAAAAAAATTCTCTCAGTAATATACAAAATGTTAATTAATTATGATGGTATTTATTTGGGAGATAAGCTGGATAAACTTTTGTGTATGAAGAAACATTCTCATCTTGAGTTCTGGCTTTGAAATTCCAGACATTTTTGATGAACGAAAACAATCCACTTTTTAATTTTATGACAAATTTTAACAGCAATTAATTACACTCATTTTTTTCTGGAATTGTAACGACCATCTCATCTTAGACCCTATCCTTACAAGGCCATTGCTACCTTTTCTTCCGGCTGTGCTCAGGGCTTGGGGTGGTGATCTTGCCAGTAAGAATAGACCTCGGTCAATCACGATAAACTTTAATATTATAGGAAGCAAGTCAAAATTAATTACATTGGCAGATATAAGTAGTTGTTATAAAGGAAGCTCTATTGAATAAGTGAGAGGAGCTATAGGTGTTTATGTCTCCTCGCTCGAGTCGAAAACCCTCCCAACCATGCTGACTCAAATATGTGGTCAGCCCACATATACTTTCTAATATGTCATACCTTCAATTTCGTGGATTATTGGAACAAGCTAGAAATTTAAAATATCATTATTAACATTTATTCAAACAAATAAATAAGGACTAAATTAATCCTATGACTCTTTGGAGTGGGGCAAATTCAAAAATACTACGTAGTTAATCTCATAAAATTATAATTAAAGTATTTTCTTCCCTTTGTTTTTTTTTGATGTCGTTAATAAATGTGTTTTTTGAAAAGTGACGTTAACTTTTTTCAATAAAAGGTTATATGGACAAGTAACTTATAAATACTATATCGTCGGCTCAATGCTATTTTGTTCCATACGCCATTTTGTATGATCGGAGAAAAACGCAATTTATTGTTTGAGTGAAAACGGGACTGAAGAGTTACACACTTTTTATTTCATAGGGTTCCCAACAGTGTTTGTATGATTCTCATGCATTTCTATGCCATTACATCCAAAAATAAGCAAGTTATAACAATTTTTGTACTTGGAATTTTGGTCCATATCCACTTTTATTTTAATATTTTTTCGTATTTGTATTACATGGACCACAAAAAGGGTCGGTATGGAAGGACACTAATTTACATATTGTGATCGAAAGAAAGTAAAATACTGAGTGAAAAATATAGGGCGATAGAAAAATTGAGACATAGAACAAAAATATCGAAATTATTTCCCGTTATTCAGAGTAAAACAAATTTACCCTACCAATATCTCGAAAACTAGGCGAGATAGGAAAAATGATTGCAGATTATGAAAGAGCATGCTTGGAACCCATATTATCAACTCCTAACTCAAAAAACACAAAAATGACGTATGGACCAAAATAGCATTAAGCCGACGATATAGAAATAATATAATTAATACTCACGAATTTAATTACTCCGTCTACAAGCGCTTGTGGATTGCAATTCGTGCTTTCAAGGATTCCAAAGATGTCTTAAAATTAGTTATTCTATGTGTAGATGTATGTTAAAAGGTAAAAGGATTGTCATTTTAGATAGTGAAAGAGGTGATTGTAAAATTATTATTTTTTTTTAGAGGTAGATTCTCTGCGCCGAGTTATTATATATAATCAGGACTTAACGGATGAAACCGGAAGATTGTATGCGAAATTCCAATGATATACAGGATGGCTGATATGTAATGCAACAAAGTAAAGCGCTATATTTTTTAAAACTTTATTGTTCAAAAGCAAAAAATGTCGGAAATAACATAAAA
Organism: Eudasyphora cyanicolor; assembly: GCA_963930755.1. Lineage (NCBI taxonomy): Eukaryota > Metazoa > Arthropoda > Insecta > Diptera > Muscidae > Eudasyphora > Eudasyphora cyanicolor. The sequence goes on along the minus strand of OZ005736.1, from coordinate 177,221,264 downwards.
TTTTAGAAACAGTTTAGATTTGTTCGAATTGGCCTCCTTTGGCACGAATTATGAAACGGCCGACAAAGCCATCACACGCTGCACGAAAGTGGGTCTGCGGTATTTTGGCCCATTCCCGGCGAAGCGCCGTCTTGAGATGATCGATACTTTGGTATTTTTTAGTGCGAACCTTACTCTCTAAAATGACCCAGGCGCAAAAGTCCAACGGATTGAGATCCGGAGATCTTGGTGGCCATTGTGTGGTAGAAATGAAGCGATTTATTCACATTTAAATGCTGGAGGGCTCTAACGATAGCCACTTGTGTTTTTCCACCCAAATATAAAGCAATCACACTATCACGCTTGAATTCCATCACGAATAACTGTTTTTCTGAATCTGAATATCAAAATGCTTTTGTAAGCTTGTAAACAATAAAATGAACTGTCACTGAAATAAATCTGTCAGCTATCAGACTAGCGGTTTAGAAATGATAGCAACCTGAAGTTGGTTGCAATACATATCAGCCACCCTGTATATATTATACTTGATTTTGACTTCACAGCATTCGAAAATTCGTCAAATAAGCGTCAAGCTTGCCCATTAGAGATGTTTTTCTTTGATTATATTATTATATAATTCGGGAGATCTTGGTTTACGCAGATAGTTTTCTTTATGGTTTGTTCCAAATTTTAGTTGCGAATATCTCCTGGTAAGTATGAAGTCATCATCTTCAAATATCTTTCGTCTATTCAGTATTCATGAAAAATGTCATATCCGATTTACGCTCCAACATTGTCTAAAAGTGTTGTAAATAATAGGCTGTGGGATCAATATCCCACAGCTAGGATCTTTTGGGGCCGTCCAATGCGTAAGCAAATGTCGCACTGCCACACAATCGTATAAATATTCTCCTGATCAGGCTATGAAGCCGACGCGGCGCAAATCGGCGGCGCGCAGGAGCTGGCCATTTTCTCACATCGGCTGAAACTCAGCCGCCGTACTTTATTTGTTGAGTCAAAATAATTTATTTTATACAACTAAGAAAATTAAGAAAGTGAATACTAAGTAATACATTAGATTCAGGATTTTTAATGAAGTTCCCTTTTTGCGTAAAAATTTATAAAAAGTTTGTAACTGGATCTCGCTATTTATTTCAAAAAATACAAAAAAATTATGGGATTTGAAATTGAAAAATGCGTTTTTGGTTTTTACGGAAATTACAATAGCTCTTGAGAGGCCGAACCAATTTTTGCAAAGTCTAGTCATACACAATAAATTTTCTTTCACTACAAAAAGATATATTGAACCGATTTTCGACATTACATCAAATCTTCCATAACTTTTCTTAAATTTTTGTGTTAATTTTAAGTTTTTTAATCTAATTGTAAATATCTTAAAGCGCCATTTTTGACTGAGAATGACATTCCTGCGCCATCGTTTGATGGAACTTTATCGGCTCAGCCGATTGTTGAAATTTGAACGGCTCAGCTGTCCAGCCGCCGCCGCCGATCGGTATATTTCCATGCGCCGCCGCCGCCTATAATTTTGGTCGGTCAATTGATGTATCAGCGTTTCCAAATTATACTCGTATATAAATTTGCAATTCGATTGTATATCTATTTTTCAAATGTATTTATAGATTTTTTTTCTCACAACCGAACTTTTTGAAACTTCAAAGCTTATCAAAATTTTAAATGAAAAATGTCTAGTATATCGATATGAAAATACAATTTCCTGGCTTGTTTTCATGGGACAGTTTGTCTATTCCCTTAATTTTTCAAAGTACTTTAGTTGTATTTGAACCAACTTTTAAAATCAGATATACAACTTTCGTGAACCTCACAGAATCTGCAATCAAACCTGGAAGTTATCGTTAAAAATACGTCACTGCAATTTATTAATATTTAAATTGTACCAAATGAGTCATCAGTACCATCCAACTCCGACCATAAAAAATCATTGATCATCTCTCGATAGCGCAATCCATTCACCGTAACTGTTAATCCAACCTCATTTACGAAAAAGTAAGGTCCAATGACCCCGCCGGACCATAAACCGCACCAAACAGTCACACGTTGAGGATGGAGAGGCTTCTCAACAACAAATCTTGAGTTTTCCGTTGACGTAGCCACCGAGGTGGAAATGGGCCTTATCAGTCAAGATGATTTTTCGATGATTTTCGAATTTTAATAATTTCAATGCGTTGTTGAATCGTGAATCGTTCCATTTTTAGTAATGGCGTAGTTTCTACTTGTCAAATGACGAAGAGTAAAAGCTTCAAAAGTGACACCTACCGAAATACTGGGTGATTCAAAATAACACCTCTTGTTGGAAAAAATAACACTATTGTACTTTTCAGGTCGTAATTGTACCTATTTTGGTACAATTGTACCAACTTTCGCATGTTGTAGCCGCTGTAGGGTGGAAACACATGTATGTTTGATAAAATAAAGGTGATAAAATATATGGAAGCTATGGTGAAATGTTGATGCGATGGGTCAATGTTATGATGAGTTATGGTGGTAATGTGGTATGAATCATATATCTATATGTTGTCTGACCCAACGTCCAGTCCGAGGAATCTGGCCGTCTCCATCGGTTGAATGCATAGATCCTCCGGCGAAATGTCCGTAGGCCTGCGACAACTCTCGTTGTCCTTGGCAAGATTAGTTCCTCTGCAGAAATAGGTGGTGGTCTTCCCCCAAAAATTATTTTCGGTCCCAGGCCCTGCATCGATGTCTGGACAGCATCTGTGTGTAATTCCTTGAGCGCGACCTCTGTCCTTTCTTAAGAGACCATACTAGCCGCCAGTGAAACAGGGTCCCTCTTCTCAATAGCCAAATGTCTCACTTGCCGGGCGCTTTCCGTGTTCTGTAGTCATCGATGGTTAGGGTGGACCGGGTCGGCGCTTCTGGCCACAAATTGTCTCGTGAGCAGATCACAGTGTCCCCTGATTGGCAGCATCTTCGTCTCCTGGTGTAGGTGGTCGATTGGAGACATAGTGTGACACCCGGTGGCGGTGCCCAGTGCCACATTCTGCACCACTTGCATGCGATCCCACTGGGAGGAGGAGGTATCTTGGATATGTACGTGTTGAAAAGGAGTGGGGACAGGACACCACCTTGTGGGACTCCCATTTTACATATCCTAGGTCTTGATTTCTCTCCCCTGTAATCGACACATGCCTGTCTCCCCGACGATCGGTATATTTCCATCTTTTCAGCCACGAAGGAGTGTTTGCCTCCAAAATATCCTGAAGTAGAGTGGCATGGCAGGCGGTATCAAAAACACTCGAGAGGTCCAGCGCCACCGCAATGAACCTCTTATTGGGCCTAACGTCATTAAGACCATTGGCCACGTGAGCTGTTATCTCCATCAGGGCCGTGGTGGTACTGTGGCCGGGTCTGAAACCGTGCTGATGGGAAGTCAGTGGTAAGTGCTCTTTCAGACAAGGCAGGATAATCGCCTCGAGCAATTTCGCCACTGGGGACAGAAGGGTGATCGGTCTGTAGGACTTCCCTTCATGAGATGGTTTGCCAGGCTTCAGGACAGGAACAATTCTGCCAATTCTCCATATGTCAGGGATCCAGCAGGTGTTTAGACACAATGAGAAGGTCCTAGCAAGGTACTCGGTGCCAATTGGACCGATGTGTTTCAACATGATGGTTGCAAGGCCATCTGGTCCTATTGCCGTGGATTTCTTGGTCGATCCTATAACCCTACTTACCTCCCCAGCAGTTATCGGTAAGGTGTCAGTTGATAATGGAAGCTGCCTCAGAGTTCGTTTTATCCTCCTCATATTCTTGTCCGGTCCAACCGGCCGTTCGACGAACTGGCGACAAAAGGACATGGCGCACATCCTAGGATTCCTCGGCACTGATTTCCCAAAAGATATCGTTGGGATATCCTTAGGACGAGGGTTTGAGAGACCTTTTATAGTTTCTTGGTACCTCTTTCCGTATTCTGCAGGAATTCTCTCCATTTCGTCCGGCAATGATCATCCACCAGCCGTGAGATTTCCTTGTTGAGGATGGATCATTCGCTCGTAGTAAATTCCTTTCATCAGCCAGTAGGGCTGCCTCAGCTGCAAAATTGGTTCTCAAACTCTCTGTATTCTGCCAGCCGGGATACATAGCTTTGCGTCGCGGGTTAGGACATTCCGGAATGTGCGTTCGCCTTCCGCCACAGAAGCTGGTGGTGCGACACACGCGAAGCCCTCCTCAGTAATCGTCTTGAATCCCCCCAATATGCCTTCGCTAAGTTCACATAGGTGCGGTGTTCACAGAGCAATGTCAACTCTCCAGCTGGCACGCGACGCCAGATCAGGGCTAGACAGGGAGATATCAGGTGAGCTCTCACACCCAGCCACAAGGCGGGTGGGGCTGTTCTCATTCAGAGTAAGAAACTCGCTATCATCAATCTCGCCCTTTATCTGAACGCCCCTGGCATCAGATCCAAGACTCGAATACCAGTTCTCATGGTGCGCATTAACGTCTCCCAAAACGAGACGTGATTCACCAAAAAGGAGTGGAGAGATGGATGCCACATAACCCGCGGAGCAGCCTGTTTGAGGTGGTATATATACATTCAGGAGCTCAATATCAGTTCCATCAAACTGTATGGCCACTCCTAGGACCTCCAGGTGCTCGTCCTTCACATCCAAGTCAATGGGGCGGTAGCCTTTTCCCCTCTCCCTGTCAAGTCTGACAAGAGAGTAGCAGGATGAATGGGTTAACCCACATCTGCTGGACAATTTCGTCTCCTGAATGGCCGCCACGGGTATATCATTCCTGGACATATAGTCAGTGATTTCCACTATCTTTCTTCGCAAGCCATTACAGTTAAACTGCAGAATCCTGAGTCTTGGAGAGCCGTCCTTCGGCATCGTACCAGCATGTGGAATCGCATCTGTGGATCGCCGTGTGATCGTTGGCCGTCGTCTTCTCGCGCAACACGATCCAACGTAGGTGTCAGTGTCGTCGCGTCTGTTGCGTGGCCCAGAGCAGCGCATGTGGAGGTATTCTCGACACGTTTTACATCTCACTGGACAGGCCGATCTTGTGAAATCCCTCCTACACATTCGACATGTATGTGGCAAAGTAGAGATGGTGTTACCGTTCACGTTCATCGAGTCCGCGGTGTCGTTTGGCGCAGTCGTCATGACCGGGTCCTGTAGAGATGGTGTGGGATTATTGTTAACATCTACTGAGCCGGAGGTGTAGATTGGCGTGATTGGTCTGACCGGGTCTAGGAGAGTTGGAATCGGGGGAGACGGGGTGGGATTATTGTTAACATCCACTGAGCCCGAGGTGTAGATTGGCGTCGTTGTTCTGACCGTGTTGAGGGTAGATGGAATCGGGGTATTATCGTCAACATCTACTGCATTCGAGGTGTCGATAGGTGTTGTCGGTCTGGAGACAGGGAGAGAGGTGGTCTGGGGGAACGCCCGTTGGGCACATGCTTCCACACAAAGGTGTAGTCGTGATCGTCAGCCGAGGATAATCCCGAGCAACCGATATGTACCCATTCGCTGCACCCGTAGCATAATACGGAACAAGTGCCTCTGGTGATCTTCCTGCCACCGATTGGGCAAGTCCAAATCTTCGGGCTCAACATCTCCGGCATTAAGAATGAGCAAACGGAGCAATCCCGCCGGAGTAGGTTGCTCCGCAGTAAAAAATATATAAAGGGTCCGCCATCTAACGTTTTTTTTCAACTAGTGCTTATTTCGTGAATGGTAACACTTAGCTAATGTCTGCCTTGACAGATAATTAGTTGTATCCTTCCGCTGAACGAATATGGTTGTGTATACGCTTGAACAACGCTAGGAAATATTGCGACATTACTTTGAAAATCATGGTAATGTTGCAGAATGTGTGCGAAAATTGCCTACGGATTTTGGAAGAAGAGAAGCACCGTCAGCTCGGTATGTTCGTTATCTTGTGAAAAAAGTGAAAGAAACTGGCATCCTCATCGATAAACCAAAGCGTGAAAAGCCAAAAACAGTGCGTACACCCGAGAATATTGCTGCTGTGGCAGAAAGTGTGCGTGAAGCGCCATCAACATCAATTCAACGTCGTTCTCAACAATTGAACATTTCTGAGACATCATTGAGACGAATTTTGCATAAAGACCTTGGTATGACGCCATACAAAGTCCAACTGGTTCAGGAGTTGAAGCCAACTGAACATCCAATGCGTTTTCTCTTCGCTAAGTGGGCCTGCGATCGACTTACAGAAGATGCCGATTTTGCCAAAAAAAAATCTTCTTTCCGTATGAAGCTCATTTTGATCTTGGCGGGTATGTAAACAAGCAAAATTGTCGCATTTGGGGCACAGAAAACCCGCACGCATACATTGAAAAGCCGATACACCCAAAACGAGTCACTGTTTGGTGCGGATTTTGGTCCAGAGGCATAATTGGGCCATTTTTCTTCGAAAATGAGCAAGGAGTGGCCGTTGTCGCATTTGGGGCACAGAAAACCCGCACGCATACATTGAAAAGCCGATACACCCAAAACGAGTCACTGTTTGGTGCGGATTTTGGTCCAGAGGCATAATTGGGCCATTTTTCTTCGAAAATGAGCAAGGAGTGGCCGTTACAGTCAATGGCGATCGTTATCGGGCCATGTTGAACGAATTTTGATGTGATGTCGTTTGGCCACCTCGGAGCTGCGATTGGCACCGTTGGACTATTATTTGTGGGGTGTCCTCAAAGATAAGTGTTACGCCGACAAGCCAGAGACAATTGACGCTTTAAAGGACAATATTCGTGAAGCCATTGGTGAAATACAGCTGCACACAATCGATAATGTGCTTACAAATTGGACCGATCGTGTAGGCTACTGCATGGCCAGCCGAGGCAGCCATTTGAATGAAATTATTTTCCATTATTAACAGGAAGGATTGTACTTTCAAATAAAAAAATAAATTTGAGAAAATATTCAGTAGTTTTTTTTAGCATTTTCAAAAAAAAAGTTATTTAGCGGACCCTTTAGTAAGATTGTACATACATGTGATTCCTCTCTTGCGGAGGAGGGGCAGTTCTTGGCCAGGAATGATCCTGGGTCGATCCCGGGGCAAAGACCCGACTGTAGCGAGGACCGTCGATCAGTCGCTGTAGTCCTCAACGCTCCGCTTGTGCACAGACAGCCAGTTCTTTGAACCTTTGACAATAGTTTTAGATGAACTACTGCTACATATATACAATGGACGATTTTTGGAGAGAGGCCCCAACGCGACCCTACAGCTTTTCTGCTGGAATATAAAGCGACGTTGGCTTTTCTAACACGTTCCAGTTCATTAAGTCTGAATAACAACAAGGCTGGTTCCCCGACAGGATTTTTGTATTCAGGTTTTCTCTAGTGAAAGAATCAAACAGTCTTTCTCGATCTTTCACGAGGATAGCATAATTTGCCTGAAGTCCCTTGGCGATATCTTTCGCTCTTTGGGTAGGAATTTCATTTGGAGATATATGACAGCCTGAGCCTATTGTAAATGTTTTACGATTGAAAATATATTTGCCTCTCCTAAATATTTTGATTTTTGAGATACCTCTCTGTTCATAAATATTATATGGCTACTACGGCTGTTTTCTTAGATATGGAGTTGCCTTCAATAACACAAACCAAAAATCCGCTATAATTACGGTTCTGGCAACGCTGGGGGTAATGGCAGTATACAGAGGTTCATTCAAATCCTGCTAACTAAAAGACGCTTTTCTGTTAGCTTAGGATCAACTGGCCTGCATAGATTTGTCAGCAGGGAAACACCCCCAGGGGGTGTTCTGTAGACTCTGCTATGGATCGTCAACATTTTGTTATCCCGAAAACCACAGATATATGGGGACTATATCTAAATTTTAACCGATTTTCTCCAATTTAAAGAGGGATCGTCCTCGAGCAGAACAAGAAGCTCTTGACAAATTTCGTAGTTATCGGACATGCATTGAAGAAATATCCCTTCTTCACGGAAAATATACTACATAAGGGCAAAAAGCATTTGTATACCCTCCACCATAAAATGGGGGGTATATTCATTTTATCACTCCGTTTGTAACACCTCTAAATATTGATGTGAGACCCCATAAAGTATATATATATTCTTAATCATCGTAAAATTCTAAGACGATGTAGGTTGACCACATTTTCAAAGAAATTTCGCTAAAAACTTTGCAGTTTGTATTCTATTTTCGCAAGAATTCATCTCAATAAAAATTATACCAATCAAATTTAATTTTGTCGTAGTCCCCGTGTAGATGTATTTAGCTCTCACATATGATAACTTAAGCCACAAATACCATTTTTTTAGGTTAAAAGTTTAGCTAAAGAATTAGCGATCGTTTCATGATTTGATCCATATCTAAAGATTTTTCTAGTAGTCAAATTGAATGCAATCCATACCCAGCAAAATTTCTCATTACCAAATAATCCGGCGAGTAAGCAAAGTTCGATAATGGTAAGTACTTATTATTTAGCCACTTTTCTCATTATTTTAACATGGGGATGTCATTGGAGGAAAGTACTTCCCAAAAGCATAGAATAAAGTAGCATAATAAGTACTTATTTGTAGCTCGATTTTATGTACTTGAATAATGCATTACCAATAAGTTATAAAATAAGTAGTAGATATGTAGAAATGGCCATTTAAAATGATTGAAATATAAATAAATCTTGTACAATAACCCACATATAGCCAAAATTGCATTACATATATTAAAATTTGCCAAAATGATTTTGATAACAAAAAATCACTTATTTCTGTTATTATTGGTAAGTCATTATTAATAAGCCGAAAGTAATGCAGCGAATAATGAGATGTGATTATTTGGTAATGCAGGGAATAATGACAGGTACTTACCAAGATTTTGCTGGGTAGTGAAGGGTATATAAGATTTGGCATGGCCGAACTTAACGCTTTTATTTGTTTCTTAATTTGGATGAAACATTTTTTCAAGATTTTTTTTACGTTTAAAGCGTTTTTCCCACAACCCACCCCTTCAGAGTCGGTGTCCATCAGAAACTTCAAAACTATTACACCGATCGTTTTGAAATTTTGAATACTATTTCTGTACACAATTTACGAGGTGATGTTGGAGAGTTTTTTTAAATTTGTTAATATTTTTTATTTTACAATAACAAATTAGTAGTTTTTTTGCAAACATCGCGTTTTTCACTTCAAAGTGTTACCAAAAATTGGGCAATATAAATTTCGAAGAACCCTCCCAGCGTTCCCAGGGGAAAACAATTATCTACCTTAATAATTTTAGTTTTTTGATTTCAGATGATCCATCACCGAGTTATGATGGACACAGCAATTCAACGGTTTTCCGAGACGATTCCGAAATGTACTTTTTTTACTCATCTATTTAATAAAAAAATATTTCTTATAAATTTTAAGAATTTAATTAATTACAAATTATTTTTGTTCACACGGCGTTAATGGCGCTTACAACATTATTCGCGATTATGCTTCAAATATAAAATATTAGATGGCAGGGTTGAAACGGGGCCGTAAAAGCTGCCTAGACGCACTGCGTAGTGGTCGACCAATTGTTGTTTCTACGCCAAAAATGGTTAAAAATCCACAATATGTTATTGGTTGACCGTCGGTTAAAGGTTCGTGAGATAGCTGAAGTCGTAGCCATTTCAAAAAGTACTATACATCGCATCTTGACGGAGAATTTGATGATGAGAAAGCTATGAACAGATGGGTGCCGCGTTGACTCACAATGAAGACAATGCACCAGCTCACACATCCACTATAGCGATGGCTAAAATCAAATGAATTAATGTTCGAATTTCTTCCGCACGCACCTTATTCACCATATTTAGCTTCGTCGGATTATTTTTTGTTTCCAAACTCGAAATAATGGGTCGGCGGAAAAAGATTTGCCAGCAATGAAGAGGTAGGGATGTTGCGGTTGATAGCTACTTTCAGGAGCTAGACAGCTCTTACTATAAACAGCGTATCGAAGCTATTAAAAATCGCTGGAAATAGTGTATCGAGCTATAAGGAGATTATGTTGAGAAATAAAGAAAAATGTTCCCAAATTTTTATGTTTTGTTTGTTAGGTGGGCTAATTTTGGGACCGCCCTCGTACACACAGAATACAGTTTGGTTGCCTCAACCGAATTATTTGCCAACCGAATTTTGTAGTTCTGTCTACTATCATGCGATTCCATCAGGACAACCAATATTTTGGTTGTGGTATACTTCTGCTTCCATGTTGACAACAATCATATTTGGATGCGCCACCTACGAAAATGGTGGCTTAAATTATCTATTGTAGTTGCCACAACCAACTGTTTTAAAAAATTGGTTGTTCTGACAATTTGTCAGTCATATACTATCGACAATTAATTAAAACAGTTTTCAGTTTTCATTAATTTTTATTTTATTTATTGAACAAAAAACAAAACAATTCATTACAAAATTAAAAATCCCATATTACAAATTCATCACTATTATGAGATTTGGAAATACTTGACACACATTTTAGTACACGAAAAAAAAAACACAAAACTTTTATGCAAATATCGCTCAACCCTGTGCTTTCGATTTCATGATTGTTGCTTTTATTTTTTATTTATGTAAAACATTTTGCACAACATATTCTGCATTCCACACATTATTATCCACACGAGATCATTGAAGATTAAAAAAATTTTGAAGATTTTTTTATGTCGAGTAATTTTATTTTTTGCTTGTCATGTATCAGCAAAAGAACAGCAACCAATCTTTCGGTTGTATTTCCCAAAATACATTTAATTATTCTAAATTTGGGAAGTGATTGAGATAACCAATAAACGATTGTTTATTAATATTTTTTCTGTTGTAGTAACCAATTATGCGTTGCAATAATAATCTTTGGTCTATTGATACAATTTCTGTTGTCAAGAATAAAACATTAGTTGTCACAACCAAAAATCTATCATATGGTACTATAACGAAAATTTAAAATTGGTTACCACAACTAACCGAGTGTCAATGAAAAATACAATATTAATTCGATTGATACAACCATCGATTTAGTTGCAAGCGTTTTCATTTGATCGTATCCATGTTATTATTGTTGTTTCAACTAATTATATATAAATACAACCGACAGACGGTGTAGGCAATATACTTTTTGTTGCTAGTACTATTTTTTTATTGTTACAACCGAATTCCAACCAATTATTTTCCTGGGTGTATATGCGTAATGCCGTGATTGGAAAAAAGTATTTTTTCGATCACAAACAAATAAATACGATGAGGGTTTTGGATGGCCGGAAGGATACATTCAGTTGACATATTAGACGTGAATTAATTCCTAATTTCAATCGCTAAATACGTTAAATGGCACCTGACCACCCCACGTTGCATTTTGACGCTCGTTATCAATTATCCAATAAATAATTTAAACCAAAAACAAACACACAAATAGACCAATAGAAATGTGCATTAGCACTATACGAACAAACAAAGACGGACAGACAGACAACAAAAGGTGTCAAATAGATATTTGTCGGTGTTGTTTTGTTGTTTTCAGTATTTTTGTCGGGCGAAACGTTATTTATGAAGGTTTATTGTCGTTTATCGAAGCTCATAAATTAATTATCTTAAAACGGCATTAGAGTGCTATAAATAATATCCACAAATAACACTTGAAGCTTTTCACTTGAAACCAAAAAAACCCAAAATTTCCATTTGATATTTTCTAAAGGTAAATAAACTTTAGTCCAATCAAAACTATTTGGGTTCCTTTTCGCTTTTCAAAAAAATGTCATATAATATCCAAATTCAAAACCGCCGCCACGTGCGGCGGCCATTGCCATTGACGACTCGCCGAAGTGTATTTCAATTAATAATACGACATTAACGCATTGAATTTCACTTTGATTATCGCTAACCTCGAGCGGTGCTCTTTGTTTTACACCTTTAATGGAATAACTTGACTATCATAAAATATGCATTTATTCATTTATTTATGTACGCCCAGCAACTAATGACACAACAAATATTTACAAATTCTAATAGGCTGACATGCAATCAATGATGATAATACAGTGGGCGAGAAATAACACATCCACGATATACGAATACATATATGTACATATACATACATACATATATTGTCATTCGGCTGGCCGTCTTGAAGAGAAGGTACACCGCCTGTGTGCCACCCCGCATGTTACTCCATGGAAAATATATATTTAAATATTTTTAGGCCTGTATGACAGACTCACATAGACTATTTAGTGCTACCATGGGACGTAATGAAAAACATACGTTTATCCTAGCCTCTCCTGTTTAATCAATTTTCGGATTGCCTTTTTGGGTTAAAGTTTAATTGGGTTTGAAGTTACACTTCCTGTCTAGTGAAATACGTAGGTTAGGTCAGGTGAACGAGGAGGTTTTAACATCTCATGTACATCCACATACACGCATAGAAAAAATTCGTTTCTGCGAAACGAAATATTGGACAACTACAATTCTCGTTTGCCGGAACTGAAATTTCGTTTGTTGTGACAGAAACATATTTCGCGTAAGCAATTTTTTGTTCTGACCAAAAGAATTTCAGTCGTCGTAAACGAGAATTGTAGTTGTCTAATATTTCGTTTCGCAGAAACGAATTTTTTCTTTGCGTGTACACCTAAGCCAGTAGCTCGGCCTGTTGTGCGCTCCTCAGTTGAAGTATATCGTAGTCCAAGAACTATCATCAATCTTTATGTACCCAATAGTTGAAGGAGTTGATGCTTAAATTGTCGTAACTTTAAGGATTTGGTTGAACTTTCTACGTCATTGCAGAAGTCTATCCAGGATTTACTTATATTGAGCCATTTTAAACTCTTTTCTGTACTTCTTCAGTTTATGTGTCCCGGTCCTGTGCTGGTCTTACGTCATTTGCTTTATTAAAGAGTTTCCTCAGGATAACTATTTGAGATGATCACCTTGACATTCGTTCCGTCCTAATATTTTGGGAGATGGCGGAAGTATGAGGTTTCTAATTCATGCAGAAGTTAATATATCGGAAAATCGATAAGCGTCCAAAATATACCAATCAAAACTAATTTCGTTTAAATTATCGGAGAAACTTATACTCACAAGACTCATTCCCACAGGATACACCTTAAGCCGGATTTTGTTAAATCCATGTGACAACGTGCCATCGGATTTGGTGAGGAGGGATAGAGACTCGACATTCAATATAAATACTGCGTGCCTCCGCGACGTAGCCGCCTCATCCAGTCGACCAAACTTCCAGTTGTCAGTTGAAAGAATGAGAATGCAGACCTTCAGAAACTTAGTCACGGATTCCACAGTCAACAGAGCGCATATTATTAATCCATATTAATACAGGGTTTTCTAATAGGACATAACAATTTTGTATCTCTATGTCAACGAACCCTCAAACATGTTTAATGATCTTTCAGTATCAAAACGTTAGTCGAAGTAAATTTTTTCATCATGGTAAAGTTCACTTACGTGCAACGTTTGGAAATCATTAAAAATTAAATTCTGAGTCGATGGTCGCAACTTTAAGAGCGCTTACTCCAAGTTTTTTCCCACCCGACAGACTGTGCGTGCTATAGGGGATAAATTTGAATCCAAATTTTCACTTTTGGATGTTCCGGCGCCAAAGAGACGCCGCACCGTCTGGAAAACCATTATTAATCGGTGGCCGTTGGGGATGGACCGGGGCGTTACCACTGACTACTTTGGGTCTTTTTGATGCCGGCGCACTGTGGGGTATTTGGTACCAAAACTGTGGATTCAATATTTTTGTGCAAACAACAGATATAATTTAGCGCCGTTGACCGCAAAAATAACCGTTGTAGGTTATATAGTGTAGCTGTATTGTATCTTCGAAGTTAAGCTTTCATTGACCGCTCGTTGTGATCTGCGTAACATTTATATTTACATGCTTTTTATGTTGTTGTTCGCAAAATAAACCTTAAGTGAAATTAAAATTTGAGTATGGAGCCTTCAAGTTCAGTGATTTAGTTAATTTTATGTAATTTTTTTTTTATTTATAATCGTATTCCATCAGGAACATAGATTATTTACAAAGAAGTTCACCAGCCATGTTTCGAGTCCGTAGAGCAGTACGGATTTTACGGGGATAGAGCGTTAGTTTGAATTCCATACGTTTCAGAGGTTCGTTCATAGGCAACTCTATCTTTTTGAATTCTGCTGTCTTCGTCGCTATCAGCACCTGCATCTGAAATTATGGTGCTCCCAAGATAGCATATGCTGAATACGTTTTCGATGGGTCTATTGCTGATGGCAAAGGATTTGAGCAAATTTGATTTTGGTTGCGTTTGATGACGCATGATTTAGTTTTTGCTAAGTTGATTCGGAGAACTTTTCGTGCTACAATTGCTGCTAGTTTATTAATTTTTTCTTGCATGATTAACATTTTTGAGATTGACATTATGTCTTATAAGTGTTTGTTTATTCTCCATGGAATGCCCCTTTTCTCGTCAATTACTTTTGTCATTTTTGCAATCGAGTATGTTAGTAAATTACTTAGAGCAAAAAAGTGATTAGCTATTTAAAAAAAAAAATTTTCCGTGTCCATCAAATTTGCCTATTTCGAATGTAAATACAGACATATAGTTAGTTGTAGGGATTGATAAGACACTAAAATTAATGTTGTGGATTGTTGACAGAATCCCAGTCAAAATTTAGGGAGCCCTTTTTGCCTTTATCGAGTTAATGCACTTTTTGATCAACTACCCAATGGACAGAAATGCAGATGTGTATTCTTGATTTATTTTACTTAATTACATACTTATACAATTTTTATCTAATGCCTCGATTTTCTTCGCAATTGTCTCATTTTATTCATAACCCATTAGACTTTATTATAAAATAATAACAATAATATGAATTTTTTGATGGTACTAAGAACTTTATTAAAAAATTATTAACTATTTTTCCCTATATTTTGCAACATATCGACCAAACTGCCGAACAGATGAAAAAGTGGTATTTGAAAAAATTCAAGGTTACTTCATTCTAGATTCTATGAAGCTTTCATGAACTAATTCGGCCAAAAGGTTCTCGGGTACGCTTTGGTTCAACCTCTATTTTTATTTGTTTGCCTTTATTTTGATAGGTAAACAAGCCGAATCCTTCTAATAGACCACAAAGCTCTTAAAGGAAAAGACAAAAGCTTTCATTTGAGCAAAATAAAAAAAAAGTCTTTGACAAATATTAATAATTAAATTAGTTTTATGGAAAGGGGCGTTTGACCAAAATGACAAAATTCAACAGCGTCCATAACGGAGAGTCCTTGACAGATCTCGTTTAAATTTTTGTACCCTCACTTTGAAGTGACGAGGGTATATAAGTATATCATTTTCTATGGACAAAAAGTGTTACACATCGAAGCAGTGACCTAAGACCCAAGTATATACGGCGGAAATTTGTTTTGGGTCATTTTAGCAATGTCCCTGCGTCTGTCAGTCTGTCCGTCTGTCTGTCTGGCTGGCTGGAGCGCACGATAACTCTCGAAAGGAGTAACGGATTGACTTAAAATTTGGTATGGAATAATATTTTTCGATCTCCGTCTAAGTTCGAAGAGGGGCTTCCACACAAAATGGTCAAATTATACCAAAATTTAATAGCTCATAGCGTTATTATTCTAGTGTACATAAAAGCTTATAATTCAGCACAGTGCAATGTATTTAAAGTATCTACTATTCAACAAAAAATAAGTATATTTGATAAACCCCTTCTGGTACCTCTCATGCAAATTGGCAGTTTATTTCCATATTACATACTCACAAAGTGAGGGTGAGGGTGAGGGCGAGGAAATAATGCCGATTTTTACCAGACTGTAGATACTATAAAAGCATTTCAGTGACATTTGGGGAAATTTTCAAGAAAAAAGTTAATGTAAACGGAATTTTGCAGAAAAATGCAAATTCGAGTAAATTTCAGAAATTTAAATTTCAACACGGCGTTTTCGACGACCCCTAGTGAAATTATCGAAAAACATAATTTGTAGAATAAGACTCAGATGTTTTTCACATTTTTAGTTCTTCTTGAAATGATAACCAAAAGTAGCCTCTTAAAACAGAATTTCTACGACAAAAGCAGTGGCCTTCGGTAGCTCAGTGGTAAGTGCATTAGACTTGGATCCCGAAGGTACTAGGTTCAATTCCCAGCCAGGGCACTGGAAAAATTTAACATCAACATTTCATGTTTTCATCATAATTCGAGTTTCTGCAGGTAACGGTCGCACTACCACTACAGCAACATCTGATAACCAAAGTCACAGGGAAGCTAAAAATGTACATAACACGATGACGACTATTAACAGAAATGCAGCGCTTCTAGTGGAGAATAGAAACGGTAACACTTAAATAACATCCATTCCCTGAGATTAACAGACGAATGCTAATTTACAACCGGTCAAAATTGAGTAGATGAAAACAACATAAGGTTCCCGCGATAATCGGATATATACCGGAACGAAGTCTGTAATAGAAATATACCTAAGGATTATCAACTCAGCGTCTCCAAGCCGCTACAACAACAACGATAAAAACAGATTTTAAAGATTTTTGATTTATTAATTTTTTTAAAATCCTATTATTTACAAAAACTTGACGTTTTCTACAAACAGTTCTCTGTAGAGCACAGAGCAATATGAGAGTAACATCTTTAAACCAATCATCGTGTTATATGTTTACCCATAACGTGGTCCCCCATCAGATTTGCATTGGCGAATGAAATTAGAAAACAAAACATCCACAAAAGCAGAAAGGTCCAAATCTTGTGAATTGATTGTACTTCGAAATTAGATCAAATTTATGATGCGGTTGTCACGTAAGAGATAATGTATATTTCTTCGTCTAAGAAATAATTATAAACAATGGAATAAATAATATTTTATTTGCATTAAAAGCTTGACCTTAAAATATCGTTTTTAATAAAAACTATTTTGTTCAAAATTTTGAAAGTCGCGATTTTCTTAATTTTAAAAGTTTATCTTTTGGCAAATTGCACACAT
Organism: Eudasyphora cyanicolor; assembly: GCA_963930755.1. Classification (NCBI taxonomy): domain Eukaryota; kingdom Metazoa; phylum Arthropoda; class Insecta; order Diptera; family Muscidae; genus Eudasyphora; species Eudasyphora cyanicolor. The sequence goes on along the minus strand of OZ005736.1, from coordinate 177,204,277 downwards.
ATGTATTTAAAATTTCCAGTTCTCGACATATGACCGATTTATTTTTTGGTCTTATTTTCTGGTCTAGTTAATAATTACAACTTAAATTCGGAAATATGTGCAAAACAATTGCTAATATTTATTTGGGTTCATTATATTTGGGTATCATTTTCTGAATCGACTTTTGCTTTAAAAATAATCAGTCTAGGAAAAAATTTATGTTTACCATTATCAGGGAAAATATTTGTAATAGAAAATAATTGAAATTTAATTCATTATTAATAAATTTTAATTCATTTTTAATTAATTTTAATGAACTTTATTTCGTAGTCGGTTGAATTGTCCGACGTCATCTCTTTACATTTGATAGTGATATACCTCCAGATATTTTGCGGCAAACTTCGATTTAGATATTGATATATCCATACCTCCATTCCAAAGAAAACTAAGTCGAAACAGGGAGTTTTGCAGGAGAAGTGTTAACAGTTTTCTGTATTTTTTTTAAATTTGTATGGAATTCCTTTATCATGTAAATCGAATGACCTCTAATGTTGTGAGCATAACTTTAGGTTGATTAGCAGGGTAAAAATCATAAAATTTTGACAGAATATAAGTTAGAATATTTGCAATTTAAAATTTTTACTTATACTTTGGAGTGAGGGTATCAACAATATGTAAAACGTATTCAAGAGTTCAGACGAAATATAATAAAATTTCCTTTTTACCTTAAAAATAAAATTCCATTTATTGGTTAACTATGAAATTTTAATTTAAATTGCGTTAAACGCCTCAATTTTTGTAATTGGAATATGTTTAATTTCCAATATATACGAATTCCAGCAAATCCAGTGATTATGACAAGAAGCTGAAATGTACAAAATTGAAAAAATATTGGCAAAATAACGAACAATATCCAACCTATTTGCATCGATGGGAGCATCAACAAATGGCAGATTTTTATCAGAGATCTGTTGAAGTGGGTCTGAACCACTACTGCTGGAAGGTGGTTCACATGCACTGTTTGAAGAGTTTATTACAGCTGCTCCGGCAGCCATAGCATTGTCATAATGGTCATGAGTATAGACTTTTGAAGGGGAATCCTTATGGCCATCTTTGTCTGAATTATTCTCATGCTTGTTTGTTTGATAGAGGGAATTTTCACTCTTTTTCGAGCATCCACATGAACATGATTCCTCTTCCGCTATTCGCGTAGAACTTTGAGCAGGCTTGCGATTACTTGCCTGACCGCGGTATTGATCCTTTCCAACCGAGTTATGCACTTCTACATTTTCTTTGGACTTTTCACCTCTCTTCCTGAAGCGATTGCAAATGTAGAGGATGGCAAACGAGGCGTATGTTGCCTTGGCCACCTACATACATACATACATACATATGTATGTATTCAGAAGTATGTATGTATATTAATTCGTTCAAATTCCTGCTCATCGGTTTTACTCACATTGGCTCTTCCCCTGATAGATGTGCTATTGAAATAATCTGACAATTTAGCCATATTTAAAATTAAAATTGTGAATGTAAACTAAAACTGCAATTTTGAAAATTTTAATTTGTAATTTTTTATTATGACGTATAACATAAATTTAAAATTTGTCAGTTTGTTGGTAAGTCTAATGCATGATTCAATTATACAAGGTTGTGTTACTAGCAGGTGGTCTATCTATTCTTTTCATGTTGATAGTAGTTGAAATGTCATTATAAAGTTTGAATTTCGTATTTTGTTTGTCAAAAATATTTTGCAGAATAAAAGATTAACTACAATAAAACGATAGATATCAAAGGAGTTTCCTTCCTCATGATATATGCACTTTGTATGTGTCTACTTCTACATTATTGAAAATTGAGTATACAAGGACAGTGTCAAAGCCCATTTAAAAGTAACTGCCTTGGAATTATATTACCAAAATAATATCCATAGAAAATATAGTTGCAGCAGAAGTAAGATTGCTACAGAAGTTATAGGGAAACAATTTGGGACTTTCAGACTGTTAAATTCAGTTATTTCGTACCGAATTTTACGTGTTTACTTACGCTGGTATTAAGTACATGTGTGTGGGATGTTTGTTTTTGAGATATCATACACACATCCCATACGGACGGACATACATATCTCAAACGACTTAAATGTCCTGAAACGGATAGCGCCAAACATATAAACAATTGTAGATTATTCTATGTATTAATTTTTGATCCGTTGTAAATGTAGAATATAGGCTCCTCCAAAAATATTGGTACACTAATGTAAGATTTAGTCCATTCGTTTCAGGGGAATTGCACAATTTCATCTTTTTTTATGAACTTATATGACAAAAAATATATAATTTTGTGTATTTGTAAAAAATTTTACGACATTTGAACATATTTTTTATATTTTTTTAAAATAAACTGGCATTGACATTTCAACTACGAATCCAACAACAAAACTCCTTGTGGTTGTTGTAGATTTTTTGTTGTTGTGCTAGTAACACAACCTTGTATAATTGAATCATGGTCTAATGACTATAGGACGTACGACATTATTGTAAAATATCAAATACATTGAAATGTGTACAGAAATACTCAGAACGTACAAAATTCGCAGAAAATCCCTCCAATATCCTTTTGTAGTTCCAAAAATTTCAACTGAATTCGAATTGGAGCAATGAAGAAAATAATACATTTGTGGGGGAGGTGCCAATTACGCCCACTTTTACTGGACTCTAGGTACTATAAAAGCTTTTCACTGTTAAAACATTTCAAGTTTTTGCATGAACTGATATACTCGTATATATATACCTATTATCACTAAACTTTTCGTGCAAAATGACCCATTTGTTTAAGAGTTACCAAAAGAGGCGTCGAAACTTCGCCCATTTTTCTGGAGGTTGTAGTGACTAATAAACTAATATTATGAGTAAAATTTCAGAATACTCAAATAAGAAGTATAGAAGTTATTAAATAATCAATATTTCACTAAATGTTAAACCATTGTCGGGAGGTACTAGAAGTCGTGGACCAATATGGCCCATCTTTCGAACTTTGAAGTAAATTGGTTACTCCTTTCGAGAATTATGCGTACCAGCCAGCAGACAGACTGGCGGACGTACATTGCTCATTCGACTTTAAATGACCCAACACGGGTCATTTTAAGTCGAGAACCAATGCTGTATTGTTTGGGTTAAAGCCCAAAATGCTGCTTCTGGCCACGACTTTGCAGCTACAACGTTGTATATCTAACAGGATTCCATTCGCCGCTAGGTTCCAGATTAGTGGCAATACTCCTTCCCTCTGTTCACAAACCGTGTTAGGGTTGTGGACCCTAGACTTGCTGTTATGCGTCTTTAATTGAGCAGGCATTGAATTAGTCTTATCAAGCTAGGTTCCACCAATATATGTGACAGCGCCGCAATTACGAAATGCCAACATAGTGAATTCGTTGAAATGTAGGGACGATTCGATAGTGCCCACAAGTTTGTGCAGGGCAGATTCTGTGGACTTGCCCTTGTTCTAAGCATGCTCGTTCACCGACAGGAGTTGACTATCCAGGTTTTCTCTAAGGAAAGAATCTAAAAGTCTTTCCAGACCTTTCCGGAGGAAGTGCCTTCACAGTTGGCGACAAGCAGTGTAACGTTGGGGTGTCCTGCACACCCATCCTCCTACTACGTAGGGCTCCTGTATCAGGACAACGTCTACTGCACCTGTGGGCAGGTGAAAGAGTCGCTGAGGCTGCTTTAACGTGATAGAGGTTAATCTGTAGACTTCTTACAATCATTGGTAATAGACAGATTAACCTCCACCTTGACAAGGGTGTTATCGAACTCTTTGTCATGACTCGTGTCATCGAGGAACATCCAGATCCATGCCAGATGCGTCAAAGAGTGCGTAGACTCCCAACAGTGACCGAAGTAATGCTTTCGTCCTCAGAGAAGGACGTTGTAGATCATCTGTAAGAGTTTGAGTCACCAGAAGTAATGGGCGTGGTACCGCCGCACTTCCACAAAGCCGTGCATCAACTTCGCTGGAAATCTCACTTTTCGCAGTGAGACTTAAATCCTTATTGCATACCTTCAAAACTATAGTCTCGAATCCATAACAAATGGTTTCACCAGCCCGTTTTATGTGTCTATAACAGCCATCACTAGACTCTCCTTTGCCGCCTCATTGAAGGACTTGGTGAGTGTCCTATTTATGGAGACCTATTTATGGTGATCTGATTCTTTTCGTTTTATTACGAGGCGTTAACACTGCTGTAGTTGTCGTTTTTTTCTGAGCATTCTGAGCTTTGGAGGCATCTATAACGCTCTTAGCCCGGTTAAATGATTCTTTTTGTTTTTCGGTAGGAGTCGAAACCACAACGGCCTCAAACTTTGTCAAAACTCTGAGCGATATCCGGTGCCCATTGCGTTTCCGCTTTGACGGTCGGACATGACCCTTTTCCCGTACCTGTTATGAGTACTAAGGGGACCTTTTCACAATTTTTGGTGTGGTCGGATTTGGCCAAGACCAGCCGACAGACAGTCGGACGATGGAGCAAACCTGCTCCAACGGAACTACGAAAGGCTATTCCATTGGAACTTGAAGATATCTCCAGCATACGGTGGGGTTCAGAGCCCAAAGGCCGCATTTGTTTTTGTAATAAATTAAAATTGTTTTTCTTAGTATCCATATAGTTCCCACGAGTGTAGGGAGATATATGTCCACCACAGCATAGCCCCCGGTGCTGTGGCAAAGAAGGGGTGGCAGCACCTATAACTTGCAGAGGCTCCCAGATATCAGAAAGATTCCGTACAAATATGGTCTACTAGCTGGACCCGGTCCACTTCGTTGCCCCAGATTTAGATTCCCGATACCGTCCATTTTTGAAAACAACGATTTTTGGCGCCGCCCACTTTTTGCAATTTTTTTTTTCCAAAACCATCTCAGACAAAATAGCTTTCAAACAAAAGAAAACAATTTTAAATCCGTCCAGTGGTTTAAGCGTCTATAAAACACATACATACATACAAACATTTTTCCATTTTTATATATGTATATAGATATATAGATAGATAGATTACCCCTGACTGCAAACAATACACCGATGAGTTTTTTAAAGTAAAACCCCACCTTGGTATGACGCTGAGGCATACTTGAGGTTCTATGCCGTTACCGTGCCGAATTATCTCATCCTTTAGCTCTTGAATTGTTGCTGGCTTATCGACGTACACCTTTTCTTTCAAATAACCCCAAAGAAAGAAGTCCAACGGTGTCAAAACACATGATCTTGGCGGCACATTGACATCGCCACGACGTGAGATAACACGGCCATTGAATTTGTTGCACAAAAGAGCCTTTGCTTCGTTAGCTGTGTGGCAAGTGGCACCGTCCTGTTGAAACCACATATTGTCCACATCCATATCCTCCAATTCGGGCCATAAAAAGTTCGTTTTCATCTCACGATAGCGAACACCATGCAAAGTAACTGCCTGACCGGCCTCATTTCGAAGAAGTACGGCCCGATGACGTCGGCAGCCCATAAGCCACACCAAACGAACTGGGCGAGCATGCACAGGTGTTTTCACATCTCCTACAGACCCGGTTTGCTGAAATTTGCGCACAATTCTCCCGATTGTGGACACATTTGGTCGATTATGCTGATCAAAAAAACATCACGAAGTGCACGAAATGCATTTTGATTTGAACGTCCATCGTCGTAAAAGGCTTTAAAAACTTTAACGCGTTGCTCGATTGTGTATCTTTCCATGGTTCAAATTGAGTTAGTCTGAAATTGAGAAGTGTCAAATGAAATGCTGAAAAAACTTGACGTTTAGGTGTGGTTCACATTCAACATCGGCCCTTACAATTTAACCACCCTTTATAAATTGAGTTCTTCAAAAAAGGAATCCTGGAAATTCTGAAAAGCATATAACTATTTCCGTGATCTTGGTGGTCAGTTACCAGATAATACATATAACATTTGTGGAATATAACGTAAATGAGCCAAGATAATTGTGTCCATAGCAACATTTGAAAATTGATGTGAAGGGTCGACATACAGGAAGAAAGCATTATATATGGCAGTTTTTGGGAGGAATTTTTGGTCGAAGATACAATACAACAAATTTTGTGTAATCTGGCTAGGGTGCAGAGATTTCTTAAATAGAAAATACCTCCGTTTCTTCGTTTTCAAGCCTTTTGTGTATATTCCAAAGGCTTCCGACCGAATTTCTCAAAGTACGCATTAACCTACACTGAAAGACGCCATTAGTCTTCAAAATAAGTACATTTTAAGAAACTTTACTTAAAATTAAGTAAATTACTTAATATTATTAAAATTATCTATATTTTAAGTACAAAATTTACTTATTTTAAAAACTTATGACGTCTTTGGAGCCATTCTTTAATTTTATGAAAATTGTTTTTCAGTGTAGGAAAGCGTCAAGTAACATTGGAATCGGCAGCGGGAAATAGGTCTTCTCTAGTCCCCCTAGCCATGTAAAACATCGAAAAAGTGACTTATGTCCTTATATGTCCGTTTGGTGATATTTGAAGTCAATTCGCATTTTTCAGCCCGGTTCCTGGCTGGTCTGCCAAATAACTCTCAAAAGCAGTGGCCGAACGTTTGCAGATACTTTGGTTTCCATCAAAAAAAAGGAATCGAAATATTACCTACCATCTTCAAAACTCTGTCGATTTTAGGAACGTTTCATTATTACTGACAAATATTTTATGTATAGTTATTTGTAATGTCTTAAAATGTATTAGGTTATGTTAGGGTGGCAGCTGGTGTTACTAGCTCACATAGATCAATTCAGGTCAGACTTCCTAGAAAGGCCGACTCCAACATATCCAGACGTCGTTTACTCAATGCAGGACAGTAACAAAGCAGGTGATCAATGCTCTCCACTTCCTTCTCATCTCCACAGTTTCAGCAGAAGTCATTGGACGCAGTTCTCATCCTCCTGGCGTGTTCGCCGATCGGGCAATGGTCCGTCAGAACTGGCACTAACGTAGACAGGCTCTGTAGTGATAGGAGCTATTTTTTCCTTCTCAGATCTTATTTTAGTCAGATTCGTCTAGCTACCCTACAAGTGTCAATTTCTGTTCATCTCTCATTGGACTGCCTGAGTTGATACGCCAAAGCTATCAACAGTGACGCACCGATATATGCAAATTCTTCGAGAATTTGTAATGTCGTCCCTTCCCTACACAGTTAATAGGGTCACATTTTTGCCGTGTGTGATAGACAGACGGACAAATTATAATTATCCACGCTAAAGGTGGCTACTTCGAACAATAATATTTTTTTCGTAAAAATTAAAATCTTCTATGATATACTGAATTTTACAAAAAAAACTACAAAACAACATTTTTAATTGGCCAGCCAGGACTCGTGTTAATATCAACTCTAAATCTCCACATGCCTGTGATTATGACGGGTGAAAGGAGGTAAATCATAATTTCATTTGAGTGACATAGCCGAACATGAATATCATCCATCTGCAAACGTAGAAGAATCGTGTCATGTGTTTGATTGTCGCTATGTAGATGGCGTAAGCGTAAATTTCGTATTAAATTGTCGTACAATGCCCGCGGTACATATATGCGTGTATGAACGTATGTGTGTGTTTGTGTTGTGGATGTATGGGGTGGTGTAATGCATGGAACAAGTTGTGCCACATGCCTCTCATATCTGGTGTTCCAGCGTCATCACTCTACAACCAATTAGTAATGCCACTTTAGTAAACACTTAAAGCCTTTCTGTATGTTGTCGTCGTCGACGGACGGTCTTCGTAGCTCCATGTTCCACATGCATCTCCAAGACCGCCGTCACTCCGTTGCGAGGAGAGTGTGTACGATTGCCGTCATTTAACAAATGGATTTCTTATCAGACAGACCACAACAACAACAGGGAAAGGCGGTATCAGAACAAAATACTACAACAACATCGCGCAGCAAATTGAATTCAATATCGAAGTGACATACCACGAAACTGTGAGACAATACCGAACATCACTGCGATTGTTTACATACAATGCCTCTTATACATATGGGTCACTGCGTTCACGAAATGTTTGGAACATTTCAAGAAAAAATTAGAACATACAATATTTATCATTCCGTTTGCAACAACATGAAATATTTTGCTGAGGCCATATAAAGTATACATATGAATCCTGTGGAACCGGAGATTTTGTTGTTCCCCACAAGAACCAAATATGAAACCTTCAATCTGCCACGGTTATGCGATCAAAAAATTCCAATATCGGTTCACGCCAGGTACTTAGGCGTAATCCTAGACTAAAAACTATCATGGAAACGTAATATGGTCAACGAGTTGAAAAATCAACCGTTGCATAGCATAGACTGAATGAATGGAATAACTTGCTTAGCTCCCGAGTAGTTCTTACCTGGATCCCAGGTCACAGGGGCCTTGAGGGAAATGAAAAAGCAGGCGAACTAGGTAGAGCAGGATACTCTTCAATTACTACCTGAAAGAAGCAGACTGAAGCTTGTCGAATTTTCAGAAGCACCTAGCCACAATTCAACTTGCCAACTGGAAATCATGCAAAGCGAATAAAAATCCAATACAACGACCATTGTCGCAGCTGATTTCTCTGGAGAAAATATGTGTTAAGATTATTCAATATGCATCATACAGCAGACCCTTCATACAAAGGCAAGATGGGTTCCGATCCAATACCCTTATCTGAAAGATCCAAGGCTGTGGTGGTAGATGTATATAGTTTATTGGTTGTGTACGGAATTGTCGTCTTGTGGAAGTAATTTCAATACCCTTCTCTGAAAGATCAAAATACTTAGATATTTTACTATACAGGAAATTAAACTTAAACTCAACATTTTAGAAAGAGCAAAAAGGCTGTGGTGGTAGATGCCTATAGTTTATTGATTGTGTACGGCGTAGTCGTCTCTGCTCTGCAGAAATACACCTTTTTCGCGATATTACATAAAGTTCAGCAAATGGCTGAACACTGATAAATGGCACATTAAGAATGATATCGACTCTACTAAATGTTATGCTATATTTGTTTGGCGCTGGACATTATAGCTATACAATATTTTGCATCTATTGTTGTTATACTTAGGGAACTGTCACTCTGGGAAAGGCTACGGATATATTGTCATTCTAGACACAATGCCTGATCTTTCAGGCACTGTTGATTACGCTATGGCCGAACCACTATTTAACAAGAAATATCTCCCTCGCTGATAGATCACAATGGAATGGAGGTATTTCACGACATAGAAGATTCGCGAACTTCTATACAAACGCTTACAAACTCAACAACCATAAGGGGTTTGGCGTCTTTTGAGCTCTGCATTGATCACTGTAGTGTTTACCCGGCTGAAATCTTAGCTATTAAAGAGGTAACAGATTGCTTCAAAGTCCCTGCTGACTGTATTCCTGAATTCAAAATTGCCCTTGAATATGAAAATAGATGACCATCTAAGACTAGGCACTATAGAAATTTAAGCTCTCGCGAAATTACTTTTGCAGAAGTTGCGAAGACGAAGAAGAGGAAGAGGAGGAATCAATACAACAACTTCTGTGTGGTACCAAATATAAACGGAGGATCATCGCAATTGTTTACATATTTTTTTTATTTCAGGATTAAAGTTCACCAACTTTTTTCCCGTCATAGGTAGACTGCTAATAAAAGGGAGGTTCATCGCAATTGTCTACATTAGGGCGGGTCGATTTAAAAATCGCCCATTGCTCAGTGAAAATCGTATTCTAGGGATCAAAATAAGAAACTTTGCCGAAGGAACCATACCTCTAAAACGAATTCTGATGTCCCGGAAAAAATCCCACTTTGACCCATTTAGAGTGCTCCAATCGAGTCCAAATGTATGGAACCCCCAGGGGGTTCCAGGGGGTGTGCCACTGGCATGGGTGGGTCGGGCCTTCAAAGTTAGTGGGGGTCGGTCATACATTTGGACTCGATTGGAGCACTCTAAATGGGTCAAAGTGGGATTTTTAAAAATTTGCCCCTACCCAAAAGTTCGACCCAAATTCCGGGACATCAGAATTCGTTTTAGAGGTATGGTTCCTTCGGCAAAGTTTCTTATTTTGATCCCTAGAATACGATTTTCACTGAGCAATGGCGACTTTTTTTGCCTCCCCACAAATCGACCCGGCCTAGTCTAAATATTTTTTTTTTATTTCAGGATTAAAGTTCATCAACTTCTTCCCCATCATATATCGACTGCTATCAAAAGCTTTAAACAATTTAAGTAGACAGGAACATATTCACGTGATTTGGATACCGGGCCACAGAGAGATACCAAGGAACTATAGAACAGATGAACATGTAAAAATAGACACTACTTTGTACGCTCCAGGGAATTGGAATATGGCATGACTCTAGCGACCTGCAAGCTCTTCTTGAATATAGCAACAAATGGCAGGAGTTCATTAATCAGGAACTGCATATATTCCAAGCTGATATGGCCTAAATTCCAGACTGAAATGGCCAGGGTTACCGTACGTCCTGCTTTCGGAGGACATGCCCTCCTTTTTGTGTAAAATCCTCCCGTCTTCTCTCCTTTTTCAAAAATGTTGGATGTATCCTCAAGTAAACCTCCACATGAATTATATTCGCAACTACTTTTTGTACAAAGTTATAGAATTTGCCCATTTTTAACCCTTTTCTATAGGATGATTGGGTCTTCAGCTAGATGACTGAAATTTAGTACAGATACTTCTTACAGCTGCAGGTAACATGGGATTCAATCCATGGGCAATGTCGGCCCATTTTTTTATATAGCAAAAAGTGTCTACTAACCGGGCTGGTAGTCATAGGTCCAAGTTTTGATATAGCCCCCATACAAAGGTCCCTCTAGATTTGACTTCTTGGCGATACAGATACCACAAATTTCAACGAATTGGGCCGAAATTTGGTAATATGAGTTTATTTTCAACCAAAACAATTGACATGCGATCCATAGTGCAGGGTATATGGGTATAAGATTCGGCATGGCCGAATTTAACGCCGCATTCCCTTGATGTTTGTAACACCTAAAAATACTGCAGCTAGACCTACTTTTAAGCATACCGACCGGCTCAGTATCGCTTGATGATTAGATTTAACCATGTCCGTCCGGCTAAGTACTGGTCGCATTTTCACTCCGATATTGCTGAAATTTTACAATAGACTCTTTCACACCTGGAAGGAAATTTGTCAAAGTGGGTTAAGATTTAGATATAGACCCCATATATTATATTTGTGGTTTTCAAAAATAACCACTTAAATCAAAAATTAAAAATGTTCAGGGGAGCGTACACAATTTTTGGGTTCTAGTGATTTTGTTAAGGGCGTGACAAATTTTCATGCGGCATAAAATGCTCAAAATCGCGTATTTTCGTAAATGGTAGATATCAGTGGGTAGATAATATTAATTATCTAAAATATCTAAAAAAAACTAGAAAATGACTTATCTCGACTTGAGTGGTTATTTGTTTATGTTTATGGTAACCCTATATTGCCTAAATTCCAGACACACCAACTTCTGTCCTTACCGAGACCGGGCGTCTTACTTAGCGTGTCTGTCATGACGGGTCACTGCCGTAGTGGACGGCACGCCGAGAATTTGATGGTCTCACGAAATGAGTTTTGCGGAAGTTTTGAAGACTAAGAGGAGCAGGGGTCAATTCAACAACTTCTGTGTCTGTGACCTGTCCCGTTTGCAGGCTTGGCTTATGTTCGGAGGCCACTCTTAACCTAACCCAGGGCGTCTCAAATAGTGGTTCGCGGCGCTTTGCGCCATTTAAGGGGACCGTGACGCGTTAAACACTTATTATATACGCTTTTTGGTATGGCCTTGAGATTTTTTCAAGATTTCTCAGGCTCTCAGCCTGATCTTTATTCCCAAGTCATTCAGATTTAGTTACAAAAATCAATTTCCTTAAAATTATTTCTTAGCATATTTTATCTATCTAAGAATATATACTTTAAATTAGTTATTCTCCAGCGATACTGGCAGACCAGCTCCCTAGTAATGGCTTTGAGATCTAGCGATGCGGTCTTTATATCATCAGTCGTGGAAAATCTCCATCGTATCAAGGGTCCTTTCAGTTTTGGGAATAGGAAAATGTCGCATTAGACAGTTTTGACCCTTTGAGCACACCAAGAACTCCTGAGCGATGCTCTGGCTACAGATACTTTTTTAAAAAACTGAATATTTCTGAATTAATTTCGAGTCTACACCTTTTATGACCAAAACATCTGAAAAAGTGGAATGAAATGAGCCAATATATTTGAAATCCTTTGTGACTTCTTTAATAGTAAGCAGTACTCCATAATCTTCACTGCTTCGTAGTTTCCAACGATTGTTGACAAGCTGAGGCGTCCAGGGCGAGACTCTGCACCTTAATCTTAAGTGTGGTGGAGTACTTATATTTATTTCTCATAAAAAAATTAAAATATGTGTATTATTTGATCCATTTGTCGATATCTAAAAACTGCCTTTTCTGAAAAACTACCTTTTGACTTTGTATACTTTGGAATGGACTTATCGATAGGTCGGGGACCTTTGTACAAAACATAGCAAGAAAATTTAAAATCGAATGTGCGTAGACCTCGAAATACGATTATTCAAATTTTTTGAACAAACCTCGTATATCACAGTAATCAGGACAACATATTCCCATTTTGTAGATGTAGGCAAAAATTATTACGGCCAACACTTCAAAATAATTCAAAAGCCGACTGTTTAAAAAAAAATAATAGACAAACCCAGTAAAAAAATTTACCGAAAAAGCAATCGAGTAGGGAATTAAGCAGCTTTGTGTGTACTAATTCCCCACTCGCTTCCCCAACCGATTCTTTTTATAAAGAGATGAGACTTCCGCAACTAACTTTTTTGACACTTTCACCAGTTTAGAAAAATGACAAAAAATATACATATATTTTTTCGTTTTTATTTCTCTTTATACCCTACACCACACTGTGGTACAGGGTATTATAAGTTTGTTTCACGGCAGATGTTTGTAACACCTGAAAATAACACAGCTAGACTTAAAGTACACCGATCGACTCAGAATCACTAGCTGAGTCGATTTAACGATGTCTGTCCGTCCGTCCGTCTGTCCATGTAAAGTTGTTCGTCGACTACAGGTCGCAATTTCACTCCGATCGTTCTGAAATTTTGCAGTTTAGAGTATTTCGTGGCTATTAAGATCGCTATTGAATTTGGTTGAAATCGGTTCAGATTTAGATATAGCGTCCGATTTGGCCCTTTAGTCCAATAGAAGCTGTATTTTACATCCAATCGTTTTGAAATTTAGAATGGTAGAGTTTCTTGATCCATGAACCAACATTGCCGAATTTAAAGAAAATCGGTTAAGATTTAGCTATAGCTCCCATATATATGTTTCGTCCGATTTGGCCCTTTAGTTCTATAGAAGCTGTATTTTATATACAATCCTTTTGAAATTTAGAATGGTAGAGTTTATTGATCCATGAATCAACACTACCGAATTTGAAGAAAATCGGTTAAGATTTAGCTATAGCTCCCATATATATGTTTCGTCCGATTTGGCCCTTTAGTTCTATAGAAGCTGTATTTTACATCCAATCGTTTTGAAATTTAGAATGGTAGAGTTTCTTGATCCATGAACCAACACTACCGAATTTGAAGAAAATCGGCAAAGATTTAGCTATAGCTCCCATATATATGTTTCATCCGATTTGGCTCTTTAGATCCAATCGTTTTTATACCCTACACCACACTGTGGTACATGGTATTATTTAAGTATACAATGTCCCAAAAGTAAATTTATGTAAACAATTTATACATGAATTACAAAATTTATATATCAGAGTTATTCAATATTACGAGAGTGGTGTAGGGTATTATATAGTCGGCACCGCCCGACTTTAGCCTTTCCTTACTGGTTTTCTTTTCTATTTATAATTTTACTTTTATAGACTTATCTATTTATACCCTACACCACACTGTGGTACAGGGTATTATAACTTTGTGCATTTCTTTGTAACACCCAAAAGGAGAAGAAATAGAAACATCGTTTATTATACCGATCGACTTAGAATCACTTTCTAAGTTGATTTAGCTATGTCCGTCTGTCTGTCTGTCCGTCTGTCTGTGCATATATTCTTGTAATCAAAGTACAGGTCGCAATTATGGTCCGATCTCGACGAAACTTTACGTATATCTTTTTTGGGCCCAAGGACGATCCCTATTCAATTTGGTTAAACTCGGTTCAGATTTAGATATAGCCCCCATATATATGTTACCACCGATTTTACATGTAAGCGCTGTAGAGACTGTATTTTATATCCGATCAGTACGAAATTCGACAGAAAGAGGTTTTTTTACATGAATGAGTATTCAGGGAAAATCGGTTCAGATTTATATATAACCTCCATATATATGTTCCTCCTGATTTGGTATCAAAGCGCTATAGAAGTTGTACTTTACTTCCGATCATTAATATTTTCCGAAAATATGTTCCTCAATTTAGGAGCGAATATTGCTTAATTTAGCGGTTATCGGCTCAGAATTAGATAATATGTTCCTGCCTACTTACCAATTATTCCAAATTATTATCGCAATGACCTTTATCGCATTGTTAGGGAGGTGTAGGGTATTATATAGTCGGCCCCGCCCGACTTTCTGCCTTTCCTTACTGGTTTTTATTTCGATCCGACGAAGATTTGAACCCGGGTTACTTGCTTCAAAACAGTGCATGCTAGCCATCTGCACCACCAACGGTCTCGCACTCATCAACGATAATATGTACTAGGTCTTTAAGTAAACCAGATTTTATCGATAGCTTTGCTTCTTTTTTGGGATTTTTGGAACTAAGCTGACAATTTGACAGTTTTATTTTTAGACTCGCTTTCTTTTGCTGATTTTTGGAAATAAGTTAACCATTAGAAAATCCAGAAAAAATTTACCACATTATATTCCGGAAGGAAAAAATACAATGAAGAATTAATGGCTTGGCGATAGTTCTACAGCTACTTTAATAGAATGCAGAAAGCAATGCATAATTGAATCTTGTGAAACGAAACTGGAAGTATTTCTGGACAAGTCAGTTACAAATATAACCAGTAATTTTTTACTGGGAAAGTGTGGGTTTTTATTTTATTTTTTAAATTATTATAACGGGTGATCCGTAAAATGTTAACTGGTACTTTAACGACCCGTTAAGAAAAAATGATTTTCATGAAGCTCCGTTAAAATTTAACTGACAGTTTTAACTGAAAATTCAGTCAGAATTTATTTTTTGGTTTGAGACCATATGTTCCATTTACTTTCTGTCTATTCCAAGAAAGTAATAGAAACAAATACAAAAATTGGTAGAGAGTTTTAATTGCTTGGTAGAATTGACTGTAGTTTCGATAGACACCACTCTATCATCTTCAGAATTCAGTAGCAATAGTGTATGTCTTTAACTTAAATCAGCTGAAATACTTGTGGAAGCAGTAAATTGAATTTAACAAGAACTGCTAACCAAACCCGTATTTTGCCGAACTAAGTCAACATACTAAAACTCTCATACCAATACATTTTTGTTTTTTGCTTGGGTTCGCATCGCGAACCACGAAAACAAATGTAGTTTTGTCAACGGCTAATGCCGACGTCATCGTACCTCATGTGTTTGTATGTGTTGTTGTTATTTATTGTTGGTCTGTGCGTTTGTTATTCAGTCAGAATTTATTTTTTGGTTGGAGACCATATGTTCCATTTACTTTCTGTCTATTCCAAGAAAGTAATAGAAACAAATACAAAAATTGGTAGAGAGTTTTAATTGCTTGGTAGAATTGACTGCAGTTTCGATAGACACCACTCTATCATCTTCAGAATTCAGTAGCAATAGTGTCTTTAACTTAAATATAGATAATAAAGTGCTTTAACCGGAGAAAAATATGAATTGTCAAAAAAAATAAAAATATTTAAAAAAGCCAGTAAGGTCAATAGGCATAGCAAAGATTCATAAAATAGGGAATATAAAAATGTTTAGATGATTCATGGGGCAATTGTTTTGGAATTAATCTGTCAATTTGTGGGGTACCAGAAGGGGATCGACAAAGTCGATTATTTTGCACTGAACAATGGGTTCTTGTAAGACAATGCACTGTACAGATTGTTAAGCGTTTGTGTGCACTAATATTAAAGTTTCGAGCTACTAAATGTTGGTCTTATTTGCCCGCATATTGCGGAAGGTACCAAAAGGGAGTAGCAATATCGTTAATTTTTCACTAGGCTATGGGCCCTATCAAAATGTACACTGCATACAATATCAAGTATTTGAATGTAATGGTCGCTTTGTGTGGGAAGTACCAAAAGTTACACAAGATTCGGGTAAAGAGTACTAGCTGAACCTGGTCTACCTCGTTGCCGCTGATTTCCGATCCCACCCTAGATATATATACACAAAATTGCAGCACTCTCGTTAACAAATTGTGCGAGATATCTCAATTTCAAAATTCAGCTTATATTGGCGATGCCACGCCCATTGGTCCGATTCCGCCAATGCAGCCAAATGCAGCCATTTAGCCGCCTATACGGAACAGACAAGAAAAATGCATATCCTCTTTTATATATTTACACATTGTGAAGGGGTAAAGTCTAGAAGGAGTGGGACAATTCGCTATCAAATTTGATAGGTGAAGTCAATCGGTTACCCCTTTCGAGAGTTAAAGTGCGCATCATGCTGACAGACAGTCGGAAGGAGGGCAACGCTGAAGTAAATTAAAATGTCCTCAAAAGTTTTCTTTCAATACGTATATCATTCATTCAATGTGCACTTTTTTCCATAGCAGACGAAATACGTGCATATGTATGTATGTATATCCTCCTCCACTAACAATGGTCTCCAGTCCCTTCTGCTACCTTCCTCACAAAGCAGTCAAATCATACTGCAACAAAATAACTCACATGTACGAGTATATTCAATGAAATAACACTTTTTTAATATTTGATAAACATATTGTGCCCGATTTTCAGAAATTAAAAAATATATAAATATGTCAAAATATTTTAGGAGTCATTCACAATAGTAATAAACTTAAAGTTATCTAACGGAACCTTCCTGAAAACGAATTTTTTAACGGGCCGTTTAAATTTTTCGTTAGGCTAACCGACTGTTAGCTAACTTTTTCAATAAAAATAACTAACGGAGCTACCTGAAAACGGCCGTAAGAAAATGTTAGAAAGTCGTATATCTTATTAAAACTTTTTTCAGAAGTTTGAAAGACTAATGTTTTGGAAAATTTTAGCAAAGCAATAATTTTGGCTGTATTTTTGTCTTGTTGTTCCTTATTATTACTTATTGCTGTAGCACCGATTAAGAGGTGCCGTACAAATTCTTTAAATTTACTACGAGATCCTAGTTTACGGACTTTATTTCATTCGTCAAACTTCTACTGGGTCGTCCTCTACACCAATCTCCTTGTGGGTTGCAGTCGAAATCTTATCGGGCGATATTATTGTGAAGGGGATTTTCCTTATAATAGTTATAAATTATTCTCAATTCTTAAATTCACTCATGGTGTGTCCCATATGTTTGTTTGTGTGATGGCGCTGCATACAAGCTCACCGCAGACATCCATCCATACATTTTCAATTTGGTTTTGGTAAAAGATACTGTCGACCGATTTACAACATTCAATATTCGTAAGTGAAATGGTACAACACGACACCATCACGGCTGGCAGACTATACAGACAGACGGACGGACGCAAACCGATCGAATATTGAATATTATCAACGAAGCGGCTAATTTATGTGTGTTACGGTCAATATGATGGCCCTAAATGCAAGAATAATACCCTGAACTCGACAACACACACACACACTCGCGAACGTACTCCGGCTATTGGCCATGTAAGAGGATAAAGACTACCACCAACCACAGCGATTAAAAAAAACAAGGCAATAATTTAGGGAAATACGGGGAGAAAATATGACCGTGATATGGGGACGACAATGAGTGGTAGTAATACATGGAGGCTCCAACGCTCCAACGAGTCTGCGATCTTGTTTTACATAAACTTTTATGGGCTGCTTAATCATCTGCATGAAATTCAATTTAATGAAACGAGAATGAAATTTTATATTTTATGACAGTGAATTAAATGTCGTCCAGAAAATTACTTACACTGATGTACATATATATATAGATACTGCATGTATGCGAATGGGACATGTCCGGATAATCCACTTATTGGCTTAGTTTTAAGGATGTTACATAGACGGAAAAAAGAGAAGTAGGCAAACTTTAAAGTTGCACCTAGACCGTCCACGTTGCACTATTGCGATCTCGTGATACATACTAAAACAAGTAAGAAGTTTCAGTCGGAAAAACTGACAAACTGACACTTTGTAAACGATGCAAATATGCACTGGTATATGTGCTAATATTTGAGCTATTTTATTTTGGTATAAATATCTTGGCTCTTTTTGTATTGGAGGTACTAAAACGGGTGTGGTCATAACTCCCATTTTTACCAGGACTGTAGGAATTGTAAAAACTACACACTGCGCAAAAATGTTGAGTATATGTATATATATTGATATTCATGATCACATTTTGTACAAAATGGTACGTTTGTGTGGGAGGTACCAAAAGGGGCGTGGCTATAAAGCCAATTTTTTACTGTAGTGTAGGTACTATAATACCATTACACTGTACAAAATTTTAAGTATTTGTAGGCACTAGTATTAAAGTTATAAGCTGTTAACTCTTAGTGCAAAATAGTACATTTTTGTGGGAGATACCAAAAGGGACATGCCATTTACGCGCACTTTTCACTGTACTATAGGAGCTAAAGGGGTTTCCAGCAAGAGGTGTTATTTTGGTATTCAAAGAAAAATTCCGTTTTTTGAGATTAATTCTCGGATGTTTATTTCATAATAAAGAGGAAGGTATGCCGTTAATAATGAAAAACAACATCAGCCAAATGGCCACCACGACCACGCTTACAGGACCAAATCCTTTTCATGAAATTTTCTATAACCAAATCGCAAAGTGGCTGCCCTATGACCTCGATAGCCTCGCGAATACTATCTTTGAGGTCTTCAATCGACGCTGGGCTGGTGGCGTAGACCTTATTTTTCACGTGGCCCCAAAGGAAGAGGTCGCAAGGTGTTAAATCACAAGATCTCGGTGCCCAATTGTGATCACCTCTTCGAGAGATAACACAGTCCGGAAACATTTCCCGTAACAGAGCGATGGTTTCGTTGCTTGTGTGGCACGTAGCGCCGTCTTGTTGAAAGTAGACGTTGTCCAGATCAATACCATCCAACTCCGACCTAACTAACTATTGTAACTGTTGATCCAACCTCATTTTCGAAAAAGTAAGGTCCAATGACCCCGCTGTACCATAAACCGCACCAAACAGTCACACGTTGAGGATCGAGAGGCTTCTCAACAATAACTTTTAGGTTTTCCGAGCCCCAGATGCGACAATTTAGCTTTTTGACGACCCAAAAATGCTTTAGTTTCGCGAACTGTGACTGCAAGATTTTCACCATTTTTGTAGTGAATTTTAACTACAAACTGTCAACTGTCAAAGAATAAAAGCTGACAGCTACAGAAATACCGGGTGATTCAAAATAACACCTCTTGTTTGAAAACCCGTATAAAAGCATTACATACACAGCACAAAATTACAAGTATTTGCATGAAGTGCTATTAAAGTTATAAACAGTTAACTTTTGGTGCAAAATGGTCAATTTGTGTACTTTGTACTTTGTGACGTGGTAACTTCGCCCATTTTTTTGAGGTGATATTGACTAATAAACTTATACTATATGTAGAATTTCAGAGTATTCAGTTACTAAATAATCAATAATTCACTAAATATTAACCCTTTGTTGGGGAGCTACTAGAAGGAGTGGACCCATATGGCCCATCTTCGAACTTAGCCAAAGATAGAAAAAAATAGTGCAACGTACCAAATTTGAAGTCAATGGGTTACTCCTTTCGACAGTTATCGTGCGCACCATCCAGCAGACAGACAGACAGTCGGACGGACGGACATTGCTCATTCAACTTAAAATAACCCAACACGGATATCTGCCGAACATACTTTCTCAGGTTACTCTTTCCTTGTGTTACACTTTTGGCCCGTAGCAAATGATATATGGGTCAGAATATTTAATATCGACCTATGTAGTTTATTTTTGGATAATGTTTATAAGCAGTTAGAAATAGGTTAAATAGGATCTCGCTATCATTTTGCTTTAATTTTTTTTTGAAAAAATTGTATGTGCTTTTTAAGTTTTGAAAAAATTTAATTAATTGATCTCGAACGGCTGAACCGATTTTTTGATTTTTGAATTCGTCGGCTCAATGCTATTTTGTTGCATACGCCATTTTGTATGATCGGAGAAAAATGCAATTTATTGTTTGAGTAACAACGGGACTGAAGAGTTACACAATTTTTAATTCATAGGGTTCCCATCAGAGTTTGTATGATTCTCATGCATTTCTATGCCATTACATTCGAAAATAAGCAAGTTATAATAATTTTTGTATATTGAATTCTGGTCCATATCCACTTTTGTTTTAATATTTTTTTGTATTTGTATTACATGGACCACAAAGAGGGTCGGTATGAATGGAGAGTAATTTACATGTTGTGATCGACAGAACGTAAAATACTGAGTCTAAATTAGAGGGCGATAGAAAAACTATCAAAGTTATTTCCCGTTATTAAGAGTTTAATAGATTTACACTACCAACATCTCGAAAACTAGACGAGATAGGAAAAATTATAACCCATATTATCAACTCCTAACTCAAAAAACACAAATATGGCGAATGGATCAAAATAGCATAGGGCCGACGAATTTTCGTCTGTTTTTGAAAAATACTGCACAATGGTACGCATTCAAAAAGGGGAAATATTTTAACCGTTTCTTCACCAAACATCTGATTGCGACCAAACTTGGCATGGTAGATGAATAGAATTATATTGTATAGTTACCGAGATATCTGCAATTGAAAATTGAATTTTTAATTTTTTCCCTTACCGAGTTCTAGTATTTTGTAAATATCGGAGTACAATATGCACCGATTTGAGCCGTATAAACATGTCTGGATGGGCACTATAATCGAATCTTGAGCCCTAAATTCAAAAAATTTTCCATTGAAAAATTTTTCTGAATTTGGAGGTTGTCTTCGAAAAAATTTTCTGAAAAATTTGGGACTTTTTCTGATTGTTTTTTTTTGTTTTTTGACTTAGCCCTTTTTGAATGATTTTTTTGAGATTGTAGAAATCTAAAGAACAGATAAGAAAACCTGGGAAATTATCAAAGCTCTCTTGATTCCTATTACAAATTGATTCCTATTACTAGCTGACCATATTGTTAAATTGTTGTTGTTGAATAATTGTTTGCTACCATTATTTCTGATTGTGTGTGAAAGCAAAAACTAGGTTAGGTTAGGTTAGGTTAGGTTGAAGAGAGGAGACGTTTAAACGTCTCATATCCATGGACATACACTTAAGCCAGTGGTTCGGCCTGTTGTGCGCTCCTTATTTATGATCTTTTTATACCTCACGAGTTACAGAAAATCGGTACTAGACACGAATTTTCTCAGTATCTTCCAGTCATATTCTCTGAGATGAGTCAAGTCTGGTAATATGTCGGACCCGAACTGTTGTGATCTTGCATGTGTGAAAGCCGGGCAGTGACACAGAAAATGTTCCATCGTTTCGATGTTTTCTCTGCATGCCCTGCATTCGTCGTTTCCTGCTAGTCCTATGCGATGAAGATGTGCTTGTAAGCTTGAGTGTCCCGTTAGAACACTCATCATCTTACTAATATCGATCTTGTTTAGTTTCAGAAGACTTCTTGTTTTCTTTTCATTTGGGTCACCCCACAGTATCTTTGCAGTTGCTCCTACTGTTGCGCTATTCCACATAGTTTTATGAGCCATCACTGCCCAGTGCTTCAACTAATTTTTCGTGGCTTCGAAAGGTTTCAAATTTTTCAAGTTTATTACTCGAAGTTCTCTGCCCTTTGAAGCCAAGTTGTTTGCCCGTTCATTTCCAATCACTCCGTTGTGTCCTGGTACCCAGCAAATACGCAATTGACCATGGGCTGAGTAATCATTTATCGTTCTTTTACAGTCCAACACAGTTCTGGATTTGACCCTTTCCGATGTTATTGCTTTAATCGCCATTTGGCTATCTGTGAAGATGTTGGCATATTTAGGCTTTGTCGTGTTACTGAGCCAGTTCACACACTCCGTAATTGCTCGAACTTCTGCTTGAAATACCGTGTTATGGCCAGGGAGGCGGAAGTGAAGTTCGACTTCTGGTTCATCAATAAAAAGTCCCAGACCCGTCCTTCCTCCTCGCTTGGACCCATCCGTGTAGCAGCAGGTTCCCACTGGCACATGGGCCAAAGTTCCATTTTCCCAGGAGCGTCTGTCTGGCACAAACGTATCACAGTTAGCTGTAAGCCGCACTTCAGGAATGCGGTCCGAGATTTCTGGCGTTTGAATGTGACCAAGTAGATATTCTAAAATCTTCTGATGGTACGACTTGTGGTCTCGATTTATCCATTCACCCATCACTTGTAGACGTCTTGCTGTGAGGGCTGCCTCATACTTTATACGGATGTCTATTGGTTGGATGTGCAGTATAGTCTCCAACGCTTTTGTTGGTGCAGTTCTAAATGCCCCGCTTATGCCTAGACAGCACATACGTTGAATTTTTTGCAAAGGTATTACGTTGCACTTCTTGTCCATTGATGTCCACCACACTACAGAGGCGTAGGTGATTATTGGTCTAATCACGCTCATGTAAAGCCAGTGAGTCATATTTGGACGTAGTCCCCATTTTAAACCTATAGCTCTTTTGCACAACGACCAACATCTGTGTGCCTTTGTAACTCTTTCATCAAGATTATCTTTCCAGTACAGTTTCTGATCCAAGATTACTCCCAAGTATTTTACCTTTTTAGTTATAGCAATTGTCTTATTCAGGAATCGAGGCGGGGTAAAACCTGGGATCTTCGTTTTCCTTGTAAATAGACATATTTCTGTTTTGTCTGGGTTAACATTTAATCCCCTTGGTTGTGCCCAGTTATATGCTATGTTAAGTGCCTCTTCAGCTCTTCTGCATAATAGATTTGGATGAAAGCCCCTTAGAAGTATTACAACGTCGTCTGCATAACATACTGGTTTAAGTCCTTCATTGGTGAGGGCTTTTAGGAGACTGTGTATCGTCGTAACCCATAGAAGAGGCGATAAAATGCCCCCCTGAGGTATACCACGATTTACCTTGTCTCTAATTTTTACGTCATATGACCCACAAATAATCCACCTATTCCTTAGCATATTGTTGATCCAGTTTTTCAGCGCCCGGTCAACCTGAAACTCGTCTAAGGACTGGATAAGTGTATCGGTCTGTACATTGTTAAATGCGCCCTCAATGTCTATGCAAACAGCAAGTGTATACATTTCTTTACTGAAGGACTCTTCTATGTGGTGCACTACCTCATGCAGAGCTGTTTCCACTGATCTTCCTTTGACATAGGCGTGTTGTTTGAATTTTAGCCTGTCATCCGCTATTTTACCTTTGACCATGTCATCAATTATTCGCTCCATTGTTTTTAACAGGAAAGAAGTAAGGCTAATGGATCGATACCCAGCAAAATCTTGGTAAGTACCTGTCATTATTCCCTGCATTACCAAATAATGACATCTCAATATTCGCTGAATTACTTTCGGCTTATTAATAATGACTTACCAATAATAACAGAAATAAGTGATTTTTTTATCAAAATAATTTTTGTCAAATTTTAGTATAATGCAATATTTTCAACAAGTTTTCCAAAAATACGTGGAAATTGAAGGAAAATACCAAAAATATTTACGTATATCGTATGATGTTAGACCATTGAAGAATTTTTCACATGGTGGTTTGGGTTCAGAAATTCGAAATATGCGCGACAATATGCACAAAATTACTTGCAATGGCCATCTCTACATATCTACCATATCTACTACGTACTTTGTAACTTATTGGTAATGCATTATTCAAGTACTTAAAATCGTGAAAACATAAGCACATATTTATGTGGTATGCCTATGCTACAAATAAGTACTTATTATGCTACTTTATTGTATGCTTTTGGGAAGTACTTCCCTCCAATGACATCCCCATGTTAAAATAATGAGAAAAGTGGCTAAATAATAAGTACTTACCATTATCGAACTTTGCATACTCTTCGGATTATTTGGTAATGAGAAATTTTGCTGGGTAAGCCTTTGGGGTCGTGTAACTCGCCTTGCCAGGCTTTGGTATAAAGACAAAAAACTTGATTCCTGCCAGTTTTTTGGGGTATACGAATGGGTTAGGCATGCAGTGAACACTCCAGCCAGATGAGTTGATACCAGATCCACCTCATTCTGCAGAAGTGCTGGAAATATTCCATCCGGTCCCGCAGCCTTAAAGGGAGAGAAACTTTTTATCGCTTCTTTAACCATACCATCTGTTATATCCGTAATAGGTACTTGATGCAATACATTTTCATTCTGTAACTGTTCCTCTGTTGGTCCAGCATTACCAGTCGGAAAATGAGTTTTCATCAAGAGCCTTACGGTATCCTCTATAGTTTCCATCCTTTTGCCCGTTTCATCCACCAGTGTTTCGGTTTGGACATGAGTTTTTGAGCCTCCAGGAGTTACGTTTCGCCGATCTAACGATTTTATTGTATTATTTGAGTCTTCTGTGGTAGTCGTCCCAATATACTGATTGTTTTTTACGTCGAGCTCTATTGTAAAGTCTGCGGACATCTTTGCCAATCGAGCGAATTTGTCCTGTCATCCAGGGTTTCTCAAAGGCAGATTTCCTTTCTCGAAGTGGGCAACTATCTTCGAATGATTTTACAAGAGCCTCGGTAATCTTCTTAACATTGATATCAATGTCTTCTGCACATAGATAATCACGTGTAGGCTGCCCCAATCGATTTCTAAGTAGATTTCCGAATTTAGTCCAGTCGGTCTTAGCCTTATTACGGAAACTTATGGGGTTTGGCGGTGGCCGCGCAATTTTAAACCTTATATAACGGTGGTCTGAATAGGAGTGTTTCTGAACATATCGTTATATCTAATACTTCTTCCCTAATTTTGTTAACAAAGGTTGCAGTGTTTCCTATGTTAAGAGTTATGAGGTCATTTGTATTCAAAAATTCGATAAGGGCGTGTCCCCTTTTATTGGTGTTAGTACTACCCCAAGCGATATGATGGGAGTTGGCGTCACATCCAGCTAATAACTCATTACTTGTGTGTTTGGATTCCCTCACCAGACGTTGTAATTCCGACGTAGGTGGCAATGTCGGCGCATCGAATGGCAGATATATTGACGCCAGGTACATATTTCCATTACCTTGCCTCAGCACCGTTGCGTCCGATGTTGACAACTCTGGAGATAAAATAAAACATAAGTTTTTATGGCACAGAATACAAGTCCTTGGACGAGTACCTGTGTTAGCGTAGAATAGGTTGTAGTTCACATGGTTGGATCCAGTAACCTTGCTCCTAGTTGTCCATGGTTCCTGGATCAAAGCAATATGAACCCTGCATTTATTTATGATGTCCATCAGAGCGTTGGATGCTGTCTCGCTCCTGTGGAGGTTTATCTGGATGACCTCAATCATTGTCCTTCCAGTAAAAGTTTCTTTTGGGAGTCTATCCCATCTGGTGGCACCCCCTCATTATTTGGTAGTGGGTCATTCTCCTCCTTTCGTTCACTACCTATTACACCATCTTCCAGTCGACAATTTTGGGAGGCGGTGCTATTTTTTGTCGCTCCCTCATTGTTTTGAATCGTTTTGTGGCTCTTTTTATTTTGATCACCACCTTTGCTGGGAACTTCCTGCAAAAGTGGTGGTACTATTGGTGAACTGGTGGTGTTATTGACTACTTCCACATCAGTTTTTGGCAGTGTCTCACTTGTCTCCATCCGTTCAATACCAGTGTTTGCCTCTTCAGACAGTATATTTGGACTCGATTCATTTGTCCTGCCAATCGGGACCTTTCCAATTTTGAAAAAGACTGTCCAGATCAAGAAGTACGCCATGCCCTTCGCCATGACAAGATTGTTCTTGGATTCTGGGTCTATTCCTAACACGAGGAGAGTACCCTCGGTATCATCCTTCCTATAGAAGACTTCCCACTTTCTCACGGAAAGTTTTGAATTCTGTTTGCCAATGATGTCGAGTATGTACTCTGATGAGAACTTACTGGGACATCCCTTAACATATAGGGTCGTTTTTATGAGTTCAGGAATGTCGCTTTTCCTTACCAATTTTAGCTTTGCGCCGTCCCAAGGTGAGGGGAAGCTATCCACAAGTTTTACGAGGACACCAGCGCAGCGTTGTGATGCCAGCCTTAGCATCAAAACACCCCTCTCAAACTTGCAACTCATTACTTCGATTGGTGGTTCATCCTTAGATTCGAGGACGTATTCCGCTACCCTCGTATAGACCAAATCTTCGAAGTTACTCTTTTGATCTTCGGGGATTCTGCCAGATGCACTACTGCTATCAATTATGGCGTAGCATAGATCGTCTCGAAAATGTTGTTTAGCTATATTAGAATAAGACGGTGGCTTCTTACCCTTCTTTATGGCCAATTGATTTTTCCGTGTCTGTAGAGTCTTTTTGGTTAAAGCCTCATCCTTAACGGATGATTTGGTTGACTTGAACTGCGTTTTTGGGTCAACTCTACCGCCCACAATCGAAGGACCCAGACTAGAGACCTCCTTTTGTGTGGTTACGTTAGGCTTATCCGAATTACTGGAAGACGGCGAGCCCTTTTTCTTCTTAGTAAAAACTAAGGTTTCGGATTTATTTCCCAAAATAGATTTTTTTAAATTTTGGAAATTATTAGCGTTATGAATAATAGATTATTTATTCAATACATTTTTTGTTATGATTACCAGTTATTGTTGAAAACAATAATCTTTGCGTTATGCCTCCACTAAGAAACTATTTAACCAGATCGACATTGTAGCTGGAGTTTCGAAGAAAGAGAACATTTCGTGTACCACAAGAACAGAGCTTCTCAGAAGTTGGGTCCGCCCTATTTAGTGGAAACAGGCAAACAATGTATCAACACACCAGCGCTATTTTGCAAATTGTGGTGTGGGCGAAAGTGATTATGACACGTGGTTATTTATACGTTTAGATTTTTTTTGGTGTCACTAAATTATAACAACATCGAAATAGAGCACATGATTGTGTTTTTAGAAAGTGATGATTAAGTGAAACGGTTGCCAACAAATTATATTCTGAACTCCCCAAAAAACGTGTATGTTACTCACACCATTTCGGAATGAAACTTAACGCATGGTGGTCTTTGAATACTCGTACATAGCCCATTAATGCGTTCATACCAGTTGTGAGGTTGAATTCAAAATTTACACTGGCGAAAAATAATATGTGTGTTCGTTCTACTACTTTACTCAGAGCTTGAATCGAGTAGCTCATTTATTAATAACACTGTGTGTGCACAAAAATGTATTCTCGTTGAAAATAACGTCCTCCGCATAAGTTTGACCCGCTAATTTCAATGGCATTAAACGTTTTGTTCTGTGGCATCGCGTTTTCGAGATACTATTTAGCCACAAAGTTTTCTGGGTAAACAAAGAGGTTAGTAAATTCAGGAACAATTTTAGTATAGAAAACTTCGGAATAGAAGTTCAATGTCAAAGAGTGAAAGAAAGGAGACATCTCAAAAAGTATTCCTGCCAAAACACCCGATACCCCCGCTCATCCCCTTACCACTGAAAATATCCGTCCAAAAATAATGCTGTATCAAAAGTCGTAGAATTCGATCGGTTTTTTGGGTGATATATTCGATTTCTTGTAAAAAATCACTATAGGTCCCCACAATACACTTTTAAGGCAACCAAATGTCTTTTTTAAATATATTGTAATTACACAGTACAACACAAAAAAAAATAACAGGGTTCTGTCAATGGATTATGGTAGAGGAGACCAAAAAAATATATACGTATATCGGCGTTTTGAAAGATCACATCGGAATTTTATTTTAGGGGGGGTTAAAGTTTTCCCCTCTTTGCTAGTTCGTGCAGAATATCGGTATATAAAACTATATGTTCTGTTCATCTGAGGTGTAGGGTATCTTCAGCAACTTTCTAGCAAATGTTAAGGCCTACATTTTTGTGGAATATTTTAACCCTCTAGCTTCCCCCCATAACGGTGATTTTTGACTATATTTTAACAAATCGTAAAAAACTCCCTTAAAAATGGGTGGGGCGGGGTTGAAATGTTCTACAAAAATGATGGTCATAAAATTTTACTATATATGTCAGAACACACCAAAGCCCAAAACTTAACACAAACACCAAAAAGCCGGCCAAATTCAAGATTTCCTGTTAAGGGTTAATTTAGACATTATATAGTGTTAGTACCAAAAAGGTCTTTAAAAATTGGATTTTTCGGGGTTGATGTGAGAGATGCACAAAAAATAATGATTTTATTTTACAATTAAATAATATTTATTTTATATTAAATTATATTTCAGGACTATAAACAAAAAATCTATTAATAACGCATATACAAGGAGAAATACTTATTAAATACATAAGTTCATTTATTTTTCACTCTTGGCAATTCGACGCCATTATCAAACCAACATAAATCTGTTATAAGTGACAAAATGCTCTTGCCTTTATAGCGTTTTTCAATAGGAAGACATATCTGATGGAACCGTTCGCCATGCTCATCAGTATAATCAAATATAAATCAAAACTTGTATTACCTTTAGACCACAGCACCAAACCGATATAGCAATTTCGGCATATATGTTTTGGCACCCATGGCTCATCAGGAAAAACTTCCAGTTCAAAATAAAATTAATATATATCCTCCACTTTGCTCGTAAAAAATTAAACCCTATGTTCCATAAGGGTATGCTTGACACAGACGTAGCAAAACCTGTCAAGTTTTCCCAAACAGTCAGTCATTATTATTCTTACAAATTCCCTTGTAGACTATTGTAAGAAAATAAAAAGATTAACTGGTTGACCCACGATGTCAAACGTTAACGTTCATAAGTAACGTGCCACTCAAAAGTTCCGTTATGGTAATTTTGAGTGACAAAAATATAATGACAGAAATAATGAAGAAGAACAAAAGTACTCTTGGTAGTTGTTGAGTAACAACCTTCTCTTCAGAGCTGGGAGAACCTACATATGCGAGGAATAACAAATTAACCCTTAACAGGCTATCTTAAATTTTGGCGTTTTTTTGGAGTATGTGTTAGGTTTTGGGCTTTGGTGTATTCTGACACTTATAGTAAAATTTTATGGCCAACATTTTTGTAGAATATTTCAACGACGCTCCACCCATTTTTAGGGGAGTTTTTTACGATTTGTTAAAATATAGGCAAAAATCACCGTTATAGGGGGAAGCTAGAGGGTTAATATATTCCACAAAAATATAGGCCTTAACATTTGCTACAAAGTTGCTGAAGATACCCTACACCTCAGATGAACATAACACATAGTTTTATGTACCGATATTCTGCACGAACAAGCAAAGGGGGGAAAACTTTAAACCCCCCCCCCTAAAATAAAATTCCGATGTGATCTTTCAAAACGCCGATACACGTATATATTTTTTTGGTCTCCTCTACAAGAATCCACTGATAGAATCCTGTTATTTTGAAAAAAGTTTGAAATTGTTGTACAGTGTTATTAGTCATGCATTAAGTTTTGTGTGGTCTTGAAATGTACCTTTATTCTCAATTGTTCAAAGACAACCAATAAATACGATATATTTAAAAAACCACTGGGTTGCATAAAAAGTGTATGGTGGGGGCTTATAGTGATTTTTATCACGGAATCTTTATATAGAATACATCACGCAAAACAATCCATCGATTTCCACGACTTTTGATAGAGGATTATTTTTAAGTTAGTATTCCAAGTCATCATTTCTAGTCAATCCTCCAAGTTATTTATTTTGATCCAAGATTATACGATTTCAATTTCGTAAATATAATAAATAATAATATTATTTATTATTTTTACTGCACATTAATTTAACACAATTAACGTATTTTCTGAATTCTTAAGTGCAAATAAATATTTGTTTCGAAAATAATAGTCCCCAGTAAAAACATATTGGGATGTAAACAAACATTTGTTTAGATTAACATTTTCCCAAACATATACTTTTTGTGTGTACCCAATATAATATGTTAGAGTGTGCCCTATACATATATATGTTTCAAGCCGAATATGTTTGGGACAATATACTACAGAAGCGATTTTTATTCAGCGTGTACGATACATTTAAAAAACCACCAAGTGTATTGTGTGGACCTATAGTGATTTTTTACAAGCAATATATTTGTCGAATTCACTACCAAAAATCCTTCGATTTCTATGACTTGATATATCATGATTTTTGGAGGGAGATTTTCAGGGGTAAGGGGATGGGCGGGAGTGTCGGGTGTTTTAAGAGAACTACTTCTTGAAGTGTCTTCTCTCTTTTATTCTTTGACGTGGAACATATATTCCGTAGTTTTCTGTACTAAAATTGTGTTTGAATTTTATAACCTCTTTGTTTACCCAGCAAACTTTGTGGCTAAATATCTGGAAAACACGATGTCACAGGAAAAAAACTGCTAATTCCATTCGATTTAGGAATTATTCCATTCGATCTACATTATGAAGTCAAAGCAGTCCAATAACTAATAATAATAGTAATAGACGTCCGGTCTCAATAAAGAGGGCAGGGAGTTAGTGCGTTTGGAGTTTAGGCAGGAACACATCAACCTAATATCTCACGCTGAAAAGAACTAGTTCTGGATTGGTCGTGTTCACACCGATTGGCCGTTTTTTGGGTTTTTGTGTTAAGTTTTGGGCTTTGGTGAGTTCTGACACATATAGTAAAATTTTATGGTCAACATTTTTGTAAAATAATAATAACATTACCGTATTTCTAACTGGTGGAATATATTTGAAAATTCTTACTTCTCAGTGCATCAATTGTTGAAATATATTAAATTCAAATGATTTTATCAACATTTTAGGCTTAGAAAATTTTTATTGCAAGTGTTTACACATATGATGTTAGGGTCATTTCATGACCCCATATCATTTTTTGAAAACTAATAATAAATATGTCTATATTATATGTTATTTGCATTTGTCTTTCACCTCTTTCGTGTTTTACATGACAACAAAACAAAAAAAAAAAGAAGAAAAATAAGCCATGGTTGTATACACAAAGTCAACAAAGAGAATTTTTTGATAAAGATCGGATGAGAAGTTGGACAACAATAACTCCTTTCACCTGGAGTGAATTCTTATACTATTTAACGTATTTCGAAACTTCACACAGATTTTTAACTTCGTGATACTTTTGATTTATGGCTTACAGAAGCTATGAAAAGTGATATAATTTACTACAGCATTTGCAAGGAAGCGATGTAAACTTGCTCCTATTCCCAAATTTTATGAACAATGGACTCAAAACCTGCAACTACTTTACGTTCCAAGTGCTAATATAATGATTAACGAATAGCTTATATCGTTCCGAGGTAGGTGCCCTTTCAAAGTATACATTCCAAGCAAAGCGGGGATAGCAGCGGATTCTGACACCGCGTTTTGCTTACAGTTCCTAATTTACTGGGCAAAGTGGGAGACAATGCTGAAAGGATCCAAGGCGAACGGGTTGTTATAGACTTAGTGTCTTCACACCGTGGACGAAATGTGATTCTGATAATTTTATTACTTCTAATAATCTTGCATTAGAACTGCTAAAGCAAAAAATTACGATTGTTGTACAACACAACAATTGCGTAAGTTTTCAATACACTCAAGTTAATTTTTTTCATGAAAAAGAAACTGAAGTTTTGTATGTGCCCAAAAAATACAGAATGGTTTATTTGCATAGCACTCTTCACCATAGTGCCAACATTTTGAAATTTTAATTGAATACTACAACTCCACAAAAGACGGAGTTGTCACTTTGGACCAAATTGTTCGTACATATTCGTGCAAAAGAAAAACCAATCGGTGGCCAGTTCACCTGTTCTCTAATTTATTAAATATTTCTGTTCTCAACGCTTTTATAATATGGACCGAAATATATCCTGAATGGCAAAAAATAAACTGCACAAAAGCCGCCTATTTTTAGAGCAACTCGGTGAAGCTTTAGTTCAAGAACATATCAAGAGACGTAGTCGGCATCCTTGCGCTGAAGCCTCTGCATCATTAGTACGAAGAATTCGAAATGAAGACAGTATATCACCATCTACCAATTCGCCTTCTCCAACACGATAATGCGCTAGTGATCGGAAAAGTGGCAAATTTTGCCGTCGAAGAAGGAGTGCATAACTTGCAAGAACCCTGTTTGTCCATCACACCGACACACAATTACTTTCACGACGACATATTGCATTGATTACAAGCCTTAAAAATATTTTTGAATTTACAAATTTGAATTTACTCAATAAAAAAAATGTGGGTCCAAAATATGACCCGAACATAACATGTGTATTTTTTTCTAACATGGTAGCAGGGTTAAAATGGTGACAAAAATTACAGTTGTGTGGAGGACCTAGACGGTTATTATGTTCCACAAAAATGTTGGCCTTAATATTATCTATAAAGTTGTTGAACATACCCTACACAAGAAAAAATTTTTTTGTTTCATAATAGAGAAATACTAAAATGTGGTTTTTTGAGCTATTTCGTGTGCTTAGACACTTTCAGATAGTATTAATATGTTCACAAAAGTTGTTCAAATTTACGTTGGCTACATTTTTGCCAAACATTGTCAGAGAAAAACCAGTAAGGAAAGGCAGAAAGTCGGGCGGGGCCGACTATATAATACCCTACACCTCCCTAACAATGCGATAAGGGTCATTGCCTTAATAATTTGGAATAATTGGTAAACGGGTAGAAACATATTATCTAATTCTGAAACGATAATCGCTAAATTAAGCAATATTCGTTCCTAAATTGAGAAACATATTTCTGGAAAATTTTAATGATAGGAAGTAAAATACAACTTCTATAGCGGTTTGATACCAAATCAGGAGGAACAATCAATATAAATCTGAACCGATCTTCCCTGAATACTCATTCATGTAAAAAGACCTCCTTCTGTCGAATTTCGTACTGATCGCATATAAAATACAGTCTCTACAGCGCCTACATGTCAAATCGGGGGTAACGTATATATGGGGGCTATATCTAAATCTGAACCGATTTCTTCCAAATTTAACAGTGTTCATTCATATAATAAGAAACCTCTTTCTGCCGAATTTCATACTAATCGGATATAAAATAACATTTTTACAGCGCTTACAAGTCAAATCGGGGGTAACGTATATATGGGGGCTATATCTAAATCTGAACCGATTTTCTCCGAATTTAGCAGTATTCCTTCATGTAATAAGAAACCTCTCTTTGCCGAATTTCGCACTGATCGGATATAAAATAACATGTTTACAGCGCTTATATGTCAAATCGGGGGTAATGTATATATGGGGGCTATATCTAAATCTGAACCGATTTCTTCCAAATTTAACAGAGTTCATTCATGTAATAAGAAACCTTTTCCTGCCGAATTTCATACTGATCGGATATAAAATAAAGTTTTTACAGCGCTTACATGTCAAATCGGGGCTAATATATATATGGGGGCTATATCTAAATCTGAACCGATTTCAACCAAATTCAATAGGGATCGTCCTTGGGCCAAAAAAAAGATATGTGTAAAGTTTCGTCGAGATCGGACCATAATTGCGACCTGTACTTTGATTACAAGAATACATGCACAGACAGACAGACGGACAGACAGACAGACAGACGGACAGACAGACAGACAGACGGACAGACAGACAGACAGACGGACAGACGGACATAGCTAAATCGACTCAGAAAGTGATTCTAAGTCGATCGGTATAATAAACGATGGGTCTATTTCTTCTCCTTTTGGGTGTTACAAACAAATGCACAAAGTTATAATACCCTGTACCACAGTGTGGTGTAGGGTATAATTACGAGTCCCTGAAAGTTATGCTGAAAACAGTGAAAAATAATATCACCAAGTCTGAATTAGTTGTTTGAAAAAAGCTGATGACACCATTTTCAATGGGCCAAATAATTTTCAGAAACTTTGAAACTAAATTTCAGAAACCAATTTCGCCAAACCGAGTATAGGGTTATACTACTCTTGGTTAGTAGAATCGAATACTGTCAAGTTCGTGTATTTTTTCACTGTTGCACTCGTTCACAAAACGCTGAAAAAACAAAAAAAGAATAATAATTAAAAAAGTTATAAAGAATTCAAAGAATTCATTCTGCGCCAACCTGTATTATAACTTTTTAAAGAAGTGGGGGATATAAAACGAACGAAATTCAAAATTAATTCCCCACATCTCCTTGCTGAAAATAAACAAAGAAATAATAACAATTAAAATGGTTGTAAAGAATTCAAACCCTATAGCTCATTCTGCCCCACCCAGTACTAGGCTGTTTTCTTAGATATGGAGTTGCCTTCAATAACATAAACCAAAAACTCACTATAATTACGGTTCTGGCAACGCTGGGGGTAATGACAGTATACAGAGGTTCATTCAAAACCTGCTGATCCACCCTGTAGATGGTTTGATTTTTGTTCCGTTATTGACCATGGGGCAGAGTGTATTCAGTCAGATATACGTAGTATTTTCTTAAACAGCGGTTAATGAGGACTTCCAGGTGTCGTGTTTCTTATGTAACCGAATTTCACGTTTCGCAAACAGGATGGCAGGATGACCGATTTGACGCTGTAGTATATTTTTTAATTTTGTCGTTATCGAGATGTGTGCCGACTTCTATATTTTGACGAGCATCCCAATGCATAGAGTGTCGTCTCAGTGTCATGTGCCATATAAACGGAAGTCAACCAATCGTGGGAGTTTCCTATCTCAACGCCAGCAGCTACTATGTGAGCTCTACGATTTCCATTACCTGTACCTTGAATCATCCTTAACCCTGGCGTCCTAAACCCACAAAGCATACATTCTCTCAAAGATGGTTCCTCCATAAGGACCTGGTCTGCCCTTCATTGCATCGGAAGGGGTTTCATAGCGGCAGATTCAGTCTTAGATTGGTGAAGTTTTCACTATCAACGTTATATGTGCCTCGTCGTCGGTGTCGTCTAGAAGCTCATCCTCACAGCATTCATCCCCACAGGATTCTTCCAAACCTATGATTAAGAGCTTCTCCACGATTTCTTGGCTATATCTGAAGCTGAACCTATTTTTAACAATTTCAAAAGGGATCGTCGTTATGATTGTGCCAATTTTTTTATTGATCAGAGCATATTTACTGTCTATACTTTGATTACAAAAATACAACTACAGATAGTGATATAAAGTCGATCGGTATACTAAATGATTGTTATCATTCAGGTGTTACAAAAGCCACGGGATATAAGAAAATAAGCAATACGATTATTTCTTCATATATTAAAATGATCTTCGATAAGCTTATGGATATTTGCAAAATTTATAAGGTAAGATATATCAAATTTGAAGTGAATGGGAATTCATATCATATATATGTGCAGCATATTTAAATCTGCAAAAATAACAATGGGTCTATATGGTGCATGGATACAAAAACAGTAAATAAAACATGTTTTAGAGCAAGATTTAAATATTATATACTAGGTGAACCCGGTCCACTTCGTTGCCCCAGACTTCAGATTTTCGAACCCGTTCATATTTAGACTAATTACGTAGACTGACACCAAATATGTATGCACAACATTACATTGATCTCTCTAACAAATTGCTCAAGATATATCAAACACAAAATTACAGCACTCTCGCTAACAAATTGTGCAAGATATATCATTTTAAAATAATGGCTTATATGGCCGGGGCCACGCCCCCTGGTCATATCCCGCCCATTTTTGGGTCAATCGCGTAGACAACCATCAGAAACATATACCCAAAATTACAGCACCATCGCTAAAAAATTGTGCAAGATATTCCAATTTCAAGACGTGACTTAATCGGTCGGTGCCACGCTCATTAGTCTGATCCCGCCCATTTTTGGACCAACCACGTAGACTGCCACTAGACACATCGCAAAATTACAGCACTCTCGCTAATAAAATGTGCGAGATATCTCAATTTCAAAATATGGCTTATATGGACGGGGCCACGCCCATTTGTCCGATCCCTCTCATTTTGGGACTAATCTCGTAGACCAGGTTTCGGTGTAGATTATTAGGAATTTGCGTTAAGTGATTCAAAACTGTTACCAAACGACAACGATTTTGAGAACCATTGTCAGCTATTTTTGCTCGAGAGTAGGATTTTTATTATGACATGTGGCCGTGGAGCTGTGTATGATTTATTAATTTGTATTGTTTCGAGTGGCCGTATGTCGGGTATTGTTATATTTAACTGGAAACTGTGTTAAGTCCGTTTGTGGTAATGGGCTTAATATTGTAAATATTGTTTTGGCCTTTGTTTGACTCTTGTCTTCCCCTCTGTGCGTATAGAGATTTTTTCAGTTGACGGCGGCATTGGCCATAAATCAGAATTTACAACAGGAAAAATACTTGAATGAATTCACACCGACCGCTCGATTGGTAGACCAGATCACACCAGACCACCGCCTGCATAACCCCGACACAAAGAAGCCGAAATGGTTAAGATTTAAACTTTTTTCGCTTCACCACCACTTCTGAAAAAAAAACTCACAATCACATGAAACATTTACCGAATGCTGTAATATGTGAAAAATGTGGTTTTGTTTTCAGAAACGTTTAACTTCCTTTGCCCGTAAAAAGATTTAGCTTTGTGCCAAAAAAAAATATTTTGGGTTTCTGAAAATAATCTGTCCCAAAATGTCTCTAAAAAATATATTTTTGTTTGAATACTTTTTTCGAATTAAAAAAGAAAAGGGATCAATTCATCTCTCCGTGGAGCTCGCCGAAGGAGATTCATTCACCAAAATTGTGAAGTGTTAAAGATAAAAAGTTAATGATGCCTAATGGTAGCAACACCTGCCACAAGACAGACAAATTATCGCCGCCACTTGGCCGGGGGCCGCACCCAAAACAAAACGAACTGCCATTTCAATGGACACAGGAGACTCTGATGTTGATTTGACCGTTCGACCACAATTCAAGAGGTTCCCTTCGTCATTGTTATGTTTGTTTTCTTGTTTTTGCACTGTATCTTTTTTCCGCGACTCCAGTTTGGCGCTCTGTTTATCATTTCATATAATTTGTTAAAATTTATATGGCTTTGAAAGAAAATACGATTTTTGCGAGCCATATTTTCGGTGATATGAAGAGTGTAAATTCTGTTCGCATGACTACCTGAAATTCCAGCGATTTTTAAAAATATTGTGACTTTTTTAAGAAGGGGAAATAAATTGGAAATGAGATGGAATGAAGTTGTACCCTACACAAGGAGTTTTTTTCGAAAATATTTAATGTTCATTAAATCTTACAATTGCTCTAAGCGTAAAAGTGTGTTTATTGTAAATTATTACTAGTCGCACTATTTCAATAATGGATTATCTTGTACAGTTTCCTAAACTTTGAAGAAAACCTTCTTTGTGGTGTATAGTTTTAACCTCAACGAGAAAGTGGATCGCTGCAATAGCAAACTCGTGATAGATAAAAGGTGGACCATTGAGTGGGGAGCCATTAAGACAAAGCATCCAGAGATAATTGAAGCGTTGAAGCGGATAACCCAACTGGCCCCCTACCGTGGAGTAGATAACCCAATAGTATCTCCACTAAGGAAAAGCAATGTTGTGTCAAATAAGGATTATATAAGCCAACTGCTCGTCTACTAAGGGGTAGATAACCAAACTGTATGTCACTAAAGATTAGATAACCAAATTTGTCTTCAAGTTAGATTTATATAACTAAACTGGTCCACTACTAAGGCTCAGATAACCAAACTTGCCGTCTACTAGTAGATAACTAATCGTCTACTGTGGACTAGATAATCCAACAAGTCATCTACATAGTAGTAAATAACTCAACAATATCTCATTAAGGAGTATATAAAACATTTTGTCGTCTAATAAGACATAGGTAACCAAACTGACCCTCTTCTAAGGAGTAGATAATCGAAATGGCCGTCTACTAAGGAGTAGATAAGTAGATTGAACCTAACCAACAGCTCGTCTACTAAGGGCTGAATAATGCAACTGGCCCCCTATTCTGTAGTAGATAACTCAACAGCATATCAACAAAGAAGTAGATAACCAAACAGTATCACTGTTATCTGCGTCAACTAAGGCGTGGATAACCCACCTGACCCATAGTAGTGGGTGTAGATAAACCACGTGGACGTCTACTAGTGAAGTATATAAAACAACTGGCCGTCTACTAAGGAGTAGATAAACCATCCAGGCGTTTTCTAAAGAGTTGAAAATATGTTTTATCATCAACTAAGGTGTAGTTAATCCAACTAAACGTGGTAGGGTAAATGATAGCTGGTCAAATTCAACAAAAATTCCTCAAACACTAGCTGTTGGTTTACAGACGATCTCTTTAACAACGAATGTTCGTTCCACATTTTCTGGAATACTCACAACAGAGTTTATTTATACTTTATTTACTCTTTCACTTCATCCAATCAGCGGATATTAAAATTATGTCTTGAAAATTGTTTTAAATTAAGGCAAATTGTTTCGTCGAAATTTGTTTCCAAATACATGTTTAAATCGCGTGTGAGAATCAAGCCACAAAATGTTGTGACAATGAATATATAAATTGGGTTTTGTCGCAGCAGGGAAGCAATGGTTCGATCCAAAACCATTGATACGAATTTATGGTACGGGCTACCGGAGTCCTTTACACTGAGTCATCTACACATATTTTTGGTCCTTAAGCATTTAGGCTCTTGTTTAAATTCTTTGTTTTTTTTTTGCATATTAAAATTTTTATTCCTTTTGTGTTTCAAGAATTAAAAACCACCATAGCTACACAAATTCGTAACTAATAAATTCATTTGGTCAAGTTCTATCCCTCAGTAACAAAATACATAGAACCATCGATTTCCAGATCAAGGTCTTTGTGTTATACATGTTTTAATAGAAAATAATATTTTTACAACAAGGCATTGGAAGTAACTGCGAAGTCGGCTCAATAAGTCCGTTAAGGGAAATACAGGTCATTTTATTTGAGTCTCCTTTGAGCTCTATACACTTTGTACAACGTTACTCCATTTGTTTTCAATCCCTTCTAAAAATAAAAAATAAGTTTGACTAACTCATCAAAATATGTATTTGTTATTAATCACTTTGGCCTTCATTGGCGCCGATTCACCCCAAGAAACCCACTGTTTTGACTGCTGTTTGGTCTCTGGAGTGTTGTGATTGACCTACGCTTCGTACATATTGCGTTTGAACAACGCCAAACTCTCTTGAGAAGTTGTCACATGATTTCGTTTATGGTCGAGTATGAGCTATCGTGCGGAAAGCTTTTTCATATCCAAATATTTATGCGTGATGTAGTGTTTGACAACTTTTCCTTAGAAAATGGTCTCTTTGACAACTTTTCCTTAGAAAAAGTGGTCTCTCTGACAACTTTTCCTTAGAAAAAGTGGTCTCTCTGACAACTTTTCCTTAGAAAAAGTGGTCTCTCTGACAACTTTACCTTAGAAAAAGTGGTCTCTCTGACAACTTTTCCTTAGAAAAAGTGGTCTCTCTGACAACTTTTCCTTAGAAAAAGCGGTCTCTGACAACTTTTCTTTAGAAAAAGTGGTCTCTGACAACTTTTCCTTAGAAAAAGTGGCCTCTGACAACTTTTCCTTAGAAAAAGTGGTCTCTGACAACTTTTCCTTAGAAAAAGTGGTTTCTGACAACTTATCCTTAGAAAAGGTGGTCTCTGACAACTTTTCCTTAGAAAAAGAGGTCTCTGACAACTTTTCCTTAGAAAAAGAGGTGTCTGACAACTTTTCCTTAGAAAAAGTGGTCTCTGACAACTTTTCCTTAGAAAAAGTGGTCTCTGACAACTTTTCCTTAGAAAAAGTGGTCTCTGACAACTTTTCCTTAGAAAAAGTGGTCTCTGACAACTTTTCCTTAGAAAAAGTGGTCTCTGACAACTTTTCCTTAGAAAAAGTGGTCTCTGACAACTTTTCCTTAGAAAAAGTGGTCTCTGACAACTTTTCCTTAGAAAAAGTGGTCTCTGACAACTTTTCCTTAGAAAAAGTGGTCTCTGACAACTTTTCCTTAGAAAAAGTGGTCTCTGACAACTTTTCCTTAGAAAAAGTGGTCTCTGACAACTTTTCCTTAGAAAAAGTGGTCTCTGACAACTTTTCCTTAGAAAAAGTGGTCTCTGACAACTTTTCCTTAGAAAAAGTGGTCTCTGACAACTTTTCCTTAGAAAAAGTGGTCTCTGACAACTTTTCCTTAGAAAAAGTGGTCTCTGACAACTTTTCCTTAGAAAAAGTGGTCTCTGACAACTTTTCCTTAGAAAAAGTGGTCTCTGACAACTTTTCCTTAGAAAAAGTGGTCTCTGACAACTTTTCCTTAGAAAAAGTGGTCTCTGACAACTTTTCCTTAGAAAAAGTGGTCTCTGACAACTTTTCCTTAGAAAAAGTGGTCTCTGACAACTTTTCCTTAGAAAAAGTGGTCTCTGACAACTTTTCCTTAGAAAAAGTGGTCTCTGACAACTTTTCCTTAGAAAAAGTGGTCTCTGACAACTTTTCCTTAGAAAAAGTGGTCTCTGACAACTTTTCCTTAGAAAAAGTGGTCTCTGACAACTTTTCCTTAGAAAAAGTGGTCTCTGACAACTTTTCCTTAGAAAAAGTGGTCTCTGACAACTTTTCCTTAGAAAAAGTGGTCTCTGACAACTTTTCCTTAGAAAAAGTGGTCTCTGACAACTTTTCCTTAGAAAAAGTGGTCTCTGACAACTTTTCCTTAGAAAAAGTGGGTGACCGGTCATAACGCCCAACGGACATAATGCCCAAAATTAGTTTTGGGCCTTATGACCTCTCTAAGTGCGGTCATAACGCCCAATTTGGTTTTGGGCCTTATGACCGACCCATGCTCGGACATAAGGCCCAAATTTTTTTTTG
The DNA here is from genome assembly GCA_963930755.1 of Eudasyphora cyanicolor. Taxonomy (NCBI): domain Eukaryota; kingdom Metazoa; phylum Arthropoda; class Insecta; order Diptera; family Muscidae; genus Eudasyphora; species Eudasyphora cyanicolor. Next base: position 177,163,218 of record OZ005736.1, on the reverse strand, counting down.
GGCTTTATGTCCTTTTTTTGTTTTTGTAATAATAAGTAGTAATAACTTATGTGGTAATTTAATATTTATTGGAAGTACTTTAAAGATATGGTTCAATTTAAATCAAATGTAAATTTCTTCCACCTGCCCCACAATTTCCTAAAAAAGCAAAAGGAAAACCTAAATATGGAAGCATTGGCATTATTTTCAATAGGGTATGATAAGTTTATATTAAGTCTTAAAGCAATACGTATGATGAAGATAAGAACTTGCAGAAAAGCCCAGTGTAAAGAATTCTATGAGTAAGAGCGCGCGCGAATTCTCGTAGAATTCTTTACACTCGGCTTTTCTGCAAGTTCTTATCTTCGTCATAGTAATCACGCGCGCGATTTCTCGTAAAATTCTTTACACTCGGCTTCTCTGCAAGTTCTTATCCTCCTCATACGTATAGGGCCTTATCCAAATTTAATTTCCCAAACATTTCAAATATGGTAGTATTAAATCGAAAAACAATATTTGTGATGTAGTTAAGAACTTGCAGAAAAGCCTAGTGTAAAGAATTCTATGAGTAATCGCGCGCGCGATTTCTCGTAGAATTCTTTACACTAGGCTTTTCTGCAAGTTCTTATCTTCGTCATAGCAATCGCGCGCGCGATTTCTCATAAAATTCTTTACACTCGGCTTCTCTGCAAGTTCTTATCCTCCTCATACGTATAGGGCCTTATCCAAATTTAATTTCCCAAACATTTCAAATATGGTAGTATTAAATCGAAAAACAATATATGTGATGTAGTAGCGCGCGATTACTCGTAGAATTCTTTACACTCGGCTTTTCTGCAAGTATTTATCTTCATCATACGTATGGCTTTAAGACTTAATATCAACATATATCATACCCTATTGATATATATCATTTTTTGGGCTTTATGACCGCATCAGGCGCGGTCATAAAGCAGAAAAAAAATTGGGCGTTATGTCCCTTCTTTTTTGGGCCTTGTGTCCGCACCTAGAGAGGTCATAAGGCCCAAAACAAAATTGGGTGTTATGACCGCACTTAGAGAGGTCATAAGGCCCAAAAATAAATTTGGGCGTTATGTCCGTTGGGCGTTATGACAGGTCGCCGAAAAAGTGGTCTCTGACAACTTTTCCTTAGAAAAAGTGGTCTCTGACAACTTTTCCTTAGAAAAAGTGGTCTCTGACATTTTTTCCTTAGAAAAAGTGGTCTCTGACAACTTTTCCTTAGAAAAAGTGGTCTCTGACAACTTTTCCTTAGAAAAAGTGGTCTCTGACAACTTTTCCTTAGAAAAAGTGGTCTCTGACAACTTTTCCTTAGAAAAAGTGGTCTCTGACAACTTTTCCTTAGAAAAAGTGGTCTCTGACAACTTTTCCTTAGAAAAAGTGGTCTCTGACAACTTTTCCTTAGAAAAAGTGGTCTCTGACAACTTTTCCTTAGAAAAAGTGGTCTCTGACAACTTTTCCTTAGAAAAAGTGGTCTCTGACAACTTTTCCTTAGAAAAAGTGGTCTCTGACAACTTTTCCTTAGAAAAAGTGGTCTCTGACAACTATGGGGGTAATATCTAAATCTGCATCTCTAAATTTAGCAACGTTATGAAACTTTACATATGCGAAGAGTTGGTCTCAGTCTTCGACAGACGTCGGGGGCGACTGTTCCTTCGTATACAACTATAAAATAATGAGCGGGAACGGGTTAAAAAATCCACAAAATGGTATTTGATGATCGTCGGTTGGAGGTTCGAGAGCTAGCTGAAGTCATAGCCATTTCAAAATGTACTATACTCGTACATCGCATAGTGACGGAAAATTTGATGATGAGAAAGCTGTGAGCAAGATAAGTGCCGCGTTTGCTCATAATCAAGACAGTGCACCAGTTCACATATTCACTATTGCGATGGCAAGAATCTATGAATTAAAGTTCCAATTGCATCCGCACGCACCTCATTCGACAGATTTAGCTCCCTCGGATTATTTATTGTTTCCAAACTAAAACGGGTACCGAAGCTATTGAAAACCGCTGGAAAAGTGTATCATGCTAAAAAGAGAATTTGTTGAGAAACAGAGAAAAATTTTCCCAAATTTGTTGTGTTTTCTTTGTCACGTCGGTTAATTTTGGGACCGCCGTCGTAGATGGAAAATACGGATTGTATAGCGCAAAGATTCTAAATCGGAGGGTACATATACGGGGGTTATAATAAGTTTCTTTCCCGAATGAAAAAAGTGTTTTGTGTCATACTTCATCAAGATCAGAGCGAAATTATGACCTGTAGTTTTTGAATAACGTAAGAAACTGAATGACGGACAGACGGACGGACATGGTTAAATCGAATCGGCTAGCGATACTGAGTTAATGGGTATACTTCATGTTGGGTCTACCTTTAATATTTTTAGGTATTATTGAACACGAAGCTAACTTATAACCACCAAAAACAGGACTTCCAAAAAAACTGGTTAAAATGTTATTACTGCGATCCAGAAGTACTTCATGCATTATTAGGCAGTACATTTGCAACTACATTTAATGATATTCTATTTTTTGGATGCTGCTAGTAGTAGAATCGTATTTCCTCAAGAAAAAAAAATATTTTATGTTTTAGAAAAAATTTTTTTTAATTTTTCAAAGTGATCTTTTTTGCGCTTGCCATGAATTAACCTGGCTCCTGGCGCTGTTACAGCATGCCATCGCACATTAACGCCGTTCAAATTATTAAAGTATGTCCTGAGACGTACATATAAGAAAACTTTTGCGTATGAGTACTCGTACTTTTTAGTTATCTTGTAAAAATTGGAACTCATTCAGCGCTTTGAGTGTTCTCTTTATCTGGTAATAAATAAATGGGGTTCGACTGCCGCAGCATCTTACCTTTTATATTAAAATTTTATTTTTTTTTAATTTTTTCTAATGTATTTTATTTAAAAAAAAAAGTGTTTTTAATTATACATTTTAAATATCTTATACATTTCACAAAATATATGATATCGAGCTTGACTATTTATTGGCTATTAATCAAAATATAAATATATTTATAACTGTTGCAAAAGAATATATTTGGAAGTGAAAAAATGCACTAACTTTATTTCTGGAAGCACTTTATATGTGATTCCTTAGGAACAACTATACCTACTATAACAGTAACACTATTTCAATACGCCGTAGTAGATCACCAGATTATTTTTTTTATTTTTATTCTATGTGAAAGATCAGTTGAATTAGTTAATTTTTATCTCAAACGTCAGATATCTGCAACTCACTTCTGTCATTTCAAATCTTTAATAATAAATAAATTCGGTATCCAATCCCATTTCCCTCTAATGGATGATAATAATTTAAATCTCGAATTACCCACACCCAATTAAATCGTCAGCTAATCTCACAGATTTCTGCAAAACCACACTTTACAATTTTCACAAAATGAGCCCGAAAAAGCCGATTTTAAAATTCTTCTACTGATTATCACTGTTTGATGGGTAGAAGTCAACATTTTATATGTCAACTTGTCAGACCGACAGAGTCACATAGGGTATAGTCGCATACAAACATACACTTGCACTTCAAGCGCACGTTGTAAATAAATACATATTCAAAAAGTTCGTGTAATAAAATGAGATAAAACTGGCGAAATACCAATAAATCATTAAAAATAATAAACCCATATATTCAATTAATGATCATTTATTAAAGTGGAGAAAACAACAACAATAAGAAAAAGGCAAAATTGCGACGAGTTTTATCATTCCATAAGATCGGAGAGCTCTCAGGGAGCGTTGGAACGCTGAATATGTTCGCCGGCGAACAGACGGACTGAATGAGTGGTTGACTGACTGAGCCTTTGCCTTTTGTTAAAAAGCCACTATTGTTTTTGTTTCTTATTATTATTTTTTTTCTTAACATGAAAAGAATTTTGACATTTTATTATGGAAATAAATTTGTGATTTAATTGACATGGTTTGGTTTCCTTTAAGGTTTCGTTCATTCATTTAATTCAGTCATACATTTCATAATCGCTCATACATATGTATGCATGTATATTTTAAGACACACACACACACATGTATGTATGTTCGAGTATTAAAGTGGGTTCCCCGAAAAATCCTACGGAAGTTTCTGACTAAAATTTATGAATATGTTGATTCTGAATATATTTCCATCAACCAAAATTCAATAATATTTTTATAGTAAAGCTAAAGACATTAGAGTTGGAACCTTTTGTTCTATTAAGAGATCATTTACTTTAGTTCAGTTAAATTTAGTGAACTTGTTCTTCAACCTTTAAAAAATGAAAAAAAAATTTCGCAATTTTTGATGGAGAATAAACTCTTGTTTTGATACTTTTGTCAAAACATATTTTTTTGATCAAACGAAAAAAAAGTGAGTTCAACAGCTCACTTGTTCACCTGCTCACTAGTTCACCAGCTCACTAGTTCACCAGATCAATAGTTCACCTGCTCACTAGTTCACCAGATCAATAGTTTACCTGCTCACTAGTTCACCTGCTCATTAGTTCACCAGACTGAAGTTGAACTGATTCCTAATCGTTTTAACCGACTGAACTTTCTAACTTGTTCTTCAATCTTTAAAAAATAAAAAAAAATAAATTTCGCAATTTTTTTTGAGAATAAAATCTTGTTTTTTTTATTTTTGTCAAAAACATATTTTTTTTTTTGCTCAAACGAAACCTTAGCTCCATTTCTTGGAGATCATTGTCATATATTGGGGATGGGTCTTATTCATTCGTCAAAATAAATATAGACATCTTAAAAAATTGATTGAACGAAATATTTTAGCATAACTCGTGAACCATTTAGCTTTCAACTTCTTATAATATAATAATTTCATCCCAACCGCGGTTTCAAAGATATTTTACTATATACTGCGAAAAAATCAAATTTTTCGAGAACATTCTAATTATACCCTCACTTTAGTGTGACGAGGGTATATATCATTTGCTACGGAAAAAAGTGTAACACATCGAAGGAGTGATCTAAGACCCTAAGTATGTTCGGAGGAAATCCGTTTTGGGTCATTTTAAGTCGAATGAGCAATGTCCGTCCGTCTGTCTGTCTGTCTGTCTGTCTGTCTGTCTGTCTGTCTGCCTGTCTGTCTGTCTGTCTGTGTGTCTGCTGGCTGGTGCGCACGATAACTCTCGATAGGAGTAACCGATTGACTTCAAATTTGGTATGTGGTAATATTTTGATCTATCTCCGGATGAGTTCGAAGATGGGCCATATTGGTCTACTCCTTCTGGTACCTCCCACACAAAGGGTTAAAATTTAGTGAAATATTGATTCTTTAATAACTTCTATACTACTTATTCGAATCTTTTGAAATTCTGCACATAATATTAGTATATTAGTCGCTATTAACTCGAGAAAAATGGGTGAAGTTGACATGCCCGTTTTGGTACCTCCCACACAAATGGACCATTTTGCATCAAAATTTAACTGCTTATAACTTTAATACAAGTGCATAAAAATGCTTGAAATTGTCTACAGTATAATGTTTTTGTAGCGCCTATAGTCCGGTAAAAAATGGGCATTATTGTACAGCCCCTTTTGGTACCTCCCACACAAATGGACCGTTTCGTACCAAAAGTAAACGGCTTGTAACTTTAATACCAGTGCATACAAATACTTGAAATTTTGTACAGTGTAATGCTGTTATAGTGCCTATAGTCCTGTAAAAAGTGGGCGTTATCACCCCGCCCCTTTTTGTACCTCCCACACAAAATGACCAACTCATACCAAAATTACATAGCTCGTAACTTTAATATACCAGTGCACATAAACGCTTATAGTTCAGCACAATGCAATGTATTTAAGAATGTACTGTTTACCGAAAAATATGTGTATTTGGAAAACCCCTTCTGGTACCTCCCACACAAATTGACAGATTTATTGGTGTAATGTTATATATTACATTACTCACAAAGTGAGGGTATACCTTAGTCGGTTTACCCGACTGAAACTTTCTTACTTGTTTTTTTAAATTAAAAGCATCGAAAAAATCGAAATTATTAAATTTTTATCACCTCACCTTAGAGAGGAGGGTTTATATCATTTGCTACGAGCCAAAAGTGTAACACCTCGAAGGAGTGACCTAAGACCCAAATTCGGATAATCGATTTGGGTCATTTTAATTCGTTTGAGCAATGTCCATCCGTCCATCCGTCTGTCCGTCTGTCTGTATGTCTGTCTGCTGGCTCGTGCTCCCGATAGGAGTAACCGATTGACTTCAATTTTGGTATGTGGTAATATTTTACATCGCTGGACCATTTTTTGTGGGGTTGTTTGTGTTAAGTCGCTTGTCTACGCAGAAAAGCCCGACACGATTGACGCCTTGGAAGAGAATATTCTGGCGTTATTGCTGAGATACAACTCATTTTTAAAACATAATAGCAAACTCTTATCTTTATTATAAAGCTTAATCCTTGGCCATATCATTAAATTATATGCTTTTTATTTTTTCTTGAAAAACACCCTTTATTAAGAAACCTTTTTCTGCCGAATTTCGTTCTGATCGGATATAAAATACAGTTCCTACAGCACTTACATGTCAAATCGGGGGTAACATATATATGGGGGCTATACCTAAATTTTAACCGATTTCCCCAAAATTTGGCAGTATTCATTCCTGTTATAAGAAACCTTTTTTGTCACATTACGTACTGATCGGATATAAAATCTAAATGTGAACCGATTTTCCTCAAATAAAGAATTGCCCCTAAGTGTATCACGAGACTTCTCTCTGTCAATTTTTGTACAGATCGGTTACAAAATGTTTCTTATACCGTGCATACTCGTATAAACCAAATCGGAGGTACATATATGTATGGGAGCTATATGTAAATATAAACCGATTTTACCCACACTCGTTAGAGATCGTGCTTGGGCCAAAAGAAAGATATGTGCAAAGTTTCGTTGAGATCGGACCATAATTATACCCTCACTTTAGTGTGACGAGGGTATATATCATTTGCTACGAAAAAAAGTGTAACACATCGAAGGAGTGATCTAAGACCCTAAGTATGTTCGGCGGATATTCGTTTTGGGTCATTTTAAGACGAATGAGCAATGTCCGTCCGTCTGTCTGTCTGTCTGTCTATCTGTCTGTCTGCTGGCTGGTGCGCACGATAACTCTCGAAAGGAGTAACCGATTGACTTCAAATTTGGTACGTGGTAACATTTTTTCCTATCTCTGGCTAAGTTCGAAGATGGGCCATATTGGTCTACTCCTTCTAGTACCTCCCCCACAAAGTGTTAAAATGTTGCAAAATATTGAATCTTTAATAACTGCTGTACTACTTATTCGAATCTTCTGAAATTCCACACATAGCATTAGTTTATTAGTCGCTATCAACTTGAGAAAAATGGACCACGTTGCTACGCCCCTATTGGTACCTCCCACACAAATGCACCATTCTGCAGCAAAAGTTAACAGCTTATAACATTAATACCAGTGTATAAAAATACTTGAAATTTTGTACAGTCTAATGCTTTTATAGTGCCTACAGTCCAGTGAAAAATGGGTCTTATATTCACGCCCCTTTTGGTACCTCCCACACAAAGGTAACATTTTGCACCAAAAGTTAATAGCTTATAACATTAATGCCAGTGTATAAAAATACTTGAAATGTTCTACCGTGTAATGCTTTTGTAGCGTCTATAGCCCTGTGAAAAATGGACGCTATTGCCACGCCCCTTTTTGTACCTCCCACACAAAGGTACAATTTTGCACAAAAAGTTAAGAGCTCGCAACATGAGTACCAATGCACGAAAATGCCACAACATGTTGCACAGTGTAACGCTTTTGAAGTGTCTATAGCCCTGTAAAAAATGGCCGTTATCACCACACCCCTTTTTGTACCTCCCACACAAAATGTCCAAATCATACCAAAATTTAATATCTCATAACGTTAATAAACCAGTGCTAATAAACGCTTATAATTCGGCGCAGTGCAATGTACTTAAAGTATCTACTATTCAGCGAAAAATAGGTGTATTTGTTAAATTCGTTCTGGTACCTACCATACAATTAACAGAAAAATTCGTGGAATATTCAATATTACATTACTCACAAAGTGAGGGTATACCTTAGTCGGTTTACCGACTGAAACTTTCTTACTTGTTGTGACCTGTACTTTGATTACAAAAATACCCGCAGAAACAAACAGACGGACATAGATAAATCGACACAGAAAGTGATTATAAGTCGATCGGTATAATAAACGATGGGTCTACCTCATCTCCTTTTGGGTGTTACAAACAAATGTACAAATTTTAATACACAGCACCACAGTGTGGCCGAATTTAATTCACATCGGTAGAAAAATGTGCTTCTATAGCGTAAAAACATCAAATCTATAGCGTATGGACATTTAAATCTGATCCGATTTTGGACCAATTTCAATAGGATTTGTTCATTGGAAGGAAGAGTGTGTTGTGTCAAATTTCATCAAGACGAGATTACAATTGCGACCTGTAATTTGCCGGCAACTTTACATATACAGACGGACGGACGTACATACAGATGTCTAATCTGTTACATAGTGATTCTGAGTCGATGATATAAAATTCGTTTTTACCTGTTAATCGATAATAGTTTCTTGAGCCAAGAACAAATGTAGTAAAAAATTTTTTTTGGATAACTCTATGCAACAAAATTTTTTCGAAGGGCTGTGCATAATATTTTCTGGTGTGTCCTAAACACGAAGAAAATATTTAAAAAATTTTAATAGTATTTTTTTTAAAGTCCGATATTCTGGAATACCATCTAATTCACTTTCACGAAGAAACGGAGGAAGTTGAGTAACTGTCGTTGAAACAATTAGAAAAAACAAAATTTAAAAAAAAAAATGTTTTTAGCAGTCTGGAAAAACCCCATACAAATAGGACTAAATTCGCAAAAAAAAGTTTTTTTTCCATTTGTTTATTTGCCTAAATATAAGCTCGACAATATCAACGTACCATTTAAGTTAAAGGAAATTATGAGGACTAGAAATCAACACCTCCATTCTAAAACATGCTAAGTCGACTTAGCATTTTTTTAGGGAGATTCCATTTATTATTTCTAAATATTCCAAATTATATTCATTAACAATTTGGTGTTTATCCATCAACACGATTAAAAGTTATTCACAAAACAGCATAGGTCATTCAATTTGCATTATAGCGGAATTACACACAAATTTACAAAATTCATCATTCGTTGAAAAACTACCTTTTTGCACTTAGCATTGATTAGAATGGAGGTATCGAAATGCTTAAAACATCACTTTCACGAAGAAACAGAAATTTATTTAGTAACTGTCGTTGAAACAATTTAAATTTTATTCAAGAAAAATGTTTTTTTGCTGACACGAAGAACCATAAAAAGAGACAATATTTGCAAATCATTTTATTGTTCCATTTTTTGAAAGCTAGCATAAATATCCAAAAATAAAAAATATTTTTGTTTCTTCTTCTTCTTTTAAAATATGGGCGTTATTTATACATATGTATATTTATTATCCATAATTTTTTTTCAATAAGCATTGTTTTCTTCTTTAGGAATCCAGATTTAAAAAAATGGAACAAAATTTTTTTGCAATTTTTGTAATATTTTTTATAAATTTTTTCGAGTCAGCAAACAAAGATTTGTCTTTGAAAAAATATTTTTCTAATTGTTTTAAAGACAGTTTCTAAATTACTGCGCTATTTCCAACATTTGTTTACATTGAGAATGAAAAGTGTGCTAATATCCTTTATATGTATGTATATGATTTTAAAAAAATTTAATTCCGATATTACAACCCACTCTAATGTACCAACTCTCTTAGCAATTACAAAAGTTGAGTTTGGTCTTTTACGGATTTTTCTTGTATTTTTCGTCTTTTGTGGTCCACGACTTTTTGTTTTATTTGTATTCTAATTGAAGTGTCATTCAAATTGAAACGAATTGAATGTAGTGTCATATTTGACAGTCAAGCGATTTATTAACATACAGCGACACCGACAGCAACGGCGACGGCGGCTCATTAAACTCTTGAAAATGGAACAAAATATGTACATGGGCATATTTCAGAGATACGATCGAATGTCATGTGTAATCATAAGTATGGCTCGGCTGGGATCGTATTGAATTGGACGGAAGAATGGATGAATGAATCGACGGCACTTGAGTTCTCTAAAATGGCATAGTCATGAACGGCGGTAGGGATCATTTCAGCAGATGCAGACGCAATTCGAACAATGTAACTTTACAGACTAGATATATAGTTATATATATAGTTTTTTTGATAGATACGACATACGAGTATTTACCAGATGGATTAGCTCAATATAATTATCATAGGTGGAGACTTCATGGGATTTACGATTCGTATCCCAGAACTGGATAACAAGCATTTGTTGAACTTGCAGGAGATATTATATATTATGGATCGTTTTTTATAGGTTACATTTTCCGATAAGAATGAAGAAAATTTACGACAAGGCACTGTTAGTTACCTCCACAAAAGCTCACTGTCAGTTGTGTGCTTTTTTAAGGGACAGTCGAATCGTTTATCCCTACTTCATTAAAAATGAGAACGGCGAGAACTATAGAAACATGATTGCTTATTATTTCGTGCCATAATTTAATTAAGTGTTGACTGAAGACATATTTTAATACAGGACCATGCAACATGCCTTACAGGGTACTAAACACGAGACCTTTGATGGTAACATTTGGTGAATGTGACCAGACCTTTACTAAAATGAGCCACTCCCTTGACCGCCGACCTCTGGAATTAAGTGCAAGCATGCGAACAAACCGGAAAATTTAGGCTCCTTGTAAGACTGAGAACATTGTCGATTTCGAAAATAATCCATATCCGAGCCGGAAGTGGAGCCCACGTCCCCCAGATTATGCTCAAACATTAATGACATAAAATTATTTTCCTAAAAAAGTCCGTTTCACTTGAAATTCTGTACAATGAATACAATGTCTTTTCATCCTAATATTTATAAATCCAGTCTCGTGTTGAGATATGAAAGAAAGGTGATCAGGCAATGCATCATGTCGAAGATTAGAGTGCCCGAGCAGCGATCGAGGAAAGACTGCTTGTTGAACGGCTATGGTATGAGGCAGTTATGGCAGTCCATGGGCGGCTCAAGGTCGTATCGTGTCAACTACTCGACTCATCGGCACTCTATGGCTCCGAGAATTTGCTAGGTACAACTCCGCTTAGCTTGGAAGTAATACGTCGTGACATTACTTTGAAAATAACAAGTAAGAAAGTTTCAGTCGGGTAAACCGACTAAGGTATACCCTCACTTTGTGAGTAATGTAATATTGAATATTACTCGAATTATTCTGTCAATTTGTGTGGGAGGTACCAGAAGGGGTTTATCAAATACACCTTTTTTTTTTGCTGAACATTAGATACTTTAAATTCATTGCACTGTGCCGACTTATAAGCATTTATGTGCAGTGGTATAAACGTTATGAGACATTAAATTGTTGTATGATTTGGGCATTTTGTGTGGGAGGTACAAAGAGGGGCGTGGCAATAACGCCCATTTTTCACAGGGCTATAGACACTATAAAAACATTACACTGTACAAAATTTCAAGTATTTTTATACACTGGTTTTAATGTTATAAGCTGTTAACTTTTGGTGCAAAAAGGTACCTTTGTGTGGGAGGTACCAAAAAGGGCGTGACAACAACACCCATTTTCCCTGGACTGTAGGCAATATAAAAGCATAATACTGTACAAAATTTCAAGTATTTTTATACACTGTTATTAATGTTATAAGCTGTTAACTTTTGGTGCAAAATGGTGCATTTGTGTGGGAGGTACCAAAAGGGACGTGGCGACTTCGCCCATTTTTCTCGAGTTGATAACGACTAATAAGCTAATACTATGTGTGGAATTTCAAAAGATTCGAATAAGTGGTATAGCAGTTATTAAAAAATCAATATTTCACAACATTTTAACCCTTTGTGGGGGAGGTACTAGAAGGAGTGGACCAATATGGCCCATCTTCGAACTTAGCCGGAGATAGAAAAAAATATTACCACATACCAAATTTGAGGTCAATCGGTTACTCCTTTCGAGAGTTATCGTGCGCACCAGCCAGCAGACACACAGACAGACAGACAGACAGACAGACAGACAGACAGACAGACGGACGGACATTGCTCATTCGACTTAAAATGACCCAAAACGGATTTCCTCCGAACATACTTGGGGTCTTAGGTCACTCCTTCGACGTGTTACACTTTTTTCCGTAGCAAATGATATATACCCTCGTCACACTAAAGTGAGGGTATAAAAAGGGAGCAGCGACTTCTAGGGATAGATTCTGCGGATCAGATGATAGATGGGGACGATAGGAGGGACAAGGAGCTCTTGGAGTGTCGTGTGTCCAGGTGGTTTACAAGAAGGACAGAATGTAAGAATGGGTGGGCGACGTTCGAAGTTATACGAGTCACGACATTTGTTGGGGAACGAACTGTTTTTGACTTCGGACTAAGTCTTAGGTTCTTAGCGATGGTTCATGGCTCTCTCTATGCATTTTTGTATGCAAAAGGATTGTCCAATAATCCGGACAGGGCACAATGGAAATTAATAAAAAAGTGAAATACCCAAAATAAAAAATAAAACCAGTAAGGAAAGACAGAAAGTCGGGCTAAGGAAAGACGGAAAGTCGGGCGGGGCCGACTATATAATACGACGCTACTCCTCCCTAAAAATGCGAAAAATGGGCATTGCGATAAGATTCATACATAAGAAAAGTCTCTCTGCCGAATTTTGTACAGATCGGATATAAAATACGGTTTCTACACCGCTTACATGTCAAATGGGGTGAAACATATATATGGGGGCTATATCGACATCTGAACGGATTTTCTCCGAATTTCGTAGTGTTCACGTAATAAGAAATTTGGCAGAGTGAATTTTATGATTACATTAATGAACACTACAAAATTTGAGGAAAATCCTTTCAGATGTTTCTGGCCATTTTATATTTATGCGCTATTGAAACTGTATTTTATGTCCGATCCTTAAATTATTTGGCAGGTTTTTTATCCAAGTTGATGAAAATCTGTTTAGATTATGTACATATAGTCCCATCTATTTGTTCCTTCCGATTCTGGATCTATGAACGAAAAGTACCGCGCATTATCGTTTCAGATCTAGTTTATTATGATCTTGAAATAAGCCTTGATGAGGAGGTGGAGCTAAGTGCATTGTAAACTAAAAAAACGAAACCAATTATTCCAAATTATTATCGCAATGCCCATTTTCGCATTGTTAGGGAAGTGTAGGATATTATACTAACGACAATTAGGTTAGTTCCTACGTGAAAGTAATATTTTCAAATATTGAGAGTAATTTATTTAGGCTTTACCGAGCTTATACTTCCAAAAATATGGTTCAAATATCAAGCAAATCGAAATTTAAAATAAAAATGTTTAAAAAAATGTATCATAATTTGTTTTAAAATTTTTTTTTTCGAATTTAGGACACTAAACGCCAGAAAAATTTAAGCACAGACCTTCGACAAAAACTTTGTAAACTAGTGTTATCCACACTAAAGGTGGGTACTATGTTTTTCGGCACGAAAAAATTTCGCAAAATGTTATTTCGAGTTGACAAATGGAACGCTTTTTTACTAAAGTTGCATTGCAGCTTGGAAGTGTGTGTGTCAAAGTGTCACTTTTATATGTATGTATGTGTGCATATACATGTGCATTTTTTCTTTTTGCTAACATTCTTGAAAACAAACAAAAGATAAAATTCGAATCAATAAACAATTAATTGGAATAATGCCGACTTAGAAAATAGTTAATTTAAATGTCAGAAAGGAAATATTGTAGTTTTTTTCGCGACTTTGTTTTTATATGGGATTTTAACGCGAAAAATGCACATAGAACCACGCTTAAAGGTGGATACATCGAACATAACATACTTTTCTTAACATTTTAAGCGTTTTTACGACATACAGACTTTGTTAAACAAATTACAAAAATTAAAAAATTTTAAGTGGTTTTTACTTGTCCAATATTTCGTTTGTGCTTAATTATTGTGTTATGTAGCTTAACTATTTTCAGATTCACTTTCTTTTTTTTTTTTAATTTGTATTTGAAATCGTATATTAGATGCGAATACCTGTTGTTAGTGCTTAGCTTAAGGACAACTAACTGTTAATAAATCCAAGGCAATGGGAGTCCTTTTTCCCTCAGCTATTCTCTGTAGTTCACATGACTAAAAATTCTCTTTACTTTGTGAACAATTTATTATTTGTTTTAGCACCGAAGAAGAAACAATTTCGCAATAATTTGCATTAAACAGATACGCTGGACACACATAATAATAAAAATAATAATTCTATACATTTATGGGTCATTTAAACAAACCATTAGCTTAACTTTGTTTCTCTCGACTATCCTTACACAGTGTCACAGTGCCACGAAATTCCAATGGCCACATTTGAGCAGGGATGTGTGTGTGTGGATATGTACGAGTATATGTCCACCCGACCCGAACATCCTTTAATCCTGTTTACGTTTGGAATATGGAATAGTCGAATGGACGAGCAGCGAACTCCTTCACATAAAGCTTAAAATGTTGCATTTCTGGAAATGAACACAACAGCGAACCAAGTAAGTGCAATTTAATGCTCACTTTTTCCGGATAACCGTTACCACCATTCGTCGACCCACTGTTCGTCCGTCCGACCATTTATTTATACGGCGAAAACGCCACAACATGTCATTCCGCCACCATGCCTCCCACGCACTGACAACGTTGGCATCCTCACATTCATGACAGGGATTTGTCCATGTGGCGGAAATGAAAAGATTTAAGTTAGCCTTTAGCCATGTCCGAGCAGTTGGATTGTTGGAAATGGAAAAGAAAATGACCATTGACGGATGTCATGTCAACTAGGAAAACTCTTTAAGGGGTGGAAATGGCGCCCAAGGAGGAAATTCCACAAAATGTGCGTGTTTTCAAGTGAATAATGGCGCCGAATAAATGGTACAAATTTATGAGTTTGAATTTCAGTTTGAAGGAGATTGAGTTGGGAGTGTATTTTACGTGGGGGTCATCCCTAAGAGGAAGCTCTAGGATATTTCCAATGAAGCAGAAGTTATAAAAATTAAAACTCCATGCCAAGAGAAAGAGAGAGGGCAAATATTACTATCGCTATGAATAGGCTAGACGAAACTCCAGCAAATGAAGGCAATATCAGGTCAATTGACTATATGATACCTTACACAAACTTGTTAGAGCTACATAAAGAGAAGTGATCCTAACTGGTACACTGAGCTCGATAATTTGAAGCGGAAGTGTACGTAATACATGCTTCGGTTCAAAGAACGCACAATGTAAGGAATTAAAAAAAAGGGAATTTATTCGGCCGTTTCTTCACCAGACAACCGATTGCGACAGCACATGACATGCTTGTAGAAGAGCTATTAGAGTAGATAGGTTTTAAATTAGGGCCACCTATAGTATACAGGAGCGGAGCTACAGGGCCTCAAAATTTGCCACCTTGGGTGAACAAAATGTTTACGCCTCTTTCTAGTACCTCCCCCACAAGGGGTTAGCATTTAGTAAAATATTGATTCTCTTAAGGAACTTTTAAAAGCTGTGAAATAACGAAAATTGTTTTGGTCATTGCTACACTGACCATGGTCACATTTTATAATATTAATAGTTAATAGGATTATGGAGATATAGATTCACGAAATATATTCGAAAATCCTCAAAAACTTAATTTTTAGTTCTTCCCCAAAATCGAGTATACTAAAAGCCGGACTCAAAATTCCTTTGCAGTTTACCGTGTTACACATTTCTAACTATAAAGGTGGTAAATGTTTGTATATTCCAGCTTTGTGATTATAGAAAATGTGACCAAGTTTTAAAATTTTCGTAAAAAATTGGGTAATTTGGAGAAGCGAGGCAACGCTTTTTATAAACATTTGTTTACCTTAAGACGAATATAATATTCATAATTTCTTCTATATCTCCAAAATAAAGTATAAAGAAATGTCAATGTGAGAGAAATCGGTTTATATTCTTCACCGGTATTGTAAATGTTAGGACAGGGTCTGCAAAAAAAAGAAAACCCCATTTGTCAAATGCAGACAGAAATGCAATAACGCCTTAAAATATTTAAAAATTAATATTGAAACAATGAAGTATTTTGTAATTTGAATGTTTTGGAAGAAATACTTCCTGAAGTGTCTCATTTATTATGTTGGCGTGGAACATCTAGTTCGAAGCCTTCAAGTTACAAGCACAGTGGCTGACAGCCACTGTAATATAAATAATTTTAGGCCCACATCTATCCAAAGCTAATATGTTAGAGAATTAATAGAATTAATAGAAGTTTAAAATAATAAAAATTCGCAAAAATCGGAGAGTGCAAACAATTTAAAAAATTAAATTTAAATTGTAAAACTTAAACATCACCCACAAAACATCATACCACCATTTAAAAAAAAAAAGATTTTTCACATCGGACCGTAGCTTAAGAAGTTATGACCATAAACCCGATACACAGAGTGATATCTTAACGATTTTTTAAATATCGATAACTTCTGAACGAGTTATCGGAAAAATCTCAAAAAATTCCACAAAGCGTTTCTGCGGTGGTAGTAAAAAATATTAAAACAAGTAAGAAAGTTTCAGTCGGGTAAACCGACTAAGGTATACCCTCACTTTGTGACTAATGTTATATGGAATATTACACGAATTAATCTATCAATTTGTGTGGAAGGTACCAGAACGGGTTTAACAAATACTCCTCTTTTTCCCTGAACAGTAGGTACTTTAAATACATTGCACTGTGCAGAATTATAAGCGTTTATGTCCACTGGTTTATTAACGTGATGAGATATTAAATTTGGGTATGTTTTGGCAATTTTGTGTGGGAGGTACTAAAAGGGGCGTGGTGATAACGCCCATTTTTGGGTATTTGAAGTATTTTTAAACACTGGCATTAACGTTATAAGCTGTTAACTTTTGGTGAAAAATGGTACCTTTAAGTGAGAGGTACCAAAAGGGGAGTGGCAATAACGCCCATTTTGCACTGGACTGTAGGCACTCTCAAAGCATTACACTGTACAAAATTTCAAGTATTTTTAAACACTGGTATTAATGTTATAAACTGTTAACTTTTGGAGCAAAATGGTACCTTTGTGTGGGAGGTACCAAAAGGGGCGTAGCAACTTCGCCCATTTTTCTCGAGCTGATAGCGACTTATAAAGTAGTACTATGTGTGGAATTTCATAAGATTGGAATAAGTAGTATAGCAGTTATTAAAGAATCAATATTTCACAACATTTTAAAACTGTGTGAGGGAGGTACTAGAAGGAGTGCACCAATATGACCCATCTTCGAACTTAGCCGGAGATAGAAAAAAATATTACCACGAACCAAATTGGATGTCAATCGGTTACTCCTTTTATCGTGCGCACCAGCCAGCAGACAGACTGAGAGACGGGCAGACGGACATTGCTCATTAGACTTAAAATGACTCAAAACGGATTTCCGCCGAACATACTTGGGGTCTTAGATCACTCCTTCGATGTGTTACACTTTTTTTCGTACACGCTGAAAAAAAAATCGCTTCTGTAGTATATTGTCCCAAACATATTCGGCTTGAAATATACATATGTTTAGAGTACACTCCAAATATATAATATTTGACACACATAAATATTGTTTGGGAGAATATTGTTCTAAACAAAAATATGTTCCCATTCTAATATTTTTTTATTTGGAACTAGTATTTCCGAAACAAAGATTAATTTGTATTTAATTATTTTGGCAATGTATCAATGCCTTGATTTAAAGACAAGATTTCTATTTTTCAGGTGCTCAAAGATATTTTTTTTATAAATTTTAAATGTTTTTAAAATTTAATTAAAACTTAAATCGTATAATCTTTCGTGAATATAAATTGCATTGATGGATTGACAAAAAGTGATGAATTGGAATATTTATAAATTAAAAGACATTTTTAGCTATAAAGTTTAAAACGAAAACTAACTAAAATTCGAAAAAATCAGCAAAGTTTTAAATTTTTTTTTAAATAAAATATGTCTGGAAAACTTTTTAAACAATAACTTTGTTTGTGGGTACACACATATTTTATTTGTGAAAGTCAGTTAGCAAATATATTATGTTCTAATATATTAATATATGCGTTCCAAACAAGATTTCTTGATTTTCAAATAAAATTTATTTGTTAACAAATATATAGGGTAATTCCAACGGCAGTCGACCCACTTTTTAACACGACCCCCTCCGATTTTGATGAAATTTGGTACACGCTCTCTCGTAGTGTGTAAAATTTGTATGATGTCTATATTTAGTTCAAATTCGTTATGGTTCTTGTTTTACAGCGTCCGAAAGTTGGTCGAATCTCTACTTTTTTCTTAAAGGATACTGAATTCAACAGAGTATAACTTAAGAACGCGTTATCCGATTTCAACGATTTTAGTGTCATTGTAACCGGCCACTCTCGTACTTCAAAGTTTATAATTTAAAAAAAATATTGTCCTCGTCGAAGGACATTAAAAATCTAAAAAAAATTTTAATCCTTCAATATCTCGAAATGCACCTAATTTTTTTCTTCATATTTTTTGTAGTTAAACCGTTAAATGTCCTTTACACGTGACATAAGTTTCACGATGGAGGTCATTTTAGTTTAAAAGATACAGATTTTTTACTGTTTTCTCCCAGATATATTTCAGGATTTTTATATAAAACACAATGTAAATTCTTTCTATTTGAGCGGAATCAAATTATTATTTGTTATGAGAACGTATATCGGATCGTTCTCATAACATAACAAAAAAGTAGAGATTCGACCAATTTTCGGACGCTGTCAAACAAGAACCATAACGAATTTGGACTAACTATAGACATCATACAAATTGTAGACACTAGGAGATAGCGTGTACCAAATTTTATCGAAATCGGAGGGGGTCGTGTTTAAAAGTGGGTCGACTGCCGTTGGAATTACCCATAGTATTTGAAAAAATCGCTTCCAAATATATTTTCTTTCAATTCAAACATATCAAAAATGACGATTTTCCCCAGTGTAGCAAATGATATATACCCTCGTCACACTATAGTGAGGGTATAACCAGTAAGGAAAGGCAGAAAGTCGGGCGGGGCCGACTATATAATACCCTACACCTCCCTAACAATGCGATAAGGGTGATTGCGATAATAATTTGGAATAACTGGTAAATAGGTAAGAACATATATGTGGATATACCTAATTCTGAACCGATAATCGCTAAATTAATCAATATTCGTTCCTAAATTATGAAACATCTTTCTGGAGACTTTTGTAATGATCGGAAGTAAAGTACAACTTCTATAGCGCTTTGTAACCAAATCATGAGGAACATATATATGGAGGTTATATATAAATCTGAGTCGATTTTCCCTGAATACTCATTCATGTAAAATAGAAACGTCTTTCTGTCGAATTTCGTACTGATCGGATATAAAATACAATTTCTACAGCGCTTACAGGTCTAATCGGGGGTAGCATATATATGGGGGCTATATCCAAATCCGAACCGATTTTCTCCGAATTAAGCATTATTCTTTCATGTAATAAGAAACCTCTTTCTGCCGAATTTCGCACTGATCGGATATAAAATATAGTTTCTACAACGCTTACAGGTCTAATCGGGGGTAACATATATATGGGGGCTATATCCAAATCCGAACCGATTTTCTCCGAATTTAGCATTATTTTTTCATGTAATAAGAAACCTCTTTCTGCCGAATTTCGCACTGATCGGATATAAAATACAGTTTCTACAGCGCTTGAATTTCAAATCGGGGCTAACATATATATGGTTATTTCTAAATCTGAACCGATGTTCTCCAAATTTGGCAGTATTCCTACGATTAATAAGAAACCTCTTTCTGCCGAATTTTGCACTGATCGGATATAAAATACAATTTCTACAGCGCTTACAGGTCTAATCGGGGGTAACATATATATGGGGGCTATATCCAAATCCGAACCGATTTTCTCCGAATTTAGCATTATTCTTTCATGTAATAAGGAACCTCTTTCTGCCGAATTTCGCACTGATCGGATATCAAATACAGTTTTTACAGCGCTTACATGTGAAATCGGGGGTAACATATATATGAGGGCTATATATAAATCTGAACCGATTTTCTCCGAACTTAGCAGTATTCCTTCATGTAATAAGAAACCTCCCTTTGCCGAATTTCGCACTGATCGGATATAAAATAACATTTTTACAGCGCTTACATGTCAAATCGGGGGTAACCTATATATGGGGGCTATATCTAAATCTGAACCGATTTCTTCCAAATTTAACAGTGTTTATTTATATAATAACAAACCTCTTTCTGCCGAATTTCATACTGATCGGATATAAAATAAAGTTTTTACAGCACTTACATGTTAAATCGAGGCTAACATATATATGGGGGCTATATCTAAATCTGAACCGATTTTAACCAAATTCAATAGGGATCGTCCTTGGGCCAAAAAAAAGATATGTGTAAAGTTTCGTCGGGATCGGACCATAATTGCGACCTGTACTTTGATTACAAGAATACATGCACAGACAGACGGACAGACAGACGGACATAGCTAAATCAACTCAGAATGTGATTACAAGTCGATCGGTATAATAAACGATGGGTCTATTTCTTCTCCTTTTGGGTGTTACAAACAAATGCACAAAGTTATAATACCCTGTACCACAGTGTGGTGTAGGGTATAAAAACACTTTCCAGTCGACCCACGACCTTGACACGCATGAGCAATATTTTAGCTCTCGTTAAGAGCTATCTTTTTGACATTGATCATCTCTCCATATTTCTTCAAAAATGATGCCGGTGAGAACGTAACCGTCAATGGCGACGGTTATCGTGGCATGATAACCGACTGTTTGATGCCTGGTATTGAAGCTCGTGATCCCAGCAACATTTGATTTCAACAAGACGGCACCACTTCCCACACATCGCATCAATCAATGGATTTATTGAGAGAACACTTCGGTGAGCAGATAATTTCACATTTTAGGCCGGTCGATTGGTCACCAAGATCGTGTGATATCACACCGTTATACTTTTTCCTGTGGGGATATGTAAAGTCTAAAGTTTATATGGACAAACCCGCATCGATTCAGGCCTTGGAACAAAACATCACGCGTGTCATTCACCAGTTACCAGTCGAAATGCTCGAACGAGTCATCGAAAATTGGACTCAACGGATGGACCATCTGAGACGTACAACATTTGATAGATGTCCATCTGAGATGGACATCTGAGACGGCCAACATTTGATAGACATAATCTTCAAAAAATAAATGCCAAAGAATGTTCTTTCAAATGATAATAAACATTCCCCATTCAATTTGAATTTTCTGTGTTTTTTCTTTAAAAAAGTAGGGAACCTCAAAATGGATCACGCTATATTTCCGAAACAATGATTAATTTGTATTTAAGTATTTGGCAATGTGTCGATGCCTTAATTTAAAGGAAAATTTTCAGTATTTTCAGAAAATAAGGTTTAATTTTTTAGAAATTTTATATTTTTTTAAAATTCTATTAAAAATTAAGTCGTATAATCTGGGTAAGGAGCATTAGCATTTTGATGGATTGACAATTGGACTATTAATAAATTGAAAATTAGTGCTTTAAAACAAAAGAAAATGCTGCTCACGACATTTTTTACTATAAAGTATAAAACGAAATCTAGGAAAAATAAAATTAAAAATTGACAAAGTCAGCAAAGTTTTAAATTTTTTTAAATATAATGTATTTAGATAAATTCTTATACAATATCTTTCTTTGTTTGTAAACACATATTTTATTTGTGACAGTCAGTTCGCAAATATATTTTATTTTAATATATTAATATATGCGTTTCAAACAAAATTTCTTGATTTTCAAATAAAATATATTTGTTTAAAAATATATAATATTTAAAAATGTTGGTTTCAAGTATTTTTTCAGCCGATATACTGCCTACAATCTCTCCGCGTTGCTCATCAGCCAAAAATTAGCAATTTTGTTTATGGCAAACTTTTTCACATAATGCTGATTTCGTAACACAGCTGAATAATTTAGAGACGTTGTGAAAATATAGCCAACAATAGCGTAAAAACGGAGCCAAATTCATTTTCTTGGTGGCCATAATAGAGATGGGGGCTCTTATGCAAATAAAGTTCAAGTTCAATAAATAGAGTCATAACAATGGCGACTCATTCCGTCAAAACATATGTTATCACCGCTGTTTCCAATTTTCAATGGCCGTAATTCATTGCTAAATATGTCTGCGTGGACAATAGCTTTACAAGTATGAATACTCATTCCTATAGGATAAACATCAGCTGCCAGTGCAAAGACATTGTGTTGTATAGACTTTACGATACTGATGCTTGACAAGGATATATATAGGTACGAGTGTGTCTGTATGGGCGTAAGTGAGGCTCCGGACATGAACATCAACTGGAACAACATGAGCATGGACGAGAGTGAGTGATACTTTACACTCGAAGAGCAACAAAGGGATCATAACTATAAATATTTCTCGGGAAAACACTGGCAGCCAACAAACACGTTTAATGATGTCGTGTAAATTGTTGTAAAGTGATATGATACGAAGCCCAATGCATCTGATGTTGTTGGTGTTCCCTCCCACCTATCCATCCATCCATCCATCCACTTGTATGCATATAACACTTCATATAAAGACCCATCATCCGTAGATGATCATAGATAGATATACATAAATACTCGTATTCCACAGTTTTGACACAATGTTTTGATTTTAACGGCTACTATCACCATCACCACCAAATGTCGAAGCATTGATTACACAGTGCGCCTCTTGCTGAAAATAGCTAAGACAATTTCTTTCAAGGAAACTGACTCTACCCGCACTTTGTGGAGAACAAAATTTCCAATTTAGAAAAGTTAATGCGAAAGAAATCGGTGCATATTCTGCTACGATAAAAAAAATTAAAAATGTAATTTTCAATTGCAGATAACTATACGAGATAACTCTTAGGTGTAAAAAATCTTTTGTAGACTTCGATTAGTGGAATGCACACAATAGGTACCCTGGATTTAGGTTAGTTCCTGCGTTTAGGCTTAACCCAACCGTGCTCTAAACACCTGTGGAGACCTGACTCCCGTGGTACCAAATTAAGTGCTCTGGTCAGACTGCGTGGCCGAAGATACTACCAGTTAGACTCTAGAAAATCTAGGACTGGTGACCAGTCTGGGATCACCGTCCAGTCCCCATCCTGGGAATACATGGGAACTATAGGATTCGTAGATCCCCCAGTAGAATGCACACACAAACAGATTTTATAATTCAGACGAAAGTAACACGCGCTTAAACATTTTCTTAATCCTAGTTGGCCAACACAAGCTATATGATGAAAAAATTGATCCAATATAACTTATAAGATAATAGTTATGGCCATTTGAAGTTAGGTATATACATATTCCAACAAATTTGACTTTTTTAATTTTTTGAGAAAAGTATACTCGTATGTCGTATTTTGTAGTTGGGTAAAAATAAAACAAGTGTGTCAACATTTTTTGAAAGGTCAAGATTTTTTTGAAATTTGTTATTAATCTGGTTGAGAATTTGAAAAAAAAAAACAATTTGAACCGTTTTGCAAAATTTTGATTTTTTCGCGAGATATGAGCTATTAAATTTTTCCGAGTTTGTTTAGAAAACTGCAATTTTCTCCGGAAATATCGAACGGATTCGACTGAAATTTTTGCAGGTCGGTCCGAAACATTTCCTAAAACCTAAATATATATCATAAACTTTAATAGACCATATGAAAAATATTGCAAAATATTTTTTGCATATGCGAATAATTTCACTTTCTGGAGCAGTAATTTGAAATATTTTATATTTGGAATGCGTCCTATATTGACGTCCACCAGAATCAGACAAAACATTTTGGTAGATCGCGCTTTGTAAAAATTTACAGCAAATTTACGGACACTACCTTTTTGAAAATATTTTTGGTTCATTATTACAGGACCTCAAGGTCTATACCAATTTTGTCCAAATTTACACAATAGCTGAATCCATTAGTTCTGAGTCCAAAAACGCATTAACTTTTTTCGGTGGATCAAGTTCTCATCATCGCGAGCTTCCAAACTGTGGGTATATAATTTGCAATATCTCCGTCAATTCCTAATCAATCTGTACAAAATCAACGACAAAAGAGACGTGAGAAAAGTTACTTTTATATCTTGTTTCCTAATATATGTTTTCTTAACCCATTAAGAGCCAATTTTTTTACTTTTTGTGTTAAATGCAATGATTTTGGAAAATGCGTTATGGACTGGACTGTTCGTGCGGAGGATGTAAAAATTCGCGATTCTTTAATACATACAACACCGTAAGCTCTATTTAAAGGTATACCCCTTTAAAAACCACTATAAAATTTTGCATATTGCCTCTAAAACTTTTGTCATACATTGAAACTAACATTATGTTAAAAATTCTAAAGTCAATTCTGTATTATTTCATTACCAAATAATAACATTTTGTATGGGTTGCAATAAAATAGTAATACATGGGTTGCAATAAAATATAATACATTGAAATAAAGCTTAACCCATTAAAGCCCAGCCAATATTTTTTTTCGATTTGTTTGACGAAAATTTGAACACTAAGGCATTTTGAGGTAAAAAATCTGATGTCAAATTTATTTTAAAAATTTTTCTTTTCGAGAAAAATGTTGTTCGATTAATCGAACATTGGGCACTATTTATCATTTTTTTTCAATTGATCGATTGAAGAGAAAACTACTATGTGTATTAGTATTTCAAGTAATGTTATTGAATTTAAAGTGAATAATGACAAGAAAAACTATAAATATTTTATTCCAGATCTTCTTCTATATGATATTTTTCAAAACAGTGTGTATGGAGGGGAATATTACATTTCTTGCACAAGAATGATGCTGGTTTATGGCAATGCTTACACCTGCGTTTCTTATTTTGGCATATTTTAACAATAAGATGCCGGCCTTTATTTTTGGGAAGATTTTTAGGTTGATAATCGTATGAGACAGAAGGATCGGCAATACTATCATCTTCTTCGGAAATTGTTCCCTCGCTTTCATGTGTCATCATAAGTGTGTATGCGATATGAACTCTAAAGTCTTTTTGAGGCAGTGCAATTTACTTTTGGTATCGACGTATGAAACAAGAAAGCTTCCACGCGTTTACGATTGATGAATTTAGCATTGCAATCCATAAGGCCAATACCACTTCTTCTGTCTAATTGCAATACCATAGTTTTGGACAGCATTGTCATGAAGATCAACCCCACCCATTCCACGGTTATAATTTTTCAACAACTGAGGTTGATCAAAATTGACAAACCGACCCGGTTCTATAATTTTACCGTCACAATTCTTTTTTGCTTTTTTCCATCTTTTGACGGGAACAGTAGGTACTACCTGATCGAAATTGGTCGCCATTGTAACCTCTTTGTTGTCTTGCCAACGGCAAATAAGAATTTTGTTATTTGTGTCGAACTGAAAGTCGTATGCGCCCCTTTGCAATTGTTTTCCAGTTTTTAATTTAGCATCTCCAACTCTATTTGCTCGCACTGTTACCGCTGCACATATTCCTTTTTCAGTTAGAAGGCACATAAGGTAGTGTGACGTAAAGAAGTTGTCGAAATACACTATGTGGCGGCTCGGATATTCCACATTTTTCAATAAACGAAGAACTACATCAGCTCCCAGACCAATTTTCTTATTGTAGGTATCAGCGGATCCAGCGTATGGTATGCAGTTATAGAGGTAGCCGGCTGAGGAGCATAGACACCACAACTTATAGCCAAATCGTATTGGTTTACCACGAATAAACATTTTACATGAATGACGTCCAAAATATGGGACCATCTGTTCGTCTATAGATAGTTCTGGCTCCCAGATACCGAATTGCATAAATTTTTTGTTCATGAGGTCATACAAGGGACGAATCTAGAATGAAGAGACAACATTTTTAGACACAAATAAACTATATCTAAAATCTCAGATATACTTTTGCCATTTTATCATGAGTATCCAAACTGAAATTGTTGCTGAAATGAATGTGATGCTTTATATTACAAAACCGATTTCTACTCATGCACTGCTTTACAATATCAACACCCAAAGTAGGATTGTTTGACCAGTAATCACGTGCCCCTGGCAGAGTGTGATATCCCGAAAGAACCAATATACCCAAAAATTGCTTTAAAGCCGTGAGATCCAGACGAAAATTTGAATTTTTCTGTTGAGCATAACGATTTGTTTCTTCAACAATCATTGTCAGAACATCAGTATCAAAAAATAATGAAAATAATTCCATTGGAGACTTATCTTTCAGATTATCAACTATGTCCTTTTGTAAGTCATTTAGAGGTTGTGTTATTGGTGCGATATCATATTCAAAGTATCCTTCTCTGTTTGACCTCTGTGTCCATTTGGCTGATCCAAAAGCAGACAGTTGTTTGTTGGCTTTTTGTGCCGGTTCAATTCGTCGACGTTTTGATGATTGTCTCGCTGCAGCAGATTTTGATGGAGCCGTGTGGTATGTGTCAGCTTTATCTTCATCTTCATCGCTTAGGTCGAAACTAACATAATCCTCGGTACCTACTTCAACCTCATCAATCTCGTAAGTTCCAGCACAAACAATAATGAAAATGGAAATAATGAAATGCTGTATAGGGCCCACTGTTCGATAAATCGAACAGACAACTTTGAACAAATTTTCTTGGATAACAGATGAGCTTAATGACAAAAAAACTAATAGTGATAATAGTTTGATTCTTTCTCAATAAAACTGCATAATTATTTTTTTAATTTATTTCAATTTAAAATTTTTTATATATGCTTCAAAATGTCACTAAAAATAAGCCTTTTTTTGTTGGTCCTACATGGGGGCGGAGGGGGTTTGGTCCAATATTATATATATTTTTTTCTTAAAGATAGCACCCTTTACTATAAGAATGTGCGGCGATTTAAAGCTTTGGCCTTCAGAAATACCGAAATTTTTTTTTTTTAAATGGTAATATTTACTGTTCGATTATTCGAACGCTGGGTCAAAATGGGTTAAGGTGTTGTTTGTATTAATAGGATCGCCAATTTATACTTCCACCGCACGAACAGTCCAGTCCATAACGCATTTTCCAAAATCATAGCATTTAACACAAAAAGTAAAAAAATTGGCTCTTAATGGGTTAAGAAAACATATATTAGGAAACAAGATATGAAAGTGACATTTCTCACGTCTCTTTTGTCGTTGATTTTGTACCGATTGATTAGGAATTGACGGAGATATTGCAAATTATATATCCACAGTTTGGAAGCTCGCGATGATGATGACTTGATCCGCCGAAAAAAATTAATGCGTTTTTGGACTCAGAACTAATGGATTCAGCTATTGTGTAAATTTGGACAAAATTGGTAAAGTCCTTGAGGTCCTGTAATAATGAACCAAAAATATTTTCAAAAAGGTAGTGTCCGTAAATTTGCTGTACATTTTTACAAAGCGCGATCTACCACAATGTTTTTTCTGATTCTGGTGGTCGTCAATATAGGACGCATTCTAAATATAAAATATTTCAAATTACTGCTCCAGAAAGTGAAATTATTCGCATATGCAAAAAAAATTTTGCAATATTTTACATATGGTCAGTTGGTAATTAAAGTTTATGATATATTTAGATTTTAGGAAATGTTTCGGACCGACCTGCAAAAATTTCAGTCGAATCCGTTCAATATTTCCGGAGAAAATTGCAGTTTTCTAACAAACACTCGGAAAAATTTAATAGCTCATATCTCGCGAAAAAATCAAAATTTTGCAAAACGGTTCAAATTGTTTTATTTTTTTCAAATTATCAACCAGATTAACAAAAAATTTCAAAAAAATCTTGTCCTTCCAAAAAAAGTTGACACACATGTTTTATTTTTACCCAGTTGTAGAAGAAGTTATTAAACAAATTTAACATATTTATATTCATCTTAAAGGATACTTCCTAGAAATTGTTCTCGAAGAAAGAACGTATCATAAATATTGACAGATATGTTTGCCAAGCTTCTCCAACTTATACCATTTTTTACACAAATTTCTAAAGTAAGCCAGATTTCAGATTCAATCGCAAACCTAGAGTATTAAAACGACATTTACAAATATCTGATGTCAAGATGTACAAATTCAAAAAAAAAAACAAGTAAGAAATTTCAATCGGGTAAACCGACTAAGGTATACATACACCCTCACTTTGTGAGCAATGTAGATGTGTACTTGTATATGTACTAATACTATGAGGTATTTTAATCTGTTATGTCTTTGCTCTTTTTGTATTGGAGGTACTAAAACGGGTGTGTTGATAACTCCTATTTTTAACAGGAGTGCAGGAATTTGAAAAGCTTTACAGTGTCATAAAGTTTTGAGTATCTATATACGTTCAAAAAATATCGCGAATTTTTAATTTCTGTGGGCTACGTGTATTTGATTTTTGATATTTTTGTAGCGTTATGTTGGTACTCATATCCCTTACTTATGCTGACAAGGTTGGGCATTTTGAATGTTTAGTTAATTTTTGACAGCTGTTGTGCTTGGATGTGTTTTAACTTGTCTTCGATTTTTATCTATTTCAGAAAATAGATCAAAGAATCTGCATTAAAATTAATTTTGTACCACAAGTATTTATATGCCCTAGTATAAAAGTTATAAGCTGTTAACTTTTCGTACAAAATGATTTCTTTGTGTGGGAGGTACCAAAAGGGGCATGGCAATAATGTAAATTTTTCACTGGACTGTAGGTACTAAAAACCATTACAATGTACAAAATGTCAAGCATTGGCTTGTATTAGTATTAAAGTTATACGCTGTTAACTTTTGGTGCAGAATAGTCCATTTGTGTGGGAGATACCAAAAGAGGCATGTCAAAAACCCCCACTTTTCACTGGACTGTAGGCACTGTACAGTGTAGCCACAGTACACTGTACAAAATTATAAGTTTTTATATGCATAAGTATAAAAGCTATAAGCTCTTAACTTTTGGCGCAAAACAGTCCGTTTATATGGGAGGTATCAAAAGGGGCCTGCCACTAAATCCCATTTTTCACGGGACTGCAGGGACGTATCCAGGATTTTGGTTTGGGGGGTATCCAAACTTTTTTTCCATATAAACAATTACAAAATTGCGTTTATTGTGTAGGTAATGGAAGCTAAGTTCCTTAGTTTTTTATTCGAATTTTATTCCTAAATATAAATGTGTACTTTAGTACGAGATCAGTAAAACTTTTTATAATAAAATACGTAAGAGTTAAAAATATATCAATTATTTCATAAGATAGCCTTTCTCCTTCCATTCTGTTCCGGAGATAAGTTTTTATTCTTCTTTACGTCGAGAAACTTCGCTCAGCAGATGCCGTTGTCACAGGTATTGTGGCCAGTATCTCCAAAAGGGTAAAAACGCTTGGGAGCATGTCCTCATCACAAACTGAAATAGCATCTAATGTATTTGATGGCTTATCATTCTTCTGCTTCCAATAATAAACACAGATTTTTCTAAAACAGATTTTGCTGAATTTTTTAAATCGTTTTTGTAAAAAAGTGAGACTTCTTCGAAATCTTCCTTTATTAGATTTACAACTCGTATCGGAACGATATTAAACAGACTTGTAATTATAGCTTCATGTTCGGAAATCTATTATTTAAATGTGATACTACTTCGTCCAGATATGGTATGAACAATGTTGTCCTAAAATACGCATTGGCATCTGAGCCAGGAATATTAGCCCTATACTTTTGAGTGCCTACTTTTCTAGGTAGTGCAGCTTCTATTCCAAAACTTCTTGCTAGTTGTGTGGATTCTTCAAACAGTTTATCAAACTCCGCATCTGAATTTCTACGCATGTCACTTAATTTAGTCGTTGCCAATTTTGTGATTTCGTAAGCCTTTATTATATCTAGATTAATCGTTTGCAAATACCGTGATAAGTTCTGTATAATGGCCAAAACCGTACTACTTATTACCACACCCAATATGAAGTCAAATTTACATACACGGTTGTGCAAACTCATTCCATTACTGCCACCTACATGTTAAAAAGGTAGATAGGTAAGAAATCATAAATGTAAGTTTAACTTAATTTTCGCCATATTTGGAAATCATAAATTTAAAGCCAACCAGTAATTACACCGGTCGACAAAAACAACATTTTTTCTTTTTCTTTCTGTTTTAATGCATAGATTCTGATTCTAGACGTCAAAAACCGTAAAAATCTCCAATCTTAGGAATGGGCTCGTTTAATTCATGACCGAACAGACTTTACGATAAAATCATAAAAATATAACATTTGTTCATTTTTAGATTGTTTTATGAGAGTTTTATTTCAAAAATATTAAAATTTTATCAAAAAATCACATTTTTTGCAATATTTTGTAATACTCGTCGTCGAAACCGCTGAACGGATGGAAAATGATATTATATGAAGTTGAAGGCTACTTAATTCTGAAGTTTGTAAAGCGATACAAATTACTGCAAAAAATCATATTTTTTGAGAAAATTTTCGGGGTGCCGCCCCCCTCTGGATACGACCCTGCTGCAGTGTAGACACTACCTGTACAAAATTGTAAGTATTTTTAATCACTGGATTACAAGTAATAAGATGTTAACTTTTGGTACAAAATGGTCCATTTGTGTGGGAGGTACCAAAGGCAATAAAATTTAATTTAATATTATTTCAAAGGCAATCAATTTTATTTGGGACGCATATATTAATATATTACAACAAAATATATTTGCAAACTAATTTTCACAAATAAAATATGTGTTTATTATACAAATCTTAAAATTAATGTATTGATATATTTTCTGAGTACTTAAATGCAAATAAATATTTGCTTCGTAAATAATAGTCCCAAAATAAACCAATAAGGAATGATAAAAAGTCGGGCTGGGCCGACTATATAATACCCTACACCACCCTAGCAATGCGCAAATGGGCATTGCGATAAGAATATGGCAGTGTCCATACATGTATTAAGTAAACTCTATCTGCCGAATTTCATACTGATCGAATATAAAACACGGTTTCTACAGCGCTTACATGTCAAATCGGGTGAAACATATATGAGGGCTAAATCTAAATCTGGTAGTTTTTTTCATGTAATATGAAAACTCTCTCTGCCGAATTTCGTACTTTTCGGAACCAAAATATCGTTTCTACAGCGCTTACATGTAAAATCGGGTGTAACATATATATGGGGACTATATCTAAATCTGAGCCGATTTCCACCGAATTTGGTAGTGTTTATTCATGTAATAACGGAACTCTCTCCGTCAAATTTCCACCTGATCGGATACAAAATACAGTTTCTACATCGCTCACATGTCAAATCGGGGGTAACATCTATATGGGGGATATATCTAAATCTGAACCGATTTTGACCAATTTCAATAGGGATTGCACAGGATTGCATAGGGAAGAGCACAGTGATAAATTTTGTGAACAGTGAATAAATCTTTTGTTTCTCGTACCATTGCTCGTTACCGTGATACTGGCAGTGTTGCACCGCGTCCAAAAAGTGGACGAAAAAAAAAACGGAAACAACACCAGAAATGATCCGAAAAGTGAAGGCCAGATTTGATCGAAATCCATGCTGCAGTTGTAGAAAAATTGCTCGTGAGCTGAACATATCGCGAGAACGGATACAACACATATTAAAAAATGAGCTTGGACTAAAGCCATTGAAGTTCCAAAAAGTGCAAGAGCTCACCGATGCACAAAAAAAAGTTAGTCTGGAAAGAGCCAAGGAGTTGCTTCGCTTGCACGAAAGTGGCCAGTTACCGAATTTGGTTTTCTCCGATGAGAAGCCATTCCAAATTGAGCAGTTTGTGAACAAACAAAATGATCGGGTTTACTTGCCAAAGAGGTCAGCTGAAAATTTACACCTTCGATTGGCCACCAGAACTCAAGCGCCGCCGATGGTAATGGTGTGGGCCGCCGTAACGGCCGATGGTCGCTCCCCGCTCGTATTCATCGACCATGGGGTCAAAATAAATGCCGAATATTATCGGGAAAATGTCCTAAAGACAGTAATGAAGCCCTGGGCAGACAAACATTTCGGCCGCAGACCATGGACATTCCAACAGGACTCAGCACGCGTCAACCAAGAATGGCTTAAAAAGGAGGTTCCTCGCTTCATTTCTACCTCACAATGGCCACCAATATCTCCGGATCTCAATCCGTTGGACTTTTGCACCTGGGGCATTTTAGAGAGTAAGGTTCGCACTAAAAAATACCAAAGTATCGATCATCTCAAGACGGCGCTTCGCCGGGAATGGGCCAAAATACCGCAGAGCCACTTTCGTGCAGCGTGTGATGGCTTTGTCGGCCGTTTGAAGGCCATAATTCATGCCAAAGGTGGCCAATTCGAACAAATCTAAACTGTTTCTAAAATTTTATGTTATTTCCGAAATTTTTTGCTTTTGTACAATAAAATTTAAAAAAAATGAAAAAAATATAGCGCTTTACTTTGTTGCATTTCATATCAGCCACCCTGTATATATAATTTGTGTGTGCCATTTCAAGTGAACCCTAAACATTTGTATATTTCAATCGAATTTGTATGAGACAATATCCTACAGAATCGTTTTTTTAAGTTTTTCCAAAATTTGAAAATAGTGAATAAAATTTCAGTAATTCTTTATTTTGTTCGACGGTTACTCCAGAAAACCACATGTATACCTGTCGATAGTTCGCGCGAAATGCACGATCAAAAAAAATGCAAGCACGTTTAACTAAGGTTAAGGGAGCTCTGGCGTTGGTGTCGATCATGGTTAGGAGCACATGATCGACACCTATATGGATTTGTAGGTTCTTCAAGCCGTTATAATTGCTTTTCCGGTGATATTTAAATCGGTGATCATGAAATTGTGGTGGGCGCTGACCGGAAAGATCTCACATGAACAATACTCACTTAAAATTTTCAAATGGCCACAACTTTCGTCTTATTATAAATATTGGATATCAGATCGAATTATTTTTATACCCTACACCACACTGTGGTACAGGGTATTATAACTTTGTGCATTTGTTTGTAACACCCAAAAGGAGAAGAAATAGACCCATCGTTTATTATACCGATCGACTTAGAATCACTTTCTGAGTTGATTTAGCTATGTCCGTCTGTCCGTCTGTCTGTCTGTCTGTCTGTCTGTCTGTCCGTCTGTCTGTCTGTCTGTCTGTCCGTCTGTGCATGTATTCTTGTAATCAAAGTACAGGTCGCAATTATGGTCCGATCTCGACGAAACTTTACACACATCTTTTTTTTGGCCCAAGGACGATCCCTATTGAATTTGGTTAAAATCGGTTCAGATTTAGATATAGCCCCCATATATATGTTAGCCCCGATTTGACATGTAAGCGCTGTAAAAACTTTATTTTATATCCGATCAGTATGAAATTCGGCAGAAAGAGGTTTCTTATTATATGTATGAACACTATTAAATTTGGAAGAAATCGGTTCAGATTTAGATATAGCCCCCATATATACGTTACCCCCGATTTGACATGTAAGCGCTGTAAAAACTTTATTTTATATCCGATCAGTATGAAAATCGGCAGAAAGAGGTTTCTTATTATATGGATGAACCTATTAAATTTGGAAGAAATCGGTTCAGATTCAGATATATCCCCCATATATATGTTACCCCCGATTTGACCTGTAAGCGCTGTAAAAACTGTATTTTATATCCGATCAGTGCGAAATTCGGCAGAAAGAGGTTTCTTATTACATGAAGGAATACTGCCAAATTTGGAGAAAATCGGTTCAGATTTAGATATAGCTCCAATATATATGTTACCCCCGATTTGACATGTAAGCGCTGTAGAGACTGTATTTTATATCCGATCAGTACGAAATTCGACAGAAGGAGGTCTTTTTACATGAATAAGTATTCAGGGAAGATCGGTTCAGATTTACATTAAAGCTCCATATATATGTTCCTCCTGATTTGGTATCAAACCGCTATAGAAGTTGTATTTTACTTCCGATCATTAAAATTTTCCAGAAAGATGTTTCTCACTTTAGGAACGAATATTGCTTAATTTAGCGATTATCGTTTCAGAATTAGAATACGTTTCTACCCATTTACCAATTATTCCAAATTATTATGGCAATGACCCTTATCGCATTGTTAGGGAGGTGTAGGGTATTATATAGTCGGCCCCGCCCGACTTTCTGCCTTTCCTTACTGGTTTCTGGATAAATTGGCAGCTCTTGAATCTCTTGCTCTTCGTTCCAAATGCGGCAATTTGTTTGTTTACATACCCATGGACCTCATCGCTGAACAAAGTTTGGCTCGAAAACGTCGGATCTTCTTGGAACTTTTCCAGAGCCCATTGAGCGAAGCGATGTCGCTTGAGAAGGTCGGGCGCATTCAGTTCTTGCACAAGCTGTATTTTGTATGCTTTCAATTTAAGATCTCGATGTAAAATGCGCCAAGTCTTTCCATACGTCGGTCTGAGTTGCTGCGAATCGACTCTCCACGATCTTCGTGTACACTCTCAGCTACGGCCGCTACATTTTCTTCACTGCGTGCTGGACGTGGTCTATTCGGTCGAGTATTATCCAATAATGAATGCTGGGTCTCAAGACAGTACGCTCAGTAGGCCGAATATGTTGCCCATAAGTTGAGCGAAGTTCACGAAACACTTCCTCACAGAACGTGAATTTTCGTAATAAAGTTGACCGATTTGTAAACGTTGTTCACGCGTAAGTCTTTCCATGATGAAATGCCAAACAATACTTAACAAAAATAACATGACAGCATGACACGACTCACACGTGATCTGTCAAAAAAAGGCTATTGAAAAAAGTATCCCTACTTGGATCAAAAGTAATTAAATAAAAGCTTCATAAAAACGTCGAAAAATGCTCAATTATTATATATTTATTATTTTATCGTAATGAATGAAATGAGACCATTCCGAAGACCATTCGATCCATAATGTAAGATTTTTTTATTTAGCAATTCTATCATCTTTTAAAGTTGGTAGAAATCCCATCCATTTTCCATTCATGTCATTGTTGCCAAACAAAAAAAATCCCTACTATAAAGACATTTTCCTCGTATTGACGAAACTGGGTTTATTTTCAGAAGCTTGACTGTGGGCATGTAGTAGTTAGCATTTTTCTAAAGGAGTTTATATTGCCCTACAGTGCTCTTCACTGAGCATAGTTTCGATGTGTTTCTCCTCTCAATTTTTGCCGTCATAAAAATCCTCAACGTTTCCTTTGACATATGTGAAAATGAAAAGAAATCTGTGCTCGAAGTACTCTTTAATGCCATTTTATGGTTTCGTTTCGTATCTTTTTAATACCCGATTTTAATAAGAATCACACTTTGTAGACGGCTCCCTCCCAACAATCAATGGATGGATGGACGAATGGATGGCTGTATGCAGTGCCATGTGCCATGCCATCATCATGGCGTGGCAGAAATACCATTCACCGAACGCTACACCTCGAACATGCTCTAAAAACTTTCATAAAAATCCAAAAAAGAAATTGAAAGAAACCAAAAAGCAACAATAACAAAGGTTCAACTTCACATCCAGGGGAGGAGGAGGAAACTTCTTCTAGTATTCGCACACATTCGGTCGGTTCGTTAAAAATTAAAGGTGTGTGTTTTTATTGCCGATCCACCGCATTGACGGCGGAGATGGTGACGTTGTCGCTCTATAGGTCTGGAAGTTGTTCAACTGAAATCAATTCAATTTCAGTTTTGTAGAGTTTGTTTTGGGATTCCTTTGAAAAGCTCATAAATTATTGAAATTCCCGACGAAACGGATACATTACACAATGTCATAAATTAAAATTAATACCAATTTATTTCACCTTTTGCTTTTCTCTTCGTCTGTTTGGCCTTTGTCGTTGTTGTTGTCGCTCGCCATCAACCTCAGTCTCCTCCTAATAGCTTTTGGGTTGATTGAAATAGGCTGTGAGGCTTCTTATAACTTAAGTATCTTCCCTCACAATAAAATAATCACAAAAAAGGCAACGAAATTGATTGTTGTTTTGACTTCTCGTTTTCATATCATCTCAATAATAATCAATTTATTTGAAATTTGTGAGAATAATTTATTGCAGGTTTTGTGGTTTTCGACCCGAAATATGCAAATTGTGCCGACTTGTTTTTATTTCAAACTACAATGAAATTTCACATCACATACGATCAATATAATTTTGATTAATAACACTATGCAACAAAATTTTTTTCGAAGAGCTGCATACAAAAATTATTGTTAACTTTTCGTTTTGGGTCATTTTAAGTCGAATGAGAAATATCCGTCCGTCCTAATAAATTTTTCAATATATCTCAATATAAACCAGTAAGGAAAGGCAGAAAGTCGGGCGGGGCCGACTATATAATACCCTACACCTCCCTAACAATGCGAAAGGGTTATTGCGATAATAATTTTTTTTCTGGAGAATTTTGTAATGATCGGAAGTAAAGTACAACTTCTCTAGCGCTTTGTAACCAAATCAGGAGGAACATATATATGGAGCTTATATATAAATCTGAATCGATTTTCCCTGAATACTCATTCACGTAAAATAGAAACCTCTTTCTGTCGAATTTCGTACTGATCGGATATAAAATACTCTCTACAGCGCTTGAATGTCAAATCGGTGCTAACATATTTATGGGGCTATATCTAAATCTGAACCGATTTTCTCCGAATTTGGCAGTATTCCTTCATGTAATAAGAAACATCTTTCTGCCGAATTTCGTACTGATTGGATATAAAATACAGTTTCTACAGCGCTTACATGTCAAATCGGGTGCAACATATATGGGGGCTATATATAAATCTGAACCGATTTCCCCCAAATTTTGTATTGTATCTAAGTGTATCACGAGACTACTCTCTGTCAATTTTTGTACAAATCGGTTACAAGATGTTGCTTATACAGTGCATATATGCCAAACCGGAGGTACATATATATGGGAGCTATATGCAAATCTGAACCGATTTTAACCAAATTCAATAGGGATCGTCCTTGGGCCTAAAAAAAAGTATGTGCAAAGTTTCGTTGAGATCGGACCATAATTGCGACTTGTACTTTGATTACAAGAATACGTCTACAGACAGACAGACGGACAGACAGACAGACAGACAGACGGACAGACAGACGGACATAGCTAAATCGACTCAGAAAGTGATTACAAGTCGATCGGTATAATAAACAATGGGTCTATCTCTTCTCCTTTTGGGTGTTACAAACAAATGCACAAAGTCATAATACCCTGTACCACAGTGTGGTGTAGGGTATAAAAATTAGCTTAAATTGTCCGGGCTACGCCCGTTAGTCCGATTACAGATATGTATAAACAAATATACAGCACTCTCGCTAACAAATTGTGCAAGATATCTCAATAAAAAAATTTGGCTTAAATGGGTGGGGCCACGGGCATTGGTCCGATTCCGGCCATTTTTGGACCAGTCACGTAGACCGCTACCAGATACATATACGCAAAATTACAGCGCTCTCTTTAACAAATTGTGTAAGCTAATAAATTATGGGCGATATTTCAATTTCAAAATTTGGCTTATATTAGCTGGGCCACGCCCATTTTTGGACCAATCACGTAGAATGTCACCAGATACCTATACACAAAATTACAGCACTCTCGCTAATAAATTGTGCAAGATATCTCAATTTCAAAATTTTGCTTATATGGGCGGGGCCTCGCTCATTGGTCCGATCCCGCCCATTTTTGGACCAATTACGCAGTCTTGTACAAGATACATATACGCAAAATTTCAGCGCTCTCTTTAACAAATTGTGTAAGATATATCGATGTCAATATTTGGCTTATATAGGCGGGGTCCGATTCCGCCCACTTTTGGTTCAGTCCCGTAGACTGCCACCAGATACATATGCACAATATTACAGTACTCTCGTTAACAAATTGCGGAAGATATCTCCATTTCAAAATTTGGGCGAGGCCACGCCTATTGGTCCGATCCCGCCCACTTTTGGATCAATCACGTAGGCTACCACCAGATACATATGCACCAAATTACAGCACTCTCGCTAACAAATTGTGTACGATATCGCAATTTAAAAATTTGTCTTATGTGGGCGTGGCCACGCCCATTGGTCCGATTCCGCCCTTTTTTGGACCAATCCCGTAGACTACCACCAGATACATATGCACCAAAGTACAACACTCTCAGTAACAAATTGTGTAAGATATCTCAATTCCAAAATTTGGCTTATATGGGCGGGGCCACGCCCATTGGTCCGATCCCGCCCATTTTTGGAGCAATCAGGTACATTGCCACCAGATATATATATGCACTAAATTGCATAACTCTCGCTAATAAATTGTCCTAGATATATCATTTTTAAAATTTGGCTTATATGGGCGGTGCCACGCCCGATCCCGCCCATTTTTGGACCAATCACGTAGACTGCTACCAGATACATATGTACAAAATTACAGCACTCTCGCTAACAAATTGTGCAAGATATCTTAATTTTTAAATTTGTCTTATGTGGGCGGGCCACGCCCACTTGATATATCGAAAATTCAAGTACCCTATTTTTACCACGTCCCACATATGTACATTCTGGAAAATTTTCAAGAAGATCGGTCCAGCCGTTTAGACGTCTATTCGGTACAAACAAACAAACACACATTCTTCTTTATATATATAGATTGTTAAATTGGACATGCATTGTTTCAATAAATTAACTATAAAATTTTAATATTAACAACTGTCATGGTTAAAAATATTCAACAATGTATTGTTAAAATAACAATTATTATTATAATATTAACAATTTTCATGGTTAAAAAATTCAACCATGGAATAGTTAAATTAAATATTATTATTGTTAAATACCAGTCAACAAGAAAATGTTGAAATTAACCTCACCTAACGTAGACTCCAAATCATGTTTATTTATGGTTAAGTTAACCTTATATAAGGTTAATTTTTGGCTCAGTGTAGTTTTTGAAAGACTTAAAAATATGATTTCACTTTTTTTTTTTAATTATACTTTTTGTGATACTTTTTGATATATACTTCCGATACTTTCCGGCGGTCACACTTGTTTCAACAAGACGGTGCCACATGCCACACAGCAATTGAGAGGCGAGTTTGGCGAACGGTTTATTTCAGGTCATTTGGCCGCCTAGATCGTGCGATTTAACGCTTTTGGATTATTTTTTGTGGGGCTATGTCAAGGCTCATGTCTATAGGGACAAGCGCGAAACCGTTGGCGCAGGAAGCCAATATTGAAGAATTTGTTCGTGAGACACTGGAAAATAGTTTGCAGAGAGTATGTCAAAATTGGACCCAGCGTGTCAACATTTGCATGAAATCATCTTTAAACATTAAAATCATCAAATCGACTTAAATATAGTTTTCAAATATTTCTCTAAATTTTATGCTGCTTTTATGAAATGAAATCCGAAAGCTCTTAAAGATTCACCCTATATAAGCTAGATAAAGCCGGCATACATTCTAAATTAAAGGAAATTATGAGGGCTACACATTTTTATAACATCACTTTCATGTAGAAACAAAAGTTAAACAACTGTCCTTGAAACAATTACTAAAAAATTTTAATTTTTTTTCACCCTATATAAGCTAGATAAAGCCGGCATACATTCTAAATTAAAGGATATTATGAGGGCTACACATTTTTATAACATCACTTTCATGTAGAAATAAAAGTTAAACAACTGTCCTTGAAACAATTACTAAAAAATTTTAATTTTTTTTAAAAAAAATTGTTTTTTGCTGGCACGAAAAAAATCATAAAAATAAAAAAAATGTTTGTTCCATTGCTAGCATCCTGGCGAAGAAAACAATTTGTTTTTGAAAAATCTATGGATAGATGTAGATAACTTCTATACTACTCATCAGAATATTACGCAATATATTACTCGCTATCATCTTGAAAAAAATGGGCGAAATTGCCACTCCTCTTTTGGTACCTCCCATACAAATGGTCTATTTTGAATAAAAAGTTTACGTCTTATAACTTCGATTCCTGCGCGAACAAACACTAGCAATTTTGAACAGTGTCAAGATTTTATAGTACCCATAGTCTATTAAAAAAATTGAAGTTTTTTCCACACCCCTTTTGGTACCTGTCAAACAAAATGGTCAAAACCTTTTTTATTAATTCCCCTTGCTTTTACAGTATGGGTAATAATATATAGATTTATCCCTAGAGTTTTTTCACATAGGCATTGGAACAAACAATTTTTTGCAATTAACTTTCGATTTTTTTTAAAAAAAAAGTGTTTTTTTAAAGACGTTTTCAGCCTTCATAATAGCCTTTAATTTAAGTGTTACCACGGCTTTATCAAGCTTATACTTCAAAAAATATGTTCCAAATACGAAAGATACCTTCCTAAAAAATTTTAATTTTAGAAAAAAAAAACAAAAAAACCGTGACAAAAATTTTTGTTTTCATAAAATAGTATGCCTCAATCTATACAAAAAAAGATTTTAGGTTTGAGCTACAAAAAAAAATGTTGTTGTCTAGTAAAATAAATTTAAGTTGTTTAAATAAATTCATTGTACGGTTTCATCCATGGAATATAAATTGTTTCATTCTTAATTTAATGCAAAAATAATGTATTGCAAACAGATCACGCATCACTTGTTGGGAGCAATAAGGAATAAGTAAGAACGTCTTCAGAATTTATTTGTATTGTAAAATTTTGGTACGAAGTAAATCATTGTAACCATAAATGTGTCAAAGCCCATTTCGCAATAAATATGTTGATATTCAATGTACATGAGCTGACTTCTTAATGCTATAGTCTTATTTTCATGATATAATATTATTTCCATTAAAAATAAAATACTTGTAAATGTATGTATGTGGACAAAGGACAACATTTTTTAATTTTGGTGTAAAAAATATTAATGATCTCTTTTTTGCGAGCACATCAACGGTCTCTATCACAGATGAAGACAATAATATAATCATGCTTAACCGTTGTTGTGTATATATTTGTTTTCATTAAACTATTATCAATTTAAATTGCCCTAATAAAATTCATCTGTGTGAGAGGTACAATAGGAGAGTGCCAATGATGGCCAGTTTTCACTGGACTGTAAGTACTATAAAAGCATTACATTGTACTAAGCACTGGTATTAAATGTATAGGCTGTTAACTTTTTGTGCAGAATTTTGCATTTGTGTGGGCGTGGCAACTTCACACATTTTTCTCGAGTTGATAGCCACTAATAAGCTAATTAATACTATGTGTGGAATTGCAGAAGATTCGAATAAGTAGTATACAAGTTATTATACAGGTTGGTTTTCAATATGGTAATACTTTTATAGGAGTTGATCTTTTTGACAGCTGTCACTTGATTTTTGCTCAGTTTTGTTTGCCATTTCATAATGAATAGACTTACTCCGGCACGAACTTGTGAGCACTATCGAATCGTCCCTGCATTTCAAGGAATTCACCATGGTGGCATTTCTTGACATTCAAACATTCACTCATGCAGTAATAGCGACACTGTCACATCTAAAAGTTAACTCCAGTTTGATTAGACTAATTAAAAGACTGCTCAACAGAAGACGCATAACAGCATGTGTTGGCTCCACAACTCTAACAAGGTTTGTAAAAAGAGGGACCCCACAATGAGGAGTGCTGTCTCCACTAATTTGGAACATAGCGGTGAATGAAATCCTGCTAGATCTAGAACGTTGTGACTGCAAGGCCGTGGCATATGCGGACGACGTGGCAATCGCAGTGAGTGGCAAATTCGAAAACGTTCTCAGAGACATCCCGCAGGTGGCTCTGAACAAATTGGCTAGATGGGCCAAAAGCAGCGGTTTGGGCGTTAACCCAAACAAGACAGAATTGGTTCTCTTTACTAGGATGAATAAAGTCCCACATTTGGACCCTCCATCTCGGATAAATGGAACAGATCTAGTCTTTTCTGAAAGTGCAAAATTTTTAGGAATAATTCTAGATAGAAAACTGTTATTTAGACTTACGTATTGAAACGTGTAAGGAAGGCCAACGTCGCCTTATATTCCTGCAAAAAGGCTGTAGGGTCGCGTTGGGGCCTCTCTCCTAAAATCGTCCACTGGATATATATAGCAGTAGTTCGTCCTGTACTGCTATACGGCATTGTGGTATGGTGGACGGCAACAGACAAACTAACCATCACCGACCTACTAACAAAAGTTCAGAGAACAGCCTGCCTGAGCATAAGCGGAGACTTAAGGACTACAGCGACCGAGTCTTTACAAGCCCTACTCCATATACTGCCGATTAATATTGTGGCGAGAGAAGTTGCAACCAAAGCGGCAATAAGATTAAACTGCCTATTAATGTGGAGGTACAAAAACTACGGTCACATGAGGATATCAAAGTGAAGTGCTATGGTAAGCGACCGAGTGGACTATATACCAACTGTGTGAATGGGTTGGCAGAATACCAGGTAATAGAAACCATCTCCACTTTTACACGGATAGTTCGAAGCTTAATGAAAAGGTTGGCTTCGGAGTACAGCTGCAGAGCTTAGTTTGGATATAAATCACAGACTACCAGATACCTGCAGTGTCTATCAAGCCGAAATAATGACAATATGGGAAGTAGCCAGCATAGTAACCAACAGTGGCGTTGTCATTTACTCGGGCAGCCAGGCTGCCATCAATTCTCTGGAGGCAACATCCCTAAATTCACAAACATCCCTCGACTGCCGCAGATCTCTTAACGAGATGGCTGAGCAGTTTAATATACACCTCATATGGGTGCCTGGGCATAGGGATATCCCGGGGAACTGCAAAGCCGATGAACTGCATATATTGGTGCGCCACTATCCACGTGCAAGCTTTGGCTTAGGCAAGAGGCAATCAGGCAGTCCAACGAATGATGGACAGAAATCGGCACCTGCAGGGTAGCTAGACAAATCTTGCCAAGGTATGACCAGAGAAGATCAAAATATCTCCTCGCACTAGAGAGGCAAAGATTGTCTACGTTAGTATCAGTTCTGACGGGACACTGCTTGATCAGCGACCACGCCGATTACGTTAATAAACAAAATTGTCGCATTCGGAGTAATGATAATCCACATGCCATTCAATGGGGAACGCTATAGAGCGATGCTGCCAGAATTGGAGGATGTTGATGTGGACGACCTTTGGTTCCAACAAGACGGCGATACAAGCCATACAGCCAACGAAACAATCAATTTATTGAAGGAAACTTTTGGTGAGCGCATTATCTAGCGTCGAGTGCCTGTGGTGTGGCCTACAATATCGTGCGATTTAACACCGCTGGACTATTTTTTGTGGGGTTATTTGAAGTCGCTTGTCTACGCAGATAAGCCCGACACGATTGACGACTAGGAAAAGAAAATTCGGCGCGTTATTGCTGACACGCAGCCACAAAAGTTGCAAAAAGTGGTCGAAAATTGGGCCTCTCGGCTGGAATTTATTCGAGTCAGACGCGGCGCCACTTCTCCGAAATCGTTTTTAAAAAATAATGACAAACCCTTATCTTTATAATACAGCTAAACAATAAATTATATACAG
Organism: Eudasyphora cyanicolor; assembly: GCA_963930755.1. Lineage (NCBI taxonomy): Eukaryota > Metazoa > Arthropoda > Insecta > Diptera > Muscidae > Eudasyphora > Eudasyphora cyanicolor. Next base: position 177,119,585 of record OZ005736.1, on the reverse strand, counting down.
TCATAACAATAAATTATATACGTTTTATGTCTTCTTGAAATAACACGTATCAAAAAACACCCTTTAGAACCAATATTACTTACTTTTCTCAAATGTATTAAAACATGTAAGAAAGTTTCATTCGGGTAAAGCGACTAAGGTATACTCTCACTTTGTGAGTAATGTAAAATGGAATATTACACGAATTAATGTGTCAATCTGTGTGGGAGGTACCAGAAGGGGTTTATCAAATACACTTATTTTTCGCTGAACAGTAGACACTTTATATACATTGCGCTGTACCGAACTATAAGCGTTTATGTGCACTAATATGTTAACGTTATGAGCTATTAAATTTTGGTATAATTTGGCCATTTTGTGAGAGAGGTACAAAATGGGGAGTGGTGGTAACGTACCTTTTGGGAGGTACCAAAAGGCGCGGGACCACTTTACAAATTTTTCATAGTCCAGATTCACACGAGACAATTTTTTCAAGCAAGTGTCAAAGTGTGTAGAAGACAGCTCTTTCCGCCCAAAGACTTTTAAAGACAAAGACGTGAAATTTCTTTCTTTTGATTTTATGAAAAGTGCTGCGAGTAGGTTTTTGGCTTTGATTTTTTGACTGTAACGTAATATTTTTAATAATTTTAATAAATGTAAATGCAAGAGCGTATAGATTTTTAAAAGATCTACAAAAAAGTTTGTTATATGCTCAAAATAGGCTGTCTGTCTGTCTTTGTTTTCGCCTGCCTCCCTCTCCAACAAACTTTGACACAAGCTAGGAAAAAATTGTCTAGTGTGAATCTGGACATTAGGTTTAGGTTTAGGTTAGGTTGGCAGCCGTTTTTTTTATACAAGCTCACATAGACCAGTTTAGGTCCCTAGTGTTACCACGGGCTGAAATGCCCCTCATCCAAACCAACCTGTTTGATATACAAATTTATTGATAGTACGAATGTCTGTACTGGAAAGATCTGTTATGCTGCCTAGAAAGGCCGACCCCAGTATGTCCAGTCGTCGTTCAGAGCGGGGCAGTCGCATAGCAAGTGCCCAATGCTCTCCACTTCTTCCTCATCTCCACAGCTTCTGCAGAAATCATTAGAGTCAATTCCCAATTTTTTGGCGTGTTCGCCGATCAAGCAGTGTCCCGTCAGAACTGATACTAACGTAGACAATCTTTGCCTCTTTGGTGCGAGGAGATATTTTGATCAGGTCATACATTGGCCAGATTTGTCTAGCTACCCTGCAGGTGCCGACTTCTGTCCATCTTTCGTTGGACTGCCCCTTGCCTAAGCCAAAGCTTGCACGTGGATAGTGGCGCACCAATATTTGCAAATTATTCGAGAATTTGTAATGTCGCCCCTTTCCTAGCAAGTTCATCGGCTGTGCAGTTCCCCGGGATATCCCTATGCCCAGGCACCCATATGAGGTGTTAATATACTGCTCAGCCATCTCCTTAAGAGATCTGCGGCAGTCGAGGGCTGTTTGTGAATTTAGGGATGTTACCTCCAGAGAATTGATGGCAGCCTGGCTGTCCGAGTAAATGACAACGCCACTGTTGGTTACTATGTTGCGACTCAGCCACTTGGCTACTTCCCATATTGTCATTATTTCGGCTTGATAGACACTGCAGGTATCTGATAGTCTGTGAGCTATATCCAAACTAAGCTCTGCACAGTGTACTCCGAAGCCAACCTTTTCATTAAGCTTCGAACTATCCGTGTACTAGTGGAGTTGGTTTCTATTACCTGGTATTCTGCCAACCCATTCACACAGTTGGTATATAGTCCACTCGGTCGGTTACCATAGCACTACACTTTGATATCCTCATGTGACCGTAGTTTTTGTACCTCCACATTGATAGGTAGTTTAATCTTATTGCCGCTTTGGTTGCAACTTCTCTCGCCACAATATTATTGGGCAGTATATGGAGTAGGGCTTGTAGAGACTCGGTCGCTGTAGTCCTTAAGTCTCCGCTTATGCTCAGGCAGGCTGTTCTCTGAACTTTTGTTAGTAGGTCGGTGATGGTTAGTTTGTCTGTTGCCGTCCACCATACCACAATGCCGTATAGCAGTACAGGGCGAACTACTGCTATATATATCCAGTGGACGATTTTAGGAGAGAGGCCCCAACGCGACCCTACAGCCTTTTTGCAGGAATATAAGGCGACGTTGTCTAAGTCTAAATAACAGTTTTCTACCTAGAATTATTCCTAAAAATTTTGCGCTTTCAGAAAAGACTAGATCTGTTCCATTTATCCGAGATGGAGGGTCCAAATGTGGGACTTTATTCATCCTAGTAAAGATAACCAATTCTGTCTTGTTTGGGTTAACGCCCAAACCGCTGCTTTTGGCCCATCTAGCCAATTTGTTCAGAGCCACCTGCAGGATGTCTCTGAGAACGTTTTCGAATTTGCCACTCACTGCGATTGCCACGTCGTTCGCATATGCCACGGCCTTGCAGCCACAACGTTCTAGATCTAGCAGGATTTCATTCACCGCTAGGTTCCAAATTAGTGGAGACAGCACTCCTCCTTGTGGGGTCCCTCTTTTTACAAACTTTGTTAGAGTTGTGGACCCAAGACATGCTGTTATGCGTCTTCTGTTGAGCAGACTTTTAATTAGTCTAATCAAACTGGAGTTAACTTTTAGATGTGACAGTGTCGCAATTACTGCATGAGTGAATGTTGCTAAAAGCCCCTATGTCAAGAAATGCCACCATGGTGAATTCCTTGAAATGCAGGGACGATTCGATAGTGCTCACAAGTTCGTGCAGGGCTGATTCTGTAGACTTCCCCTTATTGTAAGCATGTTGGTTCACCGACAGGAGTTTTGTATCCAGGTTTTCCCTAATGAAATAATCTAAAAGTCTTTCCAGACCTTTCGATATGAAGGAGGATAGGATAATTGGTCTGAGGTCTTTTGGCCTAGTGTGTGATGTATGAATACCACTTTGGTATCCCTCCATCGAATCGGGATGTATGAAAGCCTGATACAGCCTACATAAATTTTCTCCAGCCAGGGGATAATGTACTTCAACATTTTCTGCTGGAGTGATGCCGTCTGGTCCAGTTAGGTTAGGTTAGGTTAGGTTGAATAGAGGAGACGTTTAAAACGTCTCATGTCCATGGACATACACTTAAGCCAGTGGTTCGGCCTGTTGTGCGCTCCTTATTTATGATTTTCATACCCCACGGATTACAGAAAATCGGTACTAGACACGTATTTTCTCAGTATCTTCCAGTCATATCCTCTGAGATGAGTCAAGTCTGGCAATATGTCGGAACCGAAATATCGGGATCTTGCATGTGTGAAAGCAAGATCCCGATATTTACTGGTCCAGTTAACTTGGAGGGCTCAAAGCTATTTATAGCCCAGCTTATTCTGGATCTCAACAAGCTAGCGACGCTCGCAGTCCTCGGACTCTGTTGATGAGTTCCCCGGGAAATGTGTGTCGAGCAGTACACTTAGCGATTGCTCGCTGTTTTTTGTCCAGTTGTTTGCCTCATCCTGCAAATACCCCACTCATTAAAGGCTCCAGTAGATTTCGCCTTGTTAAATAGCTTGTTGCACGTCTTTTTCCTTGCTGTTAGCTCAGAAGTCCACCATTGAGGTTTAGTTTTACCCTTGAACCTTGTTTTTGGACAGGCTTCTTCAAGAGAACTATTGAATGATGTGGTGATATGCTCGACCAGATTATCCCGACAGGCTTTGTCATTCGGTTCATAAAGAAGTTTAGAGTTGAGGACTATTTTAAAATTCTTCTCATACCGGTGCCGCTGTGTCTTCCTCACATTTCTGTGGACAGCAGGTTTAGGCGCTTTTTCGGCGAGTTTGAACTGAGAATGAGTGGTCGTCCAGTACATTCCACCAAATAATTTGGTCTGACACCCGGTCAGTAGCAAACGTTACGTCTAGTACTTCTTGTCTGTCTTTAATTGCAACGGTCGGTTTATTGCCAATGTTACAAATAGTTAGGTTGGTAGCTAGCATAAAGTCAAGAAGCGAATCACCCTATTGTTTATATCCGCACTACCCCAGATAGTATGATGAGCGTTCGTGTCTGCTCCAACAATCAGCTCGAGCTCGTCAGACGTTGCTTCTTCTACTACTTCCCTGAATAGAGCAGTCGGTACTACAGCTTCATAAGGCAAGTAACTGGAGACCACCCAATATATGCGATTACCGATCTCCAGACTAGCATATGTTTGGTCTTTACCACTTAAATTAGCCAGGAGAAAGATACTTATGTAGATCTTTCCAGGCCAAAATGCAGGTTCTTGGTGTCTTGATACCGCACACCCGTCCTCCTACTGCATAGGGCTCCTGGATCAGGACGATGTCTACTGCACCTGTGGACAGGCGCAGCAATAGAGCCGCTGAGGCTGCTTTAGCGTGATGGAGGTTAATCTGTAGAATTCTTACCATCATTGGTAATCGACAGATTGACATCCACCCCGACAAGGGTGTTATCGAACTCTTCGTCCGTATCATCGGGGAGCATGTCTCCGCCAGATGCGTCAAAGAGTCCGGAGACTTCCCTCAGCCCATCAGTATCCGAAGTAGTGTTTTCATCCTCAGAGAATTACGTTACAGAAATTGACCTGTCGCTTTTAACCATCCGTCTCACCCAACTTGCTAATTCTCCAATTATGGGTCGGCAGACCAGGATTGGAATCTTTTATTATCTCTAATATGTCATCCGAGCTGGAGGGCTCTTCTGTAACCCAGATGATGGCTCTAGGATGACTAGGGATGTTGTTTTTTCCCACAACATCCAATTGGGCACCCGGCCACACCTCACCCGCTCGACTCAGAGCAGCCTTATACAGATTTGCTGATCTGGCATCAGCGAAATATAAGAGCTTTACTCACCCCTGATGCCATCCTGCATCGTTGCAGACTGGTGGTTTGCCCGGCATTTCTCTTCGGACATCGAGGTAATGAGCCATAATGGCAGATTGCACATGGCTCCATTTGTCCTTGAGGATGGATCCATCCTCACTACTTCTATATATAACAGCCATCACTAGACTATCCTTCGCCACTTCATTGAAGGGCTTGGTAGGTGTCCTGTTGATGGTGACGTTAGGGCCTCTTGCCTTTTTCAAGTGCAGAGGTTTACAGGTGATCTGATTCTTTTGACGTTATTAGCCGTTAACACAGCTGAATTTGTGGCTCTTTCAGCCGGTTGATTGGCCTTAGAAGCATCTATGATGACTTTAGTCCAGGTAAGTGACTCTTTTTGTTTTTCGGTAAGAGCCGAAACCTCAACAGCCTCCAACTTCGTCAAAACTCTGAGCGCTATCCGGTGCTCATTGTGCTTCAGTTTTGCCGGTCGGACATGACGTTTTCCCCTCACCGTACCACCTGTTGTAAGTACTGGGGGGAAATTTTCACCATGTTTGGTGTGGTCGGCTTTGGCCGATTGGGGAACACCGCTCCATCGGAACGCGAAGGCACCCCCTTCAACGAATTTATTAATTTTTTTGTCTGTATTAGCCCGTAATAGGCACTACGATGGAGGCCTTCCAGCCTTTGTACAATTTTTTTTTGCGATTGCGTAATAGGTGCTGCGTAATAGATTTTAACTATCCGTTCTGTGCTAAACACGTCCGTTCACTACGACTGATCAGCTACGAAGTCAATCGGTTACTTCTGTCGAATGTTTTTGTGCGCGCAGCCAGACAGACAGACGGACATGCAGACGGATTTTGCTCAAATGGTATAAAATGGTCCAAAACGGATTTCCGAAAAATATTCTAGGGATCTCTTAGGTCACTCATTCGTGTTATACTATTGACCCGAAGCAACTGATATATAGCCTCGTTCACAACAGTGTGGGTATAAAAACCGAATTATGTTGAAATTCTCTTATTTCTACCAAAAGTGCTATAATTTTTAAATTTATACATAGATTTTCTTCAAGTTGGCATCGTTTTCTTCATTAAGATGCTAGCTTTCAAACAGAGGCAACCATTTTTTACGGTTTTTTTCGTACCAATGATTTTTTTTTGTTAAAAAATCAAATTTTTTCTAACTATTTTAACGATAGTTACTAAACTTCTGTTTCCACGTGAACTTGTCATTACCAACAATTGTAGTCCTCATAATTTCCTTTAATTTGAAACATTCCCTGCTTTATCGATCTTATACTTCAAAAAATATAATCCAAATACTAAAGGCACCTTCCAAGAATATGGAAATTTTAAAGAAAGATAAAAAAGAAAATAACCGTACCATTTTTTTTTAATATTTTTTCGTGTTTAGGTTACAATATTCACCAGAACACGTTATGCACAGCCCTTTGGTACAAATTCTGTTACATAGTGTAATCTAACTTTAGATGGATAGGAAAAAAGGCCGGTTGACCAAAGTGTCAGAATTAAATACCCTCCAACTCGGACATTTTCGTTGACATTTTGTGTCATATTTAATATCCAATGGGACCAAACTTGGTGCAAGTTTCATCCCGATCAGAAAACATGGGCTTTAAAAAATCACTCACTTGACATGAAAAATGACTAAAAACTCAGTTTTGTAAGCAACCGCTTGATCTAATTTCACTTTAAATTAAAATAATTGTTATGACTTTAGAGGCAATTATAAATCAACTGAATGATCAAATATTTACTGAATCAATTACACTATGCAACAAAATTTTTGTCCAAGGGATGTGGATAACAGTTTCTGGTGCAATTAGGTGTCACAAACACGAAAAAAATATTACAAAAATTTTTTATGGTACATTTTTTTTTAAATTTGGACCATAATAAAGTATACGCCTGATTGAGCCGTGTATGCCTCAAACTAAAGGGAATTATGAGGGCTACATATGCTACAAATATCGCTTTCACGTAGAATCTTTGGTTTAGTAACAGTCGTTAAAAATATGAGAAAAAAATATTTTTTTTAAAAAACACTTTTTCCTGGTACAAAAAACCATAAAAAATAGACAAAAAAAAGTCGAAAAAATTATTTTATCACATTTTTAAAAAGCCAGCATGTTATCGAAGCAAACGCTGTCTATTTGAAATCTATGGATAGATGTAAAAGTTATGAGCCATTTTGTAAATGTTAAGGAAATTAAAAAAATCTTGTTTCATATTTTTCCGTTTTTAAATAATGTTTTTGCTTATATTGAATTCGCGATATGTGAGAGATTCATATAAGAGACATTGTACCTGCATTTTGTTTTATGAGGATTGATGTCAGACATTATAAAATTATAGAGAGGACGAGGTTTTATGGCCATTCGTATCCCTCCATAAAACATTATATGCAATGTGAGAGCTATATTGGATGAGATCCGCTCAGGCAGAGGGTCATTCAACAGTATTTCTGTTTTTTTTTATTTATGAGGTTTCCATTCAGTTACGCCTTTTAGGGGCATGGACATCCCAGTCGTATATACAGGTAGTAAAATTATATGTACGCAATACAAACTAGTACGCGGCAGTCTTGAAAATATTGGGTTTCTACGTTCGAAGCAAACTACAGGGTGGCTGATATGTAATGCAACAAAGTAAAGCGCTATAATTTTTAAATTTTATTGTTCAAAAGCAAAAATGTCGGAAATAACGTAAAATTTTAGAAACAGTTTAGATTTGTTCGAATTGGCCACCTTTGGAACGAATCATGCCTTCAAATGGCCGACAAAGCCATCACACGCTGCTCGAAAGTGGCTCTGCGGTATTTTGGCTCATTCCCGGCGAAGCGCCGTCTTGAGATGATCGATACTTTGGTATTTTTTAGTGCGAACCTTACTCTCTAAAATGCCCCAGGCGCAAAAGTCCAACGGATTGAGATCCGGAGATCTTGGTGGCCATTGTGCGGTAGAAATGAAGCGAGGAACCTCCTTTTTAAGCCATTCTTGGTTGACGCGTGCTGAGTGCGATGGTGCTGAGTCCTGTTGGAATGTCCATGGTCTGCGGCCGAAATGTTTGTCTGCCCAGGGCTTCAATACTGTCTTTAGGACATTTTCCCGATAATATTCGGCATTTATTTTGACCCCATGGTCGATGAATACGAGCGGGGAGCGACCATCGGCCGTTACGGCGGCCCACACCATTACCATCGGCGGCGCTTGAGTTCTGGTGGCCAATCGAAGGTGTAAATTTTCAGCTGACCTCTTTGGCAAGTAAACCCGGTCATTTTGTTTGTTCACAAACTGCTCAATTTGGAATGGCTTCTCATCGGAGAAAACCAAATTCGCTAACTGGCCACTTTCGTGCAAGCGAAGCAACTCCTTGGCTCTTTCCAGTCTAACTTTTTTTTGTGCATCGGTGAGCTCTTGCACTTTTTGGAAGTTCAATGGCTTTAGTCCAAGCTCATTTTTTAATATGTGTTGTATCCGTTCTCGCGATATGTTCAGCTCACGAGCAACTTTTCTACCACTGCGGCGTGGATTTCGATCAAATCTGGCCTTCACTTTTCGGATCATTTCTGGCGTTGTTACCGTTTTTTTCTTCAACTTTTTGGACGCGATGCAACACTGCCAGTATCACAGTAACGAGCAATGGTACGAGAAACAAAAGATTTATTCACATTTAAATGCTGGAGGGCTCTAACGATAGCCACTTGTGTTTTTCCACCCAAATATAAAGCAATCACACTATCACGCTTGAATTCCATCAAGAATAACTTTTTTTCTGAATACAATAGATCAAAATGCTTTTGTAAGCTTGTAAACAATAAAATGAACTGTCACTGAATCTGTCAGCTATCAGACTAGCGGTTTAGAAATGATAGCAACCTGAAGTTGGTTGCAATACATATCAGCCACCCTGTATATGTCAGCTACAGGTACTGCACTTATGTACCTTAAACCCGGATTTATGAATGAAATTTCAGGCAAACAACTTTTCAATGTGTATATTATCCCGACAATTTCTGCTACATCAGCGGAAAATATGTAATTAAAAAAAATCGACGTGCTTTTAGTAAAATAATAGAAGAAATATATGTGCAATAGTTTGGTATACGAGTTAAAAATATGAACGAACCGTGGACACCTAGTATTTTGTGTAATTCGTGCCATGTAAATCTTACTCGATGGAGTAGTGGAAGCATGCGGTAAGCACTTCACAATTAATGTATTACAATGTTTTTTTGGAATAAAACGTTTTAATTTCAGACTTCACGTGCAATTTGGTATGCCAATGATTTGGAGACAACCATTCATTCGCGATACGGACTGCTATTTTTGTCTAGGTAAACAGATTGGAGTAGGAAGGAGCATTCGCTGTAATTACGCTGAAGTAAAATCTGTCACGTTGCCAGTTGCACATTCGGAAACAATACCAATTCCCAAGTGTCCAAGTATAGCTAACAGCATAATTACGGAAACATCATCAAGTTCAACTGAGTACTCAACTCTGAGCGATTCAAGTTTGAGTCAGAAGTCATCGCTTTTAACTCAGTTTCAACTCATTGATCTAGTGAGAGATTTAGAACTGACCAAAGATAAGGCAGAACTACTTGCATCTCGGATGAAACAGCACAATATTTTGGCCCAGATGTTAATATATCATATTACAGAGTCCGTGATATACATTAGAAACAATTTTATACAACTTTGGATAACATATGCTTTTGAAAGGACATTCCCGGATTGTTCAAGGAACTTAATCAAACATACAATTCAAAGGAATTGCGGTTATTTGTTGAGAGCAGTAAAGAAAGTTTGAAAACAGTACTTTTGCACAACGGAAATCATAAACCGTCGATTCCCATTGCTCATGCTGTCAACACTAACATACGAAACAACGGCTAAATTGATAAAATACATAAAATATGAACAACATGACTGGAAAATTTGTTGCGATTTAAAAGTAGTTGGGATGTTATGTGGAATGCAAGGCGGATATATAAAATATTGCTGTTTTTATGGGTTGAAAGAATGATAGAGAGAGGGAGATTATATTTGGTTCCAATTCCGAAGTCTTCAAACGTCAACAAATAATTTTTGGTTTTGATTTTATGCCACAATCTATACAAAAAAATAATTTTTAGGTCTGGGACACACGCATAGTGTTATTGAAGAAGTTTTGATGTACAAGTGCTTCTGCTGGCCAATGTCAGAATTTCTCAATTAAATGTTTTACCTAACAGTGTACAATGTCCTTCTTAGAAACAATGTCACGCATTATTTGATCTCGAACTTATTTTTCGCCTTTCCGTGTTATTCATAAGGTTTCAGAGTGGTGTGGGGTAGTATATACTTATCTAAGCCCTGTATTTCTCATACCGTACATTTATGTACTAGTAAGGGAGATGTAATTTGTAATATTTGACTCGAAAGTGCTTTGTCCCAAATCAGTAGCCATATAAAAAATGGGGTTTCTCTTTTTCTCATGGATCGTCAGCAACAACCAAAAATGTCTAAATTATGGGAATAGTACCTAAATGATATACGTCGTTAACTTGATCCTATTTTTTAGTGATTTTCACTTTACTACCGCATATGAGAAAATCTTCAAAATTTATGATTACACACACAGAAGTAACGGCTAAGATACAATGTTGGAAAAATAAATATGTGGAACTGTGTGACTGAACGAATGAATGTAAAGTGCTCATATTCACATGTAAGTATTTACAATGCCGTTTATTACGAGTACCTCATGGCATAAATAATACGATTCTAATCATAAAATCTGGCAAAACGAATGCCACGAATTGGTGAGATTTGATACTGACCGACCCCGCAATAAACGTTTTTGGCGTTTTATTAGCCTTCCCCAACAACAACAACAGCTACAATAAGAACAATAACACTAGGAGCAGCGACAAAAAACTTATGAAAAATTACAACTTCAACGAAAGATAATCAAAACTACTAAAACCAACCCATAAATTGCGGTCGGTTGATACAAACCAAAGACAACAATAACAATGGCAGCAGCAGCAGCAATGACAGTGGCAGCGCCAACTCGCTCCATGGAAATATCTCCGATTTGGTAATAACTTTAACAATAATTGTGCAGAACGACCAACAAATACGACAAGTATGCCAAAAAAAAAACTATGAACAAATAAACCTCGAAATTCATGAAACAAAAAAGGAAACCGACAATAATTCCACCACTTTGGCATTTCAAAGTTTTAACGTCTTTGTTTGCAATGACAGAACCCCTCCCCACCAATGCGGGACTAGAGAGAACCAACCGACCGACCGACACTGCAAAAGGAAGAACGGAATGAAGTGGACGAACTAACCGATATTAGTTTTTATGCAAATTATTTAAGAACTCATAAATAAATAAAAGAGAAATACAAATACGAATTGCAGTTAAATAAAATTATCATCGTCTTAGCGGACTTTTTTTATGGACGACAAATAGTCCTTGATGTCTTGCATTGGAATTTCTGCAATGTAGGTCACAGAAATGGCACACGGATTTAATGACTATAATGTTTAGGTTTTGATATTAAAATACTGATTTGTAAAAATAAAAAATTAATATGCGACGGAAGATTGTGATATGATCTATTCCATGCTACAATGGAATAACCATTTGCTGGGCATATTAACAGGAGAAAGGAAGAAGCTTTTTAAAATGCAACAAGTAAAAAATTTCGGTCGGTTCAACCGACTGGGTATACCCTCACTTTGTAGGTAATGTAATATGGACTATTACACGAATTTATCTGTAAATTTGTATTTTCCACTGAACAGAAGATACTTCACAAACATTGCACTGTACCGAATTGTAAGGTTATATGTGCTTTGGTTTATTAAGTTGTGACCTATTACATTTTGGTATGATTTGGCAATTTTGTGTGGGAGGTACCAAAAGGAGCTTGGTGATAACGCCCATTTTTCACGGGGCTATAAGTACTTTAAAAGCATTACACTGTACAAAATTTTGTAGTATTTCGTGCATTGCTACTCACGCAATAAGCGTGAGTAGCCAATATGGACAATATGGCAAATTGTGTGGGAGGGACCAAAACGGGAGTGGCAATAACGCAAATTTGTCACTGGACTGAAGGCACGATAAAAGCATTGCACTGTACAACATGTCAAGGTATATGAAAAAGATTCGCATATTTGAGAGAAAATGTCTGAGAGCTTGTACATCCCTATATAAAACACCACAAAGTAATTATATAAAATATGTATCGAACAAGAAATATATAATGACTCAAATATTGTTAGAAAAGACTTAGAAATAATATTTTGAGATGTTTATTATGTAAAGAAAATAACCTAATAAATGCGCCTTACTATACAAATGAGGAATATATAGCTGATGCATTACAAACGAGCTAGGTTTCGCCCGAAGCCTTCTTATACCTCGATAAATTAAAAACCAGTAAGGAAAGGAAGAAAGTCGGGCGGGGCCGACTATATAATACCCTACACCTCCCTAACAATGCGATAAGGGTCACTGCGATAAGAATTTGGAATAATTGGTAAATGGGTAGGAACATATTATCTAATCCTGAACCGATAATCGCAAAATTAAGCAATATTCGTTCCTAAATTGAGAAACATCTTTCTGGAAAATTTTAATGATCGGAAGTAAAGTACAACTACTATAGCGATTTGATACCAAATCAGGAGGAACATATATATGGAGGTTATATATAAATCTGAACCGATTTTCCCTGAATACTCATTCACGTAGAAAGACCTCTTTCTGTCGAATTTCGTACTGATCGGATGTAAAATACAGTCTCTACATCGCTTACATGTCATCGGGGGTATCGTATATATGGGGGCTATATCTAAATCTGAACCGATTTCTTCCAAATTTAAAAGTGTTCATTCATATAATAGGAAACCTCTTTCTGCCGATTTTCGTACTGATCGGATATAAAATACAGTTTTTACAGCGTTTACATGTCAAATCGGGGGTAACGTATATATGGGGGCTATATCTAAATCTGAACCGATTTTCTCCGAATTTGGGAGTATTCCTTCATGTAATAAGAAACTTCTTTCTGCCGAATTTCGCACTGATCGGATATAAAATACAGTTTGTACAGCGCTTACATGTAAAATCGGGTGAAACATATATATGGGGGCTATATCTAAATCTGAACGGATTTTCTCCGAATTTGGTAGTGTTCATTCACGTGACAAGAAAACTCTCTCTGCCGAATTTCGTACAGATCGGATATAAAATACGGTTTCTATAGCGCTAACATGTCAAATCGGGTGAAACATATATATGGGGACTATATCTAAATCTGAACGGATTTTCTCCGAATTTGGTAGTGTTCATTCACGTGACAAGAAAACTCTCTCTGCCGAATTTCGTACAGATCGGATATAAAATACGGTTTCTATAGCGCTAACATGTCAAATCGGGTGAAACATATATATGGGGGCTATATCTAAATCTGAACCGATTTTCCCCGAATTTGGCAGTGTTTATTCATGTAATAAGGGAACTCTGCCAAATTTCGTACTGATCTGATTTAAAAAACAGTTCCTACAGCGCTTACATGTCAAATCGGGTGAAACATATATATGGGGGCTATATCTAAATCTGAACGGATTTTCTCCGAATTTGGTAGTGTTCATTCATGTAATAATAAAACTCCCTCTGCCGAATTTCATAAAGATCGGATGTAAAATGTGGTTTCTACAGCGCTTACATGTCAAATCGGGTGAAACATATATATGGGGACTATATCCAAATCTGAACCAAAAAAGAGCACTATGCTAAATTTCATCACAATCGGACCATAAATACGACCTGCACTTTGATTACAAGAATACATGGACAGACAGACGGACATGACTAAATCGACTCAGAAAGTGATTCTGAGTCGATCGGTATAATAAACAATGGGTCTATCTCTTCTCCTTCTAGGTGTTACAAACAAATGCACAAATTCATAATACCCTGTACCACAGTGTGGTGTAGGGTATAATGATACAGGATGAAATTGGAACTTCAATTTTTTATAATATATATAGACATGCTAATATAAATGTGGTCGATTGTAGCTCGACAAACAACAATGAGCTCAGATTTGATGCTAGTATTAGTAAACAAGATTTTTGCACTTTGAAAAAATTGAAAACCAAGTTTTGGTGGTTATCATAATAATCATTATAAATTGTCACAATATTTGTATGTGTTTTCAACTATATTTTGTTTGTAGATTTTTCAAATATTTTTTCTTTGTTAGTTGCTTAGGATTTTCAGTTATTATAATAAAACTTCTGAACCAAAGTGGTCTCCACTACCAAATTTACACCATTTATTTTCTAGACAGAAAGTTGGACTTCAAACCCAACGCGCTGTATACCTGTAAAGGGCAATAAAAAGGCGCTGGCATTTGAACCCGCGTATAGTTTATTTGTATTTGGTGTCTTTTCTAAGGAACTCGACATATCCGTTGCAAATCAATACAGTATTTACCAGGCAGAAATATTTGCTATTAAGGAGGTAGCGGAATGGCTGCAAATTAATGTTCTGACTACTGTCAGTAAAGTATCCGTTGCAAATCACTATAGTATTTACCAGGCAGACATCTTTGCTATTAAGAAGGTAGCGGAATGGCTGCAAATTAATGTTCTGACCAAAGTCAGTTTTATTATTTTCTCTGATATTCAGGCTGATATCGAGACCCTGGAAACTTTATTCCTGAATTCGAAAACTGCACTCGACTGTCGCAGATCTCTTATTGAGATGGCTGAACATTTTATATTTACCTGATATGAGTGCCGGGCCACAGAGAAATTCCAGGGAACTGCAAAGGATATGAACTTGCAAGACTAGGAACTACCTTACACCCTCTAGGGGAACTGGAATAAGTGGGCATACCTCTAGTCATTGCAAGCTATTCGAGAGAGATAGGATCTTTACGCAACAAATGACAGCTGGTCACTAGTCACAAACTACATACATTCCAGTCTGATGTGGTCCTTTCTAAACTCCAAACGCTTTAATGTACTGTTGTCCTTATTGATACCGGACGTTTCACTTATCGTGTGTGTCATGACGGGTCTTATGTCTTATTTGTCGGCACGCAAAGAGTTTGAATGTATTGCATGACTTTTGCAGAAGCTGTGGAGACGAAGAGGAATGGTTCAACGGGAGGGGCTGGGGAAAAATTATGCTTTCCCCTACTTAAAAGAGTCTGTTGTACATGCTGCGATCTGGACCAAATTTAGAGTGTACCAGCATTGACACCTATAGAACAAATACATTTTTAACTTATCATGCTGACGGCGGAATGAGATTGGGCCCAAGGAAAATAACGGATGATGCAAGTAGATATACTTTTTTCAATAGCCTTTTTTTGACAGTGTCATGCTGTCATGTTATTTTTGTTACGTATTGTTTGGCATTTCTTCATGGAAAGACATACGCCTGAATAACGTTTACGCGTGTCATTCGCCAGTTACCAGTCGAAATGCTCGAACGAGTCATTGAAAATTGGACTCAACGGACCATCTTAGACGTAGCCGCGGCCAACATTTGATAGACATAATCTTCAAGAAATTAATGCCAAAGAATGTTCTTTCAAATGATAATAAACATTCCCCATTCAATTAGAATTTTCTGTGTTTTTTTCTTAAAAAAGTAGAGAACCTCTATCTAATGCATTCTTTACTGATTATCCCAAAATGTACGCATTTAGATATAACTATTTTATATTGCTTACAATCAATCATAGTAACAAGTTAGAAAGTTCAGTCGGGTAAACCGACTTAAGAAATCCCTCCCAACAAATGAATTCATAAATTAATGTATTTTCTTGCTCTAATTAAATTATTATCAATTTAAATAGCATTTAATAACTTTAAAGTATGTTACTGGACTGTGGATCCTATAAAAGTATTACACTGAACATTCTAGTATTTGTGTGCACTGATATAAAAGTTATAAGCAGTTAAATTTTGGGCAAAATGGTACACATAGGTGGGAGGTACGAAAAGGGGATTACCGAAAACGCCCCATTTTAACTGGACTTTATGTACTATAAAACCATTACACTATGCAAAATTTCAAGCATTTGTCTGCACTGGTGTTAAAGTTATAAGCAGTTAACTTTTGGGGCAAAATGGTACATTTGCGTGGGAGGTACCAAAAGAAGCATGCAAATAACGCCCACTTTTTATTGGACTCTAGGCACTATAAAAGCATTACACTGCGCAAAATTTCAAGTATTTATATGGTCTGGTATTACATATATAAGCAGTGAAATTTTTGTACAAAAATGTTCCCTTTGTGTGGGAGGTAAGAAAAGGTGTGGCGACTCTTCGCCCATTTTTCTCAATGTTATAGCGACCTACTCGATTCTTTGAGTAGTCTACATATTGTTGTTTTTTGTAACTGTAAAAGGCCATATAGGCTCGGTTACTATGATGGAAAATAAATTAAATTAAAATTAAAATAAACTATAACTATGTGAGAAATTACAGATGAGTCGGATAAGTAGTATAGATGCTATTGGAGAACCAATATTTCACTAAATGTAAACATTTTG
This sequence comes from Eudasyphora cyanicolor, assembly GCA_963930755.1. NCBI lineage: Eukaryota > Metazoa > Arthropoda > Insecta > Diptera > Muscidae > Eudasyphora > Eudasyphora cyanicolor. The sequence goes on along the minus strand of OZ005736.1, from coordinate 177,103,149 downwards.
TGAGGTTGGTACTAGAAGTAGTGAACCAATATGGCCCATCTTCGAACTTAGCCTGAGATAGAAAAATATATTATCACGTATCAAATTTGAAGTCAACCCGTTACTTCTTTCGAGAGTTCTCGTGCGCTTCACCCAGACAGACAGACGGACGGACGGGCATTGCACAAATGACTTATAATATCCTAAAACGGATTTCCGCATAACACACTTAAGGTGTTACATCTTTGCCTCGTATCAAATTGTATATACCCTTCTTCCTGTAAAGTGAGGGGTTAGTTAAGAATAACAATTTTTAAAAATTGTATAATGGCACATCCACATGCGAACGTGTTTCCAGTCCATACAAATACTTAAAATATCATGGAGTGTAATGCCTTTACAATACCTATAGTCCCTTTTGGTACCTCCTAGGGTTCTATAATTCGACTTTCGACTAATCGATGAGTCGACTTTTTGGTACAAAAACGTCGAAATCGAATGTCGACTTTTGGTTTCTGAAAAAGTCTAAAAGTCGACTTTTCCATGTCGTGAACGAGTATTACCAAATTTATATTACATTTGGCTAAAATAATTAAAATAAAATTGTGGGTTAGAACAAAAACCTTTATTTAGTTGTATCAACACCAATATCGGACCAATTTAACTATTCAAAATAAGCGTGATAATATGAATACACAGTAATCGCATATGCCATAACAATAGAATTATTTTTTATAGTTATAAATATTTTGGTATATTAATACTGTAATAAAAAAAAAATATTAATAGTATTGGAGTTAATTTCGGCTTATCGCCACACAAATTCGGATCCAAATCTTTCTAAACGGTTAAAATAAGCTTACTTTTTAAGACCAATTGATTTGGACATGTTCCGTGAATATGTATGACATATTAAATGCGATGGACTTGACAAAAAAAATTGTTTTATTATTTCGGTTTTTTCTGTTTAATTATACCCTACACCACACTGTGGTACAGGGTATTATAAGTTTGTTTCACGGCAGATGTTTGTAACACCTGAAAATAACACAGCTAGACCCACCTTAAAGTATACCGTTTAGTCGTATAGAAGCTGTATTTTACATCCGATCGTTTTGAAATTTAGAATGGTAGAGTTTCTTGATCCATGAACCAACATTGCCGAATTTGAAGAAAAACGGTGAAGATTTAGCTATAGCTCCCATATATATGTTTCGTCCGATTTTGCTCTTTAGTCCTGTAGAAGCTATATTTTACATCCAATCATTTTGAAATTTAGAATGGTAGAGTTTCTTGATCCATGAACCAACACTACCGAATTTAAAGAAAATCGGTTAAGATTTACCTATAGCTCCCATATATATGTTCGTCCGATTTGGCCCTTTAGTTCTATAGAAGCTGTATTTTACATCCAATCGTTTTGAAATTTAGAATGGTAGAGTTTATTGATCCATGAACCAACACTACCGAATTTGAAGAAAATCGGTTAAGATTTAGCTATAGCTCCCATATAAATGTTTCGTCCGATTTGGCCCTTTAGTCCTGTAGAAACTGTATTTTACATCCAATCATTTTGAAATTTAGAATGGTAGAGTTTCTTGATCCATGAACAAACACTGCCGAATTTGAAGAAAATCAGTTAAGATTTAGCTCTTTAGATCCAATCGTTTTTATACCCTACACCACACTGTGGTACAGGGTATTATTTAAGTATAAAATGTCCCAAAAGTAAATTTATGTAAACAATTTATACATGAATTACAAAATTTATGTATCAGAGTTATTCAATATTACGAGCGTGGTGTAGGGTATTATATAGTCGGCACCGCCCGACTTTAGCCTTTCCTTACTGGTTTTTTTTTAACTTTTATGGAACGACCTGTGCGACTTTCTGATCACCTTATCATTATCAATTCTAATGTTTTCATATATCTTACTACAAATTAATGAAGAAAATTAGAAATATTCGTCGACTTTAATCGACTTTTTTATTCTAAAAAGTCGAAAAGTCGACTTCTTGATTTTTTCAAAAAGTCGAAATGTCGACATTTTGCCATAAGTATATAACCGTAGTACCTCCCACACAAATAGTTAAATATGGAAACATGGGACAAAATGGGTTAAATATGTTACAATGGAGCAAAAAGCGTAAATGGGCCAAAAATGGTCAAATATGTTGCAATAGAACAAAAAGGTGTTAAATATGATTCACTGGACCTAAAAGGGTTAAATATGGTACAGTGGGGTAACAGGCGTACATTTAGTACTGTGGGAAAAAAGTATCGATACTGGGAGAGAAAGGTAGCTCCTGGAATGTAAATATGAGATGAGAATTGTTTTTTTTTAAACGGGTTATAGCTAGTCTTGCTATATGTTGACGCAAAAAATTTATTCTTGAATAGTGTAATTTGAGAAAGAATACATTTATGAATCGTTGTAAAGATTTAATCTCCAAAACTATGTAAGTCGTGATTAATAGCAGCGATTCTATTAAACTGTTGTAGGCCATAAATAAAACTATCATTTTATTGGACCACCAATAGCTCCTCCATCTTTGCGTAGTGCATCACAAGAAATGTCCCAAACAAAGGAGCTGTGGTTGAAGCAGACAACAAATAAAAAATAACCATTAACTAAAGACAACACAGCGACAATTTAATTTCCTTTTAAAAATTATTGCTTCTTGACTCGGGTAACCAGGGCGTTGAAGGAGGAAGGCGGTGTTGGTATTGACTGACTTCGTTGGAATGACTTTGTTCTTCACTTCGATGGCTGGTGGTGGCCTTTATTGATTGTAGTTTTTTGCCGTTGTAACCATTATTGTTATTATTAAGTCGACAGTCATTGCCATTCAATTGCACAAAATAATAACTTTATTATTTCTTCAGCCAATTATGAAAAGAAAAATTAACAACAACAGTGGCAGCGACAAAATCTGCAGTGCCTGGAAGACAAACAACAAAAAAAGCACCAAAGAAGTGTTCATTCAAATACGAACGAACACAATGCCAATCGATTGTATTGAAAATGTTCAATATTTAATAATACGCCAACGAACGAACGAACAATGGCATCGATAAACAATGGAAACATAGGAAATATGACCTTCACTTTTATTTCGAAGAACAACAAAAAATGGCTTAAGAAATCCAAGTTTGATGTTTTTGCAAAAGCCATTTAAGAAAATGTAAGTAAATTGACAGTGAATAAGAACATTTTTATATATTAACGAATTTGTCAGAATTTACAAGATACTTATACATTCAAAATTTTGGTTATTTCTCAGATTTTTATGAGATCTCATTTATTAAATTCCTATATTTTAGATGGGTCAGAATTTTGTATATCAGTTTTTCCGTGAAAAATTACAATTTGTTTCGAATGATTGTGAGGGGATTTTTTAAGTACTTTTATTTAAATTCGGGAGCTGGAAACGTTTTATTTAAATTATAAGTAGCTTATGTAAAACTGTATGAAGGGCAAATGTTAGACATGGTACAATATGCAACAAAACTTTTGTCGAAGGGCTGTGCATAACATTTTCTAATGTAATATGGTGTACTAAACACGAACAAATTATAAAAAATTTTAATGTTGATTTTTTTTTTTAATTTTTTATTTTAATTATTTTTTAAATTCCGATTTTCTTTGAAATTGCCTTTAGTATTTGGACCCTATTTTGAGGTATAAGCTCGATAAAGCCAGTATGCCATCTACTTAAATGTGAAAGGAAATTATGAGGACTACACATGCTTAAAACTGTATGTATACTGTTAACTTTTTGTACAATAGGGTCCCTTTGTGTGGGAGGTACCAAAAGCGGCGTGGCCACTTCACCCAATTTTCTCAATAAACTATTACTATGTGTGGAATTACAGAGGATTCTGATAAGTAGTATAGAAAAATTTAACCCGTTGTGAGGGAGGTACTAGAATTAGTGGACCAATATGGCCCATCTTCGAACTTAGCCTGAGATAGAAGAACAAGAGTAATGTGAGTAATTTACTTTGTGAGTAATGTAATATATAACATTAAAATAATTAATCTGTCAATTTGTGTAAGAGGTACCAGAATAGGTTTAATAAATACACCTATTTTTCGGTAAACAGTAGATTCATTAAATACATTCTATTTTCTTCATACTGTGCTGAACTATAAGCGTTTATGTGCACTGGTATATTAACGTTACGAGCAATTCAATTTTGGTATGATTTGGTCATTTTGTGTGGGAGGTACAAAAAGGGGCGTGGTCATAACGCCCACTTTTCACAGGACTGTAGGCACTATAACGGCATTACACTGTACAACAAAACTATCCATTTGTGTGGGAGGTACCAAAAGGGGCTGTACAATAATGCCCGTTTTGACCGGACTATAGAAGATACGAAAACATAATTTAAGTATTTTTATGCACTTGTATTAAAGTTATACGCAGTTCAATTTTTATGCAAAATGATCCATTTGTGTGGGAGGTACCAAAATGGGCGTGGCAACTTCGGCCATTTTTCTCGAGGTGATAGCGACTAATAAAATAATACAATTTGTGGAATTTCGCAAGATCCTAATAAGTAGTATAGAAGTTATTAAAGAATCAATATTTCACTAAATGTTCACCCTTTGTGTGGGAGGTACCAGAAGGAGTGGACCAATATAGTCCATCTTCGAACTTAGCCGGAGATAGAAAAAAATATTACCGTATACCTAATTTGAAGTCAAGCGGTTCCTCCTTTGGACAGTTATCGTGCACACCAGCCAGCAGACAGACAGACGGACGGCCATTGCTCATTCGACTTAAAATGACCCAAAACGAATACCGCCGAATATACTTAGGGTCGTAGATCACTCCTTCGATGTGTTACACTTTTAGGCCATAGCAAATGATATATACATTCGTATAACTAAAGTGAGGGTATAACCAGTAAGGAAAGGCTAAAGTCGGGCGGTGCCGACTATATAATACCCTACACCACTCTCGTAATATTGAGTAACTCTGATATATAAATTTTGTAATTCATGTATAAATTGTTTACATAAATTTACTTTTGGGACATTTTATAGTTAAATAATACTCTGTACCACAGTGTGGTGTAGGGTATAAAAACGATTGGATCTATAGAGCCAAATCGGATAAAACATATATATGGGAGCCATAGCTAAATCTTTACCGATTTTCTTCAAATTCGGCAATGTTGGTTCATGAATCAAGAAACTCTACCATTCTAATTTTCAAAACGATTGGATGTAAAATACAGCTTTTATAGGACTAAAGGGCCAAATCGGACGAAACATATATATGGGAGCTATAGCTAAAACTTAACCGATTTTCTTCAAATTCGGTAGTGTTGGTTCATGGATCAAGAAACTCTACCATTCTAAATTTCAAAACGATTCGATGTAAAATGCAGCTTTTATAGGACTAAAGGGCCAAATCGGACGAAACATATATATGGGAGCTATAGCTAAATCTTAACCGATTTTCTTCAAATTCGGCAATGTTGGTTCATGGTTCAAGAAACTCTACCATTCTAAATTTCAAAACGATTGGATGTAAAATACAGCTTTTATAGGACTAAATGGCCAAATCGGACGAAACATATATATGGGAGCTATAGCTAAATCTTAACCGATTTTCTTAAAATTTGGTAGTGTTGGTTCATGGATCAAGAAACTCTACCACTCTAAATTTCAAAATGATTGGATGTAAAATACAGCTTCTATAGGACTAAAGAGCAAAATCGGACGAAACATATATATTGGAGCTATAGCTAAATCTTAACCGATTTTCTTCAAATTCGGCAATGTTGGTTCATGGATCAAGAAACTCTACCATTCTAAATTTCAAAACGATCGGATGTAAAACACAGCTTCTATAGGACTAAAGGCCAAATCGGACGAAAGATATATATGGGAGCTATATCTAAATCTGAACCGATTTCAACCAAATTCAATAGGGATCTTAACAGCCGCGAAATACTCTAAACTGCAAAATTTCAGAACGATCGGAGTGAAATTGCGACCTGTAGTCGACGAACAACTTTACATGGACAGACGGACGGACGGACGGACGGACGGACATCGTTAAATCGACTCAGCTAGTGATTCTGAGTCGATCGGTATACTTTAAGGTGGGTCTAGCTGTGTTATTTTCAGGTGTTACAAACATCTGCCGTGAAACAAACGTATAATACCCTGTACCACAGTGTGGTGTAGGGTATAAAAATACTAAAGTGAGGGTATAAATATTAGAAAAAATTAGATTTTTTTCCAAGACACGTTTTTGCTGGTACGAAAACAACCATGTCACACGGTTGTTAGATCTTACAATATTGTCAGGAAAATGGCGTAAGAACTTACAACCGTGTGAACTTAAAATGTTTGTCCTGCAACGTTGGCAGAAAAGTCTTCGTCAATTAATTGTAAGATGTGCGAAGTTAATGCCTGATCTGACAATGGCGCCATTGTCAGAGAAATATTTTATTGGCAAATACTGTTTATGAAATGTTTTTATAGGCAATTCTGCATATAAATATTTACAAAATGTAATGTAAATATATGTAATTGTATCGTTTTCTTGCAATCGTCTGAACTGTCAATTCACCTTTGCCTAACAATCTGTCATTGTCCGTACATTGGCATCACTTTAACAGGTTTTATAACGTTGTCCGAATTGACAACCGTACATAGCTTAAGAAATAGAAAAAAAATTGTGTGTTAAATTTTTTTGAAACCTGTCATCCTAACCAAGAAAACAATTCCTATTTGAAGAAAATCTATGGATATGGATAATTAAGAGAATTTCAACAAAATCCGATTTTTATACCGCCACTATTGTGAACAAGAGTATATATCAGACGCTGCGGGCAAAAGTGATGGGGTGACCTAAGAGAACCCAAGAATATTTGGCGAAAATCCGTTTTTGGCCATTCTAAGTAATTGAGCAATGTCCGTCTGTCTGTCTGGTTGATGCGCACGATATCCTTCGACAGGATTAACCGAATGACTTCAAATTTGGTATGTGTCAATATTTTTTATACCATACATCACACTGTAATATAGGGTATTATGACTTTGTGCATTTGTTTGTACCACCCAAAAGGAGAAGAGATAGGCCCATTGTTTATTATACCGATCGACTTGTAATCACTTTCTGAGTCGATTTAGCTAATGTTTGGCATATATGCACTGTATTAGCAACATTTTTGAACCGATTTGTACACAAATTGACAGAGAGTAGTCTCGTGATACACTTTGAGACAATACAAAATTTGGGGGAAATCGGTTCAGGTTTAGATATAGCCCCCATATATATGTTATCCCCGATTTGACATGTAAGCGCTGTAAAAACTGTATTTTATATCCGACCAGTACGAAATTCGGCAGAAAGAGGTTTCTTATTACATGAAGGAATACTGCCAAATTCGGAGAAAATCGGTTCAGATTTAGATATAGGCCCCATATACATATATGTTACCCCCGATTTGAAATTCAAGCGCTGTAGAAACTGTAGTTTATATCCGATCACAGCGAAATTCTACAGAAAGAGTTTTGTTATCACATCAAGGAATACTACCAAATTCGGAGAAAATCGGTTCAGATTTAGATATAGCCCCATTTATATGTTAACCCCGATTTGAAATTCAAGCGCTGTAGAAACTGTATTTTATATCCGATCACAGCGAAATTCGGCAGAACGAGGTTTCTTATTACATGAAGGAATACAGCCAAATTCGGAGAAAATCGGCTCAGATTTAGATATAGCCCCCATATATATGTTAGCCCCGATTTGACATCTAAGCGCTGTAGAGACTGTATTTTATATCCGATCGGTATGAATTTCGACAGAAAGTGGTTTCTATTTTACACGAAGTAGTATCCAGGGAAAATCGATTCAGATTTATATATAACCTCTATATATATGTTCCTCCTGATTTGGTTACAAAGCGCTATAGAAGTTGTACTTTACTTCCGATCATTACAAAATTCTCCAGAAAGATGTTCCTCAATTTAGGAACGAATATTGCTTAATTTAGCGATTATCGGTTCAGAATTGGTATATTCACATATATATGATTTTACCTATTTACCTATTATTCCAAATTATTATCGCAATGACCCTTATTACATTGTTAGGGAGGTGTAGGGTATTATATAGTCGGCCCCGCCCGACTTTCTGCCTTTCCTTACTTGTTTCTATCTCAGGCTAAAATCCAAGATTAACCATGTTGGTCCACTCCTTCGAGTAGCTCCCCCACGAAGGGTCAACAGTTATGATGTACTCATAACTTCTATACTGCTACTCTGAATCGTTCACAATTCCACAGATAGCAGTAGTTTATTTGTCGCTATCATCTTATACAAATGGATCATTTTGCACAAAAAGTTAACGTTTTATATCTTTGATTCCATTCCATAGAACGACTTGAAATTTTGCGAAGTGTAATACTCTTATTAAACCCTACAGTCCCGCAATGGGCGTTACTGCCACGCCCCAAAATTTGCACAAATAGTTAACGGCTTATAATTTTGATTCCAGTCGAATTTTGTGGTGTGCCTATAGTCCCGCAAAAAGTGGGCGTTATTGCCAGGCCCATTTCGGTACCTCCCATACAAATTGACTATTTTGGACAAAGATTCCTGCGCAAACAAATACTTGAAACTTAAACTTATACAGTGTAATTTATTTATAGAAACCACATCCTTTTTTAATAAATTGGGGTAATTGCCACGCCACTTTTGGTACCTCCAAAAACAAAATGGCAAAAATACAAAATATTTTTTATATTTCCCTTACTTTCACGATATGGATCATAACGTAAATATTTACCCATAGATTATTTTCATATAGGCATTGTGTTCGTCTTTAGGATGTTAGCTTTCAAAAATTGGAACAAACATTTTGTATGCAATTTATTTATATTTTTTTTAAGCTTTTTCGTGCCAGCAAAAAAGATTTTTTGGAAAATCTTATTTTTTCTAATTGTCTTAACGACAGTTACTAATCAGAAGAGAAGAGGAATTACAGAAACATAATCAACAACTCGTTTCGGAAGAACGCGTTTTTTCATTAATTTTGAGAGAACACAAATAAATGGCCCACAAAGGGGCCATTCTGTAAAAAATAGTAAACTGCTTTTAACCTTAATACAGGGTGTTTTTGGTAGACGTGTGGTTTTCAATCTGACAATACTTTTAAGCCCAGTTTGGTTTGCCATTTTATAATGAATAGACTTACTCCAGAACAACGTTTGCAAATAGTGCAAAAATTAAAAAACCAAAATAATGGTTCGACTCGCGCGACTAATCGCGACCCGCTTCCCATTTTCGCTCTACATAATCGCCCAGCAGAGTCGTTAATTCGAGCAACCATGGATCGGTTTAGCACCACGTTTACTCTAGTGAATAATGCGCATCCTCAGAAACGCCGTACAGTGCGCACCGAAGGCGCTATTGCTGCTGTGGAGCAGAGTATCGAAGAAGACCCGAATAAGTCCATCCGCCATCCGCCAAAATTGGAGCTGTGCCCATCCACTTTATGGAAGATTTTGCGGAAGGATCTTGCTTTGCGGTCTTACAAAATCTAACTCTTACAAGAATTGAATCCGGACGACCATCAAGATCCTAATAAGTAGTATAGAAGTTATTAAAGAATCAATATTTCACTAAATGTTCACCCTTTGTGTGGGAGGTACCAGAAGGAGTGGACCAATATAGTCCATCTTCGAACTTAGCCGGAGATAGAAAAAAATATTACCGTATACCTAATTTGAAGTCAAGCGGTTCCTCCTTTGGACAGTTATCGTGCACACCAGCCAGCAGACAGACAGACGGACGGCCATTGCTCATTCGACTTAAAATGACCCAAAACGAATACCGCCGAATATACTTAGGGTCGTAGATCACTCCTTCGATGTGTTACACTTTTAGGCCATAGCAAATGATATATACATTCGTATAACTAAAGTGAGGGTATAACCAGTAAGGAAAGGCTAAAGTCGGGCGGTGCCGACTATATAATACCCTACACCACTCTCGTAATATTGAGTAACTCTGATATATAAATTTTGTAATTCATGTATAAATTGTTTACATAAATTTACTTTTGGGACATTTTATAGTTAAATAATACTCTGTACCACAGTGTGGTGTAGGGTATAAAAACGATTGGATCTATAGAGCCAAATCGGATAAAACATATATATGGGAGCCATAGCTAAATCTTTACCGATTTTCTTCAAATTCGGCAATGTTGGTTCATGAATCAAGAAACTCTACCATTCTAATTTTCAAAACGATTGGATGTAAAATACAGCTTTTATAGGACTAAAGGGCCAAATCGGACGAAACATATATATGGGAGCTATAGCTAAAACTTAACCGATTTTCTTCAAATTCGGTAGTGTTGGTTCATGGATCAAGAAACTCTACCATTCTAAATTTCAAAACGATTCGATGTAAAATGCAGCTTTTATAGGACTAAAGGGCCAAATCGGACGAAACATATATATGGGAGCTATAGCTAAATCTTAACCGATTTTCTTCAAATTCGGCAATGTTGGTTCATGGTTCAAGAAACTCTACCATTCTAAATTTCAAAACGATTGGATGTAAAATACAGCTTTTATAGGACTAAATGGCCAAATCGGACGAAACATATATATGGGAGCTATAGCTAAATCTTAACCGATTTTCTTAAAATTTGGTAGTGTTGGTTCATGGATCAAGAAACTCTACCACTCTAAATTTCAAAATGATTGGATGTAAAATACAGCTTCTATAGGACTAAAGAGCAAAATCGGACGAAACATATATATTGGAGCTATAGCTAAATCTTAACCGATTTTCTTCAAATTCGGCAATGTTGGTTCATGGATCAAGAAACTCTACCATTCTAAATTTCAAAACGATCGGATGTAAAACACAGCTTCTATAGGACTAAAGGCCAAATCGGACGAAAGATATATATGGGAGCTATATCTAAATCTGAACCGATTTCAACCAAATTCAATAGGGATCTTAACAGCCGCGAAATACTCTAAACTGCAAAATTTCAGAACGATCGGAGTGAAATTGCGACCTGTAGTCGACGAACAACTTTACATGGACAGACGGACGGACGGACGGACGGACGGACATCGTTAAATCGACTCAGCTAGTGATTCTGAGTCGATCGGTATACTTTAAGGTGGGTCTAGCTGTGTTATTTTCAGGTGTTACAAACATCTGCCGTGAAACAAACGTATAATACCCTGTACCACAGTGTGGTGTAGGGTATAAAAATACTAAAGTGAGGGTATAAATATTAGAAAAAATTAGATTTTTTTCCAAGACACGTTTTTGCTGGTACGAAAACAACCATGTCACACGGTTGTTAGATCTTACAGTATTGTCAGGAAAATGGCGTAAGAACTTACAACCGTGTGAACTTAAAATGTTTGTCCTGCAACGTTGGCAGAAAAGTCTTCGTCAATTAATTGTAAGATGTGCGAAGTTAATGCCTGATCTGACAATGGCGCCATTGTCAGAGAAATATTTTATTGGCAAATACTGTTTATGAAATGTTTTTATAGGCAATTCTGCATATAAATATTTACAAAATGTAATGTAAATATATGTAATTGTATCGTTTTCTTGCAATCGTCTGAACTGTCAATTCACCTTTGCCTAACAATCTGTCATTGTCCGTACATTGGCATCACTTTAACAGGTTTTATAACGTTGTCCGAATTGACAACCGTACATAGCTTAAGAAATAGAAAAAAAATTGTGTGTTAAATTTTTTTGAAACCTGTCATCCTAACCAAGAAAACAATTCCTATTTGAAGAAAATCTATGGATATGGATAATTAAGAGAATTTCAACAAAATCCGATTTTTATACCGCCACTATTGTGAACAAGAGTATATATCAGACGCTGCGGGCAAAAGTGATGGGGTGACCTAAGAGAACCCAAGAATATTTGGCGAAAATCCGTTTTTGGCCATTCTAAGTAATTGAGCAATGTCCGTCTGTCTGTCTGGTTGATGCGCACGATATCCTTCGACAGGATTAACCGAATGACTTCAAATTTGGTATGTGTCAATATTTTTTATACCATACATCACACTGTAATATAGGGTATTATGACTTTGTGCATTTGTTTGTACCACCCAAAAGGAGAAGAGATAGGCCCATTGTTTATTATACCGATCGACTTGTAATCACTTTCTGAGTCGATTTAGCTAATGTTTGGCATATATGCACTGTATTAGCAACATTTTTGAACCGATTTGTACACAAATTGACAGAGAGTAGTCTCGTGATACACTTTGAGACAATACAAAATTTGGGGGAAATCGGTTCAGGTTTAGATATAGCCCCCATATATATGTTATCCCCGATTTGACATGTAAGCGCTGTAAAAACTGTATTTTATATCCGACCAGTACGAAATTCGGCAGAAAGAGGTTTCTTATTACATGAAGGAATACTGCCAAATTCGGAGAAAATCGGTTCAGATTTAGATATAGGCCCCATATACATATATGTTACCCCCGATTTGAAATTCAAGCGCTGTAGAAACTGTAGTTTATATCCGATCACAGCGAAATTCTACAGAAAGAGTTTTGTTATCACATCAAGGAATACTACCAAATTCGGAGAAAATCGGTTCAGATTTAGATATAGCCCCATTTATATGTTAACCCCGATTTGAAATTCAAGCGCTGTAGAAACTGTATTTTATATCCGATCACAGCGAAATTCGGCAGAACGAGGTTTCTTATTACATGAAGGAATACAGCCAAATTCGGAGAAAATCGGCTCAGATTTAGATATAGCCCCCATATATATGTTAGCCCCGATTTGACATCTAAGCGCTGTAGAGACTGTATTTTATATCCGATCGGTATGAATTTCGACAGAAAGTGGTTTCTATTTTACACGAAGTAGTATCCAGGGAAAATCGATTCAGATTTATATATAACCTCTATATATATGTTCCTCCTGATTTGGTTACAAAGCGCTATAGAAGTTGTACTTTACTTCCGATCATTACAAAATTCTCCAGAAAGATGTTCCTCAATTTAGGAACGAATATTGCTTAATTTAGCGATTATCGGTTCAGAATTGGTATATTCACATATATATGATTTTACCTATTTACCTATTATTCCAAATTATTATCGCAATGACCCTTATTACATTGTTAGGGAGGTGTAGGGTATTATATAGTCGGCCCCGCCCGACTTTCTGCCTTTCCTTACTTGTTTCTATCTCAGGCTAAAATCCAAGATTAACCATGTTGGTCCACTCCTTCGAGTAGCTCCCCCACGAAGGGTCAACAGTTATGATGTACTCATAACTTCTATACTGCTACTCTGAATCGTTCACAATTCCACAGATAGCAGTAGTTTATTTGTCGCTATCATCTTATACAAATGGATCATTTTGCACAAAAAGTTAACGTTTTATATCTTTGATTCCATTCCATAGAACGACTTGAAATTTTGCGAAGTGTAATACTCTTATTAAACCCTACAGTCCCGCAATGGGCGTTACTGCCACGCCCCAAAATTTGCACAAATAGTTAACGGCTTATAATTTTGATTCCAGTCGAATTTTGTGGTGTGCCTATAGTCCCGCAAAAAGTGGGCGTTATTGCCAGGCCCATTTCGGTACCTCCCATACAAATTGACTATTTTGGACAAAGATTCCTGCGCAAACAAATACTTGAAACTTAAACTTATACAGTGTAATTTATTTATAGAAACCACATCCTTTTTTAATAAATTGGGGTAATTGCCACGCCACTTTTGGTACCTCCAAAAACAAAATGGCAAAAATACAAAATATTTTTTATATTTCCCTTACTTTCACGATATGGATCATAACGTAAATATTTACCCATAGATTATTTTCATATAGGCATTGTGTTCGTCTTTAGGATGTTAGCTTTCAAAAATTGGAACAAACATTTTGTATGCAATTTATTTATATTTTTTTTAAGCTTTTTCGTGCCAGCAAAAAAGATTTTTTGGAAAATCTTATTTTTTCTAATTGTCTTAACGACAGTTACTAATCAGAAGAGAAGAGGAATTACAGAAACATAATCAACAACTCGTTTCGGAAGAACGCGTTTTTTCATTAATTTTGAGAGAACACAAATAAATGGCCCACAAAGGGGCCATTCTGTAAAAAATAGTAAACTGCTTTTAACCTTAATACAGGGTGTTTTTGGTAGACGTGTGGTTTTCAATCTGACAATACTTTTAAGCCCAGTTTGGTTTGCCATTTTATAATGAATAGACTTACTCCAGAACAACGTTTGCAAATAGTGCAAAAATTAAAAAACCAAAATAATGGTTCGACTCGCGCGACTAATCGCGACCCGCTTCCCATTTTCGCTCTACATAATCGCCCAGCAGAGTCGTTAATTCGAGCAACCATGGATCGGTTTAGCACCACGTTTACTCTAGTGAATAATGCGCATCCTCAGAAACGCCGTACAGTGCGCACCGAAGGCGCTATTGCTGCTGTGGAGCAGAGTATCGAAGAAGACCCGAATAAGTCCATCCGCCATCCGCCAAAATTGGAGCTGTGCCCATCCACTTTATGGAAGATTTTGCGGAAGGATCTTGCTTTGCGGTCTTACAAAATCTAACTCTTACAAGAATTGAATCCGGACGACCATCAAGATCCTAATAAGTAGTATAGAAGTTATTAAAGAATCAATATTTCACTAAATGTTCACCCTTTGTGTGGGAGGTACCAGAAGGAGTGGACCAATATAGTCCATCTTCGAACTTAGCCGGAGATAGAAAAAAATATTACCGTATACCTAATTTGAAGTCAAGCGGTTCCTCCTTTGGACAGTTATCGTGCACACCAGCCAGCAGACAGACAGACGGACGGCCATTGCTCATTCGACTTAAAATGACCCAAAACGAATACCGCCGAATATACTTAGGGTCGTAGATCACTCCTTCGATGTGTTACACTTTTAGGCCATAGCAAATGATATATACATTCGTATAACTAAAGTGAGGGTATAACCAGTAAGGAAAGGCTAAAGTCGGGCGGTGCCGACTATATAATACCCTACACCACTCTCGTAATATTGAGTAACTCTGATATATAAATTTTGTAATTCATGTATAAATTGTTTACATAAATTTACTTTTGGGACATTTTATAGTTAAATAATACTCTGTACCACAGTGTGGTGTAGGGTATAAAAACGATTGGATCTATAGAGCCAAATCGGATAAAACATATATATGGGAGCCATAGCTAAATCTTTACCGATTTTCTTCAAATTCGGCAATGTTGGTTCATGAATCAAGAAACTCTACCATTCTAATTTTCAAAACGATTGGATGTAAAATACAGCTTTTATAGGACTAAAGGGCCAAATCGGACGAAACATATATATGGGAGCTATAGCTAAAACTTAACCGATTTTCTTCAAATTCGGTAGTGTTGGTTCATGGATCAAGAAACTCTACCATTCTAAATTTCAAAACGATTCGATGTAAAATGCAGCTTTTATAGGACTAAAGGGCCAAATCGGACGAAACATATATATGGGAGCTATAGCTAAATCTTAACCGATTTTCTTCAAATTCGGCAATGTTGGTTCATGGTTCAAGAAACTCTACCATTCTAAATTTCAAAACGATTGGATGTAAAATACAGCTTTTATAGGACTAAATGGCCAAATCGGACGAAACATATATATGGGAGCTATAGCTAAATCTTAACCGATTTTCTTAAAATTTGGTAGTGTTGGTTCATGGATCAAGAAACTCTACCACTCTAAATTTCAAAATGATTGGATGTAAAATACAGCTTCTATAGGACTAAAGAGCAAAATCGGACGAAACATATATATTGGAGCTATAGCTAAATCTTAACCGATTTTCTTCAAATTCGGCAATGTTGGTTCATGGATCAAGAAACTCTACCATTCTAAATTTCAAAACGATCGGATGTAAAACACAGCTTCTATAGGACTAAAGGCCAAATCGGACGAAAGATATATATGGGAGCTATATCTAAATCTGAACCGATTTCAACCAAATTCAATAGGGATCTTAACAGCCGCGAAATACTCTAAACTGCAAAATTTCAGAACGATCGGAGTGAAATTGCGACCTGTAGTCGACGAACAACTTTACATGGACAGACGGACGGACGGACGGACGGACGGACATCGTTAAATCGACTCAGCTAGTGATTCTGAGTCGATCGGTATACTTTAAGGTGGGTCTAGCTGTGTTATTTTCAGGTGTTACAAACATCTGCCGTGAAACAAACGTATAATACCCTGTACCACAGTGTGGTGTAGGGTATAAAAATACTAAAGTGAGGGTATAAATATTAGAAAAAATTAGATTTTTTTCCAAGACACGTTTTTGCTGGTACGAAAACAACCATGTCACACGGTTGTTAGATCTTACAATATTGTCAGGAAAATGGCGTAAGAACTTACAACCGTGTGAACTTAAAATGTTTGTCCTGCAACGTTGGCAGAAAAGTCTTCGTCAATTAATTGTAAGATGTGCGAAGTTAATGCCTGATCTGACAATGGCGCCATTGTCAGAGAAATATTTTATTGGCAAATACTGTTTATGAAATGTTTTTATAGGCAATTCTGCATATAAATATTTACAAAATGTAATGTAAATATATGTAATTGTATCGTTTTCTTGCAATCGTCTGAACTGTCAATTCACCTTTGCCTAACAATCTGTCATTGTCCGTACATTGGCATCACTTTAACAGGTTTTATAACGTTGTCCGAATTGACAACCGTACATAGCTTAAGAAATAGAAAAAAAATTGTGTGTTAAATTTTTTTGAAACCTGTCATCCTAACCAAGAAAACAATTCCTATTTGAAGAAAATCTATGGATATGGATAATTAAGAGAATTTCAACAAAATCCGATTTTTATACCGCCACTATTGTGAACAAGAGTATATATCAGACGCTGCGGGCAAAAGTGATGGGGTGACCTAAGAGAACCCAAGAATATTTGGCGAAAATCCGTTTTTGGCCATTCTAAGTAATTGAGCAATGTCCGTCTGTCTGTCTGGTTGATGCGCACGATATCCTTCGACAGGATTAACCGAATGACTTCAAATTTGGTATGTGTCAATATTTTTTATACCATACATCACACTGTAATATAGGGTATTATGACTTTGTGCATTTGTTTGTACCACCCAAAAGGAGAAGAGATAGGCCCATTGTTTATTATACCGATCGACTTGTAATCACTTTCTGAGTCGATTTAGCTAATGTTTGGCATATATGCACTGTATTAGCAACATTTTTGAACCGATTTGTACACAAATTGACAGAGAGTAGTCTCGTGATACACTTTGAGACAATACAAAATTTGGGGGAAATCGGTTCAGGTTTAGATATAGCCCCCATATATATGTTATCCCCGATTTGACATGTAAGCGCTGTAAAAACTGTATTTTATATCCGACCAGTACGAAATTCGGCAGAAAGAGGTTTCTTATTACATGAAGGAATACTGCCAAATTCGGAGAAAATCGGTTCAGATTTAGATATAGGCCCCATATACATATATGTTACCCCCGATTTGAAATTCAAGCGCTGTAGAAACTGTAGTTTATATCCGATCACAGCGAAATTCTACAGAAAGAGTTTTGTTATCACATCAAGGAATACTACCAAATTCGGAGAAAATCGGTTCAGATTTAGATATAGCCCCATTTATATGTTAACCCCGATTTGAAATTCAAGCGCTGTAGAAACTGTATTTTATATCCGATCACAGCGAAATTCGGCAGAACGAGGTTTCTTATTACATGAAGGAATACAGCCAAATTCGGAGAAAATCGGCTCAGATTTAGATATAGCCCCCATATATATGTTAGCCCCGATTTGACATCTAAGCGCTGTAGAGACTGTATTTTATATCCGATCGGTATGAATTTCGACAGAAAGTGGTTTCTATTTTACACGAAGTAGTATCCAGGGAAAATCGATTCAGATTTATATATAACCTCTATATATATGTTCCTCCTGATTTGGTTACAAAGCGCTATAGAAGTTGTACTTTACTTCCGATCATTACAAAATTCTCCAGAAAGATGTTCCTCAATTTAGGAACGAATATTGCTTAATTTAGCGATTATCGGTTCAGAATTGGTATATTCACATATATATGATTTTACCTATTTACCTATTATTCCAAATTATTATCGCAATGACCCTTATTACATTGTTAGGGAGGTGTAGGGTATTATATAGTCGGCCCCGCCCGACTTTCTGCCTTTCCTTACTTGTTTCTATCTCAGGCTAAAATCCAAGATTAACCATGTTGGTCCACTCCTTCGAGTAGCTCCCCCACGAAGGGTCAACAGTTATGATGTACTCATAACTTCTATACTGCTACTCTGAATCGTTCACAATTCCACAGATAGCAGTAGTTTATTTGTCGCTATCATCTTATACAAATGGATCATTTTGCACAAAAAGTTAACGTTTTATATCTTTGATTCCATTCCATAGAACGACTTGAAATTTTGCGAAGTGTAATACTCTTATTAAACCCTACAGTCCCGCAATGGGCGTTACTGCCACGCCCCAAAATTTGCACAAATAGTTAACGGCTTATAATTTTGATTCCAGTCGAATTTTGTGGTGTGCCTATAGTCCCGCAAAAAGTGGGCGTTATTGCCAGGCCCATTTCGGTACCTCCCATACAAATTGACTATTTTGGACAAAGATTCCTGCGCAAACAAATACTTGAAACTTAAACTTATACAGTGTAATTTATTTATAGAAACCACATCCTTTTTTAATAAATTGGGGTAATTGCCACGCCACTTTTGGTACCTCCAAAAACAAAATGGCAAAAATACAAAATATTTTTTATATTTCCCTTACTTTCACGATATGGATCATAACGTAAATATTTACCCATAGATTATTTTCATATAGGCATTGTGTTCGTCTTTAGGATGTTAGCTTTCAAAAATTGGAACAAACATTTTGTATGCAATTTATTTATATTTTTTTTAAGCTTTTTCGTGCCAGCAAAAAAGATTTTTTGGAAAATCTTATTTTTTCTAATTGTCTTAACGACAGTTACTAATCAGAAGAGAAGAGGAATTACAGAAACATAATCAACAACTCGTTTCGGAAGAACGCGTTTTTTCATTAATTTTGAGAGAACACAAATAAATGGCCCACAAAGGGGCCATTCTGTAAAAAATAGTAAACTGCTTTTAACCTTAATACAGGGTGTTTTTGGTAGACGTGTGGTTTTCAATCTGACAATACTTTTAAGCCCAGTTTGGTTTGCCATTTTATAATGAATAGACTTACTCCAGAACAACGTTTGCAAATAGTGCAAAAATTAAAAAACCAAAATAATGGTTCGACTCGCGCGACTAATCGCGACCCGCTTCCCATTTTCGCTCTACATAATCGCCCAGCAGAGTCGTTAATTCGAGCAACCATGGATCGGTTTAGCACCACGTTTACTCTAGTGAATAATGCGCATCCTCAGAAACGCCGTACAGTGCGCACCGAAGGCGCTATTGCTGCTGTGGAGCAGAGTATCGAAGAAGACCCGAATAAGTCCATCCGCCATCCGCCAAAATTGGAGCTGTGCCCATCCACTTTATGGAAGATTTTGCGGAAGGATCTTGCTTTGCGGTCTTACAAAATCTAACTCTTACAAGAATTGAATCCGGACGACCATCAAGCGGGTCGCACGTTCAGTGAATGGGCCCAAAACGAGATGGCCACCGATCCAGATTTTCACAAGAAAATTTTGTTCTCCGATGAAGTTCACTTTTGAATGAATGAGTACTTTAATAAACAAAATTGTCCCATTTGGAGCAATGATAATTCACAAGCCATTCTTCAGACTCCGTTGTATCGACAAAAAGTCACAGTTTGTTGTGCTCTATGGGCAGAGGGA
This sequence comes from Eudasyphora cyanicolor, assembly GCA_963930755.1. Lineage (NCBI taxonomy): Eukaryota > Metazoa > Arthropoda > Insecta > Diptera > Muscidae > Eudasyphora > Eudasyphora cyanicolor. The sequence goes on along the minus strand of OZ005736.1, from coordinate 177,083,223 downwards.
ATCATTGGTCCATATTTCTTAAAAAACAAGTAAGAAAGTTTCAGTCGGGTAAACCGACTAAGGTATACCCTCACTTTGTGAGTAATGTAATATTGAATATTACTCGAATTATTCCGTCAATTTGTGCGGGAGGTACCGGAAGGGGTTTATCAAATACACCTTTTTTTCGCTGAACATTAGATACTTTAAATTCATTGCACTGTACCGACTTATAAGAATTTATGTGCACTGGTATAAACGTTACGAGATATTAAATTGTGTTATGATTTGGGCATTTTGTGTGGGAGGTACAAAAAGGGGCGTGGCAATAACGCCCATTTTTCACAGGGCTATAGACACTATAAAAACATTACACTGTACAAAATTTCAAGTATTTTTATACACTGGTTTTAATGTTATAAGCTGTTAACTTTTGGTGCAAAAAGGTACCTTTGTGTGGGAGGTACCAAAAGGGGCGTGGCTACAACACCCATTTTTCCCTGGACTGTAGGAAATATAAAAGCATAATACTGTACAAAATTTCAAGTATTTTTATACACGGTTATTAATGTTATAAGCTGTTAACTTTTGGTGCAAAATGGTGCATTTGTGTGGGAGGTACCAAAAGGGACGTGGCGACTTCGCACATTTTTCTCGAGTTGGTAGCGACCAATAATCTAATACTATGTGTGGAATTTCAAAAGATTCGAATAAGTAGTATATCAGTTATTAAAGAATCAATATTTCACAACATTTTAACCCTTTGTGGGGAAGGTACTAGAAGGAGTGGACCAATATGACCCATCTTCGAACTTAGCCGGAGATAGAAAAAAATATTACCACATACCAAATGTGAGGTCAATCTGTTACTCCTTTCGAGAGTTATCGTGCGCACCAGCCAGCAGACAGACAGACAGACGCACGGACATTGCTCATTCGACTTAAAATGACCCAAAACGGATTTCCTCCGAACATACTTGGGGACTTAGGACACTCCTTCGACGTGTTACACTTTTTCCGTAGCAAATGATATATACCCTCGTCACACTAAAGTGAGGGTATAATTAAAGGCCCAGTTAGGCAAACTTAACCGTAACGCCCCCGTAGCGTAACGAATCAGCTGATTCAATCTGTCATATGGAAATCAGTGTAAACGATTAGCCAACGAAAACGAAACGTAAACGGACGGCTGAATCTGTTGAAATCAGAATTGGACTTTCCGTTTACGTACAATTTGACAACAGCTGATACTACATGTTGTTTACAATTACAATTGTATGTTCACCGAGAAAAGTAAAGAAAATAATTTATTAATTATTTGTTGTTTAAAAGTGCAAATAAACATGAAAGACGAATATTTGATTTCTTTGGTGCAGTCGCACTAGTATTTATACAATAACTATAATCCAGCATATAGGATATCTGAAAAAAAGCGAGAAGCTTGGAGCAAATTGGCAAGGAGCTGGGCGTTACAGGTGAGTTTTATGAAGATCGCGGCTGACTCCATTAAAAATTAAATTTATAATCTGCTTCAGGATTCTTTTGACGACAGTACGAGACAATCATTGCGCCAATCTTCTTCATTGTGGGTTAAGTTGACAGCAATATAAGCGTCTCTACAAACGTGGACTTATTTATAGAGATTGGATTGGATTTGGCTGAAGAGGGACTTCAATGGAAATAGACATAAGTAAAAGCATTAATAAAACACAGAATATTTAAGATATAGAGTTCAAATTTATTCCAGGTGTAGTGCAAATGTTACATTTTAAGAATGAAATTCAATTTCGGTCAAATGACCACCACGAGCCCGTCAACAGCGACATTTCGACCGGAACGACGGCAATTTCGCGTTGGATGTTGTCTCTGAGCTCGTCTATAGTTGTTGACTTAGACCAAGGATATTCCTCAGGGGAAACGCCGCCAATAAAAAAATGAGGAAAGGCTTCAGAGGATGCTGACGATAATGGTTTACTAGGAGGTACAGGTACTGATTGGCCAAACGGAGAGTACTGGAATATGGCTGTATTTAATTTAAATTAAGCAATGGAAATTGTTTGTATTAAAATAGATTATAGTTAAATAGAAGTTTAATGGACATACCCCCATCGTCATAACTTCCAACATTAACTGATATGAATGTATAGTTAGCATCGCAGATTCCCACACAATTCGGCATATCCCACATTCGTTGAAAATCATTGGCAATGTGTTTGTACTGCTGTGTAGTTTGTTCACTTAAATAAATCGGCGAAAGCAAGCGCCACAAAACTTCACTGTATTCTAAAACAATATTTCGCATTGTTGTTTTCCCCAGCCTGTGACGCAATCGATTGTATGGAACAACCGTGACACAAATATCTAAAATTTTAAAGAATAGAATGTTAATATTTCCCAACTTGGAATCATAGGATAAAGCAATATTTGACATACAGTGGTGTTATTGCTAATCTCTTTGCCGGTCTAATCCGTTGCTTTGGCGTAGTTAACTCAGTCATTGTTTATAGGACGTCCGCCCAATCTTCTTATCCGACGATATTTTCTTGATTTACTTTAATTGTAAATTCTGCACAGATTTAAAAAACACATATTTATAAACAATCTTTTTAACTTCATTTTTAATAAACCTAAACAAAAAGAAATCGCGGTTTTTTTGTTTACTTATGTGTTGTTGTTGTCAGAACATATGACTCGTTATCTCAACGTTGGCTAATCGCTCAAACGGGCAACGTTACGGCAACGGTAAAGATAAATTACGGTTACGTATGCCTAACCCGGCCTTAAGCCAGTCATAATGTTACAGTCTATGGGAGACGCTATAGAGCCACGATTAATGACTTTTTCGTTATTGAATTGGTGGATGTTGATGTGGACGACCTATGGTTCCAACAAGACGACATGTCATACAGCCAACGAAACCATAAATTTATTGAAGGAAACTTTTGGTGAGCGCATTATCTCGCATCGTGGGCCTGTGGCGTGGCCTCCAAGATTTAACATCGTTATTTAACACCGCTGGACTATATTTTGTGGGGTTATGTGAAGTCACTTGTCTACGCAGATAGGCCCGACACGATTGACGCCGTGGAAAAGAATATTCGTCGCGTTATTGCTGACATACAGCCCCAAATGCTGCAAAATGTGGTCGAAAATTGGGGCCCTCGGCTTTATTCGAGCCAGCCGCGGCGGCCATTTGCCCGAAATCATTTTTAAAACATAATGGCAAACCCTTTTCGTTATAATAAAGCTAAATTCTTGGCCATAACATTAAATTACATGCGTTTTATTTCTTCTTGAAAACCTCACTTCTAAAAAAACAACCTTTATATGGTTAAAATTTTGTGCAGTTTAAAGTACTAAAAGTCCGGTAGAAAAGAGGCTATTGCCACGGCATTTAAATGTTTTAATATTTGGTATTTTAGACAACATTTCCAATGGCTATAGACTGGCAATGAATAATTTATTTCAACTTTCTGAGATCTCCTACCCGAGATACCATTACTCACAAAGTGAGGGTATATCTTATTCGGCTTACCCGACTGAAATTTTCTTACTTGTTTTTAATTTTTAAAATTGCAATGCTCCATAAAAATTAAACAAAAATCTTTATAAAGTGGTACGTTTTTTGAGTTTATCAAGAAACGATCTGTAAATTTTTGCCTAGACAAATTCAGAGGTTGATATTAACCTCTAATTTCTGATCATGGATGATATACTTATGTACGAGTATGTATTACGATTCTATGTATTTTTCATTGCAATTAATTAAATAGTCGAACACAGATGAAGATATACATGTACATATTTTTTACAAGTGAACATTCAATTCATTTTTTCTGTATTATCTGTACGGTCTGGTATCACTGTGCTTTGTTCTATCTACACCAGATTTTATTTATTTATATTGCAATAATGGTACTAATGAACACGTTCATACATATTGTTATTGTTAAACTTTATTGGATTTAAATAACTTAATAATAACACAAAAATATGACCTAAATTGTAGAGTATGAAAAGAAAAACGAACAAAAAAGAAAGAACTAAATTTTAAATGGAATTTGAGATTCAATAAAATGAACTGTTTATGGGGATTATAGTGGAATCACTCAGCTGAGCTCAGTTGGCTAAATGAATTGGTTTTATATCCGTTTTTTCTCTATGTTTGGAAAATATTTGGGCGCTACACTAGACAGTGGTACATATTAGTTACACGTGGCAAAATCGTCTTTTTTGATATGTTTGATTTAGGGATGTAACGAAAGTGACTTTAGCGAAAGCGAATATTGAAATATATATATCTTGCGAATGCGAAAGCGAATAGTAAAATAAGCATTTTTGCGAAAGCGAACCCTTTAGTACAAACAAATTTAAGGAACTGAACTGATACTTTTCCAGGATATTCAAGTATTAAGAATGTTTTCCATATTTTTACCTCCTGTTACCACAAGGACAAACATATTTTTTCAACTGTTTTGAAGAGAAGTGGCAGAGGTTTTCATTGGTATTAATATCTTCAAATTGTGTGAAGGGAATAAGGAGTTTTAACACTTTTAACAAGTGGAAGCGAATACTGAAATATATTTTTGCGAAAGCGAATAATCCAAAGATGGTTTTTGCGAATGCGAAAGCGAATGTTAAAATGATGCGAATAATTCGCGTTCGCATATGCGAATGTATGCATTACAACAAAGTATATTTGAAAAACTTGTTTTCTCACAAAAAATGTAGGTTTATATACAAATAATATTATTGCTCTGGATTATCTCCAAATACATTTTGTTTAAAAAAATAGATTTTTCGAATTTCATTTTTAATTTGTCATTAATTTCAAGTAGTACCTTACGATTTAAGATGGCATACGTGGCAATAACATTTGTTATACCCCCACTTTAGTGTATATATCATTTGCTTATAATATTAATACGAGAGCATACAAATACTTGAAATTGTTTACAGTGTAACGCTTTTATAGTACCTATAGCCCTGTAAAAACTGGGCGTTATCACCACGCCCGTTTTGGTACCTCCAACACAAAATGAACAAATCATACCAAAATTGAATAGCTCGTAATGTTAATATGCATATAGTGCACACAAACGCTTATAGTGCACATAATTCGGCACAGTGCAACTTTTTTAAAGAATCGAAAGTTTATCGAACAATAGGTGTGTTTGTTAAACCCCTTCTGGTACCTCACACATGACATCGCGTTTTCGAGATATTTAGCCACAAAGTTTGTTGGGCAAACAAAGAGATATGTTAATTTAAACAAAATTTTAGTATAGAAAACTACGGAATAGATATTGCATGTCAAAGAATAAAAGAAAGGAGATACTTCAAGAAGTATTTTTCCCACAACACCCGATATCTCCTGATGATGTATTCGACATAAAGATTCCTTGTATCGAATGGAGGAATCGAATTGTTGAAAGATAACTTATAAATACGATACATTTAAAAAATCATTAGGTTGCCATAAAAGTGTATTGTGGGGGCCTATAGTGATTTTTTACAAGGAATTGATAAGTCATTATTTTTGAAGTTGTATTTTCAGGAGTAAGGGGGTGAATGGGTGTTTTAGAAGAAATGCCTCATGATGTGTATCCTTTCTTTCGTTCCTTGACACGGTACTTTTATTCTGAAGGTTTCTATACTAAAATTGTTCCTGAATTTAATAACTCTTCCTTTACCCAGCAAAATATGTGGATAAATACGATATAATTAAAAAACCACTTCGTTGTCATTAAAGTGTATTGTGGGGACTTTTATTGATTTTTTACAAGGACTATTTTTGTCGAATACATTACCCAAAAAATCCATCGATTTCTATGACTTTTGATATATCATTATTTTTGGAGGGAGTTTTTCGGGGACATGGTGATGAGAGGGACAATCGGGTGTTTTGAGAGAAATACTTCTGGAAGTGTCTCCTGAGTTTTATTCTTTTACAGGGAACATATATTTCGAAAATTGTGTTTGAGTTTACTAACCTCTTTGTTAGGTTTAGGTAAGGGTGGCAGCCGTAATTTTTTTTACAAGCTCACATAGGCCAGTTTAGGTCCCCAGTGTTACCACGGGCTGAAATGCCCCTCACCGAAACCTACCTGTTTGATATACAATTTTATCGATAGTACGAATATCGGTACTGGAAAGATCTGTTTGGCTGCCTAGAAAAGCCGACTCCAGTATGTCCAATCATCGTTTAATCAGAGCGGGACACTCGCATAGCAAGTGCCCAATGCTCTCCACTTCTTCCTCATATCCACAGCTTCTGCAGAAGTCATTAGAGTCAATACCCAATCTTTTGGCGTGTTCGCCGATCAAGCAGTGTCCCGTCAGAACTGATACTAACGTAGACAATCTTTGCCTCTTTGGTGCGAGGAGATATTTTGATCTTCTCAGGTCATACCTTGGCCAGATTTGTCTAGCTACCCTGCAGGTGCCGATTTCTGTCCATCTTTCGTTGGACTGGCTGATTGCCTCTTGCGTAAGCCAATGCTTGCACGTGGATAGTGGCGCACCAATATATGCAAATTCTTCGAGAATTTGTAATGTCGTCCCTTTCCTAGCAAGTTCATCGGCTTTGCAGTTCCCGAGGGCTGTTTGTGAATTTAGGGATGTTGTGCTCTCAAGTTCGGGCAGGGCTGATTCTGTAGACTTCCCCTTATTGTAAACATGTTGGTTCACCGACAGGAGTTTTGTATCCCGGTTTTCCCTAATGAAATAATCTAAAAGACTTTCCAGATAAACAATACAATAAAAGCATTAGACTTCACAAAATTTGACTGGAATCAAAGTTATTAGGTTTTGGTTAAAAATGTTCCATTTGTATGGAAGCTACCAAAATGGGCGTGGAAACTTAGCCCAGTGTTCTCAAGATGACAACGGCCAAGAAACTAATACTATGTGTGTAATTGTGAAAGATTCTGTGTAGTAGTATAGAAGTTATGAGATAATCAATATTTCATAAAGTTGTGGCCTTCCCCTTCGTGGAGGAGGTACTCGAAGGAGTGTAACAGCAAAGTCCATCTTTGTTCATAGCATGAGATAGAAAATTATATTGACACATACTAAATTTGAAGTCAATCGGGTAATCTTGTCGAAAGTTATCGTGCGCACCAACCAGACAGACTGGCGGACAGGCAGACAGACATTGCTCAAATGACCTAAAATGGGCCAAAACGGATTTGCGCTAAGTATTCTTGGAGTCTCTTAGATCATCCATCGATGTGTTACACTTTTGGCCCGCAGTATCTGATATACGTATATGTTCTTGTTCACAATAGTGCATATGTTGAAATTCTTTTATTTATACCAAAAGTGATATAATTCCTAATTATACCCTACACCACACTGTGGTACAGGGTATTATAAGTTTGTTTCACGGCAGATGTTTGTAACACCTGAAAATAACACAGCTAGACCCACCTTAAAGTATACCGATCGACTCAGAATCACTAGCTGAGTCGATTTAACGATGTCCGTCCGTCCGTCTGTCCATGTAAAGTTGTTCGTCGACTACAGGTCGCAATTTCACTCCGATCGTTCTGAAATTTTGCAGTTTAGAGTACTTCGTGGCTGTTAAGATCGCTATTGAATTTGGTTGAAATGAAAATGAAAACCCTTTAGTTCTATAGAAGCTGTATTTTACATCCAATCGTTTTGAAATTTAGAATGGTAGAGTTTATTGATCCATGCACCAACACTACCGAATTTGAAGAAAATCGGTTAAGATTTAGCTATAGCTCCCATAATGTTTCGTCCGATTTGGCCCTTTAGTCCTATAGAAGATGTATTTTACATCCAATCATTTTGAAATTTAGAATGGTAGAGTTTCTTGATCCATGAACCACCACTGCCGAATTTAAAGAAAATCGGTTAAGATTTAGCTATAGCTCCCATATATATGTTTCGTCCGATTTGGCCCTTTAGTCCTATAAAAGCTGTATTTTACATCCAATCGTTTTGAAATTTAGAATGGTAGAGTTTCTTGATCCATGAACCAACACTACCGAATTTGAAGAAAATCGGTTAAGATTTAGCTATAGCTCCCATATATATGCTTCGTCCGATTTGGCCCTTTAGTTCTATAGAAGCTATATTTTACATCCAATCGTTTTGAAATTTAGAATGGTAGAGTTTCTTGATTCATGAACCAACATTGCCGAATTTGAAAAAAATCGGTAAAGATTTAGGCTCTTTAGATCCAATCGTTTTTATACCCTACACCACACTGTGGTACAGGGTATTATTTAAGTATAAAATGTCCCAAATGTAAATTTATGTAAACAATTTATACATGAATTACAAAATTTATATATCAGAGTTATTCAATATTACGAGAGTGGTATAGGGTATTAAATAGTCGGCACCGCCCGACTTTAGCCTTTCCTTACTGGTTTTATCTTTATGGCGATTTCTTTTCTGCGAAAAACTGCAACATTTACGTTAAGCCTTTTCTCGAAATCTGGAGTGTTATACCTCATTTTGGAATTTTGAAATAGGAGCTAAATTAATTTTGAGTGACTGTATATGTTTCACCCAAAAAGGGAAATATTTTTCAGAATTTCGAATCGACGGGACAACATTTTTTTCAGAATCGAAATCACCATTAGATTTTCTTCAAATAAATATTGCTTCCTTCGTTAGAAAGGTAGATTTAAAAAATTTGAACAAACCATTTTTTTTGCTATTTTTTCTATTTCTATGGTTTTTTTTGTGCCAAAAAAAAATTTTTTTAACAAAAATCAAATGGTTTCTAATAGTTTTAGCGACAGTTACTAAACTTCTGTTTCCACGTGGAAATATCATTATTAACATTAGTCCTCATAAGATCCTTTAATTTAAAGTGTATCCAGGCTTTATAGCGCAAATACTTTCACAAAATATGGTCCAATAGTAAAGAAACCTTCCAAAATAATGCGAAATTTAAAGATAAAAATTAAAAAAAAAAATTACAATCAAAATTTTTTAAATCAGTTTTTTGTGTTTAGGACACCAAATTACAGCAGTAAATGTTATGCACAGCCCTTCGACAAATATGTTGTTGCATAGTGATATTAGAAAGTTACCAGAAGGAGTGGACCAATATGGCTTATATTCGAGTATAGGCTGAGATAGAAAAATATATTATTACATACCAAATTTGTAGTCAATCTGTTACTTCTTTCGAGAGTTATCGTGCGCAGGAGCCAGACAGACAGAAGCACGGGCATTGCTCAAATGACTTCATATGTCCTAAAACGGGTTTCCTCCGAACATACTTAGGGGCTTAGTTCACTCATTTGATGTGTTTACCGCCGGTGAGATGTTATGCAGTGGTAGGTGTTGGGTTTCAATGTCGTTTTATTTTTCACTTGACCATGTATTTAAATACCCTCCTTCAATTAGATGGAAACCCTTCAGCACATCTTCACAGTGCGAAAAACTCAAAATAACATCAATAACAGATCAAACCCTCAGAAGGATTCATCAAAATATAGTTATAATTTCCCTTGAAAAATCTCTAAAGAGAATAATCCATGCGACATGAAAAATTTTATTTTGTACTGTATATACATGTCGAATACGAGTAATTGAAGTGTTCTCAACGAAACGATGAAGTTAAATTTTGAAGTTTTAAACAAAATATTTTCTTTAATGAAAAAGTCACTTTTAGGTTTAGCGACGATTTTTCGCGTTCTATTTGTCTCCTTATTATACTCGTAAGTAGATACACGCAAACGAGTAATGGATTTAATTGAAATTGTCCTTCCTGTGAAAAGATATTTTTCTTGTCGTGTATACTGCAATTAAATGTTATTCAAATATTAATTTTAAAGTTATTAGTGACATTTATTAATGATTATTTTTAAATAAAATATAATTTTCATTGTCTCTAGTAAAATAACCATTTTTAATCCCCAATCACTTTCTAGTTTTAATTTCAATAATTAACTGATAACAAGGTGGACTTGGTCAATTTATTCTGAATATATGTACATGACTCATCTCCCTGTCCGTACATTCCTAGTGCTTTTCCTATAGGGTGCAACTGTTTCAATTGAATCCGGTTAAAAAAAAATCACCCATCAATTTATGTTATGTTGTGGTTTTCATTTTTCAATTAGATACCGAGTATGCAATTTAATACAACTCAACAACTCCACTAAACAAAAATGAACAAAATTGAAAAGAAAAAACTTCAATCGCAGTCGGTACCGAATTTAACCCAAAGACAAACTACAATTCAATAAAACTCGACAACAACAGCAAAAACATTGGCAGCAACATTTAACGAACAATAATGACAAACAATATTGCAAATAAATACAACAAAAAATGCCTATCTCGGCTTGAATTTCCGTCTGTCCCTGGTGCTCCAATCCCACAACAACATCACATTCTATTGGTGCCCATTCTCGCATATTGGCGCAGTAACATTTAGGCATAGAGTTGCCAGAGTGTTTGAGTTTGGTATACTGTGGGGAAAACAGCTTTTGATGATAACACTAGTTTACCAAATTTTTTTCGAAGTGCTGTGCATAAAATTTTCTGCATCACATTTTCTGGTATTCTAAATTCTAAACAAAATATTAAAAAATATATAAAAATTGTTTTTAATTACGATTATCTTGGTAGTTGCCTTTAGTATTTGGACCATATTTTATGAAGTATAAGTTCAAGGCTAACCTTTATATTAAAGGGAATTATGGGGGCTGCATATGTCTTGACTTTCATGTAAAGACAGATGTTTAGTAACTGACTGCTATTTGACCGTTTTGTTGGTGTTTGAGCTTTGGTGTGTTCCCACACATATAAAGGGTTTTCCAGCAAGAGGTTTTATTTTGGTACTCAAAGAAAAATGCAATTTTTTAGATAAATGATCGGATGTTTATTTCATAATAAAGAGGAAGGTGTGCCGTTAATAATGAAAACCAACCAGGCCACCAGGACCACGCTTACAGGACCATATCCTTTTCATGAAATTTTCCATAACCAAATCGCAAAGTGGCTGCCCTATGTCCTCGATAAACTCACGAATTCTATCTTTGAAGTCTTGAATCGATGCTGGGCTGTTGGCGTAGTCCTTATCTTTCACGTGGCCCCAAAGGAAGAAGTCGCAAGGTGTTAAATCACAAGAACTCGGTGGCCAATTGTTATCACCTCTTCGAGAGATAACACGGTCCGGAAACTTTTCCCGTAACAGAGCAATGGTTTCGTTGCTTGTGTGGCACGTCTTGTTGAAAGTAAACGTTGTCCAGATCAATACCATCCAACTCCGACCAAAAAAAATCATTAATCATCTCTCGATAGCGCAATCCATTCTCCGTAACTGTTGATCCAATCTCATTTTCGAAAAAGTAAGGTCCAATGACCCCGCCGGACCATAAACCGCACCAAACAGTCACACGTTGAGGATGGAGAGGCTTCTCAACAATAACTCTTGGGTTTTCCGAGCCCCAGATGTGACAATTTTGCTTGTTGGCGTAGCCACCGAAGTGGAAATGGGCCTCATCAGTCAAGATGGGACTTCCGGATCATTTTCATGCATTTCAAGGACCCAATCAGCAAAGACACGACGTTGTTGATGATCGACCGGCTTCAGTTCTTGTGTTAACTGAACTCTATAAGCCTTAAGACCCAAGTCTTTATGCCAGATACGGTGTAATGACGTTTGTGGAATGCCCAAGTCCAAAGAACGACGAGGAATGCACAAACCTGGATTTTCTTCAACACTTTGGACTACAGCAGCAGTATTCTCAGTTGTACTTGAGCGACGTGCACGGGTTTTATTCTTTACATCACTAACTTGTTCCAACAGCTCGAATTTTTCCACCAATTTCTGTATTGCGGTCCGACAAGGTGCTTCACGACGACCAAAAAATGCTTTAGTTTTGCGAACTGTGACTTCAAGATTTTCACCATTTTTGTATTGAATTTTAATAATTTCAATGCGTCATTGAATCGTGTATCGTTCTATTTATACCCTACACCACACTGTGGTACAGGGTATTATTATAAGTTTGTTTCACGGCAGATGTTTGTAACACCTGAAAATAACACAGCTAGACCCACCTTAAAGTATACCGATCGACTCAGAATCACTAGCTGAGTCGATTTAACGATGTCCGTCCGTCCGTCCGTCCGTCTGTCCATGTAAAGTTGTTCGTCGACTACAGGTCGCAATTTCACTCCGATCGTTCTGAAATTTTGAAGTTTAGAGTATTTCACGGCTGTTAAGGTCGCTATTGAATTTGGTTGAAATCGGTTCAGATTTAGATATAGCTCCCATATATATCTATCGTCCGATTTGGCCCTTTAGTCCTATAGAAGCTGTATTTTACATCCAATCGTTTTGAAATTTAGAATGGTAGAGTTTCTTGATCCATGAACCAACATTGCCGAATTTGAAGAAAATCGGTTAAGATTTAGCTATAGCTCCCATATATATGTTTCGTCCGATTTGGGCCTTTAGTCCTATAGAAGCTGTATTTTACATCCGATCGTTTTGAAATTTAGAATGGTAGAGTTTCTTGATCCATGAACCAACATTGACGAATTTGAAAAAAATCGGTTAAGATTTAGCTATAGCTCCCATATATATGTTTCGTCCGATTTTGCTCTTTAGTCCTGAAGAAGCTGTATTTTACATCCAATCACTTTGAAATTTAGAATGGTAGAGTTTCTTGATCCATGAACCAACACTACCGAATTTGAAGAAAATCGGTTAAGATTTAGCTATAGCTCCCATATATATGTTTCGTCCGATTTGGCCCTTTAGTTCTATAGAAGCTGTATTTTACATCCAATCCTTTTGAAATTTAGAATGGTAGAGTTTATTGATCCATGAACCAACACTACCGAATTTGAAGAAAATCGGTTAAGATTTAGCTATATCTCCCATATATATATATGTTTCGACCGATTTGGCCCTTTAGTCCTATAAAAGCTGTATTTTACATCCAATCGTTTTGAAATTTAGAATGGTAGAGTTTCTTGATCCATGAACCAACACTACCGAATTTGAAGAAAATCGGTTAAGATTTAGCTATAGCTCCCATATATATGTTTCGTCCGATTTGGCCCTTTAGTTCTACAGAAGCTGTATTTTACATCCAATCGTTTTGAAATTTAGAATGGTAGAGTTTCTTGGTCCACGAACCAACATTGCCGAATTTGAAGAAAATCGGTTAAGATTTAGCTATAGCTCCCATATATATGTTTCGTCCGATTTGGCCCTTAAGTTCTATAGAAGCTGTATTTTACATCCAATCGTTTTGAAATTTATAATGGTAGAGTTTATTGATCCATGAACCAACACTACCGAATTTGAAGAAAATCGGTTAGGATTTAGCTATAGCTCCAATATACATGTTTCGTCCGATTTGGCCCTTTAGTCCTGTAGAAGCTGTATTTTACATCCTATCATTTTGAAATTTAGAATGGTAGAGTTTCTTGATCCATGAACCAACACTGCCGAATTTGAAGAAAATCGGTTAAGATTTAGCTATAGCTCCCATATATATGTTTCGTCCGATTTGACCCTTTAGTTCTATAGAAGCTATATTTTACATCCAATCGTTTTGAAATTTAGAATGGTAGAGTTTCTTAGAATGGTAGCTGTATTTTACATCCAATCGTTTTGAAATTTATAATGGTAGAGTTTATTGATCCATGAACCAACACTACCGAATTTGAAGAAAATCGGTTAGGATTTAGCTATAGCTCCAATATACATGTTTCGTCCGATTTGGCCCTTTAGTCCTGTAGAAGCTGTATTTTACATCCTATCATTTTGAAATTTAGAATGGTAGAGTTTCTTGATCCATGAACCAACACTGCCGAATTTGAAGAAAATCGGTTAAGATTTAGCTATAGCTCCCATATATATGTTTCGTCCGATTTGACCCTTTAGTTCTATAGAAGCTATATTTTACATCCAATCGTTTTGAAATTTAGAATGGTAGAGTTTCTTGATTCATGAACCAACATTGCCGAATTTGAAGAAAATCGGTAAAGACTTATCTATAGCTCCCATATATATGTTTCATCCGATTTGGCTCTTCAGATCCAATCGTTTTTATACCCTACACCACACTGTGGTACAGGGTGTTATTTAAGTATAAAATGTCCCAAAAGTAAATTTATGTAAACAATTTATACATGAATTACAAAATTTATATATCAGAGTTATTCAATATTACGAGAGTGGTGTAGGGTATTATATAGTCGGCACACCCTTTACCCTTTACTTTAGCCTTTCATTACTGGTTTTAGTAATGGCGTTGTTTCTACTTGCAAAATGACAAGGAATAAAAGCTTCAAAAGTGAAAGCTACCGAAATACCGGGTGATTCAAAATAACACCTCTTGTTGGAAAGCCCTGTATAAGTAGTAAAAATGTATGGCCATCATTTCGATAAGTCCCTTCCAACCTATGCTAAGTGCAAAAAAGGAAGTTTTTCAGGAGAGGTGACCAAAGTTTGATGCATTTTTTAATTTGTGTGGAATTCCTTTATAATGCAAATCGAATGACCTGTACTGTTTTGTGAATAACTTTTTATTGGGTTGACGGATAAGCACCAAGTTTTGACTGAATACAATTTAAAATATATTTAGAAATTAAAAATGCAATTTCCCTAGAAACATGATAAGTTGACTTAGCATGCTTTAGAATGGAGGTATCGATTTTTCTAGATTTTCCCCGTCCTCCCCTTTTTGGGGGTGTTTTTACGATTTGTTAAAATAGGGACAAAAATTGCAGTTATGTGGGGGAGCTAGACGGTTAATATATTCCACATAAATATTGGTCTTATTATTTTCTATAATGTTGCTGAACATACCCCACACCAAAAAAAATTTTAATAACAAAATAGGGTAATTCCAACGGCAGTCGACCCAGTTTTTAACACGACACCCTCTGATTTCAATGAAATTTGGTACACGCTATCTCCTAGTGTGTACAATTTTTATCATGTCTATATTTAGTCCAAATTCATTATAGTTCTTGTTTTACTGCGTCCGAAAGTTGGTCGAATCTCTACTTATTTCTTAAAGGATATTGAATTCAACAGAGTATAACTTAAGAACGCGTCATCCGGTTTCAACGATTTTAGTGTCATTGTAACAGGCCACTCTCGTACTTCAAAATTATTTTCCTTGTCGAAGGACATTAAACATCGAAAAATTATTTTAATCCTTCAATATCTCGGAATGCACCTAATTTTTTTTCTTCATATTTTTTGTAGTTTCACGATGGAGGTCATTTTGGTTTAAAAGATACAGAGTTTTTACTGTTTTCTGCCACATATATTCCAGGATTTTTATATAAAACACAATGTAAATTTTTTCTATATGAGCGGAATCAAATTATTATTTGTTATGAGAACGTATATCGTACCGTGGTAATAATAAAATCTGATTTATATTTTTGAAAGTCTTAATTCAGGATTACTTTTAAGCCTCAAAAGCAAACCTGGCTTAAAAATATATTGGTTAGAAGGAATTACAAAGGTGTAACTTCGTGGAATATCCATAATAAGGGCACTTATTTATTATTTGACGTGAAAATCGCTATATGACCATATCTATTTGTTTGTCATTCTAAATGTACAATGACACTAAAATCGTTGAAATCGGATAACGCGTTCTTAAGTTATGCTCTGTTGAATTCAGTATCCTTTAGGAAAAAAGTGGAGATTCGACCAACTTTCGGACGCTGTAAAACAAGAATCATAACGAATTTGGACTAAATATAGACATCATAAAATTGTACACACTAGGAGATAGAGTGTACCAAATTTCATCGAAATCGGAGGGGGTCGTGTTAAAAAGTGGGTTGACTGCCGTTGGAATTACCCAATAGAGAAATTTTTTTGAGGCACAATGTTGTCTTTTTGAGCTATTTTGGGTCCCTAACCACATGCAGATTATATTGATATGTTCACAACAGTTGTTCAGACTTACCGTGGCTACAATTGTGCCAAACATTGTTGGTGAAAAAATCACGAGTCCCTACAAGTTAAGCTGAAAAAAGTGAAAAAAAATATATTTTTTCTTCAAACATAGTACCAAACATAGTACAGGGTTATACTACCCTTTAGTAGTAGAATCGAACCTATACTTAAAGTCGGTGTATTTTTCGAAAAGTGTTAATTTGTTGCATAGTGTTTTTGGTCGCTATCACCTTAAGAAAAAGTTGACACGACGCTTTTGGTACCTCCCATACAAATGGACCATTTTGCACAACAAATTATCAGTTTATAACATTGATTCCAGTTAATACAGATATTTAAAATTTTGGGCAGTGTAATGCTTTTACTGTACCTATAGTGCCGTGAAAAATGGGCCTTATTACCGCGTCCCAAACTTTTGCATCAAAAGTTAACGGCTTATAACTTCGATTTCTACTTGAAATTTTCACTGGGTTACGCAATTATAGTACCCTTAGGCTATTGCGTTTTTCGTAAATGGGCGTTATTACGCCCCTTTTGGTACCTTCCAAAAAAAAAAAAAATATGAAAAAATAATTTTTTGATTTTCCCTTACTTTTACAATATTGCTCATAATTTCTACATTTATTCATAGATTTTTTCAAATAAGCATTGTTTTATTCGTTAGGTTTCACAAATGG
The DNA here is from genome assembly GCA_963930755.1 of Eudasyphora cyanicolor. Taxonomy (NCBI): domain Eukaryota; kingdom Metazoa; phylum Arthropoda; class Insecta; order Diptera; family Muscidae; genus Eudasyphora; species Eudasyphora cyanicolor. The sequence goes on along the minus strand of OZ005736.1, from coordinate 177,066,627 downwards.
AACAAACATTTTTTGGGATATTTTTTCTATGTTTATACCCTACACCACACTGTGGTACAGGGTATTATGACTTTGTGCATTTGTTTGTAACACCTAAAAGGAGAAGAGATAGACCCATTGTTTATTATACCGATCGACTCAGAATCACTTTCTGAGTCGATTTTTGTAAAAAATATCAGTAAACATTTAATTTTTGTAAAAAATATTCTTCAAATTAAATGTTTTCCCCTCACTTTAGAGAGGAGGGTATATATCATTTGCTACAAACCAAAAGTGTAACACATCGAAGGAGTGACCTAAAACCTTAAGTATGTTCGGCGGATAACCATTTTGGGTCACTTTAAGTCGAATGAGCAATGTCCGTCCGTCCGTCTGTCTGTCTGTCTGCTGGATGGTGCGCACGATAACTCTCGAAAGGAGTAACCGATTGACTTCAAATTTGGTATGTTGTAATATTTTCTTCTATCTCCGGCTATGTTCGAAGATGAGCCATATTGATCCACTCCTTCTAGTACCTCCCCCACAAAGGGTTAACATTTAGTGAAATATTGATTATTTAATAACCTCTTTACTACTTATTTGAATCCTCTGAAATTCTACACATAGTATTATTTTATTAGTCACTATTACCCCGACGAAAATAGGCGGAGTTGCCACGCCCCGTTTGGTACCTCCCACACAAATGGACAATTTTGAACCAAATGTTAATTGCTTATAACTTTATTACCAGCGCATACAAAGACTTCGAATTTTGTACAGTGTAATGGTGTAATAGCACCTACAATACAGTGAAAAAATGGGCAGTATTGCCACGCTCCTTTTGGTACCTTCCACACAAATGGACCATGAACCAAATTTACCAGCTTATAAATTTATAAAAATATTTTTTACAGTGTAATGCTTTCATAGTACCTAGAGTCCAGAGAAAAATGGCCCGCCCCTTTTGGTACCTCCCACACAAATGGACCTTTTTGTACCAAAAGTTAACAGCTTTTAACTTTAATACCAGATCATACACATACTTAAAATTTCGTACAGTGCAATGCTTTTATAGTACCTAGATCGGGGGTAACATATATTTGGGGGCTATATCTAAATTTGAACGGATTTTCCCCGAATTTGGAGGTGTTCATTCATGTAATTCTCTGTAATAAGAAAGCTCTCTCTGCTTTCGTACTGATCGAATATAAAATACAGTCTATACACCGCTTACATGTAAAAACGGGGGTAACATATATATGGGGGCTATATGTAAATCTGAATCGATTTTCGTTAAATTTAGTATTATCTCTAGGTGTAACAAGAGACTTCTTTGTATTCATTTTTGTACAGATTGGTTAATGTTGCTCATACAGTGCATTTATGCCAACTCGGAGCTACATATGGACATTTCTTCAGTGTCTATTACGACATTCGTACGCATTCAAAGTGAAAAATAAACATATGCCGAAACATTATTTCATTTTGACCAAAGGCGAAATACGCACCAAAATTGTAAAAATTGTTTCCGATTTTGTAAAAAATACACTACAAATTGCAATAAAATCGAGAAAAAAGTGACTATGCATTGCAAGTTTTTTTATTGGAAGTCACGTCGCCCTATAAATAATGGTCCAGATTTTAATATCCAGTAGTCAATTCCTAAAAATAATAAAAATTGACAGTTTTTTTAATGGAAAACCTGATTTTAAGAGGTTATTTTAACCACAAATAGCCCCTAATTTCGCGATCGCAGAAACGAAATATTTTGCTAATATACTTAAAACAAACCAAATTTTCATATAAGCTTTGATCAACGCGAACTTTATTTTTGACGCCACTCTAATATAGATTAGGGCGGGTCAAAAAATATTATGCGACTGTCCGGATCTCAAATGAAAGGTTGTTTTGTTTAGTGAATATCCCCAAAATATGTCGGTTATATCTTGAGCCGCCAGCGAGCTAAGCGATATTACATAACCTCTAAAATTCAAGTTTTTTTTGCAAATATCGCACACCGTGGACTAAAGCGCGGCATTTTTCGTATGTGCAGCTAGAACTCATTTGAGCAATGTCCGTCTGTCTGTCAGTGTGGCTGGAGCTCACGAAAACTCTCGAAAGGAGTAACGGATTGTCTTCCAATTTGGTAGAGGATAATATTTTTTCTATCTCAGGCTGAGTTCGAAGATGGGCCATATTGATCCACTCTTTCTAGTACCTCCCTCACAAAGGGTTATAGTTTAGTGAAATGTTGAATATCTAATAACTTATATGCTACTTAGCCGAATCCTCTGTAATTCCACACATAAAATAGTTTATTTGTCGCTATCAACTTGAGAAAAATGGGTAAAGTCGCCCCGCCCTTTTTGGTACCTCCCACACAAATGGAACATTTGGTACAAAAAGTTAACAGCTTATAACATTAATACCGGTGCATAAAAATACTTTAAATTTTGTACAGTGTAATGCTTTTATAGTGCTTACAGTACTGTGAAAAATGGGCGTACTTGCCACTCCTCTCACACAAATGTACCATTTTGTTCTAAAAGTTAAAAACCACTCACGATACTACAAAATTTAGCACAGTGTAAACCTTTAAAAGTACCTATAGTGCTGTGAAAAATAGTCCACACAACATGTTCAAATTATATCAAAATTCAATTGCTCATAGCGTTATAGTGCACATAAACGCTTAGAATTCGGCACAGTACAATGTATTTAAAGTATCTACCATTCAGCGAAAAATAAGTGTATTTGATAAACCCCTTCTGTTACCTTTCAAAATGACTGATTAGTTAGTGTAATTTTCGATATTACATTACTCACAAAGTGAGGGTATACCTTAGTCGGTTTTCTCTACTGAAACTGTCTTACTTGATTTCATTTGCATTTAAGTATTTTTCATTTGGAACTATTATTCACGAAACAAAGATTTGTTTAGATCCACATCTTCCCAAATATATAATATCTGGATGTGCCAAATATAATATATTTCGAGTGTTCCCTAAACATTTATATATTTCAAGCAGAATATGTTTGGGACAATGTACTACACAAGTGATTTATATTGAGCGTGTATGCGGTAATATTTGTCTCCATCTCAGGTTAAGTTCGAAGATGAGCCATATTAGTCCACTCCATTCAAGTACCTCACCCACAAAGGGTTAAGTGAAATATTGATTCTTTAATAACTTCTATACTACTTATTCATATTCCACACATACACGGGGCAAAGTCGCCTTTTTTGATATGTTTGAATCGAAAGAAAATATATTTGGAACACAAATTTTTAAATATTTTATATTTCTTAGCAAATAAATTTTATTTGAAAATCTATAAAATATATTTGGAACGCATATATTAATATATTACAACAAATTATATTTGCAAACTAAATTTCTCAAATAAAATATGTGTTTAAATACAAATGAAATTATTATTTAGGATTTTTTGCAAATATATTTTATTTTAAAAAGATTTCCAAAACTTTTGCTGATTTTTTCAAATTTCAGTTTCAATTTTTCCTTGGTTTCGAATTGTACTTCCCAGTTATGATACCATATGCAGCATTACCTTCTGTTTTAAATCAATCATTTAAAATTTCTGAGTATTCCAAGCCATCATTTGTTGTCAATTCTCTAAGTACTTTATATTGACCCAAGATTATATGATTTCAATTATTATTTTTTTTACGAACATTCCTAAAAATTTTACTTTGAATTACTGAAAAATTTGACACAATTTATGTATTTTATGAATATTTAAATGCAAATAAATATTTGTTTCGCAAATAGCAGTCACATTGGGATGTAAACAAATATTTGTTTAGAACAACATCTTCCCAAATACACAATTTTTGTATGTACCAAATATTACATGCTTAGAGTCTACCCTAAACATATATATGTTTCAAGCCGAATATGTTTGGGACAATATACTACAGAAGCGATTTTTTTTCAGCGTGTAGTATTAGTTTATAAGTCGTTATCACGTAGAAAAAAATGCGCGAAGTTGCTTCATAAGTAGACCAACGGATTACAGGTCGAAAACCATTTCCCTATAACTTCTGAAGCAATCATCTAAATATTGTTAAAGTCTTTATTTTATACAAATTTTGCAATGACTATTGACTGACAAAGAATACGCAAAATGTTTCCTCCTTTCTCACTCTTCCCACTCAAATTACCATAAAAATACACAAATATGGAAATTTGTCATAGTACTATTTTATTTTAGTTACTACTCATTTCATCGCATAATAATTGTTGTGGGATTTCTTAGAATCCCAACCGTAACCTGGCAATACTGTCTAGGCGGCGCTGTAAATTGATGATTCAACACTTGCAAAAATTGCTCGACAAGACCCAACAACAGACAGAAAACCCATTGCCACGCCACTCAACACCACTTCAATGTGGTGTGGAGTTAGTCCGCCATTGAGTTGGAGTTGGTGGTGATGCAGGGGCCACTGCAAAGCTGCATCAGATTTACTTGGGTCATTGTTGCCGCAAGCTGAGAACGAATCACCAAATGGTTTGGAATGGTCTGAACTTAACTGGAGGGACTAGCAATGGACAACGATTCGCCCCGACAAAACAAAAACGAAATGAAATAAAAGAGAGAAACCCAATGTTATTAATGATTATAATAAAATTTAAATATTATTGCAAAATGATATGAAGACCATTACTCATGTCATATTTACGTTATGACCGAACTATGGTACTGCACTCCACTCCACTGCACTGTACCGAGCCACAATCGAGGGGTATAAACTGTTTATGCATTTAACGGCGGCCATAAAAATACTTTGTTGCCATGAATTTGATTGCAAATTGAAATAGATTACAGCAAATGGCAAATATATATATTTTGTTTTATTTTTAAAAATAAATAAGGAACCATTAATGATTTGGGAATTTAGCAATGTGATATAAATTAAAAGTTTAAAAGGATCTAAACATTGTTATTGTTTCATTAGAGCTATACACATACATATAAGTATATGTATGTGATATATACTCGTTCACCATAAAAGCAATATTTTTTCCGACTAAATGATTTTGTTTTTATTATAATTATTGTATTACTTTTCGTTTACACATAGACAGCACAATGACGGTGAAAAATGGACGACATGTGTGAACAAATGTTAAATTTTAAATTGACAAGGCTTGTTGTCAAATAGTTATAGATCATGGCCGTGAATGGAACGAAACGTTATTGGCTATGCACTCTTACTTCAAGGTTTACACAGCCTATGTGGGGTACAGAAGGAGAATTGCGCTAGATAGGGACGGACAAGAGGTATTTTATTTTATTTTGTACTTCTAAACCATCCATGAACGCTCTACGAGTAGGTATGTCAGACTGCGCTACCTAATGTATATAAAGATACAAAACAAAACTTGTTTTGTTTTGACAGTTTGTTTCGACAAAAACAAACTTTTTCTTGGGTATCTGTTTTAATGCACAGATTCTGATGCTAGACATAAAAAACCCAAAATATCCATTCTTAGCTTTTAAGTTATGTTTTTGTAAATTTTACGTCGGTAAGGAAGTTTTGAAATTAAAACTAAATGTGCAACAACTTTTTAAATTGTGCATCGATTTTCTTCGGTATAGGCTCAGTTAATTCATTACTGGTCATACTTTTCAATAAAATCGTAAAAATATAACAATTGTGTATTTTTAGATTGTTATGCCAAAATATGTGGTTCAACATTTCTATTTTTCAAAATCACGGTTTATCACGAGAATTCCATTTATCCGATTGTTTCGGGAAGGTTTTAAAAAATGCAAAATTAGGTAGCCGTTAACTTCTTGCAATAATATTTTCCATCCGTTCAGCGGTTTCGACGATATCATACAAAATATTGGAACATCGTTTTTTGTAGAAAATTTTAATAATTTGTTTAATATAAGCTTCATAAAAACATTTAATAATGCACAGCCGTTAAATTTACGAGTATCGTAAAGTCTGATCGGTCATGGATAAAATGAGCCCATTCCGAAGAAAAACGATGCGTAATTTAAAAAGTTGTAGGGAGGAAAACCTTCAAAATTTGCTCTAATTTGTACAAAAACAAACTTTGACAAAAAAATTGTATTTCTTACTTTTATTAGTAACAGAAAATAAACCAAAATTTGACACCTAGAAGTCAGACCCAAAAAACGTGTCGACTGTTGTTATTAATAACATCTATCTGTTCTGAAGAAAATCACAAATATTACTATTGACCACCTACATTTAAACTGCCTTTAGTTCGAAATAAATTCTCCACTCCGACACATCGTCGGCTTAATGCTATTTTGGTACATACGCCATTTTTGTGTTTTTTGAGTTAGTAGTTGATAATATGGGTTCCAAGCATGCTCTTTCCGAATCTGTAATCATTTTTTTCCTATCTCGTCTAGTTTTCGAGATATTGGTATGGTAAATATGTTCTACTCTGAATAACGGGAAATAATTTCGATATTTTTGTTCTATGTCTCAATTTTTCTATCGCCCTATATTTTTCACTCAGTATTTTACGTTCTTTCGATCACAATATGTAAATTAGTGTCCATCCATACCGACCTTTTTGTGGTCCATGTAATACAAATACGAAAAATAGTAAAATAAAAGTGGATATGGACCAAAATGCCAAGTACAAAAATTGTTATAACTTGCTTATTTTTGGATGTAGTGGCATAGAAATGCATGAGAATCATACAAACACTGTTGGGAACCCTATGAAATAAAAAGTGTGTAACTCTTCAGTCCCGTTTTTACTCAAACAATAAATTGCGTTTTTCTCCGTTCAATGGCGTATGGAACAAAATAGCATTAAGCCGACGACATGTCACGCTAAAATTAATTCGAAAGACACAGATAAAATTGTACAGTTTCGGAAATCATGCGAGTAAGATGTGATTTCGTCTAAATTACATTTTTGTAGAAAATTTCGTAGAAATTACATTTTTATGCAGTTTTGTCGAAACGAAATATTTTTACAATATTGAAAAATTCTTTAAAATTGCATTTATTTCAAAAAACTCTATAGCAAATTTCGTCGAAATTTGATTTCTATAGAAAATTTCGTCGCAATTTGATTTCTATAGAAAATTTCGTCGCAATTTGATTTCTATAAAAAATTTCGTCGAAATTTGATTTCGATAGCAAATTTCGTCGAAATTTGATTTCTATAGCATATTTCGTCGAAATTTGATTTCTATAGCATATTTCGTCGAAATTTAATTTCTATAGCAAATTTCGTCGAAATTTGATTTCTATAGAAAATTTCGTCGAAATTTCATTTCTATAGAAAATTTCGTCGAAATTTCATTTCTAAAGAAAATTTCGTCGAAATTTCATTTCTAAAGAAAATTTCGTCGAAATTTAATTTCTAAAGAAAATTTCGCCGATATTTCATTTTTATGGAAAATTTCGTCGAAATTTCATTTCTATAAAAATTATTTCTATTCTATAGAAAAAATCGTCGAAATTTCATTTCTATAGAAAATGTCGTCGAAATTTCATTTCTACAGAAAATTTAGTCAAAATTTATTTTCTATCGAAAATTTCGTCGAAATTTCATTTCTAACGAAAATTTCGTCGAAATTTCATTTCTAACGAAAATTTCGTCGAAATTTCATTTCTATGGAAAATTTCGTCGAAATTTCATTTCTATAGAAAATTTAGTCGAAATTTCATTTATATCGAAAATTTAGTCGAAATTTATTTTCTATAGAAAATGTTGTCAAAATTTCATTTCTAACGAAAATTTCGTCGAAATTTCATTTCTAAAGATAATTTCATCGATATTTCATTTCTATAGAAAATTTCGTCAAAATTACATTTCTATAGAAAATTTCGTCGAAATTTCATTTCTATAGAAAATTTCTTCAAAATTTCATTTCAATAGAAAATTTCGTCGAAATTTCATTTCTAAAGAAAATTTCGTCGAAATTTCATTTCTAAAGAAAATTTCACCGGTATTTCATTTTTATGGAATATTTCGTCTAAATTTCATTTCTATAGAAAATTTCGTCGAAATTTCATTTCTATAAAAATTATTTCTATTCTATAGAAAATTTCGTCAAAATTTCATTTCTACAGAAAATATCGTCGAAATTTCATTTCTACTGAAAATATCGTCGAAATTTAATTTCTTCAGAAAATTTCATTTCAAAATGTGAAATTTCATTTCTATAGAAAATTTCGTCGAAATTTGATTTCTATAGAAAATTTCGTCAAAATTTGATTTCTATAGAAAATTTCGTCGTCAAAATTAAATTTCTATAGGAAATTTCGTCGTCAAAATTAAATTTCTATAGCAAATTTCGTCGTCAAAACTAGATTTCTATAGAAAATTTCGTCGTCAAAATTTGATTGCTATAGAAAATTTCATTAAATCCTCAAAATGTGATTTCTATTTTAAAAATGTTGTCCTCAAAATTTTATTTCTATTTTAAAAATTCCTTCTTCAAAATTTCATTTTTATAGAAAACTAGCTGGACCCGGTCCACTTTGTTGCCCCAGATTGAGATTTCCGATACCGTCCATTGTTGAACCAACCACGAATCCTGCCACCAAATACATATATATAAAATAACACACTCTTGCTAACAAATTGTGCAAGATATCTTAATTTCAAAATCTGGCTTACATGGGCGGGGCCACTCCCATTGGTCCGATCCCGCCCATTTTTAAACCACTCAGGTGGACTACCACCAGATACATATACACAGAATTACAACACTGTATCTAACATATTGTGAAAAATATCTACATTTTAAAATTTTGCTTATATAAGTGGTGCCACGCCCATTGGTCCGATTCCGCCCATTTTCCAATCACGTAGACTGCCACCAGATAGACAGGTATATACATACAAAATTCCAGCTCTCTCGCTAACAAATTGTGCAAGATATCTCTAATTCAAAATTTGGCTTGTATGGGCGGGGCCACGCCCATTGGACCGATTCCGCCCATTTTTGGACCAATCACGTAGACTGCCACCAGATACATATACACAAAACACCATCTCTCTCGCTAACAAATTGTGCAAGATATCTCAAATTCAAAATTTGGCTTATATGGGCGGGGCCACGCCCATTGGTCCGATCCCGCCCATTTTTGGCCAATCGCGTAGATCGCCAACAGATATATATATACACAAAATTACAGCTCTCTCGCTAATAAATTGTGCAGGATATCTCGATTTCAAAATTTTGCTTAAAGGGGTGGGGCCACGCCCCTTAGTCCGACCCCGCCCATTTTTAGACCAATCATGTAGACAGATATATATATACAAAATTGCAGTTCTCTCGCTAACAAATTGTGCAAGATATCTGAAATTCCAAATTTGGCTTGTATGGGCGTGGCTACGCCAATTGGTCCGATCCCGCCCATTTTTCGAACAATCACGTAGATCGCCAATAGATATATATACACAAAATTGCAGCTCCCTCGCTAATAAATTGTGCCAGATATCTCAATTTTGGCTTATATGGGCGGTGCCACGCCTATTGGCCTGATTCCGTCCATTTTTTGAACAATCACGTAGACTGCCACCAGATACATATACACAAAATTCCAGCACTCTCGCTAACAAATTGTGCAAGATATATAATTTTTAAGATTTGCCTTATATAGGGGGTGCCACGCCCATTGGTCGGATCCCGCCCATTTTTTGACCAATCACGTAGACTGCCACCAGATACATATACACAAAATTTCAGCACTCTCGCTAACAAATTGTGCAAGATATATCATTTTTAAAATTTGGCTTATATGGGCGGTGCCACGCCCATTGGGCCGATCCCGCCCATTTTTGGACCAATCACGTAGATTACTACCAGATACATATACACAAAATTTCAGCACTCTCGCTAACAAATTGTGCAAGATATATCATTTTTAAAATTTGGCTTATATGGGCGGTGCCACGCACATTGGCCCGATCCCGCCCATTTTTGGACCAATCACGTAGTCTGCCGCCAGATACATATGTACAAAATTACAGCACTCACGCTAACAAATTGTGCAAGATATCTCAATTTTAAAATTTGTCTTACGTGGGCGGGGCCACGCCCACTTGATATATCGAAAATTCAAGTACCCTATTTTCACCACGCCCCACACATATACATTCTGTGAAAATTTCAAGAAGATCGGTCCAGCCGTTTAGACATCTATACGGTACAAACAAACCAACAAACAAACAAACCAACAAACAAACAAACAAACACACATTCTTCTTTATATATATAGATTTTGTCGAATTTCATTTCTATAGCAAATTTCGTCGTCAAAATTTGATTTCTATAGAAAATTTCGTCGTCAAAATTAGATTTCTATAGAAAATATCGTCGTCAAAATTAGATTTCTATAGAACATTTCGTCGTCGAATCCAAAATTTGTTTGTGTACAAAGTCAATTTAATTTCGTCGAATTTTTCTAAACAAATTAAATTTCGACGAATTTTTCTGTGCAAATGCAATTCGACGAATTTTTCTCTACGAATTCTATTTCAAGTGCAAATGCAATTCCAAGAATTTTCCTATACAAATTCAATTGGACGAATTTGTCAATAAAAATTCAATTTCTATGACTATTTATACAAATTCGATTCAATTTCGGCGAATTTCTCGATACAAATTCAATTTCGACGAATTGTTCTTAATAAATGCAATAAGACAAAATATTCTTCTATTTATTAGTTATTAAATTGACGACATGTGTCAGATGGGCTTTATGCCTTCATGTGCTCAGTCTGACCACTTTTGGTATAGTTTTTCTATGAGTGTAAAAAACAGCAGACATACGGACAGACATGGTTAGATCGAATCCTCTAGTGATTCTGTGACGGTTTATATATCTTAAGGTACGTTTAGCTACAGTGTTTTTGGGTGTTGCAGACATCTGGGTCAAACTTAAACTTATAAAATTCTGTACCGCACAGTGGTGTATGGTATAAACTGCAATTATCTTAACAAAATCATTAACATTAAATACCAATACTACAAAGTATTGATCGAAACAGAGGCTTATTGAATCTTGTGCTACACAAGTCCTAATTGAACTTCTAGTTTACAATTCAAGGCCCCTTCAAAAGGTGAACATTTGTGGTTAATATTTATTAAGAACAAAAATAGAAGAAGTAAAACATTAACCAACAACATTAGCATCTCAAGCTCTTCATCAATTATGGGATCCACAGAAAAGATTTTGCATTTACCACCGGCACCAGCACAGCACCTCCCGTCCATGATGTAGTTAGAGATTACACTTTTGTTCCCATCACAAAAGGCCCAACCCTTTTTGCAACAAAGACCGCAAGACTCAGTCGGAGTACTTAAACATTTTATTAGGAGCTGCCAATAAACGAAGAAAAGCAGCGCCGCCAAGAAAAAAAGAAGAAACATAGCTTATATTTTTACAATTCCAAAAACTAATCAATACGTTCGCCGGTGGTAATAAAACCGCAGATTACTTCGACGACTACTGCCGAGAGTTTTGCGGAATACGGAATGGTTGAAGTGTTGTGCTGTGGAGTGGAGTACGCGTTCAATTCCAATACGAAGGCATTGAGTGCAGCAGTGACTTAACTAAAGGCGATTTGCACAAAGCGATAATAAAACGATTTGGCCGTTTTGCTGGTATGTGGCAAATACCTGGGAAAAGTAAATGAAATATGGAAATGTTAGACGCAGGAACGGCTGGGCTTAAGTCGTACCCTACAATTGTGTTTCCATACCAAACAACTGCATACCATTTGGAGAAGAATGTAGGATCATATAGGTAGCGAAAGTTAAACGACAGACAATACCGACTACTTCCGTACACTGTTCTGCACTTATAGCCTTGGAACATTTGGTAAGAAAGACAAGTAATATGGTTTCACTCGACTAAAACGACTTAGGTTATTCGATTTGACGTGTCAGTGTGAAAGCCTGTATGTCAGGCTCCAATAGAGTAAGTAGTGGATTAAGGTACCATAGAGACAGAAGCACAAATATGATATATTCCTAGCCTAAGAGTTGGCGGATGCTAACATTAGCCTGCCGCCATCTACAGAGAGGGACTTTCGACTCTTCCTCCTAAGTGTCATCGCAGCTCCAATAGCGATCCTCCTCGGCAACAATAGTAGGGTGTTGATGCGTTTTGAGTTTATAAAGGGCTACTTCAGCCTCGAATGTACTCTTATGCACTTTTTGACTAATGACCACCTGTCATTTGTTGCAGTTAGGGCATTATCTCTCAACAAGTGCTTGCAGATCGCTAGAGGACTACCCATGTGGGTTCCCCTGGTGGTTCCTAGTTCAAAATCATAAGAGGGTAGCTAGAAACAAAACATGCCCTTTCAAAATTGTAGGGTCGCTACTCTGTTCCAAAAATTCTGTTGGACAGTGTAATGGAATACAATATCATTTATATAATTACAACGACTGGCTTTGCGGTTCCTCGCTCACAAGTCAAAGTAATCGGTAGTTCAAATTTCAAATGGCCCACCCTTTATATATGAACTAATGACGGATTTATGTACTAATAGCAAATATCGGAAATGGACAGGATACACTACGCAACAAAAAAAAATATTTTTGCTTCCTAGACCTAAAAATTATTTTTTTTTATAGATTGTGGCATACTGTTACACAAATCAAAACCAAAAGTTTTGTTATGGATAAATTTTTTTTTAATTTTTTTTAAATGCTATTATCGTCGAAGGTACCCTTAGTATTTGCACTATAATTGGAGTATATGCCCGATAAGGTCGACTTATACGTTAAATTGAAGCTATTAATGTGGGATACCATTGTTTGAAATACCTCTTTCACTTAGAAACAGTGGGTTAGTAACTAAACAAATTCGAAAAAGTAGATTTTTAAAAAAAAAAAAAAATCCTGGGCTAAAAAACATAAAAAATCGAAAAAAAATATTTTATTTTATTTTCTAAAAGCTTGCATACATACTACTCTAATGAGGAACCAAATATAATCTCCCATCATTCTTTCATCCCAGTGCCCTTGGTAACGCCGCTCGATGGACTTGGCTCGATTCTTGGTGAAACCTTTCGCCATGTTCGTCACTTACGTCACCAAGATTCTCGGGGAAAAAGTTTAAATGATAATGCAAGAAATGATTTTTGAGGGACATATTTACACCTGTTGGAATACATAAAGCGAAAAATAAGTTGGAAGAATACATACATATGTGTTAAATACATACATACATAAATATAAAAAATATATTTCTAACCAATTTTTTTATAATTTTTTAACAAATCACTAATCATTGTTTCATATTGCGGGCTTTTATTGGATCCAAGGAAATTTGAAATTACAAGCTTAAACGACCTCCATGCTGCAATTTCATCCGACGTCAAATATGATTCGAAATTCACATCTTTCATCAGTTTCCTTATTTTAGGCCCATCAAAAACTCCTTCTTCGATTTTTTGAAAAGAAAGACTTTTAAATAAACATTTTAAATATGAGAATGAGTTGCCATCTTTCCTTAAGGCTTTTACAAAATTGTTAAAGAGCCCAAGCTTAATATGCAGTGGTGGCAAAATATCGGCTATCCCAGAGGCATAACATACCAACTACTTTTAAATCGCAACAAATTTTCCAATTTTCACATTTTATGTATTTTATCAATTTAGCCATTGTTTCGTATGATTCCTTAGTGTTGACAGCATGAGCAAAGGGAATCGACGGTTTCTGATTTCCGTTGTGTAAAAGTACTACGTTCAAACTTTCTTTACTGCTGTCAACAAGTTACGGCCATTCCTTTGAATTGTATGTTTGATTAAGTTCCTCGAACAATCCGGGAATGTCCTTGAAAAAACATCTGTTATCCACAGTTAACATTGTTTTAAAATTGTTTGTAAGGTATATCACGGACTCTATGTATAATATGATATGTTAACATCTGTGGCCAAAATATTGTACTGTTTCATCCGAGGTGCAAGTAGTTCTGCCTTATCTTTGTTCAGTTCCAAATCTCTCACTAGATCAATGCGTTGAAACTGAGTTAAAAGCGATGACTTCTGACTCAAACTTGAATCGTTCAGAGTTGAGTACTCAGTTGAACTAGATGATGTTTCCGTTATTAGGCTGTTAGCTATACTTGGACACTTCCTACTCCAATCTATTAACTTAGACAAAAATAGCAGTCCGTATCGTGAATGAATGGTTGTCTCCAAATCATTGGCATTCCAATTTGCACGTGAAGTCTAAAATTAAAACGTTTTATTCCACAAAACATTGTAATACATTAATTTTAATGTACTTACCGCATTCGTCCATCGAGTAAGATTTACATGGCACGAATAACACAAAATACTAGGTGTCCACGGTTCGTTCATATTGTTAACTCGTATACAAAAATATTACAAGAAATTGTCGGGATCATTTACACATTGAAAAGTTCTTTGCCTTTTACTTATACCTCGAAATTTAACTTTGTAATATTTTTCAGAAAATCGACGTATCTCTTTAAGGCGCTGAATTACACTAATTTATTAATAGGAAATTTCATTCATAAATTCCGGGTTTAAGGTTCATAAGTTTCAGTACCCGTAGCTGACATATAGTTTGCTCGAAAGTATACACCCAATATTTTCGTACATATAATTTTGCTATCTGTATATACTACTGGGACGTCCATGCCCCTAAAAGGCGTAACTGAATGGAAACCTCATAAATAAAAAACCACAAATATTGTTGAATGACCCTCTACTGAGCGGATCTCATCAAATATAGCTCTCACATTGCATATCATGTTTTATGGAGGGTTAAAGCTGGAATTTAAAAAAAAATTTACCATAAAAAATTTGTTTTAATATTTTTTTTGTGTTTGTGACACGTAATTGCACCAGAAACTGTTATCCACATCCCTTGGACAAAAATTTTGTTACATAGTGATATTATTACTATTTGACGAAAAAGTCGATCACCAATGGCAAAATTACAATGACAAAAATTATTTCATAATGAAAATGTAATATTTTTTTCTTGCAAATTATTTTTTTTCAAGGTTATTTAATTCATAGAAATATATATATTTATATGTACTATGTACACACGGTGGTCAGATCTTACAATTTTGTCAGCAAAATGTAAAAACAAATGCAATAGTATGAGCTTACAATTTTTGTCTTTCAGCGTTGGCTGAAAAGTCATCGTCCGTTCATTGTAAGACATTGTAAGATGTACGAAGTGCATCCAGTGTATTATTTTTTAAAAATAAGTCCTCAAATATAACAAGTGATCAACTTTGGTCACACCAATAATTCTCAGACTTCGCTTGAAACCTGGAATGCTCAAATCCATACATTTTACGATTACTTCATTTGCAAAAACATGTACACAGCTGAGGAAGAAATCCATATTTGTATATGTATTTTTGTTGTTGCAAAAATAATAACCATAAAAAACGAAAACGCAACTACTAAATATAAAAATATATATTAAAAAAAATATGGTTCCAAAAGATTTAATAAAAGAGAGAAAAAGACCTAATGAAAGAACGTGCTGATATGTTGCCTTCGTTTCGCCGGACCAAAATCTAAACTCAAACAATGGAAGTACAAAATACGAAATGTAATGTGAGCATGCGCATAGTTTAAACAATTCCTTTGTTTGTCCCTTCACACGTCCATCATTCGCTGAGTGACTGACTGTCTTCACTCAAAACTTCTGTCAGTGGCGATGATATGATGTGGCGCATATGTACACCAAATCAGTGTTAGTCTTGATTCCACTGAAGTGGCTGTAGGTAGAACAGTGGTTATAAATCGGTGAACTATAGGAGTATATACGATAAAGATGTATATTAATCAGAATTAAGCTAGGGACACACGGTTGTCAGAGCTTAAAATGTTATCAACTCTGTCAGCACCCACCCAATGTACTGACAATGATAGTTTGTTAAAAAAAGGTGAATTTTCAGTTCAGACGATTGCAAGAAAACCTTACAATTATATATTTACAATATGTTTTGTAAATATTATAGGTTCGAGTGCCCATACAAATATTTTATAGACAGTGTTGCCAATTTCAATTGTTTCTCTAGCAATGTCGCCATTTTCAACTTCGCACATCTAATAATTTCCTACAACATACTGACGATGACTTTTCTGCCACAGTTGCAAGACAAAAATTATAAGTTCACATTGTTGTAAGTTCACAGTTATGCATTTTTTTGACAATATTGTAAGATCTGACCACCGTGTGTACATAGCATTAGAAAATCTTTATTAAAGTAAGTTCACATGGTAAGATTTGACCAGCTTTGATAGCTTTAGGAAATCTTTATCAAAATGCAATGCAGCAAAACACTCTGCACATAATTTTCAGCTTATGGGTAAGAGAGAAATACATCGGCATTAACTTACTAACCGGTGGAAGAAGCGCTAATTTTGTGAGGCTTTCACAATTTTTTATCATCTGTGGAGGCTCGAATTCCTGCCTCTTAAATAGCAATCAAATCAAGTTTATCTTAAATTGAAACTTACGAGTAGTTATGCTTACAGCCCTTAGGTGTAGGTTTAGGTTATGGTGGGAGCCGTATTTTTTTTACCAGCTCACATTGACCAGTTTAGGTTCCTAGTGTTACCGGATAAAATGCCCCTCACCGAAACCAACCTGATTGATATACAAATTTATCGATAGTACTGTTAGACTGCCTAGAAAGGCCGACAAAGCGCGACAGTCGCATAGCAAGTGCTCAATGCTCTCCACTTCTTCCTCATCTGCACAGCTTCTGCAGAAGTCATTGGAGTCAATATCCAATTTTTTGGCGTGTTCGTCGATCAAGCAGTGTCCCGTCATACTAACGTAGACAATATCTTCCTCTCTAGTGCGAGGAGATATTTTGACCTTCTCATGTTAAACCTTGGCCAGATTTGTCTAGCTACCCTGCAGGTGCCGATGAGGTGTAACTGCTCAGCAATCTCGTGAAGAGACCTGCTGCAGTCGTGAGCTGTTTGTGAATTTAAGAATGTGGACTTCAGAGAATTGATGGCAGCCTGGCTGTCCGAGTAAACAGCAACGCCAGTGTTGGTTACTATGTTGCGGCTCAGCCACTTGACGAATTCCCATATTGCCATTATTTCGGCTTGATAGACACTGCAGGTATCTGGTAGTCTGTGAGCTATTCATCTCTGGCTGGAATCATAGTGATGTAGTTCCTCTCGAAAGTGTACACAGTTGGTATATAGTCGACTCGGTCAGTTATCATAGCACTACACTTTGATATCATGTGACCGTAGTTCTTGTACCTCCACATTGATAGGCAGTTTAATTTTAGTGCCGCTCTGGTTGCAACTTCTCTCACCACAATATTAACTGGCAGTATATGGAGTAGTAGGGCTTGTAGAGACTCAGTCACTGTAGTCCTTAAGGCTACGCTTATGAACCTTTGATAGTAGGTTGGTGATGGTTAGTTTGTCAGTTGCCGTCCACCAACTACAATGCCGTATAACAGTATTGGAAGAATTACTGTTATATATATCCAATGAACTTTTTTTTGGGAGAGACCCCACCGCGACCCTACAGTCTTTTTGCAGGAATATAAGGCAACGTTGGCCTTCCTTACACGTTCCAATATGTTAAGTCTAAATAACAGTTTCCTATCTAGAAAATTTTGCGCATTCAGAAAAGACTAGATCTGTTTCATTTATCCGAGGAGGAGGGTCCACATGTGGAACATTATTCATCCTAGTAAAGAGAACAAATTCTGTCTTGTTTGGGTTAACGCCCAACCGCTGCTTCTGGCCTATCCAGCCAACTTGTTCAGAGCCACCTGTAGGATGTATCTGAGGACGTTTTGGAATTTGCCACACACTGCGATTCCCACGTCGTCCGCAAATGCCACGACCTTGCAGCCACAACGTTCTAGATCCAGGAGGATTTGGTCTGTCTGTTTACAAACCTTGTTGGAGTTGTGGACCCCAGACATGCTGTTACGCGTCTTCCGTTTAGCAGGCTTTGAATTATTATAAACAAACTAGAGTTTAGATGTGACAGTGTCGCAACTACTGCATCTGAGTGAATGTTGTTAAAAGTCCCTTTTATGTCAAGAAATGCCACCATAGTGAATTCCTTGAAATACAGAGATGATTCGATAGTGATCACAGGTTCATGTAGGGCTTATTCTATAGACTTCCCAGTATTGTAAGCATGGTTCCTTACTTACAGCCCAATGTGATTGTCCCTCATTCTGATCCATTGTGATTGCTCCCAAAGTTAGTCGATGCCGACATCAGCTAAGCCTCATAGCTCTACAATGTAACGTTTGGAGCACACAGAAATAAGATGTTTTATTGGCACATCCTCCATTCGTTTCTATAGCTCCTGCAGAGAGTGTGAACCATGGGCTGATCTGTCTGCCGGAACCATATCCATCAGCGTTCAACATCACTAAGCTGCAACCGACGTGTGGAGTGGGTGCATTTCAGAGGTTGATCTGGTCTCGAACACCTCAGGGAGTATAACGAAATAGAATACGTTGCAGCTTGCTTTGGCTCTGGGTCCCACAGTGAGTCACAGAAGTCCCTGTCGTCATTGTCGTATTCTACGTAATTATCGCCATCGCAGTATCAAGATGCTCAGTATTTAAAACCGCTCATGGCGACTACTGCTATACACGCCATTATCACGCATATAAGTCGCGGTCTTAACCAGAACAAGTGACGGGACAGTTCTCGTGGCGCTTGACCTATCGAAGTCCAGGGGTTATAATGTGCTACGTAAGGATAGCACTTGAAATAGTGGTGGGGAACTGGCTTTCCTATTACTTCATTCTGTGCAGTACAGACCTATCTCGCCTGAGCTTGACTCTAGAGACCCATACATTAAATGTATGGGGGTAGCGGTTAGGTCCGGGACTGCCGAGATATAGCTGTATAACGTACATATACCGCCGATTGTTAGGTGTTCTCCGCGTTATTTCGTCGGCTTAATGCTATTTTGGTCCATACGCCATTTTTGTGTTTTTTGAGTTAGGAGTTGATAATATGGGTTCCAAGCATGCTCTTTCAGAATCTGCAATAATTTTTTTCCTATCTCGCCTAGTTTTCGAGATATTGGTAGGGTAAATTTGTTTTACTCTGATAGGTAGTTAAGGAAGAGGTAGTTAAGGAGAGCGAAACACAAAAAAAAGAGATTATATGGTTACAAAACCAAATCAAATCTACTAAGCTATTTATAAGGGGACTAGATATTAATAGATCGCCCATGAAAGAAGTTGAGAAACTATTTAAAAATACAATGAATACTAACACAAAAATTATACATGCAAGAACAATTTTTGAAAGTGGCCAAAAAATGGGAGTTATAGTTGAGCTCGATTCTTCGAATTCTGTAACCCAGGTATTACAGAAAACTAAACTACTTGCTAATACCCATATTTCAGTGGAAAGGGATTTGCCCCCAAAGGGTCAAGAAAAGAAAAAAGTTTTCATGGAGCTGAAGAAACAATTATTATCGTTATGCAAAAGCCACAAAATATTGTTCAGAGAGGACAAGATGCGGATAAATCAAACATGGTTCAGGTGGAATGCTGATAATAGATTGATGGCCGGAAACAACGATGGGAGAAGAGAATTAATAAAATTATACGGAAATAAAGCTGATGAAATATCTACTAATATAAATGATATTCTCGAGAAAATTTATTCAAAAAACTAAAAAAATACACTGCACACTTTAATCATAAACCACATACCCATAACACAGAAGAAACAGATACAAACACCACAGAAGGATATGAAGAAGTAAAAAATACACCAGATGAAATCAATATAATGTCATATAATGTAAATGGCCTAGCAAATAAAATCTTATTTCCATCTTTTTTTAAATATGTACAAGGTTTTCATATTTTTATTCTAATAGAAACTCATTTAATGGAAGAGAAATATTAAATGATTAGGAAATATTTCAAAGGTTTCGACTTACATTTTGAGGCAGCCAAAAAGCTCCATAGATATGGAAGAGCAATTGGAGGAAATTTAATTGGAATAAGTACTAAGTTACGCAACATTGGTTTTCGATATGAGGTACAAAAAATATTGGAAGTAAATATCTTCAGATTCTCTAGTAACAGAGCTAACTTTACATTAATTCCCACATACTTAAGACCGAATACTTGGCAGCCGAATTTGAAAACCTTGTAAATACTTTTCAGAAAGATGAAATTAGCAACCCAATTGTAATGGGAGATTTGAATGCCAGGATAGGGCAAATTAAACAATATACCGACAGGATATATGAAGAAACCTTCTATTCAGGCCTTGAAACAAGATCATCAAAGGATTACACAATAAACCAAAAAGGATTAAAAATGATAGAATTTATGTCTGATAACAACGTTATGATACTAAATGGATGCACTGTTGGAGATGAGCCTGGTAATTTCACATATTTGAGCAGCAGTGGAGATTCTGTGATTGATTTTTGTGCAGTATGCCAAGAATTGTTATGTATTGTTTCAAACTTCAGAGTAGATGAAGAAGTATGGTCAGATCATTTGCCTATTGTACTCAGTCTGGAAGTGACAGGATTAGATCGTCGGGCAAATCATCTCAACTTAATACCCAAATTATTGTGGCGAGATCGAAAAATTAGTCATTACCAATACAATTTAAACGTCAACACCGAAACCCTTAGAAGGCTTAACCCGAATCCCTCGTTAGTTGACCTAACTAACACTATCATACGCTCCACAAATAATTCAACCCCACGAAGAAAAGAATTCGAGGCAACGCAAAAGTGGTATAATAGAATGAGCAATGAAGCCCGAAAGAAAACGTTTAAGCTGCTAAATAAATACAGAAAAACCGGAGACATAACTCATAAAAAATTTACCTAGAAGAAAAAAAAACGTTATAAAAGTGTATGTAAATACAGCGAAAGAGAATATTACCAGGAACTTATAGAACGAATAAATAACGTAAATGAATGTAAAGAATGGTGGAGATGTGTTAACGAATTAAGAGACAGAAAATTTATAATCAGTCCAACTCTTACAGCAGAACGCTTTAAAATATACTTTGAAAAACTTCTTTGCCCTGAACAATCAGTAGTAAATATACACTATGCCCCAGTATTTACAGAAGATGAATGTCTGGACCGACCATTCACTATCGAGGAGCTAAAAACACAGCTGATAAAAGTTAAGGCCAACAAAGCTCCAGGGGAAGACAGTATCCCATACGAATTTTACCAAAATGCTACAGAAAACTTCTTACGTCTTCTAGTCAACTGTTATAACCAAATATTCGATAGCGGTAACATTAATGAATCTTTTAACAAAACAATTATCTTTCCTATGCATAAAAAGGGAAGTTTGGAACTGCCCGAAAACTATAGGGGTATATCATTTATGAATTGCGTGGGGAAGCTGATGATGGGTATGTTAAATGAACGGCTTTCAAATTGGACCGAGACTCGCAATTGTATCAATGAATATCAAGCCGGATTCAGGAGACATTACTCTACGTGTGATAATATTTACAATCTATCAGCAATTGTTAGCCTCAAATTAGCTGAAAAGAAGAAGGTGTATGCGTTTTTTATAGACTTTCGAGCTGCTTTTGATAAGGTGTGTAGACAAGCTCTAGTTTATAAGCTTTATGAAATGGGAGTGTCGTACAAATTCATTCGGGTAATAGAAAATATGTATAGAGAAACTAAATATGCTGTATGGACTGGCGAAGAACTTTCTGATTTCTTTCAATCCACCGCTGGAGTTAAGCAAGGTTGCCTATTATCCCCTCTACTATTCGCCCTGTATGTAAATGACATACACGATTTCGTCCAAGGCGGTTTATGCATACAAGACCTCAACATTCGTGTGCTGATGTACGCAGATGACATTGTCATGCTAGCTGACGATGTCAAAACCATGCAACAGATGATAAATAACTTAGAAATATACTGCAGAATCTGGAACTTGGTAATTAACTTAGATAAGTCACAGATGCTTGTATTTCGTAAAGGTGGAAAACTAAACCAAAACGAACCAGTAAGGAAAGGCAGAAAGTCGGGCGGGGCCGACTATATAATACCCTACACCTCCCTAACAATGCGATAAGGGTCATTGTCATTATAATTTGGAATAATTGGTAAATGGGTAGAAACATATTATCTAATTCTGAAACGATAATCGCTAAATTAAGCAATATTCGTTCCTAAATTGAGAAACATCTTTCTGGAAAATTTTAATGATCGGAAGTAAAATACAACTTCTATAGCGGTTTGATACCAAATCAGGAGGAACAATCAATATAAATCTGAACCGATCTTTCCTGAATACTCATTCATGTAAAAAGACCTTCTGTCGAATTTCGTACTGATCGCATATAAAATACAGTCTCTACAGCGCCTACATGTCAAATCGGGGGTAACGTATATATGGGGGCTATATCTAAATCTGAACCGATTTCTTCCAAATTTAACAGTGTTCATTCATATAATAAGAAACCTCTTTCTGCCGAATTTCATACTGATCGGATATAAAATAACATTTTTACAGCGCTTACAAGTCAAATCGGGGGTAACGTATATATGGGGGCTATATCTAAATCTGAACCGATTTTCTCCAAATTTAGCAGTATTCCTTTATGTGATAAGAAACCTCTTTCTGCCAAATTTTGCACTGATCGGATATAAAATACAGTTTTTACAGCGCTTACATGTCAAATCGGGGGTAACATATATATGGGGGCTATATCTGAATCTGAACCGATTTTCTCCGAATTTAGCAGTATTCCTTCATGTAATAAGAAACCTCTCTTTGCCGAATTTCGCACTGATCGGATATAAAATAAAATTTTTACAGCGCTTATATGTCAAATCGGGGGTAATGTATATATGGGGGCTATATCTAAATCTGAACCGATTTCTTCCAAATTTAACAGAGTTCATTCATGTAATAAGAAACCTTTTCCTGCCGTATTTCATACTGATCGGGTATAAAATAAAGTTTTTACAGCGCTTACATGTCAAATCGGGGCTAACATATATATGGGGGCTATATCTAAATCTGAACCGATTTTAACCAAATTCAATAGGGATCGTCCTTGGGCCAAAAATAAGATATGTGTAAAGTTTCGTCGAGATCGGACCATAATTGCGACCTGTACTTTGATTACAAGAATACATGCACAGACGGACAGACAGACAGACAGACGGACAGACAGACAGACAGACGGACAGACGGACATAGCTAAATCGACTCAGAAAGTGATTCTAAGTCGATCGGTATAATAAACGATGGGTCTATTTCTTCTCCTTTTGGGTGTTACAAACAAATGCACAAAGTTATAATACCCTGTACCACAGTGTGGTGTAGGGTATAAAAATGGACTTACAATGGCATAGACATAAAAATTGTGAATGAATATACTTACTTAGGCGTAACTTTCACCCCAACTCTAAGTTTCAGCAAACATACTGATAAAAGGAATACTCAAGCCAAAAATGCAGTCAATAGCACATGGAAAGATCTACTTAGCAAAGAGTCTATACATTTGAGCATGAAGTGGAAGGTATATTTAGCAGTTTGCAGATCGATACAGGCGTATGGTTCACAAGTATGGGGATTCACACACTTCGAACATGTGGATAAATTGCAACGTTATTTCCTAAAGAAAATTTTAAAACTTCCTAGAAACACACCAAATTATGTGCTTAGGCTGGAGACAGAAATAGAGGAAAGCCATTTGTATACTCTGAGGATGCACCTAAAATACATCGACAAAATTCTCAATAAATATCATACGAATAGACTTCCGAAACAATTATCAATTATACTTATGGATCGCGAAATCTTTTGGGTGAAACGGCTCAAGGAACTATCAACGAGTCTGGAAGTTGAGTGGCCAGGACGTAATCCAACACAACCTCAGTGGAGTACCTTCAGCAATAACTTTTTGGTAGCAATAAAACTAGATAACCTACACAAGTGTCTGCAGAAAAAGCGGGAAAGCAGCAGAATATATAGATGTCTGGATTATACTGTAAGTCATCTATACATTAACAATAATACTAAACCTGAAGACATAACACTGCTGTTGAAGACTAGGAGCGATATGCTGAGTCTGAATGCGTCGAAGTATGGAGCTCTAGATGAAGAGAAGTTATGCACTCTATGCAATCTACATGTCCCTGAATCTACTTATCACTTTATAGGCGTTTGTCCAGTCCTCAAAGAATTCCGGAAAAGCTCATTCGGAAAAACTGCTTTAAGTGAACTGGAAGTGATAGCTATTCTCAACGGTCAGCATGAAGCAGGATGGGTAAACCTAATAACTTATTTGAAGAACTCAATGAAATATAGAAATTTTTTGATTAACGAAACTTTTTAAAATTACTTGCTTTATAACACTAAATTGTAATTGACAGACGTTAAAATAAAAAAAAAAACATTGTCAATGT
This sequence comes from Eudasyphora cyanicolor, assembly GCA_963930755.1. Taxonomy (NCBI): domain Eukaryota; kingdom Metazoa; phylum Arthropoda; class Insecta; order Diptera; family Muscidae; genus Eudasyphora; species Eudasyphora cyanicolor. The sequence goes on along the minus strand of OZ005736.1, from coordinate 177,042,213 downwards.
ATGTATCTTTATAATTCAATATATATCATAAAATATAATTAAGTAATGCAAATATGTATATGTTAAATATTAATGAATTAATAAAGAAACAAATCTAATCTAATCTAATCTAATCTACTCTGATAACGGGAAATAATTTCGATATTTTTGTTCTTTGTCTCAATTTTTCTATCGCCCTATATTTTTCACTCAGTATTTTACCTTCTTTCGATCACAATATGTAAATTAGTGTCCTTCCATAACGACCTTTTTGTGGTCCATGTAATACAAATACGAAAAAATATTAAAATAAAAGTGGATATGGACCAAAATGCCAAGTACAAAAATTGTTATAACTTGCTTATTTCTGGATGTAATGGCATAGAAATGCATGAGAATCATACAAACACTGTTGGGAACCCTATGAAATAAAAAGTGTGTAACTCTTCAGTCCCGTTTTTACTCAAACAATAAATTGCGTTTTTCTCCGATCATACAAAATGGCGTATGGAACAAAATAGCATTGAGCCGACGATTTGACATCAGTCTGTTACTGCATGGCAATAACCGCGTGGTCCTAGGAGACTTTAATGCCCATCACTAGCTTTGGCATTCTCTCCTAGCTAATGACAAATGAGGCACAGCTTTGGCTGAGCCAATAGATGGCTCTACTTTCTGCATACTGAATGAGGATGCCCCCACACGGATTATGGGTAATATCACTATCGTGTCGCCTGGTCTGATAAATGACGTCACCTGGCACCCCGTCATTTCATTGGGATCAGACCACCTCCCCATTATCCTCTCCATAGATAGACCAGCCGATTTCATCATCTCAGAACGCCGTACTTTCCTGAATGAAAGGAAAGCGGACTGGAACGGGTTCAGACAATTCACCAACCGCTGCTTCAGGGAACTACCCATCCCCTCACATATTCGGGTAGCTGCGAAGAAATTCTGAGGCATCATCAACACAGCAGCCGCTTGCTATATCCCTACTGGTCGAATACCCGAGATACGACGTAAATTCCGAGCTGATGCAGCGGAATAGCAGACGATTGAGATCCTAGAATCAGGGAGCTGAATATAGAAATCGACGAATATAAGCGGAATAAATGACTAGAGCATTTAAAGCAGTGCAACTTAAGTTCCGGAATTGGTAAATTTTGGGCAACGGTTAAGTCACTCTCGAATCCATGCAGGAGAGACGACAGGACGGCAGTCACATTTGGTGCCACCACCGTGAGTGACAGAGCGAAAAGCAGAGTAATGAGTTGTATTCATGCTCTCCGAGCTAAAGAAGTACCATCACAATTTACGGTCGAAGAAGGTGCATATGTCATCCTTGGCGCAAAGTCATCTAAAGCGCTTAGCCCCGACGGAATTTCTATGTTGATGTTGAAATAGTTGGACATACAGGGAGTTGAGTATCTGACTAGGGTCCTCAATCTGTCCTTGACCACTTTGATTATATGCGAAACCTGGAAAATTGGCAGAGTGGTCCCGCTACTGAAACCGGGCAAAGAAGCGAGTAAGGGAGAATCGTGCAGGTCTATCTCCCTTCTATCGCCAGTAGCAAAGATGCTTGAGGCGCGAATCCTCCCGAGCCTGATTGGAAATTTTCCATTTCCCGATCATCAGCACGTTTTCCAATTACTGCTTTATACGCCATAACCACACATGTACGCCGCGGTCTTAACCGAAACAATACCGGTGACAGGACCGTCCTCGTGGCGCTTGACCCATCGAAGGCCTTCGATACTGTCTGCCACGCCACGCTTTTTGAAGACATCGCCAACACGTCCCTCCCGGACAGTTTGAAACGTTGGATCGTCAATTACATGTGTGGACGCCATTCGTATGTGGAATTCAGAAACAAGAAGTCCAAACCCCGTAGAGAGAAGTAGGGAGTTCCCCAAGGTGGGGTGATGTCTCCGGCACTGTTTAATCTCTACCTTTCTGCAATTCCATATCCACCTAACGGCGTGGAAATCATATCATATGCTGATGACTGTACGATTCTGGCGTCGGGCACCTTGATCGATAACATATGTGGAAGGCTGAATGTCTACCTGGCTGACATTGCCAATTACTTCGCTGCGAGGAATCTAAAAATATCCGCCACCAATCTTGCGCCGTCTATGCAGTAAACAGTGTTACTGCATGAACAGCGCAAGTGAAGGAGCAACACAATGTGATCGGAACAAAGAGATTACCAGGCAGGTCTGCTGACATACACTTTAACGCAGTCGCTGAAGCCGTGAATAATTACAGAGTTAATGTCGTGATAGGAGAACACCCTCCACCAGTGGCCTCGGAGGAAGAGGAATTACCACGACAGATAAGAGTACTTTTGGCGTAAGTAAGATCAGGCTGGTGTAGCCGCCTCAATTCATACTGGGCAAGGTTTGATGGCACCACGTTGAACACATGTCCCGCTTGTAACCTAGGACCACACGACACACTACACCTTTTTAACTGTCCTGCCAAACCTACTCAACAAGTTACCGGGTATCTTTGGACCCAACCAGTGGAAGCAGCCATCTTCTTTGGCCTGGAAACCAATACAGCCGAACCCACTACACAAGGCGAATAAAAACAACACCTAATGGACAACAAACACATATACTGCTACTGCAACAACGGCGAGGACATCGCCAACACGTCCCCCCCAGACAGTTTGAAACGTTGTATCGTGAATTACATAAATGGGCGCCCATATCTGGAATTCAGAAACAAGAAGTACAAACCCCGTAGACTGGAACAGGGAGTTCCTCACAATGGGGTGATATCTCTGGCACCGTTTAACCTCTTTCTTTCTGCAACTCGATCACCACCAGAGTATGAAGCCGCCGAGCCAAGCCGCCGATTTTAGCGGCCGCCGAGCTTTTTTCACCAGCCGAAGTCGCCGCCGATCTTTGCGGCTAAAATCGGCTGAAACACAGCCGCCGTTACATAGAATAACTTTAAAATATGCATAGATACATTAACATTTTTGATAAGCAAATAACCATATAACAGATATATCGTCCCCTCAATAGAAGAATAGTGTATACACTATTATTTTTTATTGCATTTAAAGAATCTACGCAATTGGTTGTATATCTAGTAAAAATTTGGGGAAATTCTACTTCCACAAATTGGGTTATTGGGTGCTTGAAATTGATTGTTCATTAATAAAAGCCTACGTGCCGATATCGATTTTCAATATCACAAAAACTTCAAATATGATTTTCTCGAAACGACAAATAAATTATACCCTATTCATTTATTGGGAGGACGAATGAAAAGTGATTTTCATTTTGATTCGTTTATTGTCACAAGAGGGAGCTTTACATGTATTAAAAATGAGAATATTGATAGTAATAGAAAAATAATTGTAAACATTATTTTTTAAAGGAAAGCTCAACTGCACAGTGAGAAAAACCATAAAATAACAATAATATTTTTTATTTATTAGTAGATAACGTACACATAGAGAAACAAATATTTTCGGAAAAAAAAACAATGGAGTATTACAGAATTGTAATACTGCATATAAATTAATACCTCCATTGTAAAGAATGCTATGTCGACTTGGTATGTCATACTGGAGAGTGCATTTCTAAATATTCTAAATTTCTCTGTCAAATCCATCAACTCAATGAAGTTACGCTCAAAACAAATTACAAGGTAATTCTACACAAATTTAAAATTTCACTAAAACGACGATTCGCCTCTCCTGAAAACAACCAGTTTCGACTTAGCTTACTTTGAAAATCGAGTATATTATAGAGCCGCCTAGCGTCAATTTTATGACTTATCATTGTATGGAAATCGACGATTTTTATACCCGCCACCATAGGAGGAGGTATACTAACTTTGTCATTCTGTTTGCAACACCTTGAAATATGATCTGCGACCCTATAAAGTATATATGTATATTCTTGATCGTCGTGAAATTCTAAGACGATTTAGCCATGTCCGTAATAATAGAGCTAAGTTAATCAAATTTGGTATAAATTCTTCTTATAGTTGCAGGTCCGTTGGGATTGCAAATGGGTCATATTGGTCAATGTTTTGATATAGCTCCCCGGATGTCGGTCCAAATTATGGGTTCTGAGCCATAGATACCACATTTTTAAAGCAATTTAGCTGAAACTTTTCAGTTTGTATTCTATTTTGACAAAAATTCATCACAATAAAAATTGTATAGTCATATTTAATATTTTGTTATAGTCACCCTATAGAGGCCGCTCCAAAATATACGTATTTAAGCCATAAACACCACATTTTCTGAGCATTTTACCTGAATCCTTGCAGTTTTTATTTTACTTAGGCAAGAATTCATCACAGTAAATTTTTTTAAATCGATTCATATTTTATTATAGTCCACCTATAAATGTCGTTCCCAAAAAGGCTTGCTAAAGCCATAAACACCACATATTTAAAGCAATTTTGCTGAAAATTTTCAGTTTGTATTCTACTTATATTTTGGCAAGAATTCATGTCAATGAAATTTATACAAATCAGTTTATATTTTGTTGTAGTCCCCGTGTAGAGGTAGCCCTCAAATATGCTAATTTAAGCCATAAATACCATTTTTTTAGATTAAAAGTTTGGCTAACGAGACCTAAAATTTGGCTAAAAACTGCAGCGTTCGTTTTTTCAATAAATTGCTTAAACAGAAAGATCGTTCCATGACTTGCTCCATATCCAAAAATCTGTCAGTAATAGAATTGAATGCAATTCATGCTGGAGGGTATACAAGCTTCGGCATGGCCGAACTTAACGCTGTTACTTGCTTCACTTCACAATATCTGACAATTAACTTAAAAACATCCATTATTTATGAATATATACCAGAGCATAACTTTTCAACTATTATTTTAAATGTAAAAATGACTATCACAGAGCCGCCGTATGTCAATTTTATGTCGGCTAAGCCATCAAGCCGCCGCCGCCGATCTATAATTTTCAATGGCAGCCGCCGCCGTCAATTTTGCCTCGGCTTCATTCTCTGATCACCACCTCACGGCGGTGATATCGTATCTTATGCTGCTGACTGGCCTCGGGGCCCTTGATCGATGAAATATGTGAAAGGATAAATGTCTACCTGGCTGAGATTTCCAATTTCTTCTCTACGAGGAAGATATTAAGCTTGTAAGGTGGTTCCTAGTAATGCTATCGCATCCGATTTGCAATTCTCTGGCGAGTCCTTGTGGTTGGCACTCAATTAGGTGAATATTGAACTGTTCAGACATTTCATTAAGGGATCTGCAATGGACGAGGTCAATGTTTGAATTCCGTAAGACAATACCGACTGTAGCCAGAACTCTGCCATTCTGCTACTTCTCCAATAGCTAAAAAAATCTTCCTGGTAAACACCACAGTGATCAGAGTGCCGTAGGATATTATGAATTTGTGAATTTGTTTGTAGCGCCCATAAACAAAAGAGATAGGCCCATAGTTTATTAGACCTATCGGCATAGTATTACACTTGGAGTCGATTTATCCATGTCCGTCTGTTTGTCCATATACTCGTATTCTTGTGATTAAAGTACAGGTGCCAAATATGAAGTAATCTTTACGAAAATATGAATATCTTTACGAAGATACAGGTACAGAGGCTTTTTGTGGAATAGGGACGATCCCTATTGAAATTGGGGCATATCGGTACATATTTTGACAAAGCCGACATATAAGGGTCACCTCAGTGCTCCTTGTCGCTGTAGATAACTATATATTAATCTCTCCAGGGTTTTAAAGAGAAGTTAGCATGAACTGATAGGCCGGACATCCTTAGCTCCTGTATAGCTTTTGAGATGAAAACAACCGTGATTTCTCTCCATTTTGTTGGTATGTAGGCCTGATATATACAACATGTGTGTGCATTGATACAGGGATGTAAAAATGTCTCCTCGTTTTCAACTTAACATGATTCATCCATATCTTCTGCCTCTCACTTAATCTAATGCATCGAAGACATGCAGAATTTCAGCAGTGCTGACTTTATTCAAAATCCAGACAAATTTGTGACCGAAAATGTTGTCTGATGACGCTGTGGATTAGCTCTCTAAACCAAGCCGTATGACAATCCTCTATGCCCCACTGTGCCTGGTGGCGTTTGACTCTGGATCTGGAAAAAGAAAAACAATATTTGTAAGTTTATGTTGGAATATGTTACGCTTTTGTTAAATCGCAGTGCTAGTTCTGTGGCCACCACCGCTGGTGTGGAATACATAAAGTTATGCATGCCAATTGCGGCGATATGAGTAGCTGTTGCTGCTGCTGCTGCTGCAAACGCACTACCGATCAAGTGATGTGGTGAGTGGTGTCGAAAACGTTTTAATAACCTAGGGGACATCAACCAACCAGTGCCATTTAAGACCGTCAGTGTGTTGTACGAGTGAATGCATTGAGTTCTCTGGCTGAGACATCGTTGGAATAATAATAAAATAAAGGCAATGATCATAAAGTGAACAAGTTTATTTAGTCCCAAACTAAAATTATGAATTCCACTTAAAAAAAAAGAAGCGTTCACACGCGGTCGCACGTCTTACAGCAATGCAATCTGATTTAACATAGTTTCGTTTAACATCGTGACAGATTGTTCGCGGAAAATTTAATAATTTTCAAGTGAATTTCATAACGAAATCACGCACTTTTTATGGCTACAAGAGAAGGGAAGGTACATAAACACGCCACAATGGGTGGTAAAAACAAACCTTGGAGAATTTGAACTTCAGCAGTCATTAGATGGTCAGTATTATGATACTCCACGTAGAATATTCAATTGGTGTGTACGTGGGATCCAATCCCGTCCCTTTATTTCTATCGATCACGCACTTGATATGCTGTATTATTTACAACAGATATATTGGCTATAAACATTTATTTGTTATGGCACTAAAACAAACAAAAAATTTACATTATCAAATATACAGAAATATATAAAAAATTTACGTTATCAAATGTTTTCAGTTATACATACCGATACCTCCATTCCAAAGTATGCTAAGTCGACTTAGAAAGTTTCAGGGACATTGCAATTTTAAATTATAACCAGTAAGGAAAGGCTAAAGTCGGGCGGTGCCGACTATATAATACCCTACACCACTCTCGTAATATTGAATAACTCTGATATATACATTTTGTAATTCATGTATAAATTGTTTACATAAATTTACTTTTGGGACATTTTATACTTAAATAATACCCTGTACCACTGTGTAGTCTAGGGTATAGAAACGATTGGATCTAAAGAGCCAAATCGGATGAAACATATATATGGGAGCTATAGTTAAATCTTTACCGATGTTGGTTCATGAATCAAGAAACTCTACCATTCTAAATTTCAACACGATTGGATGTAAAATATAGCTTCTATAGAACTAAAGGGCAAAATCGGACGAAACATATATATGGGAGATATAGCTAAATCTTAACCGATTTTCTTCAAATTCGGCAATGTTGGGTCATGAATCAAGAAACTCTACCATTCTAAATTTCTAAACGATTGGATGTAAAATATAGATTCTATAGAACTAAAGGGCCAAATCGGACGAAACCTATATATGGGAGCTATAGCTAAATCTTAACCGATTTTCTTCAAATTCGGTAGTGTTGGTTCATGGATCAAGAAACTCTACCATTCTAAATTTCAAAACGATTGGATGTAAAATACAGCTTTTATAGGACTAAAGGGACAAATCGGACGAAACATATATATGGGAGCTATAGGTAAATCTTAACCGATTTTCTTCAAATTCGGCAGTGTTGGTTCACAGATCAAGAAACTCTACCATTCTAAATTTCAAAATGATTGGATGTAAAATACAGCTTCTACAGGACTAAAGGGCCACATCGGACGAAACATGTATATGGGAGATATAGCTAAATCTTAACCGATTTTCTTCAAATTCGGTAGTGTTGGTTCATGGATCAATAAACTCTACCATTCTAAATTTCAAAACGATTGGATGTAAAATACAGCTTCTATAAAACTAAAGGGCCAAATCGGACGAAACATATATATGGGAGCTATAGCTAAATCTTAACCGATTTTCTTCAAATTCGGTAGTGTTGGTTCATGGATCAAGAAACTCTACCATTCTAAATTTCAAAACGATTGGATGTAAAATACAGCTTCTATAAGACTAAAGGGCCAAATCGGACGAAACATATATATCGGAGCTATAGCTAAATCTTAACCGATTTTCATCAAATTCGGCAAAGTTGGTTCATGGATCAAGAAACTCTACCATTCTAAATTTCAAATCGATTGGATGTAAAATACAGCTTCTATAGGACTAAAGGTCCAAATCGGACGAAACATATATATGGGAGCTATAGCTAAATCATAACCGATTTTCTTCAAATTCGGCAATGTTGGTTCATGGATCAAGAAACTCTACCATTCTAAATTTCAAAACGATTGGCTGTAAAATACAGCTTCTATTAGACTAAAGGGCCAAATCGGACGAAATATATATATGGGAGCTATATCTAAATCTGAACCGATTTCAACCAAATTCAATAGCGATCTTAACAGTATATACTCGAAACTGCAAAATTTCAGAACGATCGGAGTGAAATTGCGACCTGTAGTCGACGAACAACTTTACATGGACAGACGGACGGACGGACAGACTGACATCGTTAAATCGACTCAGTGATTCTGAGTCAATCGGTATACTTTAAGGTGGGTCTAGCTGTGTTATTTTCAGGTGTTACAAACATCTGCCGTGAAACAAACTTATAATACCCTGTACCACAGTGTGATGTAGGGTATAAATATTCCAAATTACATTCAGTCCAAATTTGATGTTTATCCGTTAACCGAATTAAAAGTTATTCATATAACTGTACAGGTCATTCGATTTGCATTATAAAGGAATTCCAAAAAAATTTAAAAATTTCATAAAACTTTGATTGCCGATCCAGAAAAACTACCTATTGGCTTAGGAATTGCTTATCGATATTTTAAATTCTATTAACAACCAAAATGGGAATGGGATGAAACCAATTGCAAATGAAAATTGACATTATCCATAACAAAACCTTCAAGGGCTTTTTTCAGTTCAGTGCCAGATTTTTTTACATGCATTTGAAGTTGCTGATTTTGAACAGTTTTTTTTTTAAAAAATCGACAAGACATAGCACCATTTGTATGACAGCGCCATCAAACGTGAGTTGTAGGTAAAAATAAATATCAAAAATTAATTCCTTCACCCCAAAAATAGTAAGATACCACGACATTCCATGATAATAAAAAAATAAGCATTATTTTATCAAATTTTTCAATGATCGTTTCTTGTTAGACAGCGTTCCAAAATCGCCAACTTCAAATGCGTGTAAAAAAATTTCGCACTGTCCTGAAAAAACCCCTTGACGGGTTTGTTATGGATAATGTCAACTTTCATTTGCAATTGGTGTCATCCCATTCTCATTCAGAAAGTTCTATTTTGTATCACAGTGTATTTAAAACGTATAATCTTGCGAAATAATAGATTGCATTGATGGATTGACAAAAAGTGATGAATTGGAATATTTATAAATTAAAAATTAGTGCTGTTAAACAAAAGCTGATGTTGTGAATGAATTTTTATCTATTAAGTATAACACGAAATCTAGAAAAATTTTAAAAATCTTTTTTAAATAATATATTTTATATTTTAAAACTTCTAAAAATGTATTTCCTTACAAATATAAAATATTTAAAAAATCTGGTTCAAATATATTTTCTTTCAATTTAAACATATCAAAAATGATTTTCCCCGGTGTAGGGATACAAAACTCCTGCCGGGGAACCATCATGCTTTCAATAAGGGAAAGTCTACAGAATCAGTGACTGAGTCTCTGCAAGCCCCACAGACCCTCAATTATACAGATGTTCCGTCGCAACTTTATTTACATTTCGTGAGTTACGAAAGTATAGAAATGAATTTTCAAACAAAAAAAAATAGTTTTCCGGAGTACTTTTTGAAATTTGTTTGCATTTAGCGATCGAAATGAATTATCTGAATGTGATAATTACAAAAAATATCGAAAATTTGTATTAAAATACGCAAAAAACACTCGCTGAAATCAAATTTCTATTCGTTCGTCACTGATAGACTACTCGCTACTGGTCGGATCTTCTTTGGATTTCTATACCACAGCAAATTTGTTTACATAATGGTTAATCTTCAAACGCGAAAAAAAATAGTTTTCCGGATTATATTTTTGAACTTTTTTGCACTTAGCGATCGAAATTAGTTATTTAAATGTGATAATAAAATGCGCAAAGAAATCACTCGCTGAAATCTATTTTCCATTCGTTCGTCACTGATAGACAACCCTTTATAACTTGATTTTCTTTGGCAATCCCTACTCCATATACTGCCGATTAATATTGCGGCGAGAGAAGTTGCAACCAGAGCGGCACTAAGATCAAACTGTCTATCAATGTGGAGGTAAGAGAACTAGGGTCACGTAAGGATATCAAAGTGTAGTACTACGGTAACCGACCGAGTGGACTATATACCTACGCTGTACAGCTTCGAGAGGAACTACATCACTATGATACCAGCCAGATATGAATGGGTTGGCAGAATACCAAATAATAGAAACCATCTCCCCTTCTATACGGATGGTTCGAAGCTCGACGAATGGTTGCCTTCGGAGTACGCTGTAAAGAACTTAATCTGGATATAGCTCACATACTACCAGATGCCTGCAGTGTCTACCTTATGTATAATAGCAATATGGGAAGGCCCATAGTGGCTGAGTCGCAACATAGTAACCACCATTGGCGTTGTCATTTACTCGGACAGCCAGGCTGCCATCGATTCTCTGGAGGCCACATCCCTAAATTCACAAACAGCCCTCGACTGCCGCAGATCTCTTAACGAGATAGCTGCGCAGTTTAATATACACCTCAAATGAGTGCCTGGAAATAGGTATATCCCGGCGAACTGCAAAGCCGATGAACTTGCTGGGAAAGGGACGACATTAAAATTTTTCGAAGAATTTTCATATATTGGTGCGCCACTATTCACGTGCATGCTTTGGCTTAGGCAAGGAGCAATCAGACAGTCCAACAAAAGATGGACACAAATCGGCACCTGTAGGGTAGCTAGACAAATCTGGCCAAGGTATGACCTGAGAAGATCAAAATATCTCCTCGCACTGGAGAGGAAAGGATTGTCTACGTTAGTATCAGTTCTGACGGGACACTGCCTGATCGGCGACCACGCCCGAAGTTTGGGTGTTGACTCCAATGACTTCCACAGAAGCTGTGGAGATGACGAAGAAGTGGAGAGCACTGTGCACTTGCTATGCGACTGTCCCGCTTTGAGTAAACGACGACTGGACATACTTGGGTTGGCCTTTCTAGGCAGTCTAAAGATTTTTCCGGTCCCGATATAGATTTTTATATCAATCAGCTTGGTTTCGATGAGGGGAATTTCAGCCCGTGGTAACAGTAGGAACCAAAATGGGCGTGGCAACTTCGCCCATTTTTCTCAAGTGTGGAATTGTGAAATATTCTGAGTAGTAGTATAGAAGTTATGAGATAATTAGTATTTCACAAAATGTTGACCCTTCGTGGTAGAGGTACTCGAAGGAGTGGACCAACATAGTCCATCTTTGACCAAAGCCTAAGATAGAAATAAATACTGACACTTACCAAATTTCAAGTCTATCGGTTATTCCTGTCGAAAGTTATCGTGCGCACCTACCAGACGATCAGGTTTACGGACATTGCTCAAATGACTTAAAATGTCCAAAAACGGACTTCTGCCAAATATTCTTGGGATGTCTTAGGTCACTCCATCGATGTGTTACACTTTTGGCCAGTAGCCAAATATACCCTTGTTCACAAAGTGGGGTTATAAAAATGGGATTATGTTAAAATTATCTTATTTTTGCCAAAAGTACTATAATTTCTACATATGTATATTCATAGATTTTCTTCAAATATGCATTATTTCTTCGTTAGGATGCTAGCATTCAAAAAATGGTACATACAAATTTATAGCGAATTTTTTTTTATTTCTTATGGTTTTTTCGAGCCAACAAAAAATGCAATTTTTTTCTAATATTTTTAACGAATGTTACTAAACTTCTGTTTCTACGAGGATATGACATTATTAATATTTTTAGGAATTGTGCTCTCCACTTCTTTCTCATCCGCACAGTTTCTGCAGAAGTCATTGGAGTCAATACCCAATCTCCTGGCGTGTTTGCCGATCAGGCAGTGTCCCGATAGAACTGATACTAACGTAGACAATATTTTACTCTTTAGAGCGAGGAGATATTTTGACCTTCTCTGGTCATACATTGGCCAGATTTGTCTAGCTACCCTGCAGGTGCCGATTTCTGATTTGTCACTACGATTTCTGTTCATCTTTGGTGGAACTACCTATAGCCTAAGCCAAAGCTTGCACGTGTATAGTGACGCACCAATATATGCAAATTCTTTTAGAATTTGTAATGTAGTCCCTTTCCTATCAGGTTCATCGGCTCTGCAGTTCCCCGGTATAAACATACGCCCAGGCACCCATATGAGGTGTAGGAACCGATATAACTTTTCGCGGTAGTCGAAACACCGCCGATGTTCGTTGAGTCGCACTGTATTATTGCCACGACCACTAATCTGGCATCGTCCATTTAGTTGTAGTTGTTCGCATTTACTTCCTATACTTATGGTAATTTCGTTTCTGGAAAAATGATATCCCGTCTACGTGAAATACAAGAAAATGTTTGCTCCTTTTAAATTGAATTCATGCCGCCTTTAAAATTCAACTCAACTCCATTTTTAAATTTTCCAAAATGAATTTCAAAAGTTTTATGAAAACATTAAAGTACAGAAAATTTCAAGTATTTATGTGCACTGGTATTTAGCGTATGGAAAATCATTACAATCGAAAGAATAGCATATGTAAAATGTGTACAACACTAAATAACTCATCAAAGATCCAGCGATACTAGCCACGATACTGCGTCTGGTGTTAAATTGTTGATGTCGCTTATTTGGGCTTCATATCCTAGGATGGGACACTCTCTAAGGATGTAATCGATGGTTGGTCGAGGGGAACCGCATGCGCAAATAGGGTCATTTACAAGACCCCATGTGTATATGGTAGTTCGGGTTCTGCCAGTACCAGTTCTGAGTCTGTTGAGGTTACACCAAGCTTTCCGTGAATGGTGAAGGTCGCTATAAAACAAAAATTCGAGCAAACTTCGAAGAACCCTTTGGGTGTTTTGATATACTAGTGATCATATCCAGCTGGTCTCGTTTGGGAATAATTTTCTTGTTGCACAGTGTTATCAAAAGTTCAGCGAACTGCCTGCCTATACATAAGCTGCGCTAGCTGCAAGGACTACAGCGACTATGTCTTTACAAGTCCTACTCCATCTACTACTCATTGACAGATATTGTTGCAAGATCAGTTAACACCAGAGCGGCATTACCATTAAACTGTCTATTAATATGGAAGTATAAGAACTACAGCCACATGAGGATATTACAGTTTAGTCCTATGGTAACCGACCGAGCGGACTATATTCCAAAAGTGTAAACTTTCGAGAGGAACTTCACCACTACGATACCTGCCAGATGGAATGGGTTGGCAGAATACCAGGAAACAGAAACCATATCCACTTCTATACAGATGGTTCGTGTAGAAGTGGATACTGGTAAGGAACTCTGTTTACTATAGCTCACAGACTACCAAATACCTGCAGTATCTATCAGGGAATTTCGAACATTCGCAAAAACTAAATTTGGAATATTCGCTTTCGCAAAAATATATTCGCTTTCAATCAAAAAACTTTATAAATGTTTAAAGAAAAAAAGTTTAAAACCACACCACCGGGATGTGCCCCCTGGGAACAGATATTTATCCGGACTTATGTATGATCCTCTACGAAAGTGGAAGATTAAATAGTGAAAAAACAGTTAAGCTATTTTTGTTAAATATAACATGGCTCTACTATAAATTCACGAAATATTATATTCGTGAATGTAACCGTTCATTGTCCATGAATTTTTTCGTCAATCAATATTTTCGGAGATATTCGATATTCAAATAATTTCACGCCCGCTAAAGTCTAACCCACAGTTTAATTTTTACAAACCATTTGTCACCGTGCATTTTTACTTATAATTATTCCCATATTTAAGACAAATCTAACTAAACATTCTGTAATGCAGATCTCTAAAATGTTTCCCAAAAGAATGTACTCGTATACATTTTTGGGCAACTTCTCCATTCACATGTGGTCTCAGTCTGCTTTTCGTGCCGTTGTCTACGCCAACAAAGTCGTGATGAGAATTGACTGATTCCCCCAATAAATACAATCCAATCAAACACGATGACACATTTATGATTGTTAAACATTTAACGAAAGGAATGTTATCAAGTTTTTAACGGTTTTCGATGTCCAAACATTAATAAAAATAAAATAAAAAAGTGACTAATCAAAATATGTGTTCGTGTTCGTATTTACAACGTTTTCGATGACCTCAAAGGTTTTCTGGGGATTCAATCTTATTTCAATAATGACCACCCATCCACACAATATTAGAATTTCTATTGTATTGACTTGGAAATTGTGTAAGCAAAGACCCGCTACCCTCCCCATCAATCGTCGACGGGGGACCAGAAATGAAAACAAAAAGAAACATGACTTCCATTGAAGTACAGCAAGAACAACAAAAAGAAATAAATAAAAATAATCGATTCAAAACTTTTTTTGAATACATTTCGATAATGGTTTCGATTTCTGTTGCCTAGTGATGTCCCTGTCTCTGCACCTATTGCCGCTGCACAGTGGGGCTGATAGCAAAAAACAAGTGATATTAATATGAGAACTTCTAAATTGATGGTCTTACGATGTACAGGGTGTTTGTTTGAATTCTGAGAATTGGATGTGAAAGTAGCCCCAAAAATAAGAACTTCTGCATTATTCGTTTTGTCCAGTTGGCTCAATAATTAATTTAATTGCCATTCGAATTTTTTTTCTCGGTATACCCTACGAAATATCTCTTTTATGTCTGAAGCAAAGTTGTAGATATTGAACAGGAGAAAAAAGTAAGGAACAAATCGACCCAAAAAAGGTGCATCCAGTGCCTTAAAAGGGAACTGCCACTATGGTCAGGAAATGGCTACGGACATAGTGTAATTCTAGACAAATTGCCTGAACTTCCGGGCGTTGTTGATTGCACTATAACAGAACCAGTTTTTGACAAGAATTATCTCACTCGTATACCTAATAGATCTGAATGGAATATTCGTATCACAGGACAGTGGCAAAAATATTGCCTGATCACAGAAATCTTAGCTAGCTAGAGATAGCGATATGGCTGAAAATGTATGTTCTGACCAAAGCCGACATTAATATTTTCTCTGATACGCAGGCTGCTATTAAGTTCCTGGAAACTATATTCATGAATTTAAAAATATCCCCCGACTGTCGCAGATCTCTTAACGAGTTCAATATCCTGACATGGGTGCCAGGCCACATGGACATACCAGGAACATCGAGGCAGATGAACTTGCAAAACTGGGAACTACCTTACACTTTCCAGTGGAACTGGAAAATGTGGGCATGCCTCTAGCGACCTACAAGCTCTTCTTGAGAGATAGTGCACTTACGGCAGCAAATGACAGGTGGTCACTAGTGAGGAACTGCATACATTCAGCACCAACGCGTGGCATCTGTAATGACGGGTCACAGCCTTATTGCACGACACGCAAAGAGATTGAAGGTTTTTTGCAATGACTTTTGCAGAAGCTGTGGAGACGAAAATGATTAGGAATCAATAGAACACCTTCTGTGCCTCGCTCGAAGGCGGCATGAAACCTTAGGTTCTGATTTCTTTGGGAGTTAGCTAACTTGGCTGATTTCGGAATCCGCCAACTTTTGATCTTTTTGATTGATAACCCAAATGACCGCCTTCAAAGGAATAAATTACCCAAATGGTCATATCAGAACAATGGAAGTTACCAATTTAGCCAGTACTGAAACCGCTTCTTGGATGCAATAATAACACAGTACAACACAAAAAAAAATAACAGGGTTCTGTCAATGGATTATGGTAGAGGAGTCCAAAAAAATATATACGTATATCGGCGTTTTGAAAGATCACATCGGAATTTTATTTTAGGGGGGTTAAAGTTTTCCCCCTTTGCTAGTTCGTGCAGAATATCGGTATATAAAACTGTGTGTTCTGTTCATCTGAGGTGTAGGGTATCTTCAGCAACTTTGTAGCAAATATTAAGGCCTATATTTTTGTGGAATATATTAACCCTCTAGCTTCCCCCCATAACGGTGATTTTTGCCTATATTTTAACAAATCGTAAAAAACTCCCCTAAAAATGGGTGGAGCGGGGTTGAAATGTTCTACAAAAATGTCGGCCATAAAATTTTACTATAAGTGTCAGAACACACCAAAGCCCAAAACTTAACACAAACACCAAAAAGCCGGCCAAATTCAAGATTTCCTGTTAAGGGTTAATTTAGATATTATATAGTGTTAGTACCAAAAAGGTCTTTAAAAATTGGATTTTTCGGGGTTGATGTGAGAGATGCCAACAAAATAATGATTTTATTTTACAATTAAATAATATTTATTTTATATTTAATTATATTTCAGGACTATAAACAAAAAATCTATTAATAACGCATATACAAGGAGAAATACTTATTAAATACATAAGTTCATTTATTTTTAATTCACTTTTTTCACTCTTGGCAATTCGACGCCATTATCAAACAATGTCCAACATAAATCTGTTATAAGTGACAAAATGCTCTTGCCTTTATAGCGTTTTTCAATAGGAAGACATATCTGATGGAACCGTTCGCCATGCTCATCAGTTTCAGTTGAAAACTGAAAATCAAAATATAAATATATATCTATAATCAAATATAAATCAAAACTTGTATTACCTTTAGACCACAGCATCAAACCGATATAGCAATTTCGGCATATATGTTTTGGCACCCATGGCTCACCTGGAAAAACTTCCAGTTCAAAATAAACTTAATATATATCTTCCACTTTGCTCGTAAAAAATGAAACCCTATGTTCCATAAGGGTATGCTTGCCACAGACGTAGAAAAACCAGTCAAGTTTTCCCAAACAGTCAGTCATTATTATTCTTACAAATTCCCTTGTAGACTATTGTAGGAAAATAAAAAGATTAACTGGTTGACCCACGATGTCAAACGTTAACGTTCATAAGTAACGTGCCACTCAAAAGTTCCGTTATGGTAATTTTGAGTGACAAAAATATAATTACAGAAATAATGAAGAAGAACAAAAGTACTCTTGGTAGTTGTTGAATAACAACCTTCTCTTCAGAGCTGGGAGAACCTACATACGCGAGGAATAACAAATTAACCCTAACAGGCTATCTTAAATTTGGGCGTTTTTTTGGAGTTTGTGTTAAGTTTTGGGCTTTGGTGTGTTCTGACACTTATAGTAAAATTTTATGGCCGACATTTTTGTAGAACATTTCAACCCCGCTCCACCCATTTTTGGGGAGTTTTATTTGTTAAAATATAGGCAAAAATCACCGTTATGGGGGGAAGCTAGAGGGTTAATATATTCCACAAAAATATAGGCCTTGACATTTGCTACAAAGTTGCTGAAGATACCCTACACATCAGATGAACAAAACACATAGTTTTATATACCGATATTCTGCACGAACAAGCAAAGGGGGGAAAACTTTAACCCCCCCTAAAATAAAATTCCGATGTGATCTTTCAAAACGACGATACACGTATATATTTTTTTGGTCTCCTCTACCAGAATCCACTGACAGAACCCTGTTATTTTGAAAAAAGTTTGAAATTGTTGTACAGTGTAATTAAAAATGAGGATGAATGCTACTTAGGTTAGGATATGTGGTTCAACCTCTATTTTAAGATGTTTATCTTTGTTTTGATAGAGGTTTTAGCTTTAGGTTAGGGTGGCAGCCGTAATTTTTTTTTACAAGCTCACATAGATCTATTTAGGTCCCCACAGGGCTGAAATGCCCCTCATCGAAACTAACCTGTTTGTTATACAAATTTTTCAATAGTACGAATATCGGTACTGGAAAGATCTGTTAGGCTGCCTAGAAAGGCCAACCCCGGTGTGTCCAGTCGTCGTTTACTCAGAGCGGGGCACTCGTATAGCAAGTGCTAAATGCTCTCCACTTCTTCCCCATCTCCACAGCTTCTGCAGAAGTCATTGGAGTCAATACCCAGACTTTTGGCGTGTTCGCCGATCAAGCAGTGTCCTGTCAGAACTGATATTAAAGTTGACAATCTTTTCCTTTCTTGTGCGAGGAGATATTTTCATCTTCTCAGGTCATACCTGCCAGATTTGTCTAGCTACCCTACAGGTGCCGATTTTCGTCTATCTTTCGTTGGACTGCCTGATTGCCTCTTGCCTAAGCCAAAGCTTACACGTGGATAGTGACGCAACATTATATGCAAATCTTCGAGAATTTGTAATGTCGTCCCTTTTCTAGCAAGTTCATCGGCTTTACAGTTCCCCGGGATATCCCTATGCCCAGGCACCCATATGAGGTGTATATTTAACTGCTCAGCCATCTCGTTAAGAGATCTGCGGCAGTCGAGGGCTGTTTGTGAATTTAGGGATGTTGCCTCCAGAGAATTGATGGCAGCCTGGCTGTCCGAGTAAATGACAACGCCAGTGTTGGTTACTATGTTGCGACTCAGCCACTTGGCGACTTCCCATATTGTCATTATTTCGGCTTGATAGACACTGCAGGTATCTGGTAGTCTGTGAGCAATATTCAAACTAAGTTCTTCACAGTGTACTCCGAAGCCAACCTTTTCATCAAGCTTCGAACCATCCGTGTAAAAGTGGAGATGGTTTCTATTACCTGGTAGTCTGCCAACCCATTCATCTCTGGCGGGAATCATAGTGATGTAATTTCTCTCGAAGGTGTACACAGTTGGTATATAGTCCACTCGGTCGGTTACCATAGCACTACACTTTGATATCCTCATGTGACCGTAGTTCTTGTACCTCCACATTGATAGGCAGTTTAATCTTATTGCCGCTTTGGTTGCAACTTCTCTCGCCACATTATTAATCGGCAGTATATATAGTATGACCTGGAGAGACTCGGTCGCTGTAGTCCTTAAGGCTCCGCTTATGCTCAGGCAGGCTGTTCTCTGAACCTTTGTTAGTAGGTTGGTGATGGTTAGTTTGTCAGTTGCCGTCCTCCATACCACAATGTCGTATAACAGTATTTGACGAACTACTGATATATATATACAGTGGAGGACTTCAGGAGAGAGGCCCCAGCGCGACCCTACAGCCTTTTTGCAGGAATATAAGGCGACGTTTGCCTACCTTACACGTTCCAATACGTTAAGTCTAAATAACAGTTTTCTATGTAAAAAAAATCTCCCTGCACTTGTTGGAAAAATTGAAGAAAAAATATTTTTTTTTCACTTTTTTCAGCATAACTTACTCTTATTTTTCACTAACAATATTTGGCATAATTGTAGCCACGGTATATCTGAACAACTTTTGTAAACATATCAATATAATTGGATCGTGTCTAGGTACCCTAAATAGCCACGATGCAGTACTTCGAATTGCAGACCATGTTGCATAGACAGTTCTTAACCATGTTAATTTTGGTCGTCCTCTTCATCAGAAGCCCAGTGGGAATTACTCAAAAGCCTAGCTCCGTTTCTAAAAAAAATTTTAAATAATCTACCTATTCGTTTATACTCGTAAGATATTATTATATCAATTCATTTTAAACGGGCTCACTGTGCATTGCCGTTTTTTATTTGTTGTTTATGTTCCGGCTAATATGCTAATGGCTAACACAACAAATTCGTTGTTTCCATTGATGAAGACTCCGACTGGGACTGAGACTCAGACCGACTGGTGGCTGGATGCCCGGCTGCCTGACTGACTGACGGACTGTTTTTGTTATTCCAAGTCATCATCCCATAAAATATTGACTGCCAAAAGAAAACATTGCGCTGAAGCGTTTTATTTGAATTTTGTTTTTTGGTTCTGTTATTCTTTGCCGGGTGGACAAAAAATTATTTCAATTTGATTTTCGGTGATGGCTCTGCTCTGCGCGGTCATTTGTTTATTTATTTGTACAGGCGTTTTTTGGTCGCATCTATCTTCGAGCAGATTTCCATAGCACTTGAACACGTAGTGGAGTGGTATGGATTTCGGTATTATTTTTAATGTCTTTTTTTTTTGCTTTTCTTTGGGAAACTGGTAGCTAAAGAAAACACTAGACGAGATGACTAAATAAATAAACAAAGTGTTCAAATATTTGGGTGTCCTATCCAAGTGTTGGTTGGTTGGTCGTTTGATGGCGGGATAAGTGTTCTTCTATTGAGATATCAATTGGCTACGATATCAACCCAATCGAATGAGGCAAGTTATGAGCAAGAGTTAATTAAGCAAATATTGAAAAGTCACATCACACCAATGTTGTCTTTTTTACCCAAGACAACCAAATGCTCGAAGGGTCTATATGCGCTGGACGACAGCTTATTTTAGGCAGTGCATATTTTCGAATTTTTTATATAGATTTTAGAGGTTAAATGGATATAAAAGCTGAAAATCTCTCTTAAATATTTTTGGTTAAGTCTTAGATATTTACTAACAATTTGGCTGAAACTGTGCAGCTTTCGTTTTATTTATGCCCTCACATTAATCGTGGAGGATATATGTATATCATTTGCTGCGGGCCAAAAGTGTAACACATCGAAGGAGTGACCTAAAACACTATGTATGAACGTTGCGGCTGCAAAATCGTAGTATACATATGTGGATAGCGTGGCAACCGCAGTTACTGCAAATTCCCCAGTGTCCTCATAGATTTACTAGGAAGAATGAGGTCCCTCAAGTGGACCCTCCTCGGAGACCGGTGCTGGTCTTTTCTGAAAGTGCAAAAGATCCGAATAATTCTAGACAGGACATATTTATTCAGACTTAATGCACTGGAACGTATAAGGTAAGCCTACGTCGAATTATATTCCTGCAGGAAAGTTGTAAGCGACTGAGTCTCTACAGATCCTACTTCATCTACTATCCATTGCTATTGTGGCGAGAGAAGTTGCCGCCAGAGCGACATTATCTGTATATCAGTATGGACTTTTAAGAACTTCGGCCAAATGAGCATATCACATCAAGTAATCATCCGAGTGGACCATATACCAACGGTGTACATCTTCGGGAGGAACTTCGCCACTAAGATACCTGCCAGACAGGAATGGGTTGGCAGAACACCAGGAAATAGAAAACATACCCACTTCCACACATATGGTTCGAAGTTTGATGGAAAGGTTGACTTCGGTTTACACAGTAAAGTGTTTAGTCGTCATATAACCCACAGACTACTAGATACTTGCAGTGTCTATCAAGCTGAAATAATGTCAATAAGGGATGTCGCTAAGTGGCTTACTCATAACATAATGACCAACACTGACATCGTTATTTACCCCGACAGTCAAGCTGCCATTATATCTCTGGAGGTCACATCTTTAATTTCACAAACAGCCCTCGACTGCTGCAGATCTGGTTGAGGTGTTTAACACTCACATTATTTATTTTTGGCTAAAATATTTATAAGCAGTTACAAATAGGTAAAATAAGATTTAGCTATTATTTTTTTTTTACATTTTGTGGGCATTTTAATTTTTGAAAAAATTAAAAAAATTAGTTTTTGTGTTTTACGAAATTTGTAATTGCTCTCGATCGGCTGAACCGATTTCTGCAAAGTTTACTTTGTTTTAAAGAGGACACAATGCGACATTTTTTTTTAATCTTTGTAGAAAAAATTGTTCCCCCTCGATTTCCTTCAAATTTTCACAGAATACTCTCATAAATCAGTAACAGTAAAAAAATTTTGAGAGACTCAATATTTGTAAAAGTTATGGACGAAATACCAAGACTAGTCTGACAATTTTCCTCTGTTTTTGCAAAACACTTCACAGTGGTACGAATTCAAAAATGGGAATAATTCGACCGATTGCGACCAAACTTGGCATGGTAGATGAAGAGGTGTTAGAGAAGTTAAGTTTTACATTTGGGCCCCCATGTCAGACAGGGGCGGAGCTAGAGTGCCTCAAATTTGGCCACATCGTGTGAAGAAAATGTTCAAACGCGTGTAGCTAGTGTTTCTCTTCCGATTTATAAAATTTCTTTTTGTGTGTGTTCTACTGGGGTCTACAAATAAACTGGGGTCTACAAATAAACTGTGTACACCTAATAATTGTCTTGTATAGTTACCGAGATATCTGCATTTAAAAATTGAATCTTTCATTTTTTCCTTCACCCTGTGCTAGTATTTTGTTAATATCGGAACGCAATATGCACCGATTTCATCCGTATCAACATGGATGGTTGCAAAAATGGATATGACGAAAAAAAATTGGTTTGATATACCCAACAGTACAAAAGTTATGACCAATTGAAGTTATATTTTCAAAAAAAAAAAATCCGAAATAAATTTAAGTTCAATGGCGCATTTTGTCCTCTTTAAAACAAAGTAAACTTTGCAAAAATAGGTTCAGCCGTTCGAGAGCAATTACAAATTTCGTAAAACACAAAAACTCATTTTTTTAATTTTTTCAAAAATTTAAATGCCTAAAAATGTTTTCAAAAAATTTGTAAAAAAAAAAATGATAGCGAGATCTTATTTTACCTATTTGTAACTGCTTATAAACATTTTAGCCAAAAATAGACTTCATAAGTCGATATTAAATATTCTGACCCAATTACTTCTAGAAAAATGTCCTTATAACATCTCTCTTCATTCAGCAAACTTCTGTGGCTAAATATCTCGAAAACGTGATGGAACAATGAACAACGGTTAACGTCATTCGATTTATCGGCTCAAAATTATGCGGGGTAAGTTGTTTCCAACGAGGATACATTTCGTTGCACGTACAGTGTTATAGACTCACAAAGAATGAACATTGTTTTCAACGTTCTGGTATTTCCCACCCGAAGTGCCATATTACACTACTCACAATGTGAGGGTATACCTTAATCGGTTTACACGACAAAAGCAAGAACATAATAGACTGACGGTTGTCAGAAAATAAGCGCGTTGTCATTAACCGTTTGGTTACTACATCAGCATGAAGTTGGTAACACTTGGTGAATCGGCGCCTGTAAAAACGTCTAAATTTGTATAAATTCTTTAAAAATACATTTAATAAATTTTTGTGTGTAGTGAACAAATTACGCATTTTCAAAATGTAATACATACATATATCCAAAATTCAAACCATATTTAGTCAACCCAATTTTAAACGAGATTAAATCAGATAATGACAACATGGAGACTTGCAATTTGATCAAGATACCGTTTCTGCGCGACTACAACCAATTGGTTCAGACACAAGTTCAGCGTTTCAGCTAGTTGCTCGACACGCAATTATGTTTCCTGCGTGAGATCTGCAGATATTTTGAGAGGTAGACCAAGAGTCGTGTTGACAATTGCAAATGTTGCATAACTCATTTGTACGCACCAAAATCCGCTCTGTATAAATATACAAATAATCACACTGTTAATCGAGGCTCGATGTACGAGGGCGGAAAGCATATTTAGTAAAAATTGTACTATTGTGTTGAGTGATAGAAAATGTATTTTGTTCGTTAATTAATTACTAAAGAATAGTAGTAAAGTTTTCCCTAAATCAAGAATAAAATTACACAAAATATCTGAGGTCAAGAAGTAAACCTCCTTCGTATTTGTAGACCAAAAATGCCATATGTAGTCTGATTTGTTTCACATGTTGATGCAGTTATTGCCCTGGTCGCTGCTGCTGATGTGTTTGTTCAAAATACATTAGACACGCAGTCTAAAAAAGAGAATAATGAACTCATTTATCAATCAAAATGGCCAAATCAAACAAGTAAACAGCAAAACAACAAATCGACAAACTGGCGAACTGGAGAACCAACAACGGTCCAACTATTCAGAGGAAATATACATACAATTGTGACAGACAAATGGACGGACGCACGCATATTACGCTGAATGGGTACACAGAAAGAATTGTCCTTATATTATATTTTTATATTATTATTTTGCAAATTTTCGAGATTGTGAAAAACAATGACTCTTTGATTTAATGAAAAAACTTGCTGTTCTGTATCAAAATGAAATTGGCTACTTTTTGAAAAGAAACAAAAAAAACAGTAAGGAAGGGCTAAAGTCACACAGTGCACAGTGAGAGGAAACTCTATAAAGGGAAATAATTCGGCCGTTTCTAAACCAGACAACCAATTGCTATAAAACTAGGTGTGCTTGTAGAAGAGGTATCACACTTGGCCAACTCGAACAAAAGTTTAGGCGCGTGTAACTTTCGTCTTTTTCGCTTGACTCATAAAATCTTTTTTTGCGTACATTCAACTTGCAGAAGCGGCTACGAATTATAATTGTCGTATTCATTTCATTGTCGAATCATTCATTTTAATTAATTTAAAAAACTGCAAATTGTATTATATTGAAATAAACAATATTGAGAAAAACCAAAGTACACTTAAACTAATTTTATAAATAATGGAACAACTAGCATATGGGTCAGCATATTTAATATCGACCTATGTAGTTTATTTTTGGCTAAAAAAATTTTACGAACGTTTTTTTAAAAACCTTTCAGCCGTTCGAGAGCAATTACAAATTTCGAAAAACACTAAAACTATTGTTTTATTATTTACAAAAAAAATTAAAATTCCCATAAAATGTTTTCAAAAACAATTTTTTTTTAAATAAAATGATAGCGAGATCATATTTTACCTATTTGTTACTGCTTATAAAACATTTTAGCCAAAAATAAACCACATAGGTCGATATTAAGTATTCTGACCCATATACTGCACTGATAGAAAAAACGTCAATATATCTTCGTACTGGTGACGAAAAGTTTCGTACATGCGATGTTTTTGTGCGTCAATAGAACGAACGCGATCATCAAATCATGTTTTTGTTGATTTCGAAATTCGTCGAGAGAACGATAAGGTTTCATTCCCACGACGAAAAGATTTATTTGGCCATTTTGCTGAAAATATGATCAAACGAAGCAATCAAATTATAGTTTCTGCTTAAATGTACTGTTCTATATGCGTTTTGATTACCTTAGTTAAATAATTTGTTGTAAAAGATCAATTTAAAAAATCTAATAATTTATGACGAACACCGTTCGTCAATAAGATTATCCATTCATCATGAGAACGATTATATTTTCCATACCATTTTAAATGGTTTAAAACTAGAAGAACATTTATTCGAATTTTTAAAATTTAAATAGTCGTGGGCATGAATTCGTCGTGGTGATGAATGGAGTTAATCATGGTGATGAATACAGTTCGTCGTGGCGATGTATGCTATTCGTCGTGATGATGAATGGGGTTCGTCATGATGATGAATGGGGTTCGTCGTGGTGATGAATGGATCATCCTGAGGACGAAAGTTTTTGGAAACTGAAATTCGTCATGGTGACGAACAAATTCATCAAGAGGATTATTCCGTACGTTAGCTGACTTTTGACGAAAAAATAATCGTGATGATGTACAAATTCGTCGTCATGACGAAGCTTTTTCTATCAGTGTGAAGTGGTACCCACAGTACTCTCCCGTCAATGGACGCTAAAAGCGTTCAGGTATTCTCACGACTCTTCCACAACGTGTTCTCTAGCACGAAGAACTTTTTGAATGTTTGGGATCAGCAGTGTTAAAAACATACTCTTCATTCAGGATGAACGCTGATTTGAGTCTATCTATTGACATTTTCACAGAGTCGCCATTAACCATAACTGTATAAACCTTTTTACGTCTGTCAAGAACTATGTATGGACCTTTGTATCGTGGTTGTTATAGTTCCTTGTATCCATCCTGTCTGATCCAAAAGTGAGTGCATCTTGACAGCTGCCTATTTATAAAGAAAGTAGGTCTAGAGTGATGACTGGTTTCAGCTGGCTTCAAATGAATTATCGTATTCTTGATAACATGAAGTTGAGTTATTGGATCAGTAGTTACATTAATCTTAAAAAAATCACCGGGAAGATAGATCGCTTCGCCATAGAGCATTTCTGCGGGACTTACGCCGATATCTTCTTTATTAACGGATCTGATCCGCAAGAGAACTGCGTTAATGATCTTGGTCTATTGAACATTATCAGCACAAATCAAGCTGGACTTCAAGACATGGTGAAACCTTTCCACAAGGCCTTAGTTTGAGGATGAAACGCCGTTGTAAAGTAATGGGTAAATGGTGCGTCATTTCTTTCTTGTTGTTGTTGTTGTAGCAGCTTGGAGACGCTGAGTTGATAATCCTTAAGTCTATTACAGACTTCGTTTCGGCATATATCCGATTTTCGCGGGAACCTTTTGTTGTTTTCATCTCCTCAATGTTGTCCGTTGCCAATAACATTGGTCTGTTAATTTCAGGGAATGGATGTTTTTTGAGTGTTGCCGTTTCTATTCTTCATTAGAAGCGCTGCATTTCTGTTAATAGTATTTTTAGTTTCCCTGTTGACTTGGGTGAGCAGATGTTGTTGTAGTGGTAGAGCGACCGGTGAGTTATTTTTAGCCGCAGAAACTCGAATTATGATGAAAACATGAAATGTTGATGTTAAATTTTTCCAGTACCCTGGGTGGGAATTGAACCCAGCACCTTCGGCATCCAAGTCTAATGCACTAACCACTGAGCTACCGAAGGCCACCGTTATTTCTTTGAACATATGCGACGTGAATTGACTGCCGCGGTCTGTGGTAAGAGAATTTGGCACACCATATCGACAAACCCAATTGTTATAAACTGCATTGAATACTGTTTCGGTTCGTATATCTTGTAAATGTATAGCTTCTGGCCGTCGATGGAGTCGATCTACGCAAGTAAGTATGTGTGAAAAAACTTCGGATGGCGGTAATTTCAATTCAATTCTTGTTTATTAATTCAAAAAATCCTTATTACTATGTGTAAATACGCTTATAGCTAAAATTTTTCAGTATTACGAGATAACTTACATACATTAGGTATCTTACAAGTTATATATATTTAGTTTCTTGAAATTATGTATTTCTACATTTCACTTATACTAGTTACAATGCTTTCGATATATTTAATATTTTCACAAAATATCGAATTACAAAAAGGGAATTACTCATCATTTTATTGTTGTATACTTAATACTATAACTTCAAATTAACACTTAATATTAATATATACAACTGGTGGGGAAGGGGGGAGTGCAAAGTCAGTCCCGATTATTTGGGCGTACAGGCAAAGAAAGGAATTCGTTTCTGCGAAACGAAATTTTAGACAACAGAAGCTTGTATTGCGTAACCAATTGTTTGTTCTGACCAAAAGAAATTTCAGTCGTCGTAAATGAGAATTGTAGTTGTCTAATATGTTGTTTCGCAGAAACGAATTTTTTCTTTGCGTGTACTATCAACGATGTCGTCCAAATCGTAGCTACCTATCAGACGATGATAGAATAGCAGTTGGCCGCCACGTTAAAGCCCGCCGTCTATATTCAGAGTTTAAAGACCAGCAGGAGGCTGATAGTTTAGCTCGGTTAGCCTGTCTAGAGTGGTGTCTAGATTTAGGCATGTTCTCATCAGTTCATTATCAAGAGAGGAAAAGCTCTCAAGATGCCGAATTGCTGTTTTAGTTAAAAACGCGTCTATACGATCGAAGTTAATCGCGCCGTAGAGAGACCGATTCGAAGGTCGTCGTACCGTGCCGTCCTCTGCGATGGTGTTTCGAAGACTGAGACATGTCACGAGAATTCGTCGTTCCCATCGCCTAAGCCTCTCCATTTGGCTGGAAGAGATTCCAAACCAGGACGGAAAAGCATAGGTCATGATGGGTCTAATAATCTGTTTGTAGATCAAAAGTTTTACGTCATTGCTGAGTCATCCGCGTCGCCTCAGCAAGGAGACGTAAAGGGAAAATATTGGATTGACTTTTGCCAAAATGTGATCCATATGTCTCACAAATTTAAAGTCCATCGAAAAGGAGACGCCCAGGTATTTAATACTGGCTGGCGTCCGAATGATGTCATTTCTTATGCCTATGGCAGGAATATATTTCTTCGCATTAGGATAAAGGAGCTTGCGCTTGCATTTAAATATGATACTATCACATTTTGATATATTCAATCTGAGTCTCCAGCTGTCGAAATAGTTCGATAACTCTAAAAGATAAGAATTTATCCTAGAGTTTACAGTTGAAGCTAATGGCCCGGAAGAGGCAATGAGTATATCATCTGCGTAGATAAAAAGCAAGTCACCAGAAGGTGGTTGCGGAATGTCGCACAGAAGAGTATTGTAATGTACTGGATAGAGGAGAGAGCCCTGCGGAACTCCAGCCACTACATTCTTTCTCTCAGAGAGGTCGTTACCGACCTTAACTCTGTATGAGCGATCTTTTAGAAAGTTCGCTACCATCCGACAGGTGTTGCCAACAAAGCTGCAGGTCAACATCTTGAATAAGATACCGGAGTGCCATGCAAAAATCAAGACTAACTGCAATGGTCACATGGCGCTTATTCAAGGCCATGGCTAAATGGTCGGATAGCATTGAGAGTGCATGAGTTGTGGAATGACCCTTGCGGAAACCGAATTGGTTGTCCGCAAGTATTCCGACATCATCTATTGTGTCCCTTATTCTGCGCAACAGGAAGTGTTCCAGAAGTTTGCCAAAGGCTGATAGTAGGGATATTGGTCGATAGTTGCTGCTTTGCTTGGGATCAGAACCAGGTTTTGGTATTGGAATCGTGAGTGATTCCTTCCAAGCCCTGGGGAAATATCCCAAGTTTAAGCAATGATTGAATATTATGGACAAAAATATCCAAATCATTATATTGGTCTTTTTCAAGACAATATCCGGAATTCCGTCAACTGCGGTTGATCGGCGGTTGGGTTTACCTCTCAATGCCTCTGCGACCTCTTAAGTGTCACAAATACAAAGTTTCGCCAAATCGTTCCCTGACCGCGGATTGAAGTATCCGCTGTGAGTTCATCATTGCAGTTGAGGATTGGACTCAAATCGTTCAGTTCGGAGACTTCACTATCAATGAAGTCATTGTATGTGTTGTCCCCAGTCTGGTTCGAAGAACCAGAAACCTGAACGCTGTCAGCGAGAAGATTCGCTTTACCCATATCATCGGATATGAGAATGCCATTAGCGTTAAGCAAGGCTGAAACAGGTGGTCGGGATTTTAGCCCGGCTGCACCTTTTACTCGTCTGAATGTTGAGTTATTCACTCGGATGGATTGCAGGAAGACAGTCCAGTGTGAACGCTCGAATTCAGCGATTTGACCCTGGATAATTCTATACAGGTTTCGTATTTCGGCTTTTAAGGTGGGATATCGGCCAGAGTGTTCCGACCGATGTAAAATTCTTCGAAGGCGTTTCTTTCCCGTATAAAATTAATTATATGGGGTGGAAGATTGCGAAGTCCTCTATGGCTGGAGTTTATTCGAGGAATGTTCTCTTCCATAGAGTCGCGAAAAGCGGTGAAACCTGAACGCTGTCAGCGAGAAGATTTACTTTACCCATATCATCGGATATGAGAATGCCATTAGCGTTAAGCTAGGCTAAAACAGGTGGTCGGGTTTTTAGCCCGGCTGCACCTTTTACTCGTCTGAATGTTGAGTTATTCACTCGGATGGATTGCTGGAAGACAGTCCAGTGTGAACGCTCGAATTCAGCGATTTGACCCTAGATAATTCTATCCAGGTTTCTTATTTCGGCTTTTAAGGTGGGATATCGGCCAGAGTATTCCGACCGATGTAAAATTCTTCGAAGGCGTTTCTTTCCCGTATAAAATTAATTATATGGGGTGGAAGATTGCGAAGTCCTCTATGGCTGGAGTTCATTCGAGGAATGTTCTCTTCCATAGAGTCGCGAAAAGCGGTGGTTACGATGCCCACACACTCATCGATTTCGTCGGTTGTAACGTTCCGATTGGTCGGAAGTTCGCGATTGTCAAGACGGGTTCATTGTAGGTCCCTCGGTGTTGCTTTCCTAAGTTCCGGGCACTCGAAGAGGTAATCATAGAGAGACTTACCTTGTGAGTTGGTGACGTCACCTCCCCAACATGGGAGTTTCGCGTTAAGATCGCCGCCGATTATTATATCGGATGGCGGTAAAGGTCTAACAATCCAAGTGAAAAACTGCGAACCGCGACGTAGTCGCCGGAAACTTGCCGAATTTACTATTGGTATGCTTGGTAACATCTTCTTCTTTACTTCGCCTTTCAATATATCATTAAGAACGGTTGGCGACATTGCACCTCGCGGAAGAAACTTGCGATACAAGTTAAGCATCGCCAAGAAACACCGGAGATCTTTGATGGTTTTGGGCGGTGGAAATGATTGGATGACATCAACCTTTTCAGATAGAGGCTTAATTCCGTTTGGTGTAATTTGATGTCCAAGAAAATCGATTTGAGATACTCCAAAGGTACATTTTGCGGGACTGATAAAATGACCATATTTCTTGAATCGTTCGAACAATATCTTAAGATGTTCATAATGTTCCTATTCTGATCGCCAAAACACACTCACATCATCATTATATACGAAATCGAAGCCTATACATACTCCATCCATAAAAAGCTGGAAAATTTGGGCAGCGTTGCATAACCCAAACGCCATTCTCAAAAATTCGAATAGGCCAAATGGAGTTATCACTGCCGTCTTGGAAAAATTTTGTGGATGTAGTGGAATTTGATAGAATGGTTTCATAAAATCTAATTTTGAAAATATGACAGATCCATGTACGTTCATTTGAAAATCTGTTAAGTATGGTATGTGATACTTATCTGCAACGGTGATACTGTTGAGGGCTCTATAGTCGCCACATGTTATACATTCCCCATTCGGTTTTTTGACCATGTGCAAAGGAATTTCTCAGTTGCTACTTGATGGTTGTATTATCCCTTTATTTATCATGTATTGGAACTCCTCTTTTGCTGCTTTTAATTTTACGGGGTCCAGCCGTCTGCTTTTGCATGACACTCGTGGTCCACGGGTGACAATGTGATGATAAATGCCATGATCGGAAGAACAATTATTGTTATACATAATGACATATATATCAGGATATATCTTAAGTAACCGATGAAAATCTGTGTCTCCAGAAACCATTTTAATAACCGTCGTATCTATATTGCATAATGTTCCACTTACAGCGAGTTGTGCGTTACCATTCCCCAATTTTCGAGTATTGAGGTCGGACAAAAGATGAAAATGGCATAGGAAATCTGCGTCAATAATCGGGCGTGAAACGTCTGCTAGGACAAACATCCAAGAAAACGATCTACGTAAACCCAAATTGAGAGATAGAAAATGATACCAAAACTTACGCTGATGGCTTATACTTCCTCTTGCTTGTGAACGAAATTTTGTATTGGATTGTCTGCTACTTCTTTGATCGCGATTCCAATGCGTCATTATTTATCATAACTCGGAAATGACTTGCTTCATTTTATTGAAATAAAAGTTAGATCATTTTTGACTTACATGAACTTTAACCGATAATACACGTTTTTAGTTTGATCAACTGTTTCGGACCTATCTGCCCACATAACGGTAAATTTCGGCTCTATTTTAACAAATCGTAAAAAAATACTCCCTAAAAATTGGGAGGGCTGTGATGAAATGTTTTACAAAAATGTTGGGCATGAAATTGTAATATATGTCAGAATTCACCATACCCAAACATAATACAGATACAGAAAAACAGTCAAACTCCAGTCAAAACCCTCTTTACTGGTACATGGCTCAAATCATATTGAAACATTATTGTCATAAAAAGAGATATCCAATAATGCCAGTTTAATTGATATAAAAAATATTTGTTTGTGCTTGATTTTAATTTAAAGTTCTGTAAATCTATAAAAATTCCCTCTATTCCACCAGCAACCGTAGCACGTTCTCCATGACCCCAGGTGTTACCGCAATTCGCTAGTAGCCGTATTATGATCTCCATAGCCATAATACGGTCGCCCACGTTACCATAGTATGGTGCCATGTAACCATTATATGGTCTCCTTGCAAACATAATTTATCACAATATATTCCATAATTTATCACAATATAATTTATCAAAAAAAGTTTTACACATTCTTTCTCAATATATATGTAGTCATTGAAAAAGTTAGTTATGGAAGAAGTTATAGGAAATTAGAATCGTATTCGGGGATTGTCCGCACCCTATTTACATACATATATGGTTTACGACTGTCAGAAAAGTGTAAACGTCACATACGTCATAAACCGGTCTCAAATATATAAAATGTCACAAAGTATAATATTTTTTTAGATATAGGTTACAAAATATTCTTTGCAAAGTTTCATACCTATAGCTATCTGATCTTGACCTACTCTTACATTTCATGATTTAAATCGATGCAGAACTTTAAAAATTATGGTTGGTGATTTTATTAATATTCCCATGCATTTTAAATATTAACAATTTGATTGCTCCATCAACGTGAAGTTGAAGTTGTTTCTTTTACAATGGCATTTCTTTGATTTTAAGCAGTAAATTCTATAATATTTTTCAAATTCTCCCAATTTTCTAGAGTTGATAACGATATACTTTTTAACAAGTATGTTATGATGAATTCATAGATATTGCAAAGATATTTCTCTCAGTGTTTAAATATCGTTTTGCAGACCATCTATCGAACAGGAAATGTTGAGAACTGATGGTTACTGCAGTTTTGTTGGCTAAGCTTCAAGTGGAGCAGGCAGGCCGGCAGGCAGGCGAACTAGGCAAAGCAGCACTAGCACCAGCACGGCCTAAAGTATGTTTACGTTACACATTCAAAGACCCCTATCTAATGACAGTTCTTCTTTGTCTTTTTCTCCTTCTTCTGAGTTTGTTTTTCAATCGGTCCGTTTTCCTGTATGGTCAACCAAAGTTATATTTATTTTATGGTCTGGCAATTTCACGAGATTACTCACAACACAAATCATGGCAAGAAAATTTCCACTAATTGTGTTTTCTCCTATAGCATATGAGAATGATATGTGACGTAGTCCTTTTTGCATCAGGAATCTTAGTATGCACATTTGATGATATCCAAAATATTGGGATATCATTAATAACACTATGCAACAGAATGATATAAATTCTGTCTCAATAGCACTTGGGATGGTTGATGGAAATTTTAAGTCATTGAGCTATGTCCGTCCATCTGTCTAATTGTTGTGCACGATAACTCTCGAAAGGTGTGACCGAATGCCTTCAAATTGTGAATGTGGCAATATTTTTCCTAACGCATGTTAAGTTCCAAGATGAACCATATTGGTCCTTAACGGCTCCTAACATTAATACCTTAAAAGCTCATAAATATAATACCCGTGGATGCAAATAACCGTCACATGTCACATCACTCATTTTTAACAATGTCTACAATAAAATAATGAGAATAAATTGCTACGTCCCACAGTGCTCTGTCTTCATGTATCGATGTGAGAAAAATAGGAGTAATTGCAGAATTATAAAATTTGGTACCATGCCGTACTTCGTCATAGTTAAGATAAATTTTAAATTTGTACCCAATCGGACCGCGGGTCTTGTACCCCCATGCAAAATAACGCTGAATTGGAGCATTGTATATTTATGAAATTTTTACACGTCGTAATATTCCATAAATATCAGTTGCGGTTCAAAATTTCGATGGGATAGAGCGAATCCTTTTGGTACCTCCCACACAAAGGGTTCAAATTACCTAAAACTAAATATATAAAGAATGCTCAAGAGTGGCTGTGGATTTCGACCAAAGTTTATAAAGCCTAATAGGCTTGCTGTGAGCAAATATGTGCACAAATCTGAGCGGAATCGTTCCAAGATCCCTCTCAACAGCCTTCTAGAAGATCTTGAAAAATGCGCTTTTGGTCCAAATATCGAGCGACCCATCAAATTAAAGGGAATTTTGCGTAGATAACTCTTATGGTGGATTATACAAGATTACAATAGTTGAAGAATCACTAGGGAAAGCGCCCGTATGTCAAACGCCGGGTACGTGTACCTTCGAGTTTCCTTCGCTGACTTTTAATATAATATATATAGAGTGATATAAGTAGAGATCCTTTTTCAATAGCCTTTTCTTGACAGATCAAGTGTGAGTCTTGTCAAGCTGTCATGTTATTTTTGTTAAGTATTGTTTGGCATTTCATCATGGAAAGACTTACGCCTGAACAACGTTTACAAATTATTCTGTTTTATTATCAAAATAATCGCTCGCCAATTGCGCTAAGTCAATTTTTTTTTAAATCCAAAAAAAAAACATTTTCCGTTAGACCCATATTTCTTCAAAAATGATGCCGGTGAGAACGTAACCGTCAATGGCGACCTATATCGTGCCATGATAACCGACTATTTGATGCCTGAAATTGAAGCACGTGATCTCGGCGATATTTGGTTTCAACAGGACGGCGCCACTTCCCACACATCGCATCAATCAATGGATTTATTTAGAGAACACTTCGGTGAGCAGATAATTTCACGTTTTGGGCTGGTCGATTGGCCACCAAGATCGTGTGATGACACACTGTTAGACTTTTTATCTGTGGGGATATGTATAGTCTAAAGTTTATGCGAACAAACCCGCTTCGATTCAGGCCTTGGAGCAAAACATCACGCGTGTCATTCGCCAGTTACCGGTCGAAATGCTCGAACGAGTCATCGAAAATTTGACTCAACGGATGGACCATCTGAGACGTAGCCACGGCCAACATTTGATAGACATAATCTTCAAAAAATATATGCCAAAGAATGTTCTTTCAAATGATAATAAACATTCCCCTTTCAATTTGAATTTTCTGTGTCTTTTTTCTTTAAAAAAGTAGGGAACCTCGAATTGAATCTCAAAATTTGTGTTTTAAAATTCCTACAGTCATATTAGAAATGGGAGTTATCACCACACCCGTTTTGTACCTCCCATACATAAACAGCCAAGACATACCAAGACTAAATAGCTCATAATATTAGTACATATACCAGTGCATATTTACATTGCTCACAAAGTAACATATTAAAAACAATTTTTCCAAAAAAAAATTTAAGTATGAATGATCACGAATTTTTCCGTCGATTTTTTATGATTAGAGGATACTAGAGGAAAACTAACCAGGAATTTTACCGTCGATTTTCCCATTTTTCATTTCTACAAATTCCTCATCTTTGATCTTGAAAAGGAGCATTCAATTTTAAGAATTTTGTTTCACATTGTAAAGGCAATAAAAACCCAAATTTCTGCTTAATGTTGTGAAAAAATGCATGTGATATCTCATAACACTTTCGAGATACTGCGTTCTACGTAAAAACTGTTTTAAAGGTATTTAAATACCCATTAGTCAGTAATGGGTTAAGAATTCTGTCCGCTTTCTGGCGCAAACAACAATATGGGTTTGGTGTAAAAGTTAAGCGGTTTTTGGAAAACCGCTACAAATTATATTTGATAATAAAAGTTTTAGATATAAAAAATATATAATTCTTTTAAAGTTGTGGGCAAATATTTTATGTTTT
This sequence comes from Eudasyphora cyanicolor, assembly GCA_963930755.1. NCBI lineage: Eukaryota > Metazoa > Arthropoda > Insecta > Diptera > Muscidae > Eudasyphora > Eudasyphora cyanicolor. The sequence goes on along the minus strand of OZ005736.1, from coordinate 177,006,694 downwards.
TTTTTTATTTTTTGTTACACTACATATCGTCCCCTCAATAAAATAATAGTGTATAATTGTTTTGTAGTTTCGAGAAAATTACATTTTAAGTTTTTGTGATATTAGACTTCTTGGAAGATAAATATATTTATCTTAGAAGAGAATCGATGTTTTCAATTTCTTTTCATTTTAATATGTGGTAAAATAATCACGCTACATCCACGCTATATAAATGGGATCAAAGTGCCATACTACATATATACAGCATTTTTTCAGTATAACTTTTGACCCACTCTGTGGAAGTAGAATTCCACCAAATGTTTACCAGCTATAGAATCGATTATATAGATTCTTATAATGCAATAAAAAATAATGGTGTATATGCGTATACGCTATTGTTTTATTGGGGGGACTATATATTGTTTTGAACAATAACATTTTAGGGATCTTTTCCAACTTTTTTTTTCATTCCATTTAAATTTACAAACTTATTTCACTTTAACAAAAATTACGAATTTTCCAAAGCAATATAAAATAGTATGAAGGCAATTTTCTGCTGACTTGACATTTTTGTATTATAAGGAATTCTGTATATGTCATATACAAAAAGTTCGAATTAATTTCCCTAATAAAGGAATTTTATACAGCTATTTTACAACGTACATTTAAGATAATTTATTTTTTGGTCGATTTGCACATACAACCATTGATGTTGGCGCCCTCTCGTGGTGTCAAAAGAGCTAAATCAAAAAATATCGTTTATCTTAAGATATTATAAGTACTAATTTTACCATTTTTTGAGCCATTGCATTATTATCGATTTTTCTCAATGGGACAGAACACTGTGCGTCCCTTGCTTGTCAATCCCTTTCTAGTACCTCCACACATACTGACAAATCATAGGCCAATTTTTCAAATTTCAAGCAGAATCGGGAGAAATTTGGTCTTTCCATATCGTCAAGTTGTCAATTGGGGTGGTTCCATTATGTGGAGGCGATATCAAACTGTGAACTCATGATAACGATATTTCATGATCACAACACAATTAAAAGGTCTGGAAAGCTCTTAGCTTATTCTATTAGAGCTACGCGAACAAATACAACGTGATATCACATTGTACGGCGATGACAACCGGGCAAGTGGACTATTTGTATGTCAACGCAGTGGTAGAGTCCTTTAAGAGGACTCTACCACTATTATAGCAGGCAGGGTGGAATGGGGAGAATAGCAGGACTATCAGATACTAGCAGTGTCTATCGAGCGGAAACTATTACAGTATGATAACTCTAATCGCTGCATAGCAAAATAGTGATTCGGACATACAGCCAGCCATTAATTCTCTGCAGGCTCCATCCCTTGATTCACAACCAGCATTCGACTGCCGCAGATATCTTTACGAAATGGCTGATCAGCTTAACAAATGTCTCATATGGGCACCTGAGCGTAGGGATAGAGAACTAGTAGTGTAGCTGGACGAATCTGGCTTCCATGATAATTTGAATTTCCATGATCAATTTTCAAACAATAATAACCTGTGGTACCGGGTAGTATACATTAGAGTGGCTTCATTTGTGTGGAGGAGAAAAAAATTTGCTGATGTTCAAAGTGTGTATGAAAATTTGGAATCTTTTATGCATATTTCCAGATTATTTTGTTTCTGCGTTTTCCAATTAAGAGCTATTCGCGGTCAAAATAACCTCTTTTATGAATATTTCCAGATTATTTTGTTTCTGCGATTTCCAATTAAGAGCTATTCGTAATGCTTCTTTTTATAAATCTGAAATTATTTCTACAATTTCGGTCCAATTTTCTCATTCCATGGCTCCTTATAGAACTGCTGATCACTAGATTTAATTTGTATGAAAAATTAACCCCTTCATAGCCGTTAAATGTTAACTTTGATAAATCTTAGCATTATTTCTTATTATTCTCCTACAATAGAGTAGTAAAGGGTATAATATACTCCGCACGACATTAGACCTTCCTTACTAGTTTTTGTATCCTGATGCAAAATAAAATAAAGCTTCCATAGCACTTCGAAATCATGACCTGTATCTCAATCTGAACCATTAAACAAAGTTTCATCGAAAACGGCTAGTTGGCTAAGATAAGACAGATTCACCTAAATTTTTTGAAATCGTACCACTGTCCGTCACTGTGATTTACCTTTTTTCCTGCTTTATTTAAATTTGACCGTGCGCTAAAAACAAATTTACTCAAAAGATTGTACACCAAATAAGATAATTAATATTCATAATTATAAAAATTTCCTTGATATTAAGGAAATTTTCTTAATTTTAAATAGGAAATTTGCTTGTTTTATAAAGTACGACGCCTTTGTAGCACACTCTTTAAAATTGAGTACATACTGGTATTTCCAGTGTATGTATCTCATGAATAACCCAATGAATATGCATAAAATATTTGCTTATCTCTAGATTTAAGGCACTCTCCACCATTGACCACAATAAGGCCAAGTTCATCACCGATCACCCGCTGAATAGTATTTCTTGACTTCGTGTACCTATACTCGCAGCAGTGTCAGAGAGTAAGTTGTCTTCCATCAATGAAGGTGTCGAGAGAGAGAGGGGAATTTGGTTTTCTATGCTTTCCCTCTGAAGATCGTTTTGAGGTGAAATATTATTTGAACATTCACTTCGGCGATAAGTTTGTTTCTTTGGCGTTTTTGTTCGTTCACGATTTGCACAATGGCATAAAACACAATTATTTAACAGCATGTGATCATTTCGTCGGAAGTATCCCACTAACCATGAAAACAAAAACGGCCACTCATACCCCCGCAACACTTTAGAAGTAAGTTGATGAAAATTTGTGTCAACACATGCAGAAACCCAGTTGGCCTTACCTGTATGACATGACTGAAGACGAGTACATGACCTTTATAAATCCATCAACGATTGGGGATAGCGAAAGGGAATCATTAATGATAATTTAAAATAAATTTTGCTAAAATCATGCACGACATTGTCGCCTAACAAGTTATGGGCAATACGAGAGTGGTCCTAAAATTATCCGATCTAATAAAGAATACTCGTACACAACTAATTTAGGAAAATCTATCTTTATCTCTCATAATCTCCTTTTAGCTCGATACACATTTTGCGATTTTCAATAGCTTCGATACCCTGTGTATATTAAGAACTGTCTAGCTCCTGAAAAAAGCCATCAACCATAACATCCACCTCTCCATTGCTGGCAAATCATTTTCCGTCTAGCCATTTATTCAGGTTTGGAAACAAAAAATAACCCGAGGAAGCTAAATATAGCAAATAAGGTGTGTGCTGAAGCAATTCGAACATTAATTCATTTATTTTGGCCATCGCAATAGTGGATTTGTCGTGATTGTGAGCAAACGCGGCACCCATCTTGCGCGTAGCTTTCTCATCATCAAATTTTCCGTCAATGTGCGATGTATTGCACTTTTTTAAATGCCAATGACTTCAGCTAGCTCAAAAACCTTCAACCGACGGTCATCCAATACCATTTTGTGGATTTTTTTAATCATTTCTAGCGTGTCACCTCAATTGGTCGACCACTACGGTGTTCGTCTTGGCAGCTCGTACTGCCCTGTTTAAACTCTGCCACCCACTATTTGATAGTTGTATGTCCGGTCGGCTAATTTTGGGACCGCCCTCGTAATAAGATAGCAATAATTGAATTTACACGGTGCGTCTTGTTCCTGCGGAATGAGGCTTGCGACACAAATTTGTGGACGGAGAGTGTAGTGTAGAGAAGCTTCCGGGTAAAAAAGAGTTGCTCGAAATGAAAATACAACGGAAAATACAATGACTGACTGTATACGAAACATAAATTCAATAAAAAAATTTAAGTGAACGAATAAAAAACATACATTTGTCTCCTGGTTGATGAAACTAAAGACTCCCCGTAGAAACGATCGTACGATTTTACGCAGGGATTTCTAAAGAGAAATCAAACCAGTAAGGAAAGGCTAAAGTCGGGCGGGGCCGACTATATAATACCCTACACCACTCTCGTAATATTGAATAACTCTGATATATAAATTTTGTAATTCATGTATAAATTGTTTACATAAATTTACTTTTGGGACATTTTATACTTAAATAATACCCTGTACCACAGTGTGGTGTAGGGTATAAAAACGATTGGATCAAAAGAGCCAAATCGGACGAAACATATATATGGGAGCTATAGCTAACTCTTTACCGATTTTCTTCAAATTCGGCAATGTTGGTTCATGGATCAAGAAACTCTACCATTCTAAATTTCAAAACGATCTGATGTAAAATACAGCTTCTATAGGACTAAAGGGCCAAATCGGACGAAACATATATATGGGAGCTATAGCTAAATCTTAACCGATTTTCTTTAAATTTGGAAGTGTTTGTTCATGGATCACGAAACTCTGCCAGTCTAAATTTCAAAATGATTGGATGTAAAATACAGCTTCTTCAGGACTAAAGAGCAAAATCGGACGAAACATATATATGGGAGCTATAGCTAAATCTTAACCGATTTTCTTCAAATTCGGCAATGTTCGTTCATGGATCAGGAAACTCTACCATTCTAAATTTCAAAACTATTGGATGTAAAATACAGCTTTTATAGGACTAAAGGGCCAAATCGGACGAAACATATATATGGGAGCTATAGCTAAATTTTAACCGATTTTCTTCAAATTCGGTAGTGCTGGTTCATGGATCAAGAAACTCTACCATTCTAAATTTCAAAATGATTGGATGTAACATACAGCTTCTACAGGACTAAAGAGCAAAATCGGACGAAACATATATATGGGAGCTATAGCTAAATCTTAACCGATTTTCTTCAAATTCGGCAATGTTGGTTCATGGATCAAGAAACTCTACCATTCTAAATTTCAAAACTATTGGATGTAAAATACAGCTTTTATAGGACTAAAGGGCCAAATCGGACGAAACATATATATGGGAGCTATAGCTAAATTTTAACCGATTTTCTTCAAATTCGGTAGTGCTGGTTCATGGATCAAGAAACTCTACCATTCTAAATTTCAAAATGATTGGATGTAACATACAGCTTCTACAGGACTAAAGAGCAAAATCGGACGAAACATATATATGGGAGCTATAGCTAAATCTTAACCGATTTTCTTCAAATTCGGCAATGTTGGTTCATGGATCAAGAAACTCTACCATTCTAAATTTCAAAACTATTGGATGTAAAATACAGCTTTTATAGGACTAAAGGGCCAAATCGGACGAAACATATATATGGGAGCTATAGCTAAATTTTAACCGATTTTCTTCAAATTCGGTAGTGCTGGTTCATGGATCAAGAAACTCTACCATTCTAAATTTCAAAATGATTGGATGTAACATACAGCTTCTACAGGACTAAAGAGCAAAATCGGACGAAACATATATATGGGAGCTATAGCTAAATCTTAACCGATTTTCTTCAAATTCGGCAATATTGGTTCATGGATCAAGAAACTCTACCATTCTAAATTTCAAAACGATTGGATGTAAAATACAGCTTCTATAGGACTAAAGGGCCAAATCTGACGAAACATATATATGGGAGCTATAGCTAAATCTTAACCGATTTTCTTCAAATTCTTCAATTGTGATTCATTGATCAAGAAACTCTACCATTCTAAATTTCAAAACTATTGGATGTAAAATACAGCTTCTATAGGACTAAAGGGCCAAATCGGACGAAAGATATATATGGGAGCTATATCTAAATCTGAACCGATTTCAACCAAATTCAATAGCGATCTTAACAGCTGTGAAATACTCTAAACTGCAAAATTTCAGAACGATCGGAGTGAAATTGCGAACTGTAGTCGACGAACAACTTTACATGGACAGATGGACGGACGGACGGACAGACTCATGGACTCATGATAACGATTTTTCATGATCACAACACAATTAAAAGGTCTGGAAAGCTCTTAGCTTCTTTTATTAGAGCTACGCGAACAAATACAACGTGATATCACATTGTACGGCGATGACAACCGGGCAAGTGGACTATTTGTATATCAACGCAGTACTCCTTTAAGAGGACTCTACCACTGTTATAGCAGGCAGCGTGGAATGTGCAGAATAGCAGGACTATAAGATAACTCTAATCGCTGCATAGCAAAATAGTGATTCGGACATACAGCCAGCCATTTCTGCAGGCTACATCCCTTGATTCACAACCAGCTTTCGACTGCCGCAGATATCTTTACGAAATGGCTGATCAGCTTAACAAATGTCTCATATGGGCGTAGGGATATCCTAGATAACTAATAGTGTAGCTGGACGATAATTTGAATTTCCATGATAAATTTTCAAACAATAATACCCTGTGGTACAGGGTAAAGTTGCTGATGTTCAAAGTTTGTATGAACATTTGGAATCTTTTATGCATATTTCGAGATTATTTTGTTTCTGCGATTTCCAATTAAGAGCTATTCGCGGTCAAAATAACCTCTTTTATGAATATTTCCAGATTATTTTGTTTCTGCGATTTCCAATTAAGAGCTATTCGCGGTCAAAATAACTTCCAAAAATCATGATTTTCTGCAATTGGCAATGTTAATTTTTTTCCGTAATGCTTCTTTTTATAAATCTGAAATTACTTCTACAATTTCGGTCCAATTTTCTCATTCCATGGCTCCTTATAGAACTGCTGATCACTAGATTTAATTTGTTTGAAAAATTAACCCTTTCATAGCCGTTAATTGTTAACTTTGATAAATCTTAGCATTATTTCTTATTATTCTCCTACAATAGAGTAGTAAAGGGTATAATATACTCCGCACGACATTAGACCTTCCTTACTAGTTTTTGTATCCTGATGCAAAATAAAATAAAGCTTCCATAGCACTTCGAATTCATGACCTGTATCTCAATCTGAACCATTAAACGAAGTTTCATCGAAAACGGCTAGTTGGCTAAGATAAGACAGATTCACCAAAATTTTTTGAAACCGTACCACTGTGCGTCACTGTGATTTACCTTTTTCCTGCTTTATTTAAATTTGACCGTGCGCTAAAAACAAATTTACTCAAACGATTTTACACCAAATAAGATAATTAATATTCATAATTATACAAATTTCCTTGATATTAAGGAAATTGTCTTAATTTTAAATATGAAATTTGCTTGTTTTATAAAGTACGACGCCTTTGCAGCACACTCTTTAAAATTGAGTACATACTGGTATTTCCAGTGTATGTATCTCATGAATAACCCAATGAATATGCATAAAATATTTGCTAGATTTAAGGCACTCTCCACCATTGACCACAATAAGGCCAAGTTCATCACCGATCACCCGCTGCATAGTATTTCTTGACTTCGTGTACCTATACTCGCAGCAGTGTCAGAGAGTAAGTTGTCTTCCATCAATGAAGGTGACGAGAGAGAGGGGAATTTGGTTTTCTATGCTTTCCCTCTGAAGATCGTTTTGAGGTGAAATATTGTTTGAACATTCACTTCGGCGATCAGTTTGTTTCTTTGGCGTTTTTGTCAAAAAAACTATCAAAACTATTGGATGTAAAATACAGCTTCTATAGGACTAAAGGGCCAAATCGGACGAAAGATATATATGGGAGCTATATCTAAATCTGAACCGATTTCAACCAAATTCAATAGCGATCTTAACAGCTGCGAAATACTTTAAACTGCAAAATTCATCAGAACGATCGGAGTGAAATTGCGACCTGTAGTCGACGAACAACTGTACAGGGTTGCCCATATTCGACGGACCCATGTTTTTTTAAAAAAAAATCAAAGAAAAAAATAAAAATTTGGCGGTTGGCAATCTTAGTCATTTAATTTGTTCCAAGTAGATTTGTTTACATCAATTTTTGAATATGATATCTCTCAAATGGCCGCCTCTGGCGTTGATGGCGTATTGTGCCCTTTTTGCAGCATTTTCCATCGTTTTCGCCAACATTTCGTCCGGAATAGCGGCTATTTCTTCACGAATGTTGTCCTTGAGCTCTTCTACGGTCCTTGGCTTGTTAACGTAAACCTTTGACTTCAAATATCCCCACAAGAAGAAGTCAGGCGGCGTCAAATCGGGCGAACGCGGTGGCCAGTCCAAATCACCACTTTTCGACATCAAACGGCCCGGAAACAAATTCTTCAGAAAATCGATTGTTATGCGACTTGTGTGCGGTGGAGCGCCGTCTTGTTGAAACCAGAACTGCCTCATACGCTTTCGACGAATAATTGCCATCACAAAATTGGTCATCATGTCGCGATAACGCTCCTGGTTGATGGTAACAGCATGGCCATTTTCGTTTTGGAAGAAAAACGGCCCAATGACCGTTTTCGCACTAACGCCGCACCAAACTGTGACTTTTTCGTCATGAAGAGGCAATTCTTGAAACTCCTGAGGATTTTCAGTGGCGTAAATACGGCAATTTTGCTTATTTACGGTCCCATTCAATGTGAAATGGGCTTCATCGGACATGATAATTTTGTTTTTTGAGTTTTCACAATTGACTTCTTCTGTTGAATGTAAATTTCAACTATTTCAGAGCGCTCGCGTGGCGTGCATTGTTCCATGGTAAAAATCTGCTTGGACTGACGCTTCAAACGCGGTATGTCATTAAGCGATCTGACATCTCTGTCAAAAGTTATGGCGTTGCCAGATGGGTCCGTCGAATATGGGCAACCCTGTACATGGACAGACGGACGGACGGACAGACATGCTTAAATCGACTCAGCTAGTGATTCTTAGTCGATCGGTATACTTTATGGTGGGTCTAGCTATGGTGTTACAAACATACCCTGTACCACAGTGTGGTGTAGGGTATAAAAAGTCGCAGGGACCAGTCGCAATATGTAAATTAGGTCTTAGGCATCAAGTATATAATGAAAATATAAAAAGTTTTTTTATTAGACTTGTATAGTTTTATCAGAACAACTGTAGTACCTACAACTATGTTATCAGTTGCAGTATAGGTTGGGTTCACTAATGATGACGCATGACGAATGAGACCAAACGACCACAGAGACCATATGTTATCCATTGCGATTCCTCATATATTTAATCTTCTTCCAAGTCAGTTAATTCTAGTTTTCCTATCACAGCACGAAGGTAGTCAGCTCTCTGGCTGACTACCTTCGACCTTATATTCGTACTCAGTAGAGCCTTGAAAGCGGTGAAAAAGCAAATATCGCATCAGCGAATTTAGCCTCTTTGGCAATCGCATTCAATTCCGCTTCATTCGTTACGTAGCGAATAGAGACCTGTATGTCAAGCTCACGGCAGAAGATTTCCCAACCAGTACCCTCCACCATTTTGAAACAATCTGTAAAGACACTAAAATATAGGTTCTGCGACCTAACATTCCCTTTCTGCCAGGATAGGTATTTAAATTAGAAAACGTTTATCAAGTATGACTAATAACGTAATCTGTGTCGGCGGAAACTATGGAAATGTCACAGACTAGTGCTCTGAGATTTAACAAAGTGCAAGTTGTTGATGTCTCGACTTTTACCGAAAACCAAAAAGAGTCGCCAACCTCGTCTAAGAGCGTCATGGATGCATCCAAAGCCACTGAGTTGGCTGAAAAAGGCACAACTTCAGATGTGCTAACGGCACGTAATATAGCCCAAAGAATCATATCACCCGATGATCCCATGCCCTCGAAAACGGCAAGAGGCCATAATGTCTCCATCAACGGGACACTTACCAAGCCCCGTCAATGAAGTTGCGAAGTATAGTCTACTGATGGCCTTTATGGACAGAAGTAGTGACGATGGCACCATCCCAAAGGACAAATGGAGTCATGTGTAATCGGCAACTAGTACCCAATGTCTCGCTCTCCTTTGAGAGTTGACGGGCCCACCATCAATCTGCAACGTTGCATGATGGCATCAGGCGAAAGTAAAGCTCATAGCTTTCGGTGATTCCAGATCAGTAGACCTTTATAAGACTGCTCTGAGTCAAGTGGGTGAGGTCTGGCCAGGCGCCCAGAAAAACGGCATACCTAGTTATCCCAGAGGTTAGAGTGCAGCCGGAGTTATCAGCTCATCTATACCAATTGAGCTCATCTATACCCTAGAGCTACAACTGGCCCAGTGTCCCCTCATCGGAAGCAACCTGTTTGATACACAAAAATAAGAAATTTCGCTACCGCCCACATCTGTCAGAATTTACAGAAATGCTGACTCCAGAATAGCCACCAGTTCTTTACTCAAAGCTGAACAGAAACAAAGCAGGTGCTCAATACTCTCCACTTCTTCCTCATCTCTGCAGCTTCTGCAGAAGTCATCATCAATACCCAACCTTCTGAGGTATTTGCTGATCAGCCAGTCTCCCGTCAGAACTGAAACAAGCGTAGACAGTATATTCCTCTCAGAACTGACACAAGCGTAGACAGTATATTCCTCTTTAGTTTGAGGAGATATTTTGAGCACATTTGTCTAGCTACCCCACAGGTGCCGATTTCTGTCCATCTTTCATTGGACTGGCTGATTGTCTATTGCGCGGTTTACACGAGACTGTTTTGCAAAGACAATATCAATACATTTAGACTTTTTACTATTACACTTAGACATATCTCATTGTCTTCGTACTGTCTTTGATTTTTTGATGACAGTAAATTCGTTAAGGGAAGCACACATTTTGATATAAGCAGCCAATTAGAGCGCCAAACGACACTAACGAGAGCTGCTTCAAGTGTATTTCCTTTAATATTGTCTGGACGCCTACTTCACATGAACAATTTTCCCTTTTTTGACAACCAATACATATTCTGAAATGTCTTCTGTCAATTGTCCTGTGTAAATGCAGAGTAAGCCAATGCTTTTTTGTTGACAATGGCGCACCAATATGTGCAAATTCTTCGAGAATTTGTAATGTGGTCTCTTTCCTAGCAAGTTTTACAACTCCCCGGGATATCCCTATGGCCAATTTCCCATATGAGGTATATGTTAAACTGCTCAGAGATCTGCGACAATCGAGGACTGTATCCTCCGAACTGTATGTTAAGACTCAGCCACTTGCCGACTTTAATTATTGGCATTTTTCAGCTTCATAGACACTGCAAGTATCCGGTAGCCTGTGAGCTATATCAAGACTAAGTTCTTTACAGTCAATCTTCCTATCAAGCTTCGAAACTTCTGTACAAAATTGGGGATAGTTACTATTTCTCTTGCAGATAAAGTTATTCTCTAAGGTGTACTCCATTGGTATATAGTCCATTCTATCGGTTACCATTGCACTACCATTTGATATCCTCATGTGGTCTTAGTTATTGTACCTCCACATTGTTAGACCGTATAATATTAATGCTATTCTCTTTACAACTTCTTTAGCCACGGTATCAATCAACAGTAGACGGAGTAGGACGTGTAAGGCATCATGAAAAAATTGGCTCATATTAGATATTAGTAAAATACTAGATCAGCGCCCTGATCCTGCAGTGTGGAGTCAAAGGTTACAATTTTATTTTCAAATGTAGATAAAATAACTCATGAACGTAGAGGATTTTATTTGTAGGTCTCTTGTAAAATGGTAAACACAAAATGCTCCACATGTATTCAGGACTACAAATACTTGCCATGTTATATACGACATCACTCAAATCGCAATGGGGCAGACAGAAAATGTGGTGAGCTGGTCCAGAATTATTTCCATTTTTCGCATTTCGCCCACTGAGAACCATAATTCTTACTTACGTATACGTACATTGGTGTCACATTAGACATGTGAAAGAGAGAAATTTATGATTGATACCGGAAAATAATTGATTGGAGCATAAAAGCAGCAAGCGGCAACAATGTTGCACAGTGTGACGGCCATCAATGGCAAAAACTAACAGCAGCAAATATCTCCTTAAGAAGGAACAGTGAAATGGTCTCTGCAGAGTCACTGAATAGCAATTGTTGAATCGAGAGAGGCAATGGAATCCATTGGAATACGGGTAAATGCCTGAGGCCACAACAGCAGCCAGCAAAGAAATGCCAACAATACCGCAGACTCAAATGCAGTTATGGATGTCCCAACTCGGGATGAATGCCAGTCTTGTCTGAAAGCTGGCAGATTGCAACCAACCAACAGACATGGAAATGCATATCGACTGGTACTCGTATGTATTTGCAGATTATGGCCTGTGCGGCGGCAACGGCTTCTGCATTGTCACAAAATTGGTTGGAACCGCAACAGACAAAAGGAAACAGTTGTTCTGGCTAAGGCCCCTCTCCCTATCCAAAGATGAAGATCAGACAGGTAGTGAGCAGAGCCACAAGTCGTAAACCACAATGTGACCATCAACAATTACGGGTGGCAACCAAGTAATAGCATTGTGAGCTATTGGAAAGAGCTCCAAATGACGCAATGACAACATCAGATTCGACGCAACTTTTTTAATTATTCCACAAATCGAAAGATGTCTGCTTGCGTCGGCATAATAGTCATCGTAGAGTAATCGAGATTTTATTAAATCTGCGTTTGGTTCTTTAAAATTGTTGAAGGTGATTGTTGTTGTTGTTCGATTATACTATATAGTCTATTGGAAGGGTTTTCCTAGCCTCTTTCGTAGAACCACTTTAATTGGCATAGAACGCTGAAAAGTGGAGGGGTTTAACATCAACCATGCTACGAGATAAACCTGTTTGCGACCCCAGTGAAACTCCGCTCATCGAATCCTAACTGTTTGATATACGAAGTACGTTTTCGAATTTGCCACTTAATGCGATTGCCTCATCGACCGCATATGCAACGACCTTGCAGCCACATAGCTCTAGATATAGCAGGATTTCATTAACCGCTAGGTTCCAAATCAGTGGATATAGTCTTCCTCCATGTGGGGTCCTCTGTTTACAAACCTTGTTAGTGTTGTGCATACAAGACTTGCTGGCATGCGTCTTCTGCTGAGCAGGCTTTGAATTAGTCTACTTATAATCATGCTAGAGTTCACCTTTAGATGTGACAGCGCCGCAAATATCTCCTCTGAATGATTATTACGAGTATTAAAATCCCATTCTATGTCACCGTGTCATAGTGAATTCCCTGAAATGTAGGGACGATTTGTTAGGGCCCACATGTTCGTGCAGGGCAGATTTTTGTGTAAGCATGTTGGGCAGATTTTTGTGTAAGCATGTTGGTTCCCCGACAGGTGTTTTGTATCCAGGCATTCCCCAATGGAAGAACCTAAAAGTCTTTCCTGATCGTTTAAAAGGAAAGAGGATAGGCTAATTATTCTGAAGTCTTGTGTTCTAGTGTGCCATATCTTTCCCGCTTTGGGTATGAATACCACTTTAGTATCCCTCAATCGATTGGGACGTATGAGAGAATGACACGGCCTTGCAGGTGATTTGGAGGGTTCATAGCTGTTAATAGCCCAGCTTATTCCGGATTAGTAGCCAACAAGCTAGTGACGCTAGCAGGGAAATGTGTGTCGAGCATAAAACTTAACGACTTCTCGCTGTTTTTGTCTAGTTATCTGCCTTAATCTACAAATAACCCACTGTACAGGGTGCAGTGGATAATATCTTATGCAGCCTTGCGGCATTCGATACATTCTCCACAGAAGGTTTGCCAAGAACACCTTGGCGCTTTCCTTAACTCCTTCTTAAAGATTTTGAGCTGCTCTTTATAGGCTTCGTAGTCACTGGTGACCTCAGTAGATTTGGCCTCATTGAATAGCTTGTTTCAGTTCTTTTTCCTAGCCTTTATTTCATAAGTCCACCATTGTGGTTTGGTTTTACCCTTGTACCTTGGTTTTTGACAGGGTGCTATTAAATGAAGTAGTGATGTGATCGACTAAATTGTCCAGACCTACTATGGCATTCGGTTCGTACAGATGTTTAGAGTTGAGAACTTTTTTGAAATTCTTCTCTTACTGATGCCATTTTGTCCTCCTCTCATTTCTGTGTACGGCAGGTTTAGCTGCTTTTTCAGCGAATTTGAACTCTATATAATGGTGATCTGATAATGAGTAGTCATCCTTATAATTTTGTCTTACAACCAGTCAGTAGCGAACGTTGCGTCAAGTTCTTCCTGTGTGTCTTTAATTGTAAATTATTGCCTTTGTTAAAAATAGTTAGATCGTCATTTCGCATTCGTCAAACGTTGCTTCTTCTACTACTTCCCTGATGACAACTTTCGGTACTACATCTTCATAAGGAAAGTAACTGGAAACCACCCAATATATGCGATTATCGATCTCCAGACTATCATCTGTTTGGTCTTTACCACTGAAATTAGCCAAGAGAAATATGCTTAGATCTTTCATGGCCAAAACGCAGGTTCTTAGAGTACCTTCACAGTTGGCGAGAAGCATGTTAAAGTTGGGTATCCTGATACCACACAACTTTCCTCTTACTACGTAGAGCTCCTGTGTCAGGACGATGTCTATTGTGCCTGTGTTAAGGTTAATCTGTAGAATGTTTACCATCATTGGTAACCGACAGATTAAAATTCAGCCTCCACCTCAACAGGGTTGTTATCGAGCTCCTCGTCCGTATCATCGAGGATCATGTCCCCCATCACATTCGTCAAGGAGTCCAGCAACCCTCCTTCAGAGTATCTCACTGTGTTCGAAGAAGTGTTCTCGTCTTTAAATATATCGCACCTGTTCCACAAAAGGGTAACAACTCAAAATTTAAAAAATTCAGTAGAGGCCAAAAACTGTTACCGTTAATATTAATGTTATATTACAAAAAAGAATATGTCGCTGCAATAAAATATCATAGAAAAAAAATAATAACGCTATTTTTCTTTTTGTTTTTTTATTGATTTTAGAAAAATAACAACTTTTTTGAGTTGTTACTCTTTTCATGAAAAAAGTTTGTATATAAATAGTGGCATTATTTTGAGTTGTACCTTTTTAACTGAAAAATCTTACTCGGATTATAAGTTGAAAGGGCACAGCTAAAAATATTACTCTTTAGATGATAAATCAACGGTCCCATTTGCTTAAACACTTGGAGACAATTCAAAATGTAACTCTTTAGTTGAATCTAAAGACGTTATTCTTTAAACACAAAGAGAGTCACAACGGATCTGAGGCTCCAAAGATATAAGAGCCTAGGGTAGTATGCCTACTTCTAGAAAGAGCGGGTAACATATACAGAATTTCTTCTCTTCTTCGCCTCCACAGCATTTGCAAGAGTCATTTCGCAGCAGAGTCGATTTAACCATATATCTGGTTAAATCGACTCTGCTGCGAATTTCAGAATTTCTTCTCTTCTTCGCCTCCACAGCTTTTGCAAGAGTCATTTCGCAGGGCCTTCAATCTCTTTGCGTGAATAACAATGAGGCAGTGACATGACATACACGAGAATTGAGACGTTCGATCTTGAAAGGTATTCCCACATATTCCAGTTCCCCGAGGCATGTCCCCATATTCCAGTTTCCTGAGGATCAAACCACCGGACTTTTTTGGAAGCTAGGTCCCCGACTTGACATATAGATGGCGATAGTAGTGTGAAACAAGTAAAGACGTATTAAGTTCGGCCATACCGAATCTTATATACCCTCCACCATGGATCGCATTGAATGGTTTCGGGTACAAATAAACTGAATACCAAATTGCAACCCAATTCGTTAAAATTTGAGGTTTTTGTGGCGTTACGAAGTCAAATATAGGGGGACCTTTGTATGGGGGCTATATAAAAACATAGACCTATGACAACCGTTGATCGTGTGAAGGATTTCGGGTATACAGTCACCAATTTTCAGCCCGATCAGTTGACATTTGTGGTCTCTATGACGATAAGAAGTCATATAGGGGAGATGCTTTGTAGGGGCTATATCAAAAAATGGTATTCATAAGAAGTATATATACTAAATTTCAGTCCAAACATCAGACTGTAGCGTGATTACAATAGACGGACATGGCTAGATCGTCTTAGTATTTTACGACGATTAAGAATATATATACTTTATGGGATCTCAGTGGTGTTACAAACGGAGTGACAAAATGAATCTACCCCACCCTATGGTGGGTGGTATCAAAATTAATTTTGTGAAAAGTGGCAGCCTTTTAAAACATTGTTTTTTGAGCACTCAAAAGTAAATGATATCAGTGAATTCGTAAACATGGAATAAATTTGTTACATAATACTTTCATTGGAAAGGTCTCAGTCCAACCAATATTAAGACCGAGCTAAATTCTGCTTTGTGGAGCCTGCTCCTTCGATTACAACGAACATCGTATTGGTCGACTAATTGAGGTTTCACCGCCAGAAATGTTTAAAAAATCCACAAAATGGTATTGGATGAAGTCATAGGCATATCAAAATATGCTATGCATCGCATTTTGGCGGAACATTTTATGATGAGACGGCTGTGCGCAAGATGGGTGCCGCGTTTGCTCAAGATCAAGACAATGCACCGGTTCACACAACCACTTTTGCGATGAATTAAAGTTCGAAATGCTTCAGCGCGCACCTTGTTCGCCAAACATAGCTTCCTCGGATTATTTACAATGATGAGGTGGTGTTCTCAGTATAAACAGGGTATCGAAGCTATTGAAAATCACTTGAAAAAGTGTATGGGGCTAAAAGGAGATTATGTTGAAAAATAAACAAAAATTTTCACAATTTTTGTTGTGTTTTCTTTGCTAGGTCGGCTAATTTTGGGACCGCCCTCGTAACAAACCACTCAGCGGTAATATGGAGATGCTTCACGATTTCCTTTGTTATATCATCTCAAGATGAACAGATCGAATTGTTTACAATAATGTACATATTTTGTAAATTTTTCAACGTCATTTTCCCCCTGTGGATCTGTGCTTATTCGAATCTAACAGAGTAATGTAGAATATCATAAAGGCGGCATCGCTCGAGTTAAGCTATTCATTGCTTATTTTTTACTTAAACTAGATAAACTGACACATTGTCTATCTCAATTAAACCATTAGATATTTGGACATAATTAAAATTTCAAGAAATTTTTAATATTATGGCACTTATTAAACACAATTCAATTGCGTAGATAGAGTAGCAGAAAAAATCCTCTACCAGCATTTTTACGAGCGCCATATCAAATTCGTATCATATCATATCAAAGGGCAGAGGCAGTTACTCAAAGAAAGAACTACCCCATTACATTATTGTTATTGCTTTCATGGGACATTAAACAAAACATTTCAATTTCAATTTTTGAAATTTTATTAACCATAAAGCTTTGATTAAATACGAGTATAATAACAAAACAAAAGTGTTTCACTCTATTTTCCTTTTCGAAAATAGCGCCTCAATTGAAATAGCAGAAATAATCGATAAATAAAAAAATATATTTATGTACTCGTACATCATTTAATTGTTGTTGAATTCATTCCTGTCATTACGAGTGGTGGTGGGGTTCCTATCCTCGCTTCAATATAAATCATCTTAAATTGTTTAATAAAAAAACACAAAACAAAAAAACTGAAACGCCAAATTATCCACACATCTGAAAGTAAGTGGAGTGGCATGGAATACAAATTAACGACCGACCGACCGACAGACAGGCAGGCAATAACAACAATATAGGAATAAATGACAATTTATATTCATTTCAAGCATCAGTACGTCCTCAGTTTGTCATTCATTCATGCAATCCACCCATCCACCAGAGAGACCGACAGACAGACATATAGATAGACCAGCGGCACACTTACAGGCACGGCCTCGGATGAGATGATACTCTTTGGGCCTGACATCCACCACACACGGATTCTTCGTGGTGCGTAGTCCGACAAATCAAGAGCAGCACAATTTAAATTATTAACCATAAACCAATTGAAACTAATCGAAAATACAAAAGAAACAAAAAAACAAAAGTTCATCATTGTGATCATGCCACTTTTAGTCTTATTATTATTATTTGTTTTCTTTTCTTTTGAATAGAACATGGATGCGGGGGACTATATTTGATCATTGGTGACTCTGGAGAATCGTGGGTCTGTTACTACAAAAACTCATATATCTCAGAAAAATAAAGAATTTATTAAAAAATTCTAAAATAGTTATTCTTCGATGATAATAAATATTTATAAATTTTCGCATGCAAAGCAACGAAACTATCATCGCAATTAAAGGCAATATATAAACCGGGAACATTTTGATTTCCCTTTTTTTTTGTTGGATTGACTGAGGATTTATGGAGGCGTGAGGATTTAGTGAGATTTTCCTAAAGGTATCAACAATTTTTGTGTAAAACAACAAAGTACATCTGGAATTTGTAAAATGTATTTTATAGATGCAAACTTAATACCAATGAAAGTGTACAACGTCTGTCAAATACTAATTTTAAATTTTCTTTTCCGTACTTAAATTATATGTTGAATTCAAAAAATGTATCTAATATAAATGTTAAAGATATAACTGTAGAATACTTTTGATGCCTTGTCTAGTGAATTTATGAAGTATTTCTTAGATATAAAGACGGGTTATTGGCAAAGTAAATTGTTGTAGTCATTATTGTACTGCCAGATTCTATTCAGGAAGAAGCCACTGAATTAAATTCAACTAATGTGTCACTTAGGACTACGAAATATGGGAGCTCCAACAATTTTGGCTAAAATTGTGATTCAGCAAAAACATTTTCAAAGTTCTCATTAACTTAGTACCTGATAGATATGATATCGACAGTTTATATTCATATCCTCTATCTTAAAAAACACAATTGTTCAGTAGAGCCAAAAAACCGTTTATATCCCTAATTTTAAAGAAAATTAAAATTGTTTGTTCTACAATGTTTATTACACCTAACTACGTGAACTACTAAATAATATTTTTTTTTAATATTTGCACCATGAGCCATTTTATGGAACATAGAGGGTATTGCTATTCTAAAATTCTTCATGTATAAAAAAAGATAGAGGGTTTTGCATAGTAAAAAAAATTATTTATGAATTCCACAAATTATTTTAATATATAATTATACATATTATAATAAAAATAATAAATAATAATACATTGAATTAATGATTAATTTTTTATTTAAGTATTATCTATTTCTAGGGGTTCATTTTTGAATCCATTTTCAAATTGTCATGGAAAAAATGGTATTCTTGTGGAATCACAAGTTTAGATATAAAGATAGTCATAATTTGAAAACTAAAGCTTCGACTAAAAAAATTTAACCAAATTCGGGTTTAGCATACTCTTTTCACCAAAGAACCATCTTTTAGAAGAAAAAAAAAAAAAAAAAAAAAAAATTGTCCCAAATTATATGAAGAGATAGAGGGTATTGCATTCAGAAAAAATAAGTGTGTAAGATAGAGAAATTACAAAAATGACCATAAAATCTCAATTTTTGTTTTTTTTTTTTATTTCCAAATTAGTACCATAGATGCGCCTTATTTTACCGAATATTTTAACATAAAAATCTCATTTTTGCAAAAATTTAAGATAGAGGGCTTGAATATAAGCTCTCGATATGTAACTTAACTTTTTTTATTGTACTTTATGTGAGTTAAACATTTTATTTTACCTTATTTTTAATTCATGTGATATCAGTCGATTGAATTAATCTAGTTACATAATGTATTTTATTTTTAATAGCATCGAATGTGACATTGTAATAATATCATCATAAGAAACGATAAAGGCCTATAAACCCAAAAATCCCAAAGTGAATGATTGATAGATAAAACTGTGTGTGCAAAATTCACTTTAAAACCGTATCCCCGATTAAACTAACTAACCCCTCATAATTTCGGCTCGCTAAACCAATTGGCATTGACAAGTTTTCCTGCGTTATCGCGTTTTCGAGATATTTAGCCACAAAGTTTGCTGAGTAAACAAAGAGATTAGTAAATTCAGACACAATTTTAGTATAGAAGGATTTAGAAATGATTTTTCATGTCAAGGAAGAAAATACAGGAGACACTTCAAGAAGTATTTCTCCCAAAACACCTCAGACACCCGCTCATACCATTACCCCTGAAAATCCCCGGTCCAAAAATAAGGATGTTTCAAAAGTCGTAGAAATCAATGAATTTTTTGGGCGATGTATTCGACACAAAGATTCCTTGTAAAAATCACAATAGGTGAAGGAATAAATTAAAGGGGACACTCCAAGAGGATATTTCTCCCAAACATCCGACACCCCCGCTCATCACGTAAACCCTGAAAATCCCCCTCAAAAAATAATGATATATCAAAAGTCGTAGAAATTTATGTACACGATTCAACAACGCATTGAAATTATTAAAATTCGAAAATCATCTTGCACTGATGAGGTCCATTTTCACCTCGGTGGCTACGTCAACAAGCAAATCGCATCTGGGGCTCGGAAAACCCAAGAGTTATTGTTGAGAAGCCTCTCCATCCTTAACGTGTGACTGTTTGGTGCGGTTTATGGTCCGGCGGGGTCATTGGACCTTACTTTTTCGAAAATGAGGTTGGATCAACTGTTACGGTGAATGGATTGAGCTATCGAGAGATGATTAATGATTTTTTATTGCCGGAGTTGGATGGGATTGATCTGGACAACGTTTACTTTCAACAAGACGGCGCTACGTGCCACACAAGCAACGAAACCATTGCTCTGTTACGGGAAAAGTTTCCGGACCGTGTTATCTCTCGAAGAGGTGATCCCAATTGGCCACCGAGATCTTGTGATTTAACACCTTACGACTTCTGCCATTGGGGCCACGTGAAAGATAAGGTCTACGCCAATAGCCCAGCGTCGATTCAAGACCTCAAAGATAGAATTCGTGAGGCTATCGATGACATAGGGCAGCCAATTTGCGATTTGGTTATGGAAAATTTTATGTGTTAGTGGTGGCCATTTGGCTGATGTTGTTTTTCATTATTAACGGCATACCTTCCTCTTTATTATGAAATAAACATCCGATCATTTATCTCAAAAAATGAAATTTTTCTTTGAATAACAAAATAACACCTCTTGTTGGAAAACCCTTTATACATATATCGTATTTATTCAGAAAATCTACTGAGTAAACACATGGTTAGCAAATTCAGGCACAATTATAGTACAGAATGCTTCGTAATACAAGGTGGCGCAAAAGTAATCCTCCTATCAGAAAATGCTATAAATGGCGCAAAAGTAATCCTCCTATCAGAAAATGCTATAAATTTTGCGATTGGCCCCTAATGTCAGTTCTGTTTTGACATTTGTGTAGTAAACACATGCGAAATACACGTTAATAAACAATGTCACGCTACACTGCTCCAGAACGCGGAATATTGCTGACTATTTATTTGACCAATAATCGGTCGGTGACTTTGGCACAAAACATCGAAAGGTTATTTTTGCGCCACCTTGTATATATACGATGTCAAAGAACAAAATAAAGGAGAAACTTCAGGAACTATTTCTCCCAAAACATAACACCACTGCTGATCCCTTATTATTGGAGGGGGCTCCAATAATAACATTGTAATAAAAGTCGTAGAAATCGATATATTTAAAAAACGATTGGGTTGCCATAAAAGTGTATTATGGGACCCTGTAGTAATTTTTTACAGGGATTCAAAATCCATCGATTTGTACGACTTTTGGTACATCATTATTTTTGGAGGGGGGTGCAGACTTATTACCTTTTACTGATTGTCCAATTCATAACAGTTTAGATTTTATAGGGCGCCCAAAATGGTCACCTACAAATTTTTTTTCACTTTAAGTCTTTTTGAATTCCATATAACTTTTTAACGGAATACGAAGGTTGCTATATATATTTCTGGCCTATACAGTGTTGCCTGGCGCCATCTGACATTTCCATTGGAAAGTTTGACATTTTTTAACATAAACGTACTCAGAACGTTTTGACGTACGACCATCATTTGTGTTGTTTACAGTGACTTGAAAAAATCAATTTGGCAAAAAAATGGAATTAACTCGTGAACATTTTCGTGCGATCATTTTTCACAACTTTCGACGTGGATTATCACGACAAGAGTGCATCGATGAACTTAAATTTTTGTATGGCGATGAAGCACCATCCTATAGCACTGTGAACTGGTTTAATGAATTCAATCGTGGCCGACGCTCGCTTAAAGACGGTGGTCGTGAAGGTCGTCCAAAAACGGCCGTTGTGCCAGAGAACATTGATGCCGTGCGTGAACTGATAATGCAAGTTCGTCGTGTGACATACCGTGAGATAGAGGTATCCTTGGGTATTTCTTCCACCACCATACATTCGATATTGCATGCGGGATCTCGTTGGATCCCGCACAATTTGACAATCGCTCAAAAAAAAGGATCGTGTCGGTGCAAAGAAATTTTGAAAAAATACCATAGCGGTGCTTCAAAAGACGTTTATAAGATCGGCACAGGTGACGAATCTTTGATTTATGCGTATGAGCCCGAAACAAAACAGCAACCGTGTGGGTCTTCGAAGACGAGCCAAATCCAACGAAAGTTGTTCGTGGAAGAAGCACTTCGAAGCAAATGATCGTCGTTTCTTCGGCAAAACTGGTCATCTAGCGACTGCTCCGCTTGAGCACCGTAGGACGGTAAATTATAAGGGCACACCACAATTTGTTTGCCTGAAGTCTTCGAAGAAATTCGAAAAACGAACAAGAGAACCATGACAATGCGAGCTCTCCCACATCAGCTCAAACCAGCGCCTTTTTGATCGGCCAAAACGTCGAATTGATGGGTCAATGGAAGTCGATGGAATTTGGACAATCGGTAAAAAGTCTGCACGGTCTTCTAAAATACGCGCGTTTAAATCGTAATTTGTGGGTAGTTTTATTTTGGAATAACCCCAACACTTACAATTCATGAAATATCAACTGTTCAGCTCAAAATAGGCGTATTCGTCAAGAGACTTCTGGACTTCGAACACAACATTCGCAGAATTTCTGGAGCCCTATATAAAGAATATATCTAATAGTTGAAAAATTGACTTATTTTGCATTGAACTCAATGTAATTCTTATCGAAATAATATTGCTTTCTCAGCCAATAAAATAGCTATCGCAAAGAGTTCGGTTGCTTCCTTACTTGGCTATAGGTTAGGTTAAGTTTAAGAGAGGAAACGTTTAATTGATATATAATTTAATTTCCCCAGGACTAACATATTCAGTTTCACCTCGTACCAAAAATGTCCGCATTGGAAAAAGTAGCAGAAGCATCAGGAATGGGCAGAGTTGAATAGATGTTATTCATATTTTGACACGACGGATCATTCTCTATTCACTAAATATCTTTATAAGATCTGTGTGGTAATGATTTCATTTTCTTGTGGGTGTGATAGATCCTTATCCAATATTAAAAGTGCTTTCTGCGACTTCTTATTAAAAACTCGACTAATCTTTAAAAACGGAAGTCAATATCCTTCCTTGTTTGACTTATATACAACCTCTTTGTTAGACATATATACAACAAGACGTTTAAATTGATGATCAAATTGATGTCCGATCTACAGAGGTAAAATTTCGAAAGTGTCCAAAATATTGAGCTACTGGATAGACCGGACCAACGAGTGTCCGGATTACAGATGTTATACTATATATTTTTAGTCTGGCCGAATCGTATTTCCTCGACATAAAATTCAATAGAATGAAAAATCTCTGGATTGCCGCAAAATCCACGAAAAAAGTAGTAATGAAATGCCGTAACTGTGCGACCATTATTATTACGAACGGTTTCTGGTAAAATTAATCTTAAATTACACATACTTACAAAGTTGTTGTTGGAGGGCTGTGCATACAATTTTCTGGTGTAATATGGTGTCTTAAACATGAAAAAAATATTAAAAACAAAATAACCATATTTTTTCAATTTTTTTAATTCTGATTTTCTTGTTAGTTGCCTTTAGTATTTTAAATTATGGGGCCTACAGATATTGAAAATATCACATACTGTCGTTAAAACTATTAAAAAAATATTTTTAACAAAAATCTTTTTTTGTGGCAAGAAAAAAACCATAAAAAAAGTTGTTCCAATTTTGTAAAG
This sequence comes from Eudasyphora cyanicolor, assembly GCA_963930755.1. Taxonomy (NCBI): domain Eukaryota; kingdom Metazoa; phylum Arthropoda; class Insecta; order Diptera; family Muscidae; genus Eudasyphora; species Eudasyphora cyanicolor. The sequence continues at coordinate 176,982,857 of OZ005736.1, read as the reverse complement.
CAGCATCCTCCCCAAGAAACCAATGCATATTTAAAAAAAACCTATGGATAAATTATAGACGTTTTGGTAGAAGTAAGAGAATTTCAACAAAATCTTATTTATATACCTCCACTGCTGTGATCGAGGATATACATCAGTTGCTGCGGGCCAAAAGTGTAGCACATCGAAAAAGTGACTTAAGAAACAACAGAAATAGTTGGTGGAAATCCGTTTTCATCCATTTGAAGTCTTTTGAGCAATGTCCATCCGTCGGTCTGTCCGATTGTCTTGGCACTTTCGATAGGAGTAACCGATTGACTTCAAATCTTTTAAGACGCTTAGCGGTGTCTGTCTGTCCGTCCGTCCGGCCGTCTGTTGTAATCACACTACAGTCTGTAATAATAGAGCTAGGTTGATCTAATTTGGTTGAAATATTTCTTATAGTTGCAGTTTAGTTGGGATTGCAAATGGGCCATATCGGTCAATGTTTTGATATAGCTCTCGATAGAGATTGCTCCAAAATACGGTTTTTGAGCCATAGATACCACATTTTTAAAGCAATTTAGCAGAAACTTTGCAGTTTGTATTCTATTTTGACAAGAATTCATCACAGAAAAAATTTAACAAATTGGTTGATATTTTGTTATATTCACCCTATAGATTTCGCTCCAAAATATACGTATATAAGCCATAAATACCACATTTTCTAAGCATTTTAACTAAATATTTGCAGTTCGTATTTAATTAAGACGAGAATTCATCGCAGTTTTTTAAATCAGTTTATATTGTGTTATAGTCCAACTAGATGTCGCTCCCAAAAAGGTTTATTTAAGCCATAAACACCAATTTCTATGAAATTTAGCTGAAACTTTGCAGTTTGTATTCTATTTTGGCAAGAATTTATCTCAATAACATTTATACAAAACACTTTTAATTTTGTTGTAGTCCCCGTGTATAACATATCGTTGTAGGTCTCAAAAATGCTATTTTAAGCCATAAATACCACATCAGGTGAAGAGCTTGGCTAAAGAAATTGTGGCCTTAAAATTTGTTTAAGTAAATTATTAAAACAGCGTTCGTTTTTTTTAATAATTTACTTAAACAAAAAGGATCGTTTCATTATTTGCTGCATATCCAAAAGATTTTTCTAGTAATAAAATTTAATACTGACGGACATGCTAAAAGGATTTCCGCCAAATATTCGTAGGATCTCTTAAGTCACTCCAACGATGTTTTACACTTTTAGCCCACAGCATCTGATATATACCCTTCTTCACAATAGTGGGTATAAAAACACGATTATGTTGAAATTATCTTATTTCTACCAAATGTGCTATATTTTTTACATTTATCCATATATATTATTCAAATATGCATTGTTTTCTTCGCAAACGTTTTTTTGCGATTCTTCCTATTTTTTATGGTTTTTTCGTACCAAAAAAATATAAAATTTGTTCTAATTGTTTCAACGACAGTTACTAAACCACTATCTCCAGGTGAATGTTATATTTCCAGCATTTGTATCTCTCATAATTTCCTTTAATTTAAAGGGTATACCGGTTCGGTTAAGCTACGAAAAATATGGTCCAATAATAATTTGAATTATAAAAAATGCTTCTTCTTTAATTTTTAACAAAGTTGTTTTCATATACTGAAAACAACAATAACGATCTTGAGCCTGAGTACAAAAACAAAATATGTACTATGAAAGCAGATCGAATAAAACAAAAAAACAAAAACAAGAAGAAATGGTAGGGCACGACCAAATACGTTGTTGTTGCATAGTCAACTACAGCAAAACATTCGTGTGAATTCTTTACATTGTAAAGACTCACGAGAGTGGAAGTTGGTGCATGTACGAGGGACGATGATTACTGAATTGTCTTTTTTTTTGAAGATATGCGCTTTTAGCAAACAGTTCTCGTTTAATGATACTTGGCTGTGCGTATATATTTAATAATTTCGACTGAAGTAATCGTTGTAATAAGGATATTGATAATGGGAGTTTGGTGGCTCCCGAAACAGATCTGTCTATCCAACCATTACAACCGCCCCCAATACATGTCACTTGCTTCTTCTTTAATTTTTAACAAAGTTGTTTTCATATACTGAAAACAACAATAACGATCTTGAGCCTGAGTACAAAAACAAAATATGTATTATAAAAAATATTAAAAAAAACTTTACCATAAAAAAATTTTAGTTTGTATTTCATAAAATAGTATGCCTCAATCTACAGAAGAAAAGTTTTAGGTCTGGGAAAAAAGTATAGTGATATTGACATATTGTGTGAAATCCACCAAAATGTGTAGACCAATATGACCCATCTTCGAACTGAGCCTGAGATAAACATAAATATTAACACATACAAAGTCAATCGTTCACTCCTTTCAAGAGTTATCGTGCGCACAAGCAGACAGAAGAACAGACATTGCTAAAATGACTATTATAAAATAATATGACTGCATTAAAAGAATTAATGTCAGAAATACTAAGGGTTTTAGATCACTTCTTCGATGTGTTACCATACTCCTCTAAAGTGAAGGTGTAAATATTAAAGTATCCCATATTCAACAATGAATATAGAGACTTTCAGCCTCCAAAAATATCGGTTATTAGCAAGTAAAGTTCCTAGTACATTTCAAAAATATCTGGATGATTGTGTTGGCTAACGTTTCCATACTTCCCGCCAATAGCATTCGCAATTTGCTTAGAGTGCTTAATAAAACATATCATTGTAATTAAAAACTAATCCCGAAAAGACATGAAACTTTTATTTTCATGTACCAACTAAAGATAACATTCTGCTGTCAATTATTCCCAGTCAGTCGTTCGCAATGGAATCGCTATGTCCGCAGCAAATGAAGGAACCAGTAAACCGCCTTAGGCGAGTTTGTGTCTTAAGTCTTTTGTTTTATTTCGTGTGTTCAGCAAAAGTAAAAAAGAAAATAAAAACATTCGTATTAAAAGGCGACTGCCAAAGAACTTCGTAACTTTAAGAATTTCCAAACCAAAAACAAAGAGAGAGTTGAATGGTAAATACCAACATTAAGAGAGCGACAGAGAGTGCGCAATGAGCCGTCCATTGAAATTCAAAACAATAAAACAATATTCTTTATTGGCATAAGCCTCAGTGCGGCTATATGGCCTTTTGTTAATTTTCTAATCGCTTTTAGTGGATATTGAAGTAATAAAATAAAGAACGAAGAAGAAGAAATTCCTTAGCAACAAATACGAAGGCACACACCGCATCGCATCACATTGCCTCGCGCCGCACAACGGAAACATATACTTACCGGAGGAGTTGAGCAAAAATAATCCGCAACGTAACCAAACGAAAATCGTCAAAACTGGTTTGGCGATCAAAATAAAAAATAGCTAAGCACAATAAAAGGAAACCTACAACAATACAATTTTTCGTGAGTTTAACTTCTGTGCATTCCGTGTACACATTTATCCACAGGCCATTTCTGCGATCTAAACGGGGCAAACGATATCCAGAAGACCTGAAGACAATAAACGGAATCATCTCATGTTTGTTGTACCCTCCGCCATCGCTAGGGGGTATACTCATTTTATGACTGTGATTGTAACACATCGAAATGTTGATCATAATCCAATTCAGGCCAATATATGTTGGTAATCATCGACCTATTGTACTCGCGGTTGATAGCTGACGACGATAGCCAGTCCAACATTATTCTCATAGAAAAATGGACCGATGACCCCGCCAGTCGAAAATCCGCACTAAATAGTGACTTTTTCGGGATGCATTGGACGATCTTGGATCTTTGAATTGAAAGAAAATATATTTGGAAACGAATTTTTTAAATATTATATATTTGTTAACAAATAAATTTTATTTGAAAATCAGGAAATTTTGATTGGAACGCATATATTAATATATTAGAACAAAATATATTTGCGCACTGACTTTCACAAATAAAATATCTGTTTACCCACAAACAAAGTTATTGTTTAAGACGTTTTCCAAATACATTTTATTTAAAAAAAATTTAAAACTTTGCTGACTTTTTCGAGTTTTAGTTAGTTTTTCCTAGATTTTGTGTTGAACTTTGTAGTTAAAATGTTTTACACAAAAAAATATTAATTTATATGTATTCCAATTCATCACTTTTTGTCAATCCGTCAATGCAATTTATAGTTACGAAAGATTATACGATTTAGGTTTTAACTGAATTTTTTCAAACACAAAATTTATAAAAAAAAATTGTACTTTGAACTTCTGAAAAATAGAAAACTTGTCTTTAAATTAAGGAATTGGTACATTGCCAAAATACTTAAATACAAAATAATCTGTATTTGGGAAATATTAGTTCCAAATAAAAACCAGTAAGGAAAGACAGAAAGTCGGGAGGCGCCGACTATATAATACCCTACACCTACCTACCAATGCGAAAATGGGCATTGCGATAAGAATTTGGCAGTGTTCATACATGTAATAAGCAAACTCTCTCTGCCGATTTTCGTACTGATCGGATATAAAACACGATTTCTACGAATTTGGCAGTGTTCATACATGTAATAAGAAAACTCTCTCTGTTAAATTTCGTACTGATCGGATATAAAACACGATTTCTACAGCGCTTAAATGTTAAATCGGGTGGACCATATATATGGTGGCTATATCTAAATCTGAACCGATTTTCTCAGAATTGGGCAGTGTTTATTCATGTAATAAGAGAACTCTCTCTGCCGAATTTCGTACTAGTCGGATGTAAAATATGGTTTTTACAGCGCTTTCATGTCAAATCGGTGAAACATATATATGGGGACTATATCTAAATCTGAACCGATTTTCCCCGAATTTGGCAGCGTTTATTCATGTAATAAGAGAACTCTCTCCGCCACATTTCGTACTGATCTGATTTAAAATACATTTCCTACAGCGCTTACATGTCAAATCGGGTGAAACATATATATAGGGGCTATATCTAAATCTGAACGGATTTTCTCCGAATTTGCTAGTGTTCATTCACGTAATAATAAAACTCTCTCTGCCGAATTTCATAAAGATCGGATGTAAAATGTGGTTTATACAGCGCTTACATGTCAAATCGGGTGAAATATATATATGGGGACTATATCCAAATCTGAACCGATTTTAACCAATTTCAATAGGGATTGTCCTTGGGCCAAAAAAGAGCACTATGCTAAATTCCATCACAATCGGACCATAAATACGACCTGCACTTTGATTACAAGAATACATGGACAGACGGACAGACGGACAGACGGACGGACAGACGACATGGCTAAATCGACTCAGAAAGTGATTCTGAGTCGATCGGTATAATAAACAATGGGTCTATCTCTTCTCCTTTTAGGTGTTACAAACAAATGCACAAAGTCATTATACCCTGTACCATAGTGTGGTGTAGGGTATAAATATTAGAATGGGAACATATTTTTTTGTTTAGAACAATATCCTCCAAAACATATACAATTTGTGTGTGTCAAATATTATATATTTGGAGTGTACCCTAAACATATGTTTATTTCAAGCAGAATATGTTTGAGACAATATACTACAGATGCGATTTTTATCATTTGCACTTGTTGTTTAACTCTACATCTTTCCATGGTGATTATGTATCTTCGATATCAATTATTAATGTACGACAGAGCACAGACACATTAGGTGTTCGATTGATTCATCCTCCTATTCGTTTACACAGGTTCTAGAAAGTTAATTTCGCAAGACCTTCAATCTCTCTGCATGCCATTTATCTCTCCAATAAGGCACTGACCCGTTATGACAGACACGATAATGGAGACTTCCGGACTCGACAACGACAGCAGGGAATTGGTGCGTTTCGAATTTAGAAATAGGACGCATCGGCCTGAAATGTTTTCGTGTACTGACTAGTGACCACCTGTTAGTTGTTGCCGTAAGGGAACAATCGCTCAATAAGAGCTTGCAGGCCACTAGAGGCATGCCCATATACTCCAGTTTCCCTGGAACACGTGAGGTAGTTCCGATTCCCGCAAGTTAGTCTGCTTTGCAGTTCCTGTTATATCCCTGTGGCCCGGCACTAATATCAGATGAATACTGAACTGTTCAGGCATTTCGTTAGAGGATCTGTGGCAGTCAAGGTCCGTTTTGAATTCAGGAATATAGTTTCCAGGGACTTGATAGCAGCCTGAGAAAATATTGATACCGACTTTGGTCAGAACATTAATTTTCAGCCTTTTCGGTAACTGTCAGTCTTTTTACAATGGATAGCTTCAGTTCCTTTGAAAAGGCACCAAAGTCCACTTTGCTGTTAAGATTGGATCCATTTGTATTAAAGTTCATGAATGTCCTGGGAGACGACCATTCCATTCTGATGTATCAGATATAAGAAATTGATGAGCGCTACAGTCCGTGCCTATGAGTTTGGGGTAAGTGGGTTCGATTCCCACCAGAGGTTCTGGTCTGTCGCTGCAAAATCTAGCCACATGGTATTTGTAACCCGGCTTTTCCCTGGGCCGTAAAATTAAAATATAAATTTACTTTGTATTGTAATTCATGCAAAGAAGTAAGAAAGTTCAGTCGGGTAAACTGACTTATGAATCCCCTCACCTTGAGTCCCAAAAAATATAAGTAAATTTATTTACGTTTGGTGTAAAATGGTCCATTTGTGTGGGAGGTACCAAAAGGGGCGTGCCAATAACGCCCATTTTTCTCTGGACTCTAGGTACTATAAAAGCATTACATTGTACACATTTTCAAGTATTTGTATGCACTGGTATTAAAGTTATAAGCTTGTAATTATTGGTACTAAACGGTACATTTGTGTGGGAGGTACCAGAAGGAGCGTGGCAATAATGCCCATTTTTCACTGTATTGCAGGTACTATTAAACCATTACACTGTACAAAATTTCAAGTCTTTGTATGTATTGGTAATAAAGTTTTATGCTCTTAACTTTTGGTTCAAAATTGTCCATTTGTGTGGGAAGTACCAATAGGGGCGTGGAAACTTCGCCCATTTTTCTCGAGGTAATAGTGACTAATAAACTAATACTATAGTATAGAAGTAGTATAGAAGTTATTAAATAATCAATATTTCACTAAATATTAATCCTTTGTGGGGGAGGTACTAGAAGGAATGGACCAATATAGCCCATCTTCGAACTTAGCCGGAGATAGAAGAAAATAATACCACATACCAAATTTGAAGTCAATCGGTTGCTCCTTTCGAGAGTTATCGTGCGCACCAACCAGCAGACAGACATACGGACGGACGGACATTGCTCATTCGACATAAAATTACCTAAAACGGATATCCGCCGAACATACTTAGGGCCTTGGGTCACTCCTTCGATGTGTTACACTTTTGGCTCTTAGCAAATGATATATACCCTCCTCTCTAAAGTGAGGGGATAATAAGAGATAGATACTTCTTGTTAAAATGTGGTTACGACATAGTGTAATCTACAACGACTAGAAGGTCAGGCATTGTGTCTAGGCTGACACTAGGTTAGGCTATGTTAATAGTTGCAGGCTGTAAAACAGACTCACTTAGATTTACAGACCATTTTATTACCACAGGGACGTAAGGGAAAACATAAATTATCCCATGCCTCTCCCGTTGAACCCATTTGATTGCTTTAAAAAGCTCAAAGCATGGCGTATTTCAACATCAGCCAAGTTAGCTAACTCCTCAAAGAAATAAGATCCTATGGTTGTATGCCGCCTTCTAGAGAGAGAGAGAGCAGGGCACAGACACAGAAGATGTTCAATCTCTCTGCCTGCCGTCCAATAAGACAGTGACCCGTCATGACAGACATGTTAAGTGAGAAATCCGTTCTCGACAACGACAGCGATGCTTTCGCCCGTTTCGAGTCTAGGCCGGGCCTTATCCGCTTGGAATGTATGCAGTTCCTGACTAGTGACCACCTGTCATTTGTTGCCGTAAGTGCACTATTTCTCCAGAAGAGCTTGCAGGTCGCTAGATGCATGCCCACATGTTCCAGTTCCCTTGAGAGTCATGCAAGTTCATCTGCCTTGCAGTTCCCTGTATTGTCCCTGTGGCCCGGCACCATCAAGTGAATATTGAACTGTTCAGCCATTTCGATAATTCCCTAAGTCTAATATTAGTACATGCCTCATATTATCCTGATGTAATGTTTAGCGGCATAATGTGCGGTATTAGATTTATTGACTCTTTTGGTGTCGTTACCAAACACATAGCAGCCAATTATTGAACTATATTTAGCATCGCGTAGAAGGGGGACTTCTGCAGACCTGTTCGCGAGACGAATCTGAATATAAATCTGAATATTGCCTTATACAACCTTTTGCCCTTCTACAAGCCTTTTTGTACTTTCCAGAATGTTAAATTTAAAGCCTACCTTCCTGTCTAGAAAATACTTGAGTATTTTGCTCTTTTCGAGAAGGGAAGTTCGATACCCCAGCAAACCAGGTGCAACTGTTGCGGTTGTACATATAAAGTTCTGTTGTTGGATGTCTCTAAGAGTATTCGGAAAATTCTCCCTAACAGCTATTGTCATTTACATAGTCAATAACCTTAACACTCCAACGAAAGAAGAATATTGCTCGTGAAAAGATTTCAGAACACCTCCTTGGGGCTTTCTCCAACTTAAAAATCTGTGGAGGTCAATAAACCCTAAGCTAGCAGAAATTGGTCTCTTAATCGGAAAGTTATTAATGTATTCTGCTGCCAACTCCCAGGGTTGCTATAGCCGTTATGATATCGGCTATATTTATGCTATTGGCCTTGCTGTAGACATTAGGTTTATTGGACCACTGTCCTGTAATCACTTTTTGTCCTAAGGTAACTATTAATCTCTAAAGGGCTTTAAGAAAAAATGACGGTAGACTAATCGGCCGTAAACCCTTAGCCACGGGTTAAAATATAAAAAAAGATAAAACCTTGGTTTATCTCCATTTTGTTGGTATATAGGGGTGTAATGGTAGAACGCTTCTATGTAGTGCACCCTGGGTAAAGCCAAGTGACCTACCAAGTAGTTGTTCTACTAAAAAACTCCCCTAACACCGGAGTGTAATGCGACCGCGTATCATAGAGATGTGCGGAGAACTACATCTCTATGATACCAGCCAGTGTTGAATGTTTTGGCAGAATACCAGGTAATTGAAACCATCTCCTCTTCTATACATGCATATATTTATGGCTGAGATGGCTGAGCAGTTTAATATACGCCCCATATGGGTGCCTGGGAATAGGGATATCCCGGGGAATTGCAAAACCGATGAACTAGCTAGGAATGGTGCGCCATTTGCATATATACATACTTATATATGCCACATGCAAGCTTGGGCTTAGCCAAGAGGCAATCATACACTCCAACGAAAGGTGAACAAAAATCGGCACCTGTAAAGTAGCTAGACAAATCTGGCCAAGATATTACCTCAGAAGGTCAAAATATCTCCTCGCACTAGAGAGAAAAAATTTTCTACGTAGGTATCAGTTCTGACAATGACTTCTGCAGAAGCTGTGCAGACGAGGAAGAAGTGAAGAGCATTGAGTACTTGCTATGCGACTGTCCCGCTTTAAGTAAACGACATCTGGATACACTGGGGTTGGCCTTTCTAGGCAGTATAACAAGTATTTCCGGTACCGATATTCGTACCATCGATAACTATGTGTATCAAACAGGTTGGTTTCGATGAGGGGAAATTCAGCCCGTGGTACAACTATAGACCTAAACTGGTATATTTGAGCTGGTAAGAAACGTCTGCCACCCTTACCTAAGCCTGATTGATACAAAAATTATAGATCTCTCTGAGCCAGAGAGCAATTGTATCAGCCACTGCTTGTAGCTCCGTCGAAGAATTGTCTGGCCCTGGCGACTTGAAAGGCTTAAAGATTTTGATAGCCCAAAGAATTTTAGATTCTGCTACAATCTCGCTGCCGATCTCAGATGGCTGCATTTCAACGGTATCCCCAGCAGGCAATAAAGCCGACCAAAATTTTCGGCGGCGGCGGCGCATGGAAAAATATCGATCGGCGGCGGCGGCTGATCGGCTGAGTCGATCAAATTTCAACAATCGGCTGAGCCGATAAATTTCCCACGATCGAAAGTGCTCGAATACGAATGTAATTCTCCGGCAAAAGTGGCGTTTTGCGATATTTGGCGTTAGAGGAAAAAACTTATAATGAACTTTCATAACTTTGATGTTTGATGTAATATTGAAAATCGGTTTAATAAATTTTCAATGGTTGATACATTTGTTATAGAGTTGACGAGCCAAAGGGAATTGGGTCGTTCCGGATTGTTGATGCCATGGTCTTGGTCCTCAGTATTTGCAAAAGTTATGGACGAAATACTAGGGTTGGTCTGTTAATTTGGACGCTTTTCTGCTATTTCTGCACATATGAATTTTAAAATCCCTTGCGTGAAATTTTAACTCTAAAATTAACTCTAAATATTGCAAATTCCGAACCTATGGTATAATTTAGTAGTCACTTTTTTAAATTTCCATGGTTGCATAAAACAAATTCTCTTGACTCACCAAATAAACTTCGGCGGCTGAGTTTCAGCCGATCTGAGCCGCTAAAATCGGCGGCGGCGCCTGCTGGAAAAAAATGACCGGCGACGGCGCGCCGCCGTTTTGCGCCGCGTCGGTTTCATAGCCTGATCCCCAGTTGATGTATTCAATGCCTCTTCAGAGTTGCCCAGAAAAAATATAGATCTCTCTGAGCCAGGGAGCAATTGTATCATTGTATCCTGTAGCTCAACCGGCAAGTCATTGTCTGGTCCTAGCGACTAGTCATGTCCGTCTGTTGTAATCACAGTCTACAATAATTGTACTAGATGAATAAAAATTGATATAGATACTTCTTATAGCTGCAGGTATCTTGGGATTGAAAATTGGCAATATCGGTCTATTTTTTATATATTCCCCATATATATAGCATATCTCCGATTTAACTTCCTAACGCCACAGAGACCACAATTTCAACTGATCTTGCTGAAAATTGATAACTGAAGTTTATTTCTACCCAGAATCATTCACACGAACAACGGGAGTAATAGGTTCATATTTTGATACAGCTCCTATACAAAGGTCTCTCTAGATTTGACTTCGTAACGCCACAAAAACCTCAAATTGCAACGAATTGTACTGAATATTAGTTAATGGTGGAGGGTATATAAGACTCAGCATGACCGAACATAATCCCCCTTTACTTGTTTGTATTGCTTGAATACTTCCTAATACGTGTCCCAGTCCTGTTGGGCTCTCGTTGCCTTTGCCTTATTAAAGAGCTTTTTGGAGCACATCCTCATCATAACTAATTAAAACGACCACCATGGCGGTCGTATTTGGCTCCTTGGCTTTAGTTTGGGACATGAGGCTGGTAACGAGCAATTATGGCTTGCAGTGATTCGCTCCACCGTTTCTTCTATGTCCCCTATAGATTGATTCTCCATTTCAGGTCTTTTTAAAAGAAACCCGTTGAATGTGTTTTGAAATTTTCCCAATCTGTCTTCCTAATTTTGTATGGGAAAACGGAATTTTGAGGCTTCTCATTCATACAAAAGCTAATATAGCTACATATGAACGGAAAAGTTGCATATGAACGTCCAAAGTTTACATTTAGTTTTACTCAATTCTACGAAAAATAGTTATCATTGAACCACTGTTTGGCATAGCCTCCTTTCAAATTCTAGCAGCATTTGACTGCCTAGAATAACCAACCCTTTTAAAATTTAGAATACAACATTTTCTGATGTAGTGGAAAATGGTGCTAAGTTAGAAGAAAATAATTTTCTATAAGAAAATGATTTAGAATTTTAAAGAATAACATTCCTAAGATTAATGGACAATTATTAAAGATGAGTTATTTTTTTGATTTAATTTCATAGATTTCGCTGCTATATTTTTTCTTAGACATCAGTTTCGTTAAGGGATACCCAAATGTCGACTCTACCATTGCTAGATGAGATTTAACTATCCCTTACCTAATGCCTTTTATGAGGCAGTTGCTAATGCTGCCGCTGATGTCCATGCCGGTGGCAGTTGGATGGACAGACTAAAGGCAAACGAGTTCTACTCAGAAGTCCAGAAGACGAAACTATCCGCGTTCATTTAGCGGATGATCATTCGAACTGTAAATTGGCAAAAGAAAAGAACAGTGAAGTTATAGGAGATACAAAAGAAGGAGGTGTATCGATTTTAACCCCGGTCACTCTCAAGCTAACTGAATGAATTCAAGAGGGGATATTTACTGCAAAACACAACAACAACAACATTGATGATACGTAAGTTAATAAACCGTTATTATTACTATTATACTATTATACCACTGTACAAATACGCTCCTGACTTATACTTTTTTATAACACCCCAAATGTAATTTATAACACTTACCAAAACGCTTCCGAATATTTCACATATAAGTAGTTAGTATTATCATTTTAACAAGGTTGAACCTTACCAACAGTGATTTTCATAAGTATAAGCATATATCGTCCACTTAATAAAAGAATAGTGTATACTTTTTAGTAGTTCCGAGAAAATCATATTTGAAGTTTTTGTGAAATTAGACTTCTTCGAAGATAAATATGTATATTTTAGAAGAGAAACGATGTTTTCAATTTCTTGTAATTTTAGTATATGGTGAAATAATCAGGCTTCAGCCAGATGATATTCTATTTGTCTAAATGTGCGTTAATTCTATATAAATGGGATCAAAGTACCATACTACATATATACACTATTTTTTCAATTAAACTTTTGACCCACTTTGTGGAAGTAGATTTCCACCACATTTTTACCAGCTGTAGAATCGATTACGTAGATTCATATAATGCAATAAAAATTTCACACAAACTGAGTTTATCCATTTTAAAATAAATCATTTCTTTAACGTATTTATAATATAATGCGTAAAAGAAATGAAATATAAATAAAACATTTATTTAACAGAAAAATTAAAAACAATCTAATGGGTTATTTATCGTGAGGTTTGATTTCTATTGTAAAATAAAACACATATATTTGAAAGTGAACATATAATTTGTATTATCAGTTAAAATAACAATTTATGGCATTTACTGTTTGAAAATGCTATCGTGTAAATGTTGGCCATGACTACGGGTGAGGTGGTCCATTGAGAAGGCGTCCAAAGCGTCAATCGTAGCTGGCTTATTCCCAAAAACATATATATACATATCCCCAGAGAAAATAGTCCATAGGTGTGATATCCCACGATCTAGGTGGCCAATTTACCGTAGCAAAATGTGAAATTAAGTGGTCACCAAAATGATTTCTCTACAAGGTCATTGGTTCACTCGCTGTATGGCTCGTAAACCAGAGCTCACCGAGACCATGCGCTTGAATTTCAGGAAGCACATAGTCCGTTAACATGGTGCTATAATGGTAAAATTCTAATTTTCCTCATTTTTTAAGAAATATGGACCAATGATCCCACCAACTCACAAACCACGCCATTCCGTTGATTTTAATGCTTGTAATGGTAGCTCTAGGTACTCTTTGGGTTGCTCATCAGTAAAAAATATGGCAATTCAGTTTATTAACGCATCCATTGTGCCAGAAATGTGCTTCATCACTGAACAAAATTTCGCGATAAAACACCCGATTTGCATTGAGTTTTCACACGGGGGAAAATCGTCTCCAAAGAAAATTTATTTGGAACTGCAATTTTTTAAATAGTCTATACTTATGACCAATTACATTTTATTTAAAAATCAAAAAACTTTATTTGGGGCGCATATCTTAATATATTACACAATATATATTTGGGAACTAATTTTCTCAAATAAAATATGTGTTTAAATACAAATAACGTTATTTTTTAGGAATTTTCTTTTTTCTTTTCTTTGACTTTTTTTTTTGACTTTTCGATTTTCAGTTTTAATTTTTTCTGTATTTCGAATTATGTCTCTTTATCGTTATTCAAGATTATACGATTTAAATTGTAAAAGAATTTTACGAACGTTAACAATTTCATAAAAATGAACTTTGACTTGCTGAATAACTTACAACAGTTAAGGTATCGATACCCAGCAAAATTTTGGTAAGTACCTGTCATTATTCTCTGCATTGCCAAATAATGACATCGATACCCAGCAAAATTTTGGTAAGTACCTGTCATCATTCTCTGCATTGCCAATTGCATCACTTATTAATAATGACTTACCAATAATATTTGTCAAAATCATTTTGGCAAATTTTAATGTAATGCAATTTTGGCTATATGTGGGTTATTTTACAATATTTATTTATTTTTCAACATGTTTTCAAATAATACTTGTAGATTTGAATGAAAATACCATAAAAATTAACGCATATCGCATGATGTTAGTTCATTGACGAATTTTTCAGATGGGGGTTTGGGTTCAGAAATTCGAATCTAGCATGAGGAAATTGTCTGTTTCGAGAAATACGCGCCAAGACGTAAAAATCACTTTAGGTAGCCATCTCTACATGTCTACTACTAATTTTATAACTTATTGGTAATGCATTATTCAAGAACCGAAAATCGTGAAAATATAAGCGCATATTTATGTGGTGTGCCTATGCGACAAATAAGTACTTATTATGCTACTTTATTGTATGCTTTTGGGAAGTACTTTCCTCCAATGACATCCCCATGTTAAAATAATGAGAAAAGTGGCTACATAATAAGTACTTACCATTATCGAACTTTGCTTACTCGTCGGATTATTTAGTAATGAGAAATTTTGCTGGGTATATTTTCTGAATTCTTATTTGCAGATAATAATCCCAAATAAAATACCAGTAAGGAAAGGTTAAAGTCGGGCGGGGCCGACTATATAATACCCTACACCACCTCGGCAATGTACATTAATAATTTCTTTTTGAATAGTTGGAATAATTAGTTTCCCTTCTCTTACGAAATTACTTAGCTCCCCCGCCACGTCAAGGCTTATTCCAAAGAGGAGTTTAATATAATGTGTGGAATTAAAAATTGCACTAATAATAATATTCCACATATTTGCATTTACTGTGGTTATTATTAGCCTTAACACAATAAATAGTCCGATTTTTGGTCGTACACAATATAAGTAATATATGCAGGGTATGTTAGGTAGGTACTACCTTGGAATAATTGGTACTACCTTGGAATAATTGGTTTAAGTAATGTTTAAATTTTCATTTCCGCTGAAGCCTTCCAGGTCTCTAAAATAGCGCTTATATAAAAAAAATTAGGAACATCTTTCTGGAAAATTTTGATCGGAAGTAAAGTACAACTTATATAGCGCTTTGGTACCAAATCAGGAGGAACATATATATGGAGATAATATATAAATCTGAACGGATTTTTCTTGAATACTCATTCATTGAAAAAGAAACTTCTTTCTGTCAAATTTCGTACTGACCGGATATAAAATACAGTCTCTACAGCACTTACATGTCAAATCGGGGGTAACATATATATGGGGGCTATATCTAAATCTGAACCGATTTCCCTCAAATTTGGCAGTATTAATTCATGTAATAGGAAACCTCTTTCTGCCGAATTTCGTACTGATCGGATTAAAAATACACTTTTTACAGCGCTTACATGTAAAATCGGGGGTAACATATATATGGGGGCTATATCTAAATCTGAACCGATTTTCTCCGAATTTGGCAGTATTCCTTCATGTAATAAGAAACCTCTTTCTGCCGAAATTGATCGGTTCGGTTATAAAATAAATTTTTTACGGCGCTTACATTTGAAATCGGGGGTAACGTATATATGGGGGCTATATCTAAATATGAACCGATTTCTTCCAAATTTAACCGTGTTCATTCATATATCAAGAGACCTCTTTCTGCTGAATTTCATACTGATCGGATATAAAATAAAGTTTTTACAGCGCTTACATGTCAAATCGGGGCTAACATATATATGGGGGCTATATCCAAATCTGAACCAATTTTAACCAAATTAAATAGGGATCGTCCTTGGGCCAAAAAAAAGATATGTGTAAAGTTTCGTCAAGATCGGGCCATAATTGCGACCTGTACTTTGATTACAAGAATACATCTACAGACAGACGGACATAGCTAAATCGACTCAGAAAGTGATTACAAGTCGATCGGTATAATAAACAATGGATCTATCTCTTCTCCTTTTGGGTGTTACAAACAAATGCACAAAGTCATAATACCCTGTACCACAGTGTGGTGTAGGGTATAATTATACTACGCAACAAAAAAAATTTTTTTTGTGTCCTAGACCTAAAAATTATTTTTTTTGTATAGATTGTGGCATACTGTTATATAAAATCAAAAACAAGAATTTTTTTATGGATACATTTGGTTTTAAAAATTTTTTTATTAAAAATTCTATTATCGTCGATGGTACCCATAGTATTTGCACTATAATTTTTGGAGTATATGCCCGATCAGGTCGACTTATACGTTAAATTGAAGCTATTAATGTGGGCTACCAATGTTGGAAATATCTCTTTTACTCGAAAACAGTGGTTTAGTAACAGTCATTAAACAAATTGGAAAAAGTAGATTTTTTTCAAAAAAAAAAACATCCTGGGACAAAACAAAACATAAAAAATAGAAATAGTTTGCATCCTATCGAAGAAAATTATGCCTATTTGATAAATGTAGAAATTATAGCCCTTTTGGTAGAGGTAATAGAATTTCAAAAAATCTTTTTTTTTAAATTTCTGTTTAAATAGCGATTTTATTTATTACTTTTATTTATATTATGTACATTTGTGTTTATTTACATGAACAAGTTACATTAGAAGTAATTGTGAGTTCTTTGTTGACGTTTGTAGATTTCGGAATCGGTTTCTCTAATGAGGAACCAAATATAATCTCCCATTATTCTTTCATCCGAGTGCCCTTGGTAACGCCGCTCGATGGACTTCAATTCTTGGTGAAACCTTTCGCAACTTACGTCGCCAAGATTCTCGGGGAAAAAGTTTAAATGAAAAAACGTTTTAAATGAAAAGAAAGACTTTTAAATAAACTTTTTAAATATGAGAGTGAATTGCCATCTTTCCTTAAGGCTTTTATAAAAATTTTAAAGATCACCAGCTTAAAATGCAGTGGTGGCAAAATATCGGCTATCCCAGAGGCATAAGCAACTAATTTTAAATCAACAAATTTTCCATCATGTTCATATTTTATGTATTTTATCAATTTAGCCATTGTTTCGTATGATTCCTTAGTGTTGACAACATGAGCAATGGGAATCGACGGTTTCTGATTTCCGTTGTGTAAAAGTACTGCTTTCAAACTTTCTTTACTGCTGTCAACAAGTAACCGCCATTCCTTTGAATTGTATGTTTTATTAAGTTCCTCGAACAATCCGGGAATGTCCTTGCAAAAGCATCTGTTATCCTCAGTTGTATACAATTGTTTGTAAGGTATATCACAGACTCTATAATATGATATGTTAACATCTGGGGCCAAAATATTGTACTGTTTCATCCCAGATGTAAATAGTTCTGCCTAATCTTTGGTCAGTTCCAAATCTCTCACTAGATCAATGAGTTGGAACTGAGTTAAAAGCGATGACTTCTGACCCAAACTTGAATCGCTCAGAGTTGAGTTGAACTTGATAATGTTTCCGTTATTAGGCTGTTAGCTATACTTGGACACTTCCTACCTCAATCTATTAACTTAGACAAAAATAGCAGTCCGTATGGGAAATGAATGGTTGTCTCCAAATCATTGGCATTCCAAATTGCACGCGAAGTCGAAAATTGAAACATTTTATTCCACAAAACATTGTAATACATTCATTTTAAAGTACTTACCGCATTCTTCAACTAGTCGATCGAGCCATGTAAATGGCACGAATTACACAAAATACTAGGTGTCCACGGTTCGTTCATATTTTTAACTCGTATACCAAAATATTACACGTCTATTTCTTCTATTATTTTACTAAACGCACGTCGATTTTTTTAATTACATATTTTCCGCAGATGCAGCAGAAATTGTCGGGATCATTTACATATTGAAAAGTTCTTTGCCTTTTACTCATACTTCGAAATATTACTTTGTAATATTTTTCAGAAAATCGACTTATCTCTTTAAGGCGCTGAATTACACTAATTTATAAATACGAAATGTTATTTATAAATTCCGGTTTTAGGGTTCATAAACTCCCTTGGAAAAAAAATTTGTTGCATAGTGTTATTAATATCTAAATAAAGATCTGTTCAGAACCACATATTCCCAAATACATAATATTTGTATATACCAAATATTACATATTTAGAGTATACCCTAAACATGTATATGTTTCAAGCAGAATATGTTTGGGACAATATACTACAGAAGCCAATTTTTTCAGCGTGTAGAATTCATTAAATTTGGAGAAGCTTCTGTGGTGTGAGTTTTTCATGATGACTTGGCCAAGCAAACTGAACAAAAGTTATATGAATAACCCGTGATCTGTAAAAAAAAGCATATTGAAAATCAAACTTTACGATAAATCACCCTTTATAAAGAAATACTTTGCCGAAATCTTAATTTTTTATACTTTAATTTCAAATATAAAAATAATCTGCTTTTATCTGAAAATACATATCACTTTTGACCTAAACGAATTGTATTTTTTTGTATTTAAAATTTCGAAAATTGCTATGTTTTGAGATTAATTCTTTTTTAATTTTTAGACTCTCTGGTGTTTGTTATTTGAAAGTAAATTAAACCTATAAAAATAATTTTTATGTTTTTCCAGTTTAATTTTAACTTCTTCAGAGCAATTTTTTTGAATTTAAATTTTGATGAAAACAATTTTTTTTTGTAGATTAAGTCGAACTATTTTTTGAAATCAAATGAATCAATTTTTTAAGACAGATTTTTTTTAATTTTTTTTTTCTAAAATTCCAATTGGTAGACGCGATAAAGCCGGCATACCCTTTAACTTAAAGAAAACAAGTAAGAAATTCAGTCGGGTAAACCGATTTATGAATCTCCTCATCTTGAGTTCCAAAAAAATATTAGTAAATTTATTTAATTTTTTGTTTTAATTAAATTATTATCAATTTAAATTGCATTTAATAACTTTAAAGTTTGTACTGGTATTAAAGTTAAAAGCTGTTTACTTTTGGTTCAAAATGGTCCATTTGTGTGGGAGGTACCAAAAGGGGTGTCCCAATAACGGTCACTTTTCTCTGGACTCTAGATACTATAAAAGCATTACACTGTACAAAATTTCATGTATTTATATGCACTGGTATAAATGTTATAAGCTGTTGGCTTTTGGTGTAAAATGGTCCATTTGTGTGTGAGGTACCAAATGGGGCGTGGCAACTTCACCCATTTTTCTAGAGGTAATAGTGGCTAATGAACTAATACTATGTGTAGAATTTCAGAGGATCTAAATAAGTAGTATAGAAGTTATTAAATAATAAATATTTCACTAAATGTTAACCCTTTGTGGGGGAGGTACTAGAAGGAGTGGACCAATATAGTCCATCTTTGAACTAAGCCGGTGATAGAAGAAAATATTTCCACATACCAAATTTGAAGTCAATCGGTTACTCCTTTCGAGAGTTATCGTGCGCACCAACCAGCAGACAGACAGACGGACGGACGGACATTGCTCATTCGACTTAAAATGACCCAAAAGGGATATCCGCCGAACATACTTAGGGTCTTAGGTCACTCCTTCGATGTGTTACACTTTTGGCTCGTAGCAAATGATATATACCCTCCTCTCTAAGGAGAGGGGATAATTATGTGAACCAGAAATGCGGAGGTTTATTACCTGTCGTTCAAACAATTAGAATTTTTTTAAGAATTGGGTACTATAAAAGTATTACACTGTACAACATTTCAAGCGTTTGTATGCGCAGGAATCGAGATTATAAGCCGTTAACTTTTTGTGCAAAATGATCCATTTGTGTGGGAGGTACCAACAGGGGCGTGCACCAAAAGTTAACAGCTTATAACATTACTACCAGTGTATAAAAATACTGTACAGTGTAATGCTTTTATAATGCCTATAGCCCAGTGAAAAATGGGCGCTATCATAACGCCCCTTTTTGCACCTCCCTCACAAAATGGTCAAATCATACCACAATTTAATATCTCATAACGTTAATATACCAGTCCTCATAAACGCTTATAATTGCACAGTGCAATGTATTTAACGTATCTCCTATTCAGCGAAATATAGGTGTATTTGTTAACCCCTTCTGGTACCTTCCACACAAATTGAGAAAATAATTCGTGTAATATTCAATATTATATTACTTACAAAGTGAGGGTATACCTTAGTCGGTTTACCCGACTGAAACTTTCTTACTTGTTTTGAACGACAGTTACTAAACTTCCAAATTTCCCCATAAGTGCATTTTTGAACATTTGTTGAAATTTACCAAAAAAAATTTACAAATTAAAAAAAAAATCATAAAGATAGGCTATTATGTTCTCTTCCAAACGACGTAAACCTTGTAAAAATCAGTTCAGTCGTTCAAGAGCAATAAAATTTCAAATCCCCATAAAATTTTATACAAATTCTTTTTTCAAAAAATAAATTAGCGATATCTAATTTTTTTCATTTAGCAACTTTTTAT
Source organism: Eudasyphora cyanicolor (assembly GCA_963930755.1). NCBI lineage: Eukaryota > Metazoa > Arthropoda > Insecta > Diptera > Muscidae > Eudasyphora > Eudasyphora cyanicolor. The sequence continues at coordinate 176,962,351 of OZ005736.1, read as the reverse complement.
AAAATTTTTAGTTAAAAATAAGTCTCGTAAAGGGTGGTCCAAAACGTCCGCAAATAAAACAAAACGTTTTCAAAGAATTATCTTAATATTTTTTATAATGATAGAAATATCTATGGCACATATAGGCAAATCCTCGGTTGCGGACCATACATTAGTTTTACTAGTATTCATCCCGTTGTCCTTCTGAATGCAATATTTTCATACATTATACCCTGTAAGTGATGACCATTTTCTGCTTCGCACATACGTGCTCTTTTTAGCATATTTCCATAACTTTTCGCAAAATTTCGGAAAAATTCAACTATTTTTGTACGTTGTTCGATTCATAATTAATTCCCCAAGTCTCCTTTACAAAATGCTGAAAAAAAAAACAAAGAAAGAATAATAATTACAAAAGTTATAAAGAATTCACACTATATAGCTCATTCTGCGCCACCCTGTATAACATGTTTTGATATAATTTCATGATTTATGTATGATTTTTTTTGATTTATGTAGCTCCCTTACAAAAGTGGAGGACCTTATTTAATATGTTATGTTCCTTCAATTGTTCATTATTATGGTATACACGTTTTGTCCTGGCAGAATTAAACGCCATTTTCAATGGTTTGTTTTAATTTCGATATTTTATAAATACTTGTGGCAGAACCAAATCATAAATATTTCTCATTTTTTGTGTATTTCCTCTATACGTTTTTCACTAACAATTGAATATGTTATGTTCCTTCAATTGTTCATTATTATAGTATACACGTTTTGTCCTGGCTGAATTTGTTTTAATTTCGATATTTTATAAATACTTGTGGCCGAACCAAAACATAGATGTTTCTAATTTTTTGTGTATTTCCTTTAGATGTTTTACACTAACAAAACTCTAACATCTGCAACCCTAAGGTAATGTTGATTTCCATGACAAAGAGGTTAATAACGCAATTTTAAGAGAAGAGCTAATTCATCGGCGCCAAAACATAACCATCCACTTAGAGTCCAAAGTGTGGACGATAAAAAACAGCAAAAGGATACTTTTACTCATATTTTGGAGAGTTGTAATGTGTTTATGTAAACTTTACAGCTGTTAGAAACACGTTTATGTTACTCGCGATGAACAATATCTGTAAGTAAATGACCAAATAAGAATAAGAGTCCCTGTTCTTCTATTACTGTTGTTTCAGGAAGAGTCGAATAGTCTGCAGAATTAAATTCTTCTATTTTCTGTTAAAAATTTGCATGTATATGGGCAAAAGTCAACATTTTTACATAGGGGTAATCTATGTTAGTTGTCACTTTTCTAGCGTTGTGTACAGATTTCATTCTTTTTATATAAAGTCTTTTAATTTATTACACTATGCAACAAATTAACACTTTCTGAAAAATACACGGACTTTTCAGTAAAGGTTCGATTCTACTATCAAAGGGTAGTATAACCATATACTCGGTTTGGCGAAATTGGTGACCAATTTTTTTTATGGGCCTCCAAAGTTTCTGAAAATTAGTGGGCCCCTCGAAAAAGGTGTCATCGGCTTTTGACCAACAACTGATTCAGACTTGTTTGATACCGCTAAACTATATTTGGCAATAATGTAGCTAAGAATACGCTGAACAAAGTTTCTTAACATTTTTTGCGAAACAATTTTTTTCCGGTACTTTTTTTTTGAAAAAGTATAGGAAAAAAATATTTTTTTTTACTTTTTTCAGCATAACTTTCAGGGGCTCTTAATTTTTCGCTAACAATGTTTGCAAATATTGTAGCCAACGTAAATCTGAACAACTCTTGTGAACATATCAATACAATCTGAACGTGTCTAGGTACCCTAAATAGCTCATAAAACCACAATTTACCCCAAAAATGTAAGTATTTTACTGTTATGTAACAAAAATATAATTTTTTGGTATAGGGTATGTTCAGCAACTTTATAGAAAATATTAAGGCCAATATTTTTGTGGAACATATTAACCCTCTAGCTCCCCCACATAACTATAATTTTTGGCCCCATTTTAACAAATCGTAAAAATCACCCCTTAAAATGGGGAGGGCGGGTATGATATGTTCTACAAAAATGTTGGCCATAAAATTTTACTATATGTGTCAGAACAAACGTGGTAATGCACGTCGAAAGTTGTGAAAAATGATTGCACAAAAATGTTCATGATTTAATTCCATTTCTTGCCAAATTGATTTTTTCAAGTCACTGTAAACCACACAAATGATGGTCGTACGTCAAAACGTTCAAATTTTCAACTGGCAAACTTTCCAATGGAAATGTCAGATGGCGCCAGGCAACACTTAGTGTCGCCTAGGCAGACATATATGTATATAGCAACCCTCACGGTATGTCACATGACGATCTTGCATTATCAGTTCACGCACGGCATCAATGTTCTCTGGCACAACGGCCGTTTTTGGACGACCTTCGCGATCTTCGTCTTTAAGCGAGAGTCGGCCACGATTGAATTCATTAAACCAGTTTTTCAAAGTGCTTTAGGATGGTGCTTCATCGCCATACAAAGATTTAAGTTCATCGATGCACTCTTGTCGTTATAATCCACGTCGAAAATTGTGAAAAATTATCGCACGAGAATGTTCACGAGTTAATTCAAATTTTTTGCCAAATTGATTTTTTCAAGTCACTGTAAACAACACAAATGATGGACGTACGTCAAAACGTTCATAGTACGTTTATGCTAAAAAATGTCAAACTTTCCAATGGAAATGTCAGATGGCGCCAGGAAACACTTAGAGTTGCCTAGGCCAGAAATATAAATAGCAACCCTCATATTATATAAAATTTCAATTAAAAAATGTTTTGTTTCATTATATTTTTGCAAATAATGAATGCACTGCGAATATTTTAGCATATGTTGATAGAAATGGGAATGGTTTACGATTGTAAGTTTTATTTTCTTGATTCCGCTAAAAATTGCATTTTATAAAAATTTCAATTTGAAACCGCCATAACTTTCGCGCCCCTTAATGAAATTATTTCACAACAACGGTATTTGCTCGCTTTCAACTGATCCACAAATTTCAACTGATCGGGCTAAAAATTGGTAGCTGGGGTTTATTTATACGCGGAATCCTTCACACGAACAACGGTAGTCCTAGGTCCCTGTTTTGATATAGCGCCCCTTTAAAAGTCCATCTAGATTTGACTTCGTAACGCCACAAAAACCTAAAATTTCAACGAATTGGGCTGAAATTTGGTATAATGAGTTTACTTGTATTCGAAACCATTCACAATCGATCCATGATGGAGGGTAGATTAGATTCGGCATGTTACTAGACCTCGGATTTTTTCATATCTTTAAATTTTCATCCGATTTGAACCAAAATTTTTATTTAGACGTTTCATCACTTAAATTTAAATAATTTGAGTGGATATCAAAAATGTGCACAAAATGTGCAAAAATATGCAAAATATGCACAAAATATGCAAAAAATTTTGGCGATACACGAATCAAAAAAGCAAAATATCAGAAGGATATATCAATACTATTTAAAAAAATCGTGTCACAAAAATGAAAAATGGCTGATTTAAAAAATCATCAAAAAACCAGTAAGGAAATCCAGAAAGTCGGGCGGGCCGACTATATAATACCCTACACCTCCCTAACAATGCGATAAAGGTCATTACGATAATAATTTGGAATAATTGGTAAATGGGTATGAACATATATAATTCTGAAACGATAATAGCTGAATTAAGCAACATTCGTTCCTAAATTGAGAAATATCTTTCTGGAAAATTTTAATGATCGGAAGTAACGTACAACTTCTATAGAGCTTTGATACCAAATCAGGAGGAACATATACTATATGGAGGTTATATATAAATCTGAACGGATTATCCTTGTATACTCATTCATGTAAAAAGAAACTTCTTTCTGTCAAATTTCGTACTGACCGGATATAAACTACAGTCTCCACAGCACTTACATGTCAAATCGGGGGTAACATATATATGGGGGCTATATCTAACTCTGAACCGTTTTCCCTCAAATTTGGCAGTATTAATTCATGTAATAAGAAACCTCTTTCTGCCGAATTTCGTACTGATCGGATTAATAATACACTTTTTACAGCGCTTACATGTAAAATCGGGGGTAACATATATATGGGGGCTATATCTAACTCTGAACCGTTTTCCCTCAAATTTGGCAGTATTAATTCATGTAATAAGAAACCTCTTTCTGCCGAATTTCGTACTGATCGGATTAATAATACACTTTTTACAGCGCTTACATGTAAAATCGGGGGTAACATATATATGGGGGCTATATCTAATTCTGAACCGATTTTCTCCGAATGTGGCAGCATTCCTTCATGTAACAAGAAACCTCTTTCTGCCGAATTTCACACTGATCGGTTATAAAATAATTTTTTTACGGCGCTTACATGTGAAATCGGGGTAACGTATATATGGGGCTATATCTAAATCTGAACCGATTTCAGTCAAATTTGGCAGTATTAATTCATGTAATAAGAAACCTCTTTCTGTCGAATTTCGTACTGATCGGAATAATAATACACTTTTTACAGCGCTTACATGTAAAATCGGGGGTAACATATATATCGGGGCTATATCTAAATCTGAACCGATTTTCTCCGAATTTGGCAGTATTCCTTCAAGTAACAAGAAACCTCTTTCTGCCGAATTTCACACTGATCGGTTATAAAATAATTTTTTTACGGCGCTTACATGTGAAATCGGGGGTAACATATACATGGGGGCTATATCTAAATCTGAACCGAGTTCTTCCAAATTTAACAGTGTTCATTCATATAATAAGAGACCTCTTTCTGCTGAATTTCATACTGATTGGATATAAAATGAAGTTTTTACAGCGCTTACATGTCAAATAGGGGCTAACATATATATTGGGGCTATATCCAAATCTGAACCGATTTTAACCAAATTAAATAGGGCAAAAAAAAGATATGCGTAAAGTTTCGTCAAGATCGGGCCATAATTGCGACCTGTACTTTGATTACAAAAATACATCTACAGACAGACAGACGGACATAGCTAAATCGACTCAGAAAGTGATTACAAGTCGATCGGTATAATAAACAATGGACCTATCTCTTCTCCTTTTGGGTGTTACAAACAAATGCACAAAGTCATAATACCCTGTACCACAGTGTGGTGTAGGGTATTAAAATTAAACTCTTTCTGCCGAATTTCACACTGATCGGTTATAAAATAATTTTTTTACGGCGCTTACATGTGAAATCGGGGGTAACGTATATATGGGGGCTATATCTAAATCTGAACCGATTTCCCTCAAATTTGGCAGTATTAATTCATGTAATAAGAAACCTCTTTCTGTCGAATTTCGTACTGATCGGATTAATAATACACTTTTTACAGCGCTTACATGTAAAATCGGGGGTAACATATATATGGGGGCTATATCTAAATCTGAACCGATTTTCTACGAATTTGGCAGTATTCTTTCATGTTACAAGAAACCTCTTTCTGCCGAATTTCACACTGATCGGTTATAAAATAATTTTTTTACGACGCTTACATGTGAAATCGGGCGTAACGTATATATGGGGGCTATATCTAAATCTGAACCGATTTCGTCCAAATTTAACAGTGTTCATTCATATAATAAGAGACTTCTTTTTGCTGAATTTCATACTGATCGGATATAAAATGAAGTTTTTACTGCGCTTACATGTCAAATCGGGGCTAACATATATATGGGGGGCTATATCCAAATCTGAACCGATTTTAACCAAATTAAATAGGGCCAAAAAAAAGATATGGGTAAAGTTTCGTCAAAATCGGGCCATAATTGCGACCTGTACTTTGATTACAAAAATACATCTACAGACAGACAGACAGACGGAAATAGCTAAATCGACTCAGAGAGTGATTACAAGTCGATCTGTATAATAAACAATGGACCTATCTCTTCTCCTTTTGGGTATTACAAACAAATGCACAAAGTCATAATACCCTGTACCACAGTGTGGTGTAGGGTATAAAAATTGCCTAAATATATGAAAAGTATGGGGTAATTCCAAATGAAACATACCCACTCTGAATATTTACATACGTAGATTTGGACTCACACAGACGAGAATATCCTTAAACCTTGATTATCCTGAAAAGCGTATCTTAATTTTTTTTTTTGTTATATTTTACCAAAAAAGTTACCCCCATATTTTCCCAAAAAATTTCAGCATTGGTCTCCATGAGTTAAAAAAAATATGAATTAATTAATGTCCGTCCATCTGTCTGTTCGACTTAATGGTGCTAACGATAACTCTGGAAAGGAGTGACCGAATGACGTAAAATTTCGTACGTATATGGGTAGTTCTTTCCCAAGTGCCACAGGTCAAAAACTAGATCTTTCTTAAATTCTCAGAAAACGTTTCCTTAGTATGTGGGAGCCATAACCCACAATATTTAAATAATTAAATGAAAATTGGACGAAGAGGTCGAGGTCAAAGTTCAGAAAAATTGTTTTTTTCCTCTGTAATGGTTTTTATACCCTACACCACACTGTGGTACAGGGTATTATGACTTTGTGCATTTGTTTGTAACACCCAAAAGTAGAAGAGATAGATCCATTGTTTATTATACCGATCGACTTGTAATCACTTTCTGAGTCGATTTAGCTATGTCCGTCTGTGCATGTATTCTTGTAATCAAAGTACAGGTCGCAATTATGGTCCAATCTCGACGAAACTTTACACATATCTTTTTTTTGGCCCAAGGACGATCCCTATTTTCCCTATCCCTATAATTTGGTTAACATCGGTTCAGATTTAGATATAGCACCGATTTGACATGTAAGCGCTTTAAAAACTTTATTTTATATCGAATCAGTATGATATTGGGCAGAAAGAGGTTTCTGATTATATGGATGAACACTGTTAAATTTGGAAGAAATCGGTTCAGATTTAGATATAGCCCCCATATATACGTTACCCCCGATTTGACATGTAAGCGCTGAAAATATTGTATTTTATATTCGATCAGTGCGAAATTCGGCAGAAAGAGGTTTCTTGTTACGTGAAGGAATACTGGCAATTTCGGAGAAAATCGGTTCGGATTTAGATATAGCCCCCATATATATGTTACCCCCGATTTCACATGTAAGCGCTGTAAAAACTGTATTTTATATCCGATCAGTATGAAATTCGTCAGAACGAGGTTTCCTATTATATGAATGAACACTTTTAAATTTGGAAGAAATCGGTTCAGATTTAGATATAGCCCCCATATATACGTTACCCCCGATTTGACATGTGAGCGCTGTAAAAATGTTATTTTATATCCGATCAGTGCGAAAGTCGGCAAAAAGAGATTTCTTTCTACGTGAAGGAATACTGCCAGATTCGGAGAAACTCGGTTTAGATTTAGATATAGCTCCCATATATATGTTACCTCCGATTTGGCATGTAAGCGCTGTAGAGACTGTATTTTATATCCGATCAGTACGAAATTCGACAGAAGGAGGTCTTTTTACATGAATAAGTATTCAGGGAAGATCGGTTCAGATTAATATTAAAGCTCCATATATCACTTCCGACCATTAAAATTTTCCAGAAAGATGTTTCTCAATTTAGGAACGAATATTGCTTAATTTAGCGATTATCGTTTCAGAATTAGATAATATGTTTCTACCCATTTATTCATTTTTCGCATTGTTAGGGAGGTGTAGGGTATTATTTAGTCGGCCCCGCCCGACTTTCTGCCTTTCCTTACTGGTTTTCCTCTGTAATGGATTCTTGAAGTTAATTTTAATGCTACAAAGCATAAGAAATTGAAAATAGAAAATATCATTTCTTAAAGCATTTTCCACGCACCTAACATAAAAAATACTATTAAACAGTTTATTTCGGTCACTTTTCGCGGAAATAAAAATATAAATTTCGATATCTCATAATCTGTCTAATTTTTTCTTTAATTTTTTATAAAAAATGGTCTATATGTACTCTACAAATGGTGTAAATTTTGGAGTGGGCACAACTATGATTGGGAAGTTCAATTAACTGTTCAATAACTGAAAATCTACTCCAAATTACAAAGAAAAATATTTGAAAAAAATCAACAAACAAATAAACAGGAAAATAGTACAAATATTTTTCTTTGTAATTTGGTGAATATTTTCAGTTCTTATAATGTAACTTCTGAACCAAAGTCGTCCCCACTCCAAAATGTACACCATCGGTAGAGTACATATAAACCATTTTTTATACAAAATTTAAGGAAAAAATAAATCGATTCAGAGATATCTCAATTTATATTTATAAAACATATATATTTATAAAACAAGTGGGGGAGGTACCACAAAGAGTAGGCTAATATGGCTGTCCATCAAACATAAACTGGGTTTGAATAAAATATTACCACGTACGAAATTTTAAGTCATTCGTTCACTCCTTTCAGGGTTATCGTTAGCACTTTTCAGGATAATCCAGGTCATTTTCGTCCTGTTGATGTCCTTAATACACAAAAATTCGTTACTTAATTTATAATTCTTAGAGAGGATGTTAAAATCTTTCAAATGATACTTACAGTATCGGACAATACCTATTGGACTAACTTCATACTTCTGTTCAATCGCCAAAATCTGAAAACTATCAATGATATATTCCAAAAATTGAGCTGGCCACTCCATAACATCATCCCTTTCCTTTCTAACTCAATCATTGAATCATTTCGCGGTATTATTCGGGTGGTTGTCGTGTTGAAATTGCCAACATTCCATTCAGCATAGGGAAACATGGAATTCTTCAAGATTTCGCAGTACATAAACCTGTTCATTATTCCGTTTATTGTATAGAGGGGTCTAACCACGTTACCGGAAAAACATCCGCAGACCATGACATTGCCGCCTCCATGATTTACAGAACGTTTATAGCATAAAGGGTCCAACATTTTATTAACTGGTATATACATACTGTACATCTTTCAAATCTGATATTCCGTTAAAAAGTTATATCGACTTCAAAATAGCTAAATTTGTAAAAAAGTGCTAAGATGACCAAATCTAAATTAGTAAATATTCAGAGTGGGTCGGTTTCCTTTGGAATTACCCCATACTTTCCATATATTTAGGCACTTTTTTGGATAATTTTTGAAATCATCCATTTTTGTGTCACGATTAATAGTATTGACATATCCTTCTAAAATTTCGCATTTTTTATTCATATATCACAATTTTTTTTTTCATATTTTGCATATCGCAAATATGCAAAAAAAATACAAATATGCACCTGTTTTTCGATTAAATTTTCTTTGAAACGAATTTTGGTCCAATCTGAATTTTTCTATCAATCTAAAAAATATATGGAATTGCATATAATCCGAGGTCTAGTGATGATTAATAGCTCAACACACTTTAAAACCAAATGTTGAAATTTTAAAATTTGGGAAAGATAAGCCATTGGTACAGGGTGGCGCAGAATGAGCTATATGGTTTATAACTTTTTTATTTATGCGATTATTAAAATTTTTTTAAATACAGTATATTATTGGGGAATTTTTGCAATTAGCTTTGAAAAATGATATCCTGTAAGTGATGTCCATTTTCTGCTTCGCACATACGTGCTCTTTTTAGCATATTTTCCATAACTTTTCGCAAAATTTCGCAAAAATTCAATTATTTTTGTACGTTGTTCGATTCATAATTAATTCCCCAAGTCTCCTTCACAAAATGATGAAAAAAAGGACGAATAATAATTAAAAAAGTTATAAAGAATTCAAACAATATACTCACTCTGCGCCAACCTGTATTATAACTTTTTAAAGAAGTGGGGGATATGAAACGAACAAAAAATTTCGCAAAAATTCAATTATTTTTGTAAGTTGTTTGATTCATAATTAATTCCCCAGTCTCCTCCACAAAATGCTGAAAAAACAAAGAATAATAATTAAAAAAGATATAAAGAATTCAAACCATACAGTTCATTCTGCGCCACCCTGTATAAAATAGATTTGGCCATGATTGGTAGAATCTACTTAAGGTACTTTCTTTCAAATGTGTTCAGAAACAGAAATGTTACAAGCATTTATATGATGATTATGACCGAGAGGCCCATTGGGAGGCACTGTAGCTCCGCCACCAATTGAAAACTTAAGAACTGCAATACCACTTCTATAAATTTGCCAACCAATTGACTCGTTAATAACATAAACAGACTTATGTCCTGTTGTGTTTGTTTTTAATTTCATCCACAGTACAATCGTTTAAACATATAGTTTTTGAGCATGATTCAGATAGTTTTAATCGATTCATTGTTAACAAATATAAAAACTTTTTAGGACATACATACATATAAAACGTCGAAGAATGTGTCAACATATTATTAAAATAAATTTGTCTATAAATATGCCTATTTTAGAAAAAGAAGACACCCAGAACTGATATAGTTTGGTTGTTTGAGAATTTACTCCATCGCTACCTCATTTTGTCATGCTAAAATTTTCCTAAATATATTTAAATTTTCCATAAGCCTCACTGTGGACCGGGATTTGTTCTACCGAAACTTCAAATGCATTTGTTACACAAAATATATTTCCAACACTACTTGCTTCTTGCAAATACCTATAAATTTTGTTTTTGTAAAATGTAAGCGTGTGGTCTGTCTCAGTTCAATGATTTCGCGTTTTCCAGAGGCTATTTTGATTGTCCATTTAATCTATTGTGGTTCCCCACTATAGATAGCACTGCGTTGTACTATAATCCAACACATAATGTTTATATTTTATCCCCAGTTTTATGTTACAATACATCCTCTTCAAATAAACAAACATACATACGTACATATATGTATATTAGGGCGGGTTCAGGTAGCTTCATGGATAAAAAAACATTAAACATTTGGTAAAAACCAAATATTCTTTCGTAGCTCCGATGCATTTTCTCTTAAAAATCGGAAACAAAACATAAATAAGTTACATATTTCTTTCGACTTCTAGAAAAATTTTTATACCCTACACCACACTGTGGTACAGGGTATTATGACTTTGTGCATTTGTTTGTAACACCCAAAAGGAGAAGAGATATACCCATTGTTTATTATACCGATCGACTTGTAATCACTGTCTGAGTCGATTCAGCTATGTCCGTCTGTCTGTCTGTGTGTAGATGTATTCTTGTAATCAACGTACAGGTCGCAATTATTGTCCGATCTCAACGAAACTTTGCACATATCTTTCTTTAGGCCCAAGGACGATCCCTATTGAATTTGCTTAAAATCGGTTCAGATTTACATATAGCTCCCATATATATGTACCTCCGATTTGGCATATATGCACTGTATAAGCAACATTTTTGAACCGATTTGTACAAAAATTGACAGAGAGTAGTCTCGTGATACACTTAGAGACAATACAAAATTTGGGGGAAATCGATTCAGATTTGGATATATCCCCCATATATATATTACCCCCGATTTGATATGTAAGCGCTGTAGAAACTGTATTTTATATCCGATCAGTAGGAAATTTGGCAGAAAGAGGTTTGTTATTACATGAAGGAATACTGCAAAATTCGTAGAATTGGTATTGAAATTTGACCAAATTTAAACATGGAATTTCCAAGTTTTTAGAATATTTATAATACTTTTGGGAATTATGTGATTGTGTCCCCTCTTTATTATACTTGGATAACCTTGTAAGAAATCTTCATGGTACAACCCCCTCCTCCGCAATTCTATTATATTTTTCTGCATAATTTCGTTGAAATTTCATTTTTTTAAGAAAATTTCATTGCGATTGCATTTTTTAGAAAACTTTATTGAAATTGCATTTCTCTTAAAAAAAATTAAGCTGGAATTGCATTTCATACGAAATTTCGTTGACATAAAATTTTTCTAAAACATTTATGAAAATGTTAATTTTATAGAAAATTTCTTAATAACACAATTTTCTACAAAAATTCTTAAATATATTTCTTTTTGAAAATTTATTAAAATCTGCATTTTTCTAAAAAATTCCATCAAATTCGTATTTTTTTAACAAATTTGTTGAAATCAAATTTGTTAACAAAATTTCATTGGTCTTCTTTTTATAAATTTCGTAAAAGTGAATGCAAATTTTATAGAAGTGAAAGCAAATTTTTCGATTTTAACGAAATTTTGTAGAAACATTGAATTTTGACATAATATATTTTAAAAAATTCAAAATTTCATTTTGTTAAAATAAAAATATATTTATGACGAAAAATATTTATAAATAACGGACAAAATAATTTAAAAAATCTGGAGCAAATAATAGCAAAACCGAATTGTATCAGTTTTGATACAACTTGGATTTGAAACTCTATCAAGACCTAAAATTACGTACCGTGATAAATAATGTAGAAATGTAATTTAAAAGATTATAAATTACATAAACAAAGTATAACACTTTGGAAATTATATTTGTTTTTAACAATTTTGTTTAAAGAATTCTTTGATAATAAAAATCGAAAAGCAGCCTTTTCACTAAAAATAAAAACTGCCGAATATATTTCTTTTATTTTTGTTCACAATATATCGATACCTCCATTCTAAACTATGATAAGTGCAAAAAGGTAGTTTTTCAGGAGAGGCGATCAAAGTTTGATGATTTTTCCAAATTTGTGTGGAATTCCTTTATAATGCAAATCGAATCATCTGTACTGTTTTGTGAATAAGTTTTGATTAAGTTGACGGATAAACACCAAATTTTGGCTGAATATAATTTGGAATATTTAGAAGTTAAAAATGCAATCTCCCTACAAACATACTAAGTCGACTTAGCATGATTTAGAATGGAGGTATCGATATATTGTTCTTTCAATTTAGACTTCCATTTTGTTGATAATGACAAGAGAAACAATTTTGAAACGACATAAAGTTGTTGTTTCAGTTTTGGTACAATATGTGTTTAAGGGTTAAACAAAATTACGAAATTTTTTTGAAAATTTAATTTTGAAAGAAAAGTTAAATTTTAATGAATTAACAAACCAAATGGGGAACATTTTTTCAAAATACCAATTTTGATAAAAATTGGATTTTAAAAAAAAATAATTTTGCTGAATTTTTCTATAGAAATAAACGAAAGAAAAAAAAAGAAATTTTCAATAAAACTTTATTTTCGACATCATTTTTGAAAAGCGCAATTTTGACGAAATTTTCTAGAATTTTCTAGATTGGTATTTTGAAAAATTAAAAATTTTTCAATTTTGAAGAAATTTTTATACCCTACACCACACTGTGGTACAGGGTATTATAAGTTTGTTTCACGGCAGATGTTTGTAACACCTGAAAATAACACAGCTAGACCCACCTTAAAGTATACCGATCGACTCAGAATCACTAGCTGAGTCGATTTAACGATGTCTGTCCGTCCGTCCGTCCGTCTGTCCATGTAAAGTTGTTCGTCGACTACAGGTCGCAATTTCACTCCGATCGTTCTGAAATTTTGCAGTTTAGAGTATTTTGCTGCTGTTAAGATCGCTATTGAATTTGGTTGAAATCGGTTCAGATTTAGATATAGCTCCCATATATATCTTTCGTCCGATTTGGCCCTTTAGTCCTATAGAAGCTGTATTTTACATCCAATCGTTTTGAAATTTAGAAAGGTACACTGAGCCAAAAATTAACCTTATATAAGGTTAACTTAACCATAAATAAACATGATTTGGAGTCTACGTTATATAAGGTTAATTTGAACATTTTCTTGTTGACTGGTATTTAACAATAATAATATTTAATTTAACTATTCCATGGTTGAATTTTTTAACCATGAAAATTTTTAATATTATAATAATAATTGTTACTTTAACAATGCATTTTTGAATTTTTTAACCACGAAAATTGTTAATATTAACATTTCATAGTTAATTTATTGAAACAATGAATGTTCAATTTAACAATGAAATTGTTAATATTATTAACTATGAAGATTGTTATTGAAACCTTTTATATTGTTAATTTCACTATTTAGTGGTTACTTCATGTAACCAGAAACATAGTTGTTTCAATAATTTTTAATATTTATATCAAATAAAACAAGAAAAATTTAACTTTCGCATTTTTATTTTTTATTTTATTTACAAAATATATGTTAATATATATATGTATAAGAAACACCTGAAAAGAAAAAAAACAAAAAGGGTTAGAAAATATAAGTATAAATGTAAAAAAGGGTGCAATTCTAAGAAGATCTTTTGACTTTTTACCTAAATTCTGTAGTTCAAAGAGCATAAGCTTTTACCGATGGGCTGATCTGATGGAAAAATCTGCTCTGTGACTATAAGTTAAGTGCCTACGTTTCTGTGCTTGACCAACATGTGATCAGTCCCCGCTCAAAAGGTGCCGTCCACGTAAACTCCCTGAATCTTTCGATTATTAAGGGCCCAGGACGGTTAGGCACTTAGTTTGGGGTACTGAGCTTAGTCCGATCTTACGGCAAACTTATAGGAGAGAGGAGATTAATAACAAAGCCAATCTGATAGAAAGCCGATGTCCCACCAAAATCATAATCGGAATAGATATAAAAATCAAGGATTGGGTAAGTCAATGGATGATACTTCAAGGAAGTGCACTGAATTGTATATTGAAAACAAGTAAGAAAGTTTCAGTCGGGTAAACCGACCAAGGTATAGTTGTTATTAAAGAATCAATATTTCACTAAATGTTAACCCTTTGTGTGGGAGGTACCAGAAGGAATGGACCAATATGGTCCATGTTTGAACTTAACCGGAGATAGAAAAAATATTACCGTATACCAAATTTGAAGTGAATCGGTTACTCTTTTCGAGAGTTATCGTGCGCACTAGCCAGCAGACAGACGGACGGACATATCTCATTCGACTTAAAATGACCCAAAACTAATATGCGCTGAACATACTTATGGTCTTAGATCACTCCTTCAATGTACTTTTGGCCCGTTGCAAATTATATATACCTCGTATTACTAAAGTGAGGGTATAAAAAAACAAATGTATGCATGCATACCACTTTTCCTGTAATTACTTCGCACACTACAACTAGTATTGATACAGCTTATCAACAGTTTCTAGTATTGGCACAACTTACCAACAGATTCAAGGCCGGACTCCCAGCACAAGCAGCCGCAAGCCACAGAAAAAGAAACAACTGAAAAGAAAAAAACAAAAACATCGTTTATATGTATGTATGTAGGTATTACGAAAGCACTTCTAACAACATATGTATGTATGTACATTTAACAGTATCAACATCGCACAACAAAAAAAACTAACGTATGTATGTACGGCGTAGCAGCCACAAGTGTTCAAACGAAAAGACAAGATGAACACATACCAACACGCACACATCACTTCTCTCCGTATGTTTGCTTGCTGCTGCATATACTTACGTACATACATTGTTGTTTTTTCATGCTCAGTTAATGCGACAGCGTGTACATATTTTTTTCCACTCTTAACCACTGAATTTCACAATTGTAATGGCATAATCACAAAAAATAATATTAATATTACTTTCGCCTTTACTATAATTAAACAGGCACAAAACACTATTAACATTTTTAACACACATATTTTATTATTTCACTTTTTAAATACACATATGTACATACATACTTATGAATGTAGTTCTTTACAAAATGTTTTACTACTTACCTCTATACCAACAGCTTCCGACAACAGCACTAGTCCCATCGACTATTAAACACCAACTGAACTCCCGCACTCGCTCAAGCACCGAAGCTGGCATTTGGTGGTGTTTTCAATGAGCGAGATAAAGTCGCATTCGTTTCAACTTCGTCTAACACAAAGCAGTTGAAAAACGTCGACCACAACAGAGCCGAATTGTTGTTTATCTCGCACATTTTTCTGCCTCTCTTTCAAAAAAACCTACCATATATAATGTTAACTTAACCATTTTTCATGTACATTTGAACTTATATAAGGTTATTTTTGTCTTCGTAATCAAACATTTACCATGGAAAATTTAACCAGACACATGGTTAAAAAAATCATTGTATTTTCGGCTCTGTGTAGAGTTTCTTGATCCATGAACCAACATTGCCGAATTTGAAGAAAATCGGTTAAGATTTAGCTATAGCTCCCATATATATGTTTCGTCCGATTTGGCCCTTTAGTCCTATAGAAGCTGTATTTTACATCCGATCGTTTTGAAATTTAGAATGGTAGAGTTTCTTGATCCATGAACCCACATTGCCGAATTTGAAGAAAATCGGTTAAGATTTAGCTATAGCTCCCATATATATGTTTCGTCCGATTTTGCTCTTTAGTCCTGTAGAAGCTGTATTTTACATCCAATAATTTTGAAATTTAGAATGGTAGAGTTTCTTGATCCATGAACCAACACTACCGAATTTGAAGAAAATCGGTTAAGATTTAGCTATAGCTACATATATATGTTTCGTCCGATTTCGACATTTAGTCCTATAAAAGCTGTATTTTACATCCAATCGTTTTGAAATTTAGAATAATAGAGTTTCTAGATCCATGAACCAACATTACCGAATTTGAAGAAAATCGGTTAAGATTTAGCTATAGCTCCCATATATATGTTTCGTCCGATTTTCTCTTTAGTCCTGAAGAAGCTGTATTTTACATCCCATCATTTTGAAATTTAGAATAGTAGAGTTTCTTGATCCATGAACCAACACTACCGAATTTGAAGAAAATCGGTTGAGATTTAGGTATAGCTCCCATATATATGTTTCGTCCGATTTGGACCTTTAGTTCTATAGAAGCTGTATTCTACATCCAATCGTTTTGAAATTTAGAATGGTAGAGTTTATTGATCCATGAACCAACACTACCGAATTTGAAGAAAATCGGTTAAGATTTAGCTATAGCTCCCATATATATGTTTCGTCCGATTTTGCTCTTTAGTCCTGTAGAAGCTGTATTTTACATCCAATCATTTTGAAATTTAAAATGGTAGAGTTTCTTCATCCATGAACCAACACTACAGAATTTGAAGAAAATCGGTTAAGATTTAGCTATAGCTCCCATATATATGTTTCGTCCGATTTGGCCATTTAGTCCTATAAAAGCTGTATTTTACATCCAATCGTTTTGAAATTTAGAATGGTAGAGTTTCTTGATCCATGAACCAACACTACCGAATTTGAAGAAAATCGGTTAAGATTTAGCTATAGCTCCCCTATATATGTTTCGTCCGATTTGGCCCTTTAGTTCTATAGATGCTGTATTTTACATCCAATCATTTTGAAATTTAGAATGGTAGAGTTTATTGATCCATGAACCAACACTACCGAAGTTGAAGAAAATCGGTTAAGATTTAGCTATAGCTCCCCTATATATGTTTCGTCCGATTTGGCCCTTTAGTTCTATAGATGCTGTATTTTACATCCAATCATTTTGAAATTTAGAATGGTAGAGTTTATTGATCCATGAGCCAACACTACCGAATTTGAAGAAAATCGGTTAAGATTTAGCTATAGCTCCCATATATATGTTTCGTCCGATTTGGCCCTTTAGTTCTATAGAAGCTATATTTTACATCCAATCGTTTTGAAATTTAGAATGGTAGAGTTTCTTGATTCATGAACCAACATTGCCGAATTTGAAGAACATCGGTAAAGATTTAGCTACAGCTCCCATATATATGTTTCATCCGATTTGGCTCTTTAGATCCAATCGTTTTTATACCCTACACCACACTGTGGTACAGGGTATTATTTAAGTATAAAATGTCCCACAAGTAAATCTATGTAAACAATTTATACATGAATTACAAAATTTATATATCAGTTATTCAATATTACGAGAGTGGTGTAGGGTATTATATAGTCGGCACCGCCCGACTTTAGCCTTTCCTTACTGGTTTTAATTTATAATTGGTATGGACAAAATTCTATTTCTGTACAATTTTTTATAAAACTCATATTTTGATGAAATTTTGCAAGAAAATATTAATTTGGCAAGATACTGTAGAAAAATACAATTTCGTCTTTGCAATTTCTATAAAATTTTGAATAAATCACAGATCTGAGAGATCTTCGAGCTGAGACCACATAGAGCAGGACTTAGCCACGAAAACAAATGTAGTTTTGCCGACGTCATCGTACCTCATGTGTTTGAATGTGTTGTTGTTATTTATTGTTGGTCTGTGTTTTTGTTATTAAGTCAGAATTTATTTGCTTTAAGAACAGATGTGTCAGTTACTTTCTTTCTATTGCAAAAAAGTAATAGAAACAAATACAAAAATTGGTATGGGACGTCGTCTTTAGCCTTTGACAAAACTACATCTATTTTCGTGGTTCGCGAAGCGAACCCAATCAAAAAAGAAAAATGTGTTGGTATCAGAGTTTTAGTTTGTTGACTTAATTCGGCAAAATACGGGTTTGGTTAGTAGTTCTTGTTACATTCAATGTACTACTTCCATAAGTATTTCAGCTGATTTAAATTAAAGACATTCATTATTGCTACTGAATTCTAAAGATGATAGAGTGGTGTCTATCGAAACTGCAGTCAATTCTACCAAGCAATTTAAACTCTCTACCAATTTTTGTATTTGTTTCTATTACTTTTTTGAAAGTAACTGAAACATATGGTCTTAAACCAAATAAATTCTGACTGAATAACAAAAACACAGACCAACAATAAATAACAACAACACATTTTGAAGAAATTTTATAGAAAATGCACAATTTTCAACGATTTTTTTAGATTACATTTTGTCATATTTTGCTGATATAAAAATGTAATTTCCACAAAAAAAGAAGAAATTTTCAATAAAAAATTATTTTCCTATTTTTTTTAAAGCTATTTTATTTTTCTGCAAAATTTGGTTAAAATTGATTTTTTTTTTGTTGAAAATTTCATTAAAATTGCATTTCTCTAAAAATTACGTTGGAATTGCATTTTTCTACAAAAATTTCGTGCATTTTTCTATTGCATTTAATGGATTTAATTTTCTAAAAAAATTCTTGAAAGTGCTTTTTCAGAAAAATTTTTTAAATATTGGTAACAAAGTAACGGTCGTTAACGATTTTCGGAGACTTTTGAAATAAAATTCCAACCTACGCAAATTTGTCACAAGGATTGCTTAATTTTGGACTTGCGAAAGTTCAAGCATCGGTAGCAACCGAAAGAATTCATAAAAAATTTAATTTCAATAATTTTTTAGACCATTAAAAAAGTAACGGCCATTATTTTATAAATGTGCTGATTTCAAATTTCGGAAACAAACATCATGTATTGTAAAATTTTGCACAGGAAGTGTTAAGTAAAAAACCTGATTAAATTCATTGAAATGTTTTGTTTAAGGAATGGATTTATTTTAAAACTAAAGAAAATTGGTTACCAAAAAAAATTTTAAAAAGTAACGGTCGTTACCTTATAAAAAGTTAAACGTATTTTGTTTTGTTTTTCATGAAATTTTCTTACGCGTCCGCGTTTGTTTTTTCGTTCCTGACTTTGGCGTTCGTCCGTCATCACCTTTTTTTGATCCAGTCTTCGTTTTCTGAGCGCTCTCTCTCTCTCTTTTGCCAAGAAGCCTCATGCTCTCCTGCGTCTTCTTTTCTTTTTTTCACCTAAAATAAGTAAGAATCCAGTTAAGTAAGACGAAAACAGTTCAAATGCAAAACTCCAAAAAAAGGTAACAGTCGTTACATCTTTAAAAAAATTTTTAAAAAAAATCTAAATAGGCCTTTAATGCTTTTTGGCCTTACAAAATTCTTCATCTTACTTACCTTCTTATTTTCCGCTACTATAAAATTAAATCGTTTGAATGAATTACGAAAAAAAAACTTTTGTGCCGTTGGGGTAACGGTCTTTACAGTCGGTGAGGTTGTTTTTGAACTATTACAAAAACATTAAAATTTAACTTGTCGCCTTTAAAATTGTTGCTAAGCATGATGAAAAGTTTCAGCTTGCTTTAGTTTTGTTCGTAACCCACCGTTGGAACAGTGTTTCCAAAGAGCTTAAAAAGTGACCGTAAATTTCACTCACGGTAAAAACGCGCACGGTGTATTAAATTCAAAGTAGCATATTTTAGTTAGTATAAATAAAATTAGAGTTAATCTTTCGGAAGATTAACTCTAATTTAGCGGAAAAATAAATTAAAATTAATAATTTAATTTTTGAGCTGTTAGGGGTCATTTTGTGTGGAAACACCCATATACATTTTTCTAAAATTCAATCAAATTTCGTATTTTTCTAAAAAATTTTTCTGCAAAATTTCGTTGAAATTGCATATTTTTTTAGCAAAATTTTATTGAAATTGCATTACTCTAGAAAATTACTTTAGAACTATAGTTTTCTACGAAATTTCGTTGAAATTATATTTTCCTAGAACATTTAAAGAAAATTTAAATTTTATAAAAAATGTCATTGTCCTTACATTTTTCTACAAAAATTCTTGAAATTTCTATTTTTAATCAGTCAGAATTTATTTTGGTTCGAGACCATATGTTTCAGTTACTTTCTGTCTATTGCAAAAAAGCAATAGAAACAAATCCAAAAATTGGTAGAGAGTTTCAATTGCTTAACATTGCAAATTTTGTTTTTATTATATTAGTGCTTTGAACAAAGAATTTTGCTTATATTTTTTCGATTTTTTTTTGCATCAATTAAGGTTTGTAAACTGCCCGAGTCGGCGGGACTTAGGATTTGATAGAAAAGATTTCACGCACCATGAAAGCGTGAGATTTCGGCTATCGATTAGTCTTTATCCGAAAATGTCCTTAATTGTTATCTGAAAAATTTAAATCAAGGTTGGTTATCTCGTGGGATAATTTGAAATGCATGTATGTTCGGTGGAAAACCATTTTAGGACATTTTAAGTCATTCGGGCAATGTCCGTCCGTATATCTGGCTGGAGCGCACGTAACTCCCGAAAGGAGTAACGGATTGACTTCAAATTTGGCATGTGATATTGGCCCACTCCTTCTAGTACCTCCCACACAAAGGGTTATTTAATTTAGTGAAATATTGGTTATCTAATTACTTCAATACTACTTATACGAATCTTCTGTAATTGCACACATAGTAATAATTTATCTGTTCATATCAGCAGAGAATAATGGGTGAAGTGGCCACGCCCCTTTTGGTACCTCCCACACAAAAGGAACCATTTTGTACAAAAAGTTAACTGCAAATAACTTGACAGAAAGCATAAGTGTGTAAGTGTAAATGTAAATCGAAAAAAAATGCCAGAATGCATGAATGGCCACCTTTGTAAACTGTATGTACATATAATAAATAAACGCAAATATTATGCCTCATTAAGAATAATTTGATAAACTCATCTTATATTTTGTTTTAGTTCAATGTAATTTGACATTAATTGAATGTAACAAGAACATCATCAAAACTTCATTCTGTCGTATTTCTATTTATTGAACATTTTATAGAAATTGCAATTTTATTAAAAATGTCATAGAATATTGAAAATAAACTGAAAATTCATTTGAAATTACAATTTTATAATTATGTCTTTCAAATGGACAAACTGTATTTTGCTAGAATATCTTGCCTAAATTAATATTTTCTTGCAAAATTTAATTTTTATTAAAAATTTAACAGAAATCTAGTTTTAATAGAAAATGGTATTTCTAAAATAATTGGTATTGTTGTTGTTTATTGGTGGTCTGTGCTTTTGTTATTCAGGCAGAATTTATTCGGTTGAAGACCATATGTTTCAGTTACTTTTTGTCATTTGCAAAAACGTAATTTAAAACCAGTAAGGAAAGGCTAAAGTCGGGCGGGGCCGACTATATAATACCCTACACCACTCTCGTAATATTGAATAACTCTGATATATAAATTTTGTAATTCATGTATAAATTGTTTACATAAATTTACTTTTGGGACATTTTATACTTAAATAATACCCTGTACCACAATGTGGTGTAGGGTATAAAAACGATTGGATCTAAAGAGCCAAATCGGATGAAACATATGTATATATGGGAGCTATAGCTAAATCTTAACCGATTTTCTTCAAATTCGGCAATGTTGGTTCATGGATCAAGAAACTCTACCATTCTAAATTTCAAACCGATTTGATGTAAAATATAGCTTCTATAGAACTAAAGGGCCAAATCGGACGAAACATATATATGGGAGCTATAGCTAAATCTTAACCGATTTTCTTCAAATTCGGCAATGTTGGTTCATGGATCAAGAAGCTCTACCATTCTAAATTTCAAAACGATTGGATGTAAGATACAGCTTCTATAGAACTAAAGGCAAAATCGGACGAAACATATATATGGGAGCTATAGCTACATCTTAACCGATTTTCTTCAAATTCGGTAGTGTTGGTTCATGGATCAAGAAACTCTACCATTCTAAATTTCAAAATGATTGGATGTAAAATACAGCTTCTACAGGACTAAAGAACAAAATCGGACGAAACATATATATGGGAGCTATAGCTAAATCTTAACCGATTTTCTTCAAATTCGGTAGTGTTGGTTCATGGATCAAGAAACTCTACCATTCTAAATTTCAAAACGATTGGATGTAAAATACAGCTTCTATAGAACTAAAAGGCCAAATCGGACGAAACATATATATGGGAGCTATAGCTAAATCTTAACTCTACCATTCTAAATTTCAAAATGATTGGATGTAAAATAAAGCTTCTACAGGACTAAAGAGCAAAATCGGACGAAACATATATATGGGAGCTATAGCTAAATCTTAACCGATTTTCTTCAAATTCGGTAGTGTTGGTTCATGGATCAAGAAACTCTACCATTCTAAATTTCAAAACGATTGGATGTAAAATACAGCTTCTATAGGCTTAAAGGGCCTAAAAATATATATGGGAGCTATATCTAAATCTGAACCGATTTCAACCAAATTCAATAGCGATCTTAGCAGCTGCGAAATACTCTAAACTGCAAAATGTCAGAACGATCGGAGTGAAATTGCGACCTGTAGTCGACGAACAACTTTACATGGACAGACGGACGGACGGACGGACAGACATGGTTAAATCGACTCAGCTAGTGATTCTGAGTCGATCGGTATACTTTAAGGTGGGTCTAGCTGTGTTATTTTCAGGTGTTACAAACATCTGCCGTGAAACAAACTTATAATACCCTGTACCACAATGTGGTGTAGGGTATAAAAAAATCGTCAAAATTAAATTTTTCTTAAAAATTGTTTTTTTCTTCTAGAAAATCTCGACAAAATTTTGTTCATAAGTAAATTTTTATTGAAAATTTCGTTTTTTGTGGCAATTGCATTTTTCTTGAAAATTTCGTCAACATTTTTTTTTTAAAAAATTTGCCAAAAAACATTTTTGTTGAAAATTTCTATTATTTCTACAAAAATTATGTCAAAATTAAATGTTTCTAGAAAAAAATAAGTAAAAATTCAATGTTTTTAAAAAATTTCGTTGAAATTACAATTTCTATAAATTTCTTTCGAAATTTACTTTTTCTAGAAAATGGTACTTTTCTTTAAAATTTCTTCGAAGTTAATTTTTTCCAAAAAATAATAAAGTCAACGACCTTTTATAGTGGTTATAGTCCATTAAACGACTCATCGATCTTTAATCCCTCCAGCGGCCTTTAATCCGTTCATCGACCTTTGAAATTTCAACAAAATTTTCTAGAATAAATTTAATTGCAAGAAATATCGTAGAGAAACTGACTTTGCAATAAAATGCAATATCGAAGAAATTTTTAAAAAAATGAAATTTGGTAGATAAATTTGATTTCAACATTTTTTAGAAAAATACAAAATTGATGAATTTCAAAAAAATCGACGAAATTTGATTTCAACAATTTTTTTTAGAAAAATACGAAATTTGATTGAATTTTAGAAAAATGTATATGGGTGTTTCCACACAAAATGAAATCTTCCGAAAGATTAACTCTAATTTAGCGGAAAAATAAATTAAAATTAATAATTTAATTTTTGAGCTGTTAGGGGTCATTTTGTGTGGAAACACCCATATACATTTTTCTAAAATTCAATCAAATTTCGTATTTTTCTAAAAAAAATTGTTGAAATCAAATTTCGTCGATTTTTTTGAAATTGCATTTCACTTAATTGCATTTTTCTAGAGAAATCTTTTAATTGAATTTTTCAAGAAAAATCTTGTAACTTTTTAGAAAATTTCAGCAAAATTTTATTAATCTTAAAAAATTTAATTTAATTTTTGTAAAAAAAAATCGTTGCAAATGGCATCAAAATTATTTTTTCGTCGAATTTTACTTTTTCTAAAAATGTTATTTAGAATCGTATTTTTCTTGAAAATTTCTTTGAAATTTAATTTTTTCATAAAATTTCCTTCATCGGAAATTTTAACAAACTTTCCTAGAGAAATGCAATTCAACAATATTTCTAGAAAAACGAAATTAAAAGATTTTTCCAGAAAAATGTAATTACAAAATTTTTCTGGAAAAATCTTTTAATTTCCGATGAAGGAAATTTTATGAAAAAATTAAATTTCAAAGAAATTTTCAAGAAAAATACGATTCTGAATAAATTTTTTAGAAAAAGTAAAATTCGGCGAGAAAAATAATTTGATGCCATTTGCAACGATTTTTTTACAAAAATTAAATTAAATTTTTTAAGATTAATAAAATTTTGCTGAAATTTTCTATAAAAACGCAAGAAAAAAACTAAATTTTCAATAAAAATATATTTTCAACAAAATTTTTAAAAAACACAATATAGACGATTTTTTTTAGAAAAAAAGGGCAATTTTGAAGTATAATGCAATTTCTATAAAATGTTTTTATAAAATTGCAATTTCTATGAAATTTGTAATAAAATTTATATTTTTATTTCAATTTGCAACACTCTGAAATGTTGATCTGAGACCCTATAGAGCAGGACTCAACACTTTCAACCATACTGCTCCCAATAACCATGTCCACCTATACGCATCTTAATTTTTTTTTAGCAAAATTTCGTTGAAATTGCTTTTAGTTTTAAATTTTAATGATAACTTCATAATAATACACTTTTCTACAAAAATTTCAGATATTATTTTTTAGAAAATTTCTTCAAATCTGAAGATTTGTAGGAAATTGCATCAATTTTGTATTTTTCTAAAAAATGTTGAAATCAAATTTATCTACCAAATTTCATTTTTTTAAAAATTTCTTCGATATTGCATTTTATTGCAAAGTCAGTTTCTCTACGATATTTCTTGCAATTAAATTTATTCTAGAAAATTTTGTTGAAATTTCAAAGGTCGATGAGCGGATTAAAGGCCGCTGGAGGGATTAAAGATCGATGAGTCGTTTAATGGACTATAACCACTATAAAAGGTCGTTGACTTTATTATTTTTTGGAAAAAATTAACTTCGAAGAAATTTTAAAGAAAAGTACCATTTTCTAGAAAAAGTAAATTTCGAAAGAAATTTATAGAAATTGTAATTTCAACGAAATTTTTTAAAAACATTGAATTTTTACTTATTTTTTTCTAGAAACATTTCATTTTGACATAATTTTTGTAGAAATAATAGAAATTTTCAACAAAAATGTTTTTTGGCAAATTTTTTAAAAAAAAATGTTGACGAAATTTTCAAGAAAAATGCAATTGCCACAAAAAACAAAATTTTCAATAAAAATTTACTTATGAAAAAAATTTTGTCGAGATTTTCTAGAAGAAAAAAACAATTTTTAAGAAAAATTTAATTTTGACGATTTTTTTATACCCTACACCACATTGTGGTACAGGGTATTATAAGTTTGTTTCACGGCAGATGTTTGTAACACCTGAAAATAACACAGCTAGACCCACCTTAAAGTATACCGATCGACTCAGAATCACTAGCTGAGTCGATTTAACCATGTCTGTCCGTCCGTCCGTCCGTCTGTCCATGTAAAGTTGTTCGTCGACTACAGGTCGCAATTTCACTCCGATCGTTCTGAAATTTTGCAGTTTAGAGTATTTCGCAGCTGTTAAGATCGCTATTGAATTTGGTTGAAATCGGTTCAGATTTAGATATAGCTCCCATATATATCTTTCGTCCGATTTGGCCCTTTAAGCCTATAGAAGCTGTATTTTACATCCAATCGTTTTGAAATTTAGAATGGTAGAGTTTCTTGATCCATGAACCAACACTACCGAATTTGAAGAAAATCGGTTAAGATTTAGCTATAGCTCCCATATATATGTTTCGTCCGATTTTGCTCTTTAGTCCTGTAGAAGCTTTATTTTACATCCAATCATTTTGAAATTTAGAATGGTAGAGTTAAGATTTAGCTATAGCTCCCATATATATGTTTCGTCCGATTTGGCCTTTTAGTTCTATAGAAGCTGTATTTTACATCCAATCGTTTTGAAATTTAGAATGGTAGAGTTTCTTGATCCATGAACCAACACTACCGAATTTGAAGAAAATCGGTTAAGATTTAGCTATAGCTCCCATATATATGTTTCGTCCGATTTTGTTCTTTAGTCCTGTAGAAGCTGTATTTTACATCCAATCATTTTGAAATTTAGAATGGTAGAGTTTCTTGATCCATGAACCAACACTACCGAATTTGAAGAAAATCGGTTAAGCTGTAGCTATAGCTCCCATATATATGTTTCGTCCGATTTTGCCTTTAGTTCTATAGAAGCTGTATCTTACATCCAATCGTTTTGAAATTTAGAATGGTAGAGCTTCTTGATCCATGAACCAACATTGCCGAATTTGAAGAAAATCGGTTAAGATTTAGCTATAGCTCCCATATATATGTTTCGTCCGATTTGGCCCTTTAGTTCTATAGAAGCTATATTTTACATCCAATCGGTTTGAAATTTAGAATGGTAGAGTTTCTTGATCCATGAACCAACATTGCCGAATTTGAAGAAAATCGGTTAAGATTTAGCTATAGCTCCCATATATACATATGTTTCATCCGATTTGGCTCTTTAGATCCAATCGTTTTTATACCCTACACCACATTGTGGTACAGGGTATTATTTAAGTATAAAATGTCCCAAAAGTAAATTTATGTAAACAATTTATACATGAATTACAAAATTTATATATCAGAGTTATTCAATATTACGAGAGTGGTGTAGGGTATTATATAGTCGGCCCCGCCCGACTTTAGCCTTTCCTTACTGGTTTTAAATTACGTTTTTGCAAATGACAAAAAGTAACTGAAACATATGGTCTTCAACCGAATAAATTCTGCCTGAATAACAAAAGCACAGACCACCAATAAACAACAACAATACCAATTATTTTAGAAATACCATTTTCTATTAAAACTAGATTTCTGTTAAATTTTTAATAAAAATTAAATTTTGCAAGAAAATATTAATTTAGGCAAGATATTCTAGCAAAATACAGTTTGTCCATTTGAAAGACATAATTATAAAATTGTAATTTCAAATGAATTTTCAGTTTATTTTCAATATTCTATGACATTTTTAATAAAATTGCAATTTCTATAAAATGTTCAATAAATAGAAATACGACAGAATGAAGTTTTGATGATGTTCTTGTTACATTCAATTAATGTCAAATTACATTGAACTAAAACAAAATATAAGATGAGTTTATCAAATTATTCTTAATGAGGCATAATATTTGCGTTTATTTATTATATGTACATACAGTTTACAAAGGTGGCCATTCATGCATTCTGGCATTTTTTTTCGATTTACATTTACACTTACACACTTATGCTTTCTGTCAAGTTATTTGCAGTTAACTTTTTGTACAAAATGGTCCCTTTTGTGTGGGAGGTACCAAAAGGGGCGTGGCCACTTCACCCATTATTCTCTGCTGATATGAACAGATAAATTATTACTATGTGTGCAATTACAGAAGATTCGTATAAGTAGTATTGAAGTAATTAGATAACCAATATTTCACTAAATTAAATAACCCTTTGTGTGGGAGGTACTAGAAGGAGTGGGCCAATATCACATGCCAAATTTGAAGTCAATCCGTTACTCCTTTCGGGAGTTACGTGCGCTCCAGCCAGATATACGGACGGACATTGCCCGAATGACTTAAAATGTCCTAAAATGGTTTTCCACCGAACATACATGCATTTCAAATTATCCCACGAGATAACCAACCTTGATTTAAATTTTTCAGATAACAATTAAGGACATTTTCGGATAAAGACTAATCGATAGCCGAAATCTCACGCTTTCATGGTGCGTGAAATCTTTTCTATCAAATCCTAAGTCCCGCCGACTCGGGCAGTTTACAAACCTTAATTGATGCAAAAAAAATCGAAAAAATATAAGCAAAATTCTTTGTTCAAAGCACTAATATAATAAAAACAAAATTTGCAATGTTAAGCAATTGAAACTCTCTACCAATTTTTGGATTTGTTTCTATTGCTTTTTTGCAATAGACAGAAAGTAACTGAAACATATGGTCTCGAACCAAAATAAATTCTGACTGATTAAAAATAGAAATTTCAAGAATTTTTGTAGAAAAATGTAAGGACAATGACATTTTTTATAAAATTTAAATTTTCTTTAAATGTTCTAGGAAAATATAATTTCAACGAAATTTCGTAGAAAACTATAGTTCTAAAGTAATTTTCTAGAGTAATGCAATTTCAATAAAATTTTGCTAAAAAAATATGCAATTTCAACGAAATTTTGCAGAAAAACGAAATTGTAGAAAAATTAAATTGAAGATTGTTTACATGGTTATATATGGAGCCGTATAGTTCAAAGGGTTGGGAAGTCATGGCATAAACTATTCGTTATGTTGAGAAAATTATGCAAATTGGAGGTTATTTAAAGTTGTTCCAGCTCAAGATGTAGGCGAAATATTTTGAATTTCATTATAAAGGCGGGCAAACGCAAATATTTGTTTGTCTATTGAGCGACCTGGCTTAATGTATATTGTAGGACATACATATTCGTACATGCATACATACATACGTGCATATGTACATAAAGAGACGACATTTGTAGAGGCAAATGTCCCTTGGGTGTTGTTTAGAAGTATGACACAAAATAATAACAACTATAACAACATCAACAACAATAACAAATAAACATTGGTCCTAAATTTGAAAAACAATAATCTTTGGTTGATAGGGACCGGGCCGGATCGGACTCAACGGCAACAAGAACAGCCGCATTGGACCGTATTATTAACTACACAACAACCCAAGTGAGTAGTCAGTCATCAGCGAAGAGAAACCAGCAAAAATGTCATTTACCCTATGACACACAGAAGTGTAGAAGTTACAAATGATAAACAGAGATATGAGTGAAATAGCAAAAACTGCTAAAGCGCTTTTGTGGAACTTAAGAGTTGTGGAGAGAGTAGTCCGTGTTACCAATTGTGGAATTAAGGACACTAACAGTGAGCCAACAAATGTTGCCCACGTAAACAAGTACGAAATGTGGTAAATTCGATCTGGTGGAATCTTAAATACCCTCCACTTGCAATACATTTCATTCAATGTTATAACCGAAAAAATCGTTGATGTGAAAATGTTCAAATGTTTTAGAAGTTTTTTTTTTGTTAATGATCGATTTAATTATACCCTACACCACACTGTGGTACAGGGTATTATAAGTTTGTTTCATGGCAGATGTTTGTAACACCTGAAAATACTATAGCTAGACCCACCTTAAAGTATACCGATCGACTCAGAATCACTATCTGAGTCGATTTAACGATGTCTGTCCGTCCGTCCGTCTGTCCATGTAAAGTTGTTCGTCGACTACAGGTCGCAATTTCACTCCGATCGTTCTGAAATTTTGCAGTTTACAGTATTTCGCGGCTGTTAAGATCGCTATTGAATTTGGTTGAAATCGGTTCAGATTTAGATATAGCTCCCATATATATCTTTCGTCCGATTTGGTCCTTTAGTCCTATGGAAGCTGTATTTTACATCCGATCGTTTTGAAATTTAGAATGGTAGAGTTTCTTGATCCATGAACCAACATTGCCGAATTTGAAAAAATTCGGTTAAGATTTAGCTATAGCTCCCATATATATGTTTCGTCCGATTTTGCTCTTTAGTCCTGTAGAAGCTGTATTTTACATCGAATCATTTTGAAATTTAGAATGGTAGAGTTTCTTGATCCATGAACCAACACTACCGAATTTGAAGAAAATCGGTTAAGATTTAGCTATAGCTCCCATATATATGTTTCGTCCGATTTGGCCATTTAGTCCTATAAAAGCTGTATTTTACATTCAATCGTTTTGAAATTTAGAATGGTAGAGTTTCTTGATCCATGAACCAACACTACCGAATTTGAAGAAAATCGGTTAAGATTTAGCTATAGCTCCCATATATATGGTTCGTCCGATTTGGCCATTTAGTCCTATAAAAGCTGTATTTTACATCCAATCGTTTTGAAATTTAGATCCATGAACCAACATTGCCGAATTTGAAGAAAATCGGCTAAGATTTAGCTATAGCTCCCATATATATGTTTCGTCCGATTTGGCCCTTTAGTTCTATAGAAGCTGTATTTTACATCCAATCGTTTTGAAATTTAGAATGGTAGAGTTTCTTGATCCATGAACCAACACTGCCGAATTTGAAGAAAATCGGTTAAGATTTAGCTATAGCTCCCATATATATGTTTCGTCCGATTTGGCCCTTTAGTCCTATAAAAGCTGTATTTTACATCCAATCGTTTTGAAATTTAGAATGGTAGAGTTTCTTGATCCATGAACCAACACTACCGAATTTGAAGAAAATCGGTTAAGATTTAGTTATAGCTCCCATATATATGTTTCGTCCGATTTGGCCCTTTAGGTCTATAGAAGCTATATTTTACATCCAATCGTTTTGAAATTTAGAATGGTAGAGTTTCTTGATTCATGAACCAACATTGCCGAATTTGAAGAAAATCGGTAAAGATTTAGCTACAGCTCCCATATATATGTTTCATCCGATTTGGCTCTTTAGATCCAATCGTTTTTATACCCTACACCACACTGTGGTACAGGGTATTATTTAAGTATAAAATGTCCCACAAGTAAATTTATGTAAACAATTTATACATGAATTACAAAATTTATATATCAGAGTTATTCTATATTACGAGAGTGGTGTAGGGTATTATATAGTCGGCACCGCCCGACTTTAGCCTTTCCTTACTGGTTTTTATTTAGATTTATTTATTGAATGTTTTCACATTCAATTGTTCAGCTTTTCGATCAACTCTTCCTTTCGAAAGAGAGGTTTTGTTTGTGGTGTATTGGAAAAGATAGCAAATAATTTTAAAATTAAAACAAGTAAGAAAGTTTAGTCGGATAAACCGACTTATGAATCCCCTCACCTTGAGTCCCAAAAAATATGTATTCGTAAATTATTTTTTTTTTGTTTTAATTAAATTATTATCAATTTAAATGGCATTTAATAACTTTAAAGTATGTATTGGTATTAAAGTTAAAAGTGGTTTACATTTGGTACAAAATGGTCCATTTGTGTGGGAGGTACCAACAGGGGTGTGCCAATAACTGTCACTTTTCTCTGGATTCTAGATAATATAAAAGCATTAGACCGTACACAATTTCAAGTAGTTATGTTCACTTGTTTTAACGTTGAAATCTGGTATCTTTTCGTACAAATAGGTCCATTTGTGTGGGAGGTACCAAAAGAGGCGTTCCAATAGCGCCCACTTTTCTGTGGACTCTTGGTACTATAAAAACATTACACTGTACAAAATGTCAAGTATTTATATGCACCGGTATTAAAGTTAAAAGCTGTTAACTTTTGGTACAAAAAGGTCCATTTGTGTGGGAGGTACCAAAAGAGGCATGCCAATAACGCCCAGTTTTCTCTGGACTCTAGGTACTATAAAAGCATTCCACTGTACACAATTTGAAGTATTTGTATGAACTGATATTAAAGCCATATGCAGTTAACTTTTGGTGCAAAATGGTCCATTTATGTGGTACAAAGTAATACTATGTGTGAAATTTCAGAAGATTCGAGAAAGTAGTATAGAAGATATTAAAGAATCAACATTTCACTAAAAGTTAACCCTTTGTGGGGGAGGTACTAGAAGGTGTGGACCAATATGGCCCATCTTCGAACTAAGCCGGAGATAGAGAAAAATATTACCACATACCAAATTTGAAGTCACTCGGTTACTCCTTTCGAGAGTTATCGTGCGCACCAGCCAGCAGACAGACAGACAGACGGACGGACATTGCTCATTCGACTTAAAATAACCCAAAACGGATATCCGCCGAACATACTTAGGGTCTTAGGTCACTTCTTCGATGTGTTACACTTTTGACTCGTAGCAAATGATATACTCGTACATACATATACCCTCCTCTCTAAGGTGAGGGGATAACAAAAGCTGTAGAGTTTCAGAAAATTTGTTTGTTTTACATGGCTTAAGCTAATATTTTTAAAAGCGACCTATATCTACATAAATTAACACTACCAAATTCGGAGAAAATCGGTTGAAATTTATATGTATATAGCCCCCATATATTTGTTGCCCCGATTTGGTGGGTTTGAATAGAAAGAAAATATATTTGTAACACAAATTTTTGAATATTATATATTCCTGAGCAAATATGTACATAAAATTTGAATATCAATAAAATGTATTTGGAACACATATGTACATATATTAATATATCACAAAAAAATATATTTGCGAACTAATTTTCTCAAATAAAATATGTGTTTATACACAAATAAAATCTTTGTTTGGAAAATTCTCCAAATATATTTTGTTTTAACAACTTCTTCAAAACGTTGCAGATTTTTCGAGTTTAATTTGTTATTGATTTCGAGTTATACCTTACCATTTAAAATGACATAAATAGGAATAACTTTTGTATTTATTCCAAGTCGTCATTTGTTGTCAACCTATCGAACAATGTATGATTACACTATGCAACAAAATTTTTGTCGAATGGCTGCGCATAACTTTTTCTGGTGTAATATGGAGTCCTAAACACGAAAAATATATTAAAAAATGGTTTAAGGTTAATTTTTTTAAATGTTTTAAAAGTTCCAATTAATTAAAGGTTCCTTTAATATTTGGACCATATTCTTTGAAGTGTATGCTGGATAAAGCCAGAATATACTTTAAAATAAAGGAAATTATGAAGACTACAAATAATAGTCATGATACTTTCATGTGGAAATATAAGTTTAGTAACTGTCGTTAAAACAATTAGAAAAAAATTCAATTTTTTTAAATTTTCTTTGCTGGCACGAAAAAAACCATATAAACTAGAAAAAATTCGCAATAAAATCATTTGTTCTATACTTTAAAAACTAGCATCCTAACGAAGAAAACAATGCCTATTTGAAGAAAATCTATGGGTAAATGTAGAAATTATACAACTTTTGAGAATTTCAACAAAATTTGGTTTTTATACACCAGAAAAATGGGCGAAGTTCCCCGAAAAAATGACGGCTTATAACTTTGGCGTTATTGCCACGCCCCTTTTTGTACCTCCCATACAAATGGACCATATTGCACAAAAAGTTAACGGGTTATAACTTTGATTCCAGTCCATACAATTAAAATTTTGTGCAGTGTAATATTTTTATAGTAACGGCTTATAACATGGATCCCTACGCATACAAACAATTTAATTTTTTTGGAGTGTAATGCTTTTAAAGACGGTATTCTTTGTTAGGATGCTAGCTTTCAAAAAATGGAACAAACAAATTTTTTGAGAATTTTTTTTTATTTTTTATGGCTTTTTTCGTGCCAACAAAAAAGTTGTTTTTGGAAAAAAAATCGATTTTTTCTAATTGATTTAACGACAGTTACTAAACTTCAATCTCTATATGAATGTGAATTTTCCAGCATTTTTAACCCTCACAATTTCCTTTAATTTACAAGGTATGTAGGCTTTATCGAGCTTATACTTCAAAAAAAATGGTTCAAATACGAAAGGTACCTTCCATGAATATTGGAATTCTAAAAAAATATATTTAAAAAAAACTTTATGTACCATGAAAAAAATGTTTGGTTTCATAAAATAGTATGCCTCAATCTATACAAAAAAAGTTTTTACGTCTCGGACACAAAATTTTTTTTGTTGCATAGTGTTATGCCAGTTAATACAATTACAATTCGATACCTCCATTCTAAAATATGCTAAGTCGAATTAGCATAGTTTTAGGGAGATAGCATATTTAATTTATAAATATTCCAAATTATATTCAGTCAAAATTTGGTGTTTATGCGTCAACCCAATCAAAACTTATTCACAAAACAGTACAGGTCATTCGATTTGCATTACATATAAGGGAATTTCACACAAAATTAAACAATCATCAAACTTTGATCGCCTCTCCTGAAAAACTACCTTTTTGCACTTAGCGTAGTTTAGAATGGAGGTATCGACTTATAAAGGAATTTTACAATCATTTAAAATTTCTGAAACTTATCTTAAATTAAGGTATTGATATATTTTCTGAATGCTTAAATGCAAATAAATAATTATTTCGTAAATAATAGTCCCAAAAAAAAAAAAAAAACATTAGGACGGAAACAAAAATGTCTTTAGAAGAACATCTTCAGTGTGTATATATGTATAACCAGTAAGGAAAGACAGAAAGTCGGGCGTAGCCAACTATACTTATGTATAGTTATTATACCCTACACCTCCCTAACAAAACGAAAATGGACAATGTGATAATAATTTGGAATAATTGGTTTCTTTTCAATTAACAAAATAGTTAGCTCCCCGTCATCACAAAGGCTTATTCCAAAAAGGAGCTGATGTTAATAATAATAATGATTTGACATCCAAAGACTTATTCCCTCATTTGGTTGGATGCAAAAAAAAATCTTCACGGAGAATATTTTGAAAAACAATAAAACACTTTTCAATGATAATTGATTGTCTTTTTAGTGTTGGACCCAAAATATAAATAGAAACCCTCGAGTATCCAAGTATCAAGCATGTCACAGAGTGCAAAAACGTACAAAAGATTTTTGCTTCACAGAAAACGTAAACCGAAAAAATTTCGGTTTAAAACGTTCACAAAATTTAAAGTCAAATTTATGTTTTAAGTAATTTAAACTCCAGAAAAGTCGAAAAATTTACTCAAAATTAAGAATGAATATCGTTTTTATTAATTTCACATTAAAAATAATAAAAATTCTTTTCATATGAAAATTTGTCAAAAACGGAGTAAAAGTATACAAGTAACTACAAAATAAAAACCAGTAAGTATAGTCGGGCGGGGCCGACTATATAATACCCTACACCTACCTACCAATGCGAAAATGGGCATTGCGATAAGAATTTGGCAGTGTTCATACATGTAATAAGCAAACTCTCTCTGCCGATTTTCGTACTGATCAGGTGTAACATATATATTGGGACTATGTTAAAATCTGAACGGATTTTCCCCGAATTTGGCAGTGTTCATACATGTAATAAGAAAACTCTCTCTGTTTAATTTCGTACTGATCGAAAATAAAACCAGTAAGGAAAGGCAGAAAGTCGGGCGGGGCCGACTATATAATACCCTACACCTCCCTAACAATGCGATAAGGGTCATTGCGATAATTATTTGGAATAATTGGTAAGTGGGTAGGAACGTATTATCTAATTCTAAACCGATAATCGCTAAATTTAGCAATATTCGTTCCTAAATTAAGAAACATCTTTCTGGAAAATTTAAATGATCGGAAGTAAAGTACAACTTATATAGCGCTTTGATACCAAATCAGGAGGAACATATATATGGAGGTTATATATAAATCTGAACCGATTTCCCTGAATACTCATTCATGTAAACAGACCTCTTTCTGTCGAATTTTGTTCTAATCGGATATAAAA
This sequence comes from Eudasyphora cyanicolor, assembly GCA_963930755.1. NCBI lineage: Eukaryota > Metazoa > Arthropoda > Insecta > Diptera > Muscidae > Eudasyphora > Eudasyphora cyanicolor. Next base: position 176,926,682 of record OZ005736.1, on the reverse strand, counting down.
TACAGTCACTGATCGGATATAAAATAACATTTTTACAGGGCTTACATGTCAAATCGGGATAACTTATATATGGGGGCTATATCTAAATCTGAACCGATTTCTTCCAAATTTAAAAGTGTTCATTCATATAATAGGAAACCTTTTTCTGCCGAATTTCATACTTATCGGATACAAAATGCAGTTTTTACAGCGCTTACATGTCAAATCGGGGCTAACATATATATGGGGGCTATATCTAAATTTGAACTGATTTTCTCCGAATTTGGCAGTATTCCTTCATGTAATAAGAGACCTCTTTCTGCCGAATTTCGCACTGATCAGATATAAAATACAGTTTCTACAGCGCTTACATGTCAAATCGGGGGTTACATATATATGGGGCTATATCTAAATCTGAACCGATTTTAACCAAATTCAATAGGAATCGTCCTTGGGCCAAACTAATGATATGTGTAAAGTTTCGTAGAGATCGGACCATAATTGCGACCTGTATTTTGATTACAAGAATACATGCACAGACGGACAGACAGACAGACGGACAGACGGACATAGCTAAATCAACTCAGAAAGTGATTCTAAGTCGATCGGTATAATAAACGATGGGTCTATTTTCTCTCCTTTTGGGTGTTACAAACAAATGCACAAAGTTATAATACCCTGTACCACAGTGTGGTGTAGGTTATAAAAACAATTTCTACAGCGCTTAAATGTTAAATCGGGTGCAACATATATATGGTGGCTATATCTAAATCTGAACCGATTTTCCCCGAATTTAACAGTGTTTATTCATGTAATAAGAGAACTCTCTCTGCCAAATTTCGTACTGATCTGATTTAAAATACAGTTCCTACAGCGCTTGCATGTCAAATCGGGTGAAACATATATATGGGGACTATATCCAAACCTGAACCGATTTTAACCAATTTCAATAGGGATCGTCCTTGGGCCAAAAAAGAGCACTATGCTAAATTTCATCACAATCGGACCATAAATACGACCTGCATTTTGATTACAAGAATACATGGACAGACGGACAGACAGACAGACAGACGGACATGGCTAAATCGACTCAGAAAGTGATTCTGAGTCGATCGGTATAATAAACAATGGGTCTATCTCTTCTCCTTTTAGGTGTTACAAACAAATGCACAAAGTCATAACACCCTGTACCACAGTGTGGTGTAGGGTATAAAGACGAAACAACCATAAAACCAAAACCAGAAAAGCAAAATTAGAAACAAAGATGTTTTTGTTTTAATCTTCAATTTAGTAATAATAATAATGTTAATGTACTTAAAGGGGCAAAAACAGAAACATCAGTTAAGTCAAAATTTTGGCGAATCTTTTGGAATATCACCAAGTTGAACCAATATTGTTGACGGCGGTGGATTAGGCAGCTGTTTATGATTTAAATACTAATAAATCTTTTCGGAAAAAATGGTTCCAAACAGAAATATTGTGATGGAAACAAAGTTTAAGATTTTACTAAATGTTAACCCTTTGTGGGGGAGGTACCAAGATGGCCCATTTTCGAAAATACGAGAAATATTACTTTATACAACATCGGCCGTCGGTCACTTCACAAGTTATCGTACGATTTAGCCAAACTGACGGACGGAAATAGCTCAAATTACTTAAGGCTGTGTGTGCCATATGGCGCAGAATTAATTTTATTTTGAACTATAAATATTTCCCATCGATCCTATACGAAATTTTTAATTTTGTATTAATTTCTTTTATTTTAACACGTTGTTGTTTTCTATTTTCCATTACATTAAAAAATGTACATTTCTCCTTTTTTAATTTGTTTACATCATCTCCCTCCGAATCAAATTTCAGCATTTCGCACTGACATATTCCATATGACAGATTGGATCAGATGATATGTTTTGCTATGGCGAGGCAGGGCTGTGGAGTCGAGCTAAAACTACTCGACTCCGACTTTAAATCATTCGACTCCGACTGCGGCAGTTAAATAACACAAATTTCTGAATTTCTACTAAGTTCGTGTTATTGAAAGTATAGTTTTGATAAAAAAACACAAAAAAACTAGGTATTCAATACCAGTAATTAAATAAAATTTTGTTATTTATTTATCGACGCTTGACTTGCAAGTTGCAACTAATATGACAATTCTTTCAACATAGAATCATGATAAAATTTTCATTAATCACTGCCTCTATTTTAATATACCGCAATTTTTAAAAATTATGTTCGCTTCACGCAACCAGTTTATTTGTTAGTTATTATAACCTACACCACACTATGTACAAAAATACTACAGCTTAACCACCTTAAAATATACCGTCCTACTCAAAATCACTAACTGTCCGTCTGTTCATCTTAAATTGTTCGTTAAGTACAGGTCGAAATTTCACTACGATCCTGCTAAAATTTGACAATATAAACTCTTCCACACTATATATATTTACAATATTCAGATATTTATTTTTAATAAATATCAGCTTAACACAGATTTTAAAAATGTCCTGAAATGAATTTCCGCCAAACATACTTGGGGTCTTAGGTCACTTTCCCATCCTCCATGTTTTACGCTGTTCATCCGTAAAATGTTGTACATTGCGCACCTCTTCAACAAAAGGGTAACAACTCAAAATTAAAACCAGTAAAGAAAGACAGAAAGTCGGGCGGGCCGACTTTATAATACCCTATACCTCCTTAACAATGCAAAAGTTTTAGTTAAAATGCGCAGTGTTTTTTCATAGACCAAGAATCGGAATACACAAATAGATGTGACTATACATAATCTAAACAGACTATACATAATCAACAGTCTAATTTCTACCAAATTATCTAATAGCGCTTAAATACTAAGTAGGATGGAACATATACATATGTATATGGGAGCTATATCTAAATGTTAAACGATTTCCCCAAGGAGAATTCGTTCTTTCTGCCAAATTGTTTAATGATCGGAAGTAAAGTACAACTTCTATAGCGCTTTGATACCAAATAGTGATGAGCATATCGCACCTGTTCCACAAAAGGGTAACAACTCAAAATAAAAAAAAAATTCACTATAGCCCAAAAAATATTCCCGTAAATTTTAAATTCAAATAAATAATATTAACGGGAATATGTCATTGCAAGAAAATACAATTAAGAAGATATTTTCATAATTTATTACATCTTTTTAAATGTTAATAATATTAACGGAAGCTGTTTATGGCATCTACTGACATTTTTTTCATTTTAGCTGTTACTAGGGTAATCAAAAACCGCACCGGTTAACCGGTTAATCGGTTTCTCTTTAAAAACCGCCTATCGGTTTCCGGTTTTTCTGCTTTTTCGAATAATTCGAACCGTCGGTTTTTTCAACTCGGTTTATTCGACTTTTCGGTTTTTTGAAACCATTATAAAATGGTAAAGAAAATATTATTTTTGAAACAGGAACCTACCTAAAATTTTGAAAACATCAATATAAAAACCGTTGACATCATTTGTGCATATCCATCGATTTCAAAAATCAGTTTTATATGTATTTATACTGTTTACATTGCTAACTTCTCTATTGACTTCGTCTGCATATTTTATCAAGGGTCTTATTGCGGTATAGAAATTAATTAACAATCCTTTCTAATTGAAATGTAGGTATAAATAAAATACATATGTTCAGTTTCACATTTCGACAAGTTTCCATCTCTATAGTATGCTCAAGGCAGAATCCGCTACTTCTGATAATATATGTATATAATCGGTTTGCCATTTATATGATGCTAAAAGCTAAGATTTTGCCGATCTTCACTATTAGTCAAGTTTTATAAAAATCATCATCAATTTTTTTGAAAGAAATCTCTTTAAAAATTGAACATATATATTCACAGAGATTATAATATTATATCATAAATGAAATGGGAACAATTACCTATTATAAATAAAAATATGAAGTGTTTAAAATAAAATTTTCAAATAAATCTTAATTTAATTGGAATATGGTTACATATTGAATTTGCACTACGCTTATTTTACGTCATCTATCAAAATGTTGAGCATTATTTATGCATTTTTATTAAAAAAGAAAAACCGAAAACGACCGGTTCACCGGTTTTTTATTTTCGGTTAACCCGGTTTTAGAGTTAACTTAATTTTCGAAGAAACCGAAAACCGTATTTTCAAAATAATCGGTTTTTTGATCACCCTAGCTGTTACTCTTTTGTGGAACAGGTGCGATATATATGGGACTATATCTAAATCAGAACAGATTTTTTCCGAATTTGGCAGTGTTCATTCAATTAATAAGAAAACTCATTCTGCCGAATTTCGTACTGGTCGGATATTTTAATATCCAGCTTCTTCAGCGCTTACATACCAAATCGGGGGTAACATATATAGTATGAACTAAGTAGAGATACTTTTTTCAATAGCCTTTTTTAAACCGATCACGTGTGAGTCGTGTCATACTGTCATGTTATTTTTGTTAAGTATTGTTTGGCATTTCATCATGGAAAGACTTACGCCTGAACAACGTTTACAAATTATTCAGTTGTATTATCAAAATAATCGTTCGCCAATTGCGCTAAGTAAATTTTTTTTTTTAAATCCAAAAAAAAAACAAATTCCAATAACAAAAACTCTAGCAATATTTTAGCTCTCGTTAAGAGCTATATTTTTGCCATTGACCGATTCCCGATCCGACGTACCGGAATCATCGGTCCATATTTCTTCAAAAATGATGCCGGTGAGGACGTAACCGTCAATGGCGACCGTTATCGTGCCATGATAATCGACTATTTGATGCCTGAAATTGAAGATCGTGATCTCGGCGACATAAGGTTTCAACAAGACGGCGCCACTTCCCACACATCGCATCAATCAATAGATTTACTGACTTCGGTGAGCTGATAATTTCACGTTTTGGGCCGGTCGATTGGCCACCAAGATCGTGTGATATCACACCGTTAGACTTTTTCCTGTGGGGATATGTAAAGTCTAAAGTTCGATTCAGGCCTTGGAGCAAAACATCACGCGTGTCATTCGCCAGTCGAAATGCTCGAACGAGTCATCGAGAATTGGTCTCAGCGGATCTGAGACGTAGCCGCGGCCAACATTTGATAGACATAATCTTCAAAAAATATATGCCAAAGAATTTTCTTTCAAATGATAGTAAACATTCCCCATTCAATTTCAATTGTCTGTGTTTTTTCTTAAAAAAAGTAGGGAACCTCGAAATGGATCACCCATTATATAGGATTGGGGGTATATTCATATTGTCACTGTTTGATATTTATCCAAAAATGAGCTCGAGGTCTATGTTGGTTTGTTATGTGTTTTTTTATGTTGTATGACAACAGACAACGACGAAGGGAGTACATACTCATTTTCTACGGATAATTTTAAAGTTTTTGTAGTTATATTTTCTCAGCCTGATGATGTCTTTCGAAGAAAGACGAAATATTGAATGAAAATAATAAAAAAGCACATAAAAAACCAACATAGACCTCGAGCTCATTTTTGTATAAATATCAAACAAAATTAATAACACAGGTCGAATATACAAAATTACACACTCAAATGTACTTATATATACAGACATTAGGGCGGGTCGATTTAAAAATCGCCCATTGCTCAGTGAAAATCGTATTCTAGGGATCAAAATAAGAAACTTTGCCGAAGGAACCATACCTCTAAAACGAATTCTGATGTCCCGGAAAAAATCCCACTTTGACCCATTTAGAGTGCTCCAATCGAGTCCAAATGTATGACCGACCACCACTACTTTGGAGGCCCGACCCACCCATGCCAGTGGCACACCCCACCCAAATATTTTTCAAAATTTGCCCCTACCCAAAAGTTCGTTCCAAATTCCGGGACATCAGAATTCGTTTTAGAGGTATGGTTACTTCGGCAAAGATTCTTATTTTGATCCCTAGAATACGATTTTCACTGAGCAATGGCGGCTTTTTTTGCCTCCCACAAATCGACCCGGCCTAACATACATATATTCTTAATCGTCGTAAAATTTTAAGACGATTTAGCCATGTCCGTCCGTCTGTTGTAATCACGCTACAGTCCGTAATAATAGAGCTAGGTTGTTCAAATTTGGTACAAATATTTCTTATAGTTTTGCAAAAATTTTACAAATCATATTTTTGTTCATATTTTGTTATATTCACCATAAAGAAGTCGCTACAAAATATAAGTACATATTGAAGCCATAAATACCACATTTTCTTAGCATTACAACTGAATAGTTGCATTTTGTATTTAATTATGACAAGAATTGATCGCAGTAAAATTTTCAGTTCATATTTTGTTATTGTCCACCTATAGATGTCGCTCCCAAAAAGGCTTATTTGAGCCAAAAACACCAAATTTTTTAAGAAATTTTGCTGAAACTTTGCAGTTTGTATTCTATTTTGGCAAGAATTTATCTCAAAAAAAATTTATACAAATCAAATTTAATTTTGTTGCAGTCCGGTGTAGATGTAGCTTTCGAAAATGCTATTTTAAGCCATAAATACCACATTTTTCAGATGAAGAGCTTGGCTAAAGAATTTGCGGCCTTAAATTTGGCTAAAAACTGCAGCGTTCGTTGTTTTATAATTTACTTACACAAAAATTAATCGTTTCATGATTTGCTCCATATCCAAAGATTTTTCGAGTAATAAAATTGAATGCAATCCATATTGGATTGTTTTAATTTTGAGTTGTTACCCTTTTGTTGAACCGGTGCGATATATGTAGTTACCCTCCTTCAATAACGTGAGGGTACACATAATTAAATATTCTTTGTAATGTCAAAATATTGAAAACTTTTTAAATAATTACCCAATCAGCCCCTTAAATATAAAATAAATAAAAAAATTGCCAAATTTGGCAATCAGCTGCAAAACCTAACTAACCCACCAGCAAATGGCAACACTGATTGCAATGCAAATCATTTTATGCTTAATCCAAAGGGAAGAACACTCACAACATTCAACACGTTGAGTGCCAACCGCAGTAACGGAGAGAGAGAGAGAGAGGCAACATGCAACTCCCGATTGGAGAGAGTTCTGCCCAACATGTTTGCGAGAGCAAGCCGGCTTACAACCTAGGGGGCATCAAACAAGTTGCCAGGTTGTATGTTCGCAGTCCACACACTCCAACATGAACCGGCAAACTTCTGACGAACATTTAGTTCTGCGTTGGCTTTACAAGACGTCACGTCTGCCGAGACAACGGTGGTTGTTAGATTTTGTTTGTTGCATCCATCTATTTATTTGAAATTCCCGCCGCCCCCTCCACAACAACGAGCGCCGCATGATGAAATTTATGAAATGATCAAATGAACAGTCAGATGGTTACGGGCGGTTTTTCAGTCGAAACCGGTTTTCAGTTTATGCCGATGCCTTCTGGTTTGTTTGTGTCCGTCCGCCCAACAAAGTAGGAACAAAACGTGAATGTGCACGGGACGGGACAGCAAAAAATACACAACCGGGACCGAAACGACTTAGAAAACAAAATCAAGAAACCAGTGGTGGCATCCGCAACAACAACAAACAAAATAATGCCAACCTACCATACAACGAGATGCATGCAGGAAAACATTCCTGGCCAAATCCAAGAAAACCTGAAAAAGAGATGAACTAAAGGAAATTTTCTTAACAGAACCACAAGAACTATGGTGGGGAGGGCATAAAGCAGGTCGGTCAAAAGCACATTAGGGCAAACATACGAGTGATTTTACAGAATCAGCAAATACTGTAGCAAAAAAATCAAGTTTTATTTTGTTTTGGGAGTAGTACACAAAAAGAATGGAATGTTGGCCAAAGAACCAAAATTAATTATAGGAAAATTAGTTCTTAAGTTTGAATGGGGTTTCAGTTAATTGCAGCACAATTGAATTTCTAAATGCAACCCTACAACTTTGCTTCTTCTCCTTCGTCCCCACAAATTTTGTATTGACAATTCCCCAAAAATTTTTCCCAAGGTCATACCATGACACAACAGCAAAGGTAGTGTCATGGACCATTGTAATATTTGTCATCCAAGAAGTTTTTTATAATTCTTCAGTCATCGTATTTTAACTGTTTTATTATATTTAGATTTTGCAAAATTCATTAGGATGCATTTGAATAAGAATTAAATTCATGAACATACATATTAGGCAGAATAAAGTTACATTAGAAAATCATTAACGTTTTACTCAAAAACAAAACAACAAATAGTACACGCTGAAAAAAATCGCTTCTGTAGTATATTGTCCCAAACGTCTTGAAACATTTATATGTTTAAGGTACACTCTGGACGTATAATACATATCGATGGCTTATATCCAAAAGGTGCTATATTTAGATTTTCGAAAATGAGATTTTGATGGCAAATGCTTCTGCTTCATATGATTGACCTACAAACCTATATCCAATATCCTTTTTAACGTTTTTCTTTTTTTGCTATGTATGTTGTTTTATGTATTTTTACGAATAACCAGTAAGGAAAGGCAGAAAGTCGGGCGGGGCCGACTATATAATACCCTACACCTCCCTAACAATGCGATAAGGGTCATTGCGATAATAATTTGGAATAATTGGTAAATAGGTAGGAACATATTATCTAATTCTAAACCGATAATCGCTAAATTTAGCGATATTCGTTCCTAAATTGGGAAACATCTTTCTTGAAAATGTAAATGATCGGAAGTAAAGTACAACTTATATAGCGCTTTGACACCAAATCAGGAGGAACATATATATGGAGGTTATATTTAAATCTGCAACAACAACAAACAAAATAATGCCAACCTACCATACAACGAGATGCATGCAGGAAAACATTCCTGGCCAAATCCAAGAAAACCTGAAAAAGAGATGAACTAAAGGAAATTTTCTTAACAGAACCACAAGAACTATGGTGGGGAGGGCATAAAGCAGGTCGGTCAAAAGCACATTAGGGCAAACATACGAGTGATTTTACAGAATCAGCAAATACTGTAGCAAAAAAATCAAGTTTTATTTTGTTTTGGGAGTAGTACACAAAAAGAATGGAATGTTGGCCAAAGAACCAAAATTAATTATAGGAAAATTAGTTCTTAAGTTTGAATGGGGTTTCAGTTAATTGCAGCACAATTGAATTTCTAAATGCAACCCTACAACTTTGCTTCTTCTCCTTCGTCCCCACAAATTTTGTATTGACAATTCCCCAAAAATTTTTCCCAAGGTCATACCATGACACAACAGCAAAGGTAGTGTCATGGACCATTGTAATATTTGTCATCCAAGAAGTTTTTTATAATTCTTCAGTCATCGTATTTTAACTGTTTTATTATATTTAGATTTTGCAAAATTCATTAGGATGCATTTGAATAAGAATTAAATTCATGAACATACATATTAGGCAGAATAAAGTTACATTAGAAAATCATTAACGTTTTACTCAAAAACAAAACAACAAATAGTACACGCTGAAAAAAATCGCTTCTGTAGTATATTGTCCCAAACGTCTTGAAACATTTATATGTTTAGGGTACACTCTGGACGTATAATACATATCGATGGCTTATATCCAAAAGGTGCTATATTTAGATTTTCGAAAATGAGATTTTGATGGCAAATGCTTCTGCTTCATATGATTGACCTACAAACCTATATCCAATATCCTTTTTAACGTTTTTCTTTTTTTGCTATGTATGTTGTTTTATGTATTTTTACGAATAACCAGTAAGGAAAGGCAGAAAGTCGGGCGGGGCCGACTATATAATACCCTACACCTCCCTAACAATGCGATAAGGGTCATTGCGATAATAATTTGGAATAATTGGTAAATAGGTAGGAACATATTATCTAATTCTAAACCGATAATCGCTAAATTTAGCGATATTCGTTCCTAAATTGGGAAACATCTTTCTTGAAAATGTAAATGATCGGAAGTAAAGTACAACTTATATAGCGCTTTGACACCAAATCAGGAGGAACATATATATGGAGGTTATATTTAAATCTGAACCGATTTCCCTGAATACTCATTCATGTAAACAGACCTCTTTCTGTCGAATTTCGTTCTGATCAGATATAAAATGCAGACACTGATCGGATATAAAATAACATTTTTACATGGCTTACATGTCAAATCGGGGTAACTTATATATGGTGGCTATATCTAAATCTGAACCGATTTCTTCCAAATTTAAAAGTGTTCATTCATATAATATGAAACCTTTTTCTGCCGAATTTCATACTGATCGGATATAAAATGCAGTTTTTACAGCGCTTGCATATCAAATCGGGGGTAACATATATATGGGGGCTATATCTAAATCTGAACTCATTTTCTCCAAATTTGGCAGTATTCCTTCACGTAATAAAAGACCTCTTTCTGCCTAATTTCGCACTGATCGGATATAAAATACAGTTTCTACAGCGCTTACATGTCAAATCGGGGGTTACATATATATTGGGGCTATATCTAAATCTGAACCGATTTTCTCAGAATTTAGCAGTATTCCTTCATGTAATAAGAAACCTCTTTCTGCCAAATTTCATACTAATCGGATATAAAATAAAGTTTTTACAGCGCTTACATGTCAAATCTAGGGTAACATATATATGGGGGCTAAATCTAAATCTGAACCGATTTCTTCCAAATTTAACAGTGTTCATTCGTATAATAAGAGACCTCTTTCTGCTGAATTTCATACTGATCGGATATAAAATACAGATTTTACAGCGCTTACATGTCAAATCGGGGGTAATGTATATATGGGAGCTATATCTAAATCTGAACCGATTTCTTCCAAATTTAACAGTGTTCATTCATATAATAAGAAACCTCTTTCTGCCGAATTTCATACTGATCGGATATAAAATAACATTTTTACAGCGCTTACACTTCAAATCGGGGGTAACGTATATCTTCATCTATGCTGCATATAACTGCATGCGACGACCTCAGTTCGGACCACAGCCCAATTATTTTAAATTACAAAACCAGAAATATCCAGGAAAACCAGAACCATAGGTTAATTACTACCCATACCAACATTCAATATTTTCAAAATTGGATTGATAATAATATAAACTTAAATATAAGAATTAAAACTGGAAGGGAATTGGATGACAGCATAGAAAACTTTACACGGATTATACATGAAGCTGCTAGTATCTCCACACCGAGATAAGAATACTATCTCCAACTTTTTCATTACAGCTGAAATAAGGAAGCTTATCAAAAATAAAAGACGTCTTCGCCGGATTTGGCAAAGAACAAGGCAACCGACGGATAAAACAAATTTTAATTGTGCCTCGAATAATCTAAAATTGCGACTCTCTGATTATAAAAACGAATCAACTGGACATTTTTTAAGTAATCTAAGACCTAATGGAAATAACGACCACAATCTTTGGAAAGCTACAAAATATCTGAAAAGGCCTCGGCAGAGAAATGTCCCAATAAAGAACTCTGATGGATTATGGTGTAGATCAAATAAATCTAAAGCTGATGCATACAAGAAATATTTAGAGGACACGTTTACTCCTTTTGAACATTGCAACCCAGAGCAAGCAAATAAAATAAGCGATTTCCTGGATGTTCCATGCCAAATGTGCCGACCTATTAAGCATTTCACAATTTGTGAAGTTAAAAATGAGATTAAAAAGCTAAATAAGAAAACACCCGGATATGACCTAATTGATTACAGAGTCATCAAGTCTCTGCCGAAAAAGGGAGTCGTGTTTCTAACAGTAATCTTCAATTCCATCCTGAGGTTAACACATTTCCCTACCCAGTGGAAATGTGCGAAAATTACTATGGTGCCAAAACCAGGAAAGCCAGAAAATAGTTTATCATCATATAGACCTATTAGTCTATTACCAGTCTTCTCCAAGTTATTTGAAAAGCTATTAAGAAAGCGGTTGTCTCCAATCCTTGAATCTGTAAATATTATACCCGATCACCAATTCGGATTCAGGCAAAATCATGGCACGCCTGAACAATGCCATAGGATAGTAAAAACAGTAAGAGAAAGCTTGGAAAATAAAATGTTCTGTTCCTCAGTTTTCCTTGACAAAGTTTGGCACGATGGTCTATTATTTAAGCTAAAACACTTACTACCAACTCCATACTATTTATTAATAAAATCATATTTGTGTGAAAGAAGTTTTTATGTAAACGTCAACGGCGCTGAATCTGATATTGGAATGATAAAAGCTGGAGTCCCACAAGGAAGTGTATTGGGACCAGTATTATATACTCTTTTTACTTCTGATATGCCCGTTTCTACAGATGTCACAATCGCTACATATGCTGATGATACGGCCATACTAGCTACAAGTAATTGTCCTTCCGAAGCCTCATGCATTCTACAAAGACAATTAAATAAAACAGAAAAATGGTTGTGTAAATGGAACATTAAAGTCAATACCGAAAAATCGACTCATGTCACCTTCAGTCTAAGAAAGGGAGACTGCCCTGCTCCGAAATTGAATGGTTTAACAATACATTCTGCAGATAGTGTGAAGTACCTTGGTCTGCACATTGACCGAAAACTTAATTGGAAAAAACACATACAATACAAAAGACAACAATTGAATCTAAAAACAAAGAAAATGCTCTGGCTGCTTGGTCCAAAATCCAATCTAAATTTGAATAACAAAGTTGTATTGTACAAAACTATTCTAAAACCTATCTGGACGTATGGTATACAGTTGTGGGGAACAGCTAGCAACTCTAACATAGAGATATTACAAAGATATCAATCGAAAACATTGCGATTAATCACAGATGCTCCTTGGTTTGTTAATAATAATATAATTCACAGTGATCTTGGAGTTCCAAAAGTTAAAGATGAAATTAAACGTTTTAGTACAAATTATTTAAACAGACTTAGTACCCATCCTAATATACTGGCAATAAATTTATTAGATGACACAAATGAAGTCAAAAGACTGAAAAGAAACCATGTTTTAGATCTCCCCTTTATATAATTTAATAGTATATACAATTAAATATAATAATATATAAAATCACACCTCATTTTGTTACTCATGTTTATTCATTCATGTAATTCACGTATATAGAGCCATAATTGAAATATGTATATTTTGTTAAATTCATTGGAATTTAACAACTCTGTTACTTTTACTTTATGATAAGATTTGCTTAATGTTTCTTGTAAATAGATCGCAAATAAAAACACATTAAAAAAAAAAAAATAAAAATATAATAAGAAACCTCTTTCTGCCGAATTTCAGACTGATCGGATATAAAATAATGTTTTTACAGTGCTTACATGTCAAATCTGGGGTAACATATATATGGGGGCTATATCTAAATCTGAAGCGATTTTAACAAAATTCAATAGGGATCGTCCTTGGGCCAAATAAAATATATGTGTAAAGTTTCGTCGAGATCGGACCATAATTGCGACCTGTACTTTGATTACAAGAATACATACACAGACAGACGGACATAGCTAAATCATCTCAGAAAGTGATTCTAAGTCGATCGGTATAATAAACAATGGGTCTATTTCTTCTCCTTTTGGGTGTTACAAACAAATGCACAAAGTTATAATACCCTGTACCACAGTGTGGTGTAGGGTATAAATACTTAGAGTAATATTTGTATTATGAATTGCGGGTTTTATTCAAAACGTTATAACATTAAATGCATTTCAATGCACACATGAGAAAAACTAGTTATGTGAGCTATCTACAAAATGTCTAAACTATTTACATTGATATGGTTATCGCAGAAAAGGTAGAAAACATTATGTCCAAACTACATTAAAAAATTTGCAAAAATATGGCAGAAAGTCGCGAAATGCAATTTTTTTAAATAACCTGAAATGCATAACGCAGAATAGGTAGAAAACACCCAAGTTAGATTAAAATATTTGTATAACACCGCAAAATGCATTTTTTTAAGATAATGAAGTGATTTACGCAGAAATCAATATGTTTAAATAACTGCAAAATATTTCCGAAAATCACGAAATGCAATTCCTTTAAAAGCACATGATGTGGGCAATGCAGAAATGGTAGAAAACTATATGTCTAAATAACTTTAAAATACTCGTCTTTGATTCCATCCGATTATCATTACTTTTATCATAACATAAACTATATAAACATAACTATCTTTGATACCTTTGTAAAAAGTTGTTGTCTTCACATTGTATCTGTAAACACTCGCGTCCTTTTCAACGTATGTAAGGGTTTTATACACGATCGGGACAAAATCTTATTTCATTTGGCTACCCACACTTCGTATTGCAAAATTTCTGCGAATATAGCCCTACCAATAACCATTTATTTACTATTTATCCATTGACAGTTTGGCGTTTAGTTTCAAAATATCTTTTAATTTGAATTGTGTTTACTTTCAACAAAAGCTGCTATACCTACAAATTCCACAAAACATAGACAATTTCCGAAGAAAAATAAGGGCTATATTTCAGAACTTCGCGTACAATGGATTATCTTCAAATTTTTTTGTTTGTATCACATAGTAGCAATATGTTGAACATATCGTAGAACAAAAGTTCGCTGAAGCTCAAATAATGTCAAAAATTGAGTTTTTTAATATAGCCACCAATGCATATAAGCTATCGATATTGGGTACACACAAAATGTATATATTTGGGAAAATTTTATTTTAAACAAACCTTTGTTTACATCCCAATATGTTTTTATTTGGGTATTTTATTTCCGAAACAAATATTTATTCGCAATTAAGAATTCAGAAAATACGTTATTTGTGTTAAATTTGTACTTATTCAAAGTCATTTGTTTAGAAATGTTTAGTGTTTATAAAAATAATAAATAATAATAATTGAAATCGTATAATCTTGGATCAAAATATATTACTTGGTGGATTGACAAGAAATTATGCCTTGGAATACTCACTTAGAAATTTTTAATGATTGATTTAAACAGAAGTTAAATGCTGCATATGATATTGTAAGTAGGAGGTAAAATTGGAAACTAAGGAAAAATTTAAACTGAAATTCTAAAAAGTCAGCAACAGTTTTGAAGATCTTTTTTAAATAAAATATATTTGGACAAATTCCTAAACAATAATTTCATTTGTATTTAAACACATATTTTATTTGATAAATTTAGTTTGCAAATATATTTTGTTGTAATTGTACATTCATTTTGTCACTCCGTTTGTAACACTACTAAATATTGATCTGAGACCCCATAAATTATATATCTGTGGCTTTCACAAAAAACCACTCACTCCCATAAGGAAAGAACTAGAACCCAAATCTTGTATACGCTCCCCTGAACATTTTTAGTATACCCTCCACCATAGTATAGGGGCATATTCATTTCGTCACTCCGTTTGTAACACCACTAAATATTGATAGGAGACCCTATAAAGTATACTTATCTATAATAAATACATAAACTAGTTTGCTCAAATTTGGTACATATATCTGCAGGTATGTTGGGATTGAAAATGGTCAATATCGGTGCATTTTTGGATATAGGCTCTATATATAGCATCTCCCCGATTTGACTTCTTAACGTCATAGAGACCACAAATATCGGGGCTGATCGGGCTGAAAATTGGTAACTGGGGTTTATTTAAACCCGGTATCTGTCAAACGAACAACAGTAGTCATACGTTCATGTTTTGATATAGCCGCCATACAAAGATCCCTCTAGATATGACTTCGTAACGTCACAAAAACCTGAAATGTCAACGAATTGGGCTGAAATTTGGTATAATGAGTTTATTAGTACCCGTAACCATTCACATGCGATCCATGGTGGAGGGTATATACGATTCGACATGGCCGAACTTAATCCGTCTTTTCGACTTATGTGGTTATTTGTAAAAACCACAGATATATTCTTAATCGTCGTAAAATTCTAAGACGATTTAGCCGTGTACGTCTGTTGTAATCACGATTGAAAATGGGCAATATAGGTGCATTTTTTTTGATATAGCCGTCATACACAGGAAAATAATTGGTTGGAATTCGATTGTAACAATAAAAAAATAGTACTAGCAACAAAAAGTATATTGCCTACACCATGTGTCGGTTGTATTTATATATAAATAGTTGAAACAACAGTAATAACATGGATACGATCAAATAAAAATGCTTGCAACTAAATCGATGGTTGTATCAATCGAATTAAGATTGTTTTTTTCATTGGCACTCGGTTAGTTGTGGTAACCAATTTTAAACTTTCATTGTAGTACCATATGATCGATTTTTGGTTGTGACAACCAATGTTTTATTCTTGACAACAGAAATGTTTTATTCTTGACAACAGAAATTGTTCTCATACTTGTTGTCAATGTTCTCACATGAGCACAATGGGATAATTCCTGAGACTGTGGTAGATAATCTAGCATTTAGGAGTTTGATAGAGCAGAATCGCTGTTCTGTTGCAATATCAACCTCTGCGATACACCTAGGGATCAAAATTATATTCTTTTAATATTTACATAATCTTTTTTCATTGTTGACCTCATACATCCCCAGACCATACCCGAGTCTCCACCATGTTTTATTGTTTTGACACATTCTTATCGTTGTATATTACTATTTGATCAACGCTTGTTGAAATACCGCAAATTTGTGAGTTAAAATCAATAATTTTGACTTACATGGCATTTTTGGTTTCAAAAACTTTCTAGAAAATTCCCATTTTCTCGAATTTACAGGCTTTTTAAAATACACTTTTGGCGAATATATATAATATAATACACTAATGCCGAGATATTTTATAGAATCCTTGAAAGGGATTTCTGTGCCATCAAGAAGAATTTGCTCTGTAGGACAACAAATCTTCTACATTGTCCGGAAGCGTTTATCAAATAAATAGTCTCAGATGTAGATGCATTCAGCTTTGTCTTCCAATTCTGATATACCCAGGAAAATAATTGGTTGGAATTCGATTGTAGCAATAAAAAAATTGTACTAGCAACAAAAAGTATATTGCCTACACCGTCTGTCGGTAGTATTTATATATAATTAGTTGAAGCAACAATAATAACATGGATACGATCAAATGAAAATGCTCGCAACTAAGTCGATGGTTGTATCAATCGAATTAAGATTGTTTTTTTCATTGACACTCGGTTAGTTGTGGTAACCAATTTTAAATTTTCATTGTAGATCGATTTTTGGTTGTGACAACCAATGTTTTATTCTTGACAACAGAAATTGTATCAATAGACCAAAGATTATTATTGCAACGAATAATTGGTTACTACAACAGAAAAAATATTAATAAATAATCGTTTATTGGTTATCCCAATCATTTCCCAAATTTAGAATAATTAAATGTATCAACCGAAAGATTGGTTGCTGTGGTTTTGCTGATACATGACAAACAAAAAATAAAATTACTCGACATAACTCTTCAACATTTCACTCCCAAACTGTACTCTGTGTGTAGAAACGATTAACTTTAATTAAGTGAGAATTTAAGGCTTCCAACGTGGGAATAAAGCAAATAATAGTCGGCATATAAAATGCATGTTGAATTTTGTTCAGAGTGGGGAAAATAATGAATAAAAATATTGTATAGATGTGGTTCCAGTATGGATCCCTGAGGTACACCTCGATTAGAATAATGTTCTGATAATTTATTTTTAAAATAAATTCTATTTTCGAAAAAATGCTCATTACTTTGATGATTGCTGATCGAAATCCTATATTAATCATCTTAAATAGAACGAATTATCAAAAGCTTTGACAGTATAAAGCAAGATTTTCGAAATTTTCCAAAAATCAGGAAATTATCTGTTAAAAATAGTTATAAAATAATATCGTAAGAAATTTTCGGAAGATTCCTTATTATAAAGATTAATATATTGTCAAGACCGTACGATTTATTTAATCCCAGAAGACAAGATCACTACACGCTGAAAAAAGTCGCTTCTGTAGTACAATTGTCCCAAACAAATTCTGCTTGAAATATGCAAATGTTTAGGGTACACTCTTAACATGTCATATTTAGCACACATAAAAATTATATATTTTACAAGATGTTTTTTATTTGGGACTATTATATACGAAACAAATATTAATTTGCATTTAGCCATTCGGCAAATATATCAGTACCTTAGTTTTAAGATAAGCATTATGTTTTCTTTTTGCGTGACTTTTAATCCAGAGTCTGTTAATCCCGGTGTAAGGACTACAACATGGCAAATTGCAGATGTCTTTAGATGTATCGCAAAGAAGAAAATTCCTATACCACTTTGAGATTTCATTGAGATAAAGTTCATTTGGACCTTAAATGGGGGATAAAACGCGACTATCGGATTTGCGAGATAATACCTGATAGTGAATGGCACTCTGTGGCATTTCAAAAATATAGACTTTGCGTGTCCGAATATTATTTATTGTTTGCAATTTCAAATCAGTTTAAAGTTAAATTTAATTTGGGTATACCTAGTCATCGATTGTTCAAATTGTTAGTAGATTTATAATCCTGGCGACATTTCTTTCGTACGAGTACAATATTGGGTAGGTCAGGGTCTAGGTCCGATCTCCAAATTTTGACCACATTTCGGTTTTTCTGAAACCATTTCGCACATTTCTGAGAAAATCGGAGGTGGGCCCTAAATAAAGTTTTCTTGCTAATTCCGCTGACGTTTACTTTATGTAGACTTTGATCCATCTTACACGCATATCTGAGTTCAGTGTCGTGCTATTGACTTTACCTTATTAATTGTACCATGATCGCCCGTTAGTAATTAGGGGCCTTATTCATAAAAAGTTAAAGAAGGTTTGAGGAACGCTTTAGCAGTGTTAAAGCGTTCTTCAAACCTTCATTAAATTTTTATGAATAAGGGCCTAGGTGTCAGCAAAATAAAAGTCCTCGCCTTTTATTGTCTTCCGCTGTCGGTCCAAGTTTGCAGTTAATTAAAGCGTATTACGATTATTCATGTTTTGTGAGAAAAATGGATAGTAAAATTGTAATTTGTTTATGAGTTATGCATGTGGAATATATGCGCAAAGTGTTTGAAAAAACAAAATAATGTTAATAGTTCAAAGCTAACCAAAAAGAACAAATCAAAATCAGCTGATAGGGCTTATTTTATGTATGTTCTCTTGTCTCTCATGTAAAAGAGACAGTAACATCTGCCACCTGTCACTAAACATTATCTCACTACGAACCAACAATAACAACAGAAACAGCAAAAACCGCAAAATTCCCGCAAATAAACGTACATACATACGTACGTGCATACATGGGACAGACATGCTCCTACAAAACAAAAACAGCGCTAATCATTCACTATTTTCGCAGGAAACTTTCGCGTTAGAATAAAGTGGTAAAAAACGTGAATTAAAATTTAATAACGTATAATTTCTATAAAATAGTAATCAATGCTTAATTGGAAAATAAAAATTTTTCATTATAATGTATAATGTAATGTAACTATAGTGTTTAAAAAAGTATCCTCGTCAGTCATTGCATACATTTTCGCAAAAAATGATTAATTCTTGTTGTTGGTATTCTAAAGTGTTTTAAAGCTTGCCTCTGTTGTATGGCCGGCCATGTGTTAGTCATCATTTGAAAGAAATACAAATAATAAATAAATATTCAGTAATTGCAACATTATTTTTCATAAAAAGAGTCACAATACAATAATTTCGCCATAAAACAAATTTACGGTGCAAAACAGACGAGACTTTGTTAGCGGTGTTCTTTCCATTCTCCCATTGTTCGTGAAACATGATGACCACCTCTACCACTCACTCACTCACACTTCTCCAGCTGAACAACAAATCAACAAACAACCTGAGTAACGACGTTAAACAACAATTTTAAGGTGGGTTTCTTATTATTTTAATAATAAATAATCTTTTTGTTAGAATTTCTGTAATTTAATTATGTAAATACAAAACAACAACAACAAGGAAATATACCAAGGTAATGCAATACCCTATACGTTTGCAATTGACTTGGTTAGTCATGTATGTAGTAAAGATGTCATCGTTATTCTGGATAAAGTGACTAAGTTTCTACCCTTGGGTTAGCGTTATCTATACTCTACAACACAGGAACAGATATACGTACGTAGGGGTGACCAGAGAAACAACTATAGGCGTGACCAGATAAGAACTCTCATTCAGATGACAGCCTCGGCATCGCTGGCAGTATTTCAAACGGTTGTTCACATTTTCAATGACCACCCAATCCGAGTCGATCATACCCAGCTCGTGGAAAGAGCTTGATAGTGCAGTGAGATAGGCATGTCGCTCAATTCTCTTGCAATTCCAAGCCTTGCGCGCCATTTATGGCATGTAGAGCCGTCTTGATGGAACTATAGTTTGGATAAATCGTTGTTTATCAGATCTGATCACAGAAAGCTGGTGGGATAACATCGCTCTATACTGACGGCCATTGAGCAGATGAACGAACAACGATTTTGCATGAAATATCACATCACAGCAATGACTGGCATGGCTTTGCTGGCATTTCTTCAATCGGTCGTTCAAATTTTTGATCACTCATTCCAATATGTGTTGTGTTAGTCTAGCAATCTGGAGTTCTTCTCAGTGGTTGGAGATAGACTATGCGTCTACAGGTAGAACTACAATAACTTTAAGAACTGTCTTAGTCTTGTCCATGTTATAGAATTACATTCGGCAACTATAAAACAATGTTTGTAAAAATAAGAACGTAGACTTTCTTGGGATTGAAGGCGATCCCTATTGAAAATTTATAATTTTGTCTGCATTTTTGATATGCTCCACGTATAAACCCCCAATCAAATTTCAATTCCTTATATCACTGTAACCAAATTTAACTAGCCCTAAACATTTCCAGACAAAACTATATCATACCTATACGACTTCTTGACGCTCTAGAAACTACACGTTTAATCAATCTGGCTGATATGAAGGACTTATGCCTTATTTTTAATGGATAAAGTGATCCATTTATTTGTGTTAGCCGTATTTATACCCTAAACCTGACGGTAGAATATATAGATAGACACATATACAGGGTTTTCCAACAAGACGTGTTATTTTGAATCGCCCGGTATTTCGTTAGCTGTCATTTTTGAAGCTTTTATTCTTTGACATTTGACAAGTAGAAACTACGTCATTACTAAAAATGGAACGATACACGATTCAACAACGCATTGAAATTATTAAAATTCGAAAATCATCGAAAAATCATCTTGACTGATGAGGCCCATTTCCACCTCGGTTGGATGGTATTGATCTGGACAACGTTTACTTTCAACAAGACGGCGCTACGTGCCACACAAGCGACGAAACCATTGCTCTGTTACGGGAAAAGTTTCCGGACCGTGTTATCTCTCGAAGAGGTGATCACAATTGTCCACCGAGATCTTGTGATTTAACACCTTGCGACTTCAGCCCAGCGTCGATTCAAGACCTCAAAGATAGAATTCCTGAGGCTATCGAGGACATAGAGCAGCCACTTTGCGATTTGGTTATGGAAAATTTCATGAAAAGGATATGGTCCTGTAAGCGTGGTCGTGGCTTAACGGTATACCTTCCTCTTTATTATGAAATAAATATCTGATCATTTATCTCAAAAAATTGCATTTTTCTTTGAATACCAAAATAACACCTCTTGTTAAAAAACCATTTATTAAAACGTTTTGGAAACAAAATAACACAGTTTTTTTCTCTAGAAGCTGTGTTTCAGTCAGTCAGTCAGTTCCATGTCCGGCAAATAAAGCGACCACACACACATCATTTGTTCTAAATGTCTTTTGATCAGGAAATTTGGAATTATATTCCAAAGTGGCTATCATATTTTTTCGATTTTCATGCTAAACTGTCCTTTGTGCCGTCATTCATCCATGGTGTAAATTTGGAATCTAAACTGTGTAACCTTTTTTTCATATTTTATTAAATGGCTAAGGTATTTTAATACAATTTTCGAATAAAAACCGACTAATCCTCCAGTTTTTCAAACGATCAAAAATTCAAACACGGCCAAATTGGTATTCATGGAGGCTTTGATCCCATATGACTAATACATCTCCAGGGATACCTATTAGTTTCGTTTGTTTTCTTTTCCATGATGCAATTTTTAAATTATTTTTATTTTTTCTCCATTTTGTCAAGATATTTGAATATAACATCAAAATAATACAAATAATTTTATGTATTTATTATTGGCCCAACCATAATACACGATGTTAATTGTGAGTCAGACCTTAACGTTAAGTTTTTGCCCAACTTAATCTGACATTTCCTTATTTAAGTGTTTGATAAATTCAACCATGAAGCGGTTCACAATTGAGCAGCTCGTTAAGATTTTTAAGCCTTTTACATAAATGGGGGTTAAATTCAAAATGCATTTCGTGATTTTTTTGGTCAGCATAATCGACTAAATGTGTTCACAATCGGGACAATTTTGCGCAAAATTCAGCAATGTGACAACACCCATGCATGCTCGCCCAGTTCGTTCTGGGCTGGCGGCGTCATTGGGCCGTACTTCTTCGAAAATGAGGTTGGCCAAGCAGTTACCGTGAATAGTGTTCGCTGTCGCGAGATCATAACGGACTTCTTGTTGGCAGAAATTGAACATATTGACCTGGACGATATGTGGTTCAAACAGGATGGCGCCACTTGCCACACAGCTAACAAAACAGTGGCTATTTGGGGGGAGAAATTCAATGACTGTGTTATCTCACTTTGTGGAGATGTTAATTGGCCGCTTCGATCATGTGATTTGACACCGTTGTACTTCTTTCTTTGGGGATATTTCGCTTGTGATTATTCATTCTTATGCGTTCCGAACTGACGATTTTGACATTTCATACTGATGATTATTTTTGGTCATGTAAATTGTCAAATTCCGTTTAAAGTGAGCTTACCTTTTTTCAAATACATTTGAAATTCTTTGATTTACAAAACGATTTTTTAAGATTCAAATGGAATTTATTGAATTTGAACTGCCTTATTTCAATTCCCGTTTAAAGTGATTTATTTCGCATTTAAACTAGAGTTTTTAAATTGCAATCGATTTTTTTTCGAATTTCCAAAACAAATTTTAAATTAGGGTGATCTTATTTGAAACGGAATTGTTTCGTTAGTTATGGCAGAAATACTGGTATTTTTAATTTGTTTGCGTTTTTATACCCTACACCACACTGTAATACAGGGTATTATGATTTTGTGCATTTGTTTGTAACACCCAAAAGGAGAAGCGATAGATCCATTGTTTATTATACCGATCGACTTGTAATCACTTTCTGAGTCGATTTAGCTATGTCCGTCTGTCTGTAGATGTATTCTTGTAATCAAAGTACAGGTCGCAATTATGGCCCGATCTTGACGAAACTTTACACATATCTTTTTTTGGCCCAAGGACGATCCCTATTTAATTTTGTTAAAATCGGTTCAGATTTGGATATAGCCCCCATATATATGTTAGCCTCGATTTGACATGTAAGCGCCGTAAACAATTTATTTTATAACCGATCAGTGTGAAATTCGGCAGAAAGAGGTTTTTTATAACATGAAGGAATACTGCCAAATTCGGAGAAAATCGGTTCAAATTTAGATATAGCCCCCATATATATGTTACCCCCGATTTTACATGTAAGCCCTGTAAAAAGTGTATTTTTAATCTAATCAGTACGAAATTCGGCAGAAAGAGGTTTCTTATTACATGAATTAATACTACCAAATTTGAGAGAAATCGGTTGAGTCTTAGATATAGCCCACTTATATATTTTACCCCCGATTTGACATGTAAGCGCTGTAGAGACTGTATTTTATATCCGTTCAGTACGCAATTCTACAGAAAGAGGTCTTTTTACATGAACGAGTATTCAGGGAAAATCGGTTCAGATTTATATATAACCTCCATATATATGTTCCTCCTGATTTGGTATCAACGCGCTATAGAAGTTGTACTTTACTTTCGATCATTAATATTTTCCGGAAAGATGTTTCTCAATTTAGGAACGAATATTGCTTAATTTAGCGATTATCGGCTCAGAATTAGATAATATGTTCCTGCCTACTTACCAATTATTCCAAATTATTATCGCAATGACCTTTATCGCATTGTTAGGGAGGTGTAGGGTATTATATAGTCGGCCCCGCCCGACTTTCTGCCTTTCCTTACTGGTTTCACTTTAGACACTGTGTTCACTAACAGCTATGTTCAGCTTTTTTAACATTTGCATAACATTTTATTGGTTAATATGTTGTCATAAAAACGAAAAAATATTAAAACCCATTTTTGTGCTAATTTTTTTTTTATAACGATATTCTAGGAATGTTCCTTAGTATTTGGATCATATTTTAAACATTTAATTAAAGCAAATTATGCGGGCTACAATTATCGAAAATATCATTTCACATAAAAAAGGTATGTAACAGACGCTAAAATAATTAGAAAAAATTTGATTTTTTTAAATCGTTCTTAATCGTCTTAAAATTCTAAGACGATTTAGGCACGCTACAATCTGTAACACTTGAGCTAAGTGGCTGAAATTTGGTACACATACTTCTTATATCTGCAGGTATGTTGGGATTGAAAGTGGGCAATATCGGTCCATTTTTTGATATAGCCGCCATATATAGCATCTCTCCGACTTGATTTCTTCCATAGCCTATTAAAATGTGGGCGTTACTGCCACGCAGGTACCTTTTGGTACCTGCCATGCGAAATTGCCAAAATAAGAAAGGAAAAAATCATTTTTGTGAATTTAACCTAATTAATGTTAACTCGTGAACATTTTCGTGCGATCATTTTTCACAACTTTCGACGTGGATTATAACGACAAGAGTGCATCGATGAACTTAAATCTTTGTATGGCGATGAAGCACCAACCTATAGCACTGTGAAAATCTGGTTTAATTAATTCAATCGTGGCCGACGCTCGCTCATAGACGAAGGTCGTGAAGGTAAAAATGTCAAACTTTCCTCAAATCCGAGATCCAACGCGTCTTCGGGGAGATAAGTCATGTGTGAAAAAGTCTTCAAAAATTTCATGAAAAGGGATAAAAATAAATAAAATAAATGGTAAAGTAATGGAGTAAAGTGTTTTTATTTTAAAATGAAAAAGTGCATTCTTACTGAGACACCCTTCCATATTACTTTTCAAACAAAGGATTCAATCTTTTTTATTTTCATTTATTTATATGTTGCAATGCAAAAGCCAACAAGCCAATTTGACAGCATTACAGAAGGACTGCGTTTCATAAATTTTACAATATAAAACCGGTAAGGAAAGACAGAAATTCGGCCAGGGCCGACTATATACCACCATACAAAACGGGGGTGACATATATATGGGGGCTATGTCTAAATCTGAACCGTTTTCCCCAAAATTTGGCAGTGAATCTTCATGTAATAATAAATCTTTTTCTGCCCAATTTCGTACTAATCGGAAATAAAATATAGTTTCTACAACGATTACATGTAAAATCGGTGGTAACTTATATATGGGGGCTATATCTAAATCTGAACCGATTCTCCTTAAATTTAGTATTGCCTTTAAGTGTATCACGAGACTTCTCTCTGCCCATTTTCATACAGATTGTTGAACCGTGTTCAACAACCCTTTAGCATTTTAAGTTCCGTTGTTCAACACTGCCATTTTACAAACTGAATTCCCAAATTGTAGCATATGACAACTCTTTATCCAATGGTTGCCCGTACTGAAAACCTTTTACTCATCGGATAAATAGTTTTCATCTTAGTTTTACATTCCAATTTCTGTGGTGCTGAATACCCTTAACTCCAAAAACTGCCTCTCTGTCGCTTTCTCATGAAGCAGCACAACCTGACTTGTGCAGCACCAACGAAAGCGGTAAGGCCTCAATAAACTGCAACTGAATGCTCTTAAACTTGAACTCAAATCTGTCTTTTTATTTCCATATCTATATTTTCATAAAACAACCAAATTCCTTACAATCTCGAGGGTTTTACTGAAAATATTACAGTCCATTTCCAGAAGTAGTCACGGAATTGTACACAGATCGTTTACAAAATGTTGCTTATACAGTATGCCAAATCGGAGGTACATATATATGGGAGCTATATGTAAATCTGAACCGATTTTAACCAAATTCAATAGGGGGCGTCCTTATGACAACCGTGAGATATATGCAACGTTTCGTTGTGATCGTCCCATAATTGCGACCTGTACTTTGGTCACCAGAATACATGGAAGGACGGACAGACAGACATGGCTAAATCAACTCAAAAAATTATTCTATATCGATCGGTAAACTACGGGTCTATCTGTTCTCTTTTAGGGTGTTACAAACAAATGCACAAAGTCATAATACTACCACAGTGTGGTGTAGGGTATTAATATAACTTAGACTTTAAAACATTAAAATTGCATATTAGATATTATTTAAACCTAATTTAATTTAATAATATTTATTTAAAAAAAATCCTATAAAAACACAATTGCAATGAAAGGCCTCAACCAGAAATTGATTTAACCAAAAATGCATATGCCTAGGCCAGAATCATTTTCTTCAAGAGGACTAATAACACGGTGCAACAAAAAAATTTGAATTATAGGAAATTATGCAGGCTAAACATGCTGAAAACTTCACTTCCATGTAGAAACTGAAGTACACTCACTTTAGTGATATGAGGGTATATATCATTTAATACGGGCCAAAAGTGTAACACATCGAAGGAGTGATCTAAGACCCTAAGTATGTTTGGCGGATTTTCGTTTGGGTCGTTTTAAGCGAATGGGAAATGTCCGCCCGTCCGTCTGTCTGTCTGCTGGCTGGTGCGCACGATAACTCTCGAAACGAGTAACCGATTAACTTAAAATTTGGTAATATTTTTTCTATCTCCGGCTAAATTCGAAGATGGGCCACATTGGTCCACTCCTTCTGGTACCCCCCACACAAAGGTTAACATTTAGTAAAATATTGATTCTTTAATAACATCTATACCGCTTATTAGAATCTTCTGAAATTCCACACATTGTATCATTTTATTAGTCGCTATCACCTCGAAAAATTGGCGAAGTTGCCACGCCCATGTTTTGGTACCTCCCACACAAATGGACCATTTTGCATCAAAATTGAACTGCTTATAACTTTAATACAAGTGCATAAAAATACTTGAAATTTTGTACAGTATAATGTTTTTGTAGCGCCTATAGTCCGGTCAAAAAGTGGGCATTATTGTACAGCACCTTTGGACTGTTTTATATCAAAGGTAAACGGCTTTTATAATACCAGTGCATACAAGTACTTGAAAATTTGTATAGTGTAATGCTGTTAAAGTGCATACAGTCCTGTGAAAAGTGGGCGTTAACACCATGCCACTTTTTGTACCTCCCACAAAAAATAGCCAAATCATACCAAAATTCAATGCACATAAACGCTTATAGTTCGGTACAGTGCAATGTATTTAAAGAATCTGAAAAATAGGTGTATTTGTTAAACCCCTTCTGGTAGCTCCCACACAGATAGACAGATTAATTAGTGTAATGATATATAGCATTTTCAGATTAAATGAAACCATTTTCAAATTTAACGAAATCTTTTCCAAATGAAATGAAACCATTCTCAAACAGAATGAAACTTTTTTCATCTGAATTGAAACTATTTTCAAATGATATGAAACTTTTTACACTTTAAAAGACACCTTTTGCAAATGAACAAATTAAATGAAACTTGATTTTATTAAACTATTTTAAATCCATAAATAACAGAAAGACTATAACTTAAGACTTATTTATAAAAAAATGTTTATGAGGTATTTTTTAACATAATTAGTATTAAGGTTATGTATGGTCGTCCTAATATTTTTATTTGAGATGAGATTTATTTTAGTGAAGTGGCCTTCAACGTGCTGCTTGTGGAATTTTTAACGCTATATTAATTACGTAGTTGGAACAATCACTTTGAGTCAGATTTTGAACACTTTGATTTATAATATCCACTGTATTGTGCTTTGTAAAATTTTATTTTTGTAAATGCATGCTCTATGGGATTCAACATCGGAGAATAAGGAGGTATAAATTTGATGAAACACCCACGATTTTCGACAATGTCTACAATGTCATGCAATTTGTGATTACGGGCTTTATACATTTTTGAATATGAATTATCTAATTGGGGGCTTATTTTCTCCAATAGCCCCTCAATAAATAATTTTAATCGGTCCCCATTTACAGTAGAATAGGTATTACCATTTGATGTACAAAACCTCCATTATTTATAGCAGTATTTAATTTTATTGGTGTAAGTTGGGCAGCTTCGGCAATGGGTTTTCCTTCCTCGTACAATTTAAAAAGAAGCATTTTCATGTCTTTTGTTATTTTTTTATAGGGTCCCGAACGCTCAAATGCTGAATTCCTTTGGGTCATTATTGGCCTTTGTGCACGAGTTGTCTCTTGTTCTTCACTAATATCCGAATGATTTAAAGATTGCTCTGAAGGCATACAATTATCAGAACTTCCCGAACTAAAATCTACTTCACTCATTTTAATTACAACTATATTTGAATTTATAGTGATGTTAAGTTGAACAAGTCCAGTGAGTTACTGAACAATGTACTTCTTCAAATGAAACTATTGCTGAAATAACTGTAGTCCAGAAGAAGAGTATGATGAAAAATAACGATAGGAGTCCATTAGAAATGAAAAGAGAATATTAAAGAAAGAAAGAGAGGAAATCTGTGTACGCTATTGATCCAATGTTAAGAAGATCACTCAGAGTTTATATACAATGAATATGGTACTACCAAGCTCGCAGAAGTTCAAGTACTGAAATAGTTGATTTTATTTTTTAATAATTATAACCAATACTAAAGATATGCCTTTAAAGAGAAATATCATCAATGAAATAATTTCGTTTCAAATGCACTAACTAAATTACTTAAACTTCTTTAATTACTTACATTTGTTCTTAGTTTTTTTTTTATAAATTCCAAATCTATTAATAACGTTTCATTCATTATGAAAAAAGTTTTATTCATTTGAAATTAGTTTTAATTCCGCTGAAAAAAGTTTCATTTCATTTGGAAGTAGACTCAATTCGGCTGAAAAATGTTTCATTTAATTTGGAAAATGTTTCGTTTAATTTGAAAATGGTTTCATTTAATCTGAAAATGCTATATATTACATTACTCACAGAGTGATGGTATTACCTTAGTCGGTTTACCCGACTGAAATTTTCTTACTTGTTTTAATATACTATGGGTACTATAAAAACATTACACTGTACACAATTTTAAGTATTTGTGCAACTTTTTTGCAAAATGGTCCATTTGCATGAGAGGTACCAAAAATGGCGCCGACAACTTCGCTCATTCTTCTAAAGATGATGGCGATTAATTAAATTAATACTATGTGTGGAATTGTGAACGATTTTGGGTAGTGGTATTATAAGTATATAAGTGGTTAAAAAAGAATTTTGTTGAAATTCTCTTTTTTCTACCAAAAGTGCTATAATTTCTACATTTTTCCATAGATTTTCTTCAAATAGGCATTGTTTTCTTAACTATATTGCCTACAACGTATATCGGTTGTATTTATAAATAAATAGTTGAAACAACAATAATAACATGGATACGATCAAATGAAAATGCTTGCAACTAAATCGATGGTTGTATCAATCGAATAAAGATTGTTTTTTTTCATTGACACGCGGTTAGTTGTGGTAACCAATTTTAAATTTTCATTATAGTACCATATGATCGATTTTCGGTTGTGACGACCAATGTTTTATTCTTGACAACAGAAATTTTATCAATGACCCAAGATTATTATTGCAACGAATAATTTGTTACTACAACAGAAAAAATATTAATAAATAATCGTTTATTGGTTACCCGCAATCGTTTCCCAAATTTATAATAATTAAATGTATTTTGGGAAATACAACCGAAAGATTGGTTGCTGTTCTTTTGCTGTTACATGACAAACAAAAAATAAAATTACTCGGCATAAAAAAATCTTCAACATTTTGTTCAAGAACGGTATAGGTAATCAAAAATAATCTCGAGTGGAATGCAGAATAAAAACCAGTAAGGAAAGGCAGAAAGTCGGGCGGGGCCGACTATATAATACCCTACACCTCCCTAACAATGCGATAAGGGCCATTGCGATAATAATTTGGAATAATTGGTAAATGGGTAGAAATTGAGAACATATTTCTGGAAAATGTTAATGATCGGAAGTAAAGTACAACTTCTATAGCGCTTTGATACCAAATCAGGAGGAACATATATATGGATGTTATATATAAATCTGAACTGATTTTCCCCGAATACTCATTCATGTAAAAAGACCTCTTTCTGTCGAATTTCGTACTGATCGGATACAAAATACAGTCTCTACAGCGCTTACATGCCCATTCGGGGGTAACATACATATGGGGCTATATCTAAATCTGAACCCATTTTCTCCGAATTTGGCAGTATTTCTTCAGGTAGAAGGAAACATCTTTTTGCCGAAGTTCGCACTGATCGGATATAAAATAACATTTTTACAGCGCTTACATGTCAAATCGGGGGTAACGTTTATATGGGGGCTATATCTAAATCTGAACCGATTTCTTCCAAATTTAACAGTGTTCATTCAAATAATAGGAAACCTCTTTCTGCCGAATTTCACACTGATCGGATATAAAATACAGTTTTTACAGCGCTTATATGTCAAATCGGGGGTAACGTATATATGGGGGCTATATCTAAATCTGAACCGATTTCTTCCAAATTTAACAGTGTTCATTCATATTATAAGAAACCTCTTTCTGCTGAGTTTCATACTGATCGGATATAAAATAACATTTTTACAGGGCTTACACTTCAAATCGGGGGTAACGTATATATGGGGGCTATATCTAAATCTGAACCGATTTCTTCCAAATTTAACAGTGTTCATTCATATAATAAGAAACCTCTTTCTGCCGAATTTCAGACTAATCGGATATAAAATAAAGTTCTTACAGCGCTTACATGTCAAATCTGGGCTAACATATATATGGGGGCTATATCTAAATCTGAACCGATTTTAACCAAATTCAATAGGGATCGTCCTTGGGCCAAATAAAATATATGTGTAAAGTTTTGTCGAGATCGGACCATAATTGCGAACTGTACTTTGATTACAAGAATACATGCACAGACAGACGGACAGACAGACGGACATAGCTAAATCAACTCAGAAAGTGATTCTAAGCCGATCGGTATAATAAACGATGGGTCTATTTCTTCTCCTTTTGGGTGTTACAAACAAATGCACAAAGTTATAATACCCTGTACCACAGTGTGGTGTAGGGTATAAAAAATAAAAGCAACAATCATGAAATTGAAAGCACAGGGTTAAGCGATATTTGCATACAAGTTTTGTGTTTTTTTCTGTACTTAAATGTGTGTCAAATATTTCCACATCTCATAATAGTGATGAATTTGTGATATGAGATGTTTAATTTTGTTATGAATTGTTTTGTTTTTTTGTTCAATAAATAAAATAAAAATTAATGAAAACTGTTTTTAATTAATTGTCGGTAGTATGTGACCGACAAATTGTCAGAACAACCAATTTTTTAAAAAAGGTGGTTGTGGCAACTACAACAGATAATTTATGCCACCATTTTCGTAGTTGGCGCAACCAAATATGGTTGTTGTCAACATGGAAGCAGAAGTATACCACAACCAACATATTGGTTGTCCTGATGGAATCGCATGGTAGTAGACAGAACTACCAAAAATCGGTTGGCAAATAATTCGGTTGAGGCAACCAAACTGTATTCTGTGTGTACATATGAACTTTCTAGAAATGATTGCTAACACCGCTTAGGTAGCCGCAAAAGCGATTTTGACCTTGAAGATGAAGTTTGCATAAAGGAATGATTCTTAACACCATTTAGGTAGCCGCAAAAGCGATTTTGACATTGAAGATGAATTTTTTTTTGATATATGTTCACAATTTTTGTTCTCTATGACAAGAGCTACAACTTTGCCTCAGAGAGTAAAATTCCGAACGGTTTGCAATATATGAGCCTGAGAAAATTATCACTTTGTTTTTGGAAAAATGACACCGAGGCCCCAAATCTTTGGGGGCCCATAAAAAAGTGCAAGACTTTGGGGGAAACTGGGATACACGGCTCACTTTTTTTAAAAAATGCATTCTTACTGAGACACCCTTTGCAATCTAAACATATTATTAAGTAGAAATCCTTGTGCGATTACTAATTTATTAGAGTTAAGTTATTGCCAGCCAAAACCATGGCTGTTAATTATAGAATGACTTAATTGTTGTGGGTTCAACCTAATATAGAAATCTATTATATAAATTCTGATAAAATATTTACTTTAAATGTTACATTGGCAATCAATTGAATCAGGAAATCGGATTGTGTATGTTTTGCAGTGAAAAATTCCCAACCTCCCCGTGCCGTACAATTTGAATAATGTCAACAACTACTTAATGCAGATTTACATGAATTAATCTCTAAAATTAATTACTTTCAATCTATGAACAAAAAATTTTCCCAAGGACAGTCTCTGGTTACCATACAAAAATTGTCTAATATTCACACAAATGCTGGGCATACAGAGACGACGGACGGACGGACACCGGAGCTCTACCCTTGGACAAAATACCTCTGTACCGTAGTCATTGTGGCATCGTTCAGCCATCAAAACTTTTCAGGTGTTTCGTGTTGTCGAGTGTTCAACTCACCGGAGTCCGGGAGTACGTGGCGGTGGAGTTAGTTCGTCGTTAAGTACTTAACAAAACATTTAGATTTACACCTTAAAAGAACACAAAATGATTTGGCAGAACTTTAATAAAGAAAAATAACAAATTAAACACAAAACGTGAACGAACACTTATTTGAAAGTCAATAAATAATGTTTTTGCAAAAAAGTGAAGAAAAAACAAACAACAAAAAATAAGTAATAATACATTCTCTGAAATCTATACATACTTGATTATTAATGTATGGCGTATTCGTCATGTTGTGAAAAGTCATTAACTTTTAAGAGTTTTTTAATGAGTGAAGTTCATTAGAACTTTCTTGGTGAGTTATAGGCGTTAGAACGCGGCGTTGTGGCAAACGTGCAAAGAAAGCGAAAATGTTAACCAAAGTATTTGTGTTAATTAAAAACAAAGTTATGTAAATTAATTTCTTGGCAACGTGGAGTTTATGTTATGTTCTTTAGGGTGGGCGGGTTTCTTTCAAATTTAAAGGCTGCATTTTAAAATGTTACTCAGTATATTAAAATGAATTAAAAATGGAGATACTTCCTACCATAAATTTTTTATACCTACATATATTTTAAATTGTAATTCAAATTAAGTTCAAATAGCTCTCATCAAATTGAATAATGTGATTAAAAATACTGATATAGAAAGCAATATAAATATGTTCCTACTTAAAACAGATTTGGGGATGGAAGAACATATGGCTAACTTACTTCAAGAGTGATATCTTAAAGCCCGTATAAAAAGATAAGTAACATAAAATAAGATGCTTAAAAATGCTGGAATAATCCGAAATATGGTTTTTTAGGTTAAGAGTGGCAGCCTGTAAAGCAGATTCACTTACCCCAAATTTCACAACCTCTGGTCAGAGCTAACTCACAGTTACAAAATAAAAAGTTCACACAATTTGACATATATAACTGTAGGTCTGTTCTAACTTGTGTTACCACAGGGACGTAACGGAGAAAATAAGTTATCCCTAGTCCCTCCCGTTGAACCAATGTAATTGCTTTAAAAAGCTTAAAAGTTCGCCGATTCCAACATCAGCCAAGTTAGCTAACTCCTCAAAGAAATAAGAGCCCAATGTTGTATGCCGCCTTCTAGAGAGAGCGGGGCGCAGACACAGAAGGTGTTATATTGCTTCCTCCTCCTCTTCGTCTCCACAGCTTCTGCAAAAGTCATTATGCAAGACCTTGAATCTCTCTGCGTGCCGTCCAATAAGACAATGACCCGTCATGACAGACACGATAAGTGAAACGTCCGTTCTCTACCACGTCAGCAATGCTTTGGTGCGTTCCACATCTATGCAGTTCCTGACTACTGACCACCTGTCATTTGTTCCCGTAAGTGCACTATGTCTCCAGAGGAGATTGCAGGTTGTTAGGGGCATGCCCACATGTTCCAGGTCCTCTGGAGCGTGTAAATCTTGCAAGTTCATCTTCCTTGCAGTTCCCTGGTATCCTCGTGTGACCCGGCACACATATCAGTTGAATATTGAACTGTTCAGCCATCTCATTAAGAGAACTGTGACAGTCGAGGGTTTTTGAATTGAGGAATATAGTTTCCAGGTACTTGGTAGCAGCCTGACTATCGGAGAAAATATTTTTACCGACTTTGGTCAGCACATTAATTTTCAGCCATTCCGCTACCTCTTTCATAGCTAAGATTTCTGCCTGGTAAACACTACAGAGATCAGGTAGTCTTTTTGCAAGCGATAACTAAAGTTCCTCAGAAAAGACACTAAAACCCACTTGGTTATCGAGTTTGGAACCGTCTGTATAGAAGTTAACGAATCTCCTCTGTCCTGGGATACGACAATTCCATTCTGATCTATGAGATACACGAGTGTGATACTTCTTATCAAAGAGTGGTTCAGTCATAGTGTAATCACCAGTGTCCGGAAGGTCAGACATTCTTTCTAGAATGACACTATGTCCGTAGTCATTTCCTGAACATAGTGACAGTTCCCTGAGTCTAATCTCAGTACATGCGGCATATTGCACTGCTATAATATCTAGCTGCATTAAATGTAGTATAACATTAAGTGCCGCAGTCAGCCATTCGCTGATCATTGTTTAGTATCATACAGAAGGTGGATTTCTGCAGAGCTGTGCACCAGACGACAATGCCGTACAGGGGCCAAATCACGGCATTCGATATCGAGTACTTTACGATCGAGATGTATTTTTTATTATCATTATAAGAGTATAACTTCTTTCGAATCCGAGTAGATTGTTTAAATTCATTCTTATATAGCTTATCTGGATAGTTTTAAATTAATTCCAATCTTCACTTTTTCTTATTAACAAAAATGAAAATGGCTTTTCGATCGAAAAGTTCTCGATATCGAATGCCGTGATTTGGACCCAGCATTATCGGTCTGACTACTGCCGTATACAACCAATAAAGTACAGCGTTTTTCTATTGCCCTTTTACAGGTATATAGCTCTACCACAGACTTAGTTGCTCTTTCCAGAATGTTGGTTTGCAGTGCAAGTTAATACCTAAGTATTTTGCGTTTTCAGAGAAGGGAATTTCAATACCCCCAAGGGGGCAGGTGTAACTCGTGGTACCAAGACCATTCCCGGCCCATCTTGCGGTTGTATGAAGGGCCTGTGGTAGGATGACAGCTACTGTCGCAACATCTGCTAGGCAACAACTCTGATACCCATCATCTCCAGAGAAAGCAAAATATTGTTCATGGAGAGATTCCATAGCAGAGGAAACAAAACGCCCCCTTAAGGCTTTCCCCTTCTGACAAATCTATGAGGGTCAGTTGATCCTAAACTAGCTGAAATGCGTCTCTTAATTAGAAGGTTATGAATAAACCTACGTAAACTACTGTCAACCCCCAGGGTTTCTAACGCCGTAATTATAGCGACCGGATTTGTTTTGCTAAAGGCCCCCTCTATATCTAAGAAAGCTTCCATAGTATATTGAACGGTTCTTAACATATAAACTAAATTTCGCTGAGATTAATACGAATTTGCTAAATTCGTTGCGACCACCGACTCAGAATTTCGCTAGTAATGCTTAATGATTTCCAAACGTTGCTCGTAATTGAACATTACCATGATGAAAATGTTGACTTCGACTAACGTTTTTACACAGAAAGTTCATTAGAAATGTTTGAGGGTGCTTTGACATAAAGATACGAAATTGTTATGTCCCTATTGGAAAACCCAAAACGTTCAAATCAAAATGCATTTCGTGCACTTCGTGATGTTTTTTTTGATCAGCATAATCGACCAAATGTGACCACAATTGAGAGAATTGTGCGCAAATTTCAACAAACCGGGTCTGCAGGAGATGTGAAAACTCCTGTGCATGCTCGCCCAGTTCGTTTGGTGTGGCTTATGGGCTGTCGACGTCATCGGGCCATACTTCTTCAAAATGAGGCTGGTCAGGCAGTTACTGTGAATGGTGTTCGCTATAGTGAGATGATAACGAAGTTTTTATGGTCGAATTGGAAGATATAGATGTGGACAATATGTGGTTTCAACAGGACGGTGTCACTTGCCACACAGCTATCGAAACAATGGCTCTTTTGCGCAACAAATTCAATGGTCGTGTTATCTCACGTCGTGGCGATGTCAATTGGCCGCCAAGATCATGTGGTTTGACACCGTTGGACTTCTTTCTTTGGGGTTATTTGAAAGAAAAGGTGTACGTCGATAAGCCAGCAACAATTCAAGAGCTAAAGGATGAGATAATTCGGCACATTATCGGCATAGGACCTCAATTATGCCTCAGCGTCATCGAAAATTGGGACCATCGGATGGAGGTGTGCCGCCGAGGTCGCGGCGGCCATTTGGCCGATATTTGGTTCCATACATAATTGCTCAATACCAATATTATCATAATAAAAAGAAACGACAATAATTTCCTACATAATTTGTGTTTTATTCAAAATCAACATCGGCCCTTAAAATTTAACCACCTGAGCCAAATCCAACGAAATTTGTTCGTGGCAGAAGCACGTCGAAGCAAATGGTCGTCATATGTCGACTGTTCCGCTTGAGCAACGTAGGATGGTCAATTCTGAGTGGTACACCACAGTTTGTTTGTCTGAAGTCTTCGGAGAAATTCGAAAACGAACAAGAGAAAACGAATCATTGTGCACAATGACAATGCTAGCTCTCACACATCGGCTCAAACCAGCGCCTTTTTGACCGGCCAAAACGTCGAATTGATGGGTCATCCGCCGTACAGCCCTGACTTGGCACCCAATGACTTCTTTTATTCCCGCACATCAAGAAAAAAATGCGTGGTCAAAGATTTTCGTCGCCAGAAGATGCTGTTGAAGCGTTCAAAAACCATGTTTTGGAGGTGTCTCAATCGGAGTGGAAAAAGTGCTTCGACAATTGGTTTGAGCGCATGCAAAGTGTATAAATCATGCTGGAGTATACTTTGAAAAACAATAAAACCATTTTTGATGATAAATATTCGCATTTTCATTATTAGGCCAAAAATATATATAGCAGCCCTCGTATGCCCATTCTTTATTATACCGATCCACTTGTAATCACTTTCTGAATCGATTTAGCTTTGTTCATCTGTCTGTAGATGTATTCATGTAATCAAAGGTCGCAAATTATTCTCAGACAACTACGAAATTTGGCAGTAACCTCTTATTTTGCTCAAGGACAATCGCTATTGAAATTTATCAAAATCGGTTCAGATTTACATATATGTAGCTCCCATATATAAGAGTATGTACCTACGTTTTGACATATCTATATTAGGCCGGGTCAAAAAATTATATCGCGGTTGTCCGCATCTGAAATTAATGCTTGTTTTGTTTAGTGAATATCCCCAAAATATTTCTGCTATATCTTGTGCCGCCAGTGAGCTAGAGCGATATCACATAACCTCCAAAATTCATGTTTTTCTTGCAAATATCAGACACCTTGGTTAAAGCGTGACAGTTTTCGTATGTGCAGCTGGAACTTGCTAATCTGTTTTAACCAGT
The DNA here is from genome assembly GCA_963930755.1 of Eudasyphora cyanicolor. Lineage (NCBI taxonomy): Eukaryota > Metazoa > Arthropoda > Insecta > Diptera > Muscidae > Eudasyphora > Eudasyphora cyanicolor. The sequence continues at coordinate 176,889,088 of OZ005736.1, read as the reverse complement.
ACCAATATTGTGATTTATAAAGGAACATTATTTAAGACCGGTGCTAGTCCAAAAATGTAACAGAAAGGAGAGCCTTTGAATATTCCTTTTTATACCCTCCACCATAAGATGGGGGGTATATTAATTTTGTCACTCCGTTTGTAACACCTCTAAATATTGATCTGAAACCCCATAAAGAATATATATTCGTAATCGCCTTAAAATTTTAAGACGATTTAGCCATGTCCGTCCGTCCGTCTGTTGTAATCACGCTACAATCTATAATACTTTAGTTAGGTGGCTGAAATTTGGTATAGATACTTCTTATAGCTGCAGGTAACTTGGGATTGAAAATGGGCGATATCGGTCCATATTTAGATATAGCTCCCATATATATCGCTCACTCACATCAAGAGTGACATAACTCAAAATTGACCAGTAAGGAAAGACAGAAAGTCGGGCGGGCCGACTATATAATACCCTACACCTACCTACCAATGCGAAAATGGGCATTGCGATAAGAATTTGGCAGTCTTCATACATGTAATAAGCAAACTCTCTCTGCCGATTTTCGTACTGATCGGATATAAAACACGGTTTCTACAGCGCTTACATGTCAAATCGGGTGTAACATATATATTGGGACTATGTTTAAATCTGAACCGATTTTCCCCGAATTTGGCAGTGTTATTACATGTAATAAGAAACCCCTCTCTGTTAAATTTCGTACTGATCGGATATAAAACACGATTTCTACAGCGCTTACATGTCAAATCGGGTGAACTATATCCAAATCTGAACCGATTTTAACCAATTTCAATAGGGATCGTCCTTGGGCCAAAAAAGATCACTATGCTAAATTTCATCACAATCGGACCATAAATACGACCTGCACTTTGATTACAAGAATACATGGACAGACGGACAGACAGACAGACGGACATGGCTAAATCGACTCAGAAAGTGATTCTGAGTCGATCGGTATAATAAACAATGGGTCTATCTCTTCTCCTTTTAGGTGTTACAAACAAATGCACAAAGTCATAATACCATGTACCACAGTGTGGTGTAGGGTGTACAAATTGCCAAGATGTGTAACTTTAAGTCGGTATAAAAAGATAAGTAACATGAAATAAAATGTTAAAAAACGCTTGAATAATCCGAAATATGGTTGTTTCATTATAGACCAATTTTCGGTGAGATTAATTTATGGACATTTGCAAAACTCGCATTTTTGTAAGGCAAACTTAAAAATTTTAAATTTTGAGTTATGTCACTCTTGAAGTGAGTGAGCGATATCATCTAACTTTTCCTACTGTTCTCATCTACTATATTTTTTGTGTTTTCGGTGTTATTTTCGTTAGGTTTGAGTTATTTTGTGAGGTCACATGCTATCCATGGTGGAGGGTATATATGATTCGGCATGGCCGAACTTAACGCTTTTACTTGTTCTCTGGGTTAGCTCTTGTTTTCGCGATATTCGGCCATAAAGTTTGCAAGAAAATCAGAGAGTTTATTTGGAAGTGAAAGACTTCGGAATACACGCTTCAGTCTAAAGTTTATAAATAATGTAATGGCCATACGATTTTTTTGCTCAAGGTGGATGCTTAACACTTTTTCTATATTTTTTGCTCGGTATACCATAAGGAATATCTCTTTTGTGTCTAAAGCAAAGTTTTTTTTAGACGTGTGGTTTTAAATCTGGCAATAATTTTTTCGGAGTTGGTCTTTTTGACAGCTGTCACTTGATTTATGCTCAGTTTGGATTGCCATTTCATAATGAATAGACTTACTCCGGAACAACGTTTGCAAATCGTGCAAATTTATTACCAAAATAATGGTTCGGTTCGCGCGACGCTTTGCGCAGGAAAACAAGAAAATTTTGCTCAGCGATGAAGCGCATTATCTTGCGTCGTGGGCTTGTGGCGCGGCTTCCAAGATCTTGCGATTTAACACCGCTGGACTAATTTCTGTGGGGTTATGTGAAGTCGCTTATCTACGCATATAAGCGCGACATGATTGACGCCTTGCAAGAGAATATTCGGCGCGTTATTGCCGACATACAGCCCCAAATGCTACAAAAAGTGGTCGAAAATTGGGCCTCTCGACTGGAATTTATTCGAGCCAGCCACTTGCCCAAAACCATTTTTAAAACATAATGGCAAACCCTCATCTTTATAATAAAGCTAAATTCTTGGTCATAACATTAAATTATGTGCTCTATTTCGTCTTGAAAACCACTCGTCTTAAAAAACACGCGTTAGATATTGAATAGGAGAGAATATGGCGGAACAAACCTACCCGGAAAAAGTGCATCCAGTGCCTTAAAAATCGCAAAGTTGTTGATAATATATGATATCATATTGAAGTGATTCGATGGTAGCTTAAAAATTCCCATAAACTTTTTTAATGATTTCGAGTATTTTTCGCCTAACTACACATTATTCAAATGACTTTTCTGTTTACAGAAGTTTAGAATTTCAGCTTATGATTTATATAACGCCACACAGTACAAAAATCGCTACATTGGCAGTATTTCAAAATTAAAAACTAAACGATAAATGCTAATGTTTAGCTTCTTAAAAGAGATCTCATGATTTCGAGGGATAAGCAACCATTTACTCCCCTTACGGCCCGCGGAGATATGCAATTTATGTTCGCATCTAAAATCGTATTTCTGTCTTTAGGCCAATGACACTTTTTTAGTGTCGAATTTTTTTTGCTCAGCAGTAATTTGCATTTTAATTTATTCAAATTACTTCAATCATTTATTAAGACGTCACACTCACACATACAGATCTCCATATAAATCAACATCAACAACAACATTTTTCGACAGTTTAATCGAAATTGAAAATCAACAAACACGAAACAAAACGCCGAAAAAAATTATCTATAAACTAAAAAAATTGTGTGTATTTAACACATTAGGAACACGCAATCTTTAAATTAGACACTTTTTGTAAAGATTTCAATTTAGAGAACGACAAGAAAAATGCTTAAACGATACAACTTGAACATTAACACATTTTACAAAATATACAAATTAAAGAAATGTACATGGGGAAAAATGGTATCAAACTAAATTTGTGAATGTAATATTTTTCAAAATAATGACGCGTGTGTGTGATCCTGACGTGTGTGTGATCAAAGACTATATTGTTTTGGTTAAATCGGCCTTTGTGCGGATTTGAATCTATCCGATTCTTTATTTTCATTGAGTGTATTGTCATCATTGGTAGTCTATGTTAAAAGAGAAGAATAGAGGTGAGAACTGGTTTTTGTTGTTCTTATAAGCATTTTCAATTCGGTGATTCCCCTTGGGGGCAAAATCGCTTTTTTTGATATGTTTGTATCGAAAGAAAATATATTTGGAACAACAATTTTTAAATATTACATATTTCTTAGCAAATACATTTTATTTGAAAATCAATAAAATATATTTGGAACACATATATTAATATATTACAACAAATTATATTTGCAAACTAAATTTCTCAAATAAAGTATGTGTTTAAATACAAATAAAATTATTATTTAGAAGAAAATGAGGAATACAGAGAGAGGGCAGTTCTGTGTATATAACATTTCAGTTAATTCAAGAAATGCATTACAAACTAAGGAAACTAATATTAATTTATGGAATTCATTGAACTTAAACTAACGGTTAAAACTGGGTTCAACACATACCTTGTAGGAGTTTTATAAAGAAAAAAAAACTTTACTGCAATATATTGTTAGCGTTCGACCAATAGGCTTTCACTTCACCGAAATCAATATCTTTATTGTTGCATTTACATAATAATTTTCATTATTTAAAGCATAACTTTCACGCTGATTTGATTGGGTGCAAATATTTTCTTGGAATTTATCCATTTCTTCAGTTGCTTTCGAATGTAATAAAGACTTGAATACAATTTAAGCATCTTTTTTATTTTTTTTCTAAAAGCTTGGCCCGAAGTTATTATAAAATTCAGTTTACTGCTTCCATAAGTATTTCAGCTGATTTAAGTTAAAGACATACATTATTGCTATTGAATTCTGTGGTGATAGAGTGGTGTCTATCGAAACTGCAGTCAATTCTACCAAGCAATTAAAACTCTCAACAAATTTTTGTATTTGTTTCTATTACTTTTTTGCAATAGACAGAAAGTGACTGAAACATATGGTCTCAAACCAAAATAAATTCTGACTGAATAACAAAAGCACAGACAAACAATAAATAACAACAACACATTATTAAAAATGTTTAACAGTATGTCAGCAACTAGTATCTTCCTGACAATCAGAATGTTTGCTGTAATATTGCCATATCTAGGACTCTTCTTCAGCTTCAATGATTGTTGCTGGTCAAATTCCAGCAACATATAAATGTCATCATCAGAGTAATGTGGAATGTTGCTTTTTAGGCTGTGTATTGAATCAATGAAATATGTATTAAAGCATTTGCTTTTATTTCCTCTTTTTATAATTATATTCATTCCTGCATATAATTATATTCATTTTGTACAGTGTAATGTTTTTTTATAGTACCTATAGTATATTAAAAAATGGGCGATGTTGCCACGACCCTGTTGATACTTGCCAAACAAAATGACGAAAATAAAAAATATGAAATTTTTTTTGAGGTTTCCTTACTAACAATAGGGGAGCTATATCAAAACATTAACCAATCCGTCTCAATTTCAATCACCAAGAGGCCTGCAACTATGTACTTACAGTAAGGGTCACGAAATATACATTATTAAAAAAGTGTGCCCCATTTTTATACCCTCACTTTAGTGTGACGAGGGTATATATCATTTGCTACGAAAAAAAGTGTAACACATCGAAGGAGTGACCTAAGACCCCAAGTATGTTCGGCGGACATCCATTTTGGGCCATTTTAAGTCGAATGAGTAATGTCCGTCCGTCTGTCTGCTGGCTCGTGCGCACGATAACTCTCGAAAGGGGTAACCGACTTCAAATTTGGTATGTGGTAATATTTTTTTCTATCTCCGGCTAAGTTCGAAGATGTGCCTCCCCCCAAAGGGTTAAAATGTTGTAAAATATTGAATCTTTAATAACTGCAATACTATTTATTAGAATCATCTGAAATTTCACGCATAGTATTAGTTTATTAGTCGCAATCTACTCGAGAAAAATGGGCGAAGTTCCTACGCCCCTTTTGGTACCTCCCACACAAATGGGCCATTTTGCGCCAAATGTTAACTGATTACAACTTTCATACCATTGTATACAAATACTTGAAATTTTGTACAGTGTAATGATTTTATAGTGCCTACAGTCCAGTGAAAAATGGGCGTTATTGTCACGCCCCTTTTGATACCTCCATTTTGCACAAAAAATTAAGCGCTTACGGCATGAGTACTTTTGAAGTGCCTGTAGCCCTATAAAAAATGTGCGATGTCACCACGCCCCTTTTTGTACCTCCCACACAAAATAGCCAAATCATACCATAAACGCTTATAATTCGGCACAGTGCAATGTATTTAAACCTAACCTAACCTCTTTGTTTACCCAGCAAACTTTGTGGCTAAATATCTCGAAAACGCGAGATATTTAGCCACACAGGAAAAAAGTGTTAATGCCATTTGATTTAGCGGGTCGAAATTATGAGGGATGAGTTGTTTTCCTCGAGGATACATTTTTAAAAAATAGGTGTATTTGTTAAACCCCTTCTGGTACCTCCCACAAAAATTGACAGAATAATTTGTGTAATATTCAATATTACATTACTCACAAAGTGAGGGTATAGCTTAGTCGGTTTACCCGACTGAAACTTTCTTACTTGTTTTCTTTTGTTCTTTTTAAACTTTTTTTTTGTTAAACTAAATACATTACAGCTGGTGAATACAAAAATATTAAAACTTAAAATAATTCTAAGTACATAATTGTTTAACAGATATTAATTCCAAGATTTGGGTGTGAACAATTATGACTCCAGGAGAAGAGTCGTCCGTTCCTGGTGTCAGTATTTTGTGTGTCCTCCACATGCTTTTTAACTGCATTAATTTTACGAGATTATTTAGCACTTCTGGATCAATATTTAGCTTCAATAGAACGCTCACAAAGTTCATCTACGGTCCTAGGTGGGTTGTTTTTAGCACAAATCTTCGGTTTTAAAATAGACCAATGGTGTTCGATCGGGTTTAAATCCGGCGATTGGGGAGGCCAATCTTCCAACCACTTCTTAGTTTTTTTCTGCACGCTGAAAAAAAATCGCTTCTGTAGTATATTGTCCCAAACATATTCGGCTTGAAACATATATATGTTTGGGGTAGACTCTAAGCATGTAATATTTGGTACACACAAAAATTGTGTATTTGGGAAGATGTTGTTCTAAACACATATTTGTTTACATTCCAATATGTTTTTATTTGGGACCATTATTTCCGAAACAAATATTTATTTGCATTTAAGTATTCATAAAATACATAAATTGTGTCAAATTTTTCAGTAATTCAAAGTTAAATTTTTAGAAATTTTTAATGTTCGTAAAAAATAATAATTGAAATCATATAATCTTGGATCAATATAAAGTACTTAGAGGATTGACAACTAATGATGGCGTGGAATACTCAGAAATTTGAAATGATTGATTTAAAACAGAAGGTAATGCTGCATATGGTATCATAACTGGGAGGTACAATTCGAAACCCAAGAAAAATTGAAACTGAAATATGAAAAACTCAGCAAAAGTTTTGGAAATATTTTTTAAATAAAATATATTTGGAAAAATTCCTAAATAATAATTATACCCTCACTTTAGTGTGACGAGGGTATATATCATTTGCTACGGAAAAAAGTGTAACACGTCGAAGGAGTGACCTAAGACCACAAGTATGTTCGGAGGAAATCCGTTTTGGGTCATTTTAAGTCGAATGAGCAATGTCCGTCCGTCTGTCTGTCTGTCTGTCTGTCTGTCTGTGTGTCTGCTGGCTGGTGCGCACGATAACTCTCGAAAGGAGTAACCGATTCACTTCAAATTTGGTACGTGGTAATATTTTTTTTTATCTCCGGCTAAGTTCGAAGATGGGCCATATTGGTCCACTCCTTCTAGTACCTCCCCAACAAAGTGTTAAAATGTTGTGAAATATTGAATCTTTAATAACTGCTATACTACTTATTCGAATCTTCTGAAATTCCACACATAGCATTAGTTTATTAGTCGCTATCAACTCGAGAAAAATGGGCCATGTTGCTACGCCCCTTTTGGTACCTCCCACACAAATGCACCATTTTGCACCAAAAGTTAACAGCTTATAACATTAATACCAGTGCATAAAAATACTTGAAATTTTGTGCAGTGTAATGCTTTCATAGTGCCTACAGTCCAGTGAAAAATGGGTGTCATATTCACGCCCCTTTTGGTACCTCTTACACAAAGGTACCATTTTGCACCAAAAGATAACAGCTTATAACATTAATACCAGTGTATAAAAATACTTGAAATTTTTACAGTGTAATGCTTTTATAGTGTCTTTTGCACTGTGAAAAATGGACGCTATTTCCACGCCCCGTTTTGTACCTCCCACACAAAGGTACCATTTTGCACAAAAAGTTAAGAGCTCACAGCATGAGTACCAATACACGAAAATGCAACAACATTTTGCACAGTGTAACGCTTTTGAAGTCCCTATAGCCCTGTAAAAAATTGCCGTTATCACCACGCCCCTTTTTGTACCTCCCACACAAAATGACCAAATCATACCAAAATTTAATATTTCATAACGTTAATATACCAGTGCAAAAAACGTTTATAATTCGGCGCAGTGTAATGTATTTAAAGAATCTACTATTCAGCGAAAAATAGGTGTATTTGTTAAAAACTTTCTGGTACCTCCCATACAAATTGACAGAATAATTCGTTTAATATTCCATATTACATTACTCACAAAGTGAGGGTATACCTTAGTCGGTTTACCCGACTGAAACTTTCTTACTTGTTTTATTTGTATTTAAACACATATTTTATTTGAGAAATTTAGTTTGCAAATATAATTTGTTGTAATATATTAATATATGCGTTCCAAATATATTTTATTGATTTTCAAATAAAATTTATTTGCTAAGAAATATATAATATTTAAAAATTTGTGTTCCAAATATATTTTCTTTCGATTCAAACATATCAAAAAAGGCGATTTTGCCCCGTGTGTATGCTTAGGATCATTATCCTGCATGAAGATGTCGTTTTGGCCCGGTTCCAAACCGAATATGTCTAGACGCGGAAGATATGAGTCTTCAAAATGATAATATAGACAGTAGCACACATTTTGCCTTTAATCCGAAACTGGTTTCAAATTTAGACCAATATCACTTTCACGTAGAATCTTTGGTTTAGTAACAGTCGTCAAAAATATGAGAAAAAAATATTTTTTTTTTAAATACTATTTCCTGGTACAAAAAAACCATAAAAAATAGAAAAAATAGAAAATTATTTTATCACATTATTAAAAAGCCAGCATGCTAACGAAGAAAACACTGTCTATTTGAAAAAATCTATGGATAGATGTAAAAGTTATGAGCTATTTTGTAAATGTTAAGGAAATTAAAAAAAATCTTGTTTCAAATTTTTCCGTTTTTAAATGGTGTTTTTGCTTATATTGAATTCGCCATATGTGAGAGAGTCATATAAGAGACATTGCACTTGCATTTTATTTTATGATGATTTATGTCAGACATTATAAAATTATAGAGAGGACGAGGTTCTATGGCCGTTCGTATCCCTCCATAAAACATTATATGCAATGTGAGAGCTATATTGGATGAGATCCGCTCAGGTAGAGGGTAATTCAACAATATTTGTTGTTTTTTATTTATGAGGTCTCCATTCAGTTACGCCTTTTAGGGGCATGTACGCAATACAATGTAGTACGTGGCAGTCTTGAAAATATTGGGTTTCTACTTTCGAAGAAACTTATGTACCCTAAACCCGGAATTTATGAATGAAATTTCTTATTAATGAATTAGTGTAATTCAGCGCCTTAAAGAGATAAGTCGATTTTCTGAAAAATACTATAAAATTATATTTCGAAGTATGAGAAAATGCAAAGAACTTTTCAATGTGTAAATGATACCGACAATTTCTGCTACATCTGCGGAAAATATGTAATTAAAAATAAAATCGACGTGCGTTTAGAAATATATGTGCAATATTTTGGTGTACGAGTTAAAAATATGAACGAACCGTGGACACCTAGTATTTTGTGTAAATCTTACTCAATGGAGTAGTGGAAGCATGCGGTAAGTACTTTACAATTAATGTATTACAATGTTTTGTGGAATAAAACGTTTTAATTTTAGACTTCACGTTCAATTTGGAATGCTAGTGATTTGGAAACAACCATTCATTCACGATACAGACTGTTATTTTTGTCTAAGTAAACAGATTGGAGAAGGAAGGAGCATTTGCTGGAATTACGCTGAAGTAAAATCTGTCACTTTGTCAGTTGCACATTCGTAAACAATACCAATTCCCAAGTGTCCAAGTATAGCTAACAGCCAAATTACGGAAACATCAAGTTCAACTGAGTACTTAACTCTGAGAGATTCAAGTTTGAGTCACAAGTCATCGCTTTTAAGATGTTAACATATATTATTATAGAGTCCGTGATATACCTTATAAATGGACAGAAATTGGCACCTGCAGGGTAGCTAGACAAATCTGGCCAAGGTATGACCTGAGAAGGTCAAAAAATCTACTCGAACTAGAGAGGAAACGATTGTCTACGTTAGTACAGGTTCTGACGGGACACTGCATGATCGGCGAACACGCCAAAAGATTGGGTATTGACTCCAATGACTTCTGCCGAAGCTGTGGAGATGAGGAAGAAGTGGAGAGCATTGAGCACTTGGAATGCAAGGCGGATATACAAAATATTGCTGTTTTTTTCCTCTGGGACAGCCGTGCTCCCGAAGATCATTACTGAAGAAAGAAATGGCCAACAAGAAAACACATTACATTGGGTGAAATCAACATAAAATACACACCTCTCGTCCAAAATAAATAAAAGTAACAAATAAAATCGCCATTTAAACAGAAATTAAAAAATAGGCATTATTTTCTTCGCTAGGATGCAAACTTTTAAAAAATAAAATAAAATATTTTGCTTCGATTTTTCTTTCGTCCCAGGATTTTTTTTTAATATCTACTTTTTCCATTTGTTTAATGACTGTTACTAGACCACTGTTTCTAAGTAAAAGAGATAATTCCAACATTGGAAGCACACATTAGTAGCTTCAAATTACCGTATAAGTCGACCTAATCGGGCATATACTCCAAAAATTATAGTGCACATACTAAGGTTACCTTCGACGATAATAGTATTTTTAATAAAAAATTTTAAAAAAAAAATTATCCATAAAAAAAATTTTGGTTTTGATTTTATATAACAGCATGCCACAATTTATTCAAAAATATAATTTTTAGGTCTGAGACACAAAAAAAAATTTATTTTGTTGCATAGTGTAATTTCCAAATTATACTGTTTTTAATTTTATTTACAAATTCAACAGATATGTTAAATTTTGTGGCTCCTTCTTTCAAATCTTTATGAATTTTTTTTAAAAAGAGTTCCCTTAGCTTTCGCCGTCACAAACAACTAAATAAAAAGAAATTCATAACAATTTTTTTGGTTTTTTGAAGCTACTTTACTACACTTACTATTTATTAAGAAGTAATCAAAACAAAATTAAAATTAATTAAAATTTGTACACAAAATTACGACGGTGGCAATGTTGTTCACTATAGGCAATTTATATGAGAAATTTTATAAAATTTATCCGAAATTTCTTTTGAAATGCTTTCAAAAATATTATGCAGGATGTCTTTAAGTGTGGGATTATCACAACTTGTCTTTGCTTTTCTTTCAGTGTACGAAACAAAAACAAACAAACAAACTTGATTTAGTTTTAACGACTTGTGTCCCAATCCAAACCGTTGTATACCGTACGTCTATTTATGGTTAAGCAATTTCCAAGTACACAAGACTATAATTACGAATTTAAGCAGAAATGCAGTGAAAACTCTATTCGGGGGTACGGGCAGGAGCCTGCCTAAATGGAAAACAATCCGGGCTGCGTGTTAAACGCACAACTGACAAAATTGGTCAAAAAATTGTAGTTTCTGTTTCAAATCAAGACAGACCGACGTACACATCGGATGGACAGACAGACAGACAACCACAAACGAACTTTACGCAGCGTATGTCTTCTGTTCATCGTTCAGGAAAGAAACATAACAAAATCAATCAAAATTAATTATGAAACACTTTGTTTGGTTTTCATTTCCCTCAATCACATCGGCGGATGGGGATCCCATCTGAGATGTGACATGAAACATAAGGCTTTTTGTCTGGCCCGGCCTGGTCTGGGCTGATCAGATCTGGTATGGTTGGTTGGTTAGTCTGGTCGGACTTGTGTTGCGGTCTCTGTGGTATGCGGTATTCGGTGTGTGGTAACCTGAGACCGCACGTTAATGAATTTGAGTGGAGACATCTTTCAGCGGACAGCCAGCCAGCCAACAAACATTTTGCCAGGCATAAAATGCCTCGACGACGAGGTACGCAACGTAAAGTTGTTGCCACATTGATTGACAACGGAGGTGGATGTGTGTTAATTAGTGGGAAAAGTATCGTATATTATGCCTACCATTAACCTTAAGGTCACCAGATTGAGTTGCTGTCGACGAGGCAGATGCCACAATGAAAGCCTGGAATGCATAACTCACTGTCGTTCATAGATTTAGAGCCATTTTACACTTGACATGATTTCCAAAGATTTTGGGGTGTAACTCGTCGTTATTGTTTGTGACTTTAATCGGAATTACTGCTTTACTAGAGGGAACAAGTGTGATTTGATAACACCGTAGCATAAATTTGGAAAATTGTCGTTGCACTTGATGCAAATTGTATGCGTTTATTAAAAGTACACTCGATTTGGGGTAGAACCCAGTTTTTCATTTCGCGATTTGACGCCGATTTTAAATGGTTAAGGGTCAAAAACCAATATATTACACCGTGCGACAAAATTTAACAAAAAAATGTTTACAAAAAACGTACACAATTCGAAATCTTCTGTTTTCTCTCTCTAAATCTAAAATGTCCTCTTTTTAACGTGCTATCAGCGTTTTTATACCCTATACCACCCTGTGGTACAGGGTATTATAAGTTTGTTGCACGGCAGATGTTTGTAACACCTGAAAATAACACAGCTAGACCCACCTTACCTCTACACCTTCCAACTTGCCTCTACAATGTCTATAAGACGCTGAGGCTTTAATTTTGTAAATTGAATGCTAGTTCTAATACTTTTTATTCATATTTAACTATGTAATTAGTATAAAGCATTAGTATAAAGCAAAAAAAACAAAAACAATAAAGCATTGAATATAATAAAGTTTATAAGAATTAAATAAAAAAAAAAAATATACCGATCGACTCAGAATCACTAGCTGAGTCGATTTAACCATGTTTGTCCGTCCGTCTGTCCATGTAAAGTTGTTCGTCGACTACGGGTCGCAATTTCACTCCGATCGTTCTGAAATTTTGCAGTTTAGAGTATTTCGCAGCTGTAAAGATGCCTATTGAATTTGGTTGATTGGTCGGTTTAGATTTAGATATAGCTCCCATATATATCTTTCGTCCGATTTGGCCCTTTAGTCCTATAGAAGCTGTATTTTACATCTAATCGTTTTGAAATTTAGAATGGTAGAGTTTCTTGATCGATGAACCAACATTGCCGAATTTGAAGAAAATCGGTTAAGATTTAGCTATAGCTCCCATATATATGTTTCGTCCGATTTTGCTCTTTAGTCCTGTAGAAGCTGTATTTTACATCCAATCGTTTTGAAATTTAGAATAAACAATTTATACATGAATTACAAAATTTATATTTCAGAGTTATTCAATATTACAAGAGTGGTGTAGGGTATTATATAGTCGGCCCCGCCCGACTTTAGCCTTTCCTTACTGGTTTAAGTAATGTCTACGTAATTCTGAAAGGTGACGAGAAACCAAACTGTATTCTCAGTTTTTTAATTTCTGGTCGAGTTCGCGTTTAAAAGGACATTCATTTTTTTATGGATATAATTATTTTTTTTGTAATTTTTCTGAAAGTCCCAGTAAGACGATATGGATGCCAACTGAAAGGGCATATTTTGGGCTATCTAAATACTATTTATGTTTTTAGAAACTGGAACTTAGAAGTTGCAAAAATGGCCTTGCAAACTTCAGTCCTTCATTATCCTTTAAGCTCCACAGTAGAACATTTTGAAAAAAATATATTTTGCGGATCTTACTGTTCAGTTGGCACACTTGTCTCGAACATACGTTCTTAGTCTACACGCTGAAAATAAATCGCTTCTGTAGTATATTGTCCCAAACATATTCTGCTTGAAATACACAAATGTTTAGGGTACACTCCAAATATATAATATTTGACACACATTGCCATTATATGTTTGGGAGGATATTGTTCTAAACAAAACTATGTCTATCCTAATTTTTTTATTTGGAACTAATATTTCCGAAACAAATATTAAATTTATTTAAGTATTTTGGCACTGTATCAAGTTTTCTGTTTTTCAGAAGTTCAAAGTGCATTTTGTTTGAAACTTTATATGTTTGTAAAATTTTATTAAAATTTAAATCGTATAATCCTTCTTAACTACAAATTGTATTGATGGATTGGCAAAAAGTCATGAATTACAATATTTATAAATTAAAATCTAGTGCTGTAAAACTAAAGCTAATGATGCTTATGACATTCTAAACTATAAAGTCTAGGAAAAACTAACTAAAATTCCAAAAAGTCAGCAAAGCTTTAAAAATTCTTTTTTAAATAAAATATATTTGGAAAACTTCTTAAACAATAACTTTGTTTGTGCGTAAACACACATTTTGTTTGTGAAAGTCAGTTCGCCAATATATTTTGCTCTAATATATTAATATATGCGTCCCAAACACAATTTCTTGATTTTCAAATAAAATTGATTTGTTCACAAATATATAATATTCAAAAATATTGTTTCCAAATATACTTTCTTTCAATTCAAACATATCAAAAATGGCGATTATTCCCCGTGTAGCTTGTTTGTGTTTAGTTTAGTTTGTTTGTGAGAGACAGAACAATTAAACGTGTTTTGCTTTTTGAGCGCTTCGAGATTTATCTCCTCAATCATCGCAAAACGTCGTCCTTTCATGGGTCTCTTCAATTTGTTTGCTCAAAAGTCAGCAATTTTGAAACCAACTACGCTGCAACACGCTTCATGCCCAAAATTTTCGAAAAAATTGTATGACATGATCCAACCGATATGCCGTCATCTACATAATAGTGATTCGACGATTCCCATAACATTTTTCTTCACACTCTCAACATTTGATGTGATGGATCATACAGGACGAGCGTCGTCATTCTCGACCTTCTTTGAAAAGCTTGTACCATTTGTAAACATTTTTCTGACTCCACCACAATCACCGTATGCCACTCTCAACACTTCGAGTGCTTTTGAGCACTTTATTCAATTGTTTACACAAAATTTGATGCAAATTCGTTGAACTATAGCTTCGATACCCCGTTTCTAGTATGAACTGTTTAGCTCCTGAAAATAGCCATCAACCGAAACCTCCACCTCTTCATTGCTGGGAAATACTTTTTCGACGAGTAATTTTTCATGTGCGGAAACACAAAATAAACGGAGGGAGCTAAATTTGGCGAAAAGGTGCGTGCTGAATTACTTAAATTCATTGATTTTGACCATCGCAGGAGAGGATGTGTGAACTGATGCATTGTCTTGATTGTGAGCAAACGCGGCACCCATCTTGTGCTCAGCTTTCTCATCATCAAATTTTCCGTCAAAATGCGATGCATAGCACTTTTTTAAATGCCTATGACTTCAGCTAGCATCCGAACCTTCAACCGACCACCATCCACTACCATTTGGTAGATTTTTTAACCATTTCTGGCGTGGACACCTCAATTGGTCAACCACTACGGTGTTCGTCTTAGCAGCTCGTACCGCTCCGTTTATACTCTGCCACCCAATATTTTATAGTTGTAAACGAAGGAGCAGCCTCCCCCAGATTAGAATGTAGCTCGGTTTTTACATTGGTTGGTTAAATCAGGTCGGCTAATGTGGAACCGCCCTTGTAAATGACCTCAACAACGTCAACATTTTATCCGGCGACATCATTTGAACTTACGACAAAGTGTCTTTCAAACAAATACATGTTAAGAGTCTGAATAAGGAGTAATACAAATTCGAGTTTTTAGCTCTATTACACTACGCAACAAAAAAAATTTTTTTTTGTGTCCTAGACCTAAAAATATTTTTTTTTGTATGGATACATTTTTTTAAAAATAAATGTTATTAAAAATACTATTATCGTCGAGGTACCCTTAGTATTTGCACTATAATTTTTGGAGTATATGCCCGATCAGGTCGACTTATACGTTAAATTGAAGCTATTAATGTGAGCTACCAATGTTGGAAATATCTGTTTCACCTAGAAACAGTGGTTTAGTAACAGTCATTAAACAAATTGGAAAAAGTAGATTTAAAAAAAATCCTGGGACAAAAAAACATGAAAAATAGAAAAGAATCGAAAAAAAATATTTTATTTTTTAAAAGTTTGCATACTAGCGAAGAAAATAATGCCTATTTGAAAAAAATCTATGGATAAATGTAGAAATTATAGCCCTTTTGGTAGAGGTGAGAGAATTTCAAAAAATCTTTTTTTTCTGTTTAAATAGCGATTTTATTTATTACTTTTATTTATATTATGTACATTTGAGTTTATTTACATGAACAAGTTTCATTAGAAGTAATTGTGAGTTCTTTGTTGACGTTTGTAGATTTCGGAATCGGTTTCTCTAATTAGGAACCAAATATAATCTCCCATCGTTCTTTCATCCCAGTGCCCTTGGTAACGTCGCTCGATGGACTTCAATTCTTGGTGAAACCTTTCTCCATGTTCGTCACTTACATCGCCAAGATTCTCGGGGAAATAGTTTAAATGAGAATGCAAGAAATGAATTTTGAGGGACATATTTACACCTGTTGGAATACATAAAGCGAAAAATAAGTTGGAAGAATACATACATACGAGTATGTGTTATATACATAAATATAAAAAAAAATATATTTCTAACCAATTTTTTCATAATTTTTTAATAAATCATTAATCATTGTTTCATATTGCGGGCTTTTATTGGATCCAATTAAATTTGAAACTACAAGCTTAAACGACCTCCATGCTGCAATTTCATCCGACGTCAAATACGAGTACAATTTTTTTTAAATTGTTTTAATGTGGGCCAAATAGTACTAAGAACATATGCATTTTATAGAATTTTTAAAAAAATACCATAAACATTTTTTTAAAATATTTTTTTCGTGTGTAGTGTTCCTTATTGCAGCAGAAAATGTTTTGCACAGCCCTTTGACAAAATTTTTTTTGTGTATTGTTATATATTTGGTAAGATGTTGTTCAGTCCAATCGGCAATACTTTTTTCGGAGTTGGTCTTTTTGACAGCTGTCACTTGATTTATGCTCAGTTGGGTTTGCCATTTCATAATTAATAGACTTACTCCGGAACCACGTTTGCAAATCGTGCAAATTTATTTTCCAAAACAATGGTTCGATTTGCGCGACGCATGGCGCGCTGTGTCCAATATTCGGTCGATATAATCGCCCAGCAGAGCCGGTAATTCGAGCAACCATGGATCGGTTTCGCACCACGTTTACTCTAGTGGATAATGCGCATCCTCAGAGACGCCGTACAGTGCGCACAGAAGGCGCTATTGCTGCTGTGAGCAGAGTATCGAAGAAGACCCAAATGAGTCCATCCGCCATCGCACGCAACAATTAGAGCTGTGCCCATCCACTTTATGGAAGATTTTGCGGAAGTATCTTGGTTTGTGGATTTACAAAGTCCAACTCGTGCAAGAATGGACCCAAAACGAGATGGCCACCAATCCCAATTTTCACAAGAAAATTTTGTTCAACAATGAAGCTCATTTTTGAACGAATGAGTACCTTAATAAACAAAATTGTCGCATTTGGAGCAACGATAATCCACAAGCCATTGTTCAGACGGCGTTACATTCACATAAAGTCATTGTTTGGTGTGCTCTATGGGCAGAGGGAATCATTGGTCCATATTTCTGCAAAAATGAAGCCGGTCCTAATGTTACATTCAATGGGGAACGCTATAGAGACACGATTAATGACTTGTTCGTGCCTAAATTGGTGGATGTTTATGTGGACGACCTTTGGTTCCAACAAGACGGCGCTACATGCCATGCAGCCAACGAAACAATCAATTTATTGAAGGAAACTTTGGTGAGCGCATTATCCCGAGTCGAAGGCCTGTGATGTGGCCTCCAAGATCGTGCGATTTAAAACCGCTGGACTATTTTTTGTGGGGTTATGTGGAGTCGCTTGTCTACGCAGATAAGCCCGACACGATTGACGCCTTGGAAGAGAATATTCGGCTCGTTATTGCTGATATACAGCCTCAAAGTTGAAAAATTTCAACTTTTTGCACTTAGAATAGATTAGAACAGATGTATCCAAATATCAATCAATTTGGTTAAATTCAGCAATTTATATTTTATTTTACCCATGACCAAGTGACCTTATTTGTCCATATTATGACGTAGTCCCATACAAACACCCAATACGATTTGGCTTTTTGGGCTCAAAAAAAAAAAATATGGCAAGCATTTTAATTTAATGAAATCATTAATTGGAATAATGACCTCCTAGGTCCAAGTAGACTACACTTTTCCTGTTATGTCATTGGATGCTATCGAATCTACCACTAATTATCCTAGTTATCGATTTGGGGCATGTTAAGTCATTTGAGCAATGTCCGTCCGTCTGTGAGACTGTCTGAGTGTATGTCTAAATGATTAACCGATTGACTTGAAATTTTGTCTTTCTCTATCTCTGGATAAGTTCGAAGATGGATCATATTGGTCCACCCATTCTAGTGCCTCTCCCACAAAGGGTTAACATTTAGATTAATATTGATTCTTTAATAACTTCACCAAAACCTTTTGCACTTAGCATAGTTTAGAAAAGATGTATCTAAATATCAATCAATTTGGTTAAATTCGGCAATTTATATTTTATTTTACCCATGACCAAGTGACCTCATTTGTCCATATTATGACGTAGTCCCATACAAACACCCAATACGATTTGGCTTTTTGGCCTCAAAAAAAAATATGGGAAGCATTTTAATTTAATGAAATCATTAATTGGAATAATGACCTCCTAGGTCCAACTAGACTACACTTTTCCTGCTATGTCATTGGATGCTATCGAATTTACCATTAATTATCCTAGTGTCTCTCCCACATAGGTTTGACATTTAGCTTAATATTGATTCTTTAATAACTTCTATACTAGTTACTGGAGTGTTCTGAAATTCCATACATAGTAATAGTTTTTTAGTCGCTAACCCCTCAAGAAAAATGGGCGAAGTTGGCACTCCAATTTTGGTACCTCCCATACAAATGGGTTATTTTGCACCAAAAGTTAACAGCTTATAGCTTTAATATCAGTTCATACAAATACTTAACATTGTGTACAGTGTAATGATTTTATAGTACCTAGAGTTCAGAGAAAAGTGGGCGTTATTGGCACGCTCCTTTTGGTACCTCCCATACAAATGGAGCATTTTCCACCAAAAGTTAACATTTTATAACTGTAATGCCAGTGCATACTTTAAAGTTATTAAATGCAATTTAAATTGGTAATACATAATTTAATTAAAACAAAAATAAAAAAAAATACGAATATTTTTGAAGGTGAGGCGATTCTAAGGTCGGTTTACCCAACTGAACTTTCTTACTGGCTTTGTTTGCTTCAATGATCATCCATAATAGTTGAGAATTTCACTATCATTTTTAATTTTAATTTGAAAAAAAATCAATGAGAACTACTGAATGCATCGAAGGAATTATAAAAAACTCCTTAATAGAAGACCAATTTGTTAAGTTTGCTTTGGTTTTTCCATATCACAAAAAATCGTAATGGCTTCTTAATAACTGTCTACAAAGTCAAGATGTGTGCAATAAATCAAGGACTTACAATAATATGCCACATTTCAGTATCATGAAATTTTGTTGGGCTCCATATCCCCCATCCACCGAAATAAAAAAAACTCCCAAAAGGGTGTCAAACATCTTGCAGGGAATGTGGTAAAAATATATCTCCAAAGCAATTACAATGTCGTGTTGTTATTACGGTTTCCCCATCGTTTATTAATCATTTTTCTTGTCCCATGCTAAACACCTTGTCTGTGAGACGCCCAGACACTCCAGAGACAGACAGCCAGACGGCCAAACACTTTTCGGATGGCGCGGTGACGAATGTCTGTCGTATTCGTTTCCTGATAAGGTCCATAAAATGTCTTTGATTTGGTTTTACAATGTTGACAATTCTGTAGATCTTCTCCCCCACTCCACTCTACTCCACCGCAATTTCAACTGTTTTCCGTCCGTCTGTTCCGTCGGTTCTGTCTGTCTGGATTTTTAGGTTTCAATTCGGGCAAAGGTGTTGGAAATAATTGCTTTGGCGTTTGGCGTTTTCGAACAATTCAACCAACATGACATGACAAATACTTTTGTCCGACACTTGTGAAAACCGCCAAAAAGGTGCAGTTGAATTACAATTTAAAAGTATTTGCTTTGGTTTTCTATTTTGTGGTTGTTGTCTCTGCTTTTGCTGCTTATGGAAATATTGTTGTTGTTGTTGTGTAGTATTTTGTTTAGATAAAAATCAATTAAAAGAAAATGTTAAAACAATTCAACAGTGGACAACAACAAAAATAAACCGAAAATCAAGAAATGTTTGTATAATTCAAACTTGAAATTCACATAATTGTTTATGAGTCTCTACACGAGTCTTGTGAATTGTTATAAACAATTCATAGAAGTTCCCTTGTTAAGTGGTTTTAACAAATTTTTGACAAAAGTTCAACATAAGTTCTGGATGGATAGACACTTGGAGAAAATATTGCACAAGACATATTTTAAGGTTTGCAATGTTTAGAAGTTTGTAAAAAAAGTAAGAAGTTTTAGTCGGTTGAACCGACTTTGTGAGCAATGTAAATATGATCTGGGGCATGTAGTTATATTATTATAACTCCCATTTTAAAAAGGACTGTGGGATTTTTAATAGCTATACACTGTGCAAAAATTTTGATTAATTACATGCATTGGTATTCAGCATATAATCTGTTAAATTGTTGTATAAAATTGTACGTTTGTGTGGGAGGTACCAAAAGGGGCCGCCAATGATGCCTATTTTTCACTGGACTGTATGTACTATAAAAACAGTACACTGTACAAAATTTTAAGTATTTTTAGGCACTATTACATATTATAGTTATAAGCTGTTAACTTTTCGTACCAAATGGTACCTTTGTGTGAGAGGTACCAAAAGAGGCATGGCAATAACGTCCATTTAGTGGACTGTAGGTACTAAAAGAACAGTACACTGTACAAAATTTTAAGTATTTCTTTGCACTGGTATTAAAGTTATAAGCTGTTAACTTTGGTGAAATAGACCATTTGTGTGGGAGGTACCATAGGGGGCGTGTCAATAACGCCCATCTTTCACTGGACTCTACGTACTTTACAAGCACTACACTGCACAAAATTGCAACCATTTGTATGAAGTTATATTAAAGCTATAAACAGTTTAATTTTGGTGAAAAATAGTCCATTTGTGTGGGAGATACCAAAAGGAGCGTAGCAACTTCGCCCATTTTTCTCGAGGTAATAGTGACTAATAAACTAATAGATGGAGGATTCGAATAAGTAGTATAGAAGTTATTAAATAATCAATATTTTACAAAATGTTAACCCATTGTGGGGGAGGCACTAGAAGGAGTGGAACAATATGGCCCATCTTCAAACTTAGCCGGAGATATAAAAAATATTACCACATACCAAATTTGAAGTTAATCGCTTACTCCTTCTAAGGGTTATCGTGCGCACCAGCCAGTAAACAGACAGACAGACGGACATTGCTCATTTGACATCAAATGACCCAAAACGGATATCCACCGAACATACTTAGGGTCTTAGGTCACTCCTGCGATGTGTTACCCCTTTTGGCCAGTAGCAAGTGATATATTCCCTTGATCACTAAAGTGAGGGAACAAAAAAAAATTAAATTTTCATTTATCGAATTTGCAAAAATTGCACTTATACCGAAAGTATTAAGAAACGACTGCCAGAAGGGTTCCAGAAAGGGGCTTGGCAAATACGCTGAAGCAGAGACACTTCAAAGACACTGGTCTGTACCGAATTGTAAGTGACTTCACTTACTGCAGTTTCCACCCCTAAAATGTAGGTAGATGTAGGCACTGCAAAAGCTTTATGTTGCCCAAAAATTGTCCCTTTGTGTTCGATGAACCAAAATGTGGAGCGGCAACTAAGCCCATTTTCTCAAGGTGATAGCGACAGATAAACTATCACAATGAACATTCGGTTTGTTAGTATAGATGTTATTAAAGAATCCATATTTTACTAAATGTTAACCCTTTGTATGGGAGTTACCAAAAGCAGTTGTAACTTCGAAGTTGGAATAAATATTACCACATACAAAATTTAAAGTGAATCGGTTAATCCTTCCCAGAGTTATGTTGCGCTTCAATCAAACAGACGGACGGACATTGCTAAAATGTCTCCAAATATCCTAAAATGGATTTCCTCCGAACATTCTTGGGGAATTTGGTCACACCTTGGATGTGTTACACTAATGTGAGGTAATATAAGGGGAGCTCTATCAAAACATTAACAGATACGGTTCATTTTCAACTAATGGGTGTTTTTTTTAGACGTGTGGTTCTCAATCTGGCAATACTTTTTTCAGAGTAGGTCTTTTTGACAGCTGTCACTTGATTTATGCTCAGTTTGGATTGCCATTTCATAATGAATAGACTTACTCCCGAACAACGTTTGCAAATCGTGCAAAATTATTACCAAAATAATGGTTCGGTTCTCGCGACGCATCGCGCGCTGCCTTCAATATTCAATGTTCGGCGATGAAGCTCACTTCAGTTTAGTTTGAAAAAATCAAAAGAAATCCTTTTAAAAACGACATTTAAAGATTAAAATATTCTACGAAAATTTTTAGCTGAAAATTTCAGTGGGAGTCTTCAAAGCCAGCAATGTAGTAAATATAGCTCTTTACGCTTAATTAGCTAAATTGTATTCAAATGTATACAAACAAATACTATAATGTAAATCTAAAGTCGTGATAAATTAAAATATTTTTAACGAAGTCTGCTTGCTAAAATGTTTATTAAGAAATGATGAGAAATATTTGGAGATAACAGCTTCATAATTTGTTAATAGCAGTTTATTATAATTATACCCTACACCACACTGTGGTACAGGGTATTATAAGTTTGTTTCACGGCAGATGTTTGTAACACCTGAAAATAACACAGCTAGACCCACCTTAAAGTATACCGATCGACTCAGAATCACTAGCTGAGTCGAATTGTTCGTCGACTACAGGTCGCAATTTCACTCCGATCGTTCTGAAATTTTGCAGTTTAGAGTATTTCGCGGCTGTAAAGATCGCTATTGAATTTGGTTGAAATCGGTTCAGAATTAGATATAGCTCCCATATATATGTTTCGTCCGATTTGGCCCTTTAGTCCTATAGAAGCTGTATTTTACATCCGATCGTTTTGAAATTTAGAATGGTAGAGTTTCTTGATCCATGAACCAACATTGCCGAATTTGAAGAAAATCGGTTCAAATTTAGATATAGCTCCCATATATATCTTTCGTCCGATTTGGTCCTTTAGTCCTATAGAAGCTGTATTTTACATCCGATCGTTTTGAAATTTAGAATGGTAGAGTTTCTTGATCCATGAACTAACATTGCCGAATTTGAAGAAAATCGGTTAAGATTTAGATATAGCTCCCATATATATCTTTCGTCCGATTTGGTCCTTTAGTCCTATAGAAGCTGTATTTTACATCCGATCGTTTTGAAATTTAGAATGGTAGAGTTTCTTGATCCATGAACCAACATTGCCGAATTTGAAGAAAATCGGTTAAGATTTAGCTATAGCTCCCATATATATCTTTCGTTTGATTTGGTCCTTTAGTCCTATAGAAGCTGTATTTTACATCCGATCGTTTTGAAATTTAGAATGGTAGAGTTTCTTGATCCATGAACCAACATTGCCGAATTTGAAGAAAATCGGTTAAGATTTAGCTATAGCTCCCATATATATGTTTCGTCCGATTTGGCCCTTTAGTCCTATAGAAGCTGTATTTTACATCCGATCGTTTTGAAATTTAGAATGGTAGAGTTTCTTGATCCATGAACCAACATTGCCGAATTTGAAGAAAATCGGTTCAAATTTAGATATAGCTCCCATATATATCTTTCGTCCGATTTGGTCCTTTAGTCCTATTGAAGCTGTATTTTACATCCGATCGTTTTGAAATTTAGAATGGTAGAGTTTCTTGATCCATGAACTAACATTGCCGAATTTGAAGAAAATCGGTTAAGATTTAGATATAGCTCCCATATATATCTTTCGTCCGATTTGGTCCTTTAGTCCTATAGAAGCTGTATTTTACATCCGATCGTTTTGAAATTTAGAATGGTAGAGTTTCTTGATCCATGAACCAACATTGCCGAATTTGAAGAAAATCGGTTAAGATTTAGCTATAGTTCCCATATATATGTTTCGTCCGATTTTGCTCTTTAGTCCCGTAGAAGCTGTATTTTACATCCAATCGTTTTGAAATTTAGAATGGTAGAGTTTCTTGATCCATGAACCAACATTGCCGAATTTGAAGAAAATCGGTTAAGATTTAGCTATAGCTCCCATATATACATATGTTTCGTCCGATTTTGCTCTTTAGTCCTGTAGAAGCTGTATTTTACATCCAATCATTTTGAAATTTAGAATGGTAGAGTTTCTTGATCCATGAACCAACACTACCGAATTTGAAGAAAATCGGTTAAGATTTAGCTATAGCTCCCATATATATGTTTCGTCCGATTTGGCCATTTAGTCCTATAAAAGCTGTATTTTACGTCCAATGGTTTTGAAATTTATAATGGTAGAGTTTCTTGATCCATGAACCAACATTGCCGAATTTGAAGAAAATCGGTTAAGATTTAGCTATAGCTCCCATATATATGTTTCGTCCGATTTGGCCCTTTAGTCCTATAAAAGCTGTATTTTACATCCAATCGTTTTGAAATTTAGAATGGTAGAGTTTCTTTATTCATGAACCAACATTGCCGAATTTGAAGAAAATCGGTAAAGATTTAGCTATAGCTCCCATATATATGTTTCATCCGATTTGGCTCTTTAGATCCGATCGTTTTTATACCCTACACCACACTGTGGGACAGGGTATTATTTAAGTATAAAATGTCCCAAAAGTAAATTTATGTAAACAATTTATACATGAATTGCAAAATGTATATATCAGAGTTATTCAATATTACGAGAGTGGTGTAGGGTATTATATAGTCGGCCCCGCCCGACTTTAGCCTTTCCTTACTGGTTTTTTATATTGTTTTTTGCTTCAAAAAAGTTTTCGACTAAAATGGAATTAGTAAACATTAAGAAAGACAGTAGCAGTATGGTATCTATTGATTAATATATAAACAATTACCCATATTGTAAAAATAAGGGGAAAAAAATAATATTTTTATTTTGGCCATTTTGTTTGTGAGGTACCAAAAGGGGTATGGTACACATAGTCCAATTTTTCAATAGACTATGGGTACTATAAATGCACTACACTGTACGAAATTGAAGGGAGCTAGAGAAGTTAAGAAGGGAGCTAGAGAGTTAAGATCTTCCACAAAAATGATCCTCATAAAATTCCACTATATAACTCTGACAATGAGAAATCTCTCAGACATTAACTTACCTAATTTTTTTCATTTAGTGAATATAATGCTCCCTTCGACCAACAAATTAGAACTTTGACCCACTGTAAAAAAAACTCTGACCAGCTGGACCATAAGTTTATTCTACAAAAATTATCTACTCAACGGTAGAGATGGGCACTATAGTTATTTTAAGTGGTCGCTCTTTTTAGTTCAGTTCAATTGAGTGAACTAGTTCGTTCATTTCATTCACCAGTTCACTTTAGCTCATCAGCTCTTTAGTTCACCAGCTCACTTTACTTAAACAGCTCTTTAGTTCGGCAGTTCATTTCGTTTAGATCACCAGTTCAAGTCAGCCGCTATTAAAGGAACCTGACTGGAACATGAATGCAAGGAATTGAATATATAAACGCGTTTGTACTTATATACTCGTATACATTCGTGGTGACATAAAGACGGAAACAGGGATGGTCCACGACATGATTTTGTAGGTTTACGACTGTCAGAAAGGTGTAAACGTCACATACGTCATAAACCCGTCTGAAATGTATGAAATGTCGTAAACTGTAATATCAATTCTAAGGACGCTGCAGACTTCAGCCCTTCACGTAAAAATCTGGTAGACACCATATAAAAACTAATCGAAATCCGAGATACAACTTCATTTAATTTTTTTTTTGAGAAAATATATGTTTTTGATCGAATACCAATATTTACGCAATGGTATGATATAGTGTACAACCCTTAATTAATAAGTTCAAATCGGAAAATCAACTACTTTCGGCGATAAATCTGCTTTACAATGGCACGCACATCTTTTCAGATCATAAAAATTCACTTTTCTTCGCATCTTTTGTAGACCATTTAATTTATATTCTTGACGAACAATAAATCGTTCAGTTTCAGTTTTTTTTGCAAAATATGTATTATGTTCTGATTCACACGAGACAATTTTTTCAAAGCAAGTATCAAAGTTTGTAGTTTGTCTGCCGCTCTCCAACAAACTTTGACACCCCACCCATTCCTGTGCTTGCTTCAGAAAATAGAAGGTCTGACTTATTCTGGAATATGGCAAAAAGTCGACATAACGCATTGGCATCATTTGCTCTAAAATTACTGATGATCCCAGCGTCAACTGCATAATTAGAAGGCATTTTCTCCAATTGGTCTCATGTACATTCTGATTTTCGAAATCTATTAGAATCGGAACGATCTAAAAAGTTGCTGGAAGTTTACTTTTCACTTAAAATACGCGAAAAAAGACAACTTTGAAGGCATTGAAGTGATTCGAGTGAAGAATAAACCTAATTTATAAACAAATAATAATTCATTTGAACCAATAAATAAACTTGAAAGTTCAAAATAAATATTTTTTCTTTTCTATTGATTTGCTAATTATTTACTGTTAGTGACAAAGTCAAGTTTCCGACATTAGGTTTACGACGTTGTATACGTATGTCGAATACGTCTCAAATGTATGTCATATACGTCACAGTTTACGACGGACCATCCCTGGACGGAAACAACACATAACAGCTGAGAAGAGAGGACGAAATGACAGGGTTGAACTACTGAGACGAAATGAACGAGTTGTGTGACCTAGTTAAAGTAAATTAAACTAGTTCATTCTCGAACTACAAAATTCTACTCAACGGGCCCTTTTAAAATTATAGGGTCGCTATTCTGTTCCAAAAATGCTGTTGAACAGTGTAATTAAAAAATTTTAAAAATAGGTTTTTATTTGTTAATTTTAGAACAAATTTAATTAGAGAGAAAAACTGCTATACGAGGTTAAAAAAGCAACTTTTCATTAGTATGGAAAAATACTTACTTTTTATTCATAAATATACATTTTATACACAAATACAATAATTTCATAACAGCGCTCTTTCCAATTCCGGTATGTGATTTTTGTTATGGCAATATGTCCTTTCTAGCAATGCGGTCTTTATCTCCCCAATCGTGGCAAAACTCCCTCTTTTCATTTTCAGTTTTTGGAACAGAAAAAAGTCGAATTAGGTAGTTATGAAACCATCGAGCTCATGCAACAGTTCTTTTGGTCAAAATTTAATGTTTCTGAAAAAACGTTGTCATATCAAAAACTTCTGAATTGCATGAAATTAGCCAACCGCAGCTGCTCTTCATTGTTTCAGCGTTTCCATCGGTCATTGATGTTCTGAGCCGTCTATGTCGCAAACTTTCTGTTGTCAAATTATTACGTATAAAATCCAAAAATTTTATAATAATATCCATTAGATATTATTATAAAATTATTGATTGATATTTTCTAAATTTGTGGTTATCTCAGGGTGCACGGAGCCTTCAGGATCTTGGAAGTGGGCCGTTATGCAGAACTTGGTGAGAAGCTCTGCCCTAGAGTACATATATCATTTGCTACGCGTCAAAGGTGTAACACATCAAAGGAATGTCCTAAGACCAGACCTCAAATATATTTCAAGCAAACCCGTTTTGGGGTCATTTTAAGGGGTTAATTTTTGCAGAAAAAGGCTAATTTTTATGATTTTTTGTAACGACTCTTATGAGGCGCGGTTGCTTCGACTGCTGTATCTTCGTATCTTTGTTTTTGCTCCGATTCACCTCAAATTTTCACACAATATTTTTAAAAGGTTCTCCATTTAGCAAATAATATAAAATGGCTCAAAACGGAGTTTCGTTAAATATACTTGAGTTCTTAGGACATTCTTTCGATGTGTTATACTTTTGGCCCTCGTTCACAATAGAGAGTGTATATATAATATTAAATGTGAGGGTGACAAGACCAATATATGCCAGAAGGTATATTTTGGCACGACAAAATCAAAATTAAGGACTAGGATATCCGGACACAGGTCTGATCAGAAAGCTACTGAGAAAGTTATAGAACAAAAGACGGCGCTTGCAGCACATTGCACTCTGACGGGACATAAGCACAATTAGCATCGTGCATTGCGGTTGGACCACACTTTTTTTAAAAAAGAAATTCTTTCCTTTTTTAAAATGTAATATTAATAAACAATTTTTTTTTTAGTTGTTTTTAATTAATAAACAAGCTCGAGCTTGTTTATTAATTAAAAACAACTAAAATACAGAATAAAGGTCGATTATTCAGAAAATACATTTCAAATTAAATCATTTTTATATATATTTTAATTAAATTCCTTATTTTCTCACTTATATATTAATAAAATGTTTTGTTTTTTTATTTACAGGTTAGTGTAAAAAAGCTATATGTATGTTTCATCTGAAATTATGTGCAACATTCAAGGTAACTAATTAATTTAAACCATCAACTTAAAACCATTTGACTACTTTCTGGAAATTCATAATTCCACAATATTGGTTTTGTGGGTGGCTTTAATGAATTATAACCAGAAAGTAATAATAAACAGATATTCGGAACATCAGTTAGGGCCGACCATAGAAGGATCTGTGACAATTATGTGTGAAACAAAATATCGGCCATATGCTCGCTATGCTAATTGTGTGACTCACAATTAGCATCTTGCATTGCGGTTGGACCACACTTTTTTTAAAAAAGAAATTCTTTGCGTATATAAAATGAGATCTTAATAAATCATTTTTATATATTTTAATTAAATTCCTTATTTTCTCACTTATATATTAATAAAATGTTTTGTTTTTTTATTTACAGGTTAGTGTAAAAAAGCTATATGTATGTTTCATCTGAAATTATGTGCAACATTCAAGGTAACTAATTAATTTAAACCATCAACTTAAAACCATTTGACTACTTTCTGGAAATTCATAATTCCACAATATTGGTTTTGTGGGTGGCTTTTATGAATTATAACCAGAAAGTAATAATAAACAGATATTCGGAACATCAGTGAGGGCCGACCACTCATTCTCATATCACCATTATATGAAGTTCAAACTCGGTTAAAAATCAACTAAAGCTGTCGTCCACAGAAATGTGAGGAACTCAAACAAGCATTTTAAAAAAGTCCTCAACTCTAGACTTCTGTACGAACCAAATGAAAGCGTCGATGTTCTGTTCTGCAACGTATAAGGAAATCCAGCGTCGCATTATATTCCTGCCGGAATGCGATAGAGTCGCCTTGGGGCCTCTCGCCTAGAATCGTCCATTGGATATATAAGGCAGTAGCAATATACTGCAACGTCTGAGTCTCTACAAGTCCTACTCTATCTACTGCCCATTGATATTGTGGCGAGAGAAGTTCCCACAAGAGCGGCATTACGATTGAACTGTCTATAAATGTGAAGGTATAAGAAGTACCGCCACATGAGGATATTACAATGTAATGCTATGTATGGTAAACGACCGAGTGAACTTTATACCAACGATGTACACCTTTGAGAGGAACTTCACCACTATGATACCGGCCTGGCAGGAGTGGGTTGGCAGAATACCTGGAAACAGAGACCATCCCACTTCTACACACATGGTTCGAATCTTGATGATAAGGTGGGCTTCGGAATATACCGTAAGGAGGTCAGTCTTGAGCAGTGAGGGAAATTGCTGAAATGCCAAACTGGTGTTGTCATTTACTCGGACAGTCAGGCTGCTATCCATTCTCTGGAGGCCACATGCCTAAATTCTCAAGCAGCCTTCGACTGCTGCAGATCTCTTAACGAGATGGCTGAGCAGTTTAACAGCCTGTTTCTGTAACTTAAAAATTTGCATTCGTTCGCCAGCCAGACGACAAACAGCTGATTTGGGTTTCACTAACTACCATCACAACGACGAGTCGCACGATAATGAACTCATTTCAGTGTAAGTTTTGGTTTCTCTATCTCTCTTTGATGTCATCTGGGCGAACACAAATGTCAGATCGAGTCACTTTATTTTATTTGTCGACTGATAGGAACAATGACAAAAAACTTTATTAAAATCAAAAATACCTAGATATTAATACAATTATGGTAACAACATTCAATAATAATATATTTGTATACATATGTATGTATACATATTTATCCATAAAGGAGTCAAAATTGGCAGCTCGCTAAGATGGAAAAATATCATCAGTGCACAATGAGAGAGACGTGCGAGAGAGAGAAAGAAATGAGAGTCTTGGTTCAGTTCAGATAACCCACCCAGGGTTGATTTTTGGGCACGGCTAGTGTAAAGAGTACAGAGGTGTATTTGCTAAGGTCGACCATACAAAAATATGTGTTTTTAAAACCGGAAGTTGTGAAATTATTGATCTAACAATTACATTATTTTCCAATTGGTAAATTGCTAATGTCATTGACGTAAGGATAGGCGAACGAACGAACGAACCTTAGAGAAACCAAATTCCTGACGAAAGTGAGTGACTGGTTTCCGTTCGCAGAGACTTTCGTTAGAAATACAGAAACAGGCCGTAACATACAGCATACTCGTATATGGCTAGACATACGGATATTCCGGGAACTGCAAAGCTAATAAACGACATTACAAATTTTCGAAGAATTTGCATATACATATTGCTGCGCCCCTGTCCACATACAAGCTTTGGCTTAGGCAAGCGGAAATCCGGTAGTCCAATGAATGAAAGACAGAAATCGCACTTGTAGGTTAGCGGGACAAATCTGGCCAAGATAAGAACTGAGAAGCACAAAATGTCTCTTCGCACTAGAGATAAGAATTGTCTACGTTAGTTTCAGTTCTGACGGGACACTGCCTGATCGATGAACACTCCAGAAGGTGTTTACTCCAATTTCTTCTCTAGGAGCTGTGGTTTTAGGAAAAAAGGCAAGCATTGGGCACCTGCTTTACTACTGTCTCTCATTAAGTATACGATGCACATTGGGGTGGAATTCCGAAATATTGAGATTAACCGTTGGAGGACTTCGGGTCAAGATTCTACTACTATCAAAGGGTAGTATAACCCTATACTCGGTTTGGCGAAATTGGTGACCAATTTTTTTTTATGGGCCTCCAACGTTTCTGCCCCTCGAAAAAGTGTCATCACACAGAGGAAAAAAACGGCCTCTGTAACATATTGTCCCAAACATATTTTGCAGGCAACATATGTATGTTTGGAGCAGCTCCCAAACATATTATGTTTGGGGTAGCGGTAATATTACCAAACATTTATATGATTGTATGCAAACATTTATATGATTGTATGTAATCATATATATGATTGTATGTAATCATGTATATGATTTATGTAATCATATATACGATTGTATGTAATCATATATATGAATGTATCTCTTCTACTCTTCTCGCTCCTTCATGAAACTATAACGGTTCACAGCAACAAGTAACCTAATGTAAATCGTCACTCACTACGTCAAATACAGAAATACAATAACAACAAACAGGAATACACACTTTGCTTCTAAAAAGTAGATCATGAGCTGCAGAATAGTTTTTGAGTTTTCTGAAAATTACTAAATTTTGAGTTGTGTCTCTTTAAAAGAATTTGTGCAATGTGCAGAGCAAGGCAAAACATCAATAGTACAGTGCACTCTTCACTACTGTACATGGGGTCATTTCAGATGAAAACAATTTGTTAGTGCGGGAGTGTGTTTGTTCAAAGAACATGAAAAGCACACATACATACGTACATACATATGTATGTTGGCAAAATAATTTATGTGGGGCAATAAAACGGCGTCAGTATTATAGAACGTTTTGTAAATAAAATGTTTTGAAGTAACATACATTCCTTTTTAAAAAAATTAATTTTGCACCAAAATAATTGTGTTTTTTAATGAATAACCTCAATACATCTTTGATATCATATTCTTTCTTTTATTTTGAATTTGTTGTACGTGCTAAAACTACAACTAATTTCTTGGAATTCGACATTCACCACACATATTCAATAAAAAACCCGACCTTAAACTCGACCGGGCGAGTAAGCATCATCAAATAATAATAATACCCTTTGGTGTCGGTGCCATTCCTCCTCATACACACGCTTACCATATACATATTACCCTTCTTTGCACAAAATTATGAGTCATATAATTGGGCTCTCAGAGAGTAATACTCTCTAAAAAATATGTTCTAATATATTATTTTGCCAAAAATATGTTAGGACACAATCATATCGTTTTTTAATATGCTAGAATTTTGCCCCGAACATATTATGATTGTGTGCAAACATAATATGTTTACCCACAAACATATATATGATTGTGCCCGTCCCAAACATATATATGATTGCATCCAAACATATTTTTTTCTCCGTGCAGCTTTTGTTCAAAAACTATTTCGGACTTGGCGATACCGCTTAACTATGTTTGGCAATAATGTACCTAAGAATATGCTGAACTAAGTTTCTTAACATTTGTACTATTTCTTTTAAAGCAGTGAAGGAAAAAAATATTTCTTTTCACTTTTTTTAGCATAACTTTCAGAGACTTGTAATTTTCCACTAACAATGTTTGGAAAAATTGTAGCCAACGAAAATCTGAACTTAAGTTTTGAGCTTTGGTGTGTTCTGACACATATGGTAAATTTTTATGGCCAACATTTTTGTAGAACATTTCATCCCCGCCCTCCACATTCTAAGGGATGTTTTTTACGATTTGTTAAAATAGGGCCGAAAATTACAGGACCTTAAAGGTTAATATGTTCCACAAAAATATTGACTGGTTTTCAGAGACTTTGGAGGCCCATAAAAAAAATTGGTCACCAATTTTGCCAAGTCGAGTATAGGGTTGTACTACCCATTGGTAGTAGAATCGAACCGTTACTGCCAAGTCCGTGTATTTTTTTCACTGTGTCATAGATTTAGATTCAAATTTAAAATTTTAAATGCCCCACCCTTTATATACACTCGTTCACAATAGTGGGAGTGTAAAAATCGGATTATTTTGAAATTCTCTTATTTCTAGCAAATTTTCCTGAAATAGGAATTGTTTTCTTCCTTCGGATGCTAGCTTCCAAAAAATGGAACAAACTAATTTTTTGCCATTTTTTTTTATTTTTATGGTTTTTTTTTTAAAAAAAAAATTAATTTTTTTTAATTGTTTTAACGACAGTTTCTAAATTTTAAAATTTTACTTTAATTTAAATTATATCGCGGTTTTATCGAGATTATACTTGAAAACTATTGTCCAAATACTGAAGGCACCTTCCAAGAAAATGGAAATTTTAAAGAACATTTTTTTAAAACAAAAATTACCATAACCATTTTTTTAATTTTGCTCGTGTTTAGGACACCATATTACACGAGAATGCACAGCCCTTAGAAAAAAAAATGGTTCATGGTGTAACCATTAAATTTCCGGGAAAATTTATTTTGTTTTGCTTCTAACAAAAATTTGTTTGAGAAAAATTATGTTTAGGTTCAATAAAGGAAATTTTGCTTAGTGGAAATATGGAAAGGAGTTACCTAAAATTTCTTTCCTGCGGAAAAAAGAATCTTGGAAGAAATATCACCTCATTACCCCCTGAAAAGGTTTAATTCATACTCAGCCATGCTTACCTTTTCAACAATTTATTTAATTACCTGAAAAAATCCTAAAAAATAGCAGCATTTGTAAGTATTTCATAATTATTGTACATTTAGTTTATTAAAAATTAAATAAAAATTATCTTAAATCGTGTCTAAGAAAATGAAATATAATAAAGTTTTTTCTAATGGAATTTCCACTTTTAAACACTTGGGTGATTACAACACTATTAGGGAGTTGGATTATTTATATAAATGTGATGGCAATTTAAGCGTTTCTAATGAAATCTTGTCTCCCACATCAGCTGAGCGCGCTTAGTGATCTGATCATTAAAAATTATCATTAATGTACGTGTGTTTTTCTTCAAGTGTAGTGGGGTTTGTGGCCGAAAGAGGCCAAAGCACGAACTACAACAAAGCAAAACAAATCACAATAAGAAAACAATCAAGAAATAATTTGAAGAGAAGCACAAAAATCCAAACAGAAATTAAAACTTTAAATTTAACAAGAAATTTCTTATCAAAACTCCACAATCTTGGAACTTTAAGCCAGAAAAACACGCTCATAACCGACCCAGCCAGCCAGCCAACCAACCAACCATCACAACATACAGACACACAGAGAAAACACACAGTCAAGTTGTCGAATCAAATGGCCAAAATTAAATGGGACAAAACGTCACTACGTCGGAGCGTCAGTCGGCCACAAAACTACCATCAGCGTCAGAGTCACAGTCAGAGTGCGACTCGAGAGTCAGAGAAGAAACAGCTTTGTCAGCCAAAGGCAGTTTGTAAAGATTTGTTGTAATAACATTTTCAAGATTTTGGCAGAGCTCCCCAAAATCTTTGAAAGATTCATGGATGCCAGGGCTATTGAGAGTATATTGGTATGTGTATGCGAGTGTGTGAGTGTGCATCCAAAAGGCCACATCTTCTGATGGATCCACAACAATTTTTGCTGGATTCCAGGCAATGCATAAATTTTGTCCACCGTTTGTTCATCTGGGAATGTTTGTTAGTCGCGCAATGATGCACAGTGATTTCTGAGCAACATGATCACACTTACATGTAGGTACCAAATATATCTACAGAAACCAAATTTTATAATCTCAGATTCGTTCATTAGAGAAAACCTGGATAAAAAGCTCTTGTCGGGAAAACAGCATGATTAGCCAAGTGGTTGAATGTCAACATGTGTAGTAACCAACATTGGCCCGGCAACAGCCAGGCGTCCATTAAATCTCTGGATTCCCTAAATTCACAAACAGCCGCAGATCTTCCAACGGAATTACTGAGCAGTTCAACTTATACCTTATATAGGTTCCCAGGAAAGTGCAATGGCGAGAATTTCCTAGAAATTTGCATATATTGTTGCGTCACTGTCCTCATGAAAGCTTTGGCTTAGGCAATAGACAGTCAGACAATCTAATGAGAGATTGACAGAAACCTGTAGGGTAGTTAGGTAAATCTGGACAAAATACGGCCTAAGATCGTCAAACTATCTCCCGCACTAGAGAGATTATCTATGTTAGCATCAGTTCTGAGCGAACACACAAAAACACACAGCATCCTTCCTTTTGATGTTCGTCGAAACTTAAGTTTGAGCGTTTAAATTTGTGCGTTTTCTGATTTATTGAAATAATGACGGATTTCTAAAATGAGGATTTCAATAAATACATTTTTTATGCATTTCATTCATATTGTGTACATATTTTCGTTATCACAGTCAAATATGTGTGTACATATATGAAAACCTGTTGATTAGAAGAAAAAATAGGAAAATATCGCTACACCCATTCCAGAGTAAGCTAATTCGAAATGGGTTTTCACGAGAGGCGAACAAAGATTTTTTGAACTTCGAAATTTGTATGGAATTCCTTTACAATGTAAATCGAATGACCAATACTGTTTTGTGCTATGATTTTTTAAGATTTTCGGCGTGGATTATCGAGAAAAGAATGTCTCAGTCAACTTGTTTTGACTTTTGATGATGAAACACCATCAAAAACAACTGTTAATCGTTGCTACCAAGAGTTCAGTCGAGCTGATTATTGGCGCAGACACGAACGCTCATCATACTATCTGGGTTAGTATGGATATAAACAATTCGCTTCATGACTTTATTCTAACTACCAGCCTAACTATTTGTAACATAAACCGACCTTTACAATTGAAGACAGACAAGAAGTACTCTACTCAACATTTGCTAATGACCGACTGTCAGACAAAATTATTGGGTGGAATGTACTGGATGACCATACATTCTCAGATCACCATGTTATGGAATTCAAACTCGCTAAAAAACGCCTAAACCTGTCGTCCACAGAAATGTGAGGAAGACATACACTTGTATGATTAGAATTTCAAAAAACTCCTCAACTCTAAACATCTGTATGAACCGAATGACAAAGGCGGTCTGGATAATCTGGTCGAGCATATCACCATATATTTTAAATAGTCCCTTGACGAAGCCTATCCAAAAACAAGGTGCAAGAGTAAAACTAAACCTCAATGGTGGACTTCTGAGATAACGGCTAGGAAAACGAGCGCCAACAAGCTATTCCACAGAGCGAAATCTACTGGGTTCGCTAATGATTGGGATACCTATAAAGAGCTACTCAAGATCTCATCATCATCAATAGCGTTACAGTTCTTTGTGAGCCTTAGCTTCCTCCACAACTTTTCTCCAGGCAATACGATTTTCTGTTGGGCTTTTGTAGTTAGTTATACGCATTCGTTTATGGTCCGATTCCACATAGTCAATCCAACGTTTACGGGATCTTCCTGCCTTCTTTTTGTCGGTTAAGATCTTTTTACTCAAGATGTATAAGAAGGAAATTAGGAAGGCGCAAAGACGCTCTTGGTATATCTTCTGTGGCGAAGTGGAAAAGGTCTCCGACGCCGCAAGGCTGAGGAGATACGGCAAGGAAAAAGACCTGCAACAAGCTATTCAGCAAGGCGAAATCTACTGGAGTCGCTAATGATTGGGATGCATATAAAGGGAAACTCAAGATCTATAAGAAGGAGCTTAGGAAGGCGCAAATACGCTCTTGGTATTCCTTCTGTGGCGATGTGGAAAAGGTCTCCGACATCGCAAGGCTGAGGAAGATACTATCCACTTCACCTTGTACAGTAGAGTATTTGGAGGATGAGACAAACAACTGGACAAAAAACAGCGAGAAATCGCTAAATGTACTGCTCGACACACATTTCCCGGGGAACTCATCAACAGAGCCTGAGAATCAACAGGACTAACAAGAGTGCGAGGGGACTGCGTGCGTCGCTAGCTTGTTGACTGAGAGATCCAGAATAAGCTGCGCTATTAATAGCTTTGAGCCCTTTAAGTCACCTGGTCCAGATGGTATCACTCCAGCAGAAATGCAGAAAATGTTAAAGTACATTATCCCCTGGCTGGAGAAAATTTATGTAGGCTGTATCAGGCTTTCATACATCCCGAATCGAAGGAGGGATACCAAAGTGGAATTCATACCTAATGCGGGAAAGATATCACACACTAGGCCAAAAGACTTCAGACCAATTAGCCTATCCTCCTTTCTATTGAAAGGTCTGGAAAGACTTTTAGATTATTTCATTAGGGAAAACCTGGATACAAAACTCCTGTCGGTAAACCAACATGCTTACAATATGGGGAAGTCTACAGAATCAGCCCTGCACGAACTTGTGAGCACTATCGAATCGTCCCTGCATTTCAAGGAATTCACCATGTTGGCATTTCTTGACATAGAAGGGGATTTTAACAACATTCACTCATATGCAGTAATTGCGGCACTGTCACATCTAAAAGTTAACTCTAGTTTGATTAGACTAATTCAAAGTCTGCTCAACAGAAGACGTGTCTTGGGTCCACAACTCTAACAAGTTTTGTAAACAGAGGGACTCCACAAGGAGGAGTACTCGTTCTGTCTCCACTAATTTGGAACCTAGCGGTGAATGAAATCCTGCTAGATATAGAACGCTGTGGTTGCAAGGTCGTGGCATATGTGGACGACGTGGCAATCGCAGTGAGTGGCAAATTCGTAAACGTTCTCAGGGCGTTAACCCAAACAGGACAGAAGTGGTTATCTTTACTAGGATGAATAATATCCCACATGTGAACCCTCCACCTCTGATAAATGGAACAGATCTAGCCTTTTCTGAAAGTTCAAAATTTTTAGGAATAATTCTAGATAGGAAACTGTTATTTAGACTTAACGTATTGGAACGTGTAAGGAAGATCAACGTCGCCTTAATTCCTGCAAAAAGGCTGTAGGGTCGCGGTGGGGCCTCTCTCCTAAAATCGTTCAATTGATTAATATTGTGGCGAGAGAAGTTGCAGAGAGAAATTACATCACTATGATTCCCGCCAGAGATGAATGGGTGTCCAGGTAATAGAAACCATCTCCACTTGTACACGGATGGTTTGAAGCTTGATGAAAAGGTTGGCTTCGGAGTACACTGTGAAAAACTTGGATATCGCTAACAGACTACCAGATACCTGCAGTGTCTATCAAGCCGAAATAATGGCAATATGAGAAGTCGCCAAGTGGCTGAGTCGCAACATAGTAACCAACACTGGCGTTGTCATTTACTCGGACAGCCAGGCTGTCCGAGTAAATGATGGGATGATGGGATGTTGCCTCTCTGGAGGCAACATCCCAAAATTCACAAACTGCCCTCGACTGCCGCAGATCTTTAACGAGATGGCTGAGCAGTTTAATATACACCTCATATGGGTGCCTGAGCATAGGGATATCCCGGGGAACTGCAAAGCCGATGAACTTGCTAGGAAAGGGGCGACATTACAAATTCTCGAAGAATTTGCATATATTGGTGCGCTACTATCCACGTGCAAGTTTTGGCTTAGGCAAGAGGCAATCAGGTAGTCCAACCTAAGATGGACAGAAATCGGCACCTGCAGGGTAGCTAGACAAATCTGGCCAAGGTATGACCTGAGAAGATCAAAATATCTTCTCGTACTAAGATTGTATACATTGGTATCAGTTCGGACGGGACTCTGTCTAAACGGCAAACACGCCAGAAGATCTGGTATTGACTCCAACGACTGCTGCAGATGCTTTGGAGATGAAGAAGAAGTGGAGAGCATTGAACACTTGCAACTATACGAGATAAGTCTTGTGTGTGAAGAGTCTTTTGTAGACCTCGATAAGTAGTCAAGTCAAAAGACGGATGAAAAATACAAAATCTACACGCGCTAAAGATTTTGTTCACCCTATAAGGGCCATGTAGCTCCGCCCCTGTATCTCTAATTCTCTGCCACAAGTGTTGCAATTGACTGGTTAAATACGGCCGAATAATTCATTTTTGGATTCCTTCCACTGTGTGTTGTGGCTCCCAAACAAATTAGTCAGTGTATCCAAGTGCGAGCTATAAGGTAATCATTTCAGATCAATCATACTTTTAATCTAAAAACTGCTGTGTCCTACTCCTTTCTACTTCTCTGAGTACTACAAAAAACTCTAAAAGCTCCACGAAAACACTGTGCACTAACTTTTAACTACAACGACAAACATCGGTTTGTAAACGAACAAACAGAACTCATTTCAAATGCATCCATTGCTTTACTGGAAACCCAGCGATTTTGTGTTGATGGCCTAGAAATAATTCAAGTGAAAATGAAATAGCATCAGCCAGCACCAATAAAAACAAACGCTTTAATTAATTTTATCTTTTTTTACGAGGGGTCGACTGCCTGCCCGTCTGCCACCCAGGGTCTGGGGCTCATTGTTCCCTCCGAAAAAAAGGTTTCATTCTCTTTCGTTTGGTTCATTGTTTAGAAGGTCTTTAATGTTTATTTATCTCAATATTTATCACATTTTTCTATGTGATTTCGGATTTTTATTTGGGATGTTTCTATGGAAAAGGTCACCAAGTCAGTCGTCCGCTTGGTTAATGACAGTAGCTTATGTTCTTGTTAATTTTTCCAGTTGATGACTATAATTCAAATCGCATTTTAGACACATTAAGAAAATCCACTCTAAAGGGTTTCTTAATAAATGTAGTTTTCAAATTTGAAGCTGTTTTAAAATACACTAAATCTTTTGACTTTGGTTGTAAGATAAAAATGGGGCTTTATTAATGTCGAGCAGTTTCATAGAGCAAAACAAACTGAATAAATTTAAACATTTTTGTGAGTGTATTTTCGTAATTTTAAAGGGAAGCCACTTTTATAAAGAAGTTACTTTGACAATTACATAGATAATGCTTGAAAATTGTTCCCAAAAAAACTGTATACGGGGATTATAACAAGAATGTTTAAATTCAACTTCTGCTGTGATAAATTCTTCCCAAAGTAGAATGCAAATATTCAGTTAAAATGCTCAGAAAATTTGGTTTTTATGGCTTAAGGAATCATATGTGGGGACGACCTCTATAGTTTAGCTATTTCGAAACATTAATCGATACAGCCTGTTTTCACTACCAAACGACCTACAACTATACGAAATATTTCTGCGAAATCTGATCGGCATAGCCCTATTAATGTAGTGTAATTTCGACAGATTAAGAATCCGAGCTGTATCGGACGAAAATTGCTTTTCACCCTTTTAAATACGATGCGCTTTGGTGCACGGAAAAGCATCATCACAGGATCGGAAGAATCCCGTGAGGATGAGGTTCTGTCGGACACCGACAATGATACAGAGGCGGCGGAATCTAACCATAATAAACTTCCACCACTCTAAGGCTGCATCCTTCGCCCTTCAAGCCCTCTTTATGCTAATCCAGCCTCTCTAGTTACGGATCTGGAAAACCTGGGGGTTGACCACAATATGCTAAGGTTCATTAACAACATTGGTGGCTATTCTCCGCGTTATTTGCTGGACATTAGTCCGTTACTTAAAGGCAATAACCGCGTGGTCCTAGTAGACTTGAATGCCCATCACGAGCTTTGGAATTCTCTACTAGGAAAGCGGACTGGTTCAGAGAATTCTCCACCCGCAGCTTCAATGACCTACCCATCCCCTCAGATGTCCCGGAAGCTAAGATGAAATTCCGTGGCAGCCGCTTGCTTGGTCTGGTCAAATACCCGAGATGCGATCTAATTTATTAGCAGATGTAGCAGAACTCGCAGACGAGCTTAGTGAAATTAGTCGTTCTAACCCTGCTGATCATAGAATCAGGGAACTGAATCTAGAAATATTTAGGAAAGTCGACGAATATAAGGCTGGAATAATAGCTGGATCGTTTGAAGCAGTGCAACTTAAGGGCCGATAACGGTAAATTGTGGGCAACTGTTAAGTCACTCTCGAATCCAGGCAGGAGATACGACCGGACGGCAGTCACATTTGATTCTACCACTATGACTGACCCGAAGAGGTGCGCGTGTTATTTAACCGGCAATTTATAGACAAACTCGAGAGTGACAGGGCGAAAAGGAGAATCATGCGTCATATTCATGCTCTCCTAGCCGAAGAAGTACCACCACAAATTACAGTTGGATAAGTTGCAGATGTCAACCGTAGCGCTGAAACATCCAAAGCGCTTCACCCCAACGCAATATCTAAGCTGATCGTGAAGCTGTTGAACATATCGGGAGTCGAGTATCTGACTAAAGACACTTGACATTTTCTAATTGCTGATCCTCAGCACGATTTCCAAAAGCAGCATAGTACCCCTACTGCTGTATACGCCATAACCACGCATATAAACCGCGTTCTTAACCAGAAAAAGTCCGGTGACAGGACCGTCCTTGTGGCAACCTATCGAAGGCTTCATCCACGCCACGCTTTTAGGACATCGTCAACATCCCTCCCGAATAGTTTTAAACATTGGACCGTTAATTATATGAGTGGGCGCCAGTCGTATGTGTCATATAGAAACAATAAGTGCTAACCCGGTAGAGTGAAACAGGGAATTCCCCAAGGTGGGCTGATGTCTCTTCCACTGTTTAACTTTATCATATGCAGATGACTGTACGATTCTTGCGTCGGTGATATATGTGGAACGCTGAATGTCTACCTGGCTGAGATTGGCAATTTTTTCGCTGCGAGAAACCTGACGATACCCGCCACACTGTTTACAACATGGACAGCACAAGTGGAGGAGCATCTCAATGTGATTGTCGGTGGCACAAGAATTCCGACCATCAATTACCCCAAGATTCTTGGTATTACATTTGCTCTTCAGGTCTAACGCGCAAGGATATCTCCAATAACATGAGAAGTAGGAACAAGGTCCTCAAGTCGCTAGCCGGCAGCACTTGGGGAAACCAACAGTCTGTGGTTAACTGTTTCTAGTCTTGCAAGCTCATCTGATTTGCCGTCCAAAGTATTTTTTGGCCGATATGACATTTCAATAAATATAAAATGTTACACAGCATAGCCTAACAAAGGAACTGTAATAATACCCTTCGTCATGTAGCCGTAACACATACTGATTTGTCTCACATATTTAACCCCGGCCTATGGCCGGTTTATGTCCAAGACGGCTAGACAAAGACACTTGTGTGAAAATCTTTAAACCTTCAGACGGGTTTAAAGATTTTCTCCTCTGGGGTATGTTGAAAGACGGCTATGCGAACTTAAGTGCCTTTGCAAAGATACCTTGATCAGCCTAGCAGGCGTGAACATACGCTAAAGGAGAAAAACTTTAACCCCGGTTCAAGGTCCGTCCACGCACAGGCTGTTTGTTCCGCGTAGCCGTCTTTTGACGTACTCTAGAGGAGAAAATCTTTAAGCACGGCCGAAGGCCGGCCTCTGGCCGCTATTTGGTACATGTAGGCGTCTTTTTACATACCTTAGAGGAGAAAATCTATAAACTCGGCCGAAGGCCGTCCACGCACCGACTGTTTGGTCCGCGTAGCCGTCGTTTTACATACCCCAGAGGAGAAAATCTTTAATCCCGGCCGAAGGCCGGCCATGCAAAGACACTTTGGCCGCCCACCGCAGATCCCCTTGGTCCGCGTAGCCGCCTTTTGGCTCGCCGATGATTCGGAACTTGTTTTACAAAAATTGCTCATCATACAGCGTACTTTGGGCGTTATGACATAACCTTTTTTTGGCGAACAAAAAAATAATTACTGACTGTTCAAAATGACATTATGCCCAATGTCGATGTCATATTGCCCAAAAACCAAATTTTTCTACAACAACTAACATTGATTTTTTTGGACGATATGACATACATGACTTTGGGCGATATGACTCTACGCCGGTTGATACAATAAGTAAGGAGCTGTGTGAGCAATTTTACCTTCCACTGCCTATAGCTCCGCCGATGAGATATTGCCTGATGCTGGCGACTAAATATGTTTAAAGGTTTTGAGTGCTGTTCAGCTAAAATATGCGACTCCTACTAAGAGTTTCCCGGCAAATGTGTCTAGGAATACCCCACCGACTCCAGACTGGACATAATCAAAGAACTATAATTTTACTTGATGTATCAGTGACATCACTACACACACTTTGGGTCTTTTGTTTTTTCGTTTTCCGCTCCTACCAGTGATTTCAATGCACAGGGTGGCGTGTCAGTGTCAGTGTCAGGTGCCATATAAAGGGATGCCAACACCGGTGTTATCTTGTAGAGTATTTTTCGGATCTCCTCCCTTATGGCTTCTGTACACCTTAAGCCGGTTTTTGCTGAATCCACATGATGCCATGTCAGTATAAATACTGCGTGCCTCCTGGACCTATCCTTGTCATCCAATCGACCGACGTTCCAGCTGCCTGTTGAAGCCCTTCAGCATCTTAGTAGTGGATTCCTGGCTCGAGACGAAATATCCTCTTTGTTGACAACATCTAGTGGCGCACCGGGCCAGATTTCGCAAATGTCCTTCAAAACGCAGCGGTAGCACTCAACAGAGCGCATATCGATACCTCCATTCTAAACTATGCTAAGTGCAAAAAGGTAGTTTTTCACGAGGGGCGATCAAAGTTTGATGATTTTTTTTAATTTGTGTGGAATTCCTTTATATTGACCTGTACTCTCTAATGACCTGTACTGTTTTGTGAATAACTTTTGATTGGGTTGACGAATAAACACCAAATTTTGACTGAATATAATTTGGAATATTTAGAAATTCAAAATGCGATCTACCTGAAACTATGCTAAGTAGTCTTAGCATGTTTTCGAATGGAGGTATCGATATTACTAAACCGTATTAGTTTAATGCGGCCCTGCTACCAGGTAGCCGGACTCAGCAGCTCCACAAGGACATCGAAGAAAACAGAGTACAGTTCGTTCTCTAGCTCATTCCTCTTGGCCCTGGGTATGTTGGCGTCTTCCCGAGCTGTCCTTAGCAACGTCAGCTAAGGACCGATGACCAGTGTTACCAGTGAGTACTTGGGTCCTTCTGGAATCCGGCGGTTAATCGCGAGAGCTAAGCCTTTTTAGGCTGCTGTATTAATGTTGACGTAGTATCCTGTTTTTCAGAAATACTGCGTGCCAACTTTAGGGATTTTCTCTGCTTGTTGGTTACATATATGCAAGGTCGGTTGTCTCAAGTGTCTTTTTCCTTGAAGAATGCTGGTTACATATATGCAAGATCGGTTGTA
Organism: Eudasyphora cyanicolor; assembly: GCA_963930755.1. NCBI lineage: Eukaryota > Metazoa > Arthropoda > Insecta > Diptera > Muscidae > Eudasyphora > Eudasyphora cyanicolor. Next base: position 176,845,312 of record OZ005736.1, on the reverse strand, counting down.
TCAAGTGTCTTTTTCCTTGAAGAATGCATATGTTTGCCATATAAAACGTAAGTGTCAGGTAGTTCTACCGCCTTAGAAGTGGCTTGTTGTCAGGCCTAGGTTTAGATCGTGTATTAGTTATCGACGCCGTCGTTTTCGTTGTCAGTTTTAGTATTTGTAGTCGTATCAGCCAAATAAATAAAACAACAGCAACTAGTGTTGTTTTATTTATTTGGCTTCATATCCGTTCCACGAGTGTGGGGTAGCGAAGGTCTATCATAGCCCCCCACCAATGTGACAAGGACTGAGTCGTTGCTGAGGCGTCCGAGTATCAGAAAAGGTAGCCGTTAAAACAAAGTCTATGCTAATCACTGACTGCGATCCGACAGTTCCGATGGCCACGATACGCATAACACACCGGGCTTAGAGGAATTAGTTTTAAGTGCATCCACTACTGTAGGAGAGATACATGTCCACCACAGCATAGCCCCGGCTACTGTGGCAAGGATTAGGTGACACAACAAAGTCTCAGTACAAATATATTTGGGTTACGCTAAATCCATTTCAGGGTTCACTACGTGGAAGCGGTCTACTGTTAAACCACAGGGAATGCCATACGTTACACAAGTACTCTGAAAATAATATGTTGTGGGACATTGATGGAATTTGAAGTTCGCATATACTATTCATCCTAGTAGATTCATATTAGATCAGAAATAAAATTGGATAATATATAGATTTGATGCAATTTTCGTCCTCGACATAGAACGCAGAGTGTTGAATATAATATTATTATTTCAGCTTTCAATAACTCCTGCTCGACTTTTGGCTTTAACGACAGTGTCCAAATACACATATATTATTATAAGCCTATTCATATAACAGACTGCCTATGTGTTGCTGTACTTCAGTATATTTATAGAAGTCTTTTCCCCACTCACACACACACACGTTTGGTACCCCTGATTTGGCCATTCCTTATCGAGGACATTTCGTTTAAGTATATGGGTTATACAATATACGAGTATATATCCTTAACATTTTATTAACTGTTCTTCCCCCTAAATCCATTGTTAAGATAGATTGATTGCCACTTCACTCATTTCCTTGTACAATTTATTGCCCCTCCAGAAACAAGTATCCCTACTTGAAATCTTATTCATTTCCCACAAAAAACGACACTATGAGAAGTTTGTGTCTCTCTTCTTTTTGTTTTTTTTTTTGGTTTGGTTGTTCTTCCTCTCGATGGAAAGAAAACATGAAATACATTTCTTAATCTTTTAATAGCATCTATGAAAAATACTTCCCCAAAAAACACAGAGCAAACGAAAAAGACAAAAATGAAGCAACCAAAAAATGGAAAAATACAACTTGAATTTGGTGGAAGGGAAAACCCAAACGGGGGAACGAACAATCGTTTTATAGTACTGCTCCTCATGAAAGTGTCAAGGCGTAGTATTGAGGTCGAAAGGGATACGTTTGCCACTTACCACAGTAAAATCAAGCGCCGCATCATCACAAAAGCAACGAAAACTTCATTCACGGAGACAGGCAACGCAGTAGTCGTCGGTGGCAAAAAAAATGTAGATTCTCAATTACAGAGGAAAGATGGCCGACGGCCGAGGAGGCAGTATACAAATTGAGAAAATTTTACACTTGGAAAAATAATGATCAATAAACTGCTAGGAGACGTCTGTATAAAGGAATTTTATGCTAAATCCCCTGTTCTATATTGCCAGAAAATTAAACAAAAAGATGTACGGCTCAAAATTGGGGGGAAAAGTGGACTGAACTCTCCAACACAGTGTGGGATTTTACCCGGGTTTACCAACGTCATTGCTTTCAGTGTCATTTGTAACGGTAGGCTTTGTTGTGCTACTGAGCCAGTTCACAGACTTCAGATAGTTTGAACTGAAATGATATAAAGGTTTCAATTGTTTAAAAATTTTTTGTCGAAGGGCTGTGATTAACATTTTTGGTGTAATGTTAAAAAAAGAAGTTACCATACAATTTGTTTTAATTTGTTGTTTTAAATTCCGATCATATTTGAAGTATAAGCTCGATAAAGCAGGGAAATTATGAGGGCTACATATTTTTTTATACCCTACACCACACTGTGGTACAAGGTATTATAAGTTTGTTTCACGGCAGATGTTTGTAACACATGAAAATAACACAGCTAGACCCACCTTTAAGTATACCGATCGACTCAGAATCACTAGCTGAGTCGATTTAACGATGTCCGTCCGTCCGTCCGTCCGTCTGTCCATGTAAAGTTGTTCGTCGACTACAGGTCGCAATTTCACTCCGATCGTTCTGAAATTTTGCAGTTTAGAGTATTTCGCGGCTGAATTTGAATTTGGTTGAAATCGGTTCAGATTTAGATATAGCTCCCATATATATCTTTCGTCCGATTTGGCCCTTTAGTCCTATAGAAGCTGTATTTTACATCCAATCATTTTGAAATTTAGAATGGTAGAGTTTTTTGATCCATGAACCAACATTGCCGAATTTGAAGAAAATCGGTTAAGATTTAGCTATAGCTCCCATATATATGATTCGTCCGATTTGGCCCTTTAGTCCTATAGAAGCTGTATTTTACATCCGATCGTTTTGAAATTTAGAATGGTAGAGTTTCTTGATCCATGAACAAACATTGCCGAATTTGAAGAAAATCGGTTAAGATTTAGCTATAGCTCCCATATATATGTTTCGTCCGATTTGGCCATTTAGTCCTATAAAAGCTGTATTTTACATCCAATCGTTTTGAAATTTAGAATGGTAGAGTTTCTTGATCCATGAACCAACATTGCCGAATTTGAAGAAAATCGGTTAAGATTTAGCTATAGCTCCCATATATATGTTTCGTCCGATTTTGCTCTTTAGTCCTGAAGAAGCTGTATTTTACATCCAATCATTTTGAAATTTAGAATGGTAGAGTTTCTTGATCCATGAACCAACACTACCGAATTTGAAGAAAATCGGTTAAGATTTAGCTATAGCTCCCATATATATGTTTCGTCCGATTTGGCCCTTTAGTTCTATAGAAGCTATATTTTACATCCAATCGTTCTGAAATTTAGAATGGTAGAGTTTATTGATCCATAAACCAACACTACCGAATTTGAAGAAAATCGGTTAAGATTTAGCTATAGCTCCCATATACATGTTTCGTCCGATTTGGCCCTTTAGTCCTGTAATAGCTGTATTTTACATCCAATTATTTTGAAATTTAGAATGGTAGGGTTTCTTGATCCATGAACCAACACTGCCGAATTTGAAGAAAATCACTTAAGATTTAGCTATAGCTCCCATATATATGTTTCGTCCGATTTGGCCCTTTAGTCCTATAAACGCTGTATTTTACATCCAATCGTTTTGAAATTTAGAATGGTAGAGTTTCTTGTTCCATGAACCAACACTACCGAATTTGAAGAAAATCGGTTAAGATTTAGCTATAGCTCCCATATTCATGTTTCGTCCGATTTGGCCCTTTAGTCCTGTAGAAGCTGTATTTTAAATCCAATCGTTTTGAAATTTAGAATGGTAGAGTTTCTTGATCCTTGAACCAACACTGCCGAATTTGAAGAAAATCGGTTAAGATTTAGCTATAGCTCCCATATATATGTTTCGTCCGATTTGGCCCTTTAGTCCTATAAAAGCTGTATTTTACATCCAATCGTTTTGAAATTTAGAATGGTAGAGTTTCTTGATCCATGAACCAACATTGCCGAATTTGAAGAAAATCGGTAAAGATTTAGCTATAGCTCCCATATATATGTTTCATCCGATTTGGCTCTTTAGATCCAATCGTTTTTATACCCTACACCACACTGTGGTACAGGGTATTATTTAAGTATAAAATGTCCCAAAAGTAAATTTATGTAAACAATTTATACATGAATTACAAAATTTATATATCAGAGTTATTCAATATTACGAGAGTGGTGTAGGGTATTATATAGTCGGCACCGCCCGACTTTAGCCTTTCCTTACTGGTTTTAATATAACTTTCACGTAGAAACGTAAGTTTAGTAACTGTCGTTCAAACAATTGAAAGAAAATTTGTTTTTTAAGGCAAAAAAATGAAAATATAAAAACATTGTTTGTACCAATTTTTAAAAGCTAGCATCCTAGCGAAGAAAACAAAGCCTGATTGGAAAAAGCTCTTCTTCTTCTGATTTGGATATCTACCGGTTTAAGTACAGAATGAAATTCATGCTTAAGTTTATATGAGATTCCACCCGGCCGATCTTTCTACCGTTCTTGTTTTATGCTCCATTTTATTCAAGCGTATATATTCTACATATGACTTACTTACTAACTTAAAAAAAAGGTTGAGGTGGAATGTACTACAAACGAAATCGCGTTATGAAATCTTTATATATATTATTACATTTTTTTTCCCATTTTATGTTATTCCTTCATGAGTTATTTTTACTTAAACTTTCGTTAAGCTTATCATGTAACATTTTACGATGTCAAAGAAGCAGCAGCGGCAATTGCGTGGCGGTGGCAGCTTCCACCGTCAACACTATAGTCGTCAAATGGGAATCATCAGTGGTAAGGCATCCAACCAACAAACCAATCATCCAAAAGGCAAGCCAGAGAAGCAAAACTGATGGATAAAATGTACTGAACGAAATGTAAACAGCAGCAACAGAAGCAGAAGCAACATCAGAGCTACTAGAAGTAATGATGATGCTTAAGCGAAAAGCAAAGTAAATACCAAGGCAAACAGAATAAAACTTAATCCACACACATATGTTCCACGTCGCACAGTGGGGTCGAAAAATTAAATCGGTCATATTTCTGTCATTTCTTAACCTATTATCCGCATAATATGAAATTTGACAAACTTATAGAAGAGGTAATAGCCAGCCTAAGTTGTAAATGTGAGACCTCTAACCCAGTCAGGTGAAGAGCTACAGGCCGCTGAATGAGCCATATCAGGTATATAACAGGGCGGTTTCGAAATTAGCTGACCTAAGAAAGAAAGCACAACAAATTTGGAACAATTCTTCTTTATTTCTCAACATAATATCCTTTTAGTTCGATAGACGTTTTCCATCGAAGAGCCATTGTGCAAAAGAGCCATTGTTTCGTTAGCTGTGTTGCAAGTGGCACCGTCCTATTGAAACCACATATTGTCAACATCCATATCTTCCATTTCGGGCCATAAAAAGTTCGTTATCATCTCACAATGGCGAACACCACTCACAGTGACTGCCTGACCGGCCTCATTTCGAAGAAGTATGGCCCGATGATGTAGCCAGCCCATAAGCCGCACCAAACGAACCGGGCGAGCAAGCACAGGTCTTTTCACATCTCCTACAGACCCGGTTTGCTGAAATTTGCGCACAATTCTTCCGATTGTGGACACATTTAGTCGATTATGCTGATCAAAAAAACATCACGAAGTGCACGAAATGCATTTTGATTTGAACGCCCATTTTCTTCATTTCATTTTCTTTCCATGGTTCAAATTGAGTTAGTCTGAAATTGAGAAATGTCAAATGAATGCAGAAAAAAACTTGACGTTTAGGTGTGGTTCACATTCAACATCGGCCCTTACAATTTAACCACCCTTTACAATTTTTGAAATGCCTATAACATTAGCTATCTCACGAAACATGAACCGACTGTCATCCAATACCATTTTGTGGATTTTTTAACCATTTCTGCCGTGAACAGCTCAATTAGGTTTGGCCACCGAGTAATATATTGACTAAATTAAGAGAAAAAAAATGGTATTTCAGCCACGCATGCCGCCCACCGTCCATACAATCTAAATCGATTTTTTCTCATATAATGTTTCCTATCCAAGCAAAAGTCTTAAAATTTGGTATATATACTTCCTGGGCAAGCCACCTTCCCACCGCCCATATAATTCAAATTGTTTTTCTTTCTCAAAAATGCATAATCCTCTTTTAGAACATTTATAAGTTTGTTCAGCGAACGGTGAATGACGCACAGTGGGAGGAATTCCAAAAAAAGGGAACTAATTCTGCAGTTTCTTAACCAGACAACCAATTGAGACCAAACTTGGCATGTTTGTGGAAGAGGTATTAGAGAAGTTAATTTTTGAGTTTGTGGTATACAGGGGTGTAGCTGCAGGGCCTCAAAGTTGGCCACATCGGGTGAACAAAATGTTTAAGTGCGTGTAACTTTCGTATTTTTCGTCCGATTCATAAAATCTTTTTTTTCTCGACTGAGCCCATCTGAGCCAACTCTTCTTTTTATTCCAAGGAAAACTGCAAACGTTGAATTTAATAAAGCCATTTTAATTCGTTAATTTCTGCTATATATATGCAATCCAAATAATTTTATTTTTTAAATTAAAAAGAAGGTTCTGTATTTTAATAATAACATCATTTGAATTTTTGCAGTAAAACTATTTTACGTGCAAATGCTACTGAGATGCATGCATATTTTCGTAAGTTTTCGCTTTACAATATTTAGGTGATTTCACTAGAGTTTTTGTATGACAAAATATTATTTTTTTCGAAAATAATTAATAGATTTTTCTTATTATCAGATTGTTCAGCTAAATGTAACAAAACGCAGACGTGCGATAGCAACAAGCAATAATTGTCTTCTTCTCACCCAAGCGATCATGTTTTTAATTTGGTTCATTGTCACTTATCGTTTGCGTAATAAAGCTCTTTTCTTCATCGTCTTCCTGTCAAATACCAATATTACCTACATGTTACGAAAACACGAAATATCAGAACGTGGGCAACCCTATCCAACAGCTGTAAAAGTAGCAACAGCTGATTCTAGACAATGAGAAATAATCAAGCAACCGAAAATAAATACAATTGTTTGCTTGATATATAATTGCTCATATATGTATATATAGGGGCTATACGTATCTAAATCGGAAACCTTCCGTACCCATTTCAGTAAGTCATAGAGTTAAAAAGAAAGTTCTTGCTAAATTTGATAGTGATCTGAGCATAATTGTGACCTATATTTGGTAACAAGAATACATTTACAAACAGACGGAAAACCAAACCAATTCAGAAAGAGATTCTAGGTCGATAGATATAATAAACGATTGTTTGGGTCACCTAATTTAAGGTATTATTAAACAATTTAAAAAGCAACAGTGTAGTTGTAGGATTTCAATACATTTTATACACACTAATAAACAGAGGTTTTTTGAAATTATGCTGGATACTTCAGCAAAAGATACATGTTAATGTTGTTTGGTTCATTTATCCATTTTTTATTCATTTTCCCAACAATTTTCACATTATCTTTCAAAAGGACGGCAAACATAACCGACACGAATGAATTTTTCTGATCGTCTGATTTTACATTTCATTTCGTTCGTTGTTGTCTTATAAGAACCAAAATGTTGGCGATAATTGAAAGCTTCTTTGTTTATATCTAAAACAAAGTGTGCAAAAACCAAAAAATTCATTCGCTTGCCATTTGACATGCGAAGTGGCAAAAAAAAGTTACAAAAACAGGTCCTATAACACTTCTCTATAGAACTGCATCATTCGATTTTTGAAAAGTAATCGTCGCAAGTTGCTTTTTTGCATCCAAAATACCTCTGTGCGGTGTTCGTCTTGGCAGCTCGTACGGCCCGTTTAAACACTCCCATCCAATATTTTATTGTTGTAAATGAAGGAGCAGACTCCGCCAAAAGTAGAATCTAGTCGGTTTTCATATTGGTTGGACTGAGACCTTTCAAGTGAATGTGTTGTATTACATATCGGTGACCAATTTATGTTTACAAATTCACTGAGATTGTTTAGTTTGAGTGCTCAAAAAGACTAGACAACGTGGCGCCTGGAAACTAAAAACATATGTTTTAGAAGGTTGTCACTTTTCACAAAAGTAATTTTTTTCAAACTACTACCGTCATCTATATGTCACGTCGGCTATTTTATTTTAACCGCCCTTGTATGTACAAAGTTTTGCTCCAAGTTTTTTTTAAAAAAAGCTTTTTTTTCAATCTTTTTTAAGAAATAAAAAAAGTTAGCAAAAATATTTTTATGTGAATTTTTTTTTAGCAAAATTTAAAAGTTGTCTGCATTTCTCTCAAAAGCTTTAGTTTTTTTGCGAAAGGTTGTGTAATTTGATTTTATAGCTTAAAAGCAATTTGTGGGATGCGACCTGGTTGTACGAGGGTTGTTATTTATATTTCGGGTCCTGACAATACTAGTGGTCTGAGCGCATGCAAAAGTGTATTGATATTCACGGAGAATGTTTTGAAAACCAATAAAACCATTTCCAATGATACATGATTGTTTTTTTATTACTGGATCCGAATTATAAATAGCAACTCTCGTATGTATATCTAAAGAATGATAAAAATCTTAAAAAAGAGGCTGACACCATATATATATACCATAGGAAGGACTGTCCGAGTTGAAGGGTGTTGAATTTTGTCCAAACCTCCTTTTTTCCCCATCGTTATGAATAAATACCATTGTAACGGGTGTTTTTTAAGAGCTTTCGGATTTGATTTGAAAAAAACATAACATTTAGAGAAATTTATGAAATCTTTATTTGAGCGATAGAACGGTCTATATAATTCAATTTTAAAGATGATTTCATGTAAATGTTGACAGCTGCTGCGCCTCAAATGGTTCATACGCTGGTTCCAATTTTGGCATACTCTTTCCATCATATCAGCCGGTATCTCACGAATTAATTCATCAATATTGGCTTCCAGTGCGTCAACAGTTGCGGACTTGTCCCTATACACGCTGAAAAAAAATCGATTCTGTAGTATATTGTCCCAAACATATTCGGCTTGAAACATTTATATGTTTATGGTACACTCTAAACATATAATATTTGATATACACCAACATTATATCGAGCCCTAACCGTCAAAAAAACTTAACCGACAAAATTATCGATTTTCGTTTTTTGATGAAAATCGACGAGGAAGCATAATTCCCATCACCGGTAAAAATTTCGTAGCTGACAAATGTACCGTTACTAAGAAAAAGTCAAAACAAAAATAACTCAAACGACATTTACATTTTGTTTACAAATTTCCTGACCGCGTAGTGTCGTTTACGTTAAATTTTCATTCTGAATTTTATTTGAACGGCGTTAAAAAAGTTATCATTTTTGCGTCGATTGTTTGATAATATTTATTATAATGGCATCTGGTGGAAGAAAGGTAACTATAACCAAAAGGAGAAGAGATCCATAGTGTATTATACCGTTCGACTTGGAATTACTTCCTGAGTCGAATTAACCATTTCCGTCTCTAGATGTATCGTTGTAATCAAAGTTGTGGTCGTATATGTGGTCCGATCGTGATGAAATTTAGCAGAATGCTCATTATAGGCCCCATATATTTTTACCTCCGATTTGGCATCTATGCGCTATATAAATCAAATTTTACATCGGATCATTACGAAATTTGGCATAAAGGAGTTCATTGGTTCAGGAATGAACACTTTCAAATTTGAAAAAAATCGGTTCAGATTTATATATAGCCCCCGTATATACTTTCCTTCCGATTTGGTATCAACGTGCCAGAGAAGCTTTATTTTACATCCGCTCATTTTATATATTTGACAGGTAGAAGTTTCTTGACACAGAAAGAATGATATCTTAATTTGATAAAAATCTGTTGAGATTTATATTGCCCCCATATATGTTTTCGTTTCAAGTTGGTATCAAAGTGCTGTAGAAGGTTTATTTAATATTTATGAAATTTGGCAGAGTGTACTTTAAATATCGACCACAAATATAAAATGTATCTCTCATGTTGTGAATTTGATTCGTTTTGTACTTATTCTGCTACGAAAATGGTTTAGGGTATCATATAGTCGACCACGCCTAACTTTAGCCTTTCCTTACTGGTTTTTATTCTATTTAATGTTAATGTATTTCCTTTGTTTTGAGTCGTCCACATTTCCAAAATAAATTTAAACAATTAAAAACATTAAGTTTGGCCATGCCGAATCTTATAAACCATCCACCAAGGATCGCATGTGAATGGTTACGGGTACTAATAAACTCATTATACCAAATTTCAGCCCAGTTCATTGAATTCGTCGGTTTTTGTGGCGTTAAGAAGTCCTATCTAGAGGGACATTAGTATGGGGGCTATATCAAAACATGGACCTATGGCTACCGTTGCTATATAATAAACCCCAGTTGCCAACCGCGTTGGTATAAATAAACCCCAGTTGCCATCCGCGATTAGTTGACATTTGTGTTCTCTATGACGTTAAGAAGGAAAATCGGGAAGATGCCATATATGTGGGGGCTATATCCAAAATTGGACCGATATTACCCATTATCAATCCCAACATACCTGACGATATATGAAATATATTTATCAAATTTCAGCCACCTAGCTCAAGTATTATAGATTATAGCGTGATTACAACAGATGGACGGACGGACGAACGTGGCTAACTAGTCATACAATTTTACGACGAATAATAATATATATACTTTATGGGGTCTCAGATCAATATTTATAGACCCCATCATATGGTGGAGTGGGTAAAAAAGATGCTAATGCATATTTCTATGCAATTGTGTTTAACTTAACCGACACAAATACATCGCTTCAGCTTGCTACAATGACAGCGAAAAAAACTTAAGTAACAAAAATCGTACTTTTTGGTTAAAAAAGACTAATGCAACGATTACTACTAATTAATTACTCCAAAAATAAACTTAACTTGAAAAGTTCATGTTAATACCTGCACTGAGTGTAGGGAAAACTAAAAAAAACCTTCTCCTGAAAAATTTACTTTTTGTTGGTTAAGTTTTTTTCGCTGTTAGGGCTCGATATACTTGGGAAGATGTTGTTCTAAACAAATCTTTGTTTACATCCTACTATATTTTTATTTGGGACCATTATTTCCGAAACAAATATTTACTTGCATTTAAGTATTCAGAAAAAACCTATGTTATGTTAAATTTTTCAGTAATTCAATATTAATTTTTTATAAATTGTTAATGTTTGTAAAATAATTATTGAAACCGTATAATCTTGGATCAATATAAATTACTTAGAGGATTGACAACTAATGATGGCTTAAAATACTCAGAAATTTAAATTATTGATTAAGAACAGAAGCTAATGCTGGGAGGTACAACTCGTAACCAAGGAAAAATTAAATCTGATATTCGAAAAAGTCAACAAAAGTTTAGAAATTTTTTTTTAATAAAATATGTTTGGAGAAATTCCTAAACAATAATTATATTTGTATTTAAACACATACTATTTTATTTGAGAATTTTAGTTTGCAAATATATTTTGTTGTAATGTATTAATATATGCGTTCCAAATATAGTTTGTTGATTTTCAAATAAAATTTATTTGCTAGGAAATATATAATATTTAAAAATTTGTGTTCCAAATATATTTTCTTTCGATTCGAACATATCAAAAAAGGCTATTTTGCCTTGTGTAAACATGAGTTTTCACATAGCCCCACAAAAAATAATCTAAAGGCGTTATATCAACTCAAACATGAAATAAAAATAAATAAAATTCAATAGTCTGCAAGCCTTGTTCGTTTGTAAGTCGATTCACTGTTAAATTATAGATCAAACTGAACATGTTTGACAGTAACATGTTACACGAAAACAGCTAAACTGCCAAAAACAGTGTTGCTAAATAGATAGTTGCAAAAAAATCACCTTTATTTAGAAAATTATGTCTAAAGTCTTGTCGATTGCTTTTTCTTCAATATTTTTAAGAAAAAAATTCACAAAACTATTTTTTTTAATTTTTTTCTGCGAAATTAAAACTTGTTTTGCAATTTTCGTATGGCCATTAAATTATTAATTGAGCCAACTTGACTACACGCTGAAAAAAAAATCGCTTCTCTAGTATATTTTCCCAAACATATTCGGCTTGAAATATACATATGTTTAGGGTACACTCCAAATATATAATATTTGACACACACAAATATTATATGTTTGGGAGGTTATTGTTTTAAACAAAAATATGTTCCCATTCTAATATTTTTTTATTTGGAACTAGTATTTCCGGAACAAAGATGAAATTTTCTGTCATAGCTACAATTCAATAGGACTAAACTTTGAGCAAGTTTCATCCCGATCCGCATGGCATGGGTTTTCGAAATTCACATACTTACCCTACAGTCTCAATACCTCTTTAAAAAATTCCTTCCTACCAAGACCTTAGCTGGTTAAAAAACGACAGATTTATGTCCCATTTTTTCCAAATTTCACCCACTGTGCATTGTTGAAAGTTGCGAATGAAAGTGTTTTTCTTCAGTTCTGCCTTTTCCTGACTTTTCTCAGGCAGTAGTTGCAAGTAATAAGAAGCAAATCCAGCAGCAAGTGATCTTATCTTCCGCATGTGTTCTTATGCCACATCAGCCATAATGGACTTACTGACTGTGAGAGACTGTCTTGCTTCACTGCGAAGTACTGAACGCCATCGAATTATAGCAGAGGAGATACAAGATGGTACAATGTATAACAATGGCTGTATTGGCCGCATACACACGATGTAATTTGTATTTTTGGCCTATCAAGGCTGACGCTGACTTCAAATTGGTAGTAACCGCACTTTATGCGAAATAAAATTTCGAAAATGATTTCAATTATGGATTTTGGAAATTCGATCAAATTTTAAATTAAATGTAATGGAGGGTATAGTGCACACACACACACTGTGTGCTGCAATGAAATACAGTTATTTGACTTCCTTTCACCTGGCTACTGTAAATCATGATCAAAATATATAATTCATTTCGTATCCACACAACTGATGTCCTGAGTAGCCAATACTGAATTTTCTACTGGCCGGCGATTTGATGTTCTGTAATAATGTGTATGTAGCTTTAGTTTAAATTCTTCCGCCACAGTCCGCCTTTTTAATTGTCTACATAGTTGTTTAGCTACTGCTAATGTTGCCAAGATAAGCAGCATTATTTGCTACGTATTCCAGCTGAATGATTATCTAAGTTTAGAGATCTTTTGCGGTGTTTTCATTAACGCTTTTAAAACACTTTTTGCTTTATTCGTTTTATGAACACAATTTGCTGAGCCAACCGCAATAATGTGGTACATTAAAAAAAATATTTCACAGTTAGCTGTAAGCCGTATCTCAGGAATCCGGTCGGAGATTTTGCTTGACTATGGCCGACCCGTGATTATCATATCTCCTGATGATACGATTTGTTTAGGTCCCTAGTGTTACCATGGGCTGAAATGCCAAAGTTATCAATCTCTCCTTATAGGCCGGTACAACTTTTCCAGTGATTTGCAATAGCTTCGATACTCTATTAATAGTAAGAACTCTCTAGCTCCTGAAAATAGCCATCAACAGCAACCCACACATCTTCATTGCTGGCAAATCTTTTTAAGCCGAGTCATTTAAGTCAAGTTTGCAAACAAAAAATAGTCTGATGGAGCTAAATCTTGCGAATATAGTGCGTGCTAAAGCAATTCGAACTTTAATTCATTGATTTTGGCTGTCGCAATCTTGGATGTGTGAACTGGTACATTGTCTTGATTGTGAGCAAACGCGGCAACCATCTTGCGCACAGCTTTCTCATCATCAAATTTTCTTTCAATATGCGATGTATAGCACTTTTTTTTAATTCCTATGACTTCAGCTACCATACGAACCTTTAACCGACGTTCATCCAATAATATTTTGTGCATTCTGTATACCAATTTCTGACGTGGAAACCTCAATTGGTGGACCACTACGGTATTTGTGTTGTAACGCCCCGTTTAATCCCTGCCACTCAATATTTTATGATTGCAAACCTACTGGCGTGTTCATCGTTAGAACTCACATTAACGTAGACAGTCTTTTCCTCCTTAGTGCGATGAGATATTTTGACCTATCTTGTCCAGATTTGTCTAGCTACCCTACAGGTGCCGATTTCTGTGCTTCTGTCGTTGGACTGCCTGATTGCCTAAGTCAAAGCTTGCATGTGGATAGTGGCGCAAATTCTTTGAGAATTTGTAATGACGTCCCTTTCCTACCACGTTCATCGGCTTTTCAGTCTCTCGGAATATCCCTATGGTCAGGCACCCATATGAGGTGTATGAACTGCTTAGCCATCTCGTTAAGAGATCTGCAGCAGTGGAGGGCTGTTTGTGAATTTAGGGATGTGACCTCCAGAGGATTGATTGCAGCTTGGCTGTCCGGGCAAATGACAACGTCAGTGTTGGTCACTATGTTGTGACTCAGCCACTTGGTGACTTAATTTGTCATTATTTTGGCTTGACAGACACTGCAGCTATCTGGTAGTCTGTGAGCTATATCAAGACAGAGTTATTTACCGTGTATAGAAGTGGAGATGGTCTCTATTACTTGGTATTCTGCCAACTCATTCATCTCTGGCTGGTATCATATTGATGTTTTTCCTATCGAAGATGTTCACCGTTGGTATATAGTCCACTCGGTCGGTTATCATAGCACTGCACTTTGATATCATCATGTGCCGTAGTTCCTGCACCTCCACATTGATAGCCAGTTTAATCGTAATGCCGCTCTGGATGCAACTTCTCTTGCCACAATATTAATCTGCAGTATATATTAAGGCTTGTAGAGACTCAGTCGCTGTACCTGGTAAATCTGCGCTTATGCATAGGTACACAGTTCTCTGGGTCTTTGGTAGTAGATTGGTCATTTATAGTTTATCAGTAGCCGTCCACCATACAACATTGGCGTACAGCAGTATAGGACGAACTACTGTTATATACATACGCGGTCCAAAAATTAGCTGAGCTGACATGGCGGTAGTAGTTTGAAAACCAGTAAGGAAAGGCTAAAGTCGGGCGGTGCCGACTATATAATACCCTACACCACTCTCGTAATATTGAATAACTCTGATATATAAATTTTGTAATTCATGTATAAACTGTTTACATAAATTTACTTTTGGGACATTTTATACTTAAATAATACCCTGTACCACAGTGTGGTGTAGGGTATAAAAACGATTGGATCTAAAGAGCCAAATCGGATGAAACATATATATGGGAGCTATAGCTAAATCTTTACCGATTTTCTTCAAATTCGGTAGTGTTGGTTCATGGATCAAGAAACTCTACCATTCTAAATTTCAAAACGATTGGATGTAAAATACAGCTTTTATAGGACGAAAGGGCTAAATCGGACGAAACATATATATGGGAGCTATAGCTAAATCTTAACCGATTTTCTTCAAATTCGGCAATGTTGGTTCATGGATCAAGAAACTCTACCGTTCTAAATTTCAAAACGATTGGATGTAAAATATAACTTCTATAGGACTAAAGGGCCAAATCGGACGAAATATATGTATGGGAGCTATATCTAAATCTGAACCGATTTCAACCAAATTCAATAGCGATCTTAACAGCTGCGAAATACTCTAAACTGCAAAATTTCAGAACGATCGGAGTGAAATTGCGACCTGTAGTCGACGAACAAGTTTACATTGACAGACGGCCGGACGGTGGACGGACGGACGGATGGATGGACGGACGGACATGGTTAAATCGACTCAGATAGTGATTCTGAGTCGATCGGTATACTTTAAGGTGGGTCTAGCTGTTTTATTTTCAGGTGTTACAAACATCTGCCGTGAAATTTATAATACCCTGTACCACAGTGTGGTGTAGAGTATAAAAAGTGGCAACCTTCTAAAACATGTGTTTTACATTTCAAGGCAAGTGCGTTGAGTACGACACCAACTGATCATGACTTTTAAGTGTCCAATTTTGGTTTCTTTTCTGTTACTAATAACTGTTATAGGGATTATAAGTTTCCCTAATGAAAGAATCTAAAAGTCTTTCCACACCTTTCAATAGGAAGGATGATAGGCTAATTGGTCTGAAGTTTTTTGGCCTAGTGTGCGATATCTCTCCCGCGTTGGGTATGAATACAACTTTGGTATATCTCCATCGAAATTATAAATTAAAATATGTCTCCTGCCAGATTTGAAGGGCTTAAAGCTGTGCCAAAGCCGCTTCATACTTTGTACGGATTTCTATTGGTTGGATGTGCAGTATAGTCTCCAACGACCTCATAAATATACATATCGCAGTTTTGTCTGTCGTCTTTGTTGTATCCAGTTACCTGCAATGTTAGGTGCCTACGCAGACCTTGACACAATGGCTAATGATTTGTGGTAACATCCATTTTGCAGACTCGTTCGTTAAACGAAAAACATTTAATTCGCAGGAATGGGGATTTTCTCCTATTATCCCAACTTCCTAATTGGGAGTTGGGATACATAAGTTTCGATTGGCAACATAAGTATCAACTAATGCAGTCCCTCTCATCGCTCTTGAAAACGGCGTTGTGTGCATTTGTTAAAGAACAACATTTATGCAATTCGATTCGAAGGACTTTTAAAACCAAAAGCGGCTGTCATCCCACGCACACACACACATCTTATGCATAGATAAGTGTGTTTGTGTGTACGAACAACTGTCAATATTTTCGGTCGAGTGTGCGTGTGTCCTTCTTAGTCCTTCTTATCCTCATCATGTTTCCATTTTTATTTGCTCGTTCTTTTATTTCTTTGGCATTGTTGGAAAGTTTTCCTTTAAATATTTACTCGTATTTGCACATCTTTAAGTTACTTTTCGGTTTCGGTTTCGATTTACAAAGAGTTCCTTTCCGTTCCTACCTGTTCTGTTCTGCTTAGTTCTATACAGTTCTTATCTAATGTTTCACCGCAGCTACAACTTTTTGTTGTTATTGTTGCTGCTGCTGTTGTTGTTCCTAGATCTCGGATGGTTGGTGTTTTGTGGCCGTGTCTGAATCGCACAGTATTTCGTGTTTTGTTAAAAAGCTGTCATTTGTTATATGCGACTTTAAATTCGTTCAAATATTATAAAATTAACTAAATACTGCAAATATCCCCTTCACCTTGGATTGCATACAATTCTATAACCGGGAAAATCTTTGATGTGGAAAAGAAGCAAATTATGGGGCGAATAAAACGAAAGATGCCAAGCTTCCCCAAATAGTTTAGAAAATGTGCAACCAGTTAGTCTATGGTAATTTCGCCTTAAAACCCTGGACACATTAATCGAGAGTTACCTTAGGACTGAAATATATCGCAGGCTACTACTGTCCAATGAACAACATGCCCATAAGATAATATTGAAGAATCTCTCTCCGTTAAATAATATGCTATAGTAGCTTAGGATCCGAAGGGTGGATAATAATATACGAAGGTGCATTCATATAATTCTGATTAAGAGACGCTCTTCATCTAGCTTAGGGTCAACTAACTTCCATAGATCTATCTCCTCTGCTATGGAATCTCTCCATGAACAATATTCTGTTTTCTCTGGAGAAGATTATTGTCATGGTTATCGCCTGTGCAGATGACGAGGTAATAGCGGTTAAAGGGAAGTTTCAGAGTACTCTTAGAAACATCTTACAGCAGACCCTTGTACCATCGCAAGATTGGCTTCCGAAAATGGTCTTGATGTAAACCAAATGAAGACAGAAGTTTTGTCACAGAACTAGTTCTTTTCAGCAGGAGATAGAAGTTACCAACTATTGTACCAGTCTTCTTGGCGGCATCGAAATTTCTTTGTCTGAAAGTCCAAAATATTATGAATTTTATTAGATTAGAAGCAAAGCTACAAACGATAGGGTTGAAACCAGCGAGATTCTAAATAAAGTTCAGCGAATCGCCGACAACAACAGAGGCTCTAAGTGTTATACTACGAGTACATTTAATGCCGCGAGACATCATAGCCGGGCAATATGCCGCACCTGCCGCTATTCGACACAGGGAATTGTCACTCGGGGCAGGACATTGTGCCATTTCAGACACAATGGCTGACCTTTTAGCATTGTTGATTATTCTATGTATGGACCACTTTTTTGACATAGGCTGAAACATGATAGATCAGAATGGAATGGTCGAATAGTCTGACGGTGTCAAATTCTACAATCAAATGAGTGTTGGTATCAATATTTTTTCTGATAGTCCGGTTAATTTAAAGTCAATGGAATCTATATTCCGAAATTAAAAAAATTACCTCGACTGTTTTAGATGTTTTAACGAGATGCCTTCTAGAGAACTGCAAATCAGATGAACTTGCAAGACTAGGAGCTACCTTATACGCTCCAGGACAACTGGAATAATTCGACATGCCTTCAAGCTCTGCCTGAGATGTAGCGCCCTTATGTCAAGTGTTCAGAGCGGTCCCAAAATTAGCACAATAAATTTGGGCAATTTTTTTCTTTATTTCTCAACACAATCTCCTTTCAGCACGATACAATAGCTACGATAAACTGTTTATAGTAAAACCGGTCTAGTTTCTGAAAATAGCCATCAATAGCAACCCTCACCTCTTCATTGCTGGCAAATATTTCTTCGCCGAGCAATTTTTTCAAGTTTATTTTCAAAAATTAATCCGAGGGAGCTAAATCTGGCACAAAGGTGCGAGCTGAAGCAATTCGAACTTTAATTCATTGATTTTGGCCATCGCAATAGTGGATGTGTAACTGGTGCACTGTCTTGATTGTGAGCAAACGCGGCACCCATCCTTCGCACAGCTTCTCATCATCCGTCAAAATGAGATGTATATCACTTATTATCCCCTCACTTAGAGAGGAGGGTATATATCATTTGCTCCGAGCCAAAAGTGTAGCTGATCGAAGGAGTGACCTAAGACCCCAGTATGTTTGGCGGAAATTCGATTTGGGTAATTTTAAGTTATTTGAGCAATGTCCGTCCGTCTGTCTGTCTGCTGGCTTGTGCGCACGATAACTCTAGAAAGGATTAACCAATGGACTTCAAATTTGGTATGCGGTAATAATTTTCTCTATCTCCAGCTAAGTTCGCAGATGGGCCATATTGGTTCACTCCTTCTGGTACCTCCCCCACAAAGGGTTAACATTAAGTTTAATATTGATTCTTTAATAACTTCTATACTACTTACCCGAATCTTCTGAAATGTCACACATAGTATTAGTTTATTAGTCGCTAACAGTTCAAGGGCGAAGGTGCCATGCCCCTTTTGGTACCTCCCACACAAAAGTTAACTGATTATAGCTTTATTACCAGTTCATATAAATACTTGAAATTGTGTACAGAGTAATGCTTTTATAGTACATAGAGTCCAGAAAAAAGTGGGCATTATTGGCACGCCCCTTTTGGTACCTCCCCCACAAGTTGACAATGTTACACCAAAAGTTAACTGCTTATGACTTTAATACCAGTGCAGACTTTTAAAGTTATTAAACGAAATTTAAATTTATACAAATTTAATTAAAACAAAAAAATTAATAAATTTACGAATATCTACTGAAGGTGAGGGGATTCTAAGTCGGTTCACCCGACTGAACTTTCTTACTTGTTATGCCCTCACTTTAGTGATACGAGAGTATACATATATCATTTGCTACGGGCCAAAAGTGTAACACATCGAAGGAGTGCCTTAAGACCCTAAGTATGTTCGGCGGATATCCGTTTTAGGTCGTTTTAATTCGAATGAGCAATGTCCGTCCGTCTGTCTGTCTGCTGGCTGGTGCGCACGATAACTCTCGAAAGGAGTAACTTCAAATTTGGTATGTGGTAATATTTTTTTCTATCTCCGTCTAAGTTCGAAGATGGGCCATATTGGTCCACTCCTTCTAGTACCTTCCCCACAAAGGGTTAATATTTAGTGAATTATTGATTATTTAATAACTTCTATACTACTTATTTGAATCCTCTGATATTATACACATAATATTAGTTTATTAGTTACTATCACCTCGAGCAAAATGGGCCAAGTTGTCGCGCCCCTTTTGGTACCTCCCACACAAATGGTACATTTTGCTCCAAAAGTTAAATACTTGGAATTTTGTACAGTGTAATGATTTTATAGTACCCATAGTCCAGTGAAAAGTGGGCGTAATTGGCACGCCCCTTTTGGTACCTCCCACGCAAATGTACTATTTTGCACCAAAAGTTAACAGCTTATAACTTGAATACCTGTGCATACAAAGACTTGAAATTTTGTACAGTGTAATGGTTTTATAGTACCTACAAGACAATGAAATATGGGTGAAGTTGCCACGTCCCTTTTGGTACATCCCACACAAGTGGGACATTTTGCACTTTAATACCAGTGCACAAAAATTCTAGAAATTTTGTACAGTGTAGTGCTTTTATAGTGCCTACAGTCCAGTGATAAACGGGGGTTATTGCCACGCCCCTTTTGGTACCTCCTACACAAATGTACCATTTAATACAAAAAGATAAGGGCTTATAGCGTGAGAACCAATGCACGAAATACAACACAGTGTAAAATTTTTATACCCTACACCACACTGTGGTACAGGGTATTATAAGTTTGTTTCACGGCAGATGTTTGTAACACCTAAAAATAACACAGCTAGACCCACCTTAAAGTATACCGATCGACTCAGAATCACTAGCTGAGTCAATTAAAGCATGTCTGTCCGTCCGTCTGTCCGTTCGTCAGTCTGTCCGTCCGTCCGTCCGTCCGTCTGTCCATGTAAAGTTGTTCGTCGACTATAGGTCGCAATTTCACTCCGATCGTTCTGAAATTTTGCAGTTTAGAGTATTTCGCAGCTGTTAAGATCGCTATTGAATTTGGTTGAAATCGGTTCAGATTTAGATATAGCTCCCATATATATCTGTCGTCCGATTTGGACCTTTAGTCCTATAGAAGCTGTATTTTACATCCAATCATTTTGAAATTTAGAATGGTAGAGTTTCTTGATCTATGAACCAACATTGCCGAATTTGAAGAAAATCGGTTAAGATTTAGCTATAGCTCCCATATATATGTTTCGTCCTATTTGGCCCTTTAGTCCTATAGAAGCTGTATTTTACATCCAATCGTTTTGAAATTTAGAATGATAGAGTTTCTTGATCTATGAACCAACATTGCCGAATTTGAAGAAAATCGGTTAAGATTTAGCTATAGCTCCCATATATATGTTTCGTCCGATTTTGCTCTTTAGTCCTGTAGAAGCTGTATTTTACATCCAATCATTTTGAAATTTAGAATGGTAGAGTTTCTTGATCCATGAACCAACACTACCGAATTTGAAGAAAATCGGTTAATATTTTGCTATAGCTCCCATATATATGTTTCGTCCGATTTGGCCCTTTAGTTCTATAGAAGCTATATTTTACATCCAATCGTTTTGAAATTTAGAATGGTAGGTCTTGATCTATGAACCAACATTACCGAATTTGAAGAAAATCGGTTAAGATTTAGCTATAGCTTCCATATATATGTTTCGTCCGATTTTGCTCTTTAGTACTGTAGAAACTGTATTTTATATCCAATCATTTTGAAATTTAAAATGGTAGAGTTTCTTGATCCATTAACCAACACTACCGAATTTGAAGAAAATCGGTTAATATTTTGCTATAGCTCCCATATATATGTTTCGTCCGATTTGGCCCTTTAGTTCTATAGAAGCTATATTTTACATCCAATCGTTTTGAAATTTAGAATGGTAGAGTTTCTTGATCTATGAACCAACATTGCCGAATTTGAAGAAAATCGGTAAAGATTTAGCTAAAGCTCCCATATATGTATATGTTTCATCCGATTTGGCTCTTTAGATCCAATCGTTTTTATACCCTACACCACACTGTGGTACAGGGTTTTATTTAAGTATAAAATGTCCCAAAAGTAAATTTATGTAAACAATTTATACATGAATTACAAAATTTATATATCAGAGTTATTCAATATTACGAGAGTGGTGTAGGGTATTATATAGTTGGCCCCGCCCGTCTTTAGCCTTTCCTTACTGGTTTTAAAGTACATTTAGGGCTAGGAAAAATGGGCGTTATCAACACGCTCGTTTTGGTACCTCCCACACAAAGATTGCCAAATAATACCAAAAGTGAATAGATCATAACTTTAATATACCAGTGCGTATAAACGCTTACAATTCGGTACAGTGCAATATATTTGAAGAATGTACTGTTTAGTAAAACAAAGGAGTATTTGCCAAACCCACTATGGTACCTCCCATACAAATTTACGGATTAATTCGCGTATTTCATATTACAGTACTCACAAAGTGAGGGTATACCTTAGTCGGTT
Organism: Eudasyphora cyanicolor; assembly: GCA_963930755.1. Taxonomy (NCBI): domain Eukaryota; kingdom Metazoa; phylum Arthropoda; class Insecta; order Diptera; family Muscidae; genus Eudasyphora; species Eudasyphora cyanicolor. Next base: position 176,823,301 of record OZ005736.1, on the reverse strand, counting down.
TACCCGACTGAAACTTTCTTGCTTGTTTTAAATCAATACCAACGGTCTTCCAATACCATTTTGTGAATTTAACAATAGGGTGGTCGTTTTGATAGTTGTAAACGAAGGAGCAGACAACCCCAAAGTAGAATCTAGCTCGCTTTTAATATGTCTGTTCCTTTACCGACTACATTTTACTACTTCAAAAATTTGTGCCCTTTTTTCTATGTTGTATGTATGCTGTTGTAAAAAGTAGTACGTAAAGGAACAGAGCTAATATTGGTTGGACTGAGACCTTTCAAATGAAAGTGTTGTATTACATACCGGTGACCAATTTTTTGCATTTTTAAAAAATTTGGAGAGATAGACTTCTTTTGGGTGTTCAAAAAAAAAGAACAACCTTGAGCATTGAAACTTTAAACATATGTTTTAGAAGGTTCCCACTTTTCACGAAATTGGTAGTTATAAAAAAATTAACTAGGTCGGCTGATTTTGGGGCCGCCCTCGTATAATTTCAGTGAAATTGTTTGACGGAAAGGGATAACATAAATATATTTAAGGGCGACCTCTGTAGGGGATCTTTATCAAAGCAAGTATCGTTGTGGTTAATTTACTTTGTGCTGAATGTAAATAAATATGAAACACAAACTGCAGCATTTCAACCTAATCGAGTGTAAAATATGGTATTTACTGTTTAGAAAATAATATTTGAAGGCGACATCTCTATTTATTTTGTTGTGTTAATAGTTTAAAACAAAATTCTAAGTTTGAACTAAATTGATGAGAAAATTTGGGTTTTTATCGGTTAGAGTAACATATTTTCCTTTTCTTCCTTTATAGGAAATCTCTATCAACAAACTAACCGATAATTCTCATGTGTATACTCTCACTTTAGCGGGGGTGAGACCTAAGAAATCCGTTTTAGGACATTTTAAGTCATTTGAGCAATGTTCATCTGTCTGGCTGGTACGCACCATACCTTTCGGAAAGAGTAACCGATTGAGTTTATATCTTGTGTTCGAAGATCGGTCATGTTTGTGCATTCCTTCTATAACGTATCCCACGATTGGCTAGAACTTTGTGCAATATTGATTCTCTAATAACTTCGATACTACTTATCCGAATCTTCTGTAATTCCACACATTACAATAGTTAAAGAAAGAAGTTGACACTTCTATTTTGGCACCTCTCACACAAAAGGACCAGGATTACAGCTGCGAAATTTCAAAAAGGGGCATAAAAAGCTGATTTTTTCGAAAAAGGGGCATCCATTAAATAAAGTGGCATACTTTATAAGCTTCTTCTATAAAGAAAACTACACAAGATCAAAACTTCGCTTAAAAAATGGTTTGCATAAAAAACCCATTTGAGTAAATTTTAAAAAAGTATTCCTGTTTTTATAGATTTTTCTACAAATGTGTACTGAAATTTATTTATTTATATGAATTACAATACAAAGTTAATTTATACTCTAATTTTTCGGTCCAGGGAAAAGCCGGCTGACAAAGACCATGGTGCTTGCTATATTTTGTAGCGACAGACCAGAACCTGCGGTGGGAATCGAACCCATGACCCCCTAACTTATAGGGAAGCATGCTACCAACTCACCTACTGGAGCGCTCTTTGTGCTGAAACAATTTACAAAAAATTTGATAAACATAAAAGCAGTAAGGAACGGCAGAAAGTCGGGCGGGCCGATTATATAATACCCTACACCTCCCTTAGAATGCGCAATGTGGCATTGCGATAATATATAATTTGGAAAAATTGGTTTTGTACAAAGTACTTAGCTCCATCTCCTCATCAGGGTTTACTCCAAGGAGAGTTGGAGATGTTGGTCATAATAAATTATATCGATATGGTATCAAATACCATATCAGGAGGAACATATAAAGGGTGGGCCATTTAAAATTTTAAATTCGAACTACCTATTACTCTGACTTGTAATTTGAGCTCTTTGGATTATTTTTTTTATTAAGCTATCAAGGATAAATGTTACGCAAAGAATCCAGAGACAATTGAAACGTTAAAACATGAAATCGAAGTTTCCGATGAAGAGATTCTACCCAAAAAATTGAAAATTTACTGAAAAATTGAAAATTTACTTAAAATTGGGATGATCGTATGAGGTACTGGCGGGCCAGTCGTGGTAGTCATATGGATTATTTTTTTTATTAAGGATAAATGTTACGCAAAGAATCCAGAGACAATTGAAACGTTTAAACATGAAATCGAAGTTTCCGATGAAGAGATTCTACCCAAAAAATTGAAAACTTACTGAAAATTGGGATGATCGTATGAGGTACTAGCGCGCCAGTCGTGGTAGTCATATGAATGATATTGTGTTCCATTATTAAATGACAACGTTCAACCTTTCCAATAAAACCAGAAATTTAAAGAAATTATCAGTACTTTTTTATAGCCTATTCAAAATTAAAATTTTAAATGACCCACCCGAGCCAGTCGTGGTAGTTATATGCATGATGTTGTGTTCCATTATTTAATGACAACGACAATTATCAGTACTTTTTTTATAGCCGATTCAAGTAATAATATACCTTTTTCTGCCGAATTTCTTACTGATCGGATATAAAATACAGTTTCTACAGTGCTTACGTGCCAAATCGGTGTAACATATAAAGGGTTTTCCATTAAGGACATAACAATTTTATATATATTAATAAAAAACAGAATATGTAAGACATAGATATTCCAGGTGTAGTGCAAATGTTAAATTTTAAGAATGAAATTCGATTTCGGTCATATGACCACCACGAGCCCGTCTACAGCGTTTTATTTCTAAAGTTGTTGTTGGCTTGTTGGCATAGACCAATGACTTGATGTGATGCATGAACGAGGTGGCCATTCGACCGGACCATTTCTCGAGAAAACACGTTCACCGAATTTTCCTTTCAGTAAATCGATTGTAACACATGCTGTGTTGCTAGTGGCTTCGTCTTGTTGAAACCACATATCAGCGATGTCAAGTTCATCCAATTCTGGCCAAAAATAATTTTCTAACATGGCACGATAGCGCTCTCCATTGACGGTAACATGACGATTGTTTTCATCGACGAAAAAATACGGCCCAATCAAACCTCCGGCATGATAATCACACCACACATTGTAAATGTGGGTTTGTTGCTGTCCAATAACACATATTTTGTCTAGACAAAACCACTCAGCCAGAAATGAGCTTCATCATCGAAAATTGGAGTAAACGCTCTTAAAGTTGCGACCACCGACTCAGAATTTCGGTAGTAATTTTTTAATGATTTCCAAACATTGCACGTAAGTGAACTTTACCACGATGAAAATGTTGACTTCGACTAACGTTTTGGCACTGAAAGATCATTAAGGCCAAAAAAGACATACATGCCAAATTTTATCTCGATCAGACAATAATTACGACCTGTACTTTGATTACAAGAATATATCTACAGACAGAGCTAAATCGACTCAGAAAGTGATTCTAAGACGATCAGTATAATAAACAATTGGTCTGTCTCTTCTCCTTTTAGGTGTTACAAACAAATGCACAAAGTCATAATACCCTGTACTACAGTGTGGTGTAGGGTATAAAATATTGTACACAACACTTTTTGTGATGTATACTACACTAAGTATATGCAATCACATGTATTTTTTAATATTTCGTTTCTTTGGTTGATTTATTTTCTACAAATCGCTCGTTTTGAAAATGAATAGATTATTTAAATCCCACTTAAGTGAAATGTAATAACTCAAAATGTGACGTTTTTTAAATGAGCGATATACTTAGTAGGGACATAAATACTGTTACAGAATTGAAGACATCCATTACAATAGTGGAATTGAACTTACCCTGCCTGCCCTTAGCAGGTGGATTATGAAACCTAATCCTTGTAGCATTAGTTTGTAACGAGAATTCAAAAATGCTTCAGTTTTAACTATGGAGTGGTCAGATAATGAGAACCGTACCGCTGTTATAACGCTTTTTAAATATGGAATGAAAAAAACAACATTTTCAAAATGCTCAGCCCGCTTGGGATTAGTCTCATGTTCATCTACCGGTGCATAAAACTGTTTGAAGAGACTAGAGATGTCAAACACCGCCACCGGTTGGGACGACTCCGTACTGCTCGAACGCCGCAGGTCATCAAATGAAGAATTCTGCGAATTCCGCTTCGAAAACAGAAAATCGTTGCCCGTGAGATAAATATTACACAAAAAAGATAGATAGACAATTCGGTACAGTGCCCTGTATTTTGAGAAAAACCCTACTGTTCTGAGAAAAACCATTATATTTGTCAAGCCCCTTCTGGTACCCCCAGCCAAATTGACAGATTCATTCGAACACAACCGATAACTTTTGTAGCAAAACATTTTCACAATCTATATTTTAGATAACTTTTGCAATGACTATAGACTGAACAAAATGATTCCACCTTTTTGGCTCCATATAAAGTACCATTTATATTACTCACGATGTAATACTCGGTTTACTCAACTTTTGAAAAGTTAACGAGTGAGCAATTTGAGCGAGAAACCACTAGGTGTTTCTACTGTATTCATATGTTATGTGGACAATGGCAGCTCTTACCTGCTCGAAATATTGACACAAAATTTATGTAATATCTCTGTGGAACGATATGATTCGCTTTATGCTTGAACATCGCTGGCATGCTAGTGGACAAAACACACGGTACGCACTGTGGAAAAGTGACTGCCGTTGACGGGAGTATGAGACTCAGTCCTGGAACATAGACTCGCCTGATGGGAATTTTTCACAAAGACCTCGCATTATTCGATTACAAAGTCCAATTGATTCAGGAACTGAAGGTACAAACCATCCTCTCCGTTATCGCTTCTCAGTTTAGACCTTAGAGCAGCTCGAAATGAACAAAAATGTTGTTTGAAAAAGCATCTTTTCTGACGAAGCACGTGTTGATATCGGCGGTGATGCTAATAAGCAAAATTTACGCGTCAGGGGATCAGAAAACCCGCACGTGATCGTCGTGGAGCCGAAGCGTCATCAGAGAGTGATAGTTTAGTGCGAATCTCCTGTAATCATTAACACATTTTTCCTGGAAAATGCTGTTAGAAAAGCCATTTCGACTAATGGTGAAAGCTACAGAGCCATGTTAAACAATTTTTTGTGACCGGAGATTGAAGCCATGAACCTGGACGATATTTTGTTGCAGAAGGATGGCGCGCCATGCCATCTACACAGCCCAGCCCACAATCAATATTTTGTGCGCCAAATTCGGTAATCGTGTTATCAGCCGTCCTGGCGATGCAATTGACCATCTCGGAATTGCGTTTTTGGCGGGGTACTCTTAAGATCCGATTGTATGCGAACAATACACTAACGATTTAGGCACTTGATAGATTTAATCTAATATCGATAAACACATTAGTGATATAGAGCCAGAAACTGTCACCGAGGTTTTGGAAAATTGGGTTGACAGGAGGATGCGCTACTGCGAAACCAGTAGACCACAAAGTACATACATTGTGTGGAACACAACAACTCTTCGAATTCGAATTGATACACGGAAAAAGTCGAAAACCCGTATTTTACTCAAATGTCCAATTAAAGCTTATGGCACACCTATATTTAGAGCCGTTCGTGTTATGTTAACATTTTTTCAATAAACTGCACGAAAGCGGTAAAAGTTTTTATTTTATTATTAGTTTTCGAAATAAGGTAGGTTTCCAAAGTAAATGCATGCTATACAATACCGAAGTTTATTTATTTATATGAATTAGTACATTTATATTCTAATTTTACGGTCCAGGGAAATGCTGGATTGCAAAGACCATGTGATCAGATTGTTGCAGCGACAGACCAGAGCCCCCGGTGAGAATCGAACCCACGACCCCCAAAATCATAGGCGAGCTCTTTACCTTCTAACCTACTGGGGCGCTCTTACTAAGTTTATACCTAAACAAAAATACATTAAATTAATGGAGCGAAACACTGTTTCTCAGGCGTTAAGTGTTGTTACGAATTCTTTCGCTTGTGTCTTAGATGGATCCCTAGAAGTAGTACAAGCCCTTCTTCTTCGGCCGGAGTTGTCATCATATACTCTACTACTCCCTCTAAGCAAGTTTCCCCAACAGAGTTTGTCGCTTGGTAAATACAAATAAGTGCGAGTTGGGACGACAAGTATCCAAAGGGATGCATGCCGCAGCAGTGTTGCTACCTATCAACAACTGCCGATTTTGCTTTGCTGCTGCAGCCTATCCTAGCAACGTTGTAAGTATGCTGCGAAGTTAATTTTAACTTTTTTGCAGAGCGTCTTTTTTGTTTGCGTGTTTAGCAGCTGCCATCCTAGTGCTGCGAGTTGCTTGCTTCTCGCTGCAATCTGCCATTGCTGATGTTGTTGTTTTAGAAAAGTTGTTCATGATATTCTTGTTGGGTGTCTTAGTGTGTCTTAAGATGACTACAAATGGAGAAAAACGAAACTTTTTCTTGTTGAAAATGTAATTACACTAAAAATTAAGCAAAAACAAGGAAAGCGACACAGAGAGAGAAAGACGAAACCAACAAAAGCAAATGCAGTTAGGATATTCCTTACAGCGACTGCTACAGCTGATATTGCTGAAAGGAACACTATTACTGCTGCTGTTGCCGCTGATAATGATGACGTCGTATCGCACAGTGGGGTATCTTTAAGAAAATTAATAAATATGTCTGTTTTTAAACCAATATCAAATATTTTCTACCACCATACAGGGTCTTCTAAATAATACAGCTACAGCGCTTCAAGATAGGCCATATCGGGTATATACAGTTCCAAATACATTAAAACTAGATCGGAACAATATTTAGGACCAGTGTATCTATAGCATATATGCAATTCTAAGGAAAAAATAAACAATCTACATCTTTAAGAAATACTGCTGCCCGGGAACCGCCCGCACAGAACTCGGGAAGCAGCAGTATCGCTGTGGGAAATGAAGTGTCAATTTACCGGAGTCTGCTGATCCCAGTACTGGTTAAATTGGCAGTGATCGGAATGAATGGTATCACTTAATTAGGGTTAAATGCATCGTACAATATTTCTGGATATGGTATGTCATCATACGTCTGCACCAGAGAAAACTACTTCTTAATAGACGACCAGTTGGCATATCAACTCCGACACTCCGACGACAATTTGAGTTATCTACTACCTTGTAGATTACCAGGGCTATCTTCTACTTAGTAAAATGACTGAATGGTTTATCTACCGCTTAGTAGATATCTAACTCAACTATCTGCTCGTTAGTAAGCGGCTAGTTGGGTTATCTACCCCTTTGTAGACGACAAGGTGTGTTCCCTACTCCTTAGCAGAGGCGCAGTTGGGTTAACTACACTTTGGATAACGACAAATTGGGTTATTTACTCCAAATAAAGGCAAATTCAAAGAACCTGTCCTGCAAGAACTGCTGAATCGTTCCAACATTTCAAGGAATTAACTATCCTCGAAAATTCTACCTTTGATTAACAGAAGTCGCATGTCAGTAAGTCTCCGACGACAAATCCAATAACGTTTGTAAACGGAGGGATACCATAAGGTGGAATACTGCCTTCACCTTGCGTTTAATAAACCACGTCTGGATATTTTGGTGTCGGTCTTTCTATAAACTCTTACAGATCTGGCCGGTACCGATATTTTTCTATACCCGTGGTAGCACACTAATCTGACCTAAGCTACGACTTTTTTAATTTCCCCCCTCTTAACTGAAATGGCAACATTGCTCCTATAAAGTGGCATCTGTCAGCTGACTGCTGTCAACATTTAGTCTTTAGTTTGTGTTTGACAGCCATTAATAGCAGACTAGTACGTAATTTAAGGAGAAAATGAAAAAAGTTAATTTCGTGTGCTTTTTTTGAGAAAAAATAAATGTTATGGATAATCTGCACGAATAATGTCAATGGTAAAAAAGTGGTTTACAGAATTTCGTTCTGGCCCTATAAGCACGGAAAGCTTTCCGTTGCTCAAAATCGACCACAAACACAATCATGTGACAACTTCTCAAGAGGGTTTGTTCAATCACAGTATGCACAATTTCTTGCGCCGTTTCTCCATAACACACCAGAGACCAAACAGCTGTCAACACAGGGGTTCCTCGAGGTGAATCAGCCAACGAAGTCATGGCGACCGTTTTTTGGGATGCACGCGGTATAATCCACATTGACCTCCTTCATAAGGGTAAAACAATCACTAACATTATGCCAATTATTGGGTCGATTTACTGAGGATTTGAACAAATTGAAGAAACGAACCTAACCTCACCCAAACCTAACCGAACCCAAAACCTAACCTAACCTAACCTAACCTAACCTAACCTAACCTAACCTAACCTAACCTAACCTAACCTAACCTAACCTAACCTAACCTAACCTAACCTAACCTAACCTAACCTAACCTAACCTAACCTAACCTAACCTAACCTAACCTAACCTAACCTAACCTAATCTAACCTAACCTAACCTAACCTAACCTAACCTAACCTAAACTAACCTAACCTAACCTAACTTAGCCTCAAAATTGTCATAAACCAGCCTATTGGTGGACGAAAGAAATTGCACTACTGAGGAAAGAGTGTCTTAAAGCAAAAAGAATGGCCACACGAAAAAAGGGCGACCCCTTCTATATGGATCAATACAGAGAAGCAAGGAAGAAACTCAAAGAAGCTATCAAACACTCTAAAAGAAAGTCATGGGAAGCGCTCTGCGATGAAATCCCTGGGGACTCCCATATCGTATTGTAATGAAGAAGATGGGAAACCGCAACAAGATCCCTGGTATAAAAAAACCCAGATTGGGCGCGAACTATTGTAGAGACACTGTTCCCAAAAGCAACGTCCCCAAGTATTTACTTCCCAACAGTAGAACCAGCTGGAGAATACGAGCCCTTCTCAAATGAAGAAATATTATATACCGCAAGAAAGCTGAAAAAAGCTAAGGCACCTGGTCCAGATGGAGTGCCAAACGAAATCATAACACTTACGGCACAATGCTGGCCGGAATTGTTTACCGATACATTTAATATGTGTTTGAAGACAGGCATATTCCCAAATATTTGGAAAAAGCAGAAGTTAGTTCTCCTACGTAAGGGAGATAAACCCCTAGATAATCCTTCCGGCCGTTGTGCCTACTGGACAATTCGGGAAAATTTTTGGAGAGATTACTGTTGAATAGATTAGAAGCTGAGGGTTCTCCCCAATGCAATTCGGATTTGTGAAAAAGAAATCAACTCTAGACGCCATTTCCCAAGTAGTGAACACAGCCCAGAAATCGATGGAGGGAAAACGATTCTGTGCCATAGTTACTTTGGATATTAGAAATGCTTTTAATATCGCAAATTGGAATGTTATTCGAACAGAAATCAGGAAGAGGAACTTTTCGTACTATTTAGTCAAAATGATTGATAATTATCTAAAAGAGCGAACACTAGAATATCAAACCAACCAGGGGGCAAAACATTTCAGTGTGTCGGCAGGTGTACCACAAGGATCGATTCTAGGACCTTTCCTTTGGAATCTTATGTATAACGGTCTCTTAAACCTTAAATTACCAGATGGGGCTTCACTGGTGGGTTATGCAGACGATGTCGCTCTTATAGTGGACAAGTCAGACTCAGCTTTGACTGAAATTGTAACAAATGACTGTTTAGGTAGAGTAAATAGGTGGTTAAAATCCAAACATCTACAACTTGCAGCGTCAAAAACTGAGGCAATCCTGGTTACCAAGCGGAGATCTTTCGTGTATCCCCAATACCACGTTGACCGATACAACATTAAAATAAACAAGAGTTTAAAATATCTTGGTGTCTACATTGATGGGGGAATCACTTTTGCTGAACATGTAAAAGTGGTATCAGAGAAGGCCCTAGGAACAGCTACAAAACTGGCGCAAATAATGCCAAATATACGAGGACCGAGGCAAACGACCAGGAAATTGATCGCAGGTGTCTCATATGCACAGATGCTCTACGCGGCTCCTATTATAAGTAACAAAGTACGAGAACGCTTGTCACTAACAAGTAGACTTGAAAAAGTTCAACGAATGGCTACAATTCGAGTTACGTCTGCGTATCGCACAATTTCGACTTCAGCAGCGGCTGTACTAGCTAGTATACCTCCGTAGATTTACTTCTGAAAGAGAGGAGAGAAATATACGAGGAGACTAAATCAATAGCAAATGTAGGAATGCTACACGACCTTAACCGTAAGTCCATTAAGTTAAATGCAAGAAAAAGATTGTACCAGAAGTGGCAACTGAGATGGGATACAGAACAAACTGGCAGATGGACTCACAAATTGATCCCAAATATTGAAAAATGGGTGGAAAGAAAGCATGGTGAAATAAATTTCTTCCTAACACAAGCATTAAGCGGGCATGAAAACTTTGCGACATACCTGGAGAAATTTAAAATAAGAGAACATGGAATATGTGACATGTGCGGAGAAATAAACTATACTGTCGAACACACAATATTTGTCTGTTGTGCCTGGGAACAGTTAAGACGCGATCTCAACCGATCCATAAGAGCCAACATTACAGCGGCGAATTTTGTTAACATAATGATGGAGAAGGTAGAAAATTGGAAGGCGTGCTCATCATTTATAGAACATATTCTACGAGCGAAATCTGAAGTACAGAATAACAGATTGCCGAACCCCTAATCTATATATAATCGTATATAGGATGGGGGAGTAGGATAAGATACCAACTGCGTTAAGCAGTAAAGAACCCACCCCGAAGTAATGCGAAAGCAGTCCCGGGGTGGTCGTTCAAGTGTAGGACCACTAGTTGATAGCGCGTACCTAGCCTAGCCTAGCCTAACCCAACCCAACCCAACCCAACCCAACCCAACCTAACCTAACCTAACCTAACCTAACCTAACCTAACCTAACCTAACCTAACCTAACCTAACCTAACCTAACCTAACCTAACCTAACCTAACCTAACCTAACCTAACCTAACCTAACCTAACCTAACCTAACCTAACCTAACCTAACCTAACCTAACCTAACCTAACCTAACCTAACCTAACCTAACCTAACCTAACCTAACCTAACCTAACCTAACCTAACCTAACCTAACCTAACCTAACCTAACCTAACCTAACCTAACCTAACCTAACCTAACCTAACCTAACCTAACCTAACCTAACCTAACCTAACCTAACCTAACCTAACCTAACATAACATAACCTAGCCTTTTTGAAGACTCAATATTGATTCAGTTATGATCTCGTTTTGCTCGGAATTTTAGCCTCGTTCGATTTGCTACAAATTAAATTTTTTGAAAGTAGAATCTATACCTTCTTCCATTTCCCCCACTGTGCATTCATGGGCATCGAAAGTGCGATGAAGACAGCGAAAACGTGGCATCTTGTAAATACAACTATTTAGGATTTTAATTTTATTAAAATAAAGAAACGTGTTGAAGTCTAACGAAACTTTCGTACTCGTATTTTAGAAGATGTTCTTTGTTGTTGTTTTTTTTTGTGTAGGGCGAACAGTATTTGCTCGTAATATGGAATCACGAATTACATTGATTTTTAATAGAAATTTTTGCAACTACCAGAATATATTTAAACTTTATTTATATTACTTTTGCTGACAATGTTAGTGATGCTACTTATATTGGAATGAATGTTAAATTTGTATGCTCTCCTGAGAAACTAGGGCAAATTCAAGAAAGATTTATTTTTATTCATTTAAGTGTAAATAAAATTAAAAGCACTCGGCATTGAACGAATCAAAATAAAACGTACTCCAAATTGTTGATGTTCTTTAAATGAAAACCTATTTATACCTAAGGTACAAATATTCCACCTATTGGCGTGGGGTGGACCAAATGTATATAGCAGTGGGACTAAATTTACAGACGGGTCTACAGTTTTCTTGCACTGAGAACAAATTGTTTACTCAAAATTAGTTCAAAATAATTTTTCTATATTTGAATACTCTGCGTTGCACGGATAGGTTCTTATATCGTGATTAAAAAGCTTGAAGATATTCTAATAGAAACTCCGATAACAATATAACATCTAATTATAAGTTAGTTTTATATGTTTATTTGTGGAAGGACTAAACGCCGATTTTTCATAGAGTAGAAATTTTAAAATTTCCAATTTGAAGATAGTTTCAGGGTCCATGAAGTCTCATATTCTATTTGATTGTGTCTGGTCGGTGCGAACGTAACTCGAAAACCAAAAATGTAGGCATTGGTAACAGATATTTGTGGTTCTCTAATACTTTTGTCGGTTTCACCACAGGCCGATCACCTGTTTTCATAAAAGTTGATACGCCTATATTCTCTTTTAGATAGTAATTTATATGTATGGCCGTCTATTCAAACTTTAGTCTTACTTTTGATTTTGAATCAAGAATCAGGACCCAAAAACTCCAAAAAAGTGGCTTTACTAAAAGTATTTAAAATCTTTAGTTCACAGATAGCTTTGGTTGTTTGATCAGAAAAAAATTGTTTGATATTCAAGATCAGTCTACTCGAAAGTCTACCAAACCATATGCTCTTGAATGAAAATGTTTTTGATCGCGACTGCAATGACCGCAAACTGGAAATTAAAATGTGTAAATGTATCCTAGCCAGCATCTCATATATATTTTTAGCTTTAAATCAACTCTTTAAATATCAGAAATAAATATATTTTTTGATCCCAACTGTTCAAATTTCGTTAATATGAGTAGGGTATTATTCCAGCCATACTCTTAACTATATGTGTGCAAACTTTCTGCATACTACCTCTCTGAGGTCAAGAGTTCACAATATCCATCTGGGAAAATCAAATGGTTTATTGTACTGTCACATATTTCATACGATGATATCTACGTTCCATGCTCCGATTTAATCGGTTTAGTTGTTATAGTTGATTCATCATCTGCTTGAAGATCAGTATACTCGTATACACACTAATTTATAGATGCTTACAGGGTTTTCCAACAAGAGGTGTTATTTTGAATCACCCTTTATTTCGGTAGCTGTCACTTTTGAAGCTTTTATTCTTTGACAAGTAGTACGCCATTACTAAAAATGGAACGATATACGATCATCGAACGATACAAAACGATCAAAAAACGATCCAACAAAAAATCGATACGAACGATACAAATTCATCTTGGCTGATGAGGCCCATTTCCACTTCGGTGACTACTTCAACAACAAAATTGTCGCATCTGGGGCTCGGAAAACCCAAGAGTTATTGTTGAGAAGCCTCTCCATCCTCAACGTGTGACTGTTTTGTGCGGTTTATGGTCAGGCAGGGTCATTGGACCTTACTTTTTCGAAAATGAGGTTGGCTCAACAGTTACGGTGAATGGATTGCGCTATCGAGAGATGATTAATGATTTTTTTATGGTCGGAGTTAGATGGTATTGATCTGGGCAACGTTTACTTTCAACACGACGGCGCTACGTGCCACACAAGCAACGAAACCATTGCTCTGTTAAGGGAAAAGTTTCCGGACCGTGCTATCTCTCGAAGAGGTGGTCACAATTGGCCACCGAGATCTTGTGATTTAACACCTTGCGACTTCTTCCTTTAGGGCCACGTGGATGATAAGGTCTACGCCAACAGCCCAGCGTCGATTCAAGACCTCAAAGATAGAGCTATTTTAATATCCTTAAATATTCCTCTTTCTTGTATTAAGATTTTTCTGATTACTATGCAAACTTACCTAAAAAAACATGCAAATCCACGTTAACCTGAAAACGACTTTCTTTTTTTGTAACGTCCGCACCGGAACTTTCGTCGCCAATATCGCATTCATCAAAATTATTTGGGTAATATTTATGGCATCAAATAGGTCTGAAATAATTGTTGTTGCTGAAGATTATATGAAAATATTACACTCAAAACGCCAATGGGATGAACATTAGTAAAAGAAAATGCGTAATGTAACGTCCGCAACCCATGGTTTTTCCATACCTAAAAAGGTAAAACACTTAAGGGTAATATTGGATCAGAAACTGAATTGGAAAGATCATCTTGAAAAAAGAGTTTCCTAGGCCCACATATATTGGTAGAGCTATAGATTCAAAATGGGGACTACGTCCAAATATGACACACTGGCTTTACATGAGCGTTATAAGACCAATAATAACCTACGCCTCAACGTATGTGCTGTCTAGGCATAAACGAGGCAATTAGGACCGCACTAACAACAGCGTTGGGGACTATACTGCACATGCAACCAATAGACATCCGTATAAAGTATGAGGCAGCCCACACAGCTAGACGTCTACAAGTGATGGGTGAATGGATAAATCAAAACCACAAATCGTACCATCAGAAGATATTACAAGCACTGGTCGGTCACATTCAAACATCAGAAATCTCCGACCGCCTTCCTGAAGTGTTCAAACAACTGCTTGGTCAACGTTATTCGACGCCTGAAGCAGCTGTAGAAGCCTTCAAAAACCATGTTTTGGAGGTGAATTTTCAACACACTGTAATCAAAACAATTCACGCTGAAATGACAAAACGGTCTGAGTGAAGTTATGCTAAAAAATATCATACTTTCCAATGGAAGTTCCAGTTTTCATCTGGCAACACCAGTATTGCCTGGACCGAAATATAAATAGCAACCCTCGTATATTTGGAGCACTTTAACAGGGTTGATAACATTGTCCGATCTGGCAATCGTGTATAACGGGGTTTTCAACAGGGACGCTACAAAGTAGACCGACAGGGACAGCAAACGACGCCATATTTTTTGCCGCTCTTTTGACATTTCTCTTCAGTAAGGTTTGCCATTTCATGATGGAAAGATATACGAGCCAACAACGAGTCGAAATTATTTAAATTTACTACCGAAATTTGCAGTCAGTGGCCTCAACGTTAAGAGCGCTACGTCCAATTTATGGTCGATGAGCGATGAGGCTCATTTCTGGCTGAATGGCTTCGTCAATAAACAAAGTATGCGTTATTGGTCAGACAGTAATCCACACGTACTCCACGAGTCATCATTGCATCCCGAAAAAATTACGGTTTATGGGCCGGCGGCGTCATTGGGCCGTACTTCTTCCGTGATGATCAAGACCGGCACGTTACTGTGAATGGGAATCGCTACCGTTCAATGATAACCGAATATTTTTGGCCCCAATTGGATGATATGGACTTGGAGGACATGTGGTTCCAACAAGACGGCGCCACAAGCCACACAGCGAATGTCACAATCAATTTATTGGAAACCAAGTTTGGAGAACGTGTTATCTCACGAAATGCTCCAGTCGATTAGCCGCCTCGGTCGTGCGATTTGACGCCGTTAGACTATTTCCTGTGGGGCTACGTCAAGTCTATGGTATATGCCAACTAGCCAGCGACGATTGATGAACTTCGTACGAATATCGAACGAGAAATTGCAGCAGTATCGGCCGATTTATGCTTGAAAACCGTCGAAAATTGGGTTCAGCGCCTGGACTTATGCAAGCGTGCCCGTGGTGGCCATGCAAAAGAAATATAGTTCCATACATAATGGCATCGAACGTACTTTCACAGGAATAAAGAATTTCATTGATATCCAAAACCGTTTTTGTTTTATTTAAAAAAACTTTTGTAGCGCTCTTATTGAAAAACCCGGTACTTAGCTTAAGATGATGAGTGTTCTAACGGGACACTCAAGCTTACAAGCACATCTTCATCGCATAGGACTAGCAGAACACATACTTACGTTACTGCCCGGCTTTCACACATGCAAGATCCCGTTATTTCGGGTCCGACATGTTTCTATGATTGACTCATCTCAGAGGAAATGACTGAGAAAATTCATGTCTAGTACCGATTTTCTCTAACTCTTGATTTATACCTCAACAACAACATAAATAAATAGCACACAACAGGCTGAACCACTGGCTTAAGTGTATGTCCATGGACATGAGACATTTTTAATTTCTCCTCTCTTCAACCTAACCTATCCTAAGATTAATGTGTATGTCAGTAGTTCGGCAATGTAGCAATGCCTCAATTTAATGTTTTCTGGTTTTCAGAAATTTAAAGTGCTTTTTTATTTATTAAGTATTAGTGATGTAAAACTAAAGCTAATGCTGCTCACTGCATTTTTAAATGTAAAGTATAAAAAGTGATATAGGAACAATTAACTAAAATGAGACAAAGTTTAAAAAATCTTTTTTAAATAAAATCTATTTGTAAAACTTCTTATTATATAACTTTGTTCTTGTGTTAACACATTTTATTTGTGAAAATCAGTTCGGAAATATATGCTGTTTTAATGTATTAATATAGGCGTTCCCAACAAAATTTCTTGACTTTCAAATATAATGTATTTGTTCACAAATATATATTATTTAAGAAATATTTTTCGAAATATACTTTCTTTTAATTCGAACATATCTAACGTTACGACATTCCCCGTGTAGTATATGAATTTTAAAGATTTTTTTAATAAGAAAATTTCAAACAAAATTTTGAAGGAAAATTCTTTAATATAGTATACTCTGTCTTTTAATTATGAAATAGAGTTATCTTAACGATTACCAAGTTATTGGTGCAAACTCTTTTAAACTAAAACAATCTATTCTCAGCCCCAGCTTCACTTGAAATACTGGACTTATATTCCCATCCATTGCCCAAATAGACCCAGATGTCGCTGAAAGATCTAATCCCTAAGTTGCGTTTTTTTGTTTGTAAAAATTAAATGATCATAATAAGGCCTTTTACGATTATTCATCATTATAAGATTCCAAACAAGATCATTACTCATTTGGACATATTTTTTCTTTCGATTCCCCCTGATCATGTTTTACACCTGTACACACGCAGGTACTCCACTTCAGCATTTAGTGGCTCCAATGCCCCAATGGAAAAAATTAAATTTAAATAAAATAAATTAATGTGACAGAAATATTTAAATAATCGTATTTCAACCAGAGAGTGCTATGAACTTTTTACTACAAAAAAATCACACAATTCAACAATTGATGGCAATTCTCCAGAGAAACCTGTTCCAGTTCACGTTCCTCAACTTAAAAAGCCAACAAACAGAACTGAACGAGCAAACTGCGATACACAAAACTAATTTATTAACAATTTATAGTTAATTTTCGATAAACAAAATGAACGCACACACAACATAGAGACAGGCAGATATACGGACGGACAGGCTAATAGTCGATTGGGACATGGATGGAGGGACGGACGAACGTTCGGACGGACAGACGGATGGATGGTTAGGCAGACAGGTCAACCACAATCAAAACACCAGCGGCAGCAGTCAGAGGAGCTACATTCACCACCATTCGGAGATAACAGAGCGAGCAAACAGCGTGTGTGGCTAATCAAAAATCAAATTGATTTTCATGAATCCCATCACCACACAAGGGATACGGAAATGCTCAGACGCCCCGAGCATCGAGTGTTGGGCATTTGAGCATCATTTGGAAATGAAAACTAAATTAAAATAAGCATAAATATTTGATACCAAATCAAATGATCAACAAAAACGCACATCAACAGCAACAACCACAGCCAAAAGATATCACCTCCAGACCACAAAGTGCGGATAGACAGATGGATGGACGGACGGATTCGAATCAAACCATCACCTCATTAAAATCCACTCAAAACAAAAAACCCAATGAAACTGACAATACAACAATCTGACCAAGATGAACGACGGACGCATTGAGGCGACATAGCAGAAACAAATGTCGAGCAGAAGAGCACATAATTTGTTACATTTCGAAAAAGGCGATTGAGAAAACCCTTCGAAATGTAGATGCTCGTACTTCTCCTCCGTATCGAACGCGCAAAGGCATCCCTAAGGTGAATGGATAAAAGTAGAACTTTAGACTACTTGATATTGATGCACTGGAAGGAAAGTCTTGCTGAACGCCTGCTAGGAGAATGTGGTCTCTGACAACTTTTCCTTAGGAAAATGTGGTCTCTGACAACTTTTCCTTAGGAAAAGGTGGTCTCTGATAACTTTTCCTTAGGAAAAGGTGGTCTCTGATAGCTTTTCATTAGGAAAATGTAGCCTCTGACTTCTTTTCCTTAGGTGGTCTCTGACAACTTTTATTTAGGAAAGAGTGGTCTCTGACAACTTTTCCTTTTGAAAAGGTGGTCTCTGACTACGTTTCCTTAGGAAAATGTGGTCTCTGACAACTTTTCCTAAGAAAAAAGTAGTCAAAGACCACTAGGAAAGAGTGGTCTCTGATAACTTTTCCTTTTGAAAAGGTGGTCTCTGACTACGTTTCCTTAGGAAAATGTGGTCTCTGACAACTTTTCCTAAGAAAAAAGTAGTCTCTGACAACTTTTCCTTAGGAAAAGGTGGTCTCTGACAACTTTTCCTTAGGAAAAGGTGGTCTCTTACAAGTTTTCCTTAGGAAAAGGTTGTCTCTTACAAGTTTTCCTTAGGAAAAGGTTGTCTCTGACAACTTTTCCTTAGAGATTCGTTACAATTTTCCGAGTGTACCTACATTAGTCTACCTTTAAAATGTGCGTACGCATATGCGTACCTAAATATAGCTAGATTCTAGCTATTGGGTTTTGTGTGTGTGCATGTGTGTTAAAATCCAATAAATAATTAATGATGACATTTCTCACATCGGACAGACAGGAACAGACATCTACGAAACATCTGAGAACACTGGAAGAACTAGGATACCACCATTACTTTTTCGACACGGGACGTAGAGGGGCAACTCTTTGTCTGTGTATTTTTGGGACTTTTATTTAGAAAATATTTAGGGAGTGCATGCGAGAGTCGCATTAATCCTACCGATACGTATTATTTGTTTTGTTCTTGTTTTTGTTCATCACTGTAGGACCATTAATATTGGTCACACATAATAGTTGTTCACTTTTCAGGCGGTCATCCTAAATGACAGTGAATGGATTTGATTTCAAAACATAAATTCAATGGCGTTGTGGAAATTCTCTATGCCAGTATTGTTATTATCATTGTATTATTATTGTTGTATTTTACTGGACTGGTTCATTAAGTGGGCACATTTTCAAATAATAATAATAGGTCACATATATTATCGATAGTGTCAGCTTAGGTCAAGTATATACAATAAAATAATTTAAAGTGTCGTAAAGGTTGTCCAGGTTAGAGGGGATGTGGCCTCTCAAATATATACGAAAACAATTGATTGTTGTATAGGAGAAATATAAATATAAAGGAAATAAAGAAACAAACGTCAAGAGCAAAGTATACCCTCACATTTTGAGTAATGTTAAGGGTTTTCCAACAAGAGGTGTTATTTTGGTATTCAAAGAAAAATGCCATTTTTTGAGGTAAATGATCGGATGTTTATCCTATTATCCTATTACTATTATAAAATCGTTTGTTTGTCTGTTTGTTCCAGCATCACGCCTAAACGGCTGAACCGATTTTCTTGAAACTTGGTGGACAGATAGACCAATGCCTGGGAAGTGCCATAAGCTACTTTGATTTTCGATTTCCCGCCAAGTGATTTTCGACCACTTGACCACAGAGGCTCCTGTTAAAGCTAGAGAGCTGAAATTTTGCACACACATAGACTGGAGTGTTGTATAAACTACGGCCTACTCGCTTAATCATATTTCGGCCAGTGGTCAGTTGTAGCGCTATCAAAAACTTGCGTTTTGTTTTTGTCGTTTCGGAATTCTCTTATAAGATACAAACTTTGTATATATGAAGTACTATAAAACGCAAATATATGCGCGAAAAATTATTTTGAATTATCTGAATGTGGTCAGTTTAACTGTGACCCGAACAATTTTCATTATTTATCTGATTTTAAAAGTTCCTTAAGAGCCAATGATATACAAATTTATATGTACAGACTGATCTCAATGGAGATGCGAAAACAACAATTCGATGTCCAGTCTGAGGTCAAACCGGACATAAAACCGCGTCTTAAAATTTTTAAAGCCTTTTCAAAATATATCGCTCACCACTTACTGTGGTAACCTATCTAACATTGTCAATTCGGTCACTTCTCCGACTGTGGTCAGTTTAGCAGTGACCAAATCAATTTCCACACTTTCTGTACTTTAATAGTCCTTTAAGAGCTATAATCCTAATAATTTATGTTTGTATACTGATCTCCAAGGGATGCGATTTTACACCAAGCGACTTTTGACCGCTTGACCATTTTGGTACCTTTAAGAAGTAGGAAGCTTTAAATTTTGCTTTGGTATAGACTTGAGTGTTGTATACTCTACGGATTGTAGTCAATTGTCGCGCTATCAAAATTTTAAATATTTTTTTGTATTTCAGAAGCGCCTAAAATGATACACAGATAAAATAATATGTAGTACTATACCCGAGAAATGCAATTTTGAATTCTACGAGTGTGGTCAGTTAAGGAATGACCAAACCCATTTTCAATCTTTACTGGATTTCAAGATTCTTTAAGAGTTTTTCATTCTTTCAATACATTAAAAATCCCATAAATTGCATTCTCATAGACATGAGTGTTGTATAAACCACGGGCTACTCACATAGACATTTTTCGGCCAGTGGTTAGTTATAGCGCTATCAATTGTGTTTGTCCTTTCTGAAGCCTCTTATAGGACACAAAGTTAAAACTTTGTAAATATAATAATTTTGAATTCTCTGACTGTGGTCAGTGAAGAAGTGGACAAAACAATGTTCATTATTTTACAGATTGTAAAACTTCTTACCCCTGTTCAAAATATATCTCTCACCACTTAATGTGGTAAGATATACATATATAACGTTGTCAATTCGGTCAAATCTCAGACTGTGGCCAGTGTAGCAGTGACCAATGCAATTTCCACTCTTTCTGTACTTTAAAGGGCCCAAAATGGCAATGTTAATACTAATTCAAGCGACTTTTGGCCGCTTGACCGTTGCGGCTCATATAACAGGTAGAAAGCTAGAAACTTCAGTGTGGTATAGCCTACGTACTATTAACATAGTCGTTTTTTGGCCAGTGGTCTACTCTCGCGCTTAAATTATACAAAGATAAAATAATATGTAGTATACACAGGAAAAAAACAATTTTGAATTCTAAGATTGTTGTCAGTAGTGACCAAAGCAATTTCCATTCTTCCACTACATTTCAAAATTCTTTAAGATTTTTTCATTCTTCCAATAAAAATCCCATAAAGATCTGTGGAGCTGCACATATATGTGCATAAAACGATCTTCAAGGAAATGCGTCGTCCGGCCTGAGGACAAGAGGTACACAAAAACGGAGACATAATGTTTAAAAGTCTTTTCGGAATATATCGCTCGCTATATACACCGGTAATATTTAAACAAAAATGTATACGAGTATATCGAAATTTGAAACATACATAGCATATTATGCATTTGTTTCTCAGCCACTTATTTGGTGACCTCTTGAGCACTGACCCCATAAAAGTACATTTGAGGTTGTGCTTTCATATTTACAGAATTTTTTACTGTTGTCAGTGAATTTGTTTGAGTTTTTGAGAGCATCTGTAGTTTGATAGACTTTCAAGTAGACTGATCCTGGATGCTAAACAAATTTTTAATGATCGGAGTATGATCAAATATCCGAAGGTATTTGTAAACCAAAGATTTTAAATACGTATTTTTACATAAATTTTGCTATAGCCAACATTTTTTTAGTTTTTGGGTCCTTATTTTTTATTAAAAATCAAAAATAATACTAATGTTTGGATCACTTTTTTCAAAGGCAACCCGGGCATCGCCGGGTATTTAAATGCTAGTTTCATAAAAAAGAGGAAGGCATGCCGTTAATAATCAGCCAAATGGCCACCACGCTTACAGGACCATATCCTTTTCATGAAATTTTCCATAACCAAATCGCAAAGTTGGCATAGACCTTATCTTTCACATGGCCCAAAAGGAAGAAGTTCGAAAGATAACACGGTCCGGAAACTTTTCCCGTACCAGAGCAATGGTTACGCTGCTTGTGTGGCACGTAGCGCCGTCTTGTTGAAAGTAAACGTTGTCCAGATCAATACCATCCAACTCCATAAAAAATCATTAATCATCTCTCGATAGCGCAATCCATTCACCGTAACTGTTGTTCCAACCTCATTTTCGAAAAAGTAAGGTCCAATGACCCCGCCGGACCATATACCGCACCAAACAGTCACACGTTGAGGATGGAGAGTCTTCTTAACAATAACTCTTGGGTTTTCCGAGCCCCAGATGCGACAATTTTGCTTGTTGACGTAGCCACCGAGGTGGAAATGGGCCTCATCTGTCTAGATGATTTTTCGATGGAATTCCGGATCATTTTCATGCATTTCAAGGACCCAATCAGCAAATACACGACGTTGTTGATGATCGGCCGGCATGAGTTCTTGTTTTAACTGAACTTTATAAGCCTTAAGACCCAAGTCTTTATGCAAGATACAGTGTAATGACGTTTGTGGAATGCCCAATTCCAAAGAACGACGAGGAATGGACAATCCTGGGTTTTCTGCAGCACTTTGGGCTACAGCAGCAATATTCGGGTTTTATTCTTCACTTCACTAACTTGTCCCAACAGCTCGAATTTTTCCACAAATTTCTGTATTGCGGTCCGACAAGGTGCTTCACGACGACCCAAAAATGCTTTAGTTTTGCGAACTGTGTCTGCAAGATTTTCACCATTTTTGTAGTGAATTTTAATAATTTCAATGCGTTGTTGATCGTGTATCGTTCCATTTTTAGTAACGGCGTAGTATCTACTTGTCAAATGTCAAAGAATTTACGAAAACTCGTGGAAGGAATTTTACAAATGAAGGCTCGTTTGTACTCGTAAGGTCGTGACTTGTACTTTCAAGTAAATTTATTAATGGTGGTTAATTTAAAGTTTTTTAATGCATCAGTTGCATATGCAACTTCATTTTGCACCCTGCACATCAATGACACCAACCTACAAATCTTAGAAAAATATAGCAATGTAGCCCCATTTGTCCTAAACTGACCCTACAAATCTGAAGATGGTGTTTAAACCTCTGCAATGAATGTCTTGAATGGCCTTTCAAGACATTCAGTTGTTTATCAAATACTTACTGCCACACACTCTATTTTGACAAAACAAATGAATGAGTGAAGAGAACAGTAACCGCCAAACAGGTTTCAAAACAAATAAGTAACAAGACAATGAAGAAGTATACTCATTCAAGTACTGTACACAAAAACTGAAATACTCGATTTCAGTGTACACTGCACTACTGTACTCATTGTCATTGCAAAGAGAGACGCAACAACAAAGAGCGGCGGACAACCTTAGAAATTTATTGATTTTGAGGGGTAAATACACTAGTGTACATACTGAAGAAATAGAAAACAGCACTGTACTCGCTTCATTATACTCATCGTTTGACGAATTGAAACGAGTATAAAGAATACAACAACCAAACACGAATGACCCCAAACTGAATATATTGTTAAATTTTCAGCCCATTCGCTTTTATGGTTTCCTAGATCATGCGTTACTAACAAACGTACAAAGGATTTTATATATAAAGATGAAAAATATTCAAATCACAAAATAGACAGAATCATTAAAAAAAAACAATTTAGATTTCTGACACTTTTAAGTAACAATGCTACTATATAGAAACTGAACAAAACACCAGATTAAAATTTACGGGATCAGCTCAGATTAGATAGTAGTACATGCATATGTATATTTCATATATACCTCCATTCTTAACTATGCTAAGTGCAAAAAAGTTGTTTTTCAGGAGAGGCGTTGATGATTTTTTATTTTTGTGTGGAATTCCTTTATAATGCAAATCGAATTGCCTGTACTGTTTTGTGAATAACTTTTGATTGGGTTGACGGATAAACACCAAATTTGGACTAGAGTGATCAAAAAACCGGTTTTTTTGAAAAAATAAAAAACCGGTGGATGGTTTATTTAAGTTATAAAAAAACCGGTGGACGGTTTTTTTCTTCGAAGAAAACCGGGGAAACCGGTAGAACCGGGTTTTTTCTGCATAACAAAACAGTATGAAAATTGAAAAACATTTTTCTTTTTAATAACAAAAAAGGCGATTTTTTAATATTAAATTTTTAAAAGCGATGTCTTCTGATCTGGAATCTTGCACCAAATTTAGTCCTGTTGGATAGTAGTTATGAGTTGGATTGTGATGAATATTGTCATTTAAGTCAAACGGTCCTTTTATCCCATACATATAACTAATTAGCTATTGTATTTAGAAACATTTTCCAAAAGTGTTATCGATAGTCTTTTCTTCAACCTTTTAAAAAAATTAGCAAATATATTTTCATTACTTTTTTGCAAAATTAAACTTTTTGAAATTTTGGTAAAAACCTATATTTTTTCAACCAAACATTTTAGCATTTCAGATGGGAAAAACAACCGTTTGACAAAAATGTCAATATTTGACATCCTCCAACTCGGAAAGTCCTTAACCGATTTCGTTGGAATTGTGTCTCATAACTACTATCTGATAGGGCTACTTGGTGCAATTTTCATCCCGACAGAAGACATCCCTTTTAAAAATTAACTCACTTGACATGAAATTCCCCTTATGTAGATCAGTCAAGAAAATATTAATATTTCGGGATATTAAATAGAATATTTAATAGAGGTATTAAATCTTAATACATATATATTTTATATACACACTTTAGTGCAGGTGGGTATATACGAGTACACATATAAATATATAAGAGTATACACTAGTCGGTTTACCCAAATGAAATTTTCTTACTTGTTTTTGTTTCGGTTTGGAAGTGGGAGAATGCGTTTACTTTTCACAAAACTTCTGCGCGTATGAATCATTTATTTTCTTTAAATTTTTGTAATTTGTATAGAAATTGGTGAATGGCTTCGGATTCTAGCAAAGTCTTTTTAGGCCATATAAGGAGATCTTTCATATTATTATCTTAATTTGTGATATTTTGTATATAAAGTTGTAAATAATTTTTAATATTTTAGTGATAATAAAAAAACCGGAAAACCGGTGGAAACAAACGAAAAAAACCGGTTGCACCGGTTGTTCGAAATTCATGATTTTGAGAAAAACCGGGGACGGTGGAAGCAAAAAACCGGTGGGCCGGTTTATTTTAAACCGGTTTTGATCACTCTAATTTGGACTGAATATAATTTGGAAAATGTAAATTCACAAACACTTTTCTAAAATATAACAAATGCAATATTCGCGTCTCATGAAATTTATAATAAATATTGTTTTAAAAAGAACAGGGCTGAATACCATCTTAAACTTTTCAGTGTTTGTTTAAAATTTATGGGGCTATATAACTATATTTTGCACAGAATTTTAAGCTGGTGTCATTGATGTGTTAACTGCAAAAATAATTTGCAGATGCATTTAAAAATGTTAAGGACGCGAAAATGAAACCCGTACCCCGTAAAAATCCGTACACGCGTTCTGAAAATAAATAAATCAAAACTATTTTCTCAGATTTCTGATGCTAATAACATCTGGAAAAAATTTAGGTTTTTTTTTTGCCAAATAAAAAAATGTTTAATTTTGAACAGAGAATCGATATGCAAATTTATTTTGAAATCGGGAATGGTGACCCAAAAAAGGTGTTCGGTTTGATATGGAATGAACGATATCATTCTTATCAATATAACACCTACATAGTTCGAATCCGGCCAAAAAGTAAATTTGTATTCTTATTATAGAATTATTATGTCAAGCTATAACAAATAATCTATAGTTATGACATATTAGAGTTGTGTAGTTCGTGAACGAACTAGTTCAATTTAACGGGTCACTATACTGAACTGAACGAACTAGTGCACACAACTCGTTAATTTCAGCTCAGTAGTTCACTATGATTTTGTTTCTTCAACCATATCATTTCGTTCTCTCTTCTCTGCTGTATGCGTTGTTTCCATTTTTATGGCATCATCAATGTATGATTCTACCTATACAAACGCCTTTGCATTAGTTTTTCCAACTCTTCCATTCATATTCCAATCAGATTCCTTTAATAGTGGCTTATTTGAACTGGTGATCTACTGAACGAAATGAATTGTTTAAGTAAAGTGAGCTGGTGAGGTGAAGAGCTGGTGTGCTAAAGTGAGCTATTGAACTAAATGAACGAACTAGTTCACTCAATTGAACTGAACTAAAAAGAGCGATCACTTAAAAGAACTATAGTGCCCAACTCTATGGCGATTACACGCTAATGTTAACCGTTCAATTGGTCCGTTATTGGTTTTGATACAACTAAATAAATGTTTTAGTTCTAACCCACAACGCGCTTAATTAATTTTAGCCAAAGGTAACATAAATTTTGGTAACTCGTACATAAAAAAGTCGACTTCAAGTCTTTTTCGGAAACTAAAAGTCGAATAACATTTTCGATTTTTGGTATCAAAAAGACGACTAATCGATTAGTCGAAAGTCGACTTATAGAAACCTATGTTCTTCTCCTCCTCATCTTCACAGCATCTGCAGAAGTCAATGGAGTCAACACCCAACCTACCGAGTTATTCGCTGGTGCTATCCGGCAGTGTCCCGTTAGAACTGACACTCACATAGACAGTATTTCCCACTCTAGTGCCTGGAGATATTTCGACCTTCTTAAGTTGTATTTTGGTCAGATTTGTCAAGCTACCCTACAGGTATCCATTTCTCGTTTGACTGCCTCTTTCCTAAGCTAAAGCTTGTATGTGGACAGTGGACAACCAATATATTGAAATTCTTTGAGAAATGTTAATGTTGTCCCTTTCCTTTGCTTTGCAGTTCCCCGGGATATGCCCAGGTACCTACATGAGGTGTATGTTAAACTGCTCAGCTATCTCGAGGTCTGCGGCAATCGAGGGCTGTTTGTCAATTTTGGGTTGTAGGCTCCAGAGATTTAATGGCCACCTGGCTTTCGGAGTAACGCCAGTGTTAGTCACTATGTTGCGACTAAGC
Organism: Eudasyphora cyanicolor; assembly: GCA_963930755.1. NCBI lineage: Eukaryota > Metazoa > Arthropoda > Insecta > Diptera > Muscidae > Eudasyphora > Eudasyphora cyanicolor. The sequence goes on along the minus strand of OZ005736.1, from coordinate 176,796,489 downwards.
CACTTCGTGACTTTCCTTATTGCCATTATTTCAGTTTAATAGACAAGCATATGGTAGTCTGTGTACAATATCATGAACAATTGTGTTTTCTTTTCTAAAAAAATATGTTGCCCTGTCAGGGAGCAGTATTTTAATAATGTCGTCCACACCCTCTTGTATTGCTGCCTTTTTAATGGTCAGAATCGAAAACAAACATACAAAAACTAGCCTCACTAAAAAAACAAGGACAAATAATACTCCACGGTGCCGCCTAAATAAAGCTCTTGACCAAACTTCATTAGAAAAAATAACGCAAGTACACACGCGGGTATTTAAGCTATTCGCTGGACGCTGAATAAACATCTGTTATGCAGGGCAGCGTGTGACAGTGCAGCATTTTTTTTTTACAAACGAAAACAAAAGCCTTTTTTGGGACGAAAGGCAAAAAAATGTACAATTTTTTGGAACAAAAGAAAACACCATAAGTTATTTACAGTGTAAACCGAGGCCAACCTTTTCATCTGGTTTCAATATATGCTATGCTGCTAGAAAGTCCCTGAAAACTGTCTTCCTGAATGTGGACTGCCGCCGACTGTCGCATAACTCTTAACGAAGTGACTGAACGATTAAATATTTACCTAATATTGGTGTCGGGCCATAGACAACACTAGGAACTACTTCACATTTTGCAGAGGAACTGGAATATTTGAGAATGTCTATAGCGACCATCAGGCTATTCTTGAGATAGAGATCGTATATGACAACAAATGGCAGATGGTCACTAGTCTGATACTGCATACATTGCATGCTGATGTGGCTCTACTTAAAATCCAACCAACGTCCTATTGTCGTTATCGAAACCAGACGTATTACTTATTGTGTTAATTTTTTGAAAGCTAGCATTCTAGCGGAGAAAGCAATCCATAGATAAATGTAAATATTTGGTAGAAGTAAGAGAATTTCAACCAAATCATGTTCTTTTACCCCCAATATAGTAAACGAGGGGATCAGTTGTAACACATCGCACGAGTGACGTAAGATTCTAAGTATGTTCGGCGGAAATCAGTTTTAGAAAATGTTAATTCATTTGAGTAATGTCCGTCCGTCTGTCTGTCTGGCTGGATCGCACCACAACTCTCGAAAGGAGTAATGGATTGGCTTCAAATTTGGTGTTAATATTTTTTCCATCTATCTATTTTTTCTTCATTAATGATTGGGTGTTTCCACAGAAAATGTCCCCTTACACCTCAAAAAATAAATTATTATTTTTAATTTAATCTTCCGCTAATATTACACAAATTAAATGTATCTATCATTTTCGGAAAGATTTACTTTAATTTTCTTTATACTAACTAAAATATTCTACTTCTACTACTACTATAACGGCGACAAGTTAAAATTTAATGTTTTTATAATAGTTCAAAAACAACCTCACCGACTGTAACGGCCGTTACCCCAAAAGCACAAAAGTTTGTTTTTTCGTAATTCATTCAAACGAATTAATTTTATACTAGCGGAAAATAAGAAGGTATGTAATAAGAAGAATTTTGTAAGGCCAAATAAGCATCAAAAACCTATTTTGATTTTTTAAAAATTTTTTTAAAGAGGTAACGACCGTTACATTTTTATTTGGCGTTTTGCATTTGAACTGTTTTCGTCTTACTTAACAGTATTCTTACTGATTTTATTTGCAAAAATACAAAAAAAAAGAAAATAAGACGAGGGGAAGCATGAGGCATCTTGGCAAAAGAGAGAAAGCGCTCAAAAAAACGAAAGCTGGATCAAAAAAGGTGATGGCGGACGAACGCCAAAGTCAGGGACGAAAAAACAAACGCGAACGCGTAAAAAAATTTCTTGAACAAAAAAGGAACAAAAAAGCGTTTAACTTTTTATAACGTAACGACCGTTACTTTTTATACAAAAATTTTCTTGGTAACTAATTTTCTTTGGTTGGAAAATAAACCTATTCTTTAAACAAAACATTTCAAAAATTTTTTTTTCTTGACACATCCTTTGCAAAATTTTACAATACATGATGTTTGTTTCCGAAATTTGAAATCAGCACCTTTATTAAGTTACGACCGTTACTTTTTTAATGGTCAAAAAAATGATTGAAATTTAATTTTTTATGAATTCTTTCGGTTGCTACCGATGCTTGAACTTTCGTAAGTCCAAAATTAAGCAATCCTCGTGGCATACCTGCTTAGGTTGGAATTTTATTCAAAAAATCTCCGAAAATCGGTAACGACCGTTACTTTGAAAACACCCGATTGTAAACATCTACGGTTAGATACTATTGGAAGGTAAATAAGTTTACACCTGGATTCATATGAAGAAATGGAAGGAGGGTAAGTTTAACAAATTTCCTTTGTATCCTCTCAACTCTCTCAAACTGTGTAGAAGATGACGGGTTCCACACAATATCCTATCATTGAGCGGACACGTATCCTATCATTGAGCGGACAAAATCATGTACAACATTTTTCGGGTATATGGATCACTAAAATCAGAACTGTGGTGTAAATAAATGGAAGAACAAAATATGTAAATGGAAGAGGTTTATATGCTTTTGGGATAATATAGTCAATATGAAAAAATCCACATCATCTGCATAATAAAACAAGCATTGAGAGTAGGATCTACATTTTGCTGATACATATTGATTATCTAGTACTTCTATACTACCCTTACGAATCATCTGTACTATTTATTAGATGATATTTAACCTCACATAGTAATAGTCTATCCATCGCTATCACCTTGAGAATGGAAGAAGTGTCACCAACCGTTTTGGTACTCCCCCCCACGCAAAGGGACCATTTTGTACAAAAATTTAACTGCTTATAGCTTTAATGTCTGTTCAAATAAATACGTAAAATGTTGTACAGTGTAATGCTTTTATAGTACCTAGAGTCCAGTGAAAAGTGGGCGCTATTGTCACGTCCCTTTTGGTATCTCCCACACAAATGGAGCATTTTGCACCCAAAGGGTGTCATTGGATCTCCCCTTTTGGTACCTCCCGCACAATTGAACAAAATTCAACAGCTTATAACTTTAATATGGGTACAAACTTAAAATTTTTTAAATGCAACTTAAAATCATAATAATTTAATTAAAACAAAAAAGTAAGTAAATTTACGAATATTTTTTGGGAATGGGAAAATATAAGGGGATTTGTAAGTCGGTTTACTTTCTGCTCTACCATTAAATCTGGTTTACCTGTAAAAATTCCTTTAGAATGACTTATTTTAAAGCAGTAAAATCGATTGATTTTAGGAAGATTTTTTTTGTAATTGTGTTGTCAAGCATTATTTAACTGTAAATATTTGAATATTTTCACACAAATATTTTCTATGTATTTTATTCTAAATATTAAAACCTAATTATTTTTCTTTTCAGGTATGTCTTTGTCTGTATTAAATAGTAAAATAGTAAGTTTTTAATTATCAAGTTCATACATACCATCTATTCTTATATACCATCGATTTCTTATAACATTTCATTAAATAAATCCATTGTTACACATTTTAAACCTCTGTAATTACCTATCAAATGAACAAACTTAAAACAATACCTAATTCATGTGACCCATAATAAACTACTTAACTTTACCTTTTGTAATATCACACTCCAACTTTAGCCTGTTTTTCCGAAAATAGTTGTTACTTCACAACAAATTACTCGGAAAACGATTCATTTTCGTATTTATTAGCCTCATTATCTAACAAACATACTTATACATAACCCTTCGGTATCCTTTGGAAACGCCGATGACGCCACCACAACATCACACCGCCGTTTTCACTTCATTTCTAACAACTTCTTTGGCACTTTTCACTTTTCATGGATGGATTGTACAAGTAAATACACAAATACACGTATAAATATATATCTAAGTAGCCTTATTTATAAGCCACGAATATACAAGCGTATCTACGACTTGCCTCCTGCCTTTCGTGCAAATTATTTTTAATTTTCGGTAAAATTTCAAACGAGTAAATAAAACCCCATTAAACTAATGACCTGTTGAGATTGTTTATAAATTTCATTTCATTCATGGAATGCCTTTTACTTTGCCTTTGGATTTTGTATGTGCGTCTGTCCGTCCGTTCGTCTGCCGTCGTTGCTGCAACCTATTTTACAAGTATTATCGCTGCCGTTTCCTTGTGGCGTTTAATTTATTACTCGAATACCTTTGACCTCATGTAAAAACAAGGTACCAGAACGAATGTGAATACGAGACTACGAGTCCGAGTTATTACAAACAAACAACAAATAAATACAAACATAATAATACTTTGTAAAATACCTTTGGTATCTTTCAATTCGAGCAATATGTAACAGCAGCAGCAGCAACTGCAAATAATCAGCGACTGCAGCAGCATTCGTAATTGCTGAAACATCGATCTGCACATATACATATGTGTGTTATGCTGAGAATTTCTCATATTGAAATAAATGCGAATCCGCACAACGAACTATTCATGCAGAAATAACGGGTCACATTGTCCCAACAGGTAATATGAATGCATCAGTTGGTGCAATACATTTTACAGGTGTCGGCAGATATTAGTTTGAGCCAAAATCATCAAAAAGGGGCAAAATAAGTTGTCACAATGTCAACACAGTAAGCTACAATTTACATACAGATTCTGAATTTTTTTAGGCCAAAAATTTATGAAGGTTTAGGCTCTAAAACAAAGGCGGTACCATCTATTTCCGACGACGAATGCCTTCGGAAACTGCGGGGGCTGAGAGGAGTCTCCGAACTCTTATATGTAAAGGTACTCAAAGAACCTGAATTTTGGCCGGGAAGGACCCATGCAGATTTCTCTTCACTAATTTCAGAGGTAAAGACCAACACGGGTGCTAGTATGTAGATAGGTATTCGGAGATACTGGATGGTTTCCAGTTACATGCCTTATGAAGATGTTGTAGTACCAACAATTCTCTTCAGGGAAGTAGCAGTAGAAGCAATGATGGTAAGAGTTCTACAGATTAACCTCCATCACGATAAGGCAGCCTCAGCGGCTTTATTGATACGCCTGTCAACAGGTTAAGTAGTCATTGCCCAGATACTGGAACCCCAAATAGGAGGTGGGAGGATATGTGGTATCAGGACACCCAATATTAAACTGCTTCTGGCGAACTGTAAAGGTACTCCAAGAACCTGAATTTTGGTCGGCAAGGATCCATGCATCTTTCCCATCACTAAATTCAGAGGTAAAGACAAACAGCTGATGGTCTGTAGAGACGTAATCGCATATATTGGGTTGTCTCCAGTTCTTTTCACTAATTTCAGAGGTAAAGACCAAACAGCTAATGGTCCGGAGAGAGGTAATCGGATATATTGGGTGGTCTCCAGTTACTTCTCTTATGAAGATGTGGTAGTACCGACAGCTCTCTTCAGGGATGTAGCAGAAGAAGCAATGATGGTAAGATTCAACAGGTTAAACTCAATCTCGCTAAAGCAGTCTCAGCGGCTTTTCGGCTGCGTCTGTCAACAGGTTAAGTAGACACCATTCTGATACAGGAACCCTAGATAGTAGGAGGGAGGATCAGAATACCCAGTTGTATGCTGCTTCTTGTAAACAAGGCAATAAACCGACCTTTACAAATAAACACAGGCAGGAAGAACTCGTCGTAACGTTTGCTACTGACAGGCTGTCAAACAAAATTGTTTAGTTGAATTTACTGGACGACCACCATTCTCAGATCAGCATTATATAGATTTCAATCTCACTGAAAAGACACATAAACCTGCGTCCACAGAAATTTGAGGAAGACAAAGTGCCACCTGTATAAGAAGAGTCTCAACTATGTCCTCAACTCTTACGAATCAAATGACATAGTCACTCTGGATAATTTGGTCGATCACATCACTACTTCATTCAATAGCTCCCTTGAAGAAGCATGTCCAGAACCAAGGTACAAGAGTAAAACTAAACCACTATGTTTTTAAAGTACATCCGAAGCAAACGATTTTGTCCTTTTCTACTTTTTTTGGATGTTTTCTTTTTTTGCTATATAATATGTATAATTTTTATTTAAATGTCTTTTTCCAATGCCAATTTCTGATGCAGAACCACGTAGGGGGTAAAAATTTAACACAAAATGTTACTCTTATATTGCTCTGCGCCCTAAACATTAATGTATATGGGGAACAGTAATATAATTGTCTTTCAGATAAAATTTGATGCTGAGCCAAAAATACAAAATTACAATAAAAACGTTATAGAGAACCTCATACTTTCAACATATAATGATAGGCCAAATTTTATTTCTTTTTGTAAAGTAATAATTCAAAGCGAATTTCAATGTACGAGTAATGTTTTAATTGCAGAAATTTCCAACTGATATTGTGTTGTGTAGCCTTTTCTGTATCCGGAACACGCAATAATATAGAATTACTACACAAAAAAAGAAATAAACCAAAAAGAGCCGCGGGTAGGGGTGGGGTAGGTTATGTAATTTTGTATCTACTTGTGCCGCATATTCAAAGCGAAAACGAGGCCTTTAATAAGCTTTGCTGGCAATTATGGTCCTTCAGAGACTGGCGGATTACTCACACCACCATCACCAACCGACCGACCGGCAATAACATTATAAAGTGTTGCAATCGTCCAGTTCTTAACACAAATAAAATAACTTCCCAAACAGTGCTAAGGACTGCTCCGGAATATGACTGCACGCTGAAAAAAATATCGCTTTTGTAGTATATTATCCTAAACATATTTTGCATTAAATATATTTATTTATTTATATGAATTACATTACAAAGTAAATTTATATTCTAATACATATATTCTATTAAGGTCCGGGGAAAAGCCGGGTTACAAAGACCATATGGCTAAATGTTTGCAGCGACAAAAAAGAGCATCTGGTGGGAATCGAGCCCACCACCCATATTCTGCATTAAATATATATATATTTCATCGGATTTGAATATGTCCGTAAGGTTGTTGTCATTGAGTTGTGTTAAAATATTTCTTATTTAATAAGATTATTCAAATCTAAATTTTAAATTCAAACAGATTACAAATTTTGATTATATGTATTAGTAACAGATTTAGGTTGGGAGTGACAACCAGCATGGCAGACTCACTAAAGCTATCTAGTCCGTTGTGCTACCAAAGGAAAGGCCAGCCAACAAGCCTAATGATTCAGAGACCTCTTCTAAGGCGACAGCATTACCTGGCACTTCGGTTTCCTATGGCAAGCATAACCGTCCTTCAACGAGAAATTTTATTGATCGGAGGTTGCTGTGCTGGATTTTGTCAACAAGGAGGACATTCCGTCTCGGCCCAGGGCACATGCATGGATTCGGCTACACCAGCAGATAGAATCCCTCACTAAGATGCTGAAGGTTTGCAATCACGGGCCGATTGGGTGAGGCGGATGAATGCAGAGTCTCTACCCCACTTCTTCAAGTCTGATAGCATGTTTTCATATGGATTCGGCTACAAGAGCAATGAGGGAGGACATTTGCAAAATACTCTATGTAGTATCTAAAGATAAACCTCCCTCTTCGCAAGTGTCAAAGCTTGCGTTTTACCCTCAACCGTGGGGAAGCTCTTTATCACGGTATCGGAAGAATCCTGGCTGATGAATCCGGTGAGGATGAGACGACGAGGCAGATATAAAGTGGTGCCGAAACTTGACAAAGGTCCGGTTCCTACAGAAAAACTTCCAACACTCTAAGGCAGCATTAGCTGCCTTAAAAGACCTGTTAATGTTTGTAGGGACTGACGTGGTCACAATCAAGAACCATGTTTGAAAGGAGATATGGTTTGTGGGCTTAGGACGCCAGGGTTTAGGCTAATCAAGGTAATCGACCAAATGTGTCCACAATCGGGAGAATTGTGCGCAAATTTCAGCAAACCGGGTCTGTAGGAGATGTGAAAACACCTGTGTATGCTCGCCCAGGAGACGTCATCGGGCCATACATCTTCGAAATGAGGCCGGTCAGGCAGATACTGTGAATGGTGTTCGCTATCGTGAGATGATACTTTTTATGGCCCGAATTGGAAGATATGGATGTGGACAATGTGTGGTTTCAACATGGTGGTGCCACATCACACAGCTAACGAAACAACGGCTCTTTTGCGCAACAAATTTAAGGGCCGTGTTATCTCACGTTGTGGCGATGTCAATTGGCCGCCAAGATCATGTGATTTGACACCGTGGGACTTCTTTGTTTGAGGTTATTTGAAAGAAAAGTTGTACGTCGATAAGCAAGCAACAATTCAAGAGCCTCAGCCTCAGCGTCATCGAAAATTTGGACCATCGGATGGAGGTGATCCGCCGAGGACGCTGCGGCCATTTGGCCGATATTTCGTTCCCTACAGAGAAAAAAACTGGAAACAAAATATGTTTGGGAGCAAAATTTAAATAAAATATACTTTGACGCAAATATTTAATATTTATATACCGGAAAAAATGTTTGAATATCTCGTTTTTCAATATTATTTTTTTTGGAATTTTGATGCAGATTATCCTAAAAAAGGGGAAATATTTAAATAGGTTACAGAATTTGTTTTTCGACTTATAGGAAAAAAGTTAATGTTCCCAAATATAATATGTTTCCGGAAAATATACTACAGAAGCGATTTTTTTTCTTAGGGTACATATTTGAACCATACCAATATAATCATAATAAAAAGAAACGACAATAATTTCCTAAATAATTTGTGTTTTATTCAAAATCAACATCGGTTGATTGCATGTCCCAAACCACAGCCAAGGGACAAACAACTATCGCAATGGTAGTCGTCTCAATAAGTCATGATTAGGAAGTGCTCTAGGAAGCTCTTTAATGGGACAAAAGCCATCAGAGCTCCACAGAAGTGGGAAACATACAAGGAAGAACTCAAACGGTACAAAAACGAGTTGAGATAGGCTCAAAATAAATCCTGTAATCAAATCCTGGCTGTACACCGCAGTAGTCAGACTAATACCAAACAAGATTCAACGAATGGCTGCTATCACTAGTATATGTACGTTGAGAAGGACATCAACTGAGGCACTAAATCGTAGTGTAAGATTAAATGCAGCTACACGCTGAAAAAAATCGCTTCTGTAGTATACATATTGTCCCAAACATATACCGCTTGAAACATGTATATGTTCAGGGTATACTCCAAACATATACTATTTGAGCCACACAAGCATTATATTTTCCGGAAGATGTTGTTCTAAAGAAATATTGTTTCCATCCTAATATTCTTTTATTTACATTAAAGAACACAGATAATTTATCGGTACCACTATTCTAAACAAAGTTTTTAGTTTTTCAGTAATTCAAAGGTCATTTTTGGAAATTTAAAATTTTGCTCAAATTCTTTTTTTCTAATTTAATATATAACTTTAAATTAAGGAAAAATTAAGGCAGCAAAGTTTTTCAAATATTTTTAATAAAATATGTGCAATATGCCACATCTACTGCGATTGGATTTGGGGAACTGTCACTATGGTCAGGAAATGGCTACGGACATAGACCTCCCGGGCACTGTTGATTACGCTATCAACATTCCTGAATTGCAAAACTGACCTTGCCTGTCGCGGATCCCTTAACGAGATGGCTGAACACTTCAATAGACACCCGATATGGGTGCCGGGACACAGGGAAATTCCAGGGAACTGCAAGGCAGATGAACGTGCCAGACTATGAGCTATCTTACACGCTCCAGGGGAACTGCATATTTGGGCATGCCTTTAACGACCTGCAAGCTCTTCTTGAGAGATAGTGCCCTAAGGGCAACAAATGGCAGGTGGTCAATAGTCAGTTACTGTATACATTCCAGGCTAATTTTGCAACTCAAAACGCACTAACGTTCTGTTGGCGAGATCGGACGTCTGACTTATCGTATCCGTCATGACGGGTCACTGTCTTATTGGACGGCACTGTGTAGACGAAGAGGAATAACAGAACACCTTCTGTGCCTGTGCCCTCCCTCTCTAGAAGGCGGCATCAACGTTAGGCTCTTATTTCTTTGGGGAGTTAGCTAACTTGACTGATATTTGAATCCGCCAACTTTTGAGCTTTTTAAAGCAATCAAATTGGTTCAACTGGAGGGGTAGGGATAACTTTGTTTTTCCTTACTTCCCTGTGGTGTTTTACTGACTGCCACTCTTAATCGGTTATTCTTTTCGAGAGTTGTCGTGTACACCACCAGGCATACGGGCAGACACACGGACGGATATTGCTCAAATGACTTAAAAAGACCCAAAACGTGGATCCGCCAAGCATAGTTAGGGGGTAAGGTCACTCCTTCGATGTGTTACACTTTTGGCCTATAGCAAATTATATACTTATATACCGTTCTCCCTTGAAGATGAGGGGATAGTAAAACACAAACTGACAAATTTCTGATAAATGAACTGGAAAATGTGACCCTTCTGACTTAAAGTAGCAAATTTGAAAGCGTCTCATATGTGGTTCGTTTTTGTTGTGTATAATTAATAAAAAAAAATTTAAATGCGTAGTTTTAGCCAAATTATTTTAGTTTAGTTACCTCGGAAGTGATTTTGAGGTGGAAGACTTCGGAATACAAGCTTAATTCCAAAGAACGAAATAAAGGGAACTCTTGGAGAATTATTTCTCTCAAAACAATCACATACGCGCCTCCCCCCCTTACCCCTAAAAAAGTTGAATCAAATCATATCATATGACAAACGTCATACAAATCGACGAAATTTTTAGTTGGTGTCTTAGAGAAAAATATTCGTCTCCTTTCTGTTACATTTTTGCACTAGCACAGTGAACAGTAATATCGTCTTAAAAACGTATTTCTGCGGGGGACAGTCCTTAAGTTCCCTTACCCAAGGAGGGAATATCATTTCTATAAACTCAACGCGTGTGGTTTTCAAGTGGACTTATGTTCACCCTCTTTGTCCGCGCCCCTGCAATACGAAACATATATGGCAAATTTGTTTTTTTTTCGACACATTCAAATTTAGGTTGACTTCGGCAAAGGCCGCGTTGTTTCAACTTTCCCCATTCGCGCAAACATGCTTGGCGTTATTTGCTCTGTCATGAAGATTTTTTGCTGGTCCAAAGCCAGAGGGTGTTTCAAATATGTTGGATGTTACAGTTAACTGGGCGAACCAGGCAAGCCAATGGACGGTCCAACGACTAACCATCCAGCCAAACGGCCGTCCATTAGACCACACGACCGAAGCGGCCAACATCTATAACACATGGCTTTCGGTATTGTTTATGACAGTCCTCCCATCTCGGCACTGGCAGGGTAAATCAGAGCATTACAGAACGCCAACAACACCGACCTCAAACTCCCCACTTCCCCTCACAGATACATATTATTAGCCAAAGAACCGGGGGTAAACCTTCCACCACATGTAGGACTTTAAGGATGTGTTGGAGGAGGAGGCGACGGCGGCAGTAACAGCTAATAAATAGACACTCGCCAGTTTAAGCCGCTGCCACTTCATGCAACAAAAGTTCCATTACAACGTTGTCCTCGAAGTGGGCCTAGGGCCGGGGGGATGCGTGTTTTGAATATGAAATAAGGGCTAATTTAATGTTATTTAACACCGTTTTGTTGAAGTCCTACAAAAGAAGGAGAGAAAGAGAAAGGAGTGACGACAACTGAAAAAAAAAAACGAAAAACAAACTTTATTATATTTCAAAAGTCATGTCATTAATTTATATGTGTATTCGAAAAAGATCAAAGGATAACCAAGTTAATTACAATGAATAGTGTAAGGGCCGATTTACATATGGGAAAAAGGGGCTATAATCACATTAGGCTGCAGTGCATAACTTAAGTGGAACTGAAAAGAGTTTGAGGAAGCAGTGGCGGAAGGGTTGGCATACGGTCGCATACTCGTTTGAACTTAACGTAATAATTACCACCTTTTCATCGTTCAATATTAATGGTATTCTGAGTGTGGCTATTGATGTATATAATTTGAACGTGAGTGATGGATGATATCACAATGGTTGGTTAACATGCATTTTATAGAACTCTGTCTGTAATTTTAACAGAAATCAATAAAAATGCGCTGAAAACTAAAATGATTTTACATCTACCAATTAAATAATAATACAGCAGATTCAAATGTAATTCAAAGCAAGTAAGAATGTTCGCTTGGGTAAACCGACTTACAAATCCCCTCGCCCTCAGTCCCAAAAATTATTCGTAAATTTATTTATTTTTTGTTTTAATTAAATTATTATCAATTTAAATTACATTTAATACTCGTAACATTAATCTATGCGCTGGTATTAATGTTAAAAGCTGTTAACTTTGGTGCAAAATAGTCAATTTGTTCGGGAGGTACCAAAAAGGACGTGCAAATAACGCCTACTTTTCACTGGACTCTAGGTACTATGAAAGCACTACAGTGTACAAATTGTAGGTATTTGTATAAGCTGATATTATGCCAAAGGCTGCTGAGGCTCAAGCAAAACTGAATGCCCTCAAGACTGGACAAAAGAAAAACGACAAAACTGTCATTAATTGGACTGCTAAATTGCGAAAAGCCTTCAAAGATTGCAAACATCAATTGGCAAATGCTGCTCTTTTATCGAACCCTGTCGAATCTGCTGAAACGTCATTATGGGTGGATGCATCTGACATTGGGATGGGGGCTGTACTCCAACAACGTATAGATGGTGTATGGAAACCCCTCGGATTCTATTCGAAGAACTTTTCAAAACGCAAAGTCGTTACAGTGCCTACGATCGCGAACTTGTGGCTGCTTATTCCGGCGTTAAATATTTTCAATATTTTGTAGAAGGACGTAAATTTTGCATCTACACAGACCACAAACCACTGATTTTCGCGTTCAACCAACGTCCCGAAAAGGCATCCCCACGACATCTCAGGCACCTTGACTTCATTGGACAACACACTGTCGACATTCGTCATGTTCCGGGAAGGGATAATATTACCGCTTATCTCTGGATGTCTGGAAGCTATTTCAATGCCATCGTCAATTGATTATTCAGTTCTTGTTGAAGACCAGAAGAGAGATGAAGAACTTGTATCCTTGCAGAACTCATGTGCATCGAATTTAGTCCACAAATATGTCATACGCCCGTATGACAAGAAATGGTAATTCGTTACCCCCTCAATTTCCCCTCGAAAACTCAATAGAAAAATTAATAGAAACTATGAATTCATTCATGTTGAATATGCAAAGCACGATGCAAGAAATAATGAGAAATCAAAGTATTCTTATGCAACTCGTGTGAAATCAAAAATAAATCCAATGAGAATTTGTTATTGGAATGCAAACGGCCTGAGCCAACACAGAAATGAGGTAGAAAATTTTCTCCGAAACCACTGTATAGAGACACATTTTTCAACCAGAAATTTTTTTAGGATACGTGGTTATTCCACATACGATACTAAACACCCTAGCGGGAGAGCCTGTTGTGGTACAGCTCTTATTGTCCAAAATGAAATCAAACATTATCCTATGCCCGAATATAGGACTGAGCATATACAAGCAACTTCTATCACAGGCACAAATCTGGTGATATCGTCGATATATTGTCCCCCTAGGCACAATATTAACAAAGATCAATTCATGGAGTTCTTCTCCACTCTTGTCACAAAGTTTTTGGTAGCTGGTGATTACAATGCCAAGCACACATTTTGGGGCTCTCACTACTCCAAAAGGTAGACAACTACTTAAAGCCATAACATTTGCTAAACTAGATGTAGCTTCGAGCGGTCACCCAACATATTGGCGCTCAGATCTGAATAAAACGCCCGACCTTATTGATTTCGCTATAATAAAAAATATAAGCCGTGAACAATTATCTCTATGTCCATCACTTGATCTATCATCGGATCATTCGCCTACCATTTTGACACTGCTTTACAACAATCATTAAAATGGGTGTGACAGTTTGCCCAATAAGTATACCAACTGGATAAAAGCCGCGGTAAACCTATTCACAGACGGTGCGCACGATAACTCTCGAAAGGAGTAACCGATTGACCTCAAATTTGGTATGTGCTAATATTTTTTTCTATCTCCGGCTAAGTTCGAAGATGGGCCATATTGGTCCACTCCTTCTAGTACCTCCCCCACAAAGGGTTAAAATGTTGTGAAATATTGATTCTTTAATAACTGCTATACTACTTATTCGAATCTTTTGAAATTCCACACATGGTATTAGCTTATTAGTCGTTATCAACTCGAGATGGGCAAAGTCGCCACGTCCCTTTTGGTACCTCCCACACAAATGCACCATTTTGCACCAAAAGTTAACAGCTTATAACATTAATAACAGTGTATAAAAACACTTGAAATTTTGTACAGTGTAATGTTTTTATAGTGTCTATAGCCCTGTGAAAAATGGGCGTTATTGCCACGCCCCTCTTTGTACCTCCCACACAAAATGCCCAAATCATACCACAATTTAATGTCTCATAACGTTTATACCAGTGCACATAAATGCTTATAAGTCGGCACAGTGCAATTAATTTAAAGTATCTAATGTTCAGCAAAAATAAGGTGTATTTGATAAACCCCTTCTGGTACCTCCCACACAAATTGACAGAATAATTCGAGTAATATTCAATATTACATTACTCACAAAGTGAGGGTATACCTTAGTCGGTTTACCCGACTGAAACTTTCTTACTTGTTAAGATATTATTTAAAAAAGCTTCTAAATGATTTATTATTTTTTAAGGTAATTTCAGAAATATAATACTTTCTATTTAAAGTAAACCAAAAAATTAAAACTGTAATAAACGAAATAATAATATATTTATGTTATTAATTTCTACTACAAATGATTGTTAGTTGTTTTTTGTTTTACAATAAACATTTAATGACATATTAATCACTTTCGTATATTATTTAAAAACCGGCCTTAAAACCGGTTAGCCGGTTTTGACCAAACATAATAACCGAAAACCGTTTTTTAAAAAAAGTAATATTTCGGCTAAACCGGAAACCGCTTTTTCGAAATAACCGGTTTTTTGGACACCCTAATAATCAGCCGAGGAAAATGATCTAAAAATGTATTTGCAATCTCTGGATCCAACCCAGAAAACAGATTATATTCTCTGGAAGAAATTATATCATCTATCCGCCCGTGATAGATGATATAATTTCTCACACAATCTATCCGCCCGGGATAAATGACTCAATTCCTCTCCCAATCTATCAGCCCGTGCTAGATGATTTAATTCCTCGCACAATCTATCAGCCCGTGATAAATGATATAATTCCTGGCCCAATCAAGCTTAGAATAAAGGATGCTGAAAAATCTGTCAAATAACTAAAATTAAAGAAATCGCCCGGAGGAGATGGTATAACATCGAAAATGATTAAAGAACTTCCCTTTTCAGCCTTGAAAATTGTGTTATTTTTATTCAATGCAATTCTCCGTGTAGGTTACTTCCCCCTACCTTGGAAGAGGTCTGAAATCGTGATGATACCGCAAAGATCCAACTCAAGTCAAATCCTATCGCCCTATAAGCTTACTATCGATACTTTCAAAAATGTTTGAGTCCATTCTCATGAAGAAAATCACACCACATATAAATTCTCATAATATTTTACCTGACCATCAGTTTGGTTTTAGAAAAAGTCATAATACTATAGAACAGGTACACCGTATCGTAACCTGCATCAAAAGAGATTTTGATAATAAAGAATACTGTTCGGCGTTATTCATAGATATTTCCCAAGCATTTGACAAAGTCTGGCACGAAGGACTTTTGTACAAAATATGCGACCTTCTGCCAATCAACACGCATAAACTGTTCAGGAGTTATTTGACTAACCGATCTTTTCAAGTTAAATCAAATGACATTTTTTCTAGCCCTAAGAAAATAAATGCCGGTGTCCCACAGGGGAGCATTCTTGGCCCTATACTGTACGTTATTTTTACGGCAGATATGCCCATAACCAACTTTACGCACACGTCTACTTTTGCGGGCGATACAGCTTTCGTCAGTACTCACAAAAACCGTTCAGTTGCGTCCGATCAACTGCAGTCTCATGTCCGAATTCTAGAAAAATGGTTAAAAAAATGGAGAATAATGGTGAATGCCTCAAAGTGTACTCATGTTACTTTTACCTTGCGAAGGGTAACAAAAAAAAATAATTTTACGAATATTTTTTGGGACTGAAGGTGAGGTGATTCTTAAGTTTTGTAGATGTTTATCTTAACTTTGATAGATCAACAAGTCTCATCCCACTAATAGACCACAAAACTATTAAAGGCAATGACCGAAGCTTTCGTTTGAGCAAAAAAATCATTTTATACAAAAATTTCAAAACAAGTTTTAATTTAATCACGTACAGATATATTAGCGATTAAAGAATAAAAAAAATAAAGAATGAAAAAAAGCTGTCGGCCTTTTGACCAAATTGTCAAAATTCAACACCCTTCAACTCGGACAGTACTTATTCGATCTCTTTGGAATTTTGTGTCATAACTACTATCCAATAGAATTGAGTTTCATCCCGTTTAGAAGACATCGATTTTAAAAATGCCTTCACTTCACATGAAGTTACCCATAGATATATATGTATACTTATAAAGGGTGGTTCAATTGTAAGGGCCGATGTTGAATGTGAACCACACCTAAACTTCAAGTTTTTTTCTGAATTTCATTAAAAATTTCTCAATTTCAGACTAACTCAATTTGAACCATGGAAAGATACACAATCGAGCGACGCGTTAAAGTTTTTTAAGCCTTTTACGAAAATGGGCGTTCAAATCAAAATACAGTTCGTGCACTTCGTGATGTTTTGTTGATCAGCATAATCGACCAAATGTGTCCACAATCGGGAGAATTGTACGCAAATTTTAGCAAACCGGGTCTGTAGGAGATGTGAAAAAACCTGTGCAAGCTCGCCCAGTTCGTTTGGTGCGGCTTATGGGCTGGCGACATCATCGGGCCATACTTCTTCGAAATGAGGCCGGTCAGGCAGTTACTGTGAATGGTGTTCGCAACGTATCGTGAGATGATAACGAACTTTTTATGGCCCGAATTGGAAGATATGGATGTGGACAATATGTGGTTTCAACAGGACGGTGCCACTTGCGACACAGCTAACGAAACAATGGCTTGTTTGCGTACACCTTTTGAAAGAAAAGGTGTACGTCGATAAGCCAGAAACAATTAAAGAGCTAAAGGATGAGATAATTCGCTAAAGCTAAAGAATGAGATAAACGGCATAGAACCTTAATTATGCCTCAGCGTAATCGAAAATTTGGACCATCGGATGGAGGTTTGTCGCCGAGGTCGCGGCGGCCGTTTAGCCGATATTTTGTTCCATGCATAATTCAACCATACCATTATTATCATAATAAAAAGACATGACAATAATTTCCTAAATAATTTGTGTTTTATTTAAAATCAACATCGGCCCTTACAATTTAACCACCCTTTATATAGGGTGATCCATTTCGAGCGTCCCTACTTTTTTAAAGAAAAAAAAAAACACAGAAAATTCAAATTGAATGGGGAATGTTGATTATCATTTGAAAGAACATTCTTTGGCATTTATTTTTTGAAGATTATGTCTATCAAATGTTGGCCGCGGCTACGTCTCAGATGGTCCATCCGTTGAGTCCAATTTTCGATGACTCGTTCGAGCATTTAGACGAATGACACGCGTGATGTTTTGCTCCAAGGCCTGAATCGAAGCGGGTTTGTCCGCATAAACTTTAGACTTTACATATCCCCACAGGAAAAAGAGTAACGGTGTGATATCACACGATCTTGGTGGCCAATCGACCGGCCCAAAACGTGAAATTACCTGCTCACCGAAGTGTTCTCTCAATAAATCCATTGATTGATGCGATGTGTGGGAAGTGGCGCCGTCTTGTTGAAACAAACTGTCGCCGAGATCACGAGCTTCAATTTCAGGCATCAAATAGTCGGTTATCATGGCACGATAACGGTCGCCACTGACGGTTACGTTCTCACCGGCATCATTTTTGAAGAAATATGGACCGATGATTCCGGTACGTCGGATAGGGAATCGGTCAATGGCAAAAATATAGCACTTAACGAGAGCTAAAATATTGCTCATGGGTGTCAAGTTTTGTGTTTTTTTTTTGGATTAAAAAAAACTGACTTAGCGCAATTGGCGAACGATTATTTTGATAATAAAACTGAATAATTTGTAAACGTTGTTCAGGCGTAAGTCTTTCCATGAGGAAATGCCAAACAATACTTAACAAAATTAACATGACAGCATGACACGACTCACACGTGATCTGTCAAAAAAAGGCTATTGAAAAAAGCAGGGCTGTGGAGTCGTAGTCTAGGAGTCGGAGTCTGTGAAATTTGCCCGGAGTTGGAGTCGGAGTCGAAACTATTCCGAGATGTAGTGTGCAAAATGTGCCAATTATGTGATAGAACTTTTGCACTCAAAATATTTTGAGAAAACAATTTTGGTAAAAAAGAATTATAAAATATTCGAAGCTTTTAACCAAATATTTAAGTATGCCAAAAACATCTGTAAAGTTAACCAAACTATCGAGTTTTTATGTAAAACAGTGTTAGGAAAGCTCTGAATATATAGCCAACAAAATACATAAGTATTTTTGCTAGACTATGCACTATTCCTAAGCGAGTATAGTACATGTAAGGAAAGGACGAGCGAAATCTTATTGTCAAAATTGTCCAGCATCGTAGTGAAATTTCGACCTGTACTTAACGAACAACTTAAGATGGACAGACGGACAGCTAGTTATTCTGAGCAGAACGGTGTATTTTAAGGTGTATCTAGCTGTAGTATTTTTTACAAATGTGCCAAAAAAAACAAATTTATAACCTCCTGTACCGTTCATGCAACCAGTGTAATAACTAACGAATGAACTGGTTGCATAAAGTGAACCTAGTTTCCAAAAATTGTGGTATATTAAAATAGAGGCAGTGATTGGTGAACATTTTATCATGATTCCATGTTGAAAGAATTGTGATATTAGTTGCAACTTGCAGGTCCATCGTCGATAAATAAATAATACAATAATTGTATACCTATTATTTTGTGTTTTTTTTTTAACAAAGCTATATCTTATATATCTATATCTATTCAATAACAAGAACTCACGTCTTAGTAGAAATATAATTTCAGAAATTTATGTTATTTAAATGCCGGAGTCGGATTCGAATGACTTTAAAATTATACTCCGGGAGTCGGAGTCGAGTAGTTTTGGCTTGACTCCACATCCCTGGAAAAAAGTACCTCTACTAGGATCCCCTATATATGTTTCTGCCAAATTTGATTATTATTGCTGTTCAAGAATGTGAGATGGGCTTACTATTTTTATACCCTCACTTTAGTGTGACGAGGGTATATATCATTTGCTACGGAAAAAAGTGTAACACATCGAAGGAGTGACCGAAGACCCCAAGTATGTTCGGCGGAAATCCGTTTTGGGTCATTTTAAGTCGAATGAGCAGTGTCCGTCCGTCTGTCTGTCTGTCTGCTGGCTGGTGCGCACGATAACTCTCGAAAGGAGTAACCGATTGACTTAAAATTTTGTATGTGGTAATATTTTTTTCTATCTCCGGCTAAGTTCGAAGATGGGCCATATTGGTCCACTCCTTTTGGTACCTCCCCCACATAGGGTTAACATTTTGTGAAATATTGATTCTTTAATAACTGCTATTATACGTATTCGCATCTTCTAAAATTCCACATATAGTATTAGTTTGTTAGTCGCTATCAACTCGAGAAAAATGGGCGAAATTTCCACGCCCCTTTTGGTACCTCCCACACAAATGCACAATTTTGCACTAAAAGTTAAAAGCTTATAACATTAATACCAGTGTTTAGAAATACTTGAAATTTTGTACAGTGTAATGCTTTTATAGTGCCTACAGTCCAGTGAAAAATGGGCATTATTGCCGCGCCCCTTTTGGTACCTCCCACACAAATGCACCATTTTGCACCAAAAGTTAACAGCTTATAACATTAATACCAGTGTATAAAAATACTTGAAATTTTGTACAGCGTAATGTTTTTATAGTGCCTATATTGAAAAATGGGCGTTATTGTCACGCTCCTTTTGGTACCTCTCCCACAAAGGTACCATTTTCCACCAAAAGTTAACAGTTTATAACATTAATATCAGTGTATACAATTACTTGAAATTTTGTACAGTGTAATGCTTTAATAATGCCTATAGTCCAGTGAAAAATGAGCGTTATCACCACGCCCCTTTTTGTACCTCCCACACCAAATGGCCAAATTATACCATAATTTAATATCTCAACGTTAATATACCAGTCCATATAAACGGTTACAATTCGGCACAGTGCAGTGTATTTAAAGTATCTACTGTTCAGCGAAATATAGGTGTATTTCTTAAACCCCTTCTGGTACCTCCCACAAAAATTGACAGAATAATTAGTGTAATATTCAATATTACATTACTCACAAAGTGAGGGTATACCTTAGTCGGTTTACCCGACTGAAACTTTCTTACTTGTTTTAAATCATTTTGAGAAACAGCAAAATCATTCCACGGTACCTATACATAAATACATAGGTGCCTCCGAAACATCCCATTCGCCCGAAAATGAACGCAGAAGCTGTATTTAATTGGTAGACTTTTGTATTGACGATTTCGAAATTTTATTTTGACGATTTTTATGGTTTGAAATTTAAATGTAATTTTTTAAATTGTACAGGGTTTTCCAACAAGAGTGATATGATTTCTTTGAAAAAAACACACTTATTGTTAAGGAAATTCAAATGTTTTTTTTAATGTGAAGTACAATCGATACAATTGAGTTCTAAATAAAACGTCATTCAAATGGCCTCCTTGACTTCTTCTGCAGGAACGAATTCGATGAACCCAATTTTCGATCACTTTTTCCACTAAATCAAGTCGTATGTCATGAATGGCACGTTCAATATTGATTTGTAAAGCCTGAAGAGAGTCTGGTTTATTTCGAAAGACCAATGACTTCAAATAACCCCACAAGAAATAGTCTAATGGTGTTAAATCACAAATTCTTGGAGGTCATTCAATATCACAATTTTTTGAAATAATCAAATCATCTAACTTTTCTCGCAACAATTCAATTGTTTCATTTGCTGTGTGGCACGTAGGCACAATCGGTCAATGGCAAAATGATAGCTCTTAAAGAGAGCTAAAATACTGCTCATGGGTGTCAAGGTCGTAGGCCTAGCCTCTTAACGGTACGTTGGATCGGGAATCGGTCAATGGAAAAAAGATAGCTCTTAACGAGAGCTAAAGGTCGTAGGACGACTGGAAAGTGGTTTACTTTGGATTTTTAAAAATGGACTTAGCGCACGAAAAGTTGCAATTGGAGAACGATTATTTTGATAATACGAGGGCTGCTGTAAATATGTCTGGCCTAATAATGAAAATGCGAATATTTATCATCAAAAATGTTTTTTTTTGGTTTTTTAAAGTATTCTCCAGCATGATTTATACACTTTTGCATGCGCTCAAACCAATTGGCGAAGCACTTTTTCCACTCCGATTGAGACACCTCCAACACATGGTTTTTGAACGCTTCAACAGCATCTTCTGGCGACGAAAATCGTTGACCACGGATTTTTTCTTGATGTGCGGGAATAAATAGAAGTCATTGGGTGCCAAGTCAGGGCTGTACGACGGATGACCCATCAATTCGACGTTTGGCCGGTCCAAAAGGCGCTGGTTTGAGCCGATGTGTGAGAGCTCGCATTGTCATGGCGCACATACGGCTCATACGCCTAGATCCAAGATTCGTCACCTGTGACGATCTTATAAACGTCTTTTAAAGCACCGCGATCGTACATATTTTTTCAAAAATTTCTTTGCACCAATCGACACGAGCCTTTTTTTGAGCATGTGTCAAATTGTGCGGGATCCAACGAGAACAAACCTTTATTACGGCCAGGCCGTTTAGTTTACGACTTTTACTAAACTTCCGATTCCACCTGAAAATGTCAATGTCAACATTTTTAGTCCTCATAATTTCCTTTAATTTAAATTGCATCCCGGCTTTATCGAGCATTTACTTTAAAAAATATAGTTCAAATACTAAAGGCATATTCCAAGAAAAAAGGAATTTTTTTTTAACAAAAATTTACCATAGACATTTTTTGTAATATTTTTCGTTTTAAGGACAACATATTACACCAGCAAATTGTATGCACCTTCGACAATAATTTTGTTGCATAGTTTAATCAATAATTTCACAGTATGACAGGAACCGTAATTGTCAGCATGACTGGAACCGTACATGAAACATACTGTGTTTTTGGAACAACGTACTATTTTGTTCTAACATTCTTCCAAGATTTTCAAATTCCGAGACGTTCTGAATTATTTTATATTTTAGATATTATTACAATGTAGCAGCAACTGGAACACAATAACCCGAACATGGAAGGAAAATATATTGCATTCCTCCCAAAAATTCCTTTGTCTAATAACTACCCCTCCGAAATATATATCCACTTAATTTCACTTGGTCTGATCTTTGATGCCTCCGAAAATTCCATGCATTTGGAATCACCGCAATGCTCTGCATTTTTCCAATATATAAATCATTTAAAACACATTTGTTTTCTTAAATCTTTTCGCTCTCGACCAAAAAGATTTATGTATTATTACGCAAATACAACATGTATTTTCTTTAGAAAAGAACAAATGTGCAATTAAACATATTTTTCATCCGCCGAACACCAAAAAAATTGCCATAAATTAAATTGGCGTTAAGAAGGCGCCACAAAACCAGCGTCAGCACCATTGCCATCGCCATCGCCATCAGTACCAGTACCAACAGCAGGAGCAGCGGCAATCGGCATTTGTTCGCCCATAAAATTTCACAAGAATGATATCAAATTCTTTGTGAAAATATGTCACAATGAGGTCATTTTTGTAGAGTTCTGCGCCCAGAAAGTGTCTCTCTTAATTAAAGCAACAAATATGCATACATGCGTGTATGTATGTAGGTACAAATGAACAGTGGGAGATACAAGTGTATTTCGAAAATAAAGAATAACTATTATAAAGATATAGATACATCTTGAATTAAATCAAGTCTGACGGATGGCACAGTTTTAGCATTTAAAGTTCCGCTTTTTCACAAAAAATACGAATTTCGAAGAAATATATACACTTAGATCTTTTTATGCGGATTTTAAATATTATCTATTTTTACCCTACACCAATCTGTCGTTAAGGGTATATTATAAGTTTGTTTTGGGCCAGACGTTTGTAACGCCTAAAATAATGAAGCTAGACACCCCTTAAAGTATATCCATCGACTCAGAATCACTAGCTGATTCGATCTAACCACGTCATGTCCGTCTGTCTGTCCAGGTATTCTTGTTATCAAAGTACAGGTCGTAAATATAAAGCAATCTTTACGAAAATTGGTACAGGGAAATTTCTTAGACTAGAGACCTATTGAAAATTAGGCATATCGGTCCATGTTTTGACATAGGTTAGGGTAGGTTAGGTGGAATAGAGGAGACGTTTAAACCTCTCATGTCCATGGACATACACTTAAGCCAGTGTTTCGGCCTGTTGTGCGCTCCTTATTTATGATTTTTTATACCTCACGGGTTACAGAAAATCGGTAAAAGACACGTATTTTCTCAGTATCTTCCAGTCATATCCTCAGAGATGAGTCAAGTCTGGCAATATGTCGAACCCGAAATATCGGGATCTTGCATGTGCGACACAGAAAATGTTCCATCGTTTCGATGTTTTCCCTGCATGCCCTGCACTCGTCGGGTTCTGCTAGTGCTATGTGATGAAGATGTGCATATAAGCTTGAGTGTCCCGTTGGAACACTCATCATCATTCAGAAAATTACTTGTTTTCTTCTCATTTGGGTCACCCCACAGTATCTTTGCAGTTGTTCTATTCCACACAGTTTTGTCAGCTATCACTGCCAAATGCTTCAACTCATCCTTCGTGGCTTCGAAAGGTTTCCAATTTTTTAAGTTTATTACTCGAAGTTCTCTGCTCTTTGATGCAAAGCAGTTTGCTCGTTCATTTCCAATCACTCCGTTGTGTCCTGGTACCCAGCAGATACGCAATTGACCATGGACTGAGTAATTATTTATCGTTATTTTACAGTCTAACACTGTTCTGGACTTGACCTTTTCCGATGTTATTCCTTTGATCGCCATTTGGCTATCTGTGAGGATGTTGGCATAGTTAGGCTTTGTGGTATTACTAAGCCAGTTCACACACTCCGTGATTGTTCGCATTCAGGAATGCGTTTTAACATAGCCCCCATATAAAGGTCCCCACCGATGTCGTTTCTTGACATTCTAGATAACACATTTTTCAATAGATCTTGCTGAAATTTAAGAATTTTTACTTTATATTGAACCTTATCGTCGCATGTTTGGGTATAGCCCCAATAGAAAGGTCCCCCCCGATACCACTTCTTGAAGCTCTAGAGAACGGATTCTTCAACTGATCTGACTGAAATTTGAGAATTCATACTTAATTTTGGACCTACTCGTCCCTAGAAAAAATTGGGAACATCAGTCCCTTTTTTGATATATCTTCCACATAAAGGTCGCCACCGATGTCACTTATTGACGCTCTAAAAATACATTTTTAAATTGATCTGGCAGAAATTTAAGAAAATACACTTTATACTGGGGCCTAATTCCCGCATCCTTTTCGTATCGTATTTCCATTAAGTGAGATCTAATACCTCTAACATTTATGTAGATCTGTTGATGAAATTTCAGCATATCCTTTCAAAGGGGATTTATAACTTATTTGTGTAAAAATAAGTTAAAGTTTAGATTGCAAATTACTCGTTTTATACCGTCGAAATTTCAGATTATGATACGGATGGATGCGGAAATTGCCAGGAGCCTGGATCTAATCGTCCATAGTAAAAATGGGGTACATCGTTCGATGTCCTTTTTGACACTCTAGAGAACACATTTTTCAATCTGGCTGAAATTTCAAAATTTATATTTTATATTGCACTTAATAGTTTCTATTGGAAATGGAACATGAAACATTGGTCCATGTTTTATATTGCTCCCATATAAAGGACCCTTTCGATTAGACTTCTTGGCGTTCTAGACAACGCGTTTTTTAACCCATCATGCGGAAATTTAAGCTATATTTAACTTTTGTAACTGTATCTGTTTACTTCATTTTGAATGAAATCGTTTAGAAATTTACTCTACTTAACTTGCAACAGTTAATTGTAATAATGGTTATCCGTGCATTTGTTGACAAGCAATTTTGAAGGGGATTATGGAGTCGGCCCCGTCCGACTTTAGTCTTTCCTTACTGGTTTCTTTTGGCAATTTTGTTTGGGAGGTATCAAAATGGGCGTGGCAATAACGCCCCTTTTTACAGAGTGGAGCAGAATAAGCCATATGGTTTGAATTCTTTATAACTTTTTTAATTATTTTTCTTTGTGTTGTTGTTATTTATTGTTGGTCTGTGCTTTTGTTATTCAGTCAGAATTTATTTTTGTTTAGAGACCATATGTTTCATTTACTTTCTGTCTATTGCAAAAAAGTAATAGAAACAAATACAAAAATTGGTAGAGAGCTTTAATTGCTTGGTAGAATTGACTGCAGTTTCGATAGACACCACTCTATCATCTTCAGGATTCAGTAGCAATAGCGTATGTCTCTAACTTAAATCAGCTGAAATACCTATGGAAATCTAAGACATACACTATTTCTACTGAATTCTGAAGATGATAGAGTGGTGTCTATCGAAACTGCAGTCAATTCTACTAACAATTAAAACTCTCTACCAATTTTTGTATTTGTTTCTATTACTTTTTTTGCAATAGACAGAAAGTAAATGAAACATATGGTCTTAAACCAAAAATAAATTCTGACTGAATTATTACTCTTTCTTTGTTTTTTTCAGCATTTTGTAAAGGAGACTTGGAGAATTTATGAATCGAACAACTTACAAAAAAAATTTATTTTTTCCGAAATTTTGCTAAAAGTTAGGGAAAATATGCTAAAAATAGCACGTATGTGCGAAGCAGAAAATTGACATCACTTACAGGATATCATTTTTCAAAACTAATTGCAAAAAAAATCCCCAATAATATACTGTATTAAAAAAATATTATAATAATCGCATAAATAAAAAAGTTATAAACCATTTAAACCATATATTTCATTCTGCGCCAGCCTGTAGTATACAGGGTTGCCCATATTCGACGGACCCATGTTTTTTTCGATGACTCGTTGGGCCCATTCCAATCGACGAGGCTTGTCCGCAGGCAACAATCTTTGCGTCAATTGAATTTTGTACGGGAACAAATGCAAATCAACGCGAATAATCCGTTGTAAAGTTGACCGAACCATGCCCAACTGCTGAGAACGGCGTTTTTGGGATGTTCTTGGGGACCTCTCAACACTGGCTCGTACGGCAGCGATATTCTCGGCCGATCGCCTTGGTCGACTTTTATTTGGCCTCTTCGGATTAGAAAGAGCCTCACTAGTCGAAAATTTTTCGTATAAACGCTTAATGGTGTTCTTAGAAGGCGCACTTCTCACATTTTTTAATATTTTAAAAACACGTTGACTTGACTTCTTCTGTTGAATGTAAATTTCAACTATTTCAGAGCGCTCGCGTGGCGTGTATTGTTCCATGGTAAAAATCTGCTTGGACTGACGCTTCAAACGCGGTATGTCATTAAGCGATCTGACATCTCTGTCAAAAGTTATGGCGTTGCCAGATGGGTCCGTCGAATATGGGGGACCCTGTACTATGGGTACTATAAAAACATTACCCTTTACAAAGTTTAAAGTTTTTCTGCAGGAATTGAAGGTATAAGCCGATAACATTTTGTGCAAAGTGGTCCATTTGTATGGGAGGTACCAAAAGGGGCGTGACAAAAATTCCAATTTTTTACGGGACAGTGGGAAAAAAGCGCTACACTTCACAAAATGTAAAGTATTTGTATGGACTTGAATCAAAGTTATAAGCCGTTACCATTTTGCGCAAAATAGTTCATTTGTATGGGAGGTACCAATATGGGTGTGGCAACTCCATCCATTTTTCTCTAGTTGATAGCGACCCTGAAACTAAAACTATGCGTGGAATTGTAAAAGATTCTGAGTAGTATAGAAGTTATGAAATAATATTTCACTAAATGTTGACCCTTCGTGGGGGAGGTACTCGAATGAGTGGACCAGTCTAGTCCATCGTTGACCTTAGCTTGATGTACAAATATTGACGCATACCAAATTTGAAGTCAATCGGTCAATCCTGCCAAAAATTATCATGCGCACCAACCAGACAGACAGACGGGCATTGTTCAAATGACTTAAATGGTCCAAAACGGATTCCCGCAAATATTCTTGGGGTATCTCAGGTCACATCCTTGTTCACAATAGTGGTGGTATAACAACAGGATTATATTGAAGTTCTCTTATTGCTACCAAAAGTGCTATTATTTCCACATTTATACAGAGTTTTTCTTCAAATAGGTATTGTTTTCTTCTTTAGGAGAAAAGTTGGAACAAGTTTTTCTATTTTTTATGGTTTTGTTTCGCGCCAGCAAAATACGGTTATGTGAAAAAATCAAATTTTTTCTAATTACACTATGCAACAAACAATTTTTTTTTGTGTCCGAAACTTAAAATTTTTTTTTAATAAATTGAGGCATACTTACTGGATGATTACATATCATCCCTACGATGAATCGTGCTCATAAATAACAAAATTATATACACCCTCCTCTCTAAGGTGAGGGGATAAATATGGGGATTTATAATACAAATATCAATAAATGTATATATAACATATACCAAAAGTGTAACGCATCAAAGGAGTGGCCTAAGACCCTAAGTATATGCGGAGGAAATCCGTTTTAGAACACATTAAGTCATTTGCATTATGTGCGTCCATCCGTAAGCCTGACTGGAGCGAACGATAACCCTCGAAACTATAGTTTCCAGATATTAAACAGAGATTCGTCAGGGCGACGAACAAATTCATCAATAGGATTATCCGTACGTTAGCTGACTTTTGACGAATGACGAAGCTTTTTCTATCAGTGTAGTACCAATTATTCCAAGGTAGTACCTACCTAACATACCCTGCATATATTACTAATATTGTGTACGACCAAAAAACGGACTATTTATTGTGTTAAGGCTAATAATAACCACAGTTAATGCAAATACATATGTGGAATATTATTATTAGTTAAATTTTTAATTCCACACATTATATTAAACTCCTCTTTGGAATAAGCCCTGACGTGGCAGGGGAGCTAAGTACTTTCGTAAAAGAAAGGAAACTAATTATTCCAACTATTCAAAAACAAATTCTTAATGTACATTGCCGAGGTGGTGCACAGTGGTTGGGCTTGTATGGAGCCGCGGCCATAAATACTTCTAGTTGTTATATCGTTATGAAATTTTCACCAAAAATTTAGAAAAATATTTTAAATTTATAATAAAAAAATTGGCCATATCGCACGACTATATCCTATAGCTTCCATAGCAAATATCGGACCAAATTTGAATAACTTTGTTTTTTCGGTTTGAAACTTTTTTGTTTCATAATTATCACATTTAAAATAATATTTTTAGGGAAATATAATTACAAAATATTTTAAATTTATGTCATGCAGTAGGTCATATCGCTCACTCACTTCAAGGGTGACATAACTCAAAATTGAAAACTGCCAAAATGTTTAACTTTAAGTCCGCATAAAAAGATAAGTAACATGAAATAAGATGTTAAAAAACTCTTCAATAATCCGAAATATGGTTGTTTACTTATATACCAAATTTCGCTGAGATTACTTTGTGGACATTTGCAAAATTCGCATTTTTGTAAGGCAACCTCAAAGTGACCGATATGATAATGTTGATAATACTGACTTTTTTGAACGTGGGAGCTTTCTTTAGCCAGTAATAAATGGATATGAGCTCAAACACAATCTAGTTATCAAATCGGTATTTGTTGTAATCCGAGAGGTCTTTCGCTTGTTCTGCCTCCCAAACATTTTAATGCCCCTTTTTTTAGACTTTAGGCGGTTTTTGAAAGCTCTGCAATTCTTCGTCGCTTTATTCTCTTTAATGACTCATTAAAATCTACTTTCGGACGTCCATCTGGAGCACCTTTAACTATTTCTGAACTGAAGCCTTCTTGCGTTTGAATCCACAATGCAGTAACTTTTTGCATATATAGTCAATACACAGCATTGATCGCCTTTTGTAATTTTTCTGCATTGGTGCCGATTTCTGTACACCAACAATTGAATATGTACAAGCGAGTAAACACACACTGATAGAAGTCATCTACCAAAATTAAATTAAACAAAAATAACGCAATCAAAATTAAAATTTGAACTTATTAAGAACACAAAAACATAGCACAACACAGTGCAAAACAGCTGCTTTGCAAGGCAAATTTGACTTTGAAGAAAAAAGATGGTCTTAGTATATCCTTGATTATGCACACATCTGCAAATATCTGCAGCTAACTTTAACTTTTTTATTACCTTAAGACATTCACAAATATACTGAAATAAAAAATAATCGGGGGATCTTGGGGGAAAGCAGCTAAAACTTTAAGTAAACATAATAAAGACTCACACAAAATGTACAAAAAACTGAATAAACTAAAACATTAATTTCAAGATAACTACAAGACAAGTTAATTTTTATTAATATTGCAACTTAAAATAAATACCTTTAACTTCAAAATCCATTTCAAATAATTTAAATTCGGAGACTTAATTAATTGACTGACCACTTTGAATTTCGCTTGTGTTGTGAAATATTCGTGATGCGTGCAGTTGCGCTTTGCAAATCAACTCGTGTTCACATCTTAAATTCTATTTTTAGAATGTCGTTAGATTTCCAGAAAAAAAACGGTTTTCCATAAAAGAACTTGGACATTTTAGAGACAATTTGGTTACTTTTCACAAATTTTTGTTGTTATGATTTTTTTGAATTTTGGCCTATGGGCGCAACCACTGTGTGGTGTAGGGTATTATATAGTCGGCCCGTCCGACTTTAACCTTTCCTTACTGGTTTAGAACTATTTTAATTTTGTATTGATGGTTATATTGTTATTTACAGAAATTGAAATGTGGCCTAAATATTCAACACAATTGCTTATATTATTTTATAGGAGAGCAAAATCTGAATTAAAATAGTTTTAAAAAACAAACAAATCAACGTAGAATGCTAAAATTTGGATATGAATAGCTGAACATTAGGATCCGCAAAAGATATTTTTTTCAAAATTTTCTACCGTGGATTTTAAAGGATAACGAAGGACTAAAATGTTCAAGGCCATCTGTGTAACTTTTAAATTCCAGTTTCTAAAAACAAAAATAGTATTTAGATAGCCCAAAATGTGCCCTTTCATTTGACACACATATCGTTTTACTATGACTTTCAGAAAAATTACAACAAAATGTAGAATAATTAAATCCTTAAAAAATGTCATGTCCATTTAAACGCGAACTCGATCAGAAAATAAAAAACTGAGTATACAGTTTTGTTATGTTTCTAGTCAGCTTTCAGAATTATGTAGAGATTTCGATGACCACAAATTGTTGGCGCACGGTGTTATAATGTAAATTTTCATTTAATTTGTTTAATAGTGTGGGTCATTACTCCCACATACTAGGAAACACCTGACATGTGACACTTGAGAAAGAACTACCCAAATATCAGATGCTGCCAACCAAAAGTGTAACACATAACGGCTTATAACTTTGATTCCAGTCCATACAAATGCTTAAAATTTTGTACAGTGTAACGTAATATTAAAAAAATGGGCGTTGTTGCCATATCCCTTTTAGTACTTCCCAAAAAAATTCTGTTTCCAAGTGAAAGTGTCACTTCTAACATTTGTAGTCCTCATATTTTCGTTTAATTTAAAGTGTATCCCTGCTTTGTCGGGTATATATTTCAAAAATATGGTCCAAATACTAAATGTACCTTCCAAGAATTCAGGAATTTTGAAAAAATTACCATTACAATTCTTTTTAATATTGTTTTCGTGTTTAGGGCACCATATTACATCAGAAAATGTTATGTACACACAGTCCTTCGATAAAAAATGGTTTGCATAGTATTAGCAGCGTCATTTAGCTTGTATTTGAGAGCTAATTTTAGCACACTACACCGTGATTTGAGGAGAAAATTTAATAAAGTGAATTTCGTGCGCTGTTAAACATTTGTTTGCAAAAAACCCGTCACTCAAACCAATGCTTAGCTTGGTAAATATAGGGTTTTCCAATAAGAGTGATATGATTTCTTTGAAAAAAAAACTCAGTTATTGTTAAGGAAATTCAAAAGTTTTTTATTTAATGTGAAGTACAATCGATACAATTAAGTTCTAAATAAAACGTCATTCAAATGGCCTCCACGACTTCTTCCGCAGGAACGAATTCGATGAACCCAATTTTCGAGCACTTTTTCCACTAAATCAAGTCGTATGTCATGAATGGCACGTTCAATATTGATTTGTAAACCTTGAAGAGAGTCTGGTTTATTTCGGAAGACCAATGACTTCAAATAACCCCACAAGAAATAGTCTAATGGTGTTAAATCACAACTTCTTGGAGGCCATTCAATATCACAATTTCTTGAAATAATCGAATCTCGAACCTTTTCTCGCAACAATTCAATCGTTTGCTGTATGGCACGTAGCTACAATCGGTCAATGGAAAAAAGATAGCTCTTAACGAGAGCTAAAATATTGCTCATGGGTGTCAAGGTCGTAGGTCGACTGGAATGTGTTTTTTTTATTTAAAAAAAATGGACTTAGCGCACGGAAAGTTGCAATTGGAGAACGATTATTTTGATAATAAAACTGAATAATTTGTAAACGTTGTTCTTGCGTATATCTCTCCATGATGGAATGGTAAACACTACCGAATACAATGAAAAACAAATGACGGATCATGACATATTACAAATGGCCGAAACGTCATATCATCCCTACTGGAAAACACGTTACCCGAAAGATGGGTGCCGCGTTTACTCGCAATCGACCACAAACGCAATCGTGTGACAACTTTGCAGGAGTATTTGGACCCGAGTGCAACTGCTCCCTTATCCGCCCTATACTCCGGATTTAGCCCGTATTACTTGTTTCCAAACCTGAAGAAATGGCTCGACGTAAAGGTATCTGACTCCAACGATGGACCCGAGTGCAACTGCTCCCTTATCCGCCCTATACTCCGGATTTAGCCCCGAATTACTTGTTTCCAAAACTGAAGAAATGGCTCGACGTAAAGGTATCTGACTCCAACGATGAAATCATGTCACAAACAAATACCCAGTTTGATGACCTAAGTACACATGCTTCAAAAGCAAAAAATTTCGGAAATAACATAACATTTTAGAAACAGTTTAGATTTGTTCGAATTGTCCACCTTTGGCACTAATTATGGCCATCAAAGCCATCACACTCTGCACGAAAGTGGCTCTGCGGTATTTTGGCCCATTCCCGGCGAAGCGGCGTCTTGAGATGATCGATACTTTGGTATTTTTTAGTGCGAACCTTACTCTCTAAAATGCCCCAGGCGCAAAAGTCCAACGGATTGAGATCCGGAGATCTTGGTGGCCATTGTGCGGTAGAAATAAAGCGAGGAACCTCCTTTTTAAGCCATTCTTGGTTGACGCGTGCTGAGTGCGATGGAAGGCTGAGTCCTGTTGGAATGTCCATGGTCTGCGACCGAAATGTTTGTCTACCCAGGGCTTCAATACTGTCTTTAGGACATTTTCCCGATAATATTCGGCATTTATTTTGACGCCATGGTCGATGAATACGAGCGGGGAGCGACCATCGGCAGTAACGGCGGCCCTCACCATTACCATCGGCGGCGCTTGACTTCTGGTGGCCAATCGAAGGTGTACATTTTCAGCTGACCTCTTTGGCAAGTAAACCCGATCATTTTGTTTGTTCACAAACTGCTCAATTTGGAATGGCTTCTCATCGGAGAAAACCAAATTCGGTAACTGGCCACTTTCGTGCAAGCGAAGCAACTTCTTGGCTCTTTCTAGTCTATCTTTTTTTTGTGTATCGGTGAGCTCTTGCACTTTTTGGAACTTCAATGGCTTTAGTCCAAGCTCATTTTTTAATATGTGTTGTATCCGTTCTCGCGATATGTTCAGCTCACGAGCAATTTTTCTACCACTGCGGCGTGGATTTCGATCAAATCTGGCCTTCACTTTTCGGATCATTTCTGGTGTTGTTACCGTTTTTTTTCGTCCACTTTTTGGACGCGATGCAACACTGCCAGTATCACGGTAACGAGCAATGGTACGAGAAACAAAGGATTTATTCACCTATAAATGCTGGAGGGCTCTAACGATAGCCACTTGTGTTTTTCCACCCAAATATAAAGTTATCACACTATCACGCTTGAATTCCATCACGAATAACTTTTTTCTGAATGCAATAGATCAAAATGCTTTTGTAAGCTTGTAAACAATAAAATGAACTGTCACTGAAATAAATCTGTCAGCTATCTGACTAGCGGTTTAGAAATAATAGCAACCTGAAATTGGTTGCAATACATATCAGCCACCCTGTATGTTTTTACTAAAATTTTGAGACAAATTTATTGGTTTCCCTGACCATGTTCAGTCAGCTACCTTCTTTATGCGCATTATGTATACCCACTGAGGCTGCTATAATTTTGTCTCCCACTGTATAGCTCCACAAACAAATGTTATAAATTTTAAAGGTTTTATTTTCATTGAAAATATGCCCCGACACCACGCGTTGCCACTCATTATGCACTTGGAACAAGAAAACGATGCTCGACCCAGTTTTTTTTCGGTTTCGGTGATCTTCTTTCTCATAAATTATGCATTTTAAGCGAATGCCCATTTCGGAACTGCATCTGAAATGTCTGAAAACTTTTCTGCGTTAAAGAACAGTGAATGACACAGCAAATGTTAAATGAAAATTACAAAAAAGTCCATTCTCATTCATTGTCTTCTTGACACAGACACACATAAAAAGGCCCAAAAAGGTGTCATGACATGGAAAATGCTTTAAGGTTGACCCCGGTAATTCGTTTCGAGTTTCCACAAAATTTAAGTGTTGTTTTATACTCTCAGGTGGTGGTGGTGTTGGTAGTGGTCGTAGTGTTGATGCCTGTGTGTGTGTAAGCATTGTACAAATATTTCAGTGTTGCAAAGTTTTTAAAGTGAATTTCTGCTATTTGTGGTATTCTGACCAATGAATTAACATTACTTAACTTTTCTTTACATAAGGTTACCACATACTTACTGTTGTATACATGCACTTAAACATGCACACAAGTGTGCTTAACATACACACACATGTATGTACTATATATATATGTGAGTTTCACATCAGAGATGACCAAATTGGCCTCTGGGATTAAAGGCTGTGGATGTCGCCTTTGGGAAAAATGTAAATTTTAAAAATGAAAAGTCGCGATATTTCCTTTAAGGCTTCGTACTCTTTAGACCTGAAGGATACATATAAATGACAGCTTTGAACTTGAAACATGAATGCAATGTGTGGATCATAATTTATTTCCAAGATGAAACTCCTATTTGATTATCAAGACTGAGTTGTTTGCAGTGTACTCCGAAGCTAACCTTAACATGAAGCTTCGAACCGGCCACATAGCAGTATAGGTGGCTGGTATTACCTGGTATTCTCTCAACCCATTTCTTTGAAAAATGTACATCAGAATTGATATAAACAAGTACTTACGGCCCTAACACCTTGAAAAATGTCTCAAGGCCCACTGATAGGCGTTATTGTACTCAAATAAAAGGAAATATCCTCAAGACTATAGTCGCTATAAAAACATTATAGTGTACAGAATTTCAAGTATTTGTATGCAGTTGTATTAAAGTTATAAGCAGTCCACTTTTGATGCAAAATAGTTTATTTGTGCGGGAGGTACCAAAACGGGCGTGCCGATAATGCCCACTTTTCTCTGAACTCTAGGTACTATAACATCATCACACTGTACACACTTTCAAGCATTTGTATGCACTGGTATTAAATTAATAAGCAGTCCATTCGTGTGGGAGATACCAATAGGGGCGTGGTAACATCGCCCATTTTTCTTGGCAAAAAATATTACCGTATACCAAATTTCAAGTCAATCGGTGACTCCTTTCGAGAGTTATCGTGCGCGCATACAGACAGACACACGGACGGACGGACATTGCTCATTCGACTTAAAATGACCCAAAACGGATATTCGAACATACTTAGGGTCTTAGGTCACTCCTTCGATGTGTTACACTTTTGGCTCGTAGCAAATGATATATACCCTCCTCTCTAAGGTGACGGGATAAAAAAGGCGGATGAATATTTTTCAATGATTTTGCCTCTATAGAAATGCCTTTCGCTGCCCATTCTGTGCCGAACCAATTTTTCTACACATTTTCGATTGTGTGGCCTTAGTTAAAAAAGCAACCGCTAGATGGGCTACACGTTATAATATAAATATGTATAACAAAGATAAACATCTAAAAAATAGAGGTTGAGCCACATACATTAACAGAACTCGAGAACCATTTATCCTAATTACTTCAAGAATGCTTTAAATAATCCTAAATTAAGTAGACTTTATCTTCTTTT
Source organism: Eudasyphora cyanicolor (assembly GCA_963930755.1). Taxonomy (NCBI): domain Eukaryota; kingdom Metazoa; phylum Arthropoda; class Insecta; order Diptera; family Muscidae; genus Eudasyphora; species Eudasyphora cyanicolor. The sequence continues at coordinate 176,760,950 of OZ005736.1, read as the reverse complement.
AATATCAATTGTTCATCCCATTAGCGGTTTCAAAGAGATCTCACAATATATTGCGAAAAATACAACCTTTTAAGATAATGTTAATAACCTTTTAAAAAAATGAATTGTTGAGCATAATAAAATATTTATTTTTTCCAATTACAGCTATTTTTTTATTTAAAAAATGTCCTCCGAAGGTTCCAAGGGCTCTTTGTAAATGTCCTCACTTTCTGGCACAAATGTCCTCCATTCAGAAAAATCTTTATGGTAACCCTGACCCTATGTATGTTTGGCGGATATCCGTTTTGGGTCATTTTAGGTCGAATGAGCAATGTCCGGCCGACCGTCTGTCTGTCTGTCTGCTGGCTGGTGGTCACGATAACTCTCGAAAGGAGTAACCGATTGACTTCAAATTTGGTATGTGGTAATATTTTCATCTACCTCCGGCTATGTTGGTCCACTCCTTATATAACCTCCCCCACAAACGGTTAACATTTAGTGAAATATTGATTATTTAATAACTGATATACTTGCTGCACATAGCATTAGCTTATTAGTCACTATTACTCCGAGAAAAATGGGCGAAGTTGTCACGCCCCTTTTGGTACCTCCTAAACAAAATGACCAATTTAAAAAATGTAACAATTTTTTTCAAATAAGCATTGTTTTCTTCGTATGTTAGCTATTGCGATTTTTTCTAATTTTATTTTTTTTCAGCGCCAGCAAAAAACGATTTTTTTGAAAACAAATCAAATTTTTTCTAATTGTTTTAACGGCATTTATTAAACTACGGTTTTTACGTGAACGTGATGTTTTCCGCATATTAATGGTATTCTGGCTTTATCGAGCATATACTTCAAAAATATGATCCAAATACTAAGTGTAACTTCCATGAAAACTGAAATTTATAAAAAATATTAAAAAAGACTTTACCATAACAAAATTGTTAGTTTTGTTTTCGTTTAGGTCTCGGATATAAGGAGTAAATTTGTTGCTGGTGCTATTTAATGCATATGTTGCCCATTGTGGTCCACTCTGAAAGTCCAATTTTTGGAACACTTTTTCCAACAGTTCGACCTGTGTCTCACCAATGACACGTGTAGTGTTGTATTCAAAAGCAGCAATCAACGCAATCAAATTGAAATTTACATTGCAAAATATTAACCCTTTATTAGGCTGTAAAATTTTGTGTTTTGGACGCTTTTAAAAATATTTCGGAGATATTTCATTTTGTGGATAAGTCAACTCTGAGACAAAACAAACTGGAGAAAGGAAAAGGTGGGTGTTGTCCTTTATTCTACCTAATCGGTCTTGAAGTAAAATAATTGTTTTTTGTTTTTATTTATTTTTAGTTTAGAATTTAAGATGACGCAGACTCACTCAAGTATGAAATAAGAAGAGGGTGCAAGACGTCAGTCATAATAGTACATCTTCAGCGACACCCCTGCACGTTTTAGATCTGGTGGCTCGAAGAGCATATGTTTTTGACATGAGAAAACGTGGCAATAATCGTGCGCTACCGCCAGCAGACAGACCGAAGGTCGGACATTGCTGAAATTGCTTAAAATGTCCTAAGACGGATTTCCGCCGAACATATTTAGGGTCTTAGATCACTACTTCGATGTGTTACACTTTTGGCCCATAGTAAATGATATATAAGTACACCATTGTGCACTAAAGTAAGGTTCTAAAAAACTGCCACATTCTTATCGAAGCAAACTGAATATTTAGGTCAAATAATTTCTAAATGGAATTTGGTTGGGTTGCGCCAAACAAAATCAGTTTGGCTAAAGGCGTCAGTGATTTCTCAGCCCTGTGTGCAATCATTCAGGTACATACGATATGTACATACATACATACGTTTAATTGCGGAGCAACTGCAAGTAAAACAAAAAGTAATTAAATGCATTTTGTGCAATGTGTTGCATTGTAATGCAAAACCAATGAACCCGAAAACAAAAGCAAAAAATGAAAAATAAAACGGCAAAACTACTCATACAGACCGTCCGTCCGACCGACAGACGACAGATAATGTTTACAAATGAAGAGAAAAAAACAATAAATAAATGCAACAAGGGAAAAATGAAAAAGAACAAAATAAATTATAAATCCCGCCATGTACACTGAAAGAAAAAGGCCTACGAAAAAGGATTTTGGATAATTTCACTTTAGGTTTTTTTTCTTTTTGTTTGTAGACATAAAGGCGCGGGCGATTGATCATTTTGGGGTTTATGTTCGTTTTTGGTGGCAAGACCCAAAGTAGCGATGCTGCGGTACGCGACTAGATATTGTGACCACTTCGAGATCTGCACAGTGGGGAGAAACTTTGAAAAATACTTTATGTACTAGTTCATTTAAGTTTGAAATTAAATTTGTGTTTAAAATTCCAATTTTCATGAATGTTACCTTTGTTATTTGGAAAAAATTTTTTGAACCATAAGCTCGATAAAGCCGGGATATGATTTAAATTAAAGGAAATTATTAGATCTAAAAATACTGACATCATTTTCACGTAGAAACGGAAGTTCAGTAAATTATGACCCATATTGGAAAAACAGGGAAATTAAAAAAATTCATACTTTTTATTTTGGCAATTTTTTTTTGGAGGTACCAAAAGGGTCGTGGCAATAACGCCAATTTTTTAATATACTGTGGGTACTATAAAAACATTACAATGTACAACATTTCAAGTATTTGTATAGCCAGGAATCGAATTTATTAGCCGTTAACTATTTGTGCAAAATGATCCATAGGTATGAGAGGTACCAAAAGGGGCGTGACAACTTTCTCCCATTTTTCTCAAGATGATAGCGACCAAAAAACTAATACTATGCGTGGAATTGTGAAAGATTCTGAGTAGTACAGGTTTTTCCAACAAGAGGTGTTATTTTGAATCACCCGGTATTTCGGTAGTAGAACAAGGACAAGTAGAAACTACGCCATTACTAAAAATGGAACGATACACGATCATCAAACGATACAAAACGATCAAAAAACGATCGAACAAAAAAAACGATACGAACGATACAAAATCATCTTGACTGATGAGGCCCATTTCCACCTCGTTGGCTACGTCAAAAAGCAAAATTGTCGCATCTGGGGCTATGAAAACCCAGGAGTTATTCGACCTTACTTTTTCGAAAATGAGGTTGGATCGAGAGTTACGGTGAATGGATTGCACTATCGAAAGATGACTAATGATTTTTTATGGTCGGAGTTGGATGGTATTGATCTGGACAACGTTTACTTTCAACAAGACGGCGCTACGTGCCACACAAGCAACGAAACCATTGATCTGTTACGAGAAAAGTTTCCGGACCGTGTTATCTCTCGAAGAGGTGATCACAATTGGCCACCGAGATCTTGTGAGTTAACACCTTGCGACTTCTTCCTTTGGGGCCACGTGAAAGATAAGGTCTACGCCAACAGCCCAGCGTCGATTCAGGACCTCAAAGATATAATTCGTGAGGCTATCGAGGACATAGGGCAGCCACTTGGCGATTTGGTTATGGACAATTTTATGAAAAGGATATGGTCCTGTAAGCGCGGTCATGGTGGACATTTGACTGATGTTGTTTTTCATTATTAACGGCATACCTTCCTCTTTACTATGAAATAAACATCCGATCATTTATCTCAAAAAATGCCATTTTTCATTGAATATCAAAATAATACCTCTTGTTTGAAAACCCTTTACTATAAAAGTTATGAGATAACACAAGGGAACAAATTTAAGTTTTTTTGTGTTGACTGGAACTTTATAGCAATATTTACTAATTTGAGGTCGCTGATTTTAAATCTAATCTCAATTTTTCTATTTTTAACATAAATAGAACAGCAGCAAAGCCACACATATTAAAAAATTTTACTTTTGTATGGATTTTTATTTATTCAGTTTTCTCAGTAAATTGTGAATTAAATCAAAAGTTGTGTCATAAGGCTCATATCATTAGAAATAAATTGAATTAAATTCTTTTAGGCGAAAGCTGTGTTTGTTGTTGTATTTTTATTTTTTATGAATTTTTAAAGAAGAAACATTTTTATTTTTTTATAAAATTGTTTATTTGATACTGGGAAATTTAAAACCAACCCAAGCACGGCTTAAAGATAATTTTTTTTATTGACGTATACGATGAACCGTTTTCAAGATCTTCCAATACATGTAGTGGAATTGCTTTCATTTTTGCCAAACCGGTATCGCGAAAAGTCGAGCTGATAGAAACAAACCAAGTGCAGATTTGGATTCAGCGTAACCCTAAAAACAATATTTAGTTCTTACTAAACAAATACCGTGTTCCCTTGTGCAATAAATATTTCACAAAATTTTGAAATCAATCGGTTAATTTTGTCGAAAGTTATCGTGCGCACAGACAGACATTGCTCGAATGAATTGTAATGGCCCAAAAGGGATTTCCGTTAAATATTTTTGGGGTCTCTTGGATCACTTGGAGCATCCGATATATACCTTTGTTCACAATAATGGAGGTATAAAAACCTGATTATGTTGAAATTCTCTTAGCTCTACCAAAAGTGCTATAATTTCATTTATCCATAGATTTCCTTCAAATAGGCACTGTTTTCTTCGTTAGAATGCCAGCTTTTGAAAAATGGAACAATCTATTTGTTTTTTTTTAACAGTTTTAACGACAGTTACTAAAATTTTGTTTCCACGTTGAAGTGCTACTATTAAAATTTGTAGCAATTGTAATCCTTAATTTTTCTAAATTTGCTGCAGCAATATCGTACCAGTCGTTCTCGAGTTATGCCAAACAAAAGACCGCCGAACGTAACAAATTCCCCTATATGATACTTGCTGTCTTGAAATTGATATATCTAGATTCCTAGACGTGACCCATCGAAACGCCGGGACACGTAAAACTCTTTTTTGACCAATATAAATCGGCAGTCGGAACCCCCGCCGATTTTGGTTGTCGCACAGTGTAATTTATACATTTATCAATAATTTTTTTTCAAATAGCCAGTTTTTATTCGTTAAGATGTAAGCATTCAAAAATTAGGACAAAGTATTTTTTGGCAATTTTTTTCTATTTTTTATTGTTTTTTTCGTGACAGTAAAATATATTTTTTTTTTGAAAAAATCCTTTTTTTTTCTATTTTATTACGTGAAAGTGATATTCCCAAAATTGTTAGCCCTTGTAATTTTATTTATTTAAGGGATATCACGGCACTAACGGACTTATACTACAGAAATATAATCCAAGTACTAAATGTACATTTTAGAAAACCAAAATTTAAAAAAATCGCTGCAACTTTTTAAATTATGCATCGATTTTTTTCGGAATGGTCTCAATTTATTCATGACCGATCAGACTTTACGATAAAATCACGCAACGATTGCGTTTTGGATTTTTTATGAGTCTTTAAAGTAACTACACTTTGCTAATCCAAAAATCTAACAGAAAATAGACTCTATGGATATACCTATACACGCTTCAGTGCAAAGAGCGAAATAAAGGGAACCCTTGGAATTATTTTTCTTAAAATCTAAAAAAATTACAATCAAATCTTATCATATGTCAAAACTCGTATAAACTTTTAATATGTATACCCTACACCACACTGTGGTACAGGGTATTATAAGTTTGTTTCATGGCAGATGTTTGTAACACCTGAAAATAACACAGCTAGACCCACCTTAAAGTATACCGATCGACTCAGAATCACTAGTTGAGTCAGTCCGTCAGTCCATGTAAAGTTGTTCGTCGACTACAGGTCGCAATTTCACTCCGATTGTTCTGCAATTTTGCAGTTTAGAGTATTTCGCAGCTGATGAGATCGCTATTGAATTTGATTTGGCCCTTTAGTCCTATAGAAGCTGTATTTTACATCCAATCGTTTTGAAATTTAGAATGGTAGAGTTTCTTGATCCATGAACCAACATTGCCGAATTTGAAGAAAATCGGTTAAGATTTAGCTATAGCTCCCATATATATGTTTCCTCCGATTTGGCCCTTTAGTCCTATAGAAGCTGTATTTGACATCCAATCATTCTGAAATTTAGAATGGTAGAGTTTCTTGATCCATGAACCAACACTACCGAAGTTGAAGAAAATCGGTTAAGATTTAGCTATAGCTCCCATATATATGTTTCGTCCGATTTGGCCCTTTAGTTCTATAGAAGCTGTACTTTACATCCAATCGTTTTGAAATTTAGAATGGTAGAGTTTCTTGATCCATGAACCAACATTGCCGAATTTGAAGAAAATCGGTTAAGATTTAACTATAGCTCCCATATATATGTTTCGTCCGATTTTGCTCTTTAGTCCTGTAGAAGCTGTACTTTACATCCAATCGTTTTGAAATTTAGAATGGTAGAGTTTCTTGATCCATGAATTAACATTGCCGAATTTGAAGGAAATCGGTTAAGATTTAACTGTAGCTCCCATATATATGTTTCGTCCGATTTTGCTCTTTAGTCCTGTAGAAGCTGTATTTTACATCCAATCATTTTGAAATTTAGAATGGTAGAGTTTCTTGATCCATGAACCAACACTACCGAATTTGAAGAAAATCTGTTAAGATTTAGCTATAACTCCCATATATATGTTTCATCCGATTTGCCTCTTTAGAACCAATCGTTTTTATACCCTACACCACACTGTGGTACAGGGTATTATTTAAGTATAAAATGCCCCAAAAGTAAATTTATGTAAACAATTTATACATGAATTACAAAATTTATATATCAGAGTTATTCAATATTACGAGAGTGGTGTAGGGTATTATATAGTCGGCCCCGCCCGACTTTAGCCTTTCCTTACTGGTTTTAGTTGGTGTCTTTGCAGGGTTGGCAGAAGTGGGGTTACTGGGGTTTAGTAAATACAAATTGATACAAAAAACAAGTAAGAAAGTTTCAGTCGGGTAAACCGACTAAGGTATACCCTCACTTTGTGAGTAATGTAATATTGAATATTACACAAATTATTCTGTCAATTTTTGTGGGAGGTACCAGAAGGGGTTTAAGAAATACACCTATATTTCGCTGAACAGTAGATACTTTAAATACATTGCACTGTGCCGAATTGTAACCGTTTATATGGACTGGTATATTAACGTTGAAATATTAAATTGTGGTATAATTTGGCCATTTGGTGTGGGAGGTACAAAAAGGGGCGTGGTGATAACGCTCATTTTTCACTGGACTATAGGCATTATAAAAGCATTACACTGTACAAAATTTCAAGTAATTGTATACACTGATATTAATGTTATAAACTGTTAACTTTTGGTGCAAAATGGTGCCTTTGTGGGAGAGGTAACAAAAGGGGCGTGACAATAACGCCCATTTTTCAATGGACTGTAGGCACTATAAAAACATTACGCTGTACAAAATTTCAAGTATTTTTATACACTGGTATTAATGTTATAAGTTGTTAACTTTTGGTGCAAAATGGTGCATTTGTGTGGGAGGTACCAAAAGGGGAGCGGCACTATAAAAGCATTACACTGTACAAAATTTCAAGTATTTCTAAACACTGGTATTAATGATATAAGCTTTTAACTTTTAGTTCAAAATGGTGCATTTGTGTGGGAGATACCAAAACGGGCGTGGCAATTTCGCCCATTTTCCTCGAGTTGATAGCGACTAACAAACTAATACTATGTGTGGAATTTCAGAAGATTCGAATACGTATAATAGCAGTTATTAAAGAATCAATATTTCACAACTTTTTAACCCTTTGTGGGGGAGGTACCAGAAGGAGTGGACCAATATGGCCCATCTTCGAACTTAGCCGGAGACAGAAAAAAATATTACCACATACAAAATTTGAAGTCAATCGGTTACTCCTTTCGAGAGTTATCGTGCGCACCAGCCAGCAGACAGACAGACAGACAGACGGGCGGACATTGCTCATTCGACTTAAAATGACCCAAAACGGATTTCCGCCGAACATACTTGGGGTCTTAGGTCACTCCTTCGATGTGTTACACTTTTTTCCGTAGCAAATGATATATACCCTCGTCACACTAAAGTGAGGGTATAAATAAGTTGGGGTTAGGTGTTTTATTAGGTGATCTTGTAAAAATTATTGGGGTTATTTGATGCAATATAAAGAACTTCTTAAACATTAAGTTTTTAATAAAAACTAAAGAAATGCTGTAAGTTGCTAAGAATTTATACAACAGAATGAATTTTTAATGTAATCTTAAAATATTTTGGCTATTTAAAGACCTTATACGGCACAAAATCGCCATTTCGGTATGTTTAAATCGAAAAAAATATATCTATAACACAAATAAAATATTATATATTTCTGAGAAAATAAATTTTATTTGGAAATCAATAAAATTTATTTGGAACACATATATTAATATTTTACAACAAGATATATTTGCAAACTAATTTTCTCAAATAAAATATGTGTTTATATACAAATAAAATTATTGTTTAGGAATTTTTCCAAATATATATTGTTTAAAAAAGCTTTTCAAAACGGTGCAGATTTTTCGAAATTTATATTTTATTGATATCGATTTAAACCTTACATTTTAAAATTACGTACCTGTGTAGCAGTACATTTTGTTTAAAATCACTAATTTTTAATTTCTATTTATTCCAAGGCGTCATTTGTTGTCAATCCATCAAGCACATTTAAATTTGTTGAAAAAATAACTTTTAATAGGTGCGAAACATAAAACTTGTCTTAAAATTAAGGTATTTATATAATTTGATTACTTAAATGCAATTAAATATCTTTTTCGTAAATAATAGTATACAAAATATAAGGACGAAAACAAGGTTAGGTTAGGTCAGTTTGAAGAGAGGAGACGTTTAAACGTCTCATGTCCATGGACATACACTTAAGCCAGTGGTTCGACCTGTTGTGTACTCCTTATTTATGATCTTTTTATACCTCACGACTTACAGAAAATCGGTACTAGACACGAATTTTCTCAGTATCTTCCAGTCATATCCCCTGAGATGAGTTAAGTCTGGTAATATTTCGGAACCGAAATGTTGGGATTTTGCATGTGTGAACGCCGGGCAGTGACACAGAAAATGTTCCATAGTCTCGATGTTTTCCCTGCATGCCCTGCATTCGTCATTTCCCGCTAGTCCTATGCGATAAAGATGTGCTTGTAAGCTTGAGTGTCCCGTGAGAACACTCATCATCTTACTATCATCGATTTTGTTTAGTTTTAGAAAACTTTTTGTTTTCTTTTCATTTGGGTCACCCCACATAATCATTGCAGTTGCTCCTACTGTTGCGCTATTTCACACAGTTTTGTGAGCCATCACTGCCCAGTGCTTCAACTCATTCTTCGTGGCTTCGAAAGTTTTCCAATTTTCCAAGTTTATTACACGAAGTTCTCTGCCCTTTGAAGCCAAGCTGTTTGCCCGTTCATTTCCAATCACTCCGTTGTGTTCTGATACCCAACAAATACGCAATTGACCATCGGCTGAGTAATCCTGTATCGTTCTTTTACAGTCCAACACAGTTCTGGATTTGACCCTTTCCGATGTTATTATAATCCCCATTTGGCTATCTGTGATGATATTGGCATATTTAGGATTTGTGGTGTTACTGAGCCAGTTCACACACGCCGTGATTGCTCGTACTTCCGCTTGAAATACTGTGTTACGGTCAGGGAGGCGGAAGTGAAATTCGACTTCTGGTTCATCAATAAAATGTTTGTTGGTACAGTTCTCAATGCCCCGCATAAGCCTAGACAGGACATACATTGAATTTTTTGCAAAGGTATTACGTTGCACTTCTTGTCTACCACAAGCGTAGGTGATTATTGGTCTAATCACGCTGATGTAAAGCCAGTGAGTCACATTTGGACATAGTCCCCATTTTGAACCTATAGCTCTTCTGCACAACGACGAACATCTGTGGGCCTTTATAACTCTTTCTTCAAGATGATCTTTCCAGTACAGTTTCTGATCCAAGATTACTCCCAAGTATTTTATCTTTTTAGTTATACCAATTGTCTTATTCAGGAATCGAGCCGGGTAAAACGTGGATCTTCGTTTTCCTTGTAAATAGACATATTTCTGTTTTGTCTGGTTTAACATTTAATCCCCTTGGTTGTGCCTAGTTATATACAATGTTAAGTGCCTCCTTAGCTCTTCTGCATAATAGATTTGGATGAAAATCCCTTAGAAGTATTACAACGCCGTCTGCAGACCAGACTGGTTTAGGTCCTTCATTGGTGAGGGCTTCTAGGAAACTTTGTATCGTCGTAACCCATATAAGAGGCGATAAAATGCCCCCTGAGGTATACCACGATTTACCTTGTCTCTAACTTTTACGTCATATGACCCACAAATAAAGCACCCATTCTCGTCTAAGGACTGGATAAGTATATCGGTCTGTACATTGTTAAATGCGCCCTCAATGTCTATACAAACAGCAAGTGTATACATTTCTTTACTGCTTCCTTTGACATATGCGTGTTCGAATTTTAGCCCCGTCGTACGCTATTTTACTTTTGACCATGTCATCAATTAATCGCTCCATTGTTTTTAACAGGTAGGAAGTTAGACTAATGGGTCGATAAGCCTTTGGGGTTGTATAACTCTCCTTGCCAGGTTTTGGTATGCAGACCACCCTTGATTGCTGTCAGTTTTTTGGGGTATAAGAATGGGCTAGGCATGCAGTGAACACTCCAGCCAGATGTGTTGATCCACAGATCCACTTCATTCTGCAGAAGTGCTGGAAATATTCCATACGGCCCCCCAGCCTTAAAGGGAGGGAAATTGTTTGGTTAAGAAACGGTCGAATTATTTCCCCTTTATAAATTCGTACCACCACTTTGCAAAAACCGACAGAAATTGTCAGACTAGTCTTGGTATTTCGTCCATAATATTTACAAATATTGAGTCTCCCAAAAATTTTACTGTTCTGGGAGAGTGTGACGAATATTCTGAGAAAATTTTAAGTAAATCGAGGGGGAGAAATTTTTTCTACAAAGGTTTATTTCAAAAAAAAAACTTTCGTAAACATATTACATGGCGCATTGTGTCCTCTTTAAAACAAAGTAAACTTTGCAGAAATCGGTTCAGCCGTTCGAGAGCAATTGCAAATTTCGTAAAATTTATTCAAAAATTAAAATGCTCATAAAATTTTTTAAATAAAAAAATTTTAAGAAATTGTAGCGAGATCTTATTTTACCTATTTGTAACTGCTTATGAACATTTTAGCCAAAAATAAACTACATAGGTCGATATTAAATATTCAGACCCCTGTCTGCCCGTCTTTCTGTCCATATATAGCGTGATCCATTTCGAAGTTCCCTACTTTTTTAAAGAAAAAAACACAGAAAATTCAAATTGAATGGGGAATGTTTATTATCATTTGAAAGAACATTCATTAGCATTTATTTTTTGAAGATTATGTCTATCATATGTTGGCCGCGGCTACGTCTCAGATGGTCGATGATTTCGATGACTCGTTCGAGCATTTAGACTGGTAACTGGCGAATGACACGCGTGATGTTTTGCTCCAAGGCCTGAATCGAAGCTGGTTTGTCCGCATAAACTTTAGACTTTACATATTCCCACAGGAAAAAGTCTAACGGTGTGATATCACACGATTTTGGTGGCCAATCGAACGGCCCAGAAAGTGAAATTATCTGCTCACCGAAGTGTTCTCTCAATAAATCCATTAATTGATGCGATGTGTGGGATGTGGCGCCGTCTTGTTGAAACCAAATGTAACCGAGATCACGAGCTTCAATTTCAGGCATAAACTAGTCGGTTATCATGGCACGATAACGGTCGCCATTGACGGTTACGTTCTCACCGGCATCATTTTTGAACAAATATGGGCCGATGATTCCGGTACGTCGGAATCGGTCAATGGAAAAAAGATAGCTCTTAACGAGAGCTAAAATATTGCTTATGGGACTTAGCGCAATTGGTGAACGATTATTTTGATAATAAAACTGAATAATTCGTAAACGTTGTTCAGGCGTAAGTCTTTCCATGATGAAATGCCAAACAATACTAAACAAAAATAACATGACAGCATGACACGACTCACACGTGATCTGTCAAAAAAAGGCTATTGAAAAAAGTATATCTACTTAGATCACCCTATATAAGTACTCTTGTGATCAAAGCGTAGGTCGCAAATATAAAGCGATCTTTACAAAGATTGGTACAGAGGCATTTCTATTGAAAATGGGGTATATCGGACCATGTTTTGATATAGCGCACATATAAATATTCCCACCAATGTCACTTATTGACGCTCTAGCGAACACATTTTTTAAATGATCTGGCTGAAATTAATGCATTTATAGTTTAGATTGCCCTAAATTGGCCCTAGTGGAAATGGGTACATCGGTTTATGTTTTGACATAGCTCCCATATAAATGTCCCACCAATGTCACTTCTTGACGCTCTAGAGAACACATTTTTTAATTGATCTCGCTGAAATTTAAGAATTTATATTTTACATAGTACTTAATCTTTCTTAGTAAAATGGGGCACAGCGGTCAATGTTTTGGTATAGTCCTCCTAAAGAGGTACCTTCTGATTAGAGTGCTTGACACTCTAAGGAGGGGCATTTTTTACCCGACAATGCTGAAATTTAACCATTTGCACTGTATAATGCATTAAATCGTTCCTATTGAATCCTTCGATCCATGTTTTGATACAACTGACTTATGAAGGTCACAGGCAATTTTGACATATTGACGATGTAGATCCTACGTTTTTTAACATATGTGCCTGCGATTTAGAAATGTCATATTTAAATGTCTTTAAATAATTCCCTGCAAGTCAAAAAAAGTAAAATTTAATCAGATGGTGAAGAAAAAAATGTCTTTCCTTTTTTTCTCCAAATGTCCCCACGGTGGTGCGGCCGATTTGGCGTATGTTAATTTTCGTTGACGTTTTGGAAACGTGCGTGCATGCGCATAAATTGTCATCGTCATCGGCTTGTAGCTTGGCTTGTTTATGCTTTTGTTATTGTTGTTGATGTTGCTGCTGTTGTTGTTGTTGTTATTCTTATGTATTTTGTTAAGCCTTATTTAGCGTTTAACAGCTAATTTATGTAAATATTGACATTTTTCAACTGAAATCTGAGTGAGCGAGTGCATGTGGCCCGAATTGTATATATACTTGTCTGATGGTGTGTGTGTGTTTTTACCAACAAAAACCCTCATTTGTCGTGTTTAACCTTTTTTGGCCGTAAATGCATGCATTCTTTTTCTTCGATTTTGTTTCGTCAATTCGATTCGATGCGATTTTATTGTTTTGCATTTTCAGGTCCGACGGTTTCCAAACTCTCATATAAAATTCAACAACCAACATTGATTTTGTTAAATTCATTAAATGCCTATAAAAACCATTAAAAAGGAAATTTAAACCCCGGCCAAAAAGGCATAACATACAGATGTACATATGTAGGTATATTTTTGAAATCATGTGTGTGTGTACTTATGTACATATAATTAAACTTCCAACCCGAGTAATAAACTTTTGTTTCTGTATTTTATGTATGCGAAGAAGTTAAAGTGAAAACAAATAAACGAAATCTGTCATTTTCATTAAAAAAACACAACTGAATTTTTTGTTGCGAAAACTCCGGCTTATTCTCCTCACAAGAACAACGACGAAAAAGAACAACACATTATTATTTTTAAATTAAGTACTACTTTCTGTATAATTTTATTTATGTAAATTCGAATAGGAAATGCCAACAAGTACGACAACACTTGTATAATACAATATAATATTGTCAAACGTAGAATACCCTACAACTTTCTATAAAATGTTCATGAAGAAATGTGAAAAACGGCAACTACAGCATTTATTCGGAAGCGTCCCGAAAAAAGTATAAATGCGGTGCCCCTCATAACTCGATGCCGGATCATCCGAAATAAAAACAAGTAAGAAAGTTAAGTCGGTTAAACCGACTTATGAATCCGCTCCCTTGAGTCCCAAAAAAATATTCGTAAATTACTTAAATTTTTTGGTTTAATCAAATAATTATAAATTCAAATCGCATTTAATAATTCTAAAGTATGTAATAGTATTAAAGTTATAAGCTGTTAACCTTTGGTGCAAAATGGTTCATTTGTGTGGGAGGTACTAAAAGGGGTGCCAATAACGCCCACTTTTCTCTGGATTCTAGGTACTTTAGAAGCATTACACTGTACAAAATTTGAAATATTTGTATGAACTGATATTAAAGCTATAAGCAGTTAACATTTGGTGCAAAATGGTCCATTCGTGTGGTAGGTACCAAAAGGGGTGTGGAAACTTCGCCCATTTTTCTTGACGTATTAGCGACTAATAATCTAATACTATGTGTGGAATTTCAGAAGATTCGAGTAAGTAGTATAGAAGGCATTAAAGAATCAATATTTCACTAAAAGTTAACCCTTTGTGAGGGGGTACTAGAAAGAGTGGACCAATATGGCCCATCTTCGAACTTCGCGGGAGGTAGAGAAAAAATCACCGCATAACAAATCAATTAAATCAAAGTCAATCTGTTTATCCTTTCGATAGTTATCGTGCGCACCAGCCTGCAGACAGTCACACAGACAGAATGACTTAAATGACAAATGACGCAAAACGAATTTCCGACAAGCATACATTTATTTTGTTAGATAGCACCATACAACAAACATTTTGTTTGTGTCCCGAACCTAAAAACATTTTTGGTATAGATTGAGGCATTTTATGAAACCAAAACTAAATTTTTTTATCGAAAATTTTTTTTTTTCTAGAATTCCAATTTTCCTTTAGCTTTTGAACCATATTTTTTGAAGTAAAAGCTCAATAAAGCCGAGATACCATTTAAATTACAGGAAATTGAAGATGCTAGTATCACATACTATATATCACATCACAATGACCCGTCCTATTTCATTGGTGTTGCAAATCTTTTCGTGATATACTCTCATAACACTAATTTATCGCTGTGATTTGCATTAGGTAAAGGGAAATACCTACGGCATAGTAGTAATGAAAGGCAAGACTTTTTCTTTCGTTAAATTGGTTCATAAATTTCATAAAATTTGTTGAAGTTTTTTTTGTGTCCTGCCTAAGGACATTCACCATAAGACCATCGTATGCGCAGGGTGTTCTTGTGCAGAATGACAAAAGAAGAATGACCGGAAAAATCGACTTTTTTGATATGTTTATTAGAATTAGAATAGAATATATTTGGAACAAAATTGTTTGAATGTTATGTATTTCTGAACAAATATGCGTTATTCCATGCCAACGGTACGATATTTGACATCACTTGCTTTGGTTGCTTCGAAAGTTTGTGTATGTATTCTTCTCTTAAAAATATTTTATACGTATTTCAAGAAAAAACTAAAAACAAGTAAGAAAGTTCAGCAAGGTAAACCGACTAATGAATCCCCTCACCATGAGTCTCAACCAAATGTTAGTAAATTAATGTATTTTTTTGTTTTATTTAAATTATTATCAATTTAAATTGCAATTTAATGACTTTAAAGCATGTACTGGTATTAAAGTAAAAAGCTCTTTACTTTTGGTACAAAATGGTCCATTTGTGTGAGAGGTACCAACACGGGCGGGCCAATAACGCCCATTTTCTCTGGACTCTAGGCACTATAAGAGCATTACACTGTACAAAATTTCAAGTATTTGTATGCACTGGTATCACCAAAAACAGCGAGCAGTCGCTCAATGTACTGCTCGACACACATTTCCCGGGGAACTCTGTAACAGAACCCGAGGATCAGCAGGACCAACAAGAGTGCGAGTGGACTGCGAGCGTCGCTAGCTTCTTGACTGAGAGATCCAGAATAAGCTGGGCTATTAACAGCTTTGAGCCCTTCAAGTCACCTGGACCAGATGGCATCACTCCAGCAGAAATGCAGAAAATGTTAAAGTACATTATCCCCTGGCTGGAGAAAATTTATGTAGGCTGTATCAGGCTTTCATACGTCCCGAATCGATGGAGGGATACAAAAGTGGTATTCATACCAAAAGCGGGGAAGATATCACACACTAGGCCAAAAGACTTCAGACCAATTAGCCTATCCTCCTTCCTATTGAAAGGTCTGGAAAGACTTTTAGATCATTTCATTAGGGAAAACCTGGATACAAAACTCCTGTCGGGGAACCAACATGCTTACAATAAGGGCAAGTCTACAGAATCAGCCCTGCACGAACTTGTGAGCACTATCGAATCGTCCCTGCATTTCAAGGAATTCACCATGGTGGCATTTCTTGACATAGAAGGGGCTTTTAACAACATTCACTCAGATGCGGTAATTGCGGCACTCTCACATCTAAAAGTTAACACTAGTTTGATTAGACTAATTCAAAGTCTACTCACCAGAAGACGCATAACAGCATGTCTAGGGTCCACAACTCTAACAAGGTATGTAAACAGAGGGACCCCGCAAGGAGGAGTATTGTCTCCACTAATTTGGAACCTAGCGGTGAATGAAATCCTGCTAGATCTAGAACGTTGTGGCTGCAAGGTCGTGGCATATGCGGACGACGTGGCAATCGCAGTGAGTGGCAAATTCGTAAACGTCCTCAGAGCCATCCTACAGGTGGCTCTGAACAAGTTGGCTAGATGGGCCAGAAGCAGCGGTTTGGGCGTTAATCCCAACAAGACAGAATTGGTTCTCTTTACTAGGATGTCCCACATGTGGACCCTCCACCTCGGATAAATGGAACAGAAATAGTCTTTTCTGAAAGTGCAAAATTTTTAGGAATAATTCTAGATAGGAAAATGTTATTTAGACTTAACGTATTGGAACGTGTAAGGAAGGCCAACGTCGCCTTATATTCCTGCAAAAAGGCTGTAGGGTCGCGGTGGGGACTCTCTCCTAAAATCGTCCACTGGATATATATAGAAGTAGTTCGTCCAATACTGTTATACGGTATGGTGGTATGGTGGACGGCAACTGACAAACGGCAATTGACAGCGGCAATAAGATTAGACTGCCTATATATGTGGAGGTACAAGAACTATGGTCACATGAGGATATCAGAGTGTAGTGCTATGGTAACCGACCGAGTGGACTATATACCAACTGTGTACACCTTCGAGAGAAATTACATCACTATGATTCACGCCAGAGATGAATGGGTCGGCAGAATACCAGGTAATAGAAACCATCTCCACTTTTACACGGATGGTTCGAAGCTTGATGAAAAGGTTGGCTTCGGAGTACACTGTGAAGAACTTAGTCTGGATATAGCTCACAGACTACCAGATACCTGCAGTGTCTATCAAGCCGAAATAATGGCAATATGGGAAGTCGCCAAGTGGCTGAGTCGCAACATAGTAACCAACACTGGCGTTGTCATTTACTCGGACAGCCAGGCTGCCATCAATTCTCTGGAGGCAACATCCCTAAATTCACAAACAGCCCTCGACTGCCGCAGATCTCTTAATGAGATGGCTGAGCAGTTTAATATACACCTCATATGGGTGCCTGGGCATAGGGATATCCCGGGGAACTGCAAAGCCGATGAACTTGCTAGGAAAGGGACGACATTACAAATTCTCGAAGAATTTGCATATATTGGTGCGCCACTATCCACGTGCAAGCTTTGGCTTAGGCAAGAGGCAATCAGGCAGTCCAACGAGAGATGGACAGAAATCGGCACCTGCAGGGTAGCTAGACAAATCTGGCCAAGGTATGATCTGAGAAAGTCAAAATATCTCCTCGCACTAGAGAGGAAACGATTGTCTACGTTAGTACAGGTTCTGACGGGACACTGCTTGATCGGCGAACACGCCAAAAGATTGGGTATTGACTCCAATGACTTCTGCCGAAGCTGTGGAGATGAGGAAGAAGTGGAGAGCATTGAGCACTTGCTTTGCGACTGTCCCGCTTTGAGTAAACGACGACTGGACATACTGGGGTCGGCCTTTTTAGGCAGCCTAACAGATCTTTCCAGTACTGATATTCGTACTATCGATAAATTTATATATCAAACAGGTTGGTTTCGATGAGGGGCATTTCAGCCCGTGGTAACACTAGGGACCTAAACTGGTCTATGTGAGCTTGTAAAAAAAAATACGGCTGCCACCCTAACCTAAACCTAATGCACTGGTATTAATGTTACAAGCTGGTAACTTTTGCTACAAAATGGTCCATTTGTGTGGGAGGTACCAAAAGGAGCGTGCCAATAATGCCCATTTTTCACTGCATTGTAGGTACTATAAAATCATTACACTGTACAAAATTTCAAGACTTTGTATGTACTGGTAATAAAGTTATAAGCTATTCACTTATGGTTCAAAATTGTCCATTTGTGCGGGAGGTACCAAAAGGGGCGTAGACACTTCGCCCATTTTGCTCGAGGTTATAGCGAGTAATAAACTAATACTATGTGTAGAATTTCAGAGGATTCAAATAAGTAGTATAGAAGTTATTAAATAATCAATATTGCACTAAATGTTAACCCTTTGTGGGGGAGGTACTAGAAGGAGTGGACTAATATGACCCATCTTCGAACTTAGCCGTAGGTAGAAGAAAATATTACCACATACCAAATTTGAAGTCAATCGGTTACTCCTTTCGAGAGTTATCGTGCGCACCAGCCAGCAGACAGACAGACAGACGGACGGACATTGCTCATTCGACTTAAAATGGAACAAAACGGATATCCGCCGAACATACTTAGGGTTTTAGGTCACTCCTTCGATGTGTTATACTTTTGGTTCGTAGCAAATGATATATACCATCCTCTCTAAGGTGAGGGGATAAAAATAATTTAATGAATTTATGAGCAATTTAAAGATGACGGAATTACGACTTTTTCAAACAGGATTGTTCATATAATGGCTTGAAACTTCTGAATTACCTGACCGAGTTTGCTGTACTATACCTTGTTTTGAAGGTACTGTTAAGCTTTCTTGTAACACCCCAAAATAATGTTTAAAGTCTTTACCATTTTAATCTTTTAGATTTGATTTCAAAAGTGTTTACACCAATTGATTTGGTTGAAATTTTAAAGTTCTGTTCTTAGACATTTTTTTAGCCACTGTATGATTTTGGAAGTGGTGAAATGATGGGATCAATTTTTTTAAGCTTCTTTTTTTAAAAAACTTGTGTGAAAGCAATCAAAATTTCTGTGAATGTATACACACTGAAAAAAAAACGCTTCTGTAGTATATTGTATATTGTCCCAAACATATTCTGCTTGAAATATACAAGTTTTTAGGGTACACTATAAATATATGATATTTGCACACACAAAAAATATGTGCGAGTATTTCGGAAGATGTTGTTCTAAACAACTCTTTGTTTCCATCCTAATATTTTTTATTTCGGATTATTACACAGCGCAACAACCAAAATGGGAATAGGATGAAACCAATTGCAAATGAATGTTGACATTATCCATAACAAAACCTTGAAGGGTTTTTTTCAGTTCAGTGCCAGATTTTTTTACACGCATTTGAAGATGGCGATTTTAAACCGTTTTTTCTATGAAAATCGACCATTTGTATGAAGAAATAGCATCATTTGTATGACAGTGCCATCTAGCGTGAGTTGTAGTAAGAAATAAATATCAGAAATTAATTCCTCGACCCCAAGAACAGTAAGATACCACAACATTCCATGATAATAAAAAAATAAGCATTATTTTATCAAATTTTCAATGATCTTTTCTTGTTAGCAGAGGTTCTAAACTTCAAATGCGTGTAAAAAAAAATTCGCACTGACCCGACAAAAAACCCTTGAAGGTTTTGTTATGGATAATGTCAACTTTCATTTGCAATTGGTCTCATTCCATTCCCATTCGGAAAATTCGCTTTTGTATCACAGTGTTATTTACGAAAAAAATATTTATTTGAATGTAATTGTCCAGAAAATACTCGTATATCAATACCTTAATTTTAATACAAATGATGTAATTTTAAATTATAAGTCATAACTCGAAATCAATGAAAAATTACAAATGAAATTTGTAATAATAGATCCTGGACAATATATCCTCTTGATTAAGACTATGTCACACCCGTTACGTTGACATGTCACACCCGTTACAAATTAATATTTTAACTACAAACGGAATAATAACTTAAATTATTTTGAACGAAGTATACAATATACACTATACTGTCAAAATACCAACAACATTTTTATCCCCTCACCTTAGAAAGGTAAATTCATAAACTCCTCCAATTCAGATTTCATAAAGATCGGTAGGAAGGTGTAACATCTGTAACGCTATGCAACAAAACCATTTTGGTCCCCTTGCTACGAACCAAAAGTGAAACACATCGAAGGATTGACCTAAGACCCTAAGTATGTTCGGCGGATAACCGTTTTGGGTCATTTTAAGTCGAATGAGCAATGTCCGTCCGTCCGTCTGTCTGCTGGTTGGTGCGCACGATAACTATCGAAGGGAGTAACCGATTCACTTCAAATTTGGTATGCGGTAGTATTTTTCTCTATCTCCGGCTAAGTTCGAAGATGGGCCACATTGGTCCACACCTTCTAGTACCTCCCCCACAAGGGTTTAACTTTTAGTGAAATATTGATTCTTTAATACCTTCTATACTACTTACTCGAATCTCCTGAAATTATATCACATAATTCAGATATTGACCACAGTTAGCTACATTTTTGTTAAATATATTGCCGCTGCAATAGATAGGATATAGGATATAGGATATAGGATATATACAGGGTTTTCCAACAAGAGGTGTTATTTTGAATCACCCGGTATTTCGGTAGCTGTCACTTTTGAAGCTTTTATTCTTTGACATTTGACAAGTAGAAACTACGCCATTACTAAAAATGGAACGATACACGATTCAACAACGCATTGAAATTATTAAAATTCGAAAAATCGAAAATCATCGAAAAATCATATTACTGATGAGGCCCATTTCCACCTCGGTGGCTACGTCAACAAGCAAAATTGTCGCATCTGGGGCCCTGAAAACCCAAGTGTTATTGTTGAGAAGCCTCTCCATTCTCAACGTGTGAATGTTTTGTGCGGTTTATCGTCCGTCGGGGTCATTGGACCTTACTTTTTCGAAAATGAGGTTGGATCAACAGTTACGGTGAATGGATTGCGCTATCGAGAGATGATTATTGATTTGTTATGGTCGTAGTTGGATGGTATTGATCTGGACAACGTTTACTTTTAACAAGACGGCGCTACGTGCCACATAAGCAACGAAACCATTGCTCTGTTACGGGAAAAGTTTCCGGACCGTGTTATCTCTCGAAGAGGTGATCACAATTGGTCACCGAGATCTTGTGATTTAACGCCTTGCGACTTCTTCCTTTAGTGCCACGTGAAAGATAAGGTTTACGCCAACAGCCCAGCGTCGATTCAAGACCTCAAAGATAGAATTCGTGAGGCTATCGAGGACATTGGGCATCCACTTTGCGATTTGG
The DNA here is from genome assembly GCA_963930755.1 of Eudasyphora cyanicolor. NCBI lineage: Eukaryota > Metazoa > Arthropoda > Insecta > Diptera > Muscidae > Eudasyphora > Eudasyphora cyanicolor. The sequence goes on along the minus strand of OZ005736.1, from coordinate 176,739,626 downwards.
TTATGGAAAATTTCATGAAAAGGATATGGTCCTGTAAGCGTGGTCGTGGTGGCCATTTGGCTGATGTTGTTTTTCATTATTAACGGCATACCTTCCTCTTTACTATGAAATAAACATCCGATCATTTATCTCAAAAAATTGCATTTTTCTTTGAATACCAAAATAACAACTCTTGTTGGAAAACCCTTTGTTTCATATATATCCAATGTTTTAATTTTGTATTTTATAAGAGGCTTCTGAAAGAACATGAACAAAATCAAGTTTTTGATAGCGCTAGAACTGACCACAGAATGATTAAGTGAGGAGCACGTGGTTTATACAACACTCCTGTCTATGTGTATGCAAAATGTCAGCTCTCTAGCTCTAACAGGAGCCTCAGCGGTCAAGTGGTCGAAAATCACTCGGCGGAGAATCGAAAATCAAAGTAGCCTATGGCACTTCCCAGGCATTGGTCTATCTGTCCACCAAGTTTGAAGAAAATAGGTTCAGCAGTTTAGGCGTGATGCTGGAACATACAAACAAACGATTTGTCATTTGAAAAATACAATTCGAAATGGACAATTCGAACCAAAAGTTAATAGCTTATAACTTCATTACCAGTGCATGCAAAGACTTGAAGTTTTGTACTGTGTAAAGGTTTAATAGTACCTACAATACAGTAAAAATTGGCATTATTTCCACACTCCTCTTGGTACCTCCGACACAAATGGACCATTTTGTACCAAAAGTTACCAGCTTTTAAATTGAATACCAGTGTATACAAATACTTGCAATTTTGTACAGTGTAATGTTTTTATAGTACCTAGAGTCCGGAGAAAAATTTGCGTTATTGGCCCGCCCCTTTTGGTACCTTCCACACTAATGGACCTTTTGTACCAAAAATTAACAGCTTTTAACTTTAATACCAGTCCATATAAATACTTGAAATTTCGTACAGTGCAATGCTTTTATAGTACCTAGAGTCTAGAGACAAGTGGCCGTTATTGGGACGCCCCTCTCACACAGTGGACCATTTTGTACCAAAAGTAAACAGCTATGAACTTGAATACCAGTAAATACTTTAAAGATATTAATTGCAATTTAAATTGATAATAATTTAAATAAAACAAAAAATAAATAAATTTACTGATATTTTTTTAAGCTCAAGGTGAGGGGATTCATTAGTCGGTTTACCCGACTGAACTTTCTTACTTGTTTCAAAATTTCTTTTCACCAATCGACACGAGCCTTTTTTTGAGCGATTGTCAAATTGTGCGGGATCCAACGAGAACAAACCTTTTTTACGGCCAGGTGTTCATGCAATATCGAATGTATGCTGGTGGAAGAAATGCCCAAGGATGGCTCTATCTCACGGTATGTCACATGACGATATTGCATTATCAGTTCAGGCTCGGCATCAAGGTTCTCTGGCACAGCGGCCGTTTTTGGACGACCTTTGAGCGAGCGAGCGGATGAACAAAGATGTAAGTTCATCGATGAACAAAGATGTAAGTTCATCGATGCACTCTTGTCGTGATAATCCAAGTCGAATGATCGCACGAAAATGTTTACGAGTTAATTCCATTTTTTTTTGCCAAATTTATTTCTTCAAGTCACTGTAAACAACACAGATGATGGTCGTACGTCAAAACGTTCTGAGTACGTTTATGCTAAAAAATGTCAAACTTTCCAATGGAAATGTCAGATGGCACCAGGCAACACTTAGTGTTGCCTAGGCCAAAAATATATATAGCAACCCTGGTAATCTAGAAAAACTGGTAATGCGACTGGATTCAGAATGGTCGAAATATAGTATATCCATGAGGTCTCCTTTCTGTTCGGACAATATACTACAGAATCAATTATTTTTCAGCGTGTATATATCCAATTTTCTTTCATAGATCTATCATCCCAACCAATGTATCACTTTCAAGGACGAATTCGAAAAGCCTCAACATTGTTTGCATAAGCTTAGGCAACCGGAAATTGCTATCATTAGCTGTAAATTTCTTTGTGTTTTGTATTGCTCGCTCTTCCGTTTTCCGTCACTTTATTGAACTCCTTCCCTATGACCCCGATATAGTGTCCTCGTTCTCCTCTTTTTTTTTTGTGGCGTGGACTCCATCATTTATAATATTAAGAATATGTTTTCATTTTTATTGAATCTATCTTTACACAAGAAGGGGGCAGCAGATGAAAAACCATTTTGTCAGATTGTCGAAATGTTGAAATCTGCCCTGATTGTCCTTTTTGTGAATGGTTGACGACTTGAGGATGTGTAGGACGACGAGGATATTGTCTCGTTTAAGTGACTGGGTAACTGGCTCTAGAATCAAACCAAAACAAAATAAAATAAAAACTCATACAATAAGATTAAGTATTTTATATTTGCTAAGCAAAACAAAAAGAAATTTTGCTGCTGCCGCTGGCGATGTTGTTTTGTCATTAAATTTTCAGTACAAAATGAAAACGCAGAGCGTCAAAAGAAGGTTTATACTACGAAGTGTTCCCCATAACTGTTTTATTTAATACATTTTTATCACACATATTTACGAGACTACCATTTGAGTATTAAAAATAGATTTATATATTATTATGAACTACATACAATTTCGATAAACAATATAAACTTAATTTGGCGCTCACTATATGCACAAGTATAAATGTCATCTGTACAGTCGGTGACAACCCAAATGTACCAATACAAAAAAGAAAGCAAACTGCTGGCAAGCGTAAAGACATCGTCAGAACCAAAAACAGATATTCGGTACTCTGACATTTTGTCGGAAAATAAATTGTTCATATGGGAGACGACAGAACTGTTTATTTGTGATGTTCTTTCTCCTTTTCGGGGTTTCTTGGCTCAATGACTTGGCTGTCTGAATGTCTGCTTATCGTCGCCGTCATCATCATCATCATTCAGTTCAGTTCGCTTCAGACGCGCTGAGTTGATTTAAGTTGAGCAATTGTCGGTTGTTTTGGAAAGTGCCACAAAAGGCAAATCCCCAAAACAAAAACAAAAACAATAATTTGCGAAATTTTGATAAATGATAAAATGTTGTGATGAAATCTGACCAGAATGCTTTAATGATACTTCTAATGTTTATGCTGCAGTTTTAAACAATTATTGTGAGAAATTTCGCAGACATTCTAACTAAGTCGAATTGGCAGATAAAAACGGAGGTCCAAATATTCTTTGAAAACAATATCGTAAACTATGAATTTATGATTTTTCTTGTAAGGGAATGCTTTATACATGACGTTGTTTAGTTTTTTTGAGCACTCAAAAGAAAACGATCTCAGTGAAATTGAAAATTGGCCACCGATATATAATACAATACTTTAATTTGAAAGGTCTCAGTACAAACCATATCAGAACCGAGATGGGGTAGTCTGCTCCTTCGTACAACTATAAAATATTGAGTGGCAGAATTTAAACGGACCGTACGAGCTGCCAAGATAAGGTGTAACGCCAGAAATGGTTAAAAAAATCCCCAAAATGGTATTGGATGACCGTCGGCTGAAGATTCGTGAGCCAGCTAAAGTCATAGGCATTTCAAAAAATGCTATACATCTCATATTGAAGAAAAATGGTATGATGAGAAAGCTGTGTGCAAGATGGGTGCCACGTTTGCTCACAATCAGGACAATGCACCAGTTCACACATCGACTATTGCGATGGCAAAAATCAATGCATTGCTTCGGCACGCACGTTGTAACATGGTTTTGCCGAAGGTTGGGGTAAGCTAAGTCGTCTTGAGGGTCGTCCTTAAGACCCACAAACCTCAAGAAATAAGAACACAAGTATTTTCCCTGACTTGGGCTTACAATTCAGGTTTTTTATTGAAGAAATAAACTATTTTACAATCTACTTGTGTTTGTTTTAAAGATACGATTGGCAATTACACGATACTGATTAGGGCCGGGACTGTCGTTGCTGGGTAGAAAGGTTTGAAGGTAATCGAGAAATTTGATGAATATCTTATTCGAAAATGATCGGGAACTTGGTGTTTGTGGTATTTTTAGATAATCGGGAACTTGTTGTCTTCGGAACAGGATGCTCGTTTTTGACTACTGTCTTGGTGGCAATAGCAAGTTGGTCGACCGGAGTTAACCGGGTAGGTGTCACGAATTACCCTGTGGTACATATGGTATCGGTATGCGGTGCTTCGGTAAATTAAGTGCAGAGTGTCGATATTCGGCTGGGTATAAGTCTGTTTACTACAGGTAGTAAGTTCGGGCACCACCGATTTTATTAATAAGTGTAGACCAATACACAATTAAGTGTCTTCTACAGCTATCGTGCTGCAACACGATCCCTCGTGGATTTGGATACCGTAGTTTCATTGTCAGCTTCGGATATTCAGTCTTTGGGTATGTCTAGGTATTATATGCTGCAGGCTCGATCCCTCGTAGACCCGTATACCGCAGTTTCGGTGTTGTATTCTGTGGGCTCGATTCCTCGTGGATCTGGGTACCACAGTTTCGGCTGTCGGCTTAAGATATTCATCCTTCGGATTTGCCTAGGTAATGTACGCTGCAGCCTCAATCTATCGTAGATACGGATACTGCAGTCTCGGTTGTCGGCTTCGGAAATTTGACCGTCGGATATGTTCAGGCTGGGTATTGTAGTTATGCTGCAGGCTCGGTCTGTGGTAGATTGCGGTCTCGGTCGTTGGCTTCGGGTATGTTCTGGTTGGGTGTTGTCGTATGCTGCATGCTCGTTCAGTCGTTGGCCTGGTTACTTCGGGTTAAGCTTCGACCGGGTTGTGTGTTGCACCCTCAATTCTTCGTCGTTTCGAAGTGACGTTTCGGCCATTTGTAATATGTCATGATCTGTCATTTGTTTTTCATTGTATTCAGTAGTGTTTACAATTTCATCATTGAGGAATATACGCAAGAACAACGTTTACAAATTATTCAGTTTTATTATCAAATAATCGTTCACCAATTGCAACTTTCGCGCGCTCCAGTCCATTTTTTTAAATCCAAAAACAACCGTTTTCCATTCGACCTACGACTTTGACACCCATGAGCAATATTTTAGCTCTTATTAAGAGCTATATTTTTGCCATTGACGGATTCCCGATCAGACGTTAAGGAGCAAGAGCAAAAATAAACTTTCCGTTCACATTTGAAAATGATGCTGTCCATTTTTTTAAATAAAATAAACGCTTTCTAGTCGACCTACGATCTTGAGAGCTATCTGTTTGTCATTGTGCCGATTGTGGCTACGTGCCACACAGCAAATGAAACAACTGAATTGTTGCGAGAAACGTTTGGAGATTCGATTATTTCAAGAAATTGTGATATTGAAAGGCCTCCAAGAAGTTGTGACTTAACACCATTAGACTACTTCTTGTGGGGTTATTTGAAGTCATTGCTCTTTCGATAGAAACCGGACTCTCTTCAATCTTTACAAGTCAATATTGAACGTGCCATTCATGACATACGACTTGATTTAATGGAAAAATTGCTCGAAAATTGGGTTCATCGAATTCGTTCCAAAAAAAAAAACAGAAGTCGTCGTGGAGGCCACTTGAATTGAACTTAATTGTATCGATTGTACTTCACATTAAATAAAAACTTTTGAATTTCCTTATCAATAAGTGTTTTTTTCAAAGAAATGATATCACTCTTATTGGAAAACCCGTACAACTTCATTCGTCGGCTTCGGGGCTTAATTCTATCTTACTAATCTAATATACATACATTGCAATGGTTGTTGATAACGATCAGACTAATCTGTCGTAGTAACGATCGGCCGATGCTGTCGTAGTAACGATCGACCGAAGTCGTCGTGATAACGATCGGCCGAAGCTGTCGTACACTTTGGAAAATAATTGGTTGGAATTCGAATGTAACAATAAAAAAAAGTACTAGCAACAAAAAGTATATTGCCTACACCGTCTGTCGGTTGTATTTATAAATAAATGGTTGAAACAACAATAATAACATGGATACGATCAAATGAAAATGCTTGCAACTAAATCGATGGTTGTATTAATCGAATTAAGATTTGTTTTTTCATTGACACTCCGTTAGTTGTGGTAACCAATTTTAAGTTTTCATTATAGCACCATATGATCGATTTTTGGTTGTGACAACCAATGTTTTATTCTTGACAACAGAAATTGTATCAATAGACCAATGATTATTATTGCAACGAATAATTGGTTACTGCAACAGAAAAAATATTAATAAGTAATCGTTTATTGGTTATCCCAATCATTTCATTTTCATTTAGTTTTTTATTAATGTAATTTAAAGCCTGTAGGCCAAGTATAGGTAAATTACAATATTCTTCAACGAAATTTCCCAAATTTAAAATAATTAAATGTATTTTGGGAAATACAACCGAAAGATTGGTTGCTGTTCTTTTGCTGATACATGACAAACAAAAAATAAAATTACTCGACATAAATAAATCTTCAACATTTTGTTGAAGAACGGTATAGCTAATCAAAAATAATCTCCTGTGGATAATAATGTATGGAATGCAGAATATGTGTGCAAAATGTTTTACATAAATAAAAAATAAAAGCAACAATCATGAAATTGAAAGCACAGGGTTAAGCGATATTTGCGTAACAGTTTTTTTTTCGTGCACTAAAATGTGTGTCAAATATTTCCACATCTCATTGTTAAGAATTGTTTTGTTTTTTGTTCAATAAATAAAATAAAAATTAATGGAAACTGTTTTTAATTAATTGCCAGTAGTATATGACTGACAAATTGTCAGAACAAACAATTTTTTAAAACAGTTGGTTGCGGCAACTACAACAGATAATTTGAGCCAAAATTTTCGTAGTTGGCGCAACCAAATATGATGGTTGTCAAAATGGAAGCAGAATTATACCACAACCATAATATTGGTTGTCCTGATGGAATCGCATGATAGTAGACAGAACTACCAAAATTCGGTTGGCAAATAATTCGGTTGAGGCAACCAAACTGTATTCTGTGTGTATAACGATCTACGAAGTCGTCATAGCAACGATTGGCCGAAGCGGTCGTAGTAACGATCGACCGAATTCGTCGTAGTAACGATCAAACGAAGCTGTCGTGGTTAGTCCTAAAAATAACTGTTAATTATATTCAGACGACCGATGACCGATTTCAAAAAGTCTTATGGACCAAATATCTGACATCTATTGTTAAGTCCCGACTGATCTCAACATATTCCCAAAACGTACTGACTCTGCCAACCAAACCAAGAAGTGGTATTCAATAATTATGAATAGTATAAAACATTGCTTAAAATGTTTGAGTTCGTTATGAATTAGTATGTTTAATAATATAAATAAATTTAAAATATGAATATGTACGTATTTTGCCACATTACAACCTTATTCGCCAGAATTAGCTTTTTGTTTCCAAACATGAACAAATGGCTCGGCGGAAAAAGATTTGCCAGTAATGAAGAGGTGTAAGATGCGGTTGATGGCCAGAGTATCGAAGCTATTGAAAATCGCTGGAAAAAGTTTATCGATCTAAAATCAGATTATGTTGGGAAATAAAGAAAAATGTTCCCAAATTTGTTGCGTTTCTTTGTAAGGTCCGCATTGTCTAATCCTACAGTCTTCCTGCAGAAATATAAGGCGGAATTGGCCTTCCATACACGTTCCAGTACGTTAAGTCTGAATAACAGTAAAATTTCAGAATTATTCCCGGAAATGTTGCACTTTCAGAAAAGGCTAGATATGTACTATTTATTCTAGGAGGGTCCACATGTGGGACCTTATTCATCCAATAAAGAGAACCAATTCTGTCTTGTTTAGGTTAGCGCCCAAACTGTTGCTTCCGGCCCATCTAACCAACTTTTTCAGAATGTTTTGTGGGGTCCCTCTGCTTACAAAGCTTGTTAGGAACTCCAGACATGATGTTATGCGTCTTCTGTTGAGCAGGCTTTGAATTAGTCTAATAAAGATAGAGTTCACCTTCAGATGTGACAGCGCCGCAATTACGGCATCTGAGAGAATGTTGTTAAGAGGCCCTTCAATGTCAAGAAATGAGACCATAGTGAATTCCTTTAAATGTAGGGACGATTCGATAGTGCCAACATGTACGTGTAGGGCAGATTCTGTAGACTTTCCCTTGTTGTAAGCATGTTGGTTCACCGATAGGAGTTTTGTATCTAGGTTTTCCTTAATGAAAGAATCTAAAACTCTTTCCAGACTTTTCAATAGGAAAGTGGATAGGCTAGTGTGCGATATCATTCCCGATTTGGAATGAATGCCAGTTTGGTATCCCTCCATCGATTGGGGATGTATGAGTGCCTGACACAGCCTTCATAAATTTTCCTCCAACCAGGGGATACTGTACTTCAACATTTTCTGCTGGAGTGAGTCGTCTAGTCTAGGTAATTTGAAGGGCTAAAAGTTATTAACCTTTGGCCTTGTTAAATGGTTTGTTGCATGTTTTCTTCCTAGCCTTTAGCTCAGAAATTCACTATTGTGGTTTAGTTTTACATCTGTACCTTTATGAAGTATGAGTTATATTGAAATCACAAAATTGGAACATGGAATGAACCTTAAATTTTAAAAATTCGTCATCGCTGTCGAATAAATTGTCAACCGCTTAATGGTCCAAGTCTTGTGGAAAGAGGCGTGTGGGCCTTAACCCGTTTTGCTTACACAACATACGCACGTACATAAATTGCTATCATAAATAAATAACTCAAATTACAAATACTGACAAAGTTTTCAAATTTGATTTTATTAAATTAACGCAAAATACTTAACTCTTAACACTGTGTAATTGTTAAGCTTCAAATAAAGTTTAGAAAATCTCTTCAATTACCTGCGCTTATTAAAATCTCTCTTTAAGCTCCAAAAATTGCTTACAAATAAATCCAATTTATGTTTCAAGTCCTTTCTTTGAAATATTCCCTTTTCTGTTTTGTTGAGAGTAATTAGCCTCTTTACATCCATCCTTTGTGTGTTATGTTTTTGGGTAAAAGTCGAAACTATTGCCAAACATATTGCTACAAAGGAAAACTTTTTCTTCGCACTTCTTGTGAGAGAATAAAATAAAAAAAAACGAACCAGAAACAGAAACAAAAATTAGCAAGTGCCAACCTTACTTATGTTCATTTGCTATTCTTATGGTTTTTTCCGGGATTTCCACAAAAGTTGTTTCACTTTTTTATGAACTCGATGTGGAAGTACTCCCGGTAAATCTACTGGTGGTGCCTGCAAAAAAAGAGGCAGTTGGGGAGAATAAAAAAACTGGGAAGGACAACTTACTTAGGCGTTACTTAAAGTTTTCCCTCTTTTTATGACATAGGAGCATGAGAAAATCATAGTTGACACGTGTTTTTTTTGTGCATTGAACGGATATAATATGTACGTACTATACAAGTGATCGCAAATTGTTGGTATTAACTGACTCTGAGACACGGTACACTCTTTGGGAAATACAAAAAAGTCAAGATTCGTCATTGCATTAATGACACTGATACACGGCACTCTCTTAGGAATATACAAAAAAATCGCCATGCCATTAATGACACCCTTACATAAGGATGTTCTCATCAATATCAATTCATCATCAAAATCAAGTGACATAAATGGAATATCAACTAACATACAAATGTTACACCTACATTTTGTCAGATTCTCATTGGCATGGTGAGTTGGTAGCTTGCTCGCGGAAGAGTTTGGTGGTCGCGGGTTCGATTTCCACCAGAGGCTCTGGTCTGTCGCTACAAAAAAATTAACAAGAAAATTTGCTTTCTATTGTAATTCATCTATATATATAACCAGTAAGGAAAGGCTAAAGTCGGGCGGGGCCGACTATATAATACCCTACACCACTCTCGTAGTATTGAATAACTCTGATATATAAATTTTGTAATTCATGTATAAATTGTTTACATAAATTTATTTTGGGACATTTTCTACTTAAATAATAACCTGTACCACAGTGTGGTGTAGGGTATAAAAACGATTGGATCAAAAGAGCCAAATCGGATGAAACATATATATGGGAGCTATATCTAAATCTTTACCGATATTCTTCAAATTCGGCAATGTTGGTTCATGGATCAAGAAACTCTACCATTCTAAATTTCAAAACGATTGGATGTAAAATATAGCTTCTATAGAACTAAAGGGCCAAATCGGACGAAACATATATATGGTAGCTATAGCTAAATCTTAACCGATTTTCTTCACATTCGGTAGTGTTGGTTCATGGATGAAGAAACTCTACCATTCTAAATTTCAAAATGATTGGATGTAAAATACAGCTTCTTCAGGACTAAAGAGCAAAATCGGACGAAACATATATATGGGAGCAATAGCTAAATCTTAACCGATTTTCTTCAAATTCGGCAATGTTCGTTCATGGATCAAGAAACTCTACCATTCTAAATGTCATAATGATTGGATGTAAAATACAGCTTCTACAGGACTAAAGAGCAAAATCGGACGAAACATATATATGGGAGCTATAGCTAAATCTTAACCAATTTTCTTCAAATTCGGCAATGTTGGTTCATGGATCAAGAAACTTTACCATTCTAAATTTCAAAACGATTGGATGTAAAATACAGCTTCTGTAGGACTAAAGGGCCAAATCGGATGAAACATATATATGGGAGCTATAGCTAAATCTTTACCGATATTCTTTAAATTCGGCAATGTTGGTTCATGGATCAAGAAACTCTACCATTCTAAATTTCAAAACGATTGGATGTAAAATATAGCTTCTATAGAACTAAAGGGCCAAATCGGACGAAACATATATATGGGAGCTATAGCTAAATCTTAACCGATTTTCTTCAAATTCGGTAGTTTTGGTTCATGGATCAAGAAACTCTTCCGTTCTAAATTTCAAGACGATTGGATGTAAAAAACAGCTTCTATAGGACTAAAAGTCCAAATCGGACGAAAGATATATATGGGAGCTATATCTAAATCTGAACCGATTTCAACCAAATTCAATAGCGATCTTAACAGCCGCGAAATACTCTAAACTGCAAAATTTCAGAACGATCGGAGTGAAATTGCGACCTGTAGTCGACGAACAACTTTACATGGACAGACGGACGGACGGACGGACAGACATCGTTAAATCGACTCAGCTAGTGATTCTGAGTCGATCGGTATACTTTAAGGTGGGTCTAGCTGTGTTATTTTCAGGTGTTACAAACATCTGCCGTGAAATAAACTTATAATACCCTGTACCACAGTGTGGTGTAGGGTATAAAAATGGAAAAATGTTTGTATGTATGTGTTTTATAGACGCTTAAACCACTGGACCGATTTAAAAATTTTTTCTTTTGCTTGAAAGCTAATTTGTCTGAGATGGTTTTGGAAAAAAAAATTTTGCAAAAAGTGGGCGGCGCAAATGTGGGCGTGACAAATCATTTGTTTTCAAAAATGGACGGGATCGGAAATCTAAATCTGGGGCAACGAAGTCGACCGGGTCCAGCTAGTATAATATAAAATAAATTAATAAAAACTCCACAAAATAGAAAAAAATCGCAAAATAAATTCTTTGTTTTATTTTTTCAAAGCTAAAATCCTAACGAAGAGAACAATGCCAACAATAATGACCCACATTGTAAAAGTAAGAGAAATTCTAACAAAAAATCATGTTTTTTATTTTGGCCATTTTGTTTGGGAGGTACCAATAGGATCGCGACAATAACGCCGGTTTTTGAATCGACTATGGACACTATAAAAGCATTACGCTGTAGAAAATTTCAAGTATTTTAATGCGCAAGAATCGAAGTTATAACCCGTTATTTTTTTGTGCAAAATTGTCCATTGTATGGGAGGTACCAACAGAGGCGTGGCAATAACGCCCATTATTCACAGGACTATCGGTACTGTAAAAGCATTACACTGTACAAAATTCCAAGTATATGTATGCACTGGAATTGAAGTTATAAGCCGTTAACTTTTTGTTCATAATGTCCATTTGACTGGGAGGAACCCAAAGGAGCGTGACAACTTCGCCCATTTTTCTCAAGGTATTAGCGCCTAAGAAACTAATACTATGTGTGTGATTGTTAAAGATTCTGGCTAGTAGTATAGAAAGTTATGAGATAATTATCAATATATCACTAAATGTTAATCCTTTGCGGGGAGGTACTAGGATGAGTGCACCAATATGTCCCATATTCGAACATAGTCGGAGATAGAGAAAAATATTACCGCATACCAAATTTGAAGTCAATCGGTTAATACTTTCGAGAGTTATCGTGCGCATCAGCCAGCAGACAGACGGACGGACATTGCTCAAATGACTTTAAATTTCCCAAATCGAATTTCCACCAATCATACCTAAGGGGTTAGGTCACTCCTTTCGATGTGTTACACGTAGCAAATGATATATATACTCCTCTCTAAGGAGAGGGAATAATGAAGCAAATTATCGGAATAGATAATAGATCTCCAGCGGGAGCCAGAGGACAAGGGAAGAAGTATGTGTTTCGCATAGCAACAACAAATTTCTGTTCATCAAAATAATTTTTTCATTAGGTTAGGTTAGGTTGAAGAGAGGAGACGTTTAAACGTCTCATGTCCATGGATATACACTTAAGCCAGTGGTTCGGCCTGTTGTGCGCTCCTTATTTATGATTTTCATACCCCACGGATTACAGAAAATTGGTACTAGACACGAATTTTCTCAGTATCTTCCAGTCATATTCTCTGAGATGAGTCAAGTCTGGTAAAATGTCGGACCCGAAATGTTGGGATCTTGAATGTGTGAAAGCCGGGCAGTGACACAGAAAATGTTCCATCGTTTCGATGTTTTCTCTGCATGCCCTGCATTCGTCGTTTCCTGCTAGTCCTATGCGATGAAGATGTGCTTGTAAGCTTGAGTGTCCCGTTAGAACACTCATCATCTTACTAATATCGATCTTGTTTAGTTTCAGAAGACTTCTTGTTTTCTTTTCATTTGGGTCACCCCACAGTATCTTTGCAGTTGCTCCTATTGTGCGCTATTCCACACAGTTTTGTGAGCCATCACTGCCCAGTGCTTCAACTCGTGGCTTCGAAAGGTTTCCAATTTTCTAAGTTTATTACTCGAAGTTCTCTGCCCTTTGAAGCCAAGCTGTATGCCCTTTCATTTCCAATCACTCCGTTGTGTCCTGGTACCCAGCAAATACGCATTTTACCATGGGCTGAGTAATCATTTATCGTTATTTTACAGTTCTGGATCTGACCCTTTCCGATGTTATTGCTTTAATCGCCATTTGGCTATCTGTGAAGATGTTGGCATATTTAGGCTTTGTCGTGTTACTGAACCAGTTCATACACTCCGTGATTGCTCGAACTACTGCTTGAAATACCGTGTTATGGTCAGGGAGGCGGAAGTGATGTTCGACTTCTGGTTCATCAATAAAAAGTCCCAGACCCGTCCTTCCTCCTCGCTGGGACCCATCCGTGTAGCAGCTGGTTCCCACTGGCACATGGGCCAAAGTTCCATTTTCCCAGGAGCGTCTGTCTGGCACAAACGTATCACAGGTAGCTGTAAGCCGCACTTCAAGAATGCGGTCCGAGATTTCTGACGTTTGAATGTGACCAACTAGATATTCTAAAATATGCTGATGGTACGACTTGTGGTCTCGATTTATCCATTCACCCATCACTTGTAGACGTCTTGCTGTGATGACTGCCTCATACTTTATACGGATGTCTATTGGTTGGATGTGCAGTATAGTCTCCAACGCTTTTGTTGGTGCAGTTTTAAATGCCCCGCTTATGCCTAGATAGCACATACGTTGATTAGGTATTACGTTGCACTTCTTGTCCATTGATGTCCACCACACTACACAGGCGTAGGTGATTATTGGTCTAATCACGCTCATGTAAAGCCAGTGAGTCATATTTGGACGTAGTCCCCATTTTAAACCTATAGCTCTTATGCACAACGACCAACATCTGTGGGCCTTTTTAACTCTTTCTTGAAGATGATCTTTCCAGTACTGATCCAAGTATCCAATTAAAGTATACCGATCGACTCAGAATCACTAGCTGAGTCGATTTAAGCATGTCTGTCCGTCTGTCCATGTAAAGTTGTTCGTCGACTACAGGTCGCAATTTCACTCCGATCGTTCTGAAATTTTGCAGTTTAGAGTATTTCGCAGCTGTTAAGATCGCTATTGAATTTGGTTGAAATCGGTTCAGATTTAGATATAGCTCCCATATATATCTTTCGTCCGATTTGGCCCTTTAGTCCTATAGAAGCTGTATTTTACATCCAATCGTTTTGAAATTTAGAATGGTAGAGTTTCTTGATCCATGAACCAACATTGCCGAATTTGAAGAAAATCGGTTTAGATTTAGCTATAGATCCCATATATATGTTTCGTCCGATTTGGCCCTTTAGTCCTATAGAAGCTGTATTTTACATCCAATCGTTTTGAAATTTAGAATGGTAGAGTTTCTTAATCCATGAACCAACATTGCCGAATTTGAAGAAAATCGGTTAAGATTTAGCTTTAGCTCCCATATATATGTTTCGTCCGATTTGGCTCTTTAGAAGCTATATTTTACATCCAATCGTTTTGAAATTTAGAATGGTAGAGTTTCTTGATCCATGAACCAACATTGCCGAATTTGAAGAAAATCGGTTAAGATTTCGCTATAGCTCCCATATATATGTTTCATCCGATTTGGCTCTTTAGATCCAATCGTTTTTATACCCTACACCACACTGTGGTACAGGGTATTATTTAAGTATAAAATGTCCCAAAAGTAAATTTATGTAAACAATTTATACACGAATTACAAAATTTATATATCAGAGTTATTCAATATTACGAGAGTGGTGTATTATATTATATTGTCGGCCCCGCCCGACTTTAGCCTTTCTTTACTGGTTTAGTTATAGCAATTGTCTTATTCAGGAATCGAGGCCGGGTAAAACGTGGGATCTTCGTTTTCCTTGTAAATATACATATTTATGTTTTGTCTGGGTTAACATTTAATCCCCTTGGTTGTGCCCAGTTATATGCTATGTTAAGTGCCTCTTCAGCTCTTCTGCATAATAGATTTGGATGAAAGCCCCTTAGAAGTATTACAACGTCGTCTGCATAACAGAATGGTTTAAGTCCTTCATTGGTGAGGGCTTTTAGGATACTGTGTATCGTCGTAACCCATAGAAGAGGCGATAAAATGCTCCCTTGAGGTATACTACGATTTACCTTGTCTCTAATTTTTACGGCATATGACCCACAAATAATCCACCTATTCCTTAGCATATTGTTGATTCAGGTTTTCAGCGCCCGGTCAACCTGAAACTCGTCTAAGGACTGGATAAGTGTATCGGTCTGTACATTGTTAAATGCGCCCTCAATGTCTATGCAAACAGCAAGTGTATACATTTCTTTACTGAAGGACTCTTCTATGTGGTGCACTACCTCATGCAGAGCTGTTTCCACTGATCTTCCTTTGACATAGGCGTGTTGTTTGAATTTTAGCCTGTCATCCGCTGTTTTACTTTTGACCATGTTATCAATTATTCGATCCGTTGTTTTTAACAGGAAAGAAGTTAGGCTAATGGGTCGATAAGCCTTTGGGGTCGTATAACTCGCCTTGCCAGGCTTTGGTACGAAGACCACCCTTGATTCCTGCCAGTTTTTTGGGGTATACGAATGGGTTAGGCATGCAGTGAACCCTCCAGCCAGATGAGTTGATATCAGATCCACCTCATTCTGCAGAAGTGCTGGAAATATTCCATCCGGTCCCGCAGCCTTAAAGGGAGAGAAACTTT
This sequence comes from Eudasyphora cyanicolor, assembly GCA_963930755.1. Lineage (NCBI taxonomy): Eukaryota > Metazoa > Arthropoda > Insecta > Diptera > Muscidae > Eudasyphora > Eudasyphora cyanicolor. The sequence goes on along the minus strand of OZ005736.1, from coordinate 176,723,912 downwards.
TTATCGCTTCTTTAACCATACCATCTGTTATATCCGTAATAGGTACTTGATGCAATAAATTTTCATTATGTAACTGTTCCTCTGTTGGTTCAGCATTACCAGTCGCAAAATGAGTTTTCATCAAGAGCCTTACGGTATCCTCTATAGTTTCCATCCTTTTACCCGTTTCATCCACCAGTGTTTCGGTTTGGATATCAGTTTTTGAGAGGAACTTTTTCATTTTAGACATGCTGTTAGCGCTGTCTACCTGTTCACAGAAAAGCCTCCATGAGTTGCGTTTCGCCGATCTAACGATTTTATTGTATTCTTTGAGTCTTTTGTGGTAGTCGTCCCAATATACTGATTGCTTTTTACGTCGAGCTCTGTTGTAAAGTCTGCGGACATCTTTGCCAATCGAGCGAATTTGTCCTGTCATCCAGGGTTTCTCAAAGGCAGATTTCCTTTCTCGAAGTGGGCAACTATCTTCGAATGATTTTACAAGAGCCTCGGCAATCTTCTTCACATTGATATCAATGTCTTCTGCACATAGATAATCGCGTGTAGGCTGCCCCAATCGATTTCTAAGTAGATTTCCGAATTTAGTCCAGTCGGTCTTAGCCTTATTACGGAAACTTATGGGATTTGGTGGTGGCCGTGCAATTTTAAACCTTATATAACGGTGGTCTGAATAGGAGTGTTCATCCGAAACCCTCCACTCATGAATCTCATCAATAAGATTTTCTGAACATATCGTTATATCTAATACTTCTTCCTTAATTTTGTTAACAAAGGTTGCAGTGTTTCCTATGTTAAGAGTTATGAGGTCATTTGTATTCAAAAATTCGACAAGGGCGTGTTCCCTTTTATTGGTGTTAGTACTACCCCAAGCGATATGATGGGAGTTGGCGTCACATCCAGCTAATAACTCATTACTTGTGTGTTTGGATTCCCTCACCAGACGTTGTAATTCCGACGTAGGTGGCAATGTCGGCGCATCGAATGGCAGATATATTGACGCCAGGTACATATTTCCATTACCTTGCCTCAGCACCGTTGCGTCCGATGTTGACAACTCTGGAGATAAAATAAAACATAAGTTTTTATGGCACAGAATACAAGTCCTTGGACGAGTACCTGTGTTAGCGTAGAACAGGTTGTAGTTCACATGGTTGGATCCAGTAACCTTGCTCCTAGTTGTCCATGGTTCCTGGATCAAAGCAATATGAACCCTGCATTTATTTATGATGTCCATCAGAGCGTTGGATGCTGTCTCGCTCCTGTGGAGGTTTATCTGGATGACCTCAATCATTGTCCTTCCAGTAAAAGTTTCTTTTGGGAGTCTATCCCATCTGGTGGCACCCCCTCATTATTTGGTAGTGGGTCATTCTCCTCCTTTCGTTCACTACCTATTACACCATCTTCCAGTCGACAATTTTGGGAGGCGGTGCTATTTTTTGTCGCTCCCTCATTGTTTTGAATCGTTTTGTGGCTCTTTTTATTTTGATCACCACCTTTGCTGGGAACTTCCTGCAAAAGAGGCGATACTATTGGTAAACTGGTGGTGTTATTGACTACTTCCACATCAGTTTTTGGCAGTGTCTCACTTGTCTCCATCCGTTCAATACCAGTGCTTGCCTCTTCAGACTGTATATTTGGACTTGATTCATCTGTCCTGCCAATCGGGACCTTTCCAATTTTGAAAAAGACTGTCCAGATCAAGATGTACGCCATGCCCTTCGCCATCACAAGATTGTTCTTGGATTCTGGGTCTGCCCAACACGAGGAGAGTACCCTCGGTATCACCCTTCCTATAGAAGACTTCCCACTTTCTCACGGAAAGTTTTGAATTCTGTTTGCCAATGATGTCGAGTATGTTCTCTGATGAGAACTTACTGGGACATCCCTTAACATATAGGGTCGTTTTTATGAGTTCAGGAATGTCACTTTTCCTTACCAATTTTTGCGCCGTCCCAAGGTGAGGGGAAGCTATCCACAAGTTTTTCGAGAACACCAGCGCAACGTTTTGATGCCAGCCTTAGCATCAAAATACCCCTCTCAAATCATTACTTGGATTGGTGGTTCATACTTAGATTGGAGGACGTATTCCGCTACCCTCGTATAGACCAAATCTTCGAAGCTACTCTTTTGGTCTTCGGGGATTCTGCCAGATGCACTACTGCTATCAATTATGGCGTAGCATAGATCGTCTCGAAAATGTTGTTTAGCTATATTACAATAAGATGGTGGCTTCTTACCCTTCTTTATGGCCAATTGATTTTTCCGTGTCTGTAGAGTCTTTTTGTTTAAAGCCTCATCCTTAACGGATGATTTGGTTGACTTGACCTGCGTTACTGGGTCAACTTTACCGCCCACGATCGAAGGACCCAGACTAGAGAGCTCCTTTTGTGTGGTTACGTTAGGCTTATCCGAATTACTGGAAGACGGCGAGCCCTTTTTCTTCTTAGTCACTTTCACAGCGCTATGTTCTTCGGGAGACCTGATTCTTTTAGCGGCCTCCATGTTTGTGTTGGAGGTAGAATTGTCAGGTTCGTCCCGTAATAGGTTCTGTCGGTTCAACTTATTCAGTTTCCTTCTTTGTGCCCCTGACAGTCTCTTTGAGTTAGCAACAATAGTGATATTGTTTTCATTTGATGATTCAGAGTCAGAGTCCCCACTGGTTTTTAAAGGCTGGGGTTGCTTAAAGCCCCGGCTGGGTTCTGCTTCATCTGTCTGCGGCTGGATGTGCTCTTGTTTCATTTTCGACTACGGGATCCAAGACACCAAAGCTCGTAGAAGTTGCTTGCTCACGATTGTTCGATAACGACGACACATGACTCGTGAGTGAATCAACGCTTGTCGCCGGCACTGGGTTTTCCCTCCCCTGCGCCGTAATCTCCTTCGTATTTTTTGGTTTAATCATAAATTGGTTGGGGGAGACACCCCTATAGCCAGTATTAGCCCGTAATAAGTGCGTCGGTATAGGCCTTTCAGACTGAGCTCAGAAATTTCTGTCCACAGACCGATGCATCCAATTCAACCTACGCTTTAAAAATAACAAACCACCTGGTTGCGTAGTAGGTAGGTGAATAGGTATTGCGTAATAGGTTAAAAACTATCCGCTCTGCGATAACACGTCCGTTCGCTACGACAGGCGGCGACTGACTCATTAATATGGTGAGCTTGTTTCGTTGCTGTAATCGTTGTTAACATTAACATACGAGTAGACTCAATTAAGCTTTTGTATATCGAGGGCTTTTATATTAAAAAAATGGCTGTTAACAAAAACACAGTTTTTCAGGAATTTTTTTTTTGTAGTAAAATGGTAAATTTAAAATAATGAATGACAGTGGTGACTGTAGCAGTGTCCAGAAAGTTAACGTATTCTTCATCCAAATTCACTTTACATTTTATATTACCACTTGCATAGAGATGGATTTTAACTGCGATATTGTCGGGTCATCTTTTCCTTGACCAGTTCTAATGTTTGTAAAACGAATAAGCTTTGAAGCCCTTGATATAAAGTTTTGGTTTAGAATAACATTGTATATTGCAACATTGAAGCTCTACATTGTCCCAAAAACAACGAATGTTTTCAGTGATGCAATGCAGGCTTTCATTGATGATATGAATGGTTTTCTTTCACATTTGTAAATCGGACTTCAGTCGATTTTCATATTGATGTTTCGCTACCCAGCAAAATCTTGGTAAGTACCTGTCATTATTCCCTGCATTACCAAATAATGACATCTCATTATTCGCTGCATTACTTTCGGCTTATTAATAATGTCTTACCAATAATAACAGAAATAAGTGATTTTTTGTTTCAAAATCATTGTGGCAAATTTTAATATAATGCATTTTTGGCTATATGTGGGTTATTGTACAAGATTTATTTATTTTTCACCATGTTTTCAAACAATACGTGCAAATTTGAATGAAAATACCAGAAATTTGAATCTGGTATGAGGAAATTGTTTGTTTCGAGAAATATGCGCGACAATATGCAAAAAATCATTTTAAATGGCCATTTCTACATATCTACTACTTATTCTATATCTTATTTGTAATGCATTATTCAAGTACATAAAATCGAGCTACAAATAAGTACTTATTATACTACTTTATTGTATGCTTTTAGGAAGTACTTTCCTCCAATGACATCCCCATGTTAAAATAATGAGAAAAGTGGCTAAATAATAAGTACTTACCATTATCGAACTTTGCTTACTCGTCGGATTATTTGGTAATGAGAAATTTTGCTGGGTAACGTATCAATGTTCTATATACATTCTACTAATCCCATTTTTTTGGATTTTTTGTGGGCTATTTCTGAAGTCGGTAAAACAACTACGTTCATCTCTTAATCATATCATATAAAAATGCAGTATGCTAGACTATGGTCCCCTACTGTCTATTTCTTCACTTCTCTCTGCAACAGACAAACTCACAATGCCCGTTGCATAGCTTGAAGTGGTACCTGAGTGTAATAAATTCTAAAATATGTAACAACTAAATTTTGTTAAGAAGTTTCTTCACCAGTTTTTTTCCTGTTCGTGCATCATTTTGCACAAAGCAAAAGTGTTAAATAAAGTCATACAGTCAAAGTGCTAAATTCAAATTTTTTCGCTTCTGCCAAACGAACTTGGAACAGAAAAATGCGAAATTCACAGAAAGCAACAACAGCAACAAACCGAATCCGGAGGACATGAAGTATTCTGGGCACAACTCAATAAAAAATACGACAAAGTTTTTGCATTTTCAGTTAAAAACGACAGACGACGGAAAATGCGCTGGAAAAAATACGACAACAACATAGTTGTTGCATACAACAAAAAAGCGAGAGCTGAGGATGAAGTTGCAACAACTTTTCAGTAAACATTAAAATGTCACTGTACCCGGACAGAGGAAAGAAAAACTATGTAGTTTTTTGTGTGTACAAGTATGTCTGCCAACTGCATTGCGCCCTTCCCTTCCAGAGATGCCTTGTTCTAGCTGATGATACAGCTGAGCAGAGGCACTCTTGTTAAAGTGCAGCAATTTTTGTGGAATCAACATTTTACACCCCCCGCTACACCACTTTTTCTCACATTCCCCAAAAACTGTTTTTTCGAGGTGATGGCAGGCAGCAACTACTATAAAAGTAATTTCGGTTAGCTTAACCCACACAAGGAGCTCGCAAAGAACCACCATGAACAGTGGCGGCAGCAGCAGCAGCAGCAAGGACTTTGCTCAAAAGAAGTCTCAGCTGTCGCTGGAGTTGTTGTAATGTTGCTTTTCCTCCGCTATGCGTTAGGCGGGGAATCCTTCTAAAGCATATACGCCACGTAAATTATAAAGAAATATCTTCAAAGTGGTTAAAGTTGAGGATTTGTGGTATTAGACGAAACGAAGTTAATTAGGGTAAGGATAACAAAATGAAGATTGCTGGATCAGCGAAATTTGTTAACTTATTAAAAAGGAGCCCTGGGGAAGAAAGTTGTTGGTCGAGGACCCACAATTTGTCTTGGAGACAACAATTTACAAGGGAAATGACATTGTTCTTGACAATAGCAGCGACAGTCAAGGAGTGAAGAAATGGTTGATTTTGGAGTGTAGCAAAACGTCTTATGGTAATTTCGTTTCTGAAATATGTCACCACATCATGTTGCGACATTTTAAAAATTCCCCCTGCAACCCCTGCTGATTTCGCATTTTGCATGCGAACAATCGTACAAAAATCGTGCGGTGAGTAAAACACATACCTACATGATGGTGTAACCATTTGGTAGTGCATTAAGAATGTACGCTTTCATTTAGGTTTGGTTCTGAAGTGTGCTTTTTTACGGTGCAACACCACACCGTGGACTGGGCTGAGTGTGGAAAATGCGATATTTTCGTATTTGCGGAGTGTAATAATTTTACAAACGAAATCAAAACCCGTTCATACACCAGCACCATTTTTACAAACGAACCTAAAAATGCGCTTCAGTGTAAAAAGTAAATTTTTTTTACATTTTTTTGCACAAACGAAATCACCATTAGACATCCAGCTCTGCTACGACTTATATTAAAAAGATTTATTTTTTAAATACACCACTGTTGTATCGGAGGTACGAGGGCGGTCCCAAAATTAGCCGACCTAACAAAAAAAACACAGCAAATTTGGAAAATTTATTATTTATTTCTCATAAACACCTTTAATCTCGATACACTTTTTCCAGCGATTTTCAATAGCTACGATACGCTGTTTATAACGGGGTTTCCAATAGGGATGATATGAAGTGACATTTCGGCCACTTGTAATACGTCATGATCTGTCATGTGATTTTCATTGTATTCAGTAGTGTTTACAATTTCATCATGGAGAGATATACGCAAGAACAACGTTTACAAATTATTCAGTTTTATTATCAAAATAATCGTTCTCCAATTGACTTTTCGTGCGATAAGTCAATTTTTTTTAAATCCAAAAAAACACTTTTCAGTTGTCGTAGTTTCCCACGACCTTGACACCCATGAGCAATGAGCTCTCGTTAAGAGCTTTCTTTTTGCCATTGACCGATTCCCGATCCATCGTACATTTAAGGAGCTAGAGCAAAAATAAACTTACCGTTCACATTTGAAAATTATGCTGTCAATTTTTTTTAAAATAAAAAAAAAACTTTCCAGTCGACCTACGACCTTGACACCCATGAGCAATATTTTAGCTCTCGTTAAGAACTATCTTTTTGCCGCTGACCGATTGTGGCTACGTGCCACACAGCAAATGAAACAATTGCATTTTTGCGAGAAAAGTTTGGAGATTCGATTATTTCAAGGAATTGTGATATTGAGTGGCCTCCAAGAAGTTGTGATTTAACACCATTAGACTATTACGTGTAGGGTTATTTGAAGTCATTGGTCTTTCGAAATAAACCAGACTCCATTCAAGCTTTACAAGCTAATATTGAACGTGCCATTCATGACATACGACTTGATTTAGTGGAAAAAGTGCTCGCAAATTGGGTTCATCGAATTCGTTCCTGCAGAAGAAGTCGTGGAGGCCATTTGAAAGATGTTTTATTTAAAACTTAATTGTATCGATTGTACTTCACATTTGAGTTTCCTTAACAATAAGTGGGTTTTTTCTTTCAAAGAAATCATATCACTCTATTGGGAAAACCCTGCAAGTTTGTAAACAAAAAATAATGCAAGGGGCTAAATCTGGCGAATAAGGTGCGTGCTGAAGCAATTCGAACTTTAATTCATTGATGATGGTCATCGCAATAGTGAATGTGTGAACTGGTGCATTATCTTGATTGTTAGCAAACGCGGCACCAATCTTGTGTGCAGCTTTCTCAACATCAAATTTTCCGTTAATATGCGATGTACAGCACTTTTTGAAACGCCTATGATTACAGCAAGCTCACGGACCTTCAACCGACGGTCATCCAATACCATCTTGTGGATTTTTAACCATTTCTGGGGTGGTCACCTCAATTGGTCGGACACTACGATGTTCGTCTTGGCAGCTCGTTCGGCCGCGTTTAAACTCTGCCACCCAATATTTTATAACTGTAAACAAAGGAACAGACTCCTCCAAAGTAGAATCTAGCTCGATTTTAATATTCGATGGACTGAGTCCTTTCAAATGAAAGTATTGTATAACATATCGGTGACCAAATTTTCCATGTTTACAAATTCACTGAAATCGTTTACATTTGAAACCTTGAAACTTAAAGCATATGGTCGTAAGGCAAAGTTTTTCCACAATCCTTAATAATCCACCTGAAGATGACTCGTAAATCATTAGGATATGACGAATGGGATATGGGGCATCAGCAGAAAACTCAAATGAAACCAGTAAGGAAAGACAGAAAGTCGGGCGGGGCCGACTATATAATACCTACATCTACCTACCAATCCGAAAATGGGCATTGCGATAAGAATTTGGCAGTGTTCATACATGTAATAAGGAAAGTCTCTCTGCCGATTTTCGTACTGATCGGATATAAAACACGGTTTCTACAGCGCTTACATGTCAAATCGGGTGTAACATATATATTGGGACTATGTTAAAATCTGAACCGATTTTTCCCGAATTTGGCAGTGTTCATACATGTAATAAGAGAACTCTCTCTGTTAAATTTCGTACTGATCGGATATAAAACACGATTTCTACAGCACTTAAATGTTAAATCGGGTGAAACATATATATGGTGGCTATATCTAAATCGGAACCGATTTTCCCCGAATTTGGCAGTGTTTATTCATGTAATAAGAGAACTCTCTCTGCCAAATTTCGTACTGATCTGATTTAAAATACAGTTCCTACAGCGCTTATATGCCAAATCGGGTAAAACATATATATGGGGGCTATATCTAAATCTGATCGGATTTTCTCCGAATTTGGTAGTGTTCATTCACGTAATAATAAAACTCTCTCTGCCGAATTTCATAAAGATCGGATGTAAAATCTGGTTTCTACGGCGCTTGCATGTCAAATCGGGTGAAACATATATATGGGGACTATATCCAAATCTGAACCGATTTTAACCAATTTCAATAGAGATCGTCCTTGGGCCAAAAAAGAGCACTATGCTAAATTTCATCACAATCGGACCATAAATAAGACCTGCACTTTGATTACAAGAATACATGGACAGACGGACGGACAGACAGACAGACGGACATGGCTAAATCGACTCAGAAAGTGATTCTGAGTCGATCGGTATAATAAACAATGGGTTTATCTCTTCTCCTTTTAGGTGTTGCAAACAAATGCACAAAGTCATAATACCCTGTACCACAGTGTGGTGTAGGGTATAAAAAGAAATGGACTGGAAATTTCGGCAAGGACAACTAGGAAACGAAAATAGAATGTTAGAACCCTGGCCGAGCCATCTAGCCTAGCGCACCTAACACTATGCAATTTTTTTTTCTGTTTCCGAGACATAGAAACATTTTTTTGTTTAAGGTAATTTTTTTTTAATTCTAATTATACCCTACACTACACTGTGGTACAGGGTATTATAACTTTGTGCATTTGTTTGTAACACAAAAAAGGAGAAGAAATAGACCCATCGTTTATTATACCGATCGACTGAGAATCACTTTCTGAGTTGATTTAGCTATGTCCGTCTGTCAGTCTGTCCGCCTCTCTGTCCGTCTGTCTGTGCACGTATTCTTGTAATCAAAGTACAGATCGCAATTATGGTCCGATCTCGATGAAACCTTACACATATCTTTTTTTTTTGGCCCAAGGACGAACCCTATTGAATTTGGTTAAAATCGGTTCAGATTTAGATATAGCACCCATATATATGTTACCACGATTTGACATGTTAGCGCTGTAAAAACTTTATCTTATATCCGATCAGTATGAAATTCGGCAGAAAGAGGTTTCCTATTATGTGAATGAACACCGTTATATTTTGAAGAATTCGGTTCAGATTTAGATATAGCCACCATATATAATAATGAGATGTCATTATTTGGTAATGCAGGGAATAATGACAGGTACTTACCAAGATTTTGCTGGGACGTTACCCCCGATTTGACATATAAGCACTGTAAAATTGTTATTTTAAGAGGTTTCTTATTAGATGAAGGAATACTGTCATTCGGAGACAATCGGTTCGGATTTAGATATAGCCGCCATATATATGTAACCCCCGATTTGACATGTAAGCGCTGTAGAAACTGTATTTTATATCCGATCAATGCGAAATTCGGCAGAAAGAGGTTTTATATTACATGAAGGAATGCTGCCAAATTCGGAGAAAATCGGTTCAGATTTAGTTATAGCCCCCATATATATGTTACCCCCGATTTGACATGTAAGCGCTGTAGAGACTGTATTTTATATCCGATCAGTACGAAATTCGACAGAAAGAGGTCTTTTTACATGAATGAGTATTCAGGGAAAATCGGTTCAGTTTTATATATAACCTCCATATACATAAAGGGTCCGCCAAATAATTTTTTTTATTGAAAACATCGTGTGTAGCTTCGGCAGTGTGGCACATAGCGCCGTCTTGTTGAAACCAAATGTTGCCAATATCCTCCTCTTCAATTTTTGTGAACAAAAATTCGTTCAACATGGCCCGATAACGATCGCCATTGACTGTAACGGCCAATGGTCATTTTCGAAGAAAAATTGCCCAATTATGCCTCTGGACCAAAATCCGCACCAAACAGTGACTCGTTTTGGGTGTATCGGCTTTTCAATGTATGCGTGCTGGTTTTCTGTGCCCCAAATGCAACAATTTTGCTTGTTTACATACCTGCCAAGATCAAAAAGAGCTTCATCTGAAAAGATGATTTTTTGGCAAAATCGGCATCTTCTGTAAGTCGATCGCTCCCAGCGTTGTTCAAGCGTATACACAACCATATTCGTTCAGCGGAAGGATAAAACTAATTATCTTTCAAATCAGACATGAGCTAAGTGTTACCATTCACGAAATAAGCACTAGTTGAAAAAAACGTTAGATGGCGGACCCTTTATATGTTGCACCTGATTTGGTATCAAAACGCTATAGAAGTTGTACTTTACTTCCGATCATTAAAATTTTTCATTAAAATTTAGGAACGAATATTGCTTAATTTAGCGATTATCGGTTCAGAATTATATAATATGTCCCTACCCATTTACCAATTATTCCAAATTATTATCGCAATCACCCTTATCACATTGTTAGGGAGGTGTAGGGTATTATATAGGCGGCCCCGCCCGACTTTCTGCTGGTTTTCATAGAGGTTACATATCGTATTTGGACCATATTATTTAAAGTATAAGCCCAATAATCGCAATTTTATCATTTTTTTATTTTATCATTTAAATTATAAATAAGGAAATTATGAGGTCTAGAAACGGTGAAAACATCACAATCACATAGAAAAGTGCGTTTTTTCCAAAAAAATGTTTTTTGCTGACACGAAAACAAAACCAGAAAAAATAAAAAAACTCGTAAAAAATTGATGTGCATCTCAGCGTAAAAAACAATGCCTATTTGAAGAAATCTTTGGATAAATTTATAAAGTGTGACCCATAGTGTTAAAATAAAATTTTTTATGATTTTAACTAGGGCATTCTCCCGGCTTCAAGACCATTTTGTTTCTACATTATTATAGAAACAAATATTTTATACATTGCGGTGTATAAATATGTATTAAAAATTGGCAGCACACATACTGGATCATGATTTCTGAGCCGTGACACTCGTTATCAAAATTTTTGCTAGAGTTGGGACATTCGGAGCTGTTGAAGGTAGATTTCTACACACAAGCGAATGAGAATTCTTTGTGCAACCTCACTTCTCCAAAATCTTCCACAAACAACTGTTAACCAATGGTTTATTGTTTTTGACTTCACTATGTGTAGTTGTGGTGAGTCAGATAACTCAAAATGTTTTGCCGAGCCATGCATTTATTGTGTTTGCTTGCTTGCTTTTATTTTTTCTGCAAATCTTTGAGATTCGAACTAGGATATTCTCCCGGCTTCAAGACCATTTTGTTTCTATATTGTTATATATATATTTTTTTTTATTTTGGCCATTTTGTGTAGGAGGTTCCAAAACGGGCGTGGGAATAACGCCCATTTTTCACGGGCCTATAGGTACTTTAAAAGTACTATATTCAACAAAATGTTAAGTTTTTGTATTGACTGAAATCAGACAGACTAACAGACGTACGGACGGACATTGCACAAATGACTTAAAATGATCCAAATTGAATTGAAAATATTTTTATTGACTCAGAGTCCTAAATATATTATACAGGCAGTGGAATAAAAAAAATTGTTGTTCCTTAACAGTTCCAAATTTTTGTTAATACCGTTCGTCCTTTGGAAATTATTCCAAACATTTTTATGAATAGCAGGAATTCTTCCATTTTATTTGATATGCATATTTACGAATTCAGTGTAATAAGTGTAATGAAAAATATTTCAAAAATTGTTTCCTTTAATTTTTTATACCCTACACCACACTGTGGTGCAGTGTATTATAAGTTTGTTTCATAGCAGATGTTTGTAACACCTGAAAATACTATAGCTAGACCCACCTTAAAGTATACCGATCCATTTAGACTCACTAGCTGAGTCGATTTAACCAAACCTGTCCGTCCGTCTGTCTGTCCATCTTAAGTTGTTCGTCGACTAAAGGTCGCAATTTCACTCCGATCGTTCTGAAATTTTGCAGTTTACAGTCTTTTGTTCCAACTTAATACGACACTTTTATTATACCATATACCACACTGTGATACAGGGTATTATTTAAGTACATATAAAATGTCCCAAAACTAAATTTATGTAAACAATTTATACATGAATTACAAAATTTATATTTCAGAGTTATTCAATATTACGAGAGTGGTGTAGGGTATTATATAGTCGGCCCCGCCCGACTTTAGCCTTTCCTTACTGGTTTTTCATTGTAATAAGTGCAATGAAAAATATTTCAAAAATGTTATCCTTGACATTTCAAAAGTCCTACAAAAAGGACAAACAATCACGAAACAAAACACTGAGTATGCATTTTTGCTATCTGTGGGCTGGCGGCGTCATCGGGCCGTACTTCTTCGAAAATGAGGTCGGCCAAGCAATTACCGTGAATGGTGTTCGCTATCGCGAGATGATAACGGACTGTTGCCAGAAATTGAGGATATGGACCTGAACGATATGTGCTTCAAAGGGGATGGTGCCACTTGCCACACAACCAACGAAACAATGGCTCTTTTGCGCGAATTATTCAATGGCCGTCTTATCTCACATCGTGGCGACGTTAATTGGCCGCCACGGTCATGTGATTTGACGCTTTGGGGATATTTAAAAGAAAAGTGTACGTCAATAAGCCAAGAACAATTCAAGAGCTAAATAATGAGATAATACGGCACATTAACGACACTGAACCTCAATTATGTATCAGAGTCATTAAAAATATGGACCATCGGATAGAGGTACGTCACCGAAGCCGTTGCGAGCATTTTGGCCGATACTTTGTTTCACTCATAATTGTCATAGATCGTTCTATCATAATGAAAATAATTAAGATAACACTCTGAAAACTTTTTTTTTTTTTTTAAATTAACATCGTGCGTTTTGGTTGTATCACCCTTTATATTCGTTGTGCTCAATTACTGCATACATCTGGATACAGAATATGTATTTTTACATTTTTGTTGCGAACATATATATGTACATATATTTCGTGTAATTTATTGTCCTCATCATTAGAAAAAACTTTTGCATTGTGTACATAATTGAAATGCATTCACTTCAAAATACGAGAATTACTTTTCATTTTTATATTTTAGTAATTAGTAATTAAAAACACACCATCTTCTATGTCTATATTTTGAATACTTGTCATCCATGTTGCAAGCAATATCTATTTGACTTTTGAACCATATTTTCATTTTAGAAATAAAATATTCCATTTAACTTTCATATTTTTTAAAGGTTTTCCTTTTTGGCTCGATTTATTTTCAGTTCATAGATATTGGCAAATGGAGTCTCAATTTGCAATTGATAGAGTGAATTCTTCTTATACATTGTCGTTTATACAAATTGTGAGGAGGGGATGCATTGAATATAGGTTATAGTTTTTTCACAATTTCACTTTTTATCTACACATTCATTTATTCATAGTTTTGTTAGTTGGTATATTTTTGGCAATCGTATTGAAAGGATATAACTCAGGCGTAGAACATATTTGTTAGGTTGTACTGAACAAAAAAAAAGCTCAAATCTCTAAAAATAAATGGCTTTTAGTAAAATGTTAATGTGAAGTCATTGTAAATTGTATAACAAATCTAAAGTCTTAACGTATGTATAGTCTTAAAGTATGGTGAAAATTGAAGCTGAGTCCAAAATGTATAAAAACAAAATAAAGCAAAGACAAATATTTTTAATATAGATTAAACTGGCTTTATTGAATAGATAATCTTCTATTCGCAGCATTTACGGTCGTATTTAGCCAATAAATCGTCGAATATACACTGATAGAAAAAGCTTCGTCATGACGACGAATTTGTACATCATCACGATTATTTTTTCGTCAAAAGTCAGCTAACGTACGGAATAATCCTCTTGATGAATTTGTTCGTCACCATGACGAATTTCAGTTTCCAAAAACTTTCGTCCGCAGGATGATCCATTCATCACCACGACGAACCCCATTCATCATCATGACGAACCCCATTCATCATCACGACGATTAGCATTCATCACCACGACGAACTCTATTCATCACCATGCTGAACTCCATTCATCACCACGACGAATTCCATTCGTCACCATGACGAATCCCATTCATCATCACGACGAATTCCATTCGTCACCACGACGAATCCCATTCATTATCACGACGAATCCCATTCATCACCATGACGAATTCATGCCCACGACTATTTAAATTTTAAAAATTCCAATAAATGTTCTTCTAGTTTTAAACCATTTAAAATAAAATGGTATGGAAAATAAAATTATTTGACTGCATTGCTTGGTTCAGTTGTGTATATTCGTTTCGAGACGCACTTCTTATCAGGTAAGGCTGAAATCAAACAAACGAGAAGTATTCATTACTTCTGCTATTTCAAATCAAAAATAATGACATCAAGTAATGTATTTGCCAACAGACCACTAGCACAAATGTTTCACACTTATACAGCTTGTCGAGCTGCATGTACGAGTATGCCTGAATATACACAACTGAACATTGCTTGGTTCAGTTGTGTATATTCGTTTCGAGACGAACTTCTTATCAGGTAAGGCTGAAATCAAACAAACGAGAAGTATTCATTACTTCTGCTATTTCAAATCAAAAATAATGACATCAAGTAATGTATTTGCCAACAGACCACTAGCACAAATGTTTCACACTTATACAGCTTGTCGAGCTGCATGTACGAGTATGCCTGCGTTTGATGTTTTGTTAAACAAACATCAGTTACGCCGTGCCAGTGCGGTTTGTTTGAACCAATCGGTGCTGCGTGACACACACACGCGGACGAACATAACAACGTCGCATGTCTTACTTTGTTTTGCTTTAGGAGTTGACGTTGCCGTAAAGGGCGAATAAGTCAATCGTTCTCATGATGAATGGATAAACTTATTGACGAACGGTTTTCGTCATTAATTATTAGATTTTTTAAATTGATCTTTTACAACAAAGTATTTAACTAAGGTAATCAGAACGCATATAGAACAGTATATTTAAGCAGAAATTATAATTTGATTGCTTCGTTTGATCATATTTTCAGCAACATGGCCAAATAAATCTTTTCGTCGTGGGAATGAAACCTTATCGTTCTCTCGACGAATTTCGAAATCACCAAAAACATGACTTGATGATCGTGTTCGTTCTATTGACGTACAAAAACATCGCATGTACGAAACTTTTCGTCACCAGTACGAAGATATCTGTGGTCACAAGGCATAACAACATAACTCGAGTTATGCTCAAATTGCCTTTTCGATGCCACGATGTTCCCCATATTCGATTACATATTGTGACAAATTTTGGTGATGATACCTTGTTCAGTTGTTTAGATATAAGGCAAGACTTATTAGCATAACTCGCTGTATCACTACATTTCATAACGTACATAACAGCATATCTCACACTTTTTCCTTTGAAAACTATACTTGTGTTTTTATTCCCCAGTTATCTTTGGACTATTGAAGATGTAAATTGTATGAAATCGTAACAGCATATCTGAGTTGTGTTATTAGTCCACGTTGAACTAAGGCCTAGCACAAAAGCATAACTAAACTTATGCTGTTATTCCAAAATCTAATATTGACGACTGAATGTTGTAAATTTCGAAATCGTCCTTTGATTTATCAGCATAAATCGATATATTCTACAATATATAATAAAATTCATTTTGTAAGAACGACACAACTCGAGTTGTGTGTTTTGTAACTTGATTTATTTTAAAAGGGAATAACAGCATAAAACAGTTTTTGGCCTAGAACATTTATAATTAAAATAATTATATAAATGTGTTCATATTAATTCATTTCACTTCCAAGACCTGAGAAATTGCAGGCGTAAAATTCAAAATAAGTTTATAAATATTTTTGCTATATCGATTCAAACCTTTAAAATGCTTTCCTGAAAACTTGCAAAAACACACATATGCTGTTATGCCTTGTGACCACAGATATATTGACGAAACTGATTCGTCATGGTGACGAACGGGTTTTCTATCAGTGTAGATTTCCTCGTATTCAACTTTACATAATCCCAAAGAAAATAATCAAATGGGATTACATCAAACGATCCTGATGGCCAATTAACATGACCATTACATGCATTTTTGCGTTCATTAAAAGGGAAAACTTAACTTATCCCTTCCCCCTCCCGTTGAACTAATTTTATTGTTTTATATGTTTCCAAATGGTTGCATGCCGCCTTTTACAGAAAGCAGGGCACAGACACAGACGTTGTTCTATTGATTCCTCCTTCTCTTCGTCTTCACAGCTTCTGTAAAAGTCATTATGCAATACCTTCAATCTCTGTGCTTCTCGTCCAATATGACAGACACAATAAGTGAGACGTCCGGTATCGACAACGACTCAGTGCTTTCGTGCGTTTTGAGCATATACCGGACCACATCAATCAGGAATGCATACAGTTCCTGACTAGTGCCTGCCTGTCATTTGTTGCCGCAATAGCGTTATATCTCAAGAGAAGCTTGCAGGTCGCTAGAAGCATGCCCACCATGGAGCGTTTAAGGTAGATCCTAGTATTGCAAGTTAATCTGCCTTGCAGTTCTATGGTATTTCCCAGTAGCCCATATCATGTGAATATTGAACTGTTCAGCTATCTCGTTAAGAGATCTGCGATTGTCGAGGGTGATTTTGAATTCAGAAATATTTTTTCCAGGGACTTGATAGCAGCCTGACTATCAGAGAAAATGTTTATACCGACTGTGATCAGCACATTAATTTTCAGCCATTCCGTTACATCTTTAATAGCTAACATTTTTGCCTGGTAAACACTACAGTGATACAGAAGTTCACGAATCTCCTCTGTCCTGGGATACGACCATTACATTCTGATACAACAGGTATAAGAGTGTGATACTACGTGTCAAACACTGGGTCAGTCATAGTGTAATCAGTAGTGTAATCAACAGTGAGTGAAAGGTCAGGCATTCTGTCTAGAGTGACACTATGTCCGTCGCCATTTCCTGATCATAGTGACTGTTCCCTGAGTGTAATTACAGTACAGGCGGTATTGTACAGCTATAATATCTATGTAGCGTCATTAAATGTAGTAGAACATTTAGTGCCACAGTTAATGTCGTTATCAGCGCACCAGTGATAAATATAGCAACCATTCGCTGAACCTTCGCTGGATTTCTGCAGAGCTGACCACACGACGACAATGCCGCACATCATTATCGGTCTGACTACTGCCTTATAACAAACAATGAACTATATGCGGCTTCAGATCCCAGCATTTTCCTATTGCTCTTTTACAGGTATATAGCGCTATCACAACCTTATTTGCTCTTTCCAAAATGTTGTGTTTGAAGTACAACTTGCTGTCCAATAAAATACATAAGTATTATAGCTTTCTGAGAAGGGATTTTCAATACCTCCCAAGGAGACAGGTGTAACTTGTGGCACCTTATTACTTTCTGGTGAAACGAACTAGTTCGGTTTTGCTCGGGTTGACACCAAGACTATTGTCGGAAGCCCATCTTGCTGTTGTATGCCGGACCTTTTGTAGGATGTCCCTGATACTATCCAGAAATTTCCCAGCTATTGCCACGTCATCTGCATATGCAACAACTCTGACGCACATCATCGCCAGAGAAAGCAAAATATTGTTCAGAGAGAGGTTCCGTAGCAGAGGAGACAGAACACCCCCTTGGGGCGTCCCCCTGCTGACTAATCTATGGAGGTCAGTTGACCCTAAACTAGCTGAAATGCGTCTTATAATTATAAGGTTATGAATGAACCTACGTGTACTACTTTCAACCCGTAGGGTTTCTAAGGCCGTAATTATAGCGGCCCCCTCTATATATAAGGAAGCTACCAAAGTATATTCCTTAGCAGAGAGAAATCCTTCAATAAAGTTGACTAGATCATGCAGGGTTTCGGTGGACTTGCCCTTGCTTTAGGCAAGCTGTTGAATGGACAGTAGCCTGCGATCAAGTTTAGTCTTAAGGTAAGTATCTACTAATCTCTCCAGAGTTTCTAGGAGAAATAACGATAGACTAATTGGCCGGAAAGCCGTAGCACGCTGGAGCTAAGGATGAAAGCAAACATGATTTTTCTCCATTTTATAGGTAAGTATGCCTGATCGATACAACATGTCTATAACTCTCTGGGAGCCTGAGAGCAATTGTGTCAGCCACCGACTGTAACTCCGCCGGCGAGACTTTGTCTAGCCATGGCGACTTAAAAGGTTTAAAGCTTTAGATAGCCCAAATAATTCTAGATTCTATTACAGTTTCGCTCACAACCCCTGATGGCTGCTCTTCAAGGGAATCCTCAACTGAAGCATTCAATGCCTCTTTAAAGTTGCCCTGGAAATGTGTATCCAGGACCTCTCCCAGCGATTCCTCACTGGACGTAGTCTAAGAACTATAATTTTTCCTGATATACCAAATAGCACAAGGTATTGAAGCTAAAAATGTCCGTAACCTTAAGGCTTCGGACGAGCTTTCTACGCCACTACAGAAATTTATCCAGGATTTATTTATTAAGGTTATTTCCGTAACCTTAAGGCTTCGGATGAGCTTTCTACGCCACTACAGAAATCTATCCAGGATTTTTTTGAACCTTTCTCAACTTTTTTTGTACCGTTTGAGTTCTTCTTTGTATGTGTCTCGGTCCTGGGGGCTCTGGTGGCCTTTGTGCTATTGGAGAGCATCCTACAGACCACCATTGCGGTCGTTGTTTGTGACATGTATTTCTTGGCTTCTGTTTGGGACATGCGGCTTGCAACTAGTAGTTAAGAGTTGCGGATAGTTTGCATTTTCATTTCAGAACTTTTTGGAAGAGACCTGTTGACTATTTGCCGATATTTTTTTCAATTGGCCTTCCTAATATTGGGTGGGAATACGGTATTTGGAAGCTTCGCATTCACGCAGAAGCTAATATATCTATGGTCGGAAAATCCATCAGTGTCCTTTCCAATCAGAAATCCTTCCACTTAAACTCTCGGAGACAAGATCGAGCACGTCCTATCTGTTTCTAGTAATTAATGCCGGTTCATGCCCTCTATCAGAAATCACGTTACTACTTGTAATATATTCGATAAGTAATTCGCCCCTGTCGTTGATGTCAGTACTACCCCACATATGATAGTGTACTTTGACATCTCTACACATAATTAGGTCATTGTTCTTCTCGTTTGCCGCTTCTACCTGTGATTCCAATGCACAAGATGGCGTCTTAGTGTTATGTACCATATAAACGGATGCCAACCAAACATGAGAGTTTTCTAACTCGGAATGGCTGATACTATGTCTTCACTACTAAAATAAGGAGGTGTATGTTACTGTCGATCTTTGCAATTATACAGGCTCTACGTCTTCCATTACCTGTACCTTGAGCAGCTTAAACCCTGGAGACCTAAGCCCAAAAACCATATCTCCATTCAACAATGGTTCCTGGATAAGGACCAGATCAGCCGCTCCTTGCATCAATAGGTCTTTTAAGGCAGCTGATGATAGAGTGATTGATGTTTATAAGTAGGAACCGGACAATTGTCAGGTTTCGCCACCATCGTTATATCTCTGTGCCCGCTATTAGCTCATCCTCACCGGATTCATCCCCATTTCCGATGAACAGCTACTCGACACATCAAAGCACATCGGTAAATGGTGAAACGCAAGTTACCGCCAGATGCCGCTCTGATACTTGTGAAGAGGGATGTTATCCTTTAGATACTACACCAGTGTTATCTGGAGGAGTATTTTTCGCATTTCCTTCCTCATCGGTCTTTTACAACTTAAGTCGAATTTGGATACATCCATATGAAACCAAGCCATCGGACTTGACGAGGTGGGGTAAACATTCGGCATTCAGTTTAATACTGCATGCCTCCGATGCCCATCCGCCTCTTCCAATCGGTCGACCTCCTAGTTGCCAGTTGGAATCTCGGGATTTCAAACCTTCAGCATCTTAGTCACGGATTCCACATCGGCTGGTATAGCCGGATTCCATGCATTTGCCCTAGGCCGAGACGGAATGTCCTCCTTGTTGACAACATCCAGCGCCGCACCCGGCCAGATTTAATTAAAGGCGCAGCGATAGCACTCAACAGAGCATTACGTATTAGTTTTAAACGGCCCTGATACCAGCCTGCGTCGACACAATCGGAAGCCGGATCCGGCAGCTACTCAAGAACATCGAAGATAACAGAGCGTAGTGCGTGCTGCACTTGCTCTTGGGGATGTTGCTCCACTCCTCTCCCCTATTGATGACCGCCAGTATCAAGCTTTCCTTAGTAACGTCAGCGAAGGACTGAGAAGCAGCGTTGCCACTAAACCCTTTGGTCCTTTTGGATGCCGGCGGTTCATCTGAAAAGTGCAGACTATTAAGTGGCTGCTGCCGTATGAAAGTTGGTGCGGTATTCTTCAGAAATACTCCGTGCCCACTTCCGGGATTCTCAACGCTTGTTGGTCAGAGATGCAGGATCGGCTTCCTCAAGTCTCTCAAAGATCACTGACTGCTTTTTTTGGTTTTTGTTTTAAGCTTTGGGCTTGGTGTGTTGTGACACATATGTATATTAAAATTTTATGGCCAACATTTTTGTAGAACATTTCATCCCCGCCCACCCATTTTAAGGGGTGTTTTTTATGATTTTTTAAAATAGGGCCAAAAATTACAGTAATTTTAGGGGGGGGGGGAGCTAGATGGTTAATATGTTCCACAAAAATAAAAATGCTGAACATACCCTACACCAAAAAAATATTTGAGTTCTATAATAGTGAAATGCTAAAATTTAAATGAAATGTACACTGTGGTTTTTAAGCTATTTAGGGTGCCGAGACACGTTCAGATGTACTGATATGTTCACAAAAGTTTTTCCTTTTTACGTTGGCTACAGTATTTCCAAAAATTGTTAGTGAATAATTACAAGTCCCTGGAAATTATGCTGAAAAAGTGAAAAAAATATTTTTTCCTTAATTTTTCAAAAAAGGGAGTAAAATTTTTTTGTTTTGCATAAAATGCTGTTCAGAATATACTTAGCTACTTTATTGCCAAATATAGTTAAGCGGTATCACCAAGACTGAATTAGTTGTTGGTCAAAAGCTGATGGAACCTTTTTCGAGGGGCCCACTGATTTTCAGGAACTTGGGAGGCCCATAAAAAAATTGGTCACCAATTTCGCTAAACCGAGTACAGGAGTATACTACCCTTTGGTAGTAGTATCGAAACTATACTGTCAAGTCCGTGTATTTTTCAAAAAGTGTTTATTGGATGCATAGTGTTATTTATAAATTTGTGTATTGAACCGGTTGGCTCCGATGAAGGGCATCTGGGCCCGTGGTAGCACTACGGACCTCAATTGGTCTATGTCAACTGGTAATTCCGGCCACCGATGACATAGATCACCCTGACCTATCACCATGTTTTGTATTTTGGTGTCTGTAACTCCTGTTCCATAGCTATTCTTCAGAGTCATTAATAAAACGAATTGATTTTCAGTACACCCTTATTCTGCCACATGCATCACACATATATTCTGTAGTTTTTCTTTCTTCCCCCCTTACAAAAGACATGATGATAATACTATCCTGAGTATACGTTTTTGTTTCAAAAGATTCATATCAAATGAACAGAACCGGAACAGTTGAGTTGAAAATTGCTGCATTTCAATTGCCAATGATAAGATTTAATGGTAAACTCTTTAAATGGGACAGGGCTACCACGTAATGGCATGACAAAACAGTTCAATATAATTTGAAGCAATTTGTGCTATAAATGCACAGACTCTGGCCAGCCACAGTTTTATTTAATTGTTATGACTGTTTAACCAAATCAATATTAAAATTTTTATTTTATTTTGATTTTGGGATTTATTGCATTAATCGTTTTGTTTTATGCCCACAAACTCAAAACGCAGCGGGGCATTTTTCCATTCATTTATTCGAACAAAGAAAAAAACACCATTAATATTTAGTAACAGATCATAAAAAAATTGTTTTCTTTTTTGGCTCAAAACTTGGTCATAAATTTATGGAATTTAAATTTTGTTTTGTCTAATTGGTTTCCAAATCTGACATCCAATGCAAATTGGGTTTTTAATGGATGTTCAGTTTCTCCGGAGTGAGTATTTATATGTTTCGACGTATGCACGTGTGTGTGTGCAGATTTATTTAATAATGACTTTAATTATAAATGTTAATTTTATTTTAATCTTTTATTTTATCATTTACAGGTAAATAAACTGAGCATAAATGTGAATATCGATCGGCCTATTTGTTGCGGTGCCAAGTAAGTTTGCGTTTTATAGTTTTTGATATGATTTTGAAGAATTTGTTCGATGTGAAATGTTGTCATCCATTTTTATTGACCTGAGTGAGCATTTATACAAATGATACACTTAATGATCGAATAGTGCGTGTTTATGTTTCTATAAATTAACATATTTAATTCGACTTCGAGATATCTGTATCGTTTTTGTATTCGATAAACTACAACCAAGTTTTTGGGTGAGTCATTCGAATAAAATTTAAATCGTTATTTATGACGGGGATGTGTAATGTAGACTAAGTAACAAAACTTTCTGAAAGTGCAAACTTTCTAGGTACAATCCTAGACAGGAAATTGTACTTCAGACTTAATGTATTGGAAAGGGTAAGAAAGGCCAACGTCGCACTATTTTCTGTAGGAAATCTGTAGGGTAATTCAGTAATTCCGATAAATTACCCTGTATGAAATCTGTAGGGTAATTCAGTAATTCCGATAATTTTTTCAGAAATTTTAAATGTTCGTAAAATTCCTTAATAATTTAAATGATACATTGCTCGATTGATTGACAACAAATTACGACTTGGAATAAACATAAATATAAAATTAGTGATTTAAGATATAACTCGAAATCAATGAAATTCAAAAACTTAAAACGTTTTGAGAAGGTTTTTAAACAAAATATATTTGGAGAAATTCCTAAACAATAATTTTATTCGTATATAAACACATATTTAATTTGAGAAAATTAGTTTGCAAATATATGTTCTTGTTATATATTAATATAGGCGTTCCAAATAAATTTTATAGATTTTCAAATAAAATGCATTTGCTCAGAAATATATAATACATACTTAAAAAAATATATTTTCTTTCGATTCAAACATATCAAAAAAGGCGATTTTCCCGTGTATACATCGCATATTGACCGAAAATTTAATGATGAGCAAGCTGTGCGCAATGTGAGTGCCGCGTTTGCTCACAATCAAAACAAAGCACCAGTTGACACATCCACTATTGCGATGGCCAAAATCAATGAATTAAAGTTCGAATTGATTCAGCACTCAGCTTATTCCCCAGTGTTACAACCCTCGGAATATATTTTTGTTTCCAAAATTGAAAAAATGGCTCGACAGAAAAAGATTTACCGGTATGGAGGAGGATGTTGCGGTTGATGGGTATTTTTAGGAGCTAGACAGTTCTTACTATGAACTGGATATCAAAGGTATTACAAATAGCTGGAAAAGGTGTATCGAGCTAAAAAAAAAGAAATTATGTGCCTTATGTAAAACACCTGCCATAGAGGACTCGGTAAGCGGAATACCAGGAAATATAAACTATTTCCACTTCTGTACATATGGGTCGATGCTTTAAGCTGAATTAATTGCAATAAGGGAAGTCGCCAAGTGGCTTAATATTTTTTTTATTGAACTGATAAATCCTGTATTTACGCTCTTAAAAATGGGTCTGTATTCTATTTTTATAAATTTTGAGTTACATTAAAACACTATCTTTTTTAGAAAATTTTTGAGTTCTGCTTGAAGCCCTGCCTTTAATACAGGTGTTTGGTACTTGTGGCGTCCTTTCGTACAAATACAAAGTTATTCGACTGGTACCACTCAATAGCACTTTTGCTGTAAATATAAGACCAGGGATCGTGCCAGAAAAATGTTGATAAGTCGTATTTGCTTATAAATGGTTTAGAATTGAGCACAGTGACTTCTGCAGAAGCTGTCGTGATGAGGAGGAAGTGGGAAGCATTGAACATCTGCTTTGTTACTGTCCTCCACTGAGTAATCGACGTCTGGGTATACTGGAGTCGGCCTATCTAGGAAATCTGAGAGATATTGCCGGTACCGAGGTTCGTTTAAACACGATGGTTCCGATGATGAAATTTCGACAAAATTTTCTATTGATTACACAAAAAAGTCTATAAAAATAAAATTTCAACGAAAATATTAATAAATACTAAGTTTCGACGTAATTTTCTACAGAAATAGCATGTCGATATAAATTAAATGATAATTCGACGATTTTTTTAAAAAATTAACTTTCATTCTTATAGAAAATTTCGTCGAAATTTCATTTCTATCGATAATTTCTACAAAATTAAAATTTTATAGAAATCATTTCATATCAAAATGAAATTTCTCAAAATTTTCTATAAAATTGAAATTTTGTGGAAATTATCGATAGAAATGAAATTTCGACGCAATTTTCCATAAGAATGAAAGTTAGACAATATTTTCTGATAAAAATTAAATTTCGAGGAAAATTTCTATAAACTTAAACTTCGGGAAATTAAATGTCGACGAATTATTCCATGAATATGAAATATCGATATATTTTCTATTGAAATGAAATCCAGCTAATTTTGTATAGAAACTTTTGACTAAATTGATATTATAATTTTTGTTGTTAAATACTCAAGCTCAAGGTCATAGGTTTTTTTGTTGATATATAAATTTACTTTCGGTGAGAAATAAAAATTAAATTAGAGAAATTTTTTCACAAAAATTATCTATTAAAAATAAATTTTGCCAAATTTTTCTATAAAAAATTAATGTTTCGGACAGTATTAAATTTTGAGGAAATTTTCTATAAACGTAGGATTGGATGAAATTTGTTTATAAAAATGAAATTCTACGAAATTTTCTATGAAAATTAAATTTCGATAAATAAAAAAAACTAAATTTCGACTAAATTTTCTGTAGAAATTAATTTTCTAGACATTTTCTATAAAAAATAAATTTTGGAGCGCCCCAGTAGGCGAGTTGGTAGCGTAAATACAGGATTTATCAGTTCAATAAAAAAAATATTAAGCCACTTGGCGACTTCCCTTATTGCAATTAATTCAGCTTAAAGCATCGTACTCGCCTATGAGTTTGGGGTTGTGGGTTCGATTCCCACCAGAGGCTCTGGTCTGTCGCTGCAAACATTTAGCCATATGGTCCTTGTAACCCGGCCTTTCCCTGGACCGTAAAATTAGAATATAAATTTACTTTGTATTGTAATTCATATAAATAAATAAATAAATAAATAAGAAATTTTGACAAACTTTCTAAAGAAATGAAATTTCGACGAAATTTTCTAGAGAATTTAAATTAGGTATATAGAAAATTTTGTCGAAAAGCAATTTATATAGAATAATTCGTCAATGACAAATGATAGAAAATAGGGTCGATAATTAATATTTAAAGTAACTTTCAAAGAAGTTTAATTTCTATTTTACAACTTTTTCCCGTGTCCTTAATCCAGACTGAGACCTTTAATCGAATAAATGATCTTTAAACCTAGCAATGACCTTTAATTCCACGTATGATATTTAATACGGCCACTAATTTTTAACTTGTTGAGCCTGAATCCGACCACTGGGCACAAATCCGGAAACTTTTATCTGGGTCTGTGTCCGGATTACTGGGGCAATGTCAGCGTTAAAGGTCAAAAAAATAAAATATTGACAAATTGTTCTCAAAAAATTTATTTTGACGAAATTTTCTATTGAAAGCACATTTTCTATATGAAAAATAGAAAAATTAAATTTAGATAAATTTTTGTTTTATATTGAAATTTTGACAACATTTTCTAAAAAAGTAAAAATTTTGCGAAATTTTATTTTAAAAATAAATTTCGCAGACATTTAAAAAAAAATAAAGGTTCAACTACGACTACCATAAAAATTAAATTTCAACGACATTTCTATAAAAAGCTGTATAAAAAATAAATTTTGAAGTAATGTTTTATAGAAATGACAAATTTCTATAGAAATAAAATATTAGACGGCATTTTCATTTTCTATAAAATTAAGTTTAGACGAAATTTTTCATAAAATTAAGCTGAGCCGAAATTTTTCATAAAATATATATTTTCTATGAAATGCAATTATCTATAAGATTAAAATTTAATTTTTTTATAAAATTTTTAAAGTTTTGTCTGGCTCGAGGTCATATATAAAATTAAAAAACTGAAAACTGATGGTGTTGTTTCAATTATGTTTTATTTTTATTTATTTCCGATATTTCAGGGATTCATCATCTTCAGGGATTTTCACTTAAAATCTAACAAAGAACAATGGGCGTGGCACCACCCATATAAGCCAAAATTGAAATATATTGCACATTTTTTTAGCGAGAGAGCTGGAATTTTTTGAATATATATCTGTTGACGATCTACGTGGTGGTCCAAAACTGGGCGGGATCGGACCAATGGGCGTCGCCCCGCCCATACAAGCCAAATTTTGAATTTCAGATATCTTGCACAATTTGTTAGCGAAAGAACTGGAATTTTGTATACATATAGCTGTCTACATGATTGGTCCAACAATGGGTGGGGTCGGACTAATGGACGTGGCCCCGCCCCTTTAAGCCATATTATTATCGGGACAATGGGCGTGGCCCCACCCATACAAGCCAAATTTTGAATTTGAGATATATTGCACAATTTGTTAGCGAGAGAGCTGGAATTTTGTATATGTATATATCTAGAGGTAGTCTACGTGATTGGTCCAAAAATAGTTGGGATCGGACCAATAGGTGTTGCCCCGCCAATATAAGACAAATTTTGAAATCGATATATCTACGTGATTGGTCCAAAAATCGGCGTAATCGGGCCAATGGGCGTGGACCCATACACACCAAATTTTGAATTTGTGATGTCTGCAGTTAGTGAGAGAACTGGAATTTTGTAGCGTGGTACCGCCCATATAAGCCTAATTTTGAAATTGAGATATCTTGCATAATTTGTTAGCGAGAGTGCTGTTATTTTGTGCATATGTATATGGTGGTAGTCTACGTGATTGGTCCAAAAATTAGCGGAAACGGACCAATGGGCGTGGCACCGCCCATATAAGCCTAATTTTGAAATTGACTTATCTTGCACAATTTGTTAGCGTGAGTGCTGTACTTTTGTGCATATGTATCTGGTGGTAGTATACGTGATTCGTCCAACAATGGGCGGAATCGGACGAATGACGTGGCCCCGTCCATATAAGCCAAATTTCGAAGTTGGACAATTTTTAGCGGGAGTGCTGTAATTTTGTTCATATGTATCTGGTGGTAGTCTACCTGATTGATTAAAAATTTAGATATCTTCACAATTTCTTAGCGAGAGTGCTAGTTTTCTATAAAATTAGACTTTCGATAAAATTTAAATTTTCGATAAAATTTAAATTTTCTATAACATTTAAATTGTTGATAAAATTATAATATTTTATAAAATTTAAATTGTTAATAAAATTAAATTTTCGATAAAATTGAAATTTTCTATAAAATTGAAATTTTCTATCAAATTGATATTTTCTATAAAATTTATATTTTCTATAAAATTTATATTTTCTATAAAATGGAAATTTTCTTAAAATTGAAATTTTCTATAAAATTTAAATTTTCTATAAAATTGAATTGTTCTATAATAAAAAATAATATTTATGTAAAATAAAAATTTGTGGAAAATAAAAAGACATTTAAACATATTCTGTATAAAATTTATTTTTATAACAAATTTTTGTTTTGTCTAAAATTTGAATTTTTGATTGAACTTTTAAGAAAATTTTTTATAAAATTTAAATTTTATAGAAATGATTGAAGTTTTCTATAAAATTGAAATTTGATATAAAAATTAAATTTCGACGATATTTTGTATAAAATTGAAATTTTATATTAAACGAAATTTTCTTTAAACCTTTAAGTTTCATCAAAATTTTTGATAAAAGTGAAATTTATACAAATTTTTTTATTCGATTCTACGGAAATTTCTATATACCATTAATTCGACGGAAATATTTTTAATAAAAATAAATTTTATATAAATTTGTCGTATATAAATTAAATTTCGACGATTTTTTTTAAACACGAACGACGAAATTTTCTAAATTTTGATATAAATTTAATGATGTTTCGATGATTTTTTAATGAAAATTAAATATTTTACATAAATTGTTAATTGCATATGAAATTTTGCAGAAATTATCGATAGCAATGCAATTTGGGTGAAATTTCTATAATAATGTAAGTTTGACAATATTTTCTGATAAAATTAAATTTCGAAGACATTTTCTATAAACTTAAACTTGGAGGAAATTAGATTTCGTCGAATTATTCCACAAATATGAAATATCGACGTATTTTTTATTGAACTGTTAACTTGTTGACTCTGAATCCGACCAATGAACACTAACCTGGAAACTTAAGTCTGGGTCTGTGACCGGATTTCTGGGGCAATGTTAGGATTAAGATCACTGAAGCAAACTCATTGAAATGATTAAACATTTTTCTTTAGGCATATATTAAATATAGACCAAATGTTCTTAAAAAATAGTCGTTGACGTAATTTTCAATGAAATGTATATACAAATTAAATTTTGATTCCATTTTCTATAAAAATTAAATTTTGATGACATTTTGTTTTATATTGAAATTTTCACAAAATTTTCTAGAAATGTAAAAATTAACGAAATTTACTTTAAACATTAAATTTCGACGAGATATTCTATAAAAATTAAATAAAAATTTAATATTTTTTGATTAATTCGTGAATGACAATAAACACAAAATATAGTCGATATTTATTTGTTTTAAGAAAATTACGATGAAGTTTAATCTTTATAAAAATCATTTATATAGAAAATTTCATTTCTATGATATACAATTTTCTAAAAAATTTCTTTTTAATTGAAAATTTCATCGAAATTTAGTTTTTATAGAATAATTTGTCAATGACAATTGACAGAAAATATCGACGATACATAATTTTTAAAAATATTTCGACGAAGTTTCATTTTGAAGAAAATCATTTATAAAAAATTCATTATTTATAGAAAAAAAACATTCAAATTTAATTTGTAAAGGAAAATTCGACGAAATTTTATTTCTATAGAAAATTTCAGTTCTATGAAATACAATTTTCTACAGAAATGAAATTGTCTTTACAAATGAAATTTCGATAAATAAATTCAGACGACATTTTCTATAGGAACGAAATTTCGTCGAATTTTCCTTTAAAAATTAAATTTCAATTGTTTTTTTCTACAAATGATGATTTTTTTATAAAAGATTTTTTTATAAATTTTACATTTGCAATTTCTGTCAAAATGAAATATTAACGAATTTTTCTACAGAAATTAAATTTCGTTGATGTTTCTACAATAATGAGAGTTCGTCGAAATATCTACAAAAATGTAGTTCCGACGAAATTTTATAATAATCAAAATTTAATTTTGATAAAATTTTCTATAAAAATTAAATTTCGGCGAAATTTTCTATTAAAACGAAATTTGATAAAAATTTTGCATAAAAACTAAATCTCGACGGAAATTTCTATAAAAATTATATTTTGCGAAATTTTCTAATTACATAAAATTATATCAGATTAGATTTAATCATATCAAATTGTATCCGTAAAAGGGAACAAAGTTAATGTGACTGAATCAACCTTAAGACTGTTATTGCGGCCTGCTCAATTTTGCTTGTATGTAATTCTTTGAATATGTCGTCGGCGATTAGCTGAGTTGATAGCGACTTGACGTCTTCTACGATATATAATTGACGTGCACCCTCCTTTCAAGATGACTTACAGATATTTTCAACTGGGATCATGAAGAGAAGTACAAAAATTACAAATATATTATTATAAAAGCTTAAAAAAGAAGTTGACTACTGATTTTGATAAAATTTAATGAAAATTTTACATTTTCCATGTGTTTCCATTGTCGTCGTAAATTCTACAAATACGTTTTGAAAATTGGCATATTTAACTGTTACATATGTATTTATACACATTGTAAGAGTAATAATTTCATGCGTACGTGTGACCAGCACTAATATAAATCTTCTTATTGTCTAAAATAATCTCTAGGTTTTCGAATAATTTTGCATTGCTTCTGCTTCAGTTAACAAATCCTTTCTCATTACATCACATCAAAATTTATAAATAAACTAAGTACCATATCTCATCACATAAACTATTTACATAAGACATTGTTTGCAAAGCTTGTGATTATATGAGATAATTGCATAGCAAATATAATTGAAGTAAGTTGTCAGAATGGAATTATCGAGCCACATCGATATATTCATAGTTCCCTACACACACAGAGAAATCTTTCTTTCGAGAAGAATGCAATTTTAAACAACTGCACACCGAATTTCCAGCCCATGACAGTTTCGTAAAAACAAAAGTTCATTTCACATAATACTCATAAGTACAAGTATATGCAGTGTACTTGTCGAAAATACGACATTACTCTCCAATGACTTTTTTCTTTGACTGTAGTTGTGCTGCAATGTTCCCTGATGTACGATTATTGTAATTGTAACATTAAACATTTATCCTTAGGAATATTAAAAGAGTATGTGTGCGCGTACTCTCTTCGTCTGTGTATTCATAATGTTTACGAAAATATTCTGAGAATTGTCAAGTAGGGAGCGTGAACACTAGCCAACAAAATGTAAAATTTACATATGGGCATTTCTATCATGTTGCACAGGACAGTCGTACACAATTAGGATGAGAAAAAAGATTTTGGGACTCAACTCTGAGAATTGGTCGTAAAAGTAGCCCCAAAAATAAGAACATAATTTAATGGCCATACGAAATTGTTTGCTCAAGGTGGCACTCGCACGAGACAAAAAAATAAGTGGCTTTTGCGGACAAAAATTCAAAACGCGATTTCAGCGAAACTTGAGGCAACATTTCAATGTGACTAATTTTAGAATGTTGTGCATTAAAGGCTCTAATAACACTACGCAGCAAAAAAAATTTTTTTTGTCCTAGACCTAAAAATTATTTTTTTGTATAGATTGTGGCATACTGCTATATAAAATCAAAACCAAAAATTTTTATGGATACATTTTTTTTTTAAAAAATTTGTTATTAAAAATACTATTATCGTCGAAGGTACCCTTAGTATTTGCACTCATTTTTGGAGTATATGCCCGATCAGGTCGACTTATACTTTAAATTGAAGCTATTAATGTGGGCTACTAATGTTGGAAATATCTCTTTCACTTAAAAACAGTGGTTCAGTAACAGTCATTAAACAAATTGGAAAAAGTAGATTTTTTTCAACAAAAAAATTAAAAAATTTCCTGGGACGAAAAAAACATAAAAAATAGAAAAAAAAAATATTTTATTTCATTTTTTAAAAGTTTGCATCCTAGCGAAGAAAATAATGCCTATTTGAAAAAATCTATGAATAAATGTAGAAATTATAGCCTTTTTGGTAGAGGTAAGAGAATTTCAAAAATCTGTTTTTTTTTCAAATTTCTGTTTAAATAGCGATTTTATTTGTTACTTTTATTTATATTACTAGCTGGTCCCGGTCCACTTCGTTGCCCCGACTTCAGATTTCCGATCCCGTCCATTTATCAAAGGACAGTAGGAATCCCGTTAACATAGGAAGTAGGAATCACTTAAACAAATTGGCTTATACGGGCGGACACACGCTCCCTCAACCAAGAACTTATAACCCTCAAAGCTTATCTGAAGATTCCCTGAAAATTTCATCAAAACGGATCCAGCAATTTTGGAGTCCATACGTAACATACACATATCCATTTATACATATATAGCTGGACCCGGTCCATTTCATTGCCCAAGATTTAGATTTCCGATCCCGTCCATTTTTGAACCAATCACACATCCATTTATACATATATAGCTGGACCCGGTCCATTTCATTGCCCCAGATTTAGATTTCCGATCCCGTCCATTTTTGAACCAATCACGGATACTGCCACCGAAAACATCTCCATAAAATAAGGGCACTCTCTCTAAGAAATTGTGAAGATATCTCAATTTCAAACTTTGACTTTGGCCCATTGGTCCGATCCCGCCCATTTTTAAATCTATCAGGTAGACTACCACCAGATACATATGCACGCCCATTCGTCCGATTTCGCCCATTGTTGGACGAATCACGTAGACTACCACCAGATACATATGCACAAAATTACAGCACTCTCGCTAACAAATTGTGCAAGATAAGTCAATTTCAAAATTTGGCTTATATGGGCGGTGCTACGCCCATTGGTCCGTTTCCGCTAATTTTTGGACCAATCACGTAGACTACCACCAGATACATGTGCACAAAATAACAGCACTCTCGCTAACAAGGTGTGCAAGATATCTCAATTTCAAAATTAGGCTTATATGGGCGGTACCACGCTAATTGGTCCGATCCCGCCTATTTTTGGACCAATCACGTAGACTGCCACCATATACATATGTACAACATTACAGAACTTTCGCTAACAAATTGTGCAAAATATCTCGATTTAAAAATTTGGCTTATATGGGCGGGGCCACGCCTATTGGTCCGAACCCGCCCATTTTTAGACCAATCACGTAGATCGCCAACGGATATATATACACAAAATTACAGCTCTCTCGCAAACAAATTGTTCAATATATCTGAATTAAAAAGTATGGCTTAAAGGGGCGGGGCCACGCCCATTGGTCCGATCCCGCCCATTTTTGGACCAATCACGTAGATGTTTAACAGATATATATACACAAAATTTCAGCTCTCTCGCTAACAAATTGTGCAAGATATCCCAATTTCAAAATTAGGCTTATATGGGCGGTGCCACGCCCATTGGCCCGATTCCGCCCATTTTTAAACAAATCATGTAGACTGCCACCAGATACATATACACAAAATTCCAGCACTCTCGATAACAAGTTGTGCAAGATATATAATTTTTAAAATCAAAAACCCTTCTTCGATTTTTTGAAAAGAAAGACTTTTAAATAAACTTTTTTAATATGAGAGTGAATTACCACTTTCCTTAAGGCTTTTTAAAGAGCCCCAGCTTAATATGCAGTGGTGGCAAAATAATGTTTTCTTTTTGGACGAGAGGTGTGTATTTTATGTTGTTTCACACAATGTAATGTCTTTTCTTGTTGGCCATTTCTTTCTTCTGTAATGATCTTCGCGAACTCGGCTATCCCAGAGGCATAAAAAACTGCAATATTTTGTATATCCGCTTTGCATTCCACATAACATCCCAACTACTTTTAAATCGCAACTAAATTTTCCAGTCATGTTTTTCATATTTTATGTATTTTATCAATTTAGCCATTGTTTCGTATGATTCCTTAGTGTTTACGGCATGAGCAATGGGAATCGACGGTTTCTGATTTCCGTTGTGCAAAAGTACTGCTTTCAAACTTTCTTTGCTGCTGTCAACAAATAACCGCCATTCTTTTGAATTGTATGTTTGATTAAGTTCCTCGAACAATCCGGGAATGTCCTTGCAAAAGCATAAGCAACGAAATTCGACAAAATAAAAGCGCCGTAAAATTCCCACACACTAGGAGAACATGAAAGCTGGAATTTTAGAAAAAATTTACCATAAACAATTTTTTTTAATATTTTTTCGTGTTTGTGACACCTAATTGCACCAGAAACTGTTATCCACATCCCTTGGACAAAAATTTTGTTGCATAGTGTAATAGTTTTGATTTTCCCCAAAAATAATGTATATTTTTTTTCTAATTTAATTGCAAGCAGATTCGCGCGGGACATTCTCTTCCAAGATATTATATTATTTATATTAAATATAATATATTATATTTATATTGTTCTTTTTGCGTAATTTTATAAAAAAGAAAATTATTAAAAATCTTTTAATAACCAACAGAAGTATTCAATGTATTTATTTTCACACCCTAAGAAAAAAAATCGCTTCTGTAGTATATTTTCTGGAAACATATTATATTTGAGAAAAATACTTTTTTCCTATATGTAGGAAAACAAATTAAGTTGCCGATTTATATATTTCCCCGTTTTTAAAGATAATTTGCACCAAAACTCCGAAAAAAACAAGTAAGAAAGTTTCAGTCGGGTAAACCGACTAAGGTATACCCTCACTTTGTGAGTAATGTAATATTGAATATTACACAAATTATTCTGTAAATTTTTGTGGGAGGTACCAGAAGGGGTTTAAGAAATACACCTATATTTCGCTGAACATTGGATACTTTAAATACATTGCACTGTGCCGAATTGTAACCGTTTATATGGACTGGTATATTAACGTTGAGATATTAAATTGTGGTATAATTTGGCCATTTTGTGTGGGAGGTACAAAAAGAGGCGTGGTGATAACGCTCATTTTTCACTGGACTATAGGCATTATAAAAGCATTACACTGTACAAAATTTCAAGTAATTGTATACACTGATATTAATGTTATAAACTGTTAACTTTTGGTGCAAAATGGTGCCTTTGTGGGAGAGGTAACAAAAGGGGCGTGACAATAATGCCCATTTTTCAATGGACTGTAGGCACTATAAAAACATTACGCTGTACAAAATTTGAAGTATTTTTATACACTGGTATTAATGTTATAAGCTGTTAACTTTTGGTGCAAAATGGTGCATTTGTGAGGGAGGTACCAAAAGGAGAGCGGCAATAACGCCCATTTTTCACTGGACTGTAGGCACTATAAAAGCATTACACTGTACAAAATTTCAAGTATTTCTAAACACTGGTATTAATGTTATAAGCTTTTAACTTTTAGTGCAGAATGGTGCATTTGTGTAGGAGATACCAAAACGGGCGTGGCAATTTCGCCCATTTTCCTCGAGTTGATAGCGACTAACAAACTAATACTATGTGTGGAATTTCAGAAGATTCGAATACGTATAATAGCAGTTATTAAAGAATCAATATTTCACAACATTTTAACCCTTTGTGGGGGAGGTACCAGAAGGAGTGAACCAATATGGCCCATCTTCGAACTTAGCCGGAGATAGAAAAAAATATTACCACATACGAAATTTGAAGTCAATCGGTTACTCCTTTCGAGAGTTATCGTGCGCACCAGCCAGCAGACACACAGACAGACAGACAGACAGACAGACAGACAGACAGACAGACAGACGGACGGACATTGCTCATTCGACTTAAAATGACCCAAAACGGATTTCCGCCGAACATACTTGGGGTCTTAGGTCACTCCTTCAATGTGTTACATTTTTTTCCGTAGCAAATGATATATACCCTCGTCACACTAAAGTGAGGGTATAATAACATTGATAAGAGAGCATATTTGTGCATATTTATTATAATTCTATAGATAAATGTAGAAATTATAGTACTTTCGGTAGAAATAAGAGAATTTCAACATAATCAGATTTTTATACCCATTAAAAACAACGGTATGGTGTGGTTGAATCATTGCTTCATATTTCTTCAAAAATGATGACAATCAGAATGTTACCCTCAGTGGTAACCGTTATCGCGCCTGAAATTCAAGCGCATGGTCTCGGTGAGCTCTGGTTTCAACAAGACGGCGCTAGGGATATGTAAAATCGGAGGTCTCCAGGAATAAGCCAGTCACTATGCTGGAACGGGTCGCCCAAAATTGGGCCTTCCAAATGGACCACCTCAGGCGTAATCATGGCCAATAGTTACATGATATCATTATACCCTCACTTTGGTGATACGATGGTATATATCATTTGCTACGGCTAAAAGTGTAACACATCCAAGGAGTGACGTAAGACCCTAAGTATGTTCAACGGGTATTCGCTTTATGTCATTTAAAATCGAATGAGCACTGTCCGTCCGTCAGTCTGTCTGCTGGCTGGTGCGCACGATAACTCTCGAAAGGAGTAACCGATTGCCTTCAAATTTGGTATGTGGTAATATTTTTTTCTATCTCCGGCTAAGTTCTAAGATGGGCTATATTGGTCCAAAGGGTTAAAAGTTAGTGAAATAATGATTCTTTAATAACTTCTATACTACATATTCGAATCTTCTGAAATTCAACGCATAGTATTAGTTTATTAGTCGCTAGCACCCCAAGAAATGTACGAAGTTGCCACGCCCCTTTTGGTACCTCCCACACAAATGGACTATTTTGCACCAAAGTTAACAGCTTATAACATTAATACCAGTATAAAAAACAAGTAAGAAAGTTTCAGTCGGGTAAACCGACTAAGGTATACCCTCACTTTGTGAGTAATGTAATATTGAATATTACTCGAATTATTCTGTCAATTTGTGTGGGAGGTACCAGAAGGGGTTTATCAAATACACCTATTTTTCGCTGAACATTAGATACTTTAAATTCATTGCACTGTGCCGACTTATAAGCATTTATGTGCACTGGTATAAACGTTATGAGACATTAAATTGTGGTATGATTTGGGCATTTTGTGTGGGAGGTACAAAGAGGGGCGTGGCAATAACGCCCATTTTTCACAGGGCTATAGACACTATAAAAACATTACACTGTACAAAATTTCAAGTATTTGTATACACTGGTTTTAATGTTATAAGCTGTTAACTTTTGGTGCAAAAAGGTACCTTTGTGTGGGAGGTACCAAAAGGGGCGTGGCAACAACACCCATTTTGCCCTGGACTGTAGGTAATATAAAAGCATAATACTGTACACAATTTCAAGTATTTTTATACACTGTTATTAATGTTATAAACTGTTGACTTTTTGTGCAAAATGGTGCCTTTGTGTGGGAGGTACCAAAAGGGACGTGGCGACTTCGCCGATTTTTCTCGAGTTGATAGCGACTAATAAGCTAATACTATGTGTGGAATTTCAAAAGATTCGAATAAGTAGTATAGCAGTTATTAAAGAATCAATATTTCACAACATTTTAACCATTTGTGGGGGAGGTACTAGAAGGAGTGGACCAATATGGCCCATCTTCGAACTTAGCCGGAGATAGAAAAAAATATTACCACATACCAAATTTGAGGTCAATCGGTTACTCCTTTCGAGAGTTATCGTGCGCACCAGCCAGCAGACACACAGACAGACAGACAGACAGACAGACAGACAGACAGACAGACGGACGGACATTGCTCATTCGACTTAAAATTACCCAAAACGGATTTCCTCCGAACATACTTGGGGTCTTAGGTGACTCCTTCGACGTGTTACACTTTTTTCCGTAGCAAATGATATATACCCTCGTATCACTAAAGTGAGGGTATAAATAGTTGACATTTTGTATAGTGTAATAGCTTTATAGTACCTATAGTTGTGGCCAATCCCGTTTTAGTACCTCCCATACAAAAAGAGCCAAGACATACCAAAATTAAATAGCTGATAATAACGGGTTTTCCAGTAGGGATGATATAATTGTGAAGTGACGCTTCGGCCATTTCTAATAAGTCATTATCTGTTATTTGTTTTTCATTGTATTCAGTAGTGTTTACAATTTCATGGAGAGATATACGCGAGAACAACTTTTACAAATTATTCAGTTTTATTATCAAAATAATCGTTCTCCAATTGCAACTTTTCGTGCGAAAAGTCCATATTTTTTAAATAAAAAAAAAAACTCTTTCCAATCAACCTACGGCGTCATTGCCAAGCCCATTTTGGTACCTCCCATACAAATGGACCATTTTGTACCAAAAGATAACAGGTTATAACTTTAATACCAGTGCATACTTCAAAGTTATGAAATGAAATTTAAATTGATAATAATTTAATTAATACAAAAAAATTAATAAATTTCCGAATATTTGTTGGGACTGATGGTGAAGGGATTCTGAAGTCGGTTTACCCGACTGGACTTTTTTACTTGTTTTATTGTAATATTTTCGTTGTATTAATGCTTAGCAAGTCCAACACTATTCTGAATGATAAAAAATAATCAGACTTGACGTCAACTCAAGTAAGTTTTAGGCCCAATTTTCAACCTAAATAATAAATTTTCAGCAAGATAATGCTTCAATCCTTGCCTCTAAGGGATGAAAGACATGGTTTTCAGACAAACTATCAAAATTGTAACATGGTCGGCCTGTAGCCGCATGCTAAGCAGTAACATCGTAAATGTTGTCTTGAAAATTTTTTTGTTTATTTTTATTTTTTAACAAAGTGCGCTCAAACGAATGTCCATCACGTTGTTTTTATCAGTTTTTATTAATTTTTTCGCATAATAATTGAAAATATTCTTCTTTTTGAACATACTTTCTAAGAAAATAGAGAAATGAAACGATTTGGAGGAAAACAAATTTTAAAATAACTGTTTTCATCAAACAAAATTGTGCGCTCAACTGATTGTATACCACTGTACGAGTAGTTAGCTTTGGTCGAACAAATTTACTCCTCCCTAATGTACGTTTATGTTCAAAGATATATACAAACAGTTTGCAGGCCGTATAATTATAATAAATGTATAACTACAAATTTAAAGCAAATTTCCAGTTTTATGTCTTTGTATATGTTTGTGTTAATTCCCTCATAAGTCCGTCTATTCGAGTTTGAATGATTGATGGCGACTTAGTCAATGATGATAATATGATAACCACACAATTAATTTCCCTCCATAGATGCAATAGATATGGCTATGGGTTAATATGTATTTTAGTCCTTTATACATAAGTATGTATGTATAGGAAAAATCTAATTTTAGTTCTATCGGACAGCACATTTGTACAAATATTCGACTTATCCTCTTTAAATATTAACT
Source organism: Eudasyphora cyanicolor (assembly GCA_963930755.1). Classification (NCBI taxonomy): domain Eukaryota; kingdom Metazoa; phylum Arthropoda; class Insecta; order Diptera; family Muscidae; genus Eudasyphora; species Eudasyphora cyanicolor. The sequence goes on along the minus strand of OZ005736.1, from coordinate 176,685,085 downwards.
CGAGTTTTGCCAGAGATCCAGGTCAAATGCCCAGGCGACGAAATACATATATGTGCACATATTTAGTCAACAACTAAATATAGGTATTGTCAGATGTCACAATAATGGATCAAGCCTTAAGCTTCTTAAATGGTAAATAAATCACACTTAAACGTCAAAATAAATTCAACATTTAATTTTACACATCTTATGATGGGGAGCTTTTCATTAATATAAATATGCTAACCATCTGTGGACACACTAGGATTTGAAATTGTCCTGATAAATTCAGTATAGGGCTTTTATTGCACTTCAAATAAATAGGACAATGTCACAAGTAAGCGCCTTTCAATTAGCAACAATTCAAATCTTTTGAATATGACCTAAAGTATCTCGTTCTGTCCAAGTGGACTTATATTATTTTTTGGCGCTGTGTAAACGCCACAGTGCTGCAGGATGTATCTGTTGCAGTTTTGTTTGTATTGGTTTAAGTAATATCGTAATAGTCTCGAATAGACAGTTCATTTAATGCAATCACTTTAACAAAATTAAATGAGTTCTGCTATGCAAGTGAAGTGGTTTGTGTGGGTTACGTTTACTCTATTTTAAATACACTGAAAGGAAAAAGCTCTATAGCCACAATGTAACTATTTCTGTTAATTACGTTGATGCGATGATTTAAGATGTTTCATTGATAATATGAAACTTTTGATTTAAAAATTACCAATACAATATGATATTATCATAAGTTACCTATTATTGACCTCATATTGTTTTATTGACATAAAATAGTTAAATAATAATATATTTTTTTAAAACCTAATATACGAAAAATTTACGAATTCACAATATAGCGGTGTAGTGTTGCGGTTTCAGTAAATCGGTGATATTTCGATTTTATTTAATGTGGGATTTCTTTATAGCTATGAAACTACTTCGTTGCATTAATGGATGTCGTTGAATACTTTCGTTGCCTACTTTTCTAGTGTTTCTATTTTTAACGAATGTGTATACGAATTTTGATGTAATTCTCATTCATTTAGAAATAAATGTGTCATATAACTAGATAACTTGTAGCATAACACGTGTTATGTTGTCCCAAATATATTCACACACAAATATTATAATTTGGGAAGATATTGTTCTATAGAAATCGTTGTTTTCATTCAGTTATTTTTTTTATTTGGAACTATTATTTGCGAAATAAAAATTTATTTGCAAGATGAGTGAGATCTCGTAATGTTCAAACCCATAGTATAAAGGTGGTGCAAATGTAAATATGGCATGACAGGGTATATAAAAGATAAAGTTATTAGAGATAAAAATACATGTGTGTAACTCGATTTTTTTCCAGTTGCTGTATATCGCTATTGTAAAGCATCAAGTGTAAAGCATAATCTTTTAATGTTTCTTGTCACACTACTTTGCAGGAAAGCCTTTTCTCTTTATTTGGGAAAGACGAGTCACATGTCTAAAGGTAGGCGTTGCTGATGTTGACAGCAACCTAAGTTGCACTTGTACGTCGCGTATTTGAGCTGATATTGAAACCTGCATTACACTGAATAATTATGTTTTTAGGCATATGTTTGTAACATTCAAACGTATTTATACTAACCCATGCGCTTATTATACCGATCAGCCACTTTCTGAGTCCATGTAGTTTCGTCCTCAATAAATTATAGCCTGCTTACAATATAGTCACACACAAAGAAATATGTTTGTAGCAACAGTAATATGTTTGGTGCTTTTTCTTCCCAAATAATACGAGGGCGGATAAACAAGTCCATACATTTAAATGAAACATAGGTTTTTAGATACATTTTATTCGTCAACGTAGTCTCCTTTGAGTCTATAAATTTTGTCCACCATTTCTCCATTTTTTATCCCTTCCAGTTATTTGTTTGCGAGGTGGTTTCATCGTTGCAATCCTTTGAGTTCTATACATTTTGTCCAGCATTTCTCCATTTTTGTATCCCTTATAAAAACTAAGATTTGCCGTTGTCATAAACATAGTTATTTGTTTGTGAGATAATTTCATCGTTGTAGTCATCAGAAACTTTGGTCAGTGCTTTGCAAAATTTATATCGTCCAAAAACAATTTTTGGGCTTTATGACATTGCGTTATATAGACATTTCTAGTTTGTCGGCCACACATTCGCGAACTCTCTTAATATTTCCATTCGGGCGCTTTGGCCTATCTTGCTGGGGCTTTTTCAGATTACTCGTACATATTGACCAGTTTCTCTAAATGTCTGCAACAAATAGTTGGCATTGTAATGTGGAAACTCAACATGGATCACGCGGAAAATATACATAACAGCTCGATATTCTTTCCGATTTTTGTAAAATATGGAATGAATGTGACATTCTGCTTGTCTCAGGAATGTTTAGTTCTAAAGTAGTTCCTATTGGTTCAGGTTTGTTTGCATACCCCTATATAAGAGCATTTTGAAAAAGATAAGAAGCTTTATTGTGGTGAAATATCAATGACGTGTTGTTGCTCAGTTTCGATAAACCCCATAGATTAGGCTAGGAGTGGCAACCTATATACGAGGGCAGTCCCTAATTAGCCGACTTGACATACAGATGGCGGAGAAGTTTGAAAAAAAATGACTTTCGTGAAAATTGGAACCTTCTAAAACATATCTTTTAAGTTTCAAGGCAGCACTTTGTTTATTATACCCTATACCACACTGTGGTACAGGGTATTATAAGTTTGTTTCAGGGCAGATGTTTGTAACACCTGAAAATAACACAGCTAGACCCACCTTAAAGTATACCGATCGACTCAGAATCACTAGCTGAGTCGATTTAACGATGTCCGTCTGTCCGTCCGTCTGTCCATGTAAAGTTGTTCGTCGACTACAGGTCGCAATTTCACTCCGATCGTTCTGAAAGTTTGCAGTTTAGAGTATTTCGCGGCCCTACACCACACTGTGGTACAGGGTATTATTTAAGTATAAAATGTCCCAAAAGTAAATGTATGTAAACAATTTATATATGAATTACAAAATTTATATATCAGAGTTATTCAATATTACGAGAGTGGTGTAGGGTATTATATAGTCGGCCCCGCCCGACTTTAGCCGCTATTGAATTTGGTTGAAATCGGTTCAGATTTAGATATAGCTCCCATATATATCTTTCGTCCGATTTGGCCCTTTAGTCCTATAGAAGCTGTATTTTACATCCAATCGTTTTGAAATTTAGAACGGTAGAGTTTCTTGATCCATGAATCAACATTGCCGAATTTGAAGAAAATCGGTTAAGATTTAGCTATAGCTCCCATATATATGTTTCGTCCGATTTGGCCTTTAGTCCTATAGAAGCTGTATTTTACATCCGATCGTTGTGAAATTTAAAATGGTAGAGTTTCTGGATCCATGAACCAACATTGCCGAATTTGAAGAAAATCGGTTAAGATTTAGCTATAGCTCCCATATATATGTTTCGTCCGATTTGGCCATTTAGTCCTATAAAAGCTGTATTTTACATCCAATTGTTTTGAAATTTAGAATGGTAGAGTTTCTTGATCCATGAACCAACATTGCCGAATTTGAAGATAATCTGTTAAGATTTAGCTATAGCTCCCATATATATGTTTCGTCCGATTTTGCTCTTTAGTCCTGAAGAAGCTGTATTTTACATCCAATCATTTTGAAATATAGAATGGTAGAGTTTCTTGATCCATGAACCAACACTACCGAATTTGAAGAAAATCGGTTAAGATTTAGCTATAGCTCCCATATATATGTTTCGTCCGATTTGGCCCTTTAGTCCTATAAACGCTGTATTTTTCATCCAATCGTTTTGAAATTTAGAATGGTAGAGTTTCTTGATTCATGAACCAACATTGCCGAATTTGAAGAAAATCGGTAAAGATTTAGCTATAGCTCCCATATATATGTTTCATCCGATTTGGCTCTTTAGATCCAATCGTTTTTATACCCTGCACCACACTATGGTACAGGGTATTATTTAAGTATAAAATGTCCCAAAAGTAAATTTATGTAAACAATTTATACATGAATTATAAAATTTATATATCAGAGTTATTCAATATGACGAGAGTGGTGTAGGGTATTACATAGTCGGCCCCGCCCGACTTTAGCCTTTCCTTACTGTTTTTTTTTTTGTAAACAAGAAAAAAAATTGGTCACCGATACGTAATACAATACTTTCATTTGAAAGGTTTCAGCCCAACCAATATAAAAACCGAGCTAGATTCTACTTTGCGGGAGTCTGCTCCTTTGTTTACTACTATAAAAGTTTTGGTGGCAGAGTTTAAATAGGGCCGTACGAGCTGCCAAGACGAACACCATAGTGGTCGACCAATTGTCACGCCAGAAATGGTTAAAAAATCCACAAAATGGTATTGATGACTGTCGGATAAAGGTTCGGGAGCTAGCTGTAGTCAAAGTGCTGTACATCGCATATTGACGGAAAATTTGATGATGAGAAAGCTGCGCACAAGATGGGTGCCGCGTTTGCTCACAATCAAGACAATGCACCAGTTCACACATCCACTATTGCGATGGCCAAAATCAATGAATTAAAGTTCGAATTGCTTCAGCACGCACCTTATTCGCCAGATTTAGCTTCTTCAGATTGAAACTTGAAAAATGGGTCGACGGAAAAAGTTTTGCCAGCAATGAAGAGGTGGATGCTGAAATTAATGGCTATTTTCAGAAGCTTGACAGTTATTAATATAAACAGGGTATCGAAGCTATTGAAAATCGCTGTAAAAGGTCTACAAGGAGATTATGTTGAGAAATAAAGAAAAATTTTCTAAATTTTTTTGTATTTTCTTTGTTAGATCGGCTAATATTTGGACTGCCCTTCTGTTCAAAATTCCAAAATTTGGTATAAAATACCTGTTTTCGGAAAAAGGGCAAAGAAAATTTTGCACTTTCGTGCAGAAACGAAGTCGCCATTAGACTACACAGTTTATTGAATTACCACAAGGATATTAGGGAAAATGTAAGTTATCCCTACCCCTCCCATTCAACCAATTTGATTGCTTTAAAAAGCTCAGAAATTGGCGGATTCCAACATCAGCCGAGTTAGCTATATCCCCAGAGAAATGAGAGCCTAAGGTTGCATCCCGCCTTCTGGAGAGAGCGGGCCAAAGGCACAGAAGATGTTCTCTTGAGTCCTCCTTCACTTCGTTTCCACAGCTTCTGCAAACATTATTATGCAATACCTTCAATATAGTTTGCAGGTGGCTAGAGGCATGCGCACATACGAGTATTCCATGTTCCCTGGAACGTGTAAAGTAATTCCTAGTCTTGCATGTTCATCTGCTTTGCAGTGCCCTGGTGTATCCCTGTGTTTTGGCACCTATAGCAGGTGAATATTGAACTGTTCAGCTATCTCTTTAAGAGATCTACGATTGTCGAGGTTTCCAGGGACTTGATAGCAGTCTGACTATAAGAGAAAACATTGATATATACCTACTTTGATCAGAAAATTAATTTCCAGTTTCTTTTTTAATAGCTAAGATTTCTACCCCTTAAACACTATAGTAATCCGGCAGTCTGTTTGCAAGTGATAGCTCAAGTTCCTCAGAAAAGACACCAAAGCCCACTTGGTTGTTGAGTTTGGAACCGTCTGGCTAGAAGTTAACGAATTTCCTATGTTCTGGGATACGACCAAACTTCATAGCAAATATTAAAAAATCACCAAGCACACATGTGACCCTTATATCTGTTAAAAACAAAATATAAATTGAAAATGGCTGATAATGTAACATTATCGAAAATCGTATGACCTTATTTTTTAACAAGCCTCGTACGTGCAGGGTAATATACGGTCGGATTCTCCCGAGTTTAACCTTTCCTCACTGTTGTAGTTGCATTAAGGGCGACTGACAGACTGATTATCTGCAAAGGTTGCATGTGGCAGTGTAGGTTTCCTTCATTACAATCAAACGGAGGCATTCGGATGTAGACACATACTACCATTTGTTGTTGTTGTTACTGCAGTTGATGCCACTTCTAGTTGCTGTCTGGCTGGCTAGCTGACTGTTCTTGTTGTTCTCCATTCTCGAAGAGTATGTCATATGTCAAAATGTAACCACGTCATTACTGCCGTACATTGTATGGCATTGTCATGTTGGCCAAATTCATATGTATATGATATTGTATCGGCAACAGTAGGGGGCCGGACTAAGTATTACCCTTCGATATATATGATTTTTACTTTTGTATGTGCTTGCAGCGTAACATGTATCATTATATGTGAAAAATAGACCCCATACATAGCATCTGTCTGATTCGACTTCTGATCGCCATAAGGTCGGCAAAATTTCAACTGATCGGGCTGAAAATTGGTATTTTGGGTGTATTTATACGCAGAACTTTTCACACGAACAACGGTCGCCATAGCTCCATGTTTTGAAACAGCAGCCATACAATTGTCCCTCTAGATTTTACTTCTTAACGCAAAAAACAACCACAAATTTCAACGAAATGGGCTGAAATTTGGGCCGTTCACATGCGATCCATGGTTTAGGGTACATAAAATTCGCATATTGAGCATACAAGATCCAAAGTAAATTTGGAACACCCTCAGTTTGGCAATAACACAATACAATTCGGCCTTTATTAAATATTTTGGCTGAAACTTGATTTTGAGCATTTTTCTTGAGAAAATTTAATTTTTCCAACTGTTTTACGGCTCCCATCATAATTGTAGTTATAGATTAGGACACAAAATATGTAAAACGAACTGGTTGGAAAAACGACAGCAAGACGAACACCGTAGTTGTCGAGCAATTGCGGTGTCCACGCCAGAAATGGTTAAAAAATACACAAAGTGGTATTGGATGACCGTCGGTTGAATGTTCATGTGCTAGCTGAAGTCATACAAAATTTGATAATGTAAAAGCTGTGCGCATGGTGGGTGCCGCGTTTACTCACAATCAGGATAATGCACCAGGATTATTTTTTGGTACCAAACTTGAAAAATGGCTCATTAGAAAAAGATATGCCAGCAATGAAGAGGTGGAGGTTGCTGTTGATGGCTTTTTTCAAGAGTTTGATAGTTTTTATTATAAACAAGGTATCAAATCGATTGAAAATCGCTGGAAAAAGTTTTTCGTGATAAAAGGAGATTATGTTGCGAAATAAAGAAACAATTCCTCAAATTTGTTGTGTTCTCTGTGTAAGGTCGGCTAATTTTGGGACCGCCCTCGTATATTCCAGAACACATAAAAGCCCAAAACTGAACACAAACACAAAAAAACAGTTAAATTCCAGTCAAAACCCTCCACCCTAGTATGGGGTGCGGGATAAACGTCATCGACAATGAGCACTGAATAGCGCTCAGAGTTTTGTCGAAGTTGGAGGCTGTTGATGTCTCGGATCTTACCGAAAAACAAAAAGAGTCACTTACCTGGGCTAAAGGCGTCATAGATGATGCTAAAGCCAATGAATCGGCCGAAAGAGCCAAAAATTCTGCTGTGTTAACGGCTAATAAAGTCAAAAGAAACAGATCACATGATGCACCCTTGCCTTCGAAAAAAGCAAGAGGCCTTAATGTCACCATCAACAGGACACATACAAAGTCCTTCAATGCAGTGGCGAAGGAGAGTCTAGTGATGGCTGTAATAGACAGAAGTAGTGAGGATGGATCCATCTTCAAGGACAAATGGAGCCATGTGCAATCAACCATTATGGCTCATTACCTCGATGTCCGTAGAGAAATGCCGGGCAAAACACCAATCTGCAACGATGCAGGATGGCATCAGGGGAGAGTAAAGCTCTTTTATATCGGTGATGCCAGATCGGTAGACTGTATAAGGCTACTCTGTGTCGAGCGGGAGAGGCGCGCGGGCGCCCAGTTAGATGTTGTCGAAAAAACAACATCCCTAGTCACCCTAGAGCCATCACCTGGGTTACAGAAGAGCCCTCCAACCCGGCTGACATCTTAGAAATAATAAAAGATTCCAATCCTGGTCTGCCGGCCCATAATTGGAGAATAAGCAAGGTGGGAGAGGCGTTTGCTAAAAAGCGGCAGGTCATTAACGCTGAATCCACCTCACATACAACGTATAAGTGTAACCCTGCAGTATGGTTTCGAGACTATAGTCTTGAAGGTATACAAGCAGGATATAGCTTCCACTGCATAAGGTGAGTCGTTCACCGTGGTTGATACACAGTTTTCTGGAAGTGCGAAGGTACCCACGCTCATTATTTCAGGTGACTCCAACTCTAGCAGAAGATCTATAACGCCCTTCTCTAAGGACGACAGCTCTACTTCGGACACTGAGGTGAGTCTCCGGTCTCTTTGACGCATCTGGCGGGGACATGCTCTTCGATGATTTGGACGAAGTGTTCGATTGCACCCTTGTTGGGGTGGATGTTAATCTGTCGATTCCCAATGATGGTAAGAATTCTACAGATTAAACTCCATCACACTAAAGCAGCCTCAGCAGCCCTACTGCTGCGCCTGTCCAGGGTGTGAGGTATCAGGACACCCAACTTTAAACCGCTTGTGGCCAACTGTGAAGGCACTCTAAGAACCTGCATTTTGGCCAGGAATGATCTAAGTATCTTTCTCCTGACTAATTTGAGAGGTAAAGACCAAACAGCTGCTAGTCTGGAAATCGGTAATCGCATATATTGGGTGGTCCCCAATTACTTTTCTTATGAAGCTGTAGTACCGACAGCTTTATTCAGGGAAGTAGTAGAAGAAGCAACGTCCGACGAACTCTACATAGCTGATTATTGGCGCAGACACGAATGTTCATCATACTATCTGGAGTAGTATGGATATAAACAATAGGGGTGATTCGCTTTTTGACTTTAGTCTAAGTACAAACCTAACTATATGTAATATAGGTAATAAACCGACCTTTACAATTAAAGATAGACAAGAAGTACTCGGCGTAACGTTTGCTACTGACCGGCTGTCAGACAAAATTATTGGGTGGAATGTACTGGACGACCACTCATTCTCAGATCACCATTATATTGAGTTCAAACTCGCTGAAAAAGCGCATAAACCTGCCGTCCGACAGGAATGTGAGAAGAATTTCAACAAAGACCTCAACTCTAAACTTCTGTACGAACCGAATGACAAAGCCGGTCTGGATAATCTGGTCGAGCATACCTCCACATCATTTAATAGTTCCCTTCAAGAAGCGTGTCAAAAAGGTACATGGTACTAAACCTCAATAGTGGACTTCTACGCTAACCACTAGGAAAAAGACCTGCAACAAGCTATTAAGGCGAAATCTACTATTAATAAGTCAAAATCTACTGGGGTCGCTAATGATTGGGATGCCTATAAAGAGCAACTCAAGATCTATATGAAGGAGCTTAGGAAGGCACAAAGACGCTCTTGGTATACCTTCTTTGGCGAAGTGGAAAAGGTCTCCGACGCCGCAATGCTAAGGAGGAACTATCTGCTTCACCCTGTACAGTGTATTATTTACAGGATATGAGCAAATAACTGAACCAAAAACAGCGAGCAGTCGCTCAATGTACTGCTCGACACACATTTCCCGGGGAACTCCTTAACAGAACCCGAGGATCAACAAGATTGCGTGTGGAATGCGAGCGTCGCTAGCTTGTTGACTGAGATATCAAGAATAAGCTGGGCTATCAATAGTTCTGAGCCCTTCAAGTCACCTGGACCAGACCGCATCACTCCAGCAGACATGCAGAAAATATTAAAGAAAATTATCCCCTGGCTGGAGAAAATTTTAAGCATGCTGTATCAGGCTTTTATACATCCCGAATCGATGGAGGGAAGTCTACAGAATCAGCCTTGCACGAACTTGCGAGCAGTATGGAATCGTCCCTGCATTTCAAGGAATTCACCATGGTGGCTTTTCTTGACAAAGAAGGGGCTTTTAACAACATTAACTCAGATGCAGTAATTGCGGCACTGTCGACTCAAGTTTGATAAGACTAATTCAAAACCTCCTCAACAGAAGACGCATAGCAGCGTGTCTTGGGTCCACAACTCTAACAAGGGACCCCACAAGAAGGAGCACTGTCTCCACTAATTTGGAACCTAGTGGTGAATGCAATCCTGCTAGATCTAGAACGTTGTGGTTGCTAGGACGTGGCATATGCGGACGACGTGGAAATCGCAGTGAGTGCCAAATTCGAGAGCGTCCTCAGAGACATCCCACAGGTGGCTCTGATCAAGTTAGCTGGATGGGCCAGAAGCAGCGGTTTGGGCTTTAACCCAAACAAGACAGAATTGGTTGTCTTTACTAGAATGAATAATGTCCAACATGTGGGCCCTCCACCTCGGATGAATGGAACAGATCTAGTCTTTTTCTAAAAGTGCAGAATTGTTAGGCATAATTATAGATAGGAAACTGTTATTTAGACTTAAAAGTATTGGAACGAGTAAGAAAGGCCAACGTCGCCATATATTCCTGCCAAAAGGCTGTAGGGTCGCGGTGGGTCCTTTCTCCTAAAATCGTCCATTGGTTCGTCCTATATTGTTATACGGCATTGTGGTATGGTGGACTGACAAACTAACCATCACCAACCTACTATCAAACGTTCAGAGAACTGCCTGCCTGAGCATAAGCTGAGCGACTGAGTCTCTACAAGCTCTACCCCATATACTGCCGATTAATATTGTGGAGAGAGAAGTTGCAACCAGAGTGGCTCTAAGATTAAACTGCATATCATTGTGGAGGTACTAGAACTACGGTCAGTTCTAGTACCTCCAAGGATATCAAAGTGAAGTGATACTGTTTACACCTTCGAGATTCTAGCCCGAGATGAATGGGTTGGCAGAATACCAGGTAATAGTAACAATCTTCACTTCTATACGGATGGTTCGAAGCTTGATGAAAAGGTTGGCTTCACAGTACACTGTGAAGAACTTAGTTTGGATATATTTCACAGACTACCAGATACCTGCAATCTCTATCAAGCCGAAATAATGGCAATATGGGAAGTTGCCAAGTGACTGCGTCGCAACATAGTAACCAACACTGGCGTTATCATTTACTCGAACAGCCAGGCTGCCATCAATTCTCTGGAGGCAACATCCCTAAATTCACAAACAGACCTCTACTGCCGCAGATCTCTAAAGGAGATGGGTGAGCAGTTTAATATACACCTCATATGGGTGCCTGGGCATAGGGATATCTCGGGTAACTGGAAAGCTGATGAACTTGCTAGGAAAGGGACGACATTACAAATTCTCGGTGAATTTGCATATATTGGTGCGCCACTGTCCACGTGCAAGCTTTGGCTTAGGGAAGATGCAATCAGACAGTCCAACGAAAGATGGACAAAAATCGGCACCTGCAGGGTAGCTAGACAAATCTAGCCAATGTATGACCTGAGAAGGTCATCATATCTCCTCGCACTAGAGAGGAAAAGATTGTCTTCGTTCGTATCAGTCCTGTCGGGACACTGCTTGATCGGCGAACACGGCAAATGATTGGGTATTGACTTCTGCAGAAGCTGTGGAGATGAGGAAGAAGTGGAGAGCATTGAGCACTTGCTATGCGACTGTCCCGCTTTGAGTAAACGACAACTGGACATACTGGGGTCGGCCTTTCTAGGCAGTCTAACAGATGTTTCCGGTACCGATATTCCTACTATCGATAAATTTGTATATCAAACAGGTTGGTTTCGAGCATTTCGACTTGTGGTACCACTAGGGAAGTAAACTGCTCTATGTGGGTTGGTAAAAAAATATGGCTGCCACTTTAACCTAAACCTAAATCTAGTGGGGTGTACTAACCTTGTTATTCCGTTTGCAACACCTTAAAACATAAAATTAAAGACCCTATAAAGTGTATATATTTGTGATCGTCGTACAATTCTGAGACGATTTAGTCATGTGATGCAATTTACTTTATTAATTTTCATATTTCAAATCCCTTTTACTTCAGTTGCCGCATTTTGATTTACTATTTATATACATTGACTTTCAAATATTTTATTAGAATCTCAATCGTTTTTTTTCAGATGGAAGTTTTTAAATTTGCTTATTCAATTAGGATGCCCTTTCGAAAGCTTCACTGCAAAGTATGTCATGTTAAGGATGATATTTGTTCATGGGAGGCGTTCATATTTTTGTTTTATTGGCAGCAATTTGTGGACAGGAGACTGTTCTTCTTGCAATGGAGTGGCGTAAACACACCCAGTTGCCATAAACACCTAAAACTGCAATATCAATATCCAACATATACATTGGGCGTCAAAATAAAGTTTAAACTGTGAGATTTTATTAAATTCATTATATTTCGATTATAGTGAAATAAAGCCCAAAATTAGCCGACCTGACATATAGATGACGGTAGTAGTTTGAAAAAAAAATACTTTCGTGAAAAGTGACAACGTCTTATTTATATTTTCTTAACTTTTAAAATTTTTTCTTTGAGTTGGCTCCAAAGACCCAGACTATTAAAATAAGTACATTATGTACGACAATTAAAGTCATTATCCATCTTTAAATCAGACATCAAACGTCTTTGAAAGAATTTCACCTTATACTTCGTTGAAAGACTTTACATTTTTAAATCTATTACGCCTTGTGCTTACATTAATGACGTAAAATGACTTTAGATTAACTGTACTTACCTCAAGTGTAAAATATTTATTTATTTATTTATTTATTTATATGAATTACAATACAAAGTAAATTCATATTCTAATTTTACGGTCCAAGGAAATGCCGGGTTACTAAGACCATATGGCTAGATTTTGCAGCGACAGACCAGAGCCTCTGGTGGGAATCGAACCCACGACCCCCAAACTCATAAGCGAGTATGCTACCAATTTGCCTACTGTGGCGCTATAAATACCATTTTGAGATCATATTCAATTCCACAGTAAATCAAAGTTCATAATTTCTTTAGCATCTCTCACGTACCTTAGCATCTCAACGACCAGTTGTGTCGTCTACGTTATTCTAGGCGACCAGTTCGTAAAATATTTTTTATTAAATTATTTTTTTAAACGTTTTTTTGCTTCTTTATTAACATATTAGAAAATATGCACTGCGCAAGAGAGCTATTTACTGTTGTAAATAAAAGGAAGGCCTCATACCTAGGACGTATTATGAGGAACCCGAAATATACATTTACGAAACATAACACAGCCTAAAATTGAAGGAAATTCTGTTAGAGGCAGAAAAGAAACAGCATGTTTTTCAATATTCAAGAATGACCTGGCATCAGAGGTAGGGACAGACTTCTGAGCGAAGCAAGAGACAGAGATGCTTTTGCATATGTGCTAAAGAATATGTAAAATCACTTTCTGAAATATAAAATATGTAAAAATATATACGTATTGGTCGAAGAACGAATTAGCAAATAATGAAGAAGATTAAATAATTTTTTTTAAAATATTTGATTTCGATAAACAGTTTATTCTGGTACCGTCGAAGTACCAGAAGTGAAGAATACTTCTTATTCGTTTCGGAGAAGCTATGCCTCTTTAAGCTTGTGTTTTAAAGCTGAACCAGAGATTTTGTGAAATTGGCCGTTAGTGTAATATGATATTCAAAAAGGAATATCTATAAAATGTACTTATAAATTTGTACATAATTCTTACTCATAAATTAAGACTTGTTCACATCAACATTTTTGAATCGCTTCGCAATTATTTAATAAGACATCGTTAGGAAAACATGGAAATATGCTTAGTACAGTTTCAAAAAGATTTTAGAAGGAAGAACAGTTTTTTTTAACTGTTTGAACGGTTGTTCATTGTTTTTCTAGGTTTACGTCTTCGGCTTTATTTCGTTTATTCTTAAAAACATACACATATTTACTGTCTTTTTGCCTTGTTTTTGTTAAAGTAATAAATTTATTCGTAAACGCACATAAACTCCACTACTCTGAATGTCCGAAACTGATTTTATGACTCTTTTTGGTATCAATCTGGTATCGCGTATCTACAACGCACTCTCTCATCGTCGTGAGAGTAGCCAATCGATATTTCCAGACAATTTATTTTGGAATCCCTGTGAAATATCATTGCCACTACACTGATAGAAAAACCGTTCGTCACCATGACAAATCAGTTTCGTCAATATATCTTCGTACTGGTGACGAAAAGTTTCGTACATGCGATGTTTTTGGACGTCAATATAACGAACACGATCATGAAGTCATATTTTTGGCGATTTCGAAATTCGTCGAGAGAACGATAAGGTTTCATTCCCAGGACGAAAAGATTTATTTGACCATTTTGCTGAAAATATGATCAAACGAAGCAATCAAATTATATTTTCTGCTTAAATGTACTGTTCTATATGCGTTCTGATTACCTTAGTTAAATAATTTGTTGTAAAAGATCAATTTAAAAAACAAAACATCAAACACATGCATACTCGTACATGCAGCTCGACAAGCTGCATAAGTGTGAAACATTTGTGCTAGTGGTCTGTTGGCAAATACATTACTTGATGTGATTATTTTTGATTTAAAATAGCAGAAGTAATGAATACTTCTCGTTTGTTTGATTTCAGCCTTACCTGATAAGAACTGCGTCTCGAAACGAATATTCACAACTGAACCTAGCAATGCAGTCAAATAATTTTATTTTTATACCCTACACCACACTGTGGTACAGGATGTCCGTCCGTCCGTCCGTCTGTCCATGTAAAGTTGTTCGTCGACTACAGGTCGCAATTTCACTCCGATCGTTCTGAAATTTTGCAGTTTACAGTATTTCGCGGCTGTTAAGATCGCTATTGAATTTGGTTAAAATCGGTTAAGATTTAGCTATAGCTCCCATATATATATTTCGTCCGATTTGGCCATTTAGTCCTATGAAAGCTGTATTTTACATCCAATCGTTTTGAAATTTAGAATAGTAGAGTTTCTTGATCCATGAACCAACATTGCCGAATTTGAAGAAAATCGGTTAAGATTTAGCTATAGCACCCATATATATGTTTCGTCCGATTTTGCTCTTTAGTCCTGAAGAAGCTGTATTTTACATCCAATCATTTTGAAATATAGAATGGTAGAGTTTCTTGATCCATGAACGAACAATACCGAATTTGAAGAAAATCGGTTAAGATTTAGCTATAGCTCCCATATATATGTTTCCTCCGATTTGGCCCTTTAGTTCTATAGAAGCTGTATTTTACATCCAATCGTTTTGAAATTTAGAATGGTAGAGTTTATTGATCCATGAACCAACACTACCGAATTTGAAGAAAATCGGTTAAGATTAAGCTATAGCTCCCATATACATGTTTCGTCCGATTTGGCCCTTTAGTCCTGTAGAAGCTGTATTTTACATCCAATCATTTTGAAATTTAGAATGGTAGAGTTTCTTGATCCATGAACCAACACTGCCGAATTTGAAGAAAATCGGTTAAGATTTAGCTATAGCTCCCATATATATGTTTCGTCCTATTTGGCCCTTTAGTCCTATAAAAGCTGTATTTTACATCCAATCGTTTTGAAATTTAGAATGGTAGAGTTTCTTGATCCATGAACCAACACTACTGAATTTGAAGAAAATCGGTTAAGATTTAGCTATAGCTCCCATATATATGTTTCGTCGGATTTGGCCCTTTAGTTCTATAGAAGCTATATTTTACATCCAATCGTTTTGAAATTTAGAATGGTAGAGTTTCTTGATTCATGAACCAACATTGCCGAATTTGAAGAAAATCGGTAAAGATTTAGCTATAGCTCCCATATATATGTTTCATCCGATTTGGCTCTTTAGATCCAATCGTTTTTATACCCTACACCACACTGTGGTACAGTGTATTATTTAAGTATAAAATGTCCCAAAAGTAAATTTATGTAAACAATTTATACATGAATTACAAAATTTATATATCAGAGTTATTCAATATTACGAGAGTGGTGTAGGGTATTATATAGTCGGCCCCGCCCGACTTTAGCCTTTCCTTACTGGTTCATACCAATTTAAATGGTTTAAAACTAGAAGAACATATATTGGAATTTTTAAAATTTAAATAGTCGTGGGCATGAATTCGTCGTGGTGCTGAATGGGATTCGTCGTGATAATGAATGAGATTCGTCGTGGTAACGAATGGGATTCGTCGTGGTGACGAATGGAATTCGTCGTGGTGATGAATGGAGTTCATCATGGTGATAAATAGAGTTCGTCGTGGTGATGAATGGAGTTCATCATGGTGATAAATAGAGTTCGTCGTGGTGATGAATGCTATTTGTCGTGATGATGAATGGGGTTCGTCATGATGATGAATGGGGTTAGTCATGATGATGAATGGGGTTCGTCGTGGTGATGAATGGATCATCCTGAGGACGAAAGTTTTTTGAAACAGAAAATCGTCATGGTGACGAACAAATTCATCAAGAGGATTATTCCGTACGTTATCTGACTTTTGACGAAAAAATAATCGTGATGATGTACAAATTCGTCATCATGACGAAGCTTTTTCTATCAGTGTAACATTTTTTTAAATGGGACACGCACTGCCGTCATATTGTCGCCGAAATTGTTGCCATTAATGTAGAGTTAAAAATGTCCACTAGCACTTGTCGCCAAGGGATTGCCAAGCCCGACAATCTTCAACTTTGTCTTGCAGTTTGTCATCAACATAGTTCTATCCACCATTTTGTCATGGAATTTGCCTTGCAAAAGGTCATGAATGAAGTTTTTCCTTATATTGTCATTGAAGAAAAGTTTATGTGATTTAGGTCCTGCATGACATGATCATTGACGACAATGTCATCAAAGGCCAAATGGCCTACTAGGTAAGTAAACCTTATTTTGCCGCTCACCGTATAGAAGTACATAGATATGTGCACTAAACTTTTGCTGTGTCCATGTATCTTGTCACAGCCTTTTGTTATATATCAGACAAATATCTTGTAAATAGATTCGTGTGGGATTGTATTCCACAAAATTAACAGTGAATTCATCTATGTGCTGCCATTCAAGTGCCTCTCAGACAGAATAGGATGAATTTGCACGAAACCTTTCTGTCAAAATTCATCGCACTTTCTTGTAGTCTGTTCCCAGATTTTCACCGCCGCCTCATGTTTCCACAAAAGCAACAAAGGCTGAGGCAGTGGCATCGGACAAAAAGAAAATCAACCAAAATTCTCAAGATTAGCTTTGCTATTTTCAGCGAAAATGAAAACAGATCCTTCTACAGAATCTCCTTTAACGCCCTCCATTTTAATTCGTTGATGGTGTTTGTACAGATTTGGGCGAGGTATCCGATATCATTGGTTACCTCATCTGTGTATTGTTGTTGATGCCGCTGGGTAATGGTATTGTGTCAAGTAGCATTTAATGGTAGGGCAGTACGACAAAAGAACTAGAGCTGCACAAATTCCTGACCCAAAAATGTTGCTCACAATAACAAAGGAAATGGTGTAGGATTACCAAAAGTAATTGGGTATGAATCTGGCCAAAAAAGGTTTCATCTATCGTTCCCATTGAAACGAAATTGGAAACATATTTTTAACATTTTTAAATGATTTCATAAGTTTTTGTTCATCATCCCAAAGAGTTGAGCAGATGATAACATGGGAATAATTCACGTGGATATTTCTCAGACAATTTAATGCTGCATAGGGAGGAGCATGGGTGTGTGTTCACGTTTCCTGCATCGATGGTCCTGGAAATGGCAAAGGAAAAACATTTCAATACGTTTTTAATTACCCTAGTTTACAACATTTTTGTCGAAGGGCTGTGCAAAACATTTTCTGGTGTATTTAATATAGTGCCCTAAGCACGAAAACAAATATTTAAGTTTTTTTATGATGATTTTTATACCCTACACCACACTGTGGTACAGGGTATTATAACTTTGTGCATTTGTTTGTAACACCCAAAAGGAGAAGAAATAGACCCATAGTTTATTATACCGATCGACTTAGAATCACTTTCTGAGTCGATTTAGCTATGTCCGTCTGTCCGTCTGTCTGTCTGTCCGTCTGTCTGTCTGTCTGTCTGTCTGTCTGTCTGTCCGTCTGTGCATGTATTCTTGTAATCAAAGAACAGGTCGCAATTATGGTCCGATCTCGACGAAACTTTACACATATCTTATTTTTGGCCCAAGGACGATCCCTATTGAATTTGGTTAAAATCGGTTCAGATTTAGATATAGCCCCCATATATATGTTAGCCCCGATTTGACATGTAAGCGCTGTAAAAACTTTATTTTATACCCGATCAGTATGAAATTCGGCAGGAAAAGGTTTCTTATTACATGAATGAACTCTGTTAAATTTGGAAGAAATCGGTTCAGATTTAGATATAGCCCCCATATATACATTACCCCCGATTTGACATATAAGCGCTGTAAAAATTTTATTTTATATCCGATCAGTGCGAAATTCGGCAAAGAGAGGTTTCTTATTACATGAAGGAATACTGCTAAATTCGGAGAAAATCGGTTCAGATTCAGATATAGCCCCCATATATATGTTACCCCCGATTTGACATGTAAGCGCTGTAAAAACTGTATTTTAAACCGATCAGTGCAAAATTTGGCAGAAAGAGGTTTCTTATCACATAAAGGAATACTGCTAAATTTGGAGAAAATCGGTTCAGATTTAGATATAGCCCCCATATATACGTTACCCCCGATTTGACTTGTAAGCGCTGTAAAAATGTTATTTTATATCCGATCAGTATGAAATTCGGCAGAAAGAGGTTTCTTATTATATGAATGAACACTGTTAAATTTGGAAGAAATCGGTTCAGATTTAGATATAGCCCCCATATATACGTTACCCCCGATTTGACATGTAGGCGCTGTAGAGACTGTATTTTATATGCGATCAGTACGAAATTCGACAGAAGGTCTTTTTACATGAATGAGTATTCAGGAAAGATCGGTTCAGATTTATATTGATTGTTCCTCCTGATTTGGTATCAAACCGCTATAGAAGTTGTATTTTACTTCCGATCATTAAAATTTTCCAGAAAGATGTTTCTCAATTTAGGAACGAATATTGCTTAATTTAGCGATTATCGTTTCAGAATTAGATAATATGTTTCTACCCATTTACCAATTATTCCAAATTATAATGGCAATGACCCTTATCGCATTGTTAGGGAGGTGTAGGGTATTATATAGTCGGCCCCGCCCGACTTTCTGCCTTTCCTTACTGGTTTTTAATTCCTTTTTTGAATGTGCTTTATAGTGTTTGGACCATATTTTTCGAAGTCTAAGCTCGATAACTGTCGTTAAAACAATAAAAAAAATGGCCAAAATCAAAGATTGTTTGATACTTCGAGTACCTCCACCACAAACACAAAACAATAGTAACATTTTAGTGAAATTCTTTCTCAACTTTCTTTAATAACATCTATACTACTTATTGGAATCTTCCGCAATTCCACACATAGAATTAGACAAAGTTACAACGTCCCTTTTGGTACCTCCCATACAATGGGACAATGTTGCACAACATGTTAACGGCTTATAACTTTGAGTCCAGTCCATACAAATATTTGCAATTTTGTGCAGTGTAATGCTTTTATGATACTCATTTTCTATTTAAAAATGGGCGTTATTACCACGCCTCTCAAAAAAAAATGGGCAAAATAATAAAATATGAAAAATTATTTTTTTTAGTTTCCATTACTTTTACAATTAGGGTCATAATTTATATATTTTTCCATTAATTTTTTTTCAATTAGGCACTGTTCGTGATGATGTTGGCTTCAAAAAAAAATCATTTTTTTTTTTGCGATTTTTCCTATTTTTCTGGGCGCCAACAAAAAAAAACTATTAAAAAAATGTTTTTTCTTTTTGTTTTAACGATAGTTACTAAAATTCTATTTCTATGGGAAAGTGGGGTGATTCCAAAGCAGTTCGACCAATCCTAAAATGACCCCTTTCACTTTTCACAATATTCAGCACAATAATTCTCCTACCTTTAACGTTTTTAGTTTTTCATAATTCAATAACTTGTTAATTACTTGACCCATAAATAAGCAATTTGTTAATAACTTGACTACAGCGCCACCTATCGGATCCAAATATAGTTGCGCATACTCACATTGATAATATAAATATAATGTATACAAATAACATCAATCGGTTAAGCCGTTTAGAAGTTGCACTAGTCCGGCCGACGAATCTCAAATTATATTTATATAAAACCAATAAGGAAAAGCAGAAAGTCGGGCGGGGCCGACTATATAATACCCTACACCTCCCTAACAATGCGATAAAGGTCATAATTTGGAATAACTGGTAAATGGGTAGAAACATATTATCTAATTCTGAAACGATAATCGCTAAATTAAGCAATATTCGTTCCTAAATTGAGAAACATCTTTCTGGAAACTAGCGGTTTGATATCTGAACCGATCTTCCCTGAATACTCATTCATGTAAAAAGACCTCCTTCTGTCGAATTTCGTACTAATCGGATATAAAATGCAGTCTCTACAGCGCTTACATGTCAAATCGGGGGTAACATATATATGGGAGCTATATCTAAATCTGAACCGATTTTCTCCAAATTTGGCAGTATTCCTTCATGTAATAAGAAACCTCTTTCTGCCGAATTTCGCACTGATCGGATATAAAATAACATTTTTACAGCGCTCACATGTCAAATCAGGGGTAACGTATATGTGGGGGCTATATCTAAATCTGAACCGATTTCTTCCAAATTTAAAAGTGTTTATTCATATAATAGGAAACCGCTTTCTGACGAATTTCATACTGACCGGATATAAAATACAGTTTTTACAGCGCCTTGGGCCAAAAAAAAGACATGTGTAAATTTCGTCGAGATCGGACCATAATTGCGACCTGTACTTTGATTACAAGAATACATGCACAGACGGACAGACATACGGACAGACAGACAGACGGACAGACAGGCGGACAGACAGACGGACAGACAGACGGACAGACAGACGGACATAGCTACATCAACTCAGAAAGTGATTCTAAGTCGATCGGTATAATAAACGATGGGTCTATTTCTTCTCCTTTTGGGTGTTACAAACAAATGCACAAAGTTATAATACCCTGTACCACAGTATGGTGTAGGGTATAAATATACAAGAAAAATTAAAATATTGACTCAATACGAGGGTTGCTATTTATATTTCGGTTCCTGGCAATACTAGTATTGCCAGATGAGAACTGGAACTTCCATTGGAAAGTACTCGTATGACAGTTTTAGCATAACTTCACTCAGAACGCTATGTCATTTGAGAGCCAATTGTTTTGTTTACAGTGTGTGTGAAGCAATTCACCTAGAAAACATGGTTTTTGAACGCTTTAACAGTTGCTTCAGGCGTCGAAAAACATTGACCAAGCAGCCTTTTCTTGATGTGAGCGAATATGAAGAAGTCGTTGGGTTTCAAATCAGGGCTGTACGGCGGATGACCGGTCAATTCGACATCTTGAGTGCTCAAATAGCCCATTGTTTCAACTGATGAGAGCTCACATTGTCGTGATGCAAAATTATCCGTCATCTCTTATAGTTTTTCCTTATTTCTTCGAACACTGTTGGCAAACAGATAGTTGTGTACCACTCATAATTGACCGCCCTACGTTCCACTAAAGGCACTGTGGACACATGTCCGGTTATACCGAAAACAACGCGATCATATGCTTCGAAGTGCTTCTTCCCCGAACAACTTTCGTTGGATTTGGCTCGTCTTCGCAGACCCAATGACCCACGATCTTATAAACGTCTTTTGAAGCGCCGCTTTCGTATTTTTTCAAAATTTCTTTGCACCAATCGACATGAGCCTTTTTTTTGAGCGATTGTCAAATTGTGCGCGATCCAACGATAACAAACCTTTTTTACGGCCAGGTGTTCATGCAATATCGAATGATTCCGGGTGCAGAAATGCCCAAGGATGCCTCTATCTCACGGTATGTCACATGACGATGTTGCATTATCAGTTCACGCACGGCATCAATATTCTCTGGCACAACGGCCGTTTTTGGACGACCTTCACGACCTTCGTCATTGAGCGAGCGTCGGCCACGATTGAATTCATTAAACTTGTTTTTCACAGTGCTATTGGATGGTGCTTCATCGCCATACAAAGATTTAAGTTCATCGATGCACTCTTGTCGTGATAATCCACGTCGAAAGTTGTGAAAAATGATCACACGAAAATGTTCACGAGTTAATTCCATTTTGTTTGCCAAATTGATTTTTTCAAGTCACTGTAAACAACACTAATGATGGTCGTACGTCAAAACGTTCTGAGTACGTTTATGTTAAAAAATATCAAACTTTCCAATGGAAATGTCAGATGGCGTCATCCAACACTAAGTGTTGCCTAGGCCAGTAATATATATGTATAGCAACCCTTGTACATAAAATATGATCATCATGATTGGACAATTTTTTGCCATTTTAAAGTAGTTGCGATGTTATGTGGAATGCAAGGTGGATATACAAGCGCAATACAATACATCCGTGATCAAGAAGATCATTACAAAAGGAGGGAATGGCCATCTAGAGGACAAATCACATTGGGTGAAAACAGCATCAAATACACACCTCTCGTCAAAAAAGAAAACATTATTTTGCCAGCATTGCATATTAGGCTGAGACTCTTTAAAAATTTTATAAAAGCCCTACGAAAAGATGGTAAATTACTCTCACATTTAAAAAAATTATTTAAAAGCGTTTCTTTCGAAGAAGGTATTTTTGATGGGCCAACAATAAGGAGACTGATGAAAGATGCAAATTCCTAATCATATTTAACATCGGAGGAAATTGCAGCATGGAGGTCATTTAAGCTTGTAGTTTAAAATTTCCTTGGATCCAATAAAAGCCCGCAATATGAAACAATGATTAATGATTTGTTAAAAAATTATGGAAAAAATTTATAGGAAAATGTTTTTATATACTCGTATTCATCTAACCTATAATTATTCTTGTAACTTATTTTTCACTATTATATATTCCAATAGGTGTAAACTTGAATCTTGGCGACGTATGTGATGAACATGGCGAAAGGTTTCACCAAGAAATGAAGTCCATCGAGCGGCGGTACCAAGGACACTTGGATGAAGGAATGATGGGCGATTATGAAGGGGTTTCGAACAAGAGGTGTTATTTTGGTATTCAAAGAAAAATGCAATTTTTTGAGATAAATGATCGGATGTTTATTTCATAATAAAGAGGAAGGTATGCCGTTAATAATGAAAAACACCATCAGCCAAATAGCCACTATGACCACGCTTACAGGATCATATCCTTTTCATGAAATTTTCCATAACCAAATCGCCAAGTGGCTGCCCTATGTCCGCGATAGCCTCTCGAATTCTATTCTTGAGGTCTTGAATCGACGCTGGGCTGTTGGCGTAGACCTTATCTTTCACGTGGCCCCAAAGAAAGAAGTTGCAAGGTGTTAAATCACAGTATCTCGGTGGCCAATTGTGATCACCTCTTCCAGAGATAACACGGTCCGGAAACTTTTCGCGTAACAGAGCAATGGTTTCGTTGCTTCTGTGGCACGTAGCGCCGTATTGTCCAGATCAATACGTTGTCCAGATCAATACCATCCAACTCCGACCATAAAAAATCATTAATCATCTCTCGATAGCGCAATCCATTCACCGTAACTATTGATCCAACCTCATTTTCGAAAAATTAAGGTCCAATGACCCCGCCGGACCATAAACCGCACCAAACAGTCACACGTTGAGGATGGAGAGGCTTCTCAACAATAACTCTTGGTTTTTCCGAGCCCCAGATGCGACAAGTTTGCTTGTTGACGTAGCCACCGAGGTGGAAATGGGCCTCATCAGTCAAGAAGATTTTGTATCGTTCGTATCGTTTTTTTTTCATTGTTTTGTATCGTTCGATGATCGTGTATCGTTCCATTTTTAGTAATGGCGTAGTTCCTACTTGTCAAATGTCAAAGAATAAGAGCTTCAAAAGTGACATCTACCAAAATACCGGGTGATTTAAATTAACACCACTTTTTGGAAAACCCTGTATTTGGTTCCTCATTAGAGAAACCGATTCCGAAATCTACAAGCGGAAAAAAAATCTCACAATCACTTCTAATTAAGCATATACTTTACATATAATAAACAAATATGTACAAATGTAAATAAACAAAATGTTAATGAGAGCAAAGACAAATAGAATATAAGAAGACATTCCTTCCTGTAGCGAGTAATTGTCAGTTACGAACGAATAGGAAGTTGATTCCAACGAGTGAGGTTTTTCGCGGATTTTCAGACCGTTTTTCCCGAATTTTTTGTAATTGTCACAATTAAAAAATTAATATTAATCGATAAGTGCAAAAAAAGTTCAATCAATGTTCGCGGAATACTGTTTTTTCGCGTGTGACAGTTCATTCCTATTCGTTCGTAACTGATAGATTTTGACGTTTCGGCCTGAAGGAATGTCTTCTTATATTCTATTTGTCTTTGAATGAGAGTACCTACAAAAATTTAAAAAAAAAAAAAATATTCGTATTATTCTTTTACTTCCAATGACAATTGAATACTATAGACGTCGTGTGGTATTTACAAACTTCATCCGCCAGGTGGCGTCCGAGCAGCCTTTCTCTCATTCTCAAATTCATCTCTCAATTATCTCTCTGTCAAAACATGCAGACTTTTTTGTACTCTCAAATAATTTCTGAGAAGGAAGTGAGTTTTTCAGTTTGTTATGTTGTTGTTTGTTTTAAATTTGGAATATAATAAACTTAATGATGAAAATGTTTTCTCTCGTTGCAGAGTATATAGTATATATCCTCTCTGTAGTATGTTATGTAAATGTATATATCCTCTCTTTGCATAACGCTCTCTTTACAGTTTAGCCAGACAAAGCGCCATCTTCAATATGCAGACATACGAAACGAATTGTCAAACTCCATGCGACGTCTATAGTATTCAATTGTCATTGTTACTTCTACAAAAAGTGCTATAATTTCTTCATTTATCCATCGATTTCCTCAAACATGCTTTTGATTTTTAGCTAGATTTCTATTCTTGCTTTCAGACGAAAGAATACACAAAGATTTTTTTTGACAAAAAATTATTTTTTTTTCCAAATTATTTTATTGCTTTTTTAAACTACAGTTTATACGTGGACATTCACAACACTTGTAGCCCTGATAATTCCCCTCAGTTGAAAGAATTTTGGCTCTATCGGATTTATATATACATACTTCAAAAAATATGATCAAAATACTAAAGGTGACTTTCATGAAAATTGGAATTTTAAAGAACTTTTTTTATAAAAGAGCTTTATCATAAAAAATTTGTGGTTTCGGTTTCATAAAATAGTATGCCTCATTATACAGAAACAAGTTTTTAGGCCTAGGACACAAAAAAGTCCTGTGAAATCAGTTCTGGATTCAAGTATTTTATACTTGATTTCTATGTTGTACTTTTGTCACAGCTATGGCTTGATTCAAGTACGCATTACTCAATTTTTATTTTCACTGTAGTGAGCTACGGCAAAAGATATTTATACTAAATTTCAGTCATCTGGTCTCCACTGGATTGTGCTAGTCTATCATGTGTCGTTCTCACATATGAATGCCACGGAAAAATGTTGTTTTTCTGGCCCTATTTCTATCACGAAGTCCTACGACAATGGCCTTCTGTTCCTCGGCGAATGAGGGAGTTGAACCCTCAAATGATTTGAATTCTCCCCAATGAAAGTACTTTGCATCCCTATGGCTGAAGGTTGAAACCTTGAGTACGTTTTCCTGTTATTCCAGAGGAGGACACACACACACAAGGCACATTGCATATAATAATTGAAATTAATTAAGCGAATGCACCCGCTCAGTGAGCACTTTAATTTTGCTTCTTGTTCGTGTTGTTTGTAATTTTGCTAAATATGTTCATGTTTGATTCGGCTCTGTTCGGCTCGGATCCCCTACATAGTATTTGTTGTTTGCTTTATCTTTGTCATGGGGTTAAATCGAAACAGCAAACGACAACATAAACAACAACGTCAGCAGCAATAACAGCACCACCAGCAACAGCTTGGCAATGGCAGCAACTTTCTACCACTCTTTAGGATGCACTTAAAATGTCGTTGAACCTGAGTCCATCGTCATGCATATAACACCGAGCGCTGAACGCTGAGCTCTCGAGTTGTACTCGTAGTATTATTATCCTTTAAGTTGTTGTACGAATACACTCACACTCATATTCGCATGCTTGCATACAACAACAATTGCCGCCAACAATCGCTGTCGTTGCACACAAACAACACGAAAAGTTTACATTTTTTCATATCTCGCTCTCTGCCTTCCGCGTCTCTGTGTGGTACACGGAAAGTGAAAAAGTCCAACAAAAAATAAAACACGGAAAGCAAGAGAATAATTTTTACTTTCTTTTTACAAACATTCCATTGGTGTTGGAGGCAGCGGGTGGCGGCTTCGTGTTGTTGACATCGCGCATTGCAACTTGCAAATACTACAAAATATGTTACCCTACTATGAATACGAGTACAACTGCTGTTGTTGCTGCTGCTCCTGCTGCCCACCGACTCTGCATTTCTACAATTACCGCTGGGGGACTACTCGGATTGCAAACAAACACACCGAAATAAAAAAAGGAATTTTATTCCTTGTGTCACATATACAGCAGGACAATTTTTCATAAGGTCCTTAGGAGTCACATGCCATCACATTGAGCTTTGTAAAATTTTGCAGCTGCACAGTGGGCAGCATATAGAAAAATTTGAGCTTATTTTTGAGGGATAAAATAACAATATAAACAATTCAAATTACAAAAAAAAAACATTTACACAAAAGACGATTCAACTAATGCAACATTCGGTGTTACCAGAAATGAAGACATATAATTTTTAAAGATTTCTTAAAAATTTAAAATGACTATTTTTATACCCTCACTATAGTGATACGAGGGTATATGTATATCACTTGCTACGGACCAAAAGTGTAACACATCGAAGGAGTGATCTAAGACCCTAAGTATGTTCGGCGGATATTCGTTTTGGGTCATTTAAAGTCAAATGAGATATGTCCGTCCGTCTGTCTGTCTGTATGCTGGCTGGTGCGATTGACTTCACGGTAATATTTTTTCTCTTTCCGGCTAAGTTCGAAGATGGGCCATATTGGTTCACTCCTTCTGGTACCTCCCACACAAAGGGTTAACTTTTAGTGAAATATTGATTCCTTAATAACATCAATAATACTTATTAGAATCTTCTGACACGACTCGTGTCATTTATTGACAACCACATAGAGAGAACAAAACTGAGCGCGAAAGACAAATTGACACTTGACGCAGTGGGACGATGTAGACAATTTTTAAAAGAAAATGATGACATAGTTATAGTAAGTGCCGTTAAAAGGGGGTAAAACAGTTGCAATAGATAAAGACGAATATTAAAGATATTTGCATATATACGATTAGATGACTAAAGAGAGACCCAACATCCAGTTTACAAATCAAGAATAATACACTAGTGGAAAAATTATACAAAATTAAGGTTATCGATGGCATGGATAAGAATAAATTAATTAATAAAACGGCAACGGCACCAAGGATATATGGACTACCAAAAATTCATAAGGAAGGAATACCACTTAGACCGATATGTTCATCAATAAACTCGCCCGCTATAGGATTATGCAGATATATCGTAAATATACTGAAGAACTTAACGAAGGATTCCCTATATAATGTAAAAGACGCAAAGAATTTTAGATAAACGCTAACAAATACCAAAATTGAAGAGGACGAAATATTAATCTCTTTTGACGTAGTATCTCTTTTTCCTAGCTTACCAATTAACCTCGCTATATCGACTGTTGAGAAGAAATGGGACATACTACAAGAATATACCAAAATACCAAAGGACCTGTTCATAGAAATTTTATCTTTTTGCATTAAAGACACCCGTTATTTTAAGTACAATGACAAAGAAAAGGAATGCCAATGGGTTCTCCTGCTTCGCCGATAATCGCGAATATCGTCATGGAGGAATTACTGGACAAATCTATCCATAGAATGGAAACGAAGCCACGAATTATGACGAAATATGTGGACGATATCTTCACTATACTCGTACTTAAGGAAAATCACGTTGGCGAGACCTTAACAATTTTGATTTCATTTAATAGACAATTACAATTCACAATGGAGAAAGAGAAGGACAACAAACTATCGTATTTGGACTCGGTAGTAATCAGACAAGAAAATCTGCTTAAACTCGATTGGTATCAGAAACCGATAGCATCAGGACAATTAATAAACATTTCATCAAAACACCCAAGACGAATTATAATAAACACAACTACTAATTTCATCAAACGAGTTTTAGATAAAGGTGATCGGGAATTCCATAAACTAAATTTAATAAAAATTAAAGATATCTTGACGAAAAACGATTTTCCAAAAAAGACAATAGAAGACTTAACAAGTCGAGTAATATATAGAGAACAGAAAGACAAGACGGATAAAATACAGAAAATATTTAAAAATATGACATACATTCCTGGTTTCTCTGAAAGGATCAAAAATTCTTCCCTATACGATAAGGAAAGAAAAATAAATTTATAGGATTAAATGTAACGGTGACAAGTCCAACGTATGCCAAAGGCAGGGACGTATACAGAGGGGGGGCCCGGGGGCCCGGCCCCCCCCCCCGAAATGTTTTAAACATAGGCATAAACTGTTTACAATTTAAAAAAAAAAAAATACAAAAATTAAAAAAACAATACAAAAGCGTAAAAATGGTAACAGTAAAAGTAATAACAACTAAAAATAAGAAAAGTGCATGGTTTCCCCTGGAAATGGTCTCAATTTATTGATAACCTTTCAGAGTTTACGACAAAATCACAAAAATATGATAATTATGCGTTTATAGATGTTTTATGAGGCTTTTATTTAAAAATTATTAAAATTTTCTCAAAAAATATGATTTTTTGCAATACTTTGTAAGATATCGTCGAAACCGCTGAACGAATGGAAAATTGTATTGTGCGAAGTTGAAGGCTACTTAATTCTGAAGTTTGTAAAGCTTACCTGAACCAATTCGGATGAATGGTTCTCTAGTTATGTCATAATATGTGGTTCAACCTCTCTTTCTTCTTAGCCTAAGGGGTTGTCTCTTTAAATTCTCGCGATAAGCTGTGATATGGAAAGAAATTTGTGGTTGAACCACATATAGTGGCATACTTGAGAACCATTTATCCGATTTGGTTGAGGAAAGTTTTAAAGAATTAAATATTAAGTAGCCTTCAACTTCATACAATACCATTTTCCATCCGTTCAGCGGTTTCAACGATATACGAATATTACAAAATATTGCAAAAATGTGAGTTTTTGATAAAATTTTAATATTTTTAAAATAAAACTCCCATAAAACAATCTAAAAATGAACAAATGTTATATTTTTATGATTTTATCGTAAAGTCTGTTCGGTCATGAATTAAACGAGCCCATTCCGAATCAAATCGATGCATTATTTAAAGTTATAGCTAATTTAGTAAGGTTTTAACTTTAAAACTCTCGTATCGATGTAAAATTTACAAAAACAAACTTTAAAAGCTAAGATTGGAGATTTTGACGTTTTTTGACGTCTAGAATCAGAATCTATGCATTAAAACAGAAACCCAAGAAAAAATGTTGTTTTTGTCGACCGGTGTAATTATTGGTTGGCTTTAAATTTATGATAACCAAATATGGCGAAAATTAAGTTAAAATTACATTTATGATTTTATATCTATCTACCTTTTGTAGGTTGCAGTGATGGAATGAGTTTGCACAACCGTGTATTTAATTTGACTTTATATTGGGTGTGAAGAATCCACACAACTTGCAAGAAGTTTTGGAATAGAAGCTGCACTACCTAGAAGAGTAGGCACTCAAAAGTACACGCTGAAAAAAATCGCTTCTGTAGTATATTGTCGCAAACATATTCTGCTTGAAATATACAAATGTTTAGTGTACACTCAAAATGTATAATATTTGACACACACAAATACTATATGTTTGGGAGGATATTGTTCTAAACAAAAATATTTTCCCGTTCTACTATTTTTTTATTTGAAACTAATATTTCCGAAACAAAGATTAATTTGTATTTATGTATTTTGGCAACGAATCAATGTCTTAATTTAAAGACAAGTTTTCTGTTTTTCGGAAGATCAAAGTGCATTTTTGTTTATAAATTTTATATGTTTGTAAAATGCAATTAAAACTTAAATCGTAACTAAAAATTATTGATGTAAAACAAAAGCTAATGCTGCTAAAGACATTTTTAACTATAAAGTTTAACACGAAATCTAGGAAAAACTAACTAAAATTCGAAAAACATAGCCAAGTCTAAAAAATCTTTTTTGAAATAAAATATATTTGGAAAACTTCTTAAGCAATAACTTTGTTTGTGTGTACACACATATTTTATTTGTGAAAGTCAGTTTGCAAATATATTATGTTCTAATATATTAATATATTCATTCCAAACAAAATTTCTTGATTTTTAAATAAAATTTATTTGTTAACAAATATCAAATATTTAAAAAAATCGTTTCCAAATATATTTTCTTTCAATTCAAACATATCAAAAATGCAGATTTTTTCCCGTGTATAGGGCTAATATTCCTGGTTCAGATGCCAAGGCGTATTTTAGGACAACATTGTTCATACCATATCTGGACGAAGTAATATCACATTTAAATAATAGATTTTCCGAACCTGAAGCTATAATTAATATCGTTCCGATACGAGTTGTAAATCGAATGAAGGAAGATTTTGAAGAAGTCACACTTTTTTACAAAAACGATTTAAAAAATTCAGCAAAATCTGTTTTAGCTGAAATAAGTATAAGGATTGATTATTGGAAGCAGAAGAATGATAAGCCATCAAATGCATTAAATGCATTAAATGCTATTTCAGTTTGTGATGAGGACATGTTCCCAAGCGTTTTTACCCTTTTGCAGATACTGGCCACAATACCTGTGACAACGGCATCTACTGAGCGAAGTTTCTCGACGTTAAGTAGAATAAAAACTTATCTCCGGAACAGAATGGAAGGAGAAAGGCTATCTTATCTGGCTTTGATGTCTATATACAAAGATGAAGTCAAAATAGATGAAATAATTGATATATTTCTTTCAAAAAATCGAAGATTACATTTTTAACTCTTACGTATTTTATTATAAAAAGTTTTACTGATCTCGTACTAAAGTACACATTTATATTTAGGAATAAAATTCGAATAAAAACTATGGATCTTAACTTCCATTACCTACACAATAAACGCAATTTTTTAATTGTTTATCTTTGTTATGGAAAAAAAAGGTTGGGCCCCCCCCCCCCCCCGAACCAAAATCCTGGATACGTCCCTGGCCAAAGGGTATATGTTGGCACGACAAAGACTAAATTGAAAACGTGACTTTCTTTTCATAAATCTGACCAAAAAGCTTTCTTTAAACCGCTGGAACAAAAGACCGCACTGGCCGCGCACTGTACCTTGATAGGCCATAGTCCCAATTTTGACGATGTGAAGATATTGACAGAAGAGAGCAATTATCATCGCAGATATACTCTCGAAATGCTACATATAATTGACACTCCAAATGACTTAATTACAAGAGAGACACAGGGAATTGCGCCAAAATCTGTCGTTAGGTTTTCCGAGCCCCAGATGCGACAATTTTGCTTGTTGACATAGCCACCGAGGAAAATTTCATAAAAAGGATATGGTCTTGTAAGCGTGGTCATGGTGGCCATTTGACTGATGTTGTTTTTCATTATTAACGGCATACCTCCCTCTTTATTATGAAATAAACATCTGATCATTTATCTCTAAACATGCCATTTTTCTTTGAATACCAAAATAACAACTCTTGTTGGAAAATCCTTAGTTTCTAAGGCGCCAATAAATCAAATAGGAACGACCATACCTATAAAACATTTCCTTCGCATACAAAAAACTCAAAATCAATATGTACAACTTTGGTGTCTTTGGCAACCCCTCCTCGGAAATTTTCCGACAACAATTTTCGTAGAATATTTTAATCCTTCATAGGACTTCGACCCATTAAGAGGGGAGCTAGAGGTTCAACAAAAATTATCCTCATAACATTTCTCTATATAACTCTGACAATAAGAAATCTCTCAAACATTAACATACAGCATTTTTCATTCAGTATAATGCTCCTTTCGACCAAAAATTGAAAATTTTTACCCACTGTAAAAAAAATCAGACCAGTTGGACCATAAGTTTATTCTACAAAAAGTATCTATTCAATATGCCAATTCAGAATTATATAAATTGGCCAAATTGACCCTTTAAGGGTGAGCTAGAGCGTTAAGTTCTTCCACAAAAATAATCCTCATAAAATTCCACTATATTACTCTGACAATAACAAATCTCTCAGACATTAACATACAGTATTTTTTCATTTAGTATAAGCTCCCTTCGACTGAAAATTGAAAACTTTGACCCACTGTAATAACAAAATCAGACCAGCTGGACCATAAGTTTATTTTACAAAAATTATCTACTCAATATGCCCTTTAAAAATTATAGGGTCGCTATTCTGTTCCAATTAATAAGACTTCATTTGTTGGACAGTGTAGTTTAAACGACAGTCACTAAATATCCTTATCTTCTTGGAAGAACAGTTATTGAAATCTGTGAGAAATGTTATTCGTAATTTTTCTAAATTTGAGTTATAGCAATTTCTCGATTTATGTCAAACAAAGGACCCCCAATCGTGACAAATTTCCTCTAATATATATCAATTCTTCACATCAATATATATCAATTCAGGTTATAAAAAACATGATGAGATAATTTAATAACATGCATTCATACTCGAATTTATCAAATGAAGGAAAATTAGGATAATACTTATAGTCCTTAGAATTTCTATTATAATGTTTGTACAAATCCTCATATCTTTGAAAAGACTCAATAAACAATCTATATCTCGATTCCTATAGTTAATTCCTTCAAAAAAAGGCAATTTTTATGATTTTTTATGACGAAACGGTTACAATTTTTTGATTGAAACCAATGGTACATTAAAGTATAACTTTCAAAGTTTAGTGTATAAAATTTTCATAAAAAATATTAAAAATATGGCAACGACACCATTTATGCGGAAGCGTCTCAAAAAAGTTGAATTGACGAACAGAAGCATTATTTAGATATACAATTTCAACAATTGGAATTGCTCTCGTGTATGTCTCTCCATGATGAAATGGCAAACCAAACTAAACAAAAAGCACTACCAAGACCCTAAGACCCCAAGTATGTTCGACGGAAATTCGTTTTGGGTCATTTTAAGTCATTTGAGCAATGTCCGTTCGTCTGTGTGTCTGTCTGCTGGCTAGTGCGTACGATAACTCTCGAAAGGAGTAATATTTTTCTCTATCTCCTGCTATGTTCGAAGATGGGCCATATTGGTCCTCTCCTTCTAGTACCTCCCCCACAAAGGATTAACTTTAGTGAAATATTGATTCTTTAATACCTTCTATACTACTTACTCGAATCTTCTGCAATTTCACACATAGTATTAGTTTGTTAGTCGCAAACACGTCAAGAAAAATGGGCGAAGTGGTCACTCCCTTTTTGGAACCTTCCGCACGAATCTACCATTTTGCACAAAAAGTTAACTGCTTATATCTTTAATATCAGTTCATACAAATACTTCAAAATTTTGTATAGTGTAATGCTTTTATAGTACCTAGGATCCAGAGAAAAAGGGTGTTATTGGCACGCCCCTTTTGGTACCTCCCACACAAATGGACCATTTTGTACCAAATGTTAACAGCTTACGAGGGTTGCTATATATATGGAATGCGCCAGGCACACTAAGTGTTGCCTAACGCCATCTGACATTTCCATTGGAAAGTTTGACATTTTTAGCATAAACGAACTCAACGTTTTGACGTCGACCATAATTTGTGTTGTTTACAGTGACTTGAAAAAATCAATTTGGCAAAAAATGGAATGGATTATCACGACAAGAGTGCATCGATGAACTTAAATCTGTGTATGGCGACGAAGCACCATCCTATAGCACTGTGAAAAAATGGTTTAATGAATTCAATCATGGCCGACGTTCGCTCAAAGACGAAGGTCGTCCAAAATCGCCCGTTGAGCCAGAGAACATTGATGCCGTGCGTGTCATGTGACATACCGTGAGATAGAGGCATCCTTGGGCATTCCTTCCACCAGCATACATTCGATATTGCTTGAACACCTGGCCGTAAAAAAAGGTTTGTTATCGTAGGATCCCGCACAATTTGACAATCGCTCAAAAAGGCTCGTGTCGATTGGTGCAAAGAAATTTTGAAAAAATACGATGGCGGTGCTTCAAAGGAACGTTTATAAGATCGTCACAGGTGACGAATCGTGGATCTATGCGTATGAGCCCGAAACAAAACAGCAATCGACCGTGTGGGTCTTCGAAGACGAGCCAAATCCAACGAAAGTTGTTCGTGGAAGAATCACTTTGAAGCAAATGGTCGCCTGTTTCTTCGGCAAAACTGGTCATGCGGCGACTGTTCCGCTTGAGCAACGTAGGACGGTCAATTCTGAGTGGTACACCACAATTTGTTTGCCTGAAGTCTTCGGAGAAATTCGAAAAACGAACAAGAGAAGACGAATCATTGTGCACCATGACAATGCAAGCTCTCACACATCGGCTCAAACCAGCGCCTTTTTGACCGGCCAAAACGTCGAATTGATGGGTCATCCGCCGTACAACCCTGACTTGGCACCCAATGACATTTTTTATTCCCGCACATCAAGAAAAAAATTCATGGTCAACTCTATAAGTTTGACGAACAGAATCATTATATAGATATACAATTTCAAGAATTGGTA
Source organism: Eudasyphora cyanicolor (assembly GCA_963930755.1). Taxonomy (NCBI): domain Eukaryota; kingdom Metazoa; phylum Arthropoda; class Insecta; order Diptera; family Muscidae; genus Eudasyphora; species Eudasyphora cyanicolor. Next base: position 176,650,357 of record OZ005736.1, on the reverse strand, counting down.
TTGCTCTCGTGTATGTCTCTTCATGATGAAATGGCAAACCAAACTAAACAAAAAGCTACTACCAGCAATTAATCCATTTGTCAAATAAAGCGGGTTTACAAACTCAAAGGTGTGAACCTGTAAAAAGTCACCCTGTATATCGCAAAAACAAACTAAAAATTTAAATTGGCTGATAATACCAAAATATGTATGTAGCAAACCAGCAAAAAATTTAAAATCGAATGTAATGGGAGTTTTTTTTAAGACTTTGAGAACTTAAAATGTTAATACAAGACTGAAATATTGTTGGAATGATTTTTTTATTATAATCTTGTAGATGGTATGGCATTTGTAAATGTATGTCATTTATTTTAATCCCCTCACCTTAGAGTGGAGGGTATATCATTTTCTACAAGCCAAAAGTGTAACACATCGAAGGATTGACCTAAGCCCCCCAGTATGTTCGGCGGAAATTCGTTTTCGGTCATTTTAAGTCATTTGAGCAATGTCCGTCTGTCTGTCTGTGAGTCTGTCTGCTGGCTAGTGCTTACGATAACTCTCGAAAGGAGTAACCGATTGACTTCAAATTTGGTATGCGGTAATATGTTTCTCTATCTCCTGCTATGTTCGAAGATGGGCCATATTGGTCCTCTCCTTCTGGTACCTCCCCCACAAAGGGTTAACTTTTAGTGAACAATTGATTCTTTAATACCTTCTATACTACTTACTCGAATCATCTGAAATTTCACACATTGTATTAGTTTATTAGTCGCTAACACGTCAAGAAAAATGGGCGAAGTGGTCACTCCCTTTTTGGAACCTTCCGCACTAATGTACCATTTTGCACCAAAAGTTAACTGCTTATATCTTTAATATCAGTTCATACAAATACTTCAAAATTTTGTACAGTGTAATGCTTTTATAGTACCTAGAATCCAGAGAAAATGGGCGTTATTGGCACCCCCCTTTTGCTTCCTCCCACACAAATGGACGTTTTTGTACCAAAAGTTAACAGCTTATAACTTTAATACCAGTGCATATAAATACTTGAAATTTTGTACAGTGTAATGCACCAGATCCAGAGAAAAGTGAGGATCCAGAGAAAAGTGAGCGTTATTGGAACACCCCTTTTGGTACCTCCCACGCAGATGGACTATTTTGCACCAAAGCTAATAATACAGGGTCTCCCATATTCGACGGACCCATCTGGCAACGCCATAACTTTTGACAGAGATGTCAGATCGCTTAATGACATACCGCGTTTGAAGCGTCAGTCCAAGCAGATTTTTACCATGGAACAATACACGCCACGCGAGCGCTCTGAAATAGTTGAAATTTACATTCAACAGAAGAAGTCAAGTCAACGTGCTTTTAAAATATTAAAAAATGTGAGAAGTGCGCCTTCTAAGAACACCATTAAGAGTTTATACGAAAAATTGTCGACTGGTGAGGCTCTTTCTAATCCGAAGAGGCCAAATAAAAGTCGACCAAGGCGATCGGCCGAGAATATCGCTGCCGTACGAGCCAGTGTTGAGAGGTCCCCAAGAACATCCCAAAAACGCCGTTCTCAGCAGTTGGGCATGGTTGTTGTTTATCAAATACTTACTGCCACACACACTATTTTGACAAAACAAATGAATGAGTGAAGAGAACAGTAACCGCGAAGCAGGTTTCAAAACAAATAAGTAACAAGACAATAGAGAAGTACATTCATTCAAGCACTGTACACCAAAACATAAATACTCGATTTCAGTGTACATTGCACTATGTGTACTCATTGTCATTGCAAAGAGAGACGCAACAACAAAGAGCGACTGACCACCATAGAAATTTATTGATTTTGAGGGGTAAATACACTAGGGTACATACTGAAAAAATAGAAAACAGCAGTGTACTCGCTTTATTATACTCATCGTTTGACGAATTGAAACGAGTATAAAGAATACAACAACCGAACGAGCAGAGTACACGACTAGATTGTAAGCATCAAACAGTGTGAAGTGTTTGTTGTTTTTTTATCGTTCATTCTATTATAGTGTCAATCGAGTAAAAAATACAATGTTTCAGTGTGCAGTGAAGTAGTGTACACTACTGTAGACGAAGAAATGAATGTCTTGATGCAGAGGTTTAATACATATTTAAATATAATAATTTCTTTAAAACAATAAATAAATTTACGAATATTTTTTTGAGACTCAAAGTGAGGGGAATCATAAATTGATTTACCCAAATGAATATTCTTACTTTTCTTTTAATTTATTTTTATATGATTTCCGGCGTATGTCCGTCGCGGCTACGAGTTACATGGTCCATTCGATCAGTCTAATTTTGGACTACTTTTTCCAAAAAATTTGACCGTCTGGCGTCAAAGGCGGCTTGAATAGTGCTTCAAGAGTTTTAATGCTCCATAAACCTTAAGCATTAAATCACACGAACGAGGGGCCAGTGAACAGGGCCGCTTCTGGAAGTAAAGTTATTATCAAATCGATTTTGCAATTAAGCGATTGTTAAGCGCACTGTATGGCAAGTTAAGTCATCTCGTTGGATCCAAATCGATACGTCCATTCCAAAACATCCAAATCGATTTAGCATGTTTTCTAAATATTGAAAATTATATTCAGTCAAAATTTGGTGTTTATCCGTCAACGCAATCAAAATTTATTCGCAAAAAGGTACAGGTCATTGGATTTGCATTATAAAGGAATTCCACACAAATTTAAAAAAATCATAAAACGTTGATCGCCTCTCCTGAAAAACTACATTTTTGCACTTAGCATAGTTTAGAATTGAGATATCGAAATGTCGTTGATGTTTAGCGGATTAAATTAACGTAACTTAACGGCAACTCCTTTCTCATTTCGAAAGAAATAAGGACCGATGATGCAACCGCACCAAACAGTAAATTTTAATGGATGCAATGGTGATTCGATAACGGCTTGAGGATTGTCTTCGCTCCAAATATGGCAAATTTGCTTATTGAGGTAGCCATTTAACCATAAATGAGCTTCATCACTAAACACTATTCATTTATTTCACCAACGTTTATATCCACAATTTGAAAGTGTTGTTTTGGCGATTCACTATGACTTGTCAAAGCTTACTGACCAGAAATTTCAACACAGTTTGACATTATCAGCTGTCTAAACATACTTATCGATATCGAAAGTTTTCATGCAGCTAAGCCCGTGACATAAGCCCGTGAAAGTTGATAAGTTCCTTATGTAATCACTGTTCTGGTGATGTTGCATTGTGTGACGGTGGGGTTAGTTGTACATTTATTTATCCCCAGCAATGACAACAGTCAGCAAAATCTACTCACCAACAGTCAACAACGTGTCCTCTCAAGTGCATGTAAGTGTGGACATACGTGTGTGTGCGTAAGTGTGCACGAATACATTTCCATTCCCATTGCACATGTACACACACCTAGCTTACATTCACCCACAGTTATGAATCCTGGAATGTACAGTGAACTTGTTCGTTTGATTCTATTGTGGACGTACGTATGTTTCTGTGTTTGTATTAAGGAATATGTGTGGGTGTGTGTGTATGGAAATGTATTTAAAAGATTAAATAAGACAAGTGCGGATGGTTCGAATGTCGTCATTTTAAGCAAGGCAAAAAGTCACAGCGTAGCTCTGCTCCATAAAAACTAAAGCATGCCTTTAGGTCTTTAAACCTTACATAAACCGAAGCATTCATTTAAATGAAGGATACATTCACTGATTTGCATTATAGTTGCTAGCGCGAGATCCCCCTATGTCCTTTCAATTCAATCGTGGGCTATGGTTTGTGTTTTTTGTAGTTCATTTTAAGGAGGGTTGGCATCATATGTCGTCATAATTTTTCATATGAAATTTTACATTTTTATTTTCTCTTCGACATGTGAGTTTTTGGCTCCTTTCTCCTGTTCACCAAATATCCTTTTCATTCTACCTTTTTTATACTTGAGTTCTTTGAATTTATTTTATAGTTTTTTTTAGTATTTTATGACTTTTAACAGTTTAGCTGTTAAACACAGAACTGAACATTGTAAAAATATTATTATTATTGCCTTGAAGTCAAACACACATTGTGTATGTGCGTGTGTGTGCAGTAGTAGAGGGCAGGTGTAATAATTGATGTTTTCCAGGAAAACAATAAAAATAATGTGTTTAGGTCAATGTGAGGTTGAGAGGCTGCCTCCAACTTGGAAGTAAGGCTTCATTGTGAAGTTACCAAAAAGTGGCGAATTTTAAGATTGCCCCAACTGGAGAGGTATCACTCTGCTTAACACCATATACAAGATACCAGCAGTTATAATACAGGGAAAGCTTCAAAGCAAAGTGGAGAGCATATTGCGAGAGAAACAGGCAGGCTTCCGGCCAAACAGAAGTTACGTAGACCAGGCCAACACTCCACGCATCATAAGAAAGCAATCTTTAGAATGACGTACCACTCTGTACCTACTGTTCGTCGATTGAGAGAAAGCCTTCAACACCATCAAATGTACTGCCATATGGAAAGCATTGAGAAGAAAAGTATTACCCCAAAAAATAATCCGAATAATAAGAGCGGTGTACGAGAATGCAGAACTCTCAGTTCTTCAAAACGGGAGTATCGGCCAACCATTCCACACGAACGATGGTGTAAAGCAAGGATGCCCTCTTTCCCCTCTACTATTCAACATCGTACTAGATGAGATCATGAGCGAAGTCTGCTCACAGAGAAGAGGCATAACATTGAGCCTCTCACGACAACTCGAGGATTTGGACTATGCGGATGATATTTGTCTACTCTCTCTCAAGATCTCCAACTGGCAGTCGAAAGTGGAAGACCTCGAAAGACTAGTTCACAGTGCTGGATTTGAGATAAATATCAAGAAAACCTAAGCCATGCGAATTAACAACAATAGAACAGAAAATATAATGCTAAAAGGCCAACCAAATGAGTATGTAGATAGCTTCTGCTATCTAGGAAGAACAATGGCAACAAACTGTGGCGCAAAACCAGTCGTAAACAACAGCCTCAACAAAGCGAGAGCAGCATTTGAACTACTGCATTCAGTAAGGAGAAGCTCACATATATCCAGGAAAACCAATCTGAGAATATTCAACGCATGTGTTAAGTCAGTTCTGTTGTGCGGCAGTGAAACCTGGCTTGTGTCTATCAGTTACAACCACACCAATATTTATAATATAATACATATTTGCACCCGCAGTATGTACATATGTATGGCAAACCTCTTTGCACCTTTTGGTTATTTTTTTTCTTTTGGTAATTTTGCTCGATCCAATAACTCACCAAAAATAAAAAAAGCCAGTGGTGTTTTCTTTTCTGAAAAAAGATGTTGCCCTATTTCGGCTTGATATAAACTGTAGACTGTGATCTATGACAACACTGATTTCTTTCAAGCGTAGTCCTCTATCATCGCGAGATGATAACCGACTTATTGTGCCCACAAATTGAGGATATGGACCTGGACGATATGTGGTAATAGGGCAATGGCTCTTTTGCATGACAAATTCAATGACCGTGCTATCTCACGTCGTGGCGATGTTAATTGGCCGCCGCGATCATGTGATTTGACACCGTTGGACTTCTTTCTTTGGGGATACTTATAAATTATGTCTCAAAGTCATTATGGACCATCGGATAGGCCAGGGAACCTATTGTAAAATTAAAGAATGGTCCATCTCACTCAAATTTGTTTGACTTTAAGAAATATTCATTGTGTGACTTTGTGTCCGAGAAAACAAAGTATTTCCTTAGTCGATTCGGTTTAATACATCGAATATGCGTAAAATACTATTTATACAAGATGTGAACAATAATCTTTTGCTATAATAATTGCAAAGTACTTAAAGTATCATCTTTTTATTTTTACCTATTTGAAGTCATTTATGGGTCCACTTAATATTAACCAGTTGTACCCAAATTTTATATTTGACAATGTTTAACATAAAGGAAAAAAATCCGACCGGCGAAATATAAAAATCTGTCTTTCAAAAATAAGAACACCCCTAAGGGACATATTGCCATTCTAAATGGCTTTGTAGATTGCACTATGTCTGAACCATATTTTCGCAAGAAGTATCTCTCTCTCTTATACCTGTTAGATCACAATGGAATGATCATATCCTAGGTCATAGTAGATTCGTGAACTTTTACACAGGCGGTTCCAAACTCAACGATAAGGTTGGCTTTGGTATATTTTCTAAGGAACCTGAGCTATCCATTGCAAAAAGATTGGCTTGAGCACTGTAGTGTTTACCAAGCAGAAACTGTTCTCTAGCATGATCATAATTTCCTCGTTGGATGTCTTCAAGTTTTCGTTATACCCCACACGAGTGCCACTCAAGAAAGAGAAACCCAACATCATTTACATTCACGTGTAAATGTCACTCTTATGCAAATTTTTTTACTGCAAAACAAACAGAAAATTCAGGAAAACACACATCACTTACGCAAAAGGGTGTGTCGGTCGACCCATTGTGCTGATGGAGGTGTTGGCTTTTGTTGCTGCTCCTAATCGTGTTAGATTGTGTGGAAATGATGACGACTTTTTTATTATTGAAAATAATTTTCGCATTTTTATTATTGGTATAATGGGAGACGGTGGGATAGTTTTTGTTTGTATTTTGTGTTTTTGTTAAAGTTGTCATCATGACCAGAACAAAGTGTATAATTCATGGGAAATTAAACACACACAAAAAATAAAGGTAACGCCCTCTAGGAACGTTTTGCAATATGTTGCCCTTCTTCATCACACACCATGAAGTAACCGACAACATCTATACAAGATTCCTATAAGGGTGATTTCGACATTACCGGATAATTTGCTGTCTTTGTGTATTTAAATTAGGAAAAATAAAATATATTCCACATTGGTATTTATATAATTACAAAGCTTTAGAGGTCATTTACGGTCATTAAAATATTTGTTTGAAAAAAAATTATTTATTATGAAAAAATTGCCTACCATATTTCTTAAAAGTCATTCCGCTGGCTGTCCCTAACTGTACTTTTACTTAAATTTTTCAAATTTTTTAACAAAAATAGTAAATTGGTTCAATATTTAATGAGTTATGTTTTCTACGAGTATTAATTTTCATAATTTTTTATCAATTACTATTTTTTGGATGATTATTTTTTGTCAAAACTTATATTCCGAGAAATTCAAATTTCTTAACCATTCTAGATTTTCAATCATTAAAATTAAAAAGGGTATTAAATTTACTACTTATAAAGGGTTTTCCAATAGTGATGATATGATTTTGAAGTGACGTTTCGGCTATTTGTAATATGTCATGATCTGTCATTTGTTTTTCATTGTATTCAGTAGTGTTAGCAATTTCATCATGGAGAGATATACTCAAGAACAACGTTTACAAATTACTCAGTTTTATTATCAAAATAATCGTTTTCGGCTAAGTCAATTTTTTTTAAATCCAAAAAAAAAAACATATTCCCGTCGACCTACGACCTTGACACGCATGAGCAATACTTTAGCTCCCGTTAAGAGCTATCTTTTTGCTATTGACCAATTCCCGATCCGACGTAGCGTTAAGGAGCTAGAGCAAAAAATAACTTTCCGTTCACATTTGAAAATGATGCTAAGTCCATTTTGTTTTAAAATCAAAAAAACACTTTCCAGTCGACCTACGACCTTGACACCCATGAGCAATATTTTATATTATATTTTTTATTTTAGCTCTCGTTAAGAGCTATCTTTTTGCCATTGACCGATTGTGGCTACGTGCCACACAGCAAATGAAACAATTGAATTGTTGCGAGAAAAGTTTGGAGATTCGATTATTTCAAGAAATCGTGATATTTAACACCTTGCGACTTCTTCCTTTGGGGCCACGTGAGAGATAAGGTCTACGCCAACAGCCCAGCTTCGATTCAAGACCTCAAAGATAGAATTCGTAAGGCTATCGAGGACATAGGGCAGCCACTTTGCGATTTGGTTATGGAAAATTTCATGAAAAGGATATAATCCTGTAATCGTGGTTGTGGTGGCCATTTGGCTGATGTTGTGTTTACTTCACATTAAATAAAAAACTTTTGAATTTCCTTAACAATAAGTGTGTTTTTTTTTCAAAGAAATCATATCACTCTTATTGGAAAACCCGTTACTTGTGGTTCGTTTTGCGGCAACAATGTTAAGAAAATGATGTTGGTCGCGCTTTGTCTTTCGAAATGAGATTTCATACTCACGTGTGTCATTCCCCTGTGATGCTTTTATTTTTAAAGTTCAATACTTTTTGTAACTTTTTTGTGCTTTCTAACTTCATTGTGAAACCCAAGTTTCGATCCATGCAAATTTTTGGAATGCAAGTATTTAAACCGATATTATAGAGACTTTTGTAGTCAATCGTCATTCCCCTGTCCAAAAAATTACAGGAGAATGACGATTAACAAGTGAACTATAATATCTGATGACTTATTTGGATAGAACACCTCAAAATAAGAAGACAAATTAACTGGAATTTTATCGATAACTTGCTTAGTTATATAGTTATCGGACAATAAAGTTTGAAAAAAACGACAAAAAATAATTTTTCTGGTAAAATAACATCAAAAATATGTACAAAATCAATACTATTTTTTCGAGAGCTATCATAGTTACTGATTAATGAAAGAAAAACCTAAAAAATCAAAATTTTTTTCGATAACTACCTTGCAGTCACTTGTTTTCTTTCTCCTGTCAAAAATACGCCAGGTGAATGACGATTAACAAGGGAACTACATATAAAAAGCGACCCCTAGGATTCTCGATTTGATGCCATATTTGTATCGAGCACCTCAAAATAAGAAGAAAAATATCGATATATTGCCTAGTTATCGAGATATCGGACGATAGAGTTTGAAAAAATCTTATTTTTTTTAAAACTTTATCATCCGATAACTTGATAACTAAGCGAGATATCGATAAAATGCACCGTATATTTTCTTCTTATTTTGACATGCTCTATCCAAATATGTCATCATATCGATGACACTCACGTCATTACCCATATTTTCAAAAAATTCGTATAATTCGGTTAAAAATTAAAAAAGTGAAGTGTACCTTCGATAATAGAGCAGCTATTCTTAAAAGCATTATATTTACCTGTAATATTGAATTCTGCAAAAAAACTTCAATGCCAAAAATTATGTCGAAATTGACCCGTAATGTTGAAACCAAACATAATCATGTCTTCTTTATGTTCCCATCCTAATATTTTTTTATTTGAAACTAACATTTCAGATGTTTATATTTATATATTTAATTTATATATAAGTATTTTAGCAATGTACAGATACCTTAATTTAAACGCATGTTTTCTGTTTTTCAGAAGTTCAAAGTGCATTTTTTTTTAGAAATTTTATATGTTTATAAAATTCAAATAAAACTTAAATCGTATAATCTTTCGTAACCACATATATAGGGTGATCCATTTCCAGGTTCCCTTCTTTTTTAAAGAAAAAACACAGCAAATTCAAATTGAATGGGGAATGTTTATTATCATTTGAAAGAACATTCTTTGGCATTTATTTTTTGATGATTATGTCTATCAAATGTTGGCCGCGGCTACGTCTCAGATGGTCCATCCGTTGAGTCCAATTTTCGCTGACTCCATTATGTTGACCATAAGTTGAGCGAAGTGCACGAAACACATTCCTCACAGAACGTGAATTTTCGTAAAAAAGTTAAAAGATTTGTAAACGTTGTTCAGGCGTAAGTCTTTCCATGATGAAATGCCAAAAAATACTTAACTCACGCGTGATCTGTCAAAAAAAGGCTATTGAAAAAAGTATCTCTACTTAGATCGCCCGTTATATTGATAGTTAGGCAAAAAGGGTTTAATGGGAATATTTATAAATTAAAAATTAGTGAACAAAAATAAATGCTGATTGTGAAATTTTTAACACGATATCTAGGAAAAATTAAAACTAAAATTCTACAAGGTCAGCAAATTTCTAAATATTTTTTAAAATTCTTAAACAGTAACTTTATTTTGTAAACACATACTAGTGTAAATCAGAAAATTAGGCGTCCTGAAATAGATTGTGCGATTAGTTTGAAAAAAAGAAATTCTTCTGTGCCACTCGTGAAAAGTGGCAACCTTCTAAAACATATGTTTTAAGTTTCAAGGCGCCTCCATGTTGTTTAATTTTTTTGAGCACTCAAAAGTAAACGATCTCAGTGAATTTGTAAACATGGAAAAAAGTGGTCACCGATATTAAATACAATACTTTCGTTTGAAAGGTCTCAGTCCAACTAATATTAAAACCGATCTAGATTATACTTTGGGGGAGTCTGCTTCCTCGTTTACAAAGAAATATAGAGACAAATTCCCCAAATTTGTTGTGTTTTCCTTGTTAGGTCGTCTAATTTTGGGACCTCCCCACACTGTTTATTCGGCAGCAATCCATGCCAATTTGCATATTATTCAACTAATGTTGAATAGTCTTATGCGCTATTTATATTCGGTTAATAGACGTACGCACACCTCTCCCTTTGTGAAGAAATTCCTAGGATGTTTCCTTGATACATTTATACAATTTCGTACACTCTTCTCCTTCTACAATGTTTTAAGAAATCAATGTCCGTTTTTAACCCCTCACCTTAGAGAGGAGGGTACATATCATTTGCTACGAGCCAAAAGTGTAACACATCGAAGGAATGACCTAAGACCCTAAGTATATTCGGCGGAAATTCGTTTTAATTTCATTTTAAGTCATTAGAGCAATGTCCGTCTTTCCGTCTGTCTGTCTGCTGGCTGGTGCGCACGATAACTCTCGAAAGGATTAACCGATTGACTTCAAATTTGGTATGTGGTAATATTTTTCTCTATCTCCGGCTAATTTCGAAGATCGTTCACTTTTAGTGAAATATTGATTCTATAATACCTTCCATACTACTTACTCGAATCTTCTTAAATTGAACACATAGTATTAGTTTGGTAGTCGCCAACACGTCAAGAAAAATGGGCGAAGTGGCCACTCCCTATTTGGTACCTCCCACACAAGTGGACCATTTTGCACCAAAAGTTAACTGCTTATGGCTTTAATATCATTTCATACAAATACTTGAAATTTTATACAGTGTAATGTTATTATAGTACCTAGAGTCCAAAGAAAAGTGGGCGTTATTGGCACGGTCCTTTTGGTAACTCCCACACAAATGGACCATTTTGTACCAAATTTAAACAGCTTTTAAATTTAATACAAGTACATACTTTAAAGTTACTAAATGCAATTTATTACTTTGATTAAAACAAAAAAAAAATTTACGAATATTTTTTTAGGACTCAAGGTGAGGGGACTCAGAAGTCTTTTTTAATCTTTCATATTTTGTCATACAACCCGCAATAGCCAAATGCCTCGTGTTGATCACCTTATGGACAAATATTTCCTGGTGCGAGTAGCTCGTTTATTTAATGTACTGCCAAACAGCATTAAAATGTTTAATTTAACACCTTTGTCATACAAACTCAAACTTCTTGGGTACATGAAATCAACTGAGGACAAGTTATTTCTATTTTTTATTTTTTGTTCCGCGTTTCTTTATCAAATATTAAATTGAGAGCCTAAAATATTAAATGTCATATTAATTTTTATACTTTTATTATTCTATTATTTAACGATTGCTTTGAGCAATTATGTAAATTGTATTGGAATATTTCGGAGTAGTAAATTCTTTGCGAGTAGAAAGCAGCTGCTTTTTATTATGCATGTTGTAATTTGTTTTTAAATGAGCCAAAAGGGCTTTAATTACAAGATTGCAGAAATAAATGAAATGAAATATGTTCCTTCAACTACTCACGAACGAAAGTACAAAATTTATTTATTTTACATACACTTTGAATTTCTCTGGAGCCCAAAAAAACTATTTTTATGCGATTTTTTTTAGTTGGTTTATTACCTTTAAAGTGGTTCCAAAGAAATTAAATTCTAGGCAAGTTGGTTTTCCGAATTTTTGTCCATGAAACGGATCAGAGTGCGCCCTCGTAAAAATACAGTAAGGTCACGAGTCCTTGGCCAGCAAAATTTGGAGGTTCGTAAAGCCAGCATATTGTCACTGAAACAATTTTAGCTACAAATCTGTCATAACAGACAGTCTATGCGATAAGTTACACCACTTTTTTTGGTAGCAGCATTTATCTATGTTCCAAGTTGGGCCCTTTTAGCAGATTTCATCTGCCATATGGAATTTGGGACCTTGTGTAGGAGAAGCCACAACAGTGGACACATTTTACTCATTCACTAGCTTCACTATTTTTTCCCCCCAATCTAGCTAAAATATTCAACCCCATAGTTGAAATATCGAATCGCTTAGCGAATCAAAATTTCCTCTCGTTTCCGTTTCCTTTCGATTTCCATGCTTCCTTTCATGAGTTGGCACACGAGCGTAGTAATGCTTCCACCCCTCTGCCTCATCATCAAGGACACATTATTTATTTCCAATAAATTATTGTTGCTTCCTACATGTTACTTTAACCATTTATTAATTCTACAATAAATAACTCAAAAAATTCGATTTTCCCTGTTGTTGGTGTCAGTTTTCATAGCAATGTTTTCTTGTTTCCCCGTGCCATGACTAAAAGCACTAGATTACATTTTTTGTGTGTTTGGGTTGGGCATGAATAAAATCCATATAGAGGTATATCGCGGAAAAAAGTGGGAATTATATAATGTAACCTTAAACAAGTTATGAAGTTCAGTCGGGTAAACCGACTTATGAATCCCCTCCTCCCCTTCAGTCAAAAACAATATTCGTAATTTTATTATTTTTTGTTTCAATTAAATTGCACGTGTGCAAAATGCACTTCAAAAAGAAAGAAAGTTTCAGCCGGACATACCGTCACTTTGTGAGTAATGTTATATGCGTGTTTCCACAGAAAATTATCCCTTACAGCTCAAAAATAAAATGATTATTTTAAATTTATTTTTCAGCTAATATTGCACAAAATAAATGTACGAGTATTACATAGTATTAGTCATATTCTGAAAGATTAACTTTAATTTTCTTTATACTAACTAAAATATGCTTCTTTGAATTTAGTACACCGTGCGCATTGTTTCCCATGAATTGTACAGTCACTTTTTAAGCCCTTTGGAAACACTGTTCTAACGGTGGTTTACGAACAAAACAAAAGCAAGCTGAAAGCTGAAACTTTTCTTCAAGCTTAGCAACAATTTTAAAGGCGACAAGTTAAAATTTAATATTTTTTTAATAGTTCAAAAACAACCTCACCGACTGTAACGACCGTTACCCCAAAAGCACAAATGATTTTTTTTCTTAATTCATTCAAACGATTTAAGCGGAAAATAAGAATGTAAATAAGATGAAGAATTTTGTAAGGCCAAATAAGCATCAAAAGCCTATTTTGATATTTAAAAAAAAATTTAAACATGTAACGACCGTTACCTTTGTTTTGGAGCTTTGCATTTGGACTGTTTTCGTCATACTTTACTGGATTCTTACGGATTTTAGCTGAAAAATCATGGAGCAACTTACCAAGATGCAAAAATACAGAAATAAACGAAAAGAAGGCGCAGGAAAGCGTGAGTCTTCTTGGCAAAAGAGAGAGAGCGCTCAAAAAAAGAAGACTGGATCAAAAAAAGGTGATGACGGACGAACGCAAAAGTCAGGATCGAACGCGTAAGAAAATTTCGTGAAAATAAAACAAAAAAAACGTTTAACTCTTACAATCTAACGACCGTTCCTTTTTCAATTTTTTTTTTGGTAACTAATTTTCTTTCGTTTGACAATAAACCCATTCCTTAAACAAAACATTTCAAAGAATTTAATCAGGTTTTTTACTTGACACATTCTGTGCAAAAGTTTACAATACATGATGTTGGTTTCAAAAATTTTAAATCAGCACATTTATAAAGTAACGACCGTTACTTTTTTAATGGTCAAAAAAATTATTGAAATTAAATTTTTTATGAATTCTTTCGGTTGCTACCGATGCTTGAACTTTCGTTAGTCCAAAATTAAACAATCCACGTGGCATATTTGCTTAGGTTGGAATTTTATTTAAAAACACTCCGAAAATCGGTAACGACCGGTACTTTGGAAACACCCATATGGAATATTTCACGAATTAATCTGATCAATATTTCACTAAATTTTAACCCATTGTAATGGAGCTACTAAAATGAGTGAACCAATATGGTCCATCTTCGAACTTAGCCTAAGATAGAAGAAAATGTTATCACATACCAATTTTCAAGTCAATCCGTTACTCCTTTCTAGGGTTATGGTGCGCTCAAGCCAGCCTGGCAGACGGACGGACATTGCTCAAATGACCTAAAATGTTTTTTCGCGGAACATAATTGGGGTCTTAGGGCACTCCTTCGGTGTGTATATTTTTGGTCCGTACACTGAAAAAAAAAATAGTAATAAAACTAATGATGACACATTCTTATATTAAGTATGCTACCTCGGCATCAATTCAATGACAATTTTCATTAAAAGAATGAAAATTTACACGTTTTTTACGAAATTTTCCTTAATATAAAGTTTTTTGAATTTGAATTAATGTCTATCTAATCATTAGTTTTGTGTACGCGCTTCTTTAAATGTACGCATTTAAATTAAAGAAAAAAATCATTATTTTTGTGAGAATCCGCATTATTTTAAGTAATATTTCAATACTTTTAAGGATTTTCTACATTAACACTACGACGTAGACATGTCATAGTTTTAATGCCGAATCGGACTTAATTAACAGTATGATTTATTTGAGTAATAAATTTAAGGCTATGCTCCCCTTAAAGGAAAGGCTGTCTTGGTAATAAATTTTATGACTATTGTCATTATTTTTAAGAATACATACGAGAGAATTATACAATCTCTCCCTCCCTCTCTCGCTCGGAGAATCAGTTTTGTTTGGTAATGTGTGAATCAATAATTGTTATGGAATGCTAGAAGAGAAAATAGAGAACAGTTCTGTTCGTTTTCTTCTAAATCGTCAGTTATTTACAAGCGATGGAAGGAAACGGTTGCCTGTTTTCGGGACGCGGATTGTGAAAAAATTTGATTGCTGTGAATATGTAAGTAAACGTGCATACATACGTGCATATTGCACCGAAAATAATTTTAATATGGGCTGTTAACAGTTATTTTTGCTAAAGCATAGCAACAACAACAAATGAAACCGTCGTGTACATGTGTGTATGCATGTGGTTATGCCGTCGGCGTCGCCATCGATCTCTGTGATAAGCGAGTGCGTGTGTCATAGTTATTTTTGCTGTATGTTATTTATGACGATGTACATGCGTTTTTGAAGGAGATCTTGTTTGTTAGTCCTGTGAAGAGATTTGTGCCAAATGGATGAGAAAAATGTGAGTAATAGATTTTGTAATACTGAAAGAGACAATGGGAACAATTTTAGTTTAGGTACGTGAAAAATAATATTATTATCCTGAAATAAACATCTTATTGGCAATTACAAAATTAACAAAACACATTTTAATTGAAAGTATTTATTTATTAAAAATACCAGCGCATAATGCAGAAATGTAAAATTATTTGTGGCAATATAGAAATTTATTATTAATAATATGTTATACATATAACTATCTTTTTTAATTTTTTAGTAAAACAATTTTAGAATGGGTCTTTTGTGAGAAGAGTGGCAAATTTTACAAAATATTTCAACGTAATATATGAACGGTAGAAATATTTCTCTTAGTTTTCATCGTTTTCCAATTGTGATATGATAAAATTTATTTGCATATTTTTTGTTTATAGATAATTTTATTTAATTTATTTTCAGAAAAAATTTAATTCTTTTAATTTTAGATCACGCAATATTTAAAGATAAATGTGATGGATATATGAAAAATGCAGTGCTGAATGCCATTTATAACTTGCAAAAAATAAGTGAGCATACACCTACATGGGAATGTTTGAATTAAAAGGAAATAGATTTGGAAACAATATTTGTAAGTATTATGTATTTCTGAACAAATATATTTTATTTGAAAATCAAGAAATTTAATTTGGAACGCATATATTAATGTATTAGAACAAAATATATTTGCGAACTGACGTTTACATATAAAATACGTGTTTTCACACAAACAAAGTTATTGTTAAAAAGTTTTCCAAATATAATTTATTTAAAAAGATTTTTTCCTTTTTTTAATTTTAGTTTAAATTTTTCCTTGATTTCGTGTTCATAATTGCTTCATAAGTACTTCATAATTAAACCTGCTGTTAGATTAGGCCCATTTGGTCTAATTTTTGTATCGTTTCCTTTATAAACGGTAATATATGTATGTATATATATTGCCTTATAATTTTGTCCAAGGGATATTTTTGTTTTACTAAAATCAAAATAATAAGCGTTTTTGCTCAAAATTAATTGTAAATAAGCTGTTTTCTTTTCACGAAGTATTGAATAAAAATAAATATAAAATATTGTCTTCCATATTCATTTTATATGAAAAATGTAATGTTGACCAAATAAATACGTTTTTTAGATTTGTTTGCTAACAAAACTTAAGATTTTAAAATCTAAGTCACGATTGATTTTTTTGAGAAAATTATTTTTGATAACTCAATTTATATGAAAAATGTCACTTCCGCCTCTTTCAAAACAATCAGTTTCTATTATTAATAATATCTTACATACATATTTTTTTTAACTTTTAGTACAGCAAATTTTGTATGGATCTATTATGAGAATTTGTGTCGTAGAAGAGTGACTAAATATTTCAGTGTAAGTAAGTATATTCCAAAGATTTTAATATATCTCTTATCTTTCAACATTTTGTGACAGTTATATGATAAAATTTATTTTAATACTTTATCGTATTCTGTTTGATTTCTATTCAAATTATTTTTATTTTAGTTCGCGCAATTCAACTTTATTTGGATATATGAAAAATGCAGTGGGGAATAAAAATTTACAAATTGCAGGAAATGAGTGAGCATCCAAATGATATAATAATATAATATTTGTTTTATATAATTTCTATTTAAATTCCAGTCAAATTCTAGGTTAAAAATCATTAAGGTCGGTTCCGATAAAAATTGTTCATGGACAACAAATAGAGAAACGAATCCCGCGAATCGATACATAACAATACAATATTCGAATAAAAATCAAACTTCATAGTGTGTTGGCCGATTTGTCTTTATACAATTACATATTGTTTTAAGTTTTAAAATGTTCAAGGTTATCCGTAATATGTATTATATTTTTTTGTATTTTCCAATATAAAATATAACAAATAAAATATTTATTTAGAAAGAAAAAGTGTTGTGTTATTGAATTTTCTATGAATAGTAAATGATTTCAAAGAAAATGATTCATTTAAAAGAGTAACATTATAATCAATATAATGTAACGAATTTTCCATACATATTTAAAAAAACTGTATTTAAATTCATGTATGCCTTAAATTAATTACCAGTATATTCTTATATCAAGGACAAACATTTTAAATTTTATTACGATAATGTTTTAAATTATATGATATTTTACTAAAATAAGCACGCGCCATACTTAAATTTACGCAAAAATGTGCTTATTTTAAGACCAAACTTAATTAGTTTTATTACCCAAAATTCTTAATTCTATGAAATGCATCCTCAAAACAAATACTATTCACGTCTTTAAATTAACTATAAAACCTTCTTATTTTTATAGCGATTGTCTTTGGCTCGAAATCATTGCCGAAATCTTAAACTTTACGAAAAATTCATTGATTTTCAGTACGCTTTTTTTTTAGTGTAGAAAATGACCAAGGGTATAAAAATATATCCTCGATTAAAAACAACTTAGTGCGCATAATTTCGACACGCTTAATCGAATGGCATGCACAAAGTTTGCTGGGTTATCAAAGAGATTAGTAAAATCAAACACAATTGTAGTATAGAAGGCTTCGAAATAGATGTTCCATTTTTATGAACAAAATAAAGGAGATACTTCAAGAAGTATTTCTCTCAAAACGCCCGATTACCCCTCTTATCTCCTTGCCACTGAAAACGACCCCAAAAATAAGGATATATCTAAACATAAGATTTAGGTAGGAGTTTTGGGAGAACTACTTCTTGAAGTGTCCTCTTTCTTTCATTGGTTGACATGGAACACCTATTCCGAAGTTTTCTATACTAAAATTGTGTTTGAATTTACTTACCTCTTTGTTTACAAATCAAACTTGCAAACGTGCAAAATAGTCCATTTGTGCGGGAGGTACCAAAAGAGGCGCGCCAGTGACGCCCATTTTCACTTGATTTTTAATCACTTCAGCAATGTTTGTCTATCTGTCTGTCTGGTGCGCGCGATAACTCTCGAAAGAAGGAACTCATAGACTTCAAATTTGGTATGTGATAATATTTTTTTTCTTTTTTATGCTGGACGAGATGGACCATATTGGTCCACTCCTTCTAGTACCTCCCCCCATTGGTTGACATGGAACACCTATTCCGAAGTGTTCTATACTAAAATTGTGTTTGAATTTACTTACCTCTTTGTTTACAAATCAAACTTGCAAACGTGCAAAATAGTCCATTTGTGCGGGAGGTACCAAAAGAGGCGCGCCAGTGACGCCCATTTTCACTTGATTTTTAATCACTTCAGCAATGTTTGTCTATCTGTCTGTCTGGTTCGCGCGATAACTCTCGAAAGAAGGAACTCATAGACTTCAAATTTGGTATGTGATAATATTTTTTTCTATCTCAGGCTGGACGAGATGGACCATATTGGTCCACTCCTTCTAGTACCTCCCCCACAAAGGGTTAACATTTAGTGAAATTTTGATTCTTTAATAACTTCTATATGTACTACGAGTACTTATCATCATCTGTAATTCCTCACATAGTAATAGATTATCTGTGGCTATCACCTTTAGAAAAATGTGAAAAGCTTCGGCACACCTTTTAGTACCTTCCACACAAAGGGACCATTTTGAGGGATCATTCGAACAATGTCCGTCCGCCTGTCTGGCAGGAGTGCACGATAAATCTCGAAAGGCGTAACTCGCTCATGTTTTGTATACCGAGAGCGGATTGAATCCGAATTTCTAATACAATAAATTTTCTACAATTGCTGTTTGAGGGCTTTTGAAGATTCTCCGTAACTGCAGATTGCGTTTATTTTCCCATTCGAACATATTGGATACCTTGGAAACATATGTATTTGGGTCCGAAATAACGAATTTAGAAACTCGACTCCGAGAGAAAAATTTCGATTCAAGCCGCATTCTGAATACTGAACAGGGGCGATAGATTGGTGAACCTCGCTCTTAAAAGGGTTAAAATGTAGTGAAATATTAATACTCTAATATCTTCTATACTACCTATCCGAATCATCTGTAATTCCTCACATAGGTTAGGTTAGGTTTTTTGTACAGTGTACTGCTTTTACACTACCTATGGTCCAGTAGAAAATGGATGTTATTGCCACGACCCCTGTGGTACTTTTCACACCAAAAGACTAAAACGTACCATACTTGATCATAACTTGTGTGCCAGTGCAGATAAAGATCAAAGTTAGGGACAGTGTAATGTCTTTGAAGTGTCTACTGTTGAGCGGATAGACGGCTTTTTGTCAAGCCCCTTCTGTAACCTCCCACACGAATTTGCAGATACATTAGAAAACAATTTTCCCTTAACATCTGTATCAATCATCAAAGCTATTTTATGAAAAAAGTTGCCATTAGATCTTTACAGTGAGACAAACTTTACGGCCATTTGAATAGTGGAAAGTGACAATAACGTCCACTTTCCACTGGACTCTATAAACTGGTACTATAAAACATTAGACTGTACAACGTTATGTATGAAGTGTATGAAGTGTTTGAAGTGATATTAGAGCTATAAGTAAGCAGTTAAACTTTGGTAAAAAATTATTCATTTGTATGGGATGTATCAAATGGGTGATTGGCGACTTATAAACTAATACTATGTGTGTAGTAGTATCGCAGTTACTAAAGAAGTAATATTTTTAAAATTTGTCTACAAAATGGTATAAATTGGAGAAGCTTCTTAAGAAGAACAATGAATATTTGTTACCCGTTCTTTCTTCGAAAACATTCTCTAGGACGTTTCCTTTAAGATGAAAATAAACATGTTACGTATTTTTTAATATCTTATCCTATACCTCCAAAATAAGACATATGTATACTTTTTCCCTCAAAACTAACATAAAAAACATTTTTTCTTGAAAATATAATTTCAAATGATCATAACTTTTGTCTTGTTGGGCATATCGGTTCGATTTTTATCTCCTCACCTTAGAGAGGAGGGTATGTATCATTTGCTACGAGCCAAAAGTGTAACACATCGAAGGAGTGACCTAAGACCCTAAGTATGTTCGGCGGATATCTGGTTTGGGTCTTTCTAAATCGAATGACCAATGTCCGTCCGTCTGTATGCTGGCTGGTGCGCACGATAACTCTCGAAAGGAGTAATCGATTGACTTCAAATTTGGTACGTGGTAATATTTTCTTCTATCGCCGACTAAGTTCGAAGATTTGCCATATTGGTCCACTCCTTCTAGTACCTCACCCACAAAGGGTTAACATTTAGTGAAATATTGATTGTTTAATAACTAATTCTATACTACTTATTTGAATCCTCTAAAATTATACACGTAGTGTTAGTTTGTTAGTCACTATTACCTCGAGAAAAATGGCCGAAGTTCCTACGCCCCTTTTGGTACCTCCCACACAAATGGACAATTTTGAACCAAAAGTTAAAAGTTTATAACCTCATTAACAGTGCTATGGTAACCAACCGAGTGGACTATATACCAACTGTGTACACCTTCGAGAGAAATTACATCACTATGATTCCCGCCAGAGATGAATGGGTCGGCAGAATACCAGGTAATAGAAACCATCTCCACTTTTACACGGATGGTTCGAAGCTTGATGAAAAGGTTGGCTTCGGAGTACACTGTGAAGAACTTAGTCTGAATATAGCTCACAGACTACCAGATACCTGCAGTGTCTATCAAGCCGAAATAATGGCAATATGGGAAGTCGCCAAGTGGCTGAGTCGCAACATAGTAACCAACACTGGCGTTGTCATTTACTCGGACAGCCAGGCTGCCATCAATTCTCTGGAGGCAACATCCCTAAATTCACAAACAGCCCTCGACTGCCGCAGATCTCTTAACGAGATGGCTGAGCAGTTTAACATACACCTCATATGGGTTCCTGGGCATAGGGATATCCCGGGGAACTACAAAGCCGATGAACTTGCTAGGAAAGGGACGACATTACAAATTCTCGATGAATTTGCATATATTGGTGCGCCACTATCCACGAGCAAGCTTTGGCTTAGGCAAGAGGCAATCAGGCAGTCCAACGAAAGATGGACAGAAATCGGCACCTGCAGGGTAGCTAGACAAATCTGGCCAAGGTATAACCTGAGAAGGTCAAAATATCTCCTCGCACTAGAGAGGAAACGATTGTCTACGTTAGTACAGGTTCTGACGGGACACTGCTTGATCGGCGAACACGCCAAAAGATTGGGTATTGACTCCAATGACTTCTGCCGAAGCTGTGGAGATGAGGAAGAAGTGGAGAGCATTGAGCACTTGCTTTGCGACTGTCCCGCTTTGAGTAAACGACGACTGGACATACTGGGGTCGGCCTTTTTAGGCAGCCTAACAGATATTCGTACTATCCATAAATTTATATATCAAACAGGTTGGTTTCTATGAGGGGCATTTCAGCCCGTGGTAACACTATGGACCTAAACTGGTCTATGTGAGCTTGTAAAAAAAATACGGCTGCCACCCTAACCTAAACCTAAACCTAACAGTGCATACAATGACTTGAAATATTGTACAGTGTAATGGTCTAATAGTACCTAAAATACAGTGAAAATGGGCATTAGTGCGACGCTCCTATTGGTAGCTCCCACACAAATGGACCATTTTGTACCAAAAGTTATCAGCATATAACTTTAATACCACTCCGTACAAATAATTGAAATTTTGTACAGCATAATGCTTTTATAGTACCTAGAGTCCAGAGAAAAATGGGTGTTATTGGCAGGCCTCTTTTGGTACCTCTCACACAAATGGACCTTTTTGTACAGTGTAATACTTTTATAGTGCCTATACTCTAGAGAAAAGTGGCCGTAATTGGCACTTCCGTTTTGGTACCTCCCACACAAATGGACCATTTTACACCAAAAGTTAACAGCTTATAACTTTAATAGCAGTACATATAAATACATGAAATGTTGTACAGTGTAATGCTTTTATAGTATCTAGAGTCCAGAGAAAAGTGATCGTTATTGGGACGCCCGTTTTGGTACCTCCCACACAAATGTACCTTTTTGCACCAAGATTAAACAGCTTTTAACTTTAATACCAGTACATACTTTAATGTTATTAAATGCAATTTAAATTGATAATAAATTTACTAATATTTTTTGGGACTCAATGTGAGGGGATTTATAAGTTGGTTTACCCGACTGAACTTTTTACTTGTTTTTTCATCACATAGCTAATTTTATTGCCAATTCAGAAAAGTTAACGTAAAAAATTATTGTATATTCTGCTCCGATATTCAGAAAATACTAAGGCAAGGTCGGCGTAAAAATGAATAATTCAATTTTCAATTACAAATATCTCGGTGGTTGTATGAGCTAACTCTCAGGCTTAAAAAGATGTTTGGAATCAGACGAAAAAGACACGAGTTACACACGTCACACGCGTTTGATACCATAGGAGGCCAGATTGAAAGCTTAACTTCTCCAATACCACTTCTACAATCATGCCAAGTTTTGTCGCAATCGGCTGTCTGATTAAGAAACTCCGAATTATTTTCCTTTTTTTAATTCCTCCGTCTGGATATACTTGTGTCGGCCTTTCTAGGAAATCTGTCTCTTTCCTGTAAATTGATTACAACCCATCAGTGAGCATGGTCCCGTTATAGGATTGCAGTTTTGAAATTTAAACTAAGTATACCAAATATGAGCTTTGTTCGTCGTAAAAAAATCGAATGTTTTCTCCTCAAATAATGACAGTTCTTCCACCCTAAACAAGTAGCTGCAAACTAGTGTAACCACAATTCAGCTGAAACAACAAAAAGGAAGTTAACCAAACAATGAAAGCTCTATGAAAGTGAACTTTACTCTTTGTTTCTTTTTCGCCATAAACCAACGAGTTATGATGGCGGCACTGGCGGTTATGACGTTGACGTTGAAAACCACCATGATTGTGGTATTCCATAGAACGCATGCAATGGTGGCAACCAGTCACACAGTCTGCCAGCCAGCCAGCCAAATAGTCGACCAGGCAAATATGTATGTAGTCAAGAAGCCTTCTAGTCACTGAGTCAGTCATACCGATATGACGTTTGTTGTGATTCTTTGAATATTTTCTAAGGCCGACGGCCGAGACATTGCTACATACTCGCAGAGTGTTTTGCAATTGCTATGCTCGAAACATAGAGACATACATACATACAATCAGATTCCAACTGACGCACAATGGGAAAAAAGGGTTAAATACGCGCGCATAGCAGTATTTTCTATCTCATGACTATACCGTTAGAGATAGAGTCCTACGGTTTGGATCATCTTCAAGAGAATTCTTTGGAGAAGAAACTGGTGTTACCAGATTTTATTTTACTGTTACCATGTACCGCACAGTGGGGCTACAAATGCGACTTTGTGGAAATTAGTGTGAAAATCATAATATCGTACCAACTTCAGTGATCTTGATTTTATATTAAAGCTGACAAAATTTAGTTCAAAATCTATTTGAGGTACTTAAATGTATGTTGCTGCGTTTTAAATATATAGACCATTGAAGTTCAAACATATTTTTGTGAAAATTGCGTTAAAAGTCTACAAAACCGGGAAATGTTTTTGAAATTGAAACCAAAACAACATAAATAGGATAAAATTGCGGTCTGCAATATTTTTAAAAGCTGAAGTTTTGCACTAATGCTATTACACAATGGTTGTCGACTATTAATAAGAGAAAAGTTAAATTAAAAACAAAAATATAATCGGTCCACCCTAATATACATAAACTGCAGAAGCGTTTAACTATATTTTTATAGTTTTTGTAGAAGAAGTAACTATAAAAATTACACATATAATCATAATAATATTAATTAGATCGATAATTTTGAACGCAGAACTCTATACACTTGCAACCGGACGTGTACCGGTCTTATTTATTATCCGATTTTGCCGAAATTTCGTAAACGTTATTTTTTTGAACCAAGAAAATAGGTCCATATATTTCGGGAAAATCGGTTCATAGATAGATGTAGCTCCCACACATATTTTCTTTATTTAAAGTAAAAACAGCACATATTTAAAGTACAAAAATCGGCCATAATCGCAAAAAGTCGCAGATAAACTAGGTACCGTTGGATTCACCACTAAGTCAACTCTCTTCTCTATGTCATATCGCAGTGATCCCACGTGATCCAAAAAAGTTGTATTCCATTTACTGCGGATAAATTTTTTTGAAAAACAAAAAAAAATTATTTTTACTTTGAAATATCTCTTCATTTAAAGACGTTAAAAATACGTTTTATACACAAAAATGTAGATGAATATAACCTTATTCTATGTTACAAGTCCGGTCGCATTTCACCAACAAACGAGAATTCTACAAGCATTTTAGTATATACATTTAATCATCGCAATTTGATTTGCATTTATTAGTAAAAAAGACAAAATTTGAAAGGTCATAACTCGGAATCGCCCAGAGATATTTTCATAAAATTTGAAGGTTTTTTCATTAAATGTTATCCACAATAAAACATCATTCCCAAAAAACAGATTTTTGAATGTTGTTTTCAAAGTCCTATGCGCGCATATTTCATCATATTTTCCCATCGTGTGACGTGCCTCGAGAAGTTTGCAAAAAAAAGTTGTTTAATACTAAACAAAGTCACGTTATTTACCGGAAATTACTATAATGAATTTTTTCCTCGCTTTCCCTGTCGACCTTCTGCCCCGTCCGCCCCCTTTGAATCATCGTTAGAAGACCACTTGAACACCCTCAACACAAACAAACGGTGGTAGTCTTATGAGGAAAAAAACCTTTTGCTAAATCATTTACCACGAATTGTCGGTACTCGTTCCAAGTGGTTAAGCGCTGGGGAGGGGCAAATGGATGCTTATACTTACCTAGATTTTCCTGAAGCGTCCTTTCTCCTGGGATGCGTTTGATATGCGCCTGTTTTGCATTGTTTGTTCTGCGTAACCTGTGTAGTCGATTTTTCTGCGTTTTTTGTCGCAACTCAATTAATGTTTTGTCATGACGGTTACAGGTTCTAAGATACTAGAATGTTATCACCGCTATTGTGACTAAATTAACTTTTGTTATCACCTTTAAATCTCTCACACTCAATCTATCAGTTGATTGAAGTTATCCCTTTGTATCTTTTAAAAAGTGGATTGCTATTCAATTTGATTAAATTAGAATAGGTGATTTTACGGAAAAAAATACAATTGTAATAGCGATCTTCTAATGCCACACATACTGTTTGATTTAATATTTGCGAAACCGTATTTTGTCTAATTACACTATGCAACAAATGAACACCTTTTGAAAATTGCACGGACTTGACAGTATAGGTTTGATTCTACTATCAAAGGATAGTATAACCCTATTCTCGGTTTGGCGAAATTGGTGACCAATTTTTTTATGGGCCTCCAAAGTTTCTGAAAATCAGTGGGCCCCTCGAAAAAGGTGTCATCAGCTTTTGTCCAACAACTTATTCAGACGGTGTGATACCGCATAACTATGTTTGGCAATAATGTACCTAAAAATATGCTGAATAAAGTTTCTTAACATTTTTTGCGAAAAAAAAATTTTCCGTTACATTTTTTTGAAAAAGTGAAGGAAAAAATATTTTTTTCACTTTTTTCAGCATAACTTCCGGGGACTCTTAATTTTTCACTAACAATGCTTGGCAAAATTGTAGCCAACGTAAGTCTGAACAACTTTTGTGAACATATCAATTCAATCTGAACGTGTCTCGGCACCCTAAATAGCTCAAAAAACCTCATTGTACCCCAAAAATTTAAGTACATATTTCACTGTTATGGAACAAATATATATTTTTTTGGTATAGGGTATATCCAGCAACATTATAGACAATATTGTGGAACATATTAACCCTCTAGCTCCCCCACGTAACTGTAATTTTTGGCCCCATTTTAACTAATCTTAAAAAACACCCCTTAAGAGGGGGAGGGTGGGGATGAAATGTTCTACAAAAATGTTCGCCATAAAAATTTACTATATGTGTCGGAACACACCAAAGCCCAAACCTTAACACAAAATCCCAAAAAACGGTAAAATTCCAGTCAACAACGCTCATTTCTGGTATCTTTATTGCTTCGACCACTAGATCGTACGACTAAGATTGCTGCACGAACAGTAATTTGACCTTTTTTTGGTGTTTGTGTTATGTTTTGAGCTTTGGTGTGTTATGATACATATAGTAAAATTTTATGGCGAACATTTTTGTAGAACATTTAATCCCCGCCCTCCCCGGGGTGTTTTTTACGATTTGTTAAAATGGGTCCAAAAATTACAGTTATGTGGGGGAGCTAGAGGGTTAAAATGTTCCACAAAAATATTGGCTTTAATATTTTCTATAAAGTTGCTCAACATACCCTATACCAAAAAAATATATTTTTGTTACATAACAGTGAAATACTTACATTTTTGGGGTAGAATGTGGTTTTTGGGCTATTTAGGGTACCGAGACACGTTCAGATTGTATTGATATTTTCACAAGAGTTGTTCAGATTTACGTTGGCTACAATTTTGCCAAGCATTGTTAGTGAAAAATTAAGAGTCCCCGGAAGTTATGCTGAAAAAAGTGAAAAAAAACATTTTTTTCCTTCACTTTTTCAAAAATAAAGTACGGGAAAAAATTTTTTTTTCGCAAAAAATGTTAAGAGACTTTATTCAGCATATTCTTAGGTACATTATTGCTAAACATAGTTATGCGGTATCACCACGTCTGAATAAGTTGTTGGACAAAAGCTGATGATACCTTTTTCGAGGGGCCGACTGATTTTAAGAAACTTTGGAGGCCCATAAAAAAATTGGTCACCAATTTCGGCAAACCTAGTATTGGGTTATACTACCTTTTGATAGTAGAATCAAACCTATACTGTCAAGTCCGTGTATTTTTTCACTGTTGCACAGTGTTATGCAAACTTAAATTTGGTCTTGCCGTGATTTAACCTGGACCTTATAGCGCCAGAATTCCTGATAATATAAACTATCTCCACTTCTATGCAGATGGGTCGATGGTAAGCTTCAGACGACCTGTGAAGTTCAAAAAAAAAACTGTTTACATTATTGTCAGATCTGGCGGGATACGGCCTGATCGGCGAACACGCCTGGACGTTTAGAATGTAGTCCAATGACTTCTGCGGGAGCTGTAGAGATGACAAAGAAGTGGAGAGCATTGATCACGTGCTTAGATACCGTTCCGCCTTGAGTTAACGAAGCATTGTGGTAGGAATTCAAAAAAGGGAAATAATTCGGCAGTTTATTAACACGGCAAGCTATTGCGACAAATTCAATGATTGTAGAAGAGGTATTACAGATCTTAAGTTTTTCTGGAGACTACATATAACTTCAAATGGCCATAACTTTTGTCTCAATGGGTATATCTAATAAGAACATTTGTCATCAAATAGCTAGAAAATACAATGAGATAGAATCGGTACATACCCGGCTCTATATATACGGATTTGTTGGAAAAATCGAGACAAAATTAAAAAAAAAAATCTTTTCAAAGCAGGAAGAAGCTTTATAAATCTATAAAACAAATAAAATAAATATATTATATATAATTTTTTTTTTAATCTGTACGTCTTGACAGTAGAAATCGAGGCTAATTCTAAAATTAATATATTTGCAAAGGAAAATCCCACAATTCCCCAAATAAATTCGAAAATCCCCCAAAAACTGATTTTTTCGTTTTTCCCCAATATGTGTATACTAACAGTCGGGCTCAATCTTTTTTTGACAGTTTACTGTGTAATACATATTTTTGAGGCATCCTTTTCTCGAAATGATTCTCCAGTAAATTTCCTCTAAGACGAATAGAGGTGTAATATCCATATTATATCGCGAACTCGGAGATGGTAATGTAAAAAAATATGTTCGGTTTGACATGGAATGATCGATATGTATCATTTTTCAATAAAATATAAAATTTACCTATTTTTTGAAAATATAAATTGATATGGCCATAACTTTTGCCTCAGTGTGTACATTTGACCGATTTTTTCTACAACGTCTTGACCACGGCCATGATACTGTGCGTCGTGGCGATGTTAATTGGCCGCCACTATCATGTTATTGGACACGGTTGGACTTCTTTCTGTGGGGATATTTAAAAGAAAAAGTATATGTACTTCAATAAGCCAAGAACAATTTAAAAGCTAAAGAATGAGATAATTCGGCACATTAAAGACATTGAACCTCAATTATGTCTCAGAGTCATTGAAAATATGGACCATATGTAACCGAAGCCGTGGCGAGCATTTGGCCGATATTTTGTTTCACACGTAATTGTCATAGATCCTCCCATCATAATAAAAAATATGAAGATTATTCTCTGAAAACCTTTTGTTTTTTTGTTTGGACCGCCGATTACACTGTGAAAAAAAATCTAGCACTGAACTGAAAAAAACCCTTGAAGGTTTTGTTAGGGATAATGTCAACATTCATTTGTAATTGGGTTCATCCCATTCCCATTTTGGTTGTTGCACTGTGTTATTTTTATGGTTTTTTGCTCGCCAGCAAAAAACGATTTAATTGAAAATAATAATGTATTTCCAATTGTTCTAATGACCACTATTTCTACATGAATGTTATATTTCCAACATTTGTGCCCTCATAATTTTCATTCATTTATAGAGTATCAGGGACCTGTCGGGCTTATACTTCACGGCCCTATCGAGCTTATAATCCAAATACTAAAAGTATATTCCATGAAAACTAGAATTTAAAAAAAAAATAACAAATAAACATAACCATTAGATTTTTTGTTTGGGTTTCATAAAATACACAAAAAGTTTTTAGGTCCCGGACACAATTTTTTTTGCATATTGTTAAGTTCTTCTAATTTAATTCTTAAATATATTAAATATGTATATCTTTTTGAAGTATTTTTTTTCTATTTTAAACAATTGAATGATTAAAGATAAAATCTCAATATAAATTTCATCCCACACTGAAAGCAATAATATCGAAGGAATAACTATTTGCCGAGTGTAGGTAGTCCTTGATTGTGACATTTGACATTTGTCCTTTATCCTGTTGTTGTTTTTATCTTCTTTCTACTGAATATATACATTCTTAGTATTGTTTCCTTTTCTCTTGTCATTGTGGCCTTTTGTTTTTACGCCATTGTTTGTCATGGCTTTTGTCCATGAAATTGATGTTTTTGTAAGATTTCAAAAGAAACCATTTAATTAGTCTCAATCTTAATTGTTTGAAACTGGGTGGAAACCTGCCTTTTTCCTGCTTTATTTCAAAGGGGGCTGAGTGTTCTCTTCGTTTCCTTCGCCATTTTAAAAATCGTGCACAAAGAAAAATTACCGAAAATCGGTCATGTTGACATTTCGTTCATTGTTTCGCTTTTGAGTTCATTAGAACTTTTATGTGGCCCAAAGTTCTTAGCCAATGGAAAGAAAACGGAAACATTCGAAACAGCAGCTTCTGCACTAGAAGATGAAGTCATGCCGAAAATCTTAATAAATTCCTAAGACAAATTATTCGGTTTCTTGTTGATGTTTAGCCAGGACAAAAGCCATTTTATCTAGTTTAACCCAGTTTTACGAAACAACCAAAGAAATGAGCTGGAAGAAAAACACAAAAGTTTTTAGTTTTGCACTTTTTCTAAGCAACAAAAACTACAAAACTGACAATGAAATTGCGTTAAGTGCTGATAGCTAGTGGGAGAAAAATTCTTACCAAAATAACAAAAACGCACTTAAATCATAATAAAATCTTTCGTGGCTAAGAGAATGACAGTGCATTTTCTTTAATCTGCCTTCTGGAGAACATTTAGAAGATTTTTCTTCGAATGTACTTTTATGTATGGAGTTCGAGAGAATGTGTTTGCTTTTTTTTGTCATAAAACGACAAAGTTTCATTGGTAAATCTTTGGCTTCGCCGCAGTGGACTACAAAGACACAAATATGTATCAACCAAACATATAAAATTAATGGTTACTTATAAGGATTGTTGTTTCTTGTGACACATGACATTAGTCGTTTGCTGCAGCACCAGCCGAATTCTCTTGCTCTGATTCAGGGACCAGCAACGAAGAAAGTTTGTTCGTTTGTGTTCTGTAACATTAGGGTGTAACGAAACCACATAATGTAATGTAACTATAATTTTCCTGATAAGTAAACATAACGAATACAAGAAATCTTCTTATTTTTTGCACAGAAATCTCGATAACCACAGATAAAAAATGTGATAACCTTGTCCAAATAGTTTATATCAATCGTTCATATTCCACTCAAAAATGGCTCTTTACTGGTATAGTTATTGCTTCGAACACCAGGTCGTATGACTAACATTGCTGCACGAACAGGCCAAGGACGGGTTTTGACTAGAATTTTATCTTTTTTGGTGTTTGTGTTAAGTTTTGGGCTTTACTGTATTCTGACACATATAGTAAAATTTTATGGCCAACATTTGTATAGAAGATTTCATCTTCGCCCTCCCCATTTAATGAGGTGTTTTTTACGATTTATTAAAATATGGCCTAAATTACAATTATGTGAGGGAGCTAGAGGGTTAATATGTTAATAATTTTGAGGTACAATGTGATTTTTTGAGCTATTTTGAGTGCCTAGACACGTTCAGATTATATTGATATTTTCACAAAAGTTGTTCGTTCAGATATACCTTGGCTACAATTTTGCCAAATATTCTTAGTATAAAATTACGTGTCCCAGAAAGTTAAGTGAAAAAAAAATATTTTTTCCTTCGCTGTTTCAAAAAAAGTGGGTGAACAAATTTTTTTCGCATAAAATGTTTAGAAACTTTGTTCAGCATATTCTTCGCTACATTATTGCCAAATATAGTTAAGACAAAAGCTGATGACAACTGTTTTTTCGAGCGACCCACTAAAATTTAAAAAGTTTGGCGGCCCATAAAAAAATTGGTCACCAATTTCGCCGAACCGAGTATAGGGTTATACTACCCTTTGGTAGTAGAATCGAACCTATACTGTTGCACAGTGTAATAAGAACTATCTAGCTCCTGAAAATAGCCATCAACCGCAACATCTACTCTTAATTGCTTGCAAATCTTTTTTCACCAAACAATTTTTTCAATTTTGGGAACAAAAAATAATCTGAGGGAGCAAAATCTAGCGAACAAGGTGCATGCTGATGCAATTCGAATTTTAATTCATTGATTTTGGTCATTGTGAGCAAACGCGGCACCCATCTTTCGCACAGCTATCTAATCATCAAATTGTCCGTCAATATGTGATGTATAGCACTTTTTGAAATGCATATAACTTCAGCTAGATCACGAACCTTCAACCAATCAATTGGTCGACCACTACGGTGTTCGTCTTGGCAGTTCGTACGACCCCGTTTGAAATCTGCAAACCCAATATTTTATAATATTAACGAAGGAGTAGACGCCCCCAAAGTAGAATCTAGCTCAGTATTAATATTGGTTGGACTTGATACCTTTAAAATGAATGTATTGTACATTTTACATATCGGTGAGCTATTTTTTCAATGTTTACAAATTCACTGAGATCGTTAACTTTTGAGTGCTCAAAAGAAGGAACTAAACAACGTGGCGGCTTTAAATTTAAAATATTTGTCTTAGAAGCTTGGTACTTTTCACGAAAGTGTCTTTTTTAAACTACTTCCTCCATCTATATGATAGGTCGGCTAGTTTTGGGACCGCCCTCGTGCTTTTTAGGTTTAGGTTAGGGTTGCAGCCGTCTATGCCAGCTCACATATACCAGTTTAGGTCCCTAGTGTTACCACGGGCTAAAATACCCCTCATCGAAACCAACCTGATTAATATACAAAGTTCTCAATAGTACGAATATTGGTACCGGAAAGATCTGTTAGACTGCCTAGAAAGGCCGACCCCAGTCTATCCAACGGCGGTTACTCAAAGCGGGTCTCAAATTCTTCCTCATCTCCACAGCTTCTGCAGAAGTCATCGAAGTCAATACCCAACTTTCTGGCGTGTTCGCCGATGAACATGTCCCATCAGAACTGATACTAACATAGGCAATCTTTTTCTCTCTAGTGTGAGGAGATATTTTGACCGTCTCAGGTCACATCTTGGCCAGATTTGTCTAGCTACCCAACAGGTGCGGATTTCTGTCCATCTTTCGTTGGACTCCCTAATTCCATTTTGCCTAAGCCAAAGCTAGCATGAGGATAGTGGCGCACCAATATATGGAAATTCTTCGAGAATTTGTAATGTCGTTCATTTCCTATCAAGTTCATCGGCTTTGGAGTTCCCCAGGACAGCTATATGCCCAGGCACCCATATCAGGTGTATATTAAACTGCTGAGCCATCTCGTTAAGATATTTGCTGTAGTCGAGGGCTGTTTGTAAATTTAGGGATGTGGCCTTCAGAGAATTTATGACAGCATGGTTGTCCGAGTAAATGGCAACGCCAGTGTTGGTTACTATGTTGCGAATCAGCCACTTGGCCACTTCCCACATTGCCATCATTTCAGCTTGATAGACCCTGCCGGTGTCTGGCAGTTAGTGACCTATATGCAGATTAAGTTCTTTGCAGTGTACTCCGGAGCTAACCTTTTTGCCGAGCTTCGAACCATCCTTATATACAGGGGAGATAGTTTCTATTATCTGGTGTTTTGCCAAACCATTCGTCTCTGGCTGGTATCATAGTGATGTATTTCCTCTCGAAGGTGTACACCGTTGGTATATAGTCCACTCGTTTGTTTACCATAGTACTACACTTTGATATCCTCATGTGACCTCCACATTGAAAGGCAGTTTAATCTTAGTGCCGCTCTGGTTGCAACTTCTCTCGTCACAATGATAATCGACAGTATATGGAGTAGGGCTTGTAGAGACTCAGTTAAGGCTCCGCTTTTGCATATGCAGGCCGTTCTCTGAACCTTTGACAGTAGGTTGGTGATGGTTAGTTTATCTGTTGCCGTCCACTGTACCACAATGCCGTATAACAGTTTGGAACAACTACTGCTAAATATACTTATATATATCCAATAGACGATTTAAGGTGAGAGGCCCTACCGTAACACTGCAGAAATATAAGGTGACGTTGACCTTCCTTAATCTTGCACTTTCAGAAAAGACTACATCTGTTCCATTTATCTAAAGGGGGATGGTTCACAAGTGTGGCCTTATTCATCCTAGTAAAGAGAACCAATTCTGTCTTGTTTGGGTTAACGCCCAAACCGCTGTTTCTCTGTCTCTGAAAACGTTTTCGGATTTGCCACTTACTGCGACTGCCACGTCGTTCAAATATGCCACGACCTTGCATCCACAACGTTCTAGATCTAACAGGATTTCATACACCGCTAGGTTCTATGTCAAGAAATGCCACCATTGTGAATTCCTTGAATTGTAGGAGCTATTCTATATAGAGCTCGCGCGCTCGTGCTGGTCACATTCTGTAGCTCTCGTTCTTAGTTTGAAACTTATTTTGTGTCCTTATTAAGGCATTTAAACTGCATGCTTACCCAAACTCAAGCCGATTCGTGTAATAGTTATTCAGATGTTTAGTATTCAATAATAATGGCGGGGCCTTGTCCATTGATCCAATATCGCCCATTTTTCGTTGTTCCACTCATTCACATTTGAAAGCAATGCGTGCTATGTTTCTCCATATATTTGGCTTTCAATAAGGGATTCATATGTGCGGGACCACACCGACCTTTCCGATATCGCCAACTTTTCTGTTGATCCACGAATTGGGCCGTACCAATTTCCAGGACGAGTGGTTCAATGGTTCCTCAAATATTTCGTTTTCAATAAGGGAGGCAAGTGGACGGTGGACCACGCCGCCTTTCCGATATCGCCAGGATCTTACATATTGCTCTCAAATACATACATGCCACATTTAAAGGCAATTGCGGCATTATTTTTCTAGATATTTATATTTCAACGTCGTAGTCATATATGGGGAACCATTTTGTTTTCGTGAAATATTTGAAATTAATCTGATCGATCCACTTGATTACCATTTATTGATTGGGTGGAGGATATTTCTGTTAAATTAACCCAAATTCGAAAACAATTGAAGAAGTGGTTCTGCAGATATTTTGTTTTCAATAAATGAATCATGTGGACAGGACCACACCAACATATCCAGTATGGCAGTGAAATACTCTCGTACAAAACGCTAATGGTTTTCCAGATATTTCGTTTTCAATAATGGTGTCGCATTGTCGTGTCCACGCCCTCTTATCCGATTTTTTCCCACTTTATATTCAGTCACGCATTGTGCTGCCAAATGTATTCGCATACTCTAGATATATCGTTTTCAAAAATGGGGTCGGATAGGCGGAGTCACGCCCATTGGTCCGATTATACACATTCGGACCAATCACGTTGACTGCCACCACATATGTGCACAGTGGGCCAAAAAGAGATAGATATAGCTAGGGAAGCTTTTAAACCATAAACTAGAGATCAGAAGGTTTTTTTTCGAAATTCATAATTGTTGAGTTAAAAATTTTTTTGAAATTTTTTAATTTTTTACAAATTGGGCAAAAATGGAACAATGGTGCAATATTGGGACATAAACCTGAGATTGGAGCACAGTTGGTCAACAACGGCCAATATAAACATTTATAATATAGAACAGTGATAGGGCAAGATGCTAAATATAATAAGGTGAGACAAAATTTGTAAATATGCTCCAGTTGGGCAAAACGGGTTAAGTATGGTACAGTGTAACAAATTGGTTAAATATGCTACAGAGGAGCAAAACGGGTTGAATATGGTTCAGTGGGGGCACAAATGTATTTAATATCATACGGTGGGGGTTACTATGGTACAGTGGAGCTTAAAGGATTAAATATGGTATAGTGGAATAAAGAGGTTAAATTGGGACAAAAAGGTTAACTATGGAACAGTGGGACAGAACTATATGTGCTAAAAATAGTATAAAAAGGGTTAAATATGGTACAATGGGAAAATATGGTACGAAGGGCTAAATTATAGTAAAGTCGGAAAAAGGTTTAAGTATTGTACAGAGGAAAACCATATTTAAATATGGTATAGGATGGTAAAATTGGTTAACTATTGTACAGTGGTACCAGACGATGTCAATGGGGCAGAATGGTATCATATTTTGCAGAGGGACACAAAGGTTTTATGTATGATACAATAAGTCGACGTATGGAAGAGTGAAGCAAACGAGAAGAGTGGTAAAATAAAATAAATATAAAATCTGATTCTCAAGTACCACCGCGCTACACCCTAAGCTACAATTAAATCGTTCAAATACCCTTTGCCAACAAACGTCCATCTTCAGAGCGAACTAACGCGCTCCCTGCATTAACATACACCCACCCATTCAGGCCACAGAACGAGAGAATGTTGTAGCACGAGTTAAATGTTAAAATATTTTGAAAATAATTAATTAGCTTCTAGCGCGTAGAACGCGTCAATGCGATGCACTTTGCTGGCACTCCATTTAACACTAGGCCACCCCACGCCATCATCCAACCGCAATGTCATAGCCCCAGAATTCCATATGCCGCTCTTCGTTGTCCGCATGCTGCCGCCACCACCACCACGAGGAACCCACCAGCCAGTGCTTGTCGTTTGCCTTGGAACAGTCGTGAAATGGGCTCATATAAATCTAAACAATCATGAATGGAACCGAAAGCGAATGGAACAGAACCAGGCAAATGATGCCAAACACACGAGTTCGCCTGACCTGTGTGTGTGAATATGTGTGTGGAACCTCTTAAGTATCGGCGACGATGGCAGCAAAAGAAAGGAGTTGATTCGTCTAACATCTCGCGTCGCGTTCGCCATTCATCGTCATGTCGAAAAGCGTGATGCTTGTGTTAAAGCCAAAATTGCGTGGGATTAGGCATTTCCAGCTCATTTCTAGAATTTTTGGATTTGTTCCATTGCCACCACCACCGCCACCAAGTCTTTTCTTGACATTCGAAAAGTAGACCATCAAATGGTTCGGAGTCCCTTGTGAAAGGCCTTTTAAAAATTACTACAAATTGTTTTCGTGAAATATTTAATATGAGATTTACTTGATTGCAATATTTCGTAATGAAGCCATGTTGCATTGACTGATACTGAAAAGATCGACCAAAATATGTATTGTTCCAAATATTTGTTAGGTAGGTTAGGTAGGTTAGGTAGGTTAGGTAGGTTAGGTAGGTTAGGTAGGTTAGGTAGGTTAGGTAGGTTAGGTAGGTTAGGTAGGTTAGGTAGGTTAGGTAGGTTAGGTAGGTTAGGTAGGTTAGGTAGGTTAGGTAGGTTAGGTAGGTTAGGTAGGTTAGGCAGGTTAGGTAGGTTAGGCAGGTTAGGTATGTTAGGTAGGTTAGGTAGGTTAGGTAGGTTAGGTAGGTTAGGTAGGTTAGGTAGGTTAGGTAGGTTAGGTAGGTTAGGTAGGTTAGGTAGGTTAGGTAGGTTAGGTAGGTTAGGTAGGTTAGGTAGGTTAGGTAGGTTAGGTAGGTTAGGTAGGTTAGGTAGGTTAGGTAGGTTAGGTAGGTTAGGTAGGTTAGGTAGGTTAGGTAGGTTAGGTAGGTTAGGTAGGTTAGGTAGGTTAGGTAGGTTAGGTAGGTTAGGTAGGTTAGGTAGGTTAGGTAGGTTAGGTAGGTTAGGTAGGTTAGGTAGGTTCAAGCTTCGAAGCATCTGTATTGACATAAAGATATTTTATATTTCCGTTACCGATGGTATATAGTCCACTCGGTCACTTGTGATATCCTCGTGTAGCCATAGTTCTTATACCTAAGCATTGATAGACAGTTAAATCTTTATGTCGCTCTAGTTGCAACTTCTCTAGCCACAATATCAATTGGCAGTAGATGGATTAGGACTCTACAACTCTATTGCTTTAACTCTTAACGCCACAGTTATGCTTATGCAAGCAGTTCTGTTTTCAGAGTTACAGAACTTAAAATTAAAATAAATCATAGTGAAATATTTTAATATCAATTAGGCTGTCTATATTCGATGGATAATTTTGAACCATTAATTTGTAAATATGTTTTGGGCCATGAGGCCGCCTATTCCGGTGCTTTCATGGCGTAATATGGAGCTCCAATTTCCACACAATTTTCGCAGAATTTGTGCCCGTATTTCGCCAATAGCTCGACGAATGTTGAATTCCAGGTGTTTAATTGCCTTTGGTTAATCGGCGAAGACGAGTCAACAAAACGAATGCCAGGTAATTGAGTTACGATTGAACTTGTAATAATTTGTGTGCCCCACTTCGATTTTGGAAAACATAAGGACTCAGACGGCTCGTAAGCGTACCAAACAGTAATTTTCTGTGGATGTAATGGTGTTTGGATAAAGGTTTGTGCATTATCTGCTCTCCAAGTGTTTGTTTATTTACATACCAATACAACCAAAAATGAGCTTCATTGGTAAACAAAGTTTGAAGTTTGATAAACAGAGCCATATCAAAAATCTCTCATGTAAGTCTCTCCATGATGAAATGTCAAACCAAACAAAAATCAGCCATCAGCTGTTAAATTAGTTGTCAAATAAAGCAATGTTGCCAATTCAAAGAACACCATGTACTTAGTTTAATGACAATTAGATTTAGTAAACAATACTTCTGTGTGGATTCGAATTCTTGTTGCTACTGTTTACTTCTCATGAAACCGCCTAAAGTTTCGAGACAGTGATAAGAAGGCCTTTAATTTTCAGGGCCTTATCGTCCGCCTCTCAAACTCTTCAGACAAATACACGCGCGAGGGCTTCCACACGCACAGCACATCACTTGCGATGAATGAGACATTACTTTAGGGAAAGCAAAACAACGACAACAAAAAAGGAAAGAGGAAATGTTTTTCGGAAAGACTGAACGATGAACATCAACATCAACATAAAGTCATAATGGCAACATAAAAATTAATTAATTGCAAAACAAATGTCTTGTGTTTGTTTTTTAATCATACATCAAAAAATTTGCTCTGGATTATTCGTATTTTGTTTTCTTCTCAGAAGGGCGTTAAGAGCGAACATCATTCCCGTTTGGTTTTCTTCAAATGAAGACTTTTAATTAATTTGTAAGAAATTTGAGTAAAATCCTACTTTTTAACGGTACTTGTATTAAATCCCACTCTTTAGCGGTATTATTAAAATAAACAGAGTAATTATATTGTTATGAAAAAGCTTTAATAAATGTTATGAAAAAGGATAAAGATTTTATTGTAAAAATAATCGAATACATTTTTGCAATTAAGTTAATCTTTTTAAAGTAGATTTGTGCAACGTGTTTGCAAAATACTTGATTTATATTGGAGCTGTACAAAAAATATATGAGAAATTATGTAAAACTAGCTTTATCCGGGTGCGCTTCGCAGCCCCCATTTTTTTCTTATTTTCTGTTTAGGGTACTTTAAAATAGTTATTCCTCTTTCTTACAAAACGACATGATTA
Source organism: Eudasyphora cyanicolor (assembly GCA_963930755.1). Lineage (NCBI taxonomy): Eukaryota > Metazoa > Arthropoda > Insecta > Diptera > Muscidae > Eudasyphora > Eudasyphora cyanicolor. The sequence goes on along the minus strand of OZ005736.1, from coordinate 176,611,784 downwards.
TTATATATGGTGCAAAATGAAGAAGATATGATTACCTTTATACTATAAAATACAAACCGTCGTTACATTTCTAGTTTGTGTTCCAAGAGTTACCCTGACATCATGGTACAATATTTATCCATTTCCACACTGTACCTCTGAACCTTGAAAAACTATTTTTTTGGATCACACGGTAGCAACTTTCCCCTGGTTTATGAAGCTACATTCACACCCTGATACAATATACAACTAAGTTTGGCCCACTGTGTCTATAAAGGTACGAATTTAAAAAGCTAAAGTGAATCGCTCCATTGTGCCACATTTAACTCTTTGTGTGTCATAATTAAAAAATTTTGCACGATTGAACAGTATTAAAAAATCATAATTGATATTTCAAGATCCAAATTCGCAACCTTAGGTCGTATTTCAACATTTGTGTTCCCTATATGTGCCATTTATTTAACTTGTTTTTCCCCACGGTTTAAGTAGAAGAATCTATTTGGAAAAAACAATTTCTTTGTACTCTGGGATCACATTCAACACTTTATGCACCACTGTTACATATTCAACACTTTTTATTACACTGTGCTTCTAAAGTACGAATTTTTATACATATCTGGGACTATTGTTTCCTTTTTTCCCCCACTTATCACATTTAACCATTTTACCGTATTTAGTTTTTTTGTTTCACCTTACCATATTTAACCTTTTTTACTCTACTAAATCATTTTTAACTAATTTTCGCCCCTCTGTAACATATTGAATAATTTTTGCTTGTCCCAACTTCATATAATGTTCATCATAATTTTAACCTTTTTGCACCACAGTACTAGTAAAAGCATAAATTTTGAAAAAAACATTCTTTTTTAATATTTAAGTTACCCTCTCTCCCTGCATCCTTTTTTTGTCCAATGTACTAAATGTACGCTTTTTAACCCACTGTACCATATTTAACCCTTTTCGGTCCACCGAATTATATTTAAAACCTTCTTGTTCTATTATATTCTGTCCACTATATTTAACCATTTTTGGCCCACTGTACCATAGTTAACAAATTTTTGCCCCACTGTTCCATAGTTAACGCTTTTTGCACCACTGTACCATACTTAACCCATTTTGTTCTTCGTTACCATATTATATTATTTGTGGCCACTCTAACCATTTTTGTCATACTGTACCATATTTAACCATTTGTGTCCCACTGTACCATAGCTAACACATTTTTGTCCCACTGTTCCATAGTTAAAGCTTTTTGCCCCACTGTACCATAATTAACCCTTTTTGCCCCACTGCGTCATATTAAACCCTTTGTCTCACTGTACCATATTTAACAGTTTTTGCCCCACTGTACCTTATTTAACCCTCTTTGTCCAACTGTACTGTATACTTAACCATTTTTGTCACACTGTGCCATATGTAACCCTTTTTGCCCCACTGTATCATAGTAAATACATTTTTGCCCCACTGTTCCATAGTTAACGCGTTTTGCCCCTCTATACTATTTTGAACCCATTTTGTCCCACCTTACCATATATAACTATTTTTGCCCCACTGTACCATAGTTAACCCTTTTTGCAGAACTGTGCCCCATTCAACTCTTTATCTCACTGTATAAAATTTTAGCCCCACTGTACCATTTAACAAATGTTTGTCTAACTGTACCGTATTTAAAATGTGCATCCACGCTAGCATACTTAACCCTTTTTCCCCGACTGTACCATATTTAATCATATTTTCTCCACTGTGCATTATTTAACCGTTTTTGACCACTGGCTCCTAAAACTAAATAAACTCTTCATATCTCATGTTTAAGTTCCAATTTTGGCAGATTGTTTCATTTTTCCCCAAGCTCTATAATTAACCCGTCTTGTCCCTGTGCCTCTTAATATTCGAATAACTAAAAATCACTTCCGAATTCTATGTTCCAAAAGTTACCCTGGAACATTGGATTTGGCTGTTGTACCACATTTTTCCCTTTTTACCCCACTGTGTACGTAAATGTTAGAATTTCGAAAAATCCTGTCAATTTTTGAGTCTACCTCATAAGGGCTACCCAATCATAAGGACTACCCAATCACAAAAAATGGTTTGTTCCACTGTTAGAAACCACCTAGTACACCCTAACGAAGAAAAAATGCATATTTGAAAACAATCTATAGATAAATGTAAAAATGATATTGCTTTTGGTAGAAGTAAGAGTATTTCAACAAAATCATGTTCTTATACCCCCACTATTGAATAACACGTCGATGGATGTGGTCTCCTAGCACAAGAATATTTGGCGGAAATCCATTTTGTATAATTTTAAGTCATTTGAACAATATTCGTCCATCCGTCTCACTGGCTTTCACGTGCGATAACTTCTATACTACTTTTCGGAATCTTCCGCAAATTCACCCATATTATTAGTTTCTTAGTTGCTACAACCTTGCGAAGACTGGGCGAAGTTGCCACGAACCTTTCTTTACCTCTCACGCAAATGGCCATTTTGCACAAATAGTTAACGGCTTATAACTTTTATTGCAACCAATATAAATACTTAAAATGTTGTTGATTATAATGCTTTTACAGTACCTATAGTCCCGTGAAAGATGCGCGTAATTACCACACCCCTTTTGGTAGCTCCAATACAAATGGACCACTTTGTACAAAAAGTAAACGGCTTATAACTTCGATTCCTGCGCATACGAACACTTGAAATATTGCTTTTATAGTGCACATAGTCTATTGAAAATAGTCGTTAGTGCCACATCCCTTTTGGCAACTGCCAAAAAAAATGGCCAAAATAAAAATATTAAAATTTATATTTTTTAGTTTCCCTTACTTTTATAATATAGATCATAATTTCTACATTTATTCATAGTTTGTTTTTTTAAATATACATTGTTTTATTCGTTAGAATGCTAGGACAAAAAATGTTGGCAATTTTTTTTATATTTTGTATGGCTTTTTCGTGCCAACAAAAAACGATTTTTGTAGAAAAAAATCTAATTTTGTCTGATTGTTTTAACGGCAGTTGGAAAACCATTGTCTCTATGTAAAAGTGATGTTCCCAACATTTATAGGGCCAAAATTTTTTTAAAGTGTAATCGTGGACACGGCTCTACTTAAAACCAGTAAGGAAAGGCAGAAAGTCGGGCGGGGTCGACTATATATGTAATACCCTACACCTCCCTAACAATGCGATAAGGGTAGAAACATATTATCTAATTCTGATCGGACATAAAATAACATTTTTATAGCGTTTACATGTCAAATCGGGGATAACGTATATATGGGGGCTATATCTAAATCTTGACTGATTTCTTCCAAATTTAAAAGTGTTCATTTATATAATAGGAAACCTCTTTCTGCCGAATTTCATACTGATCGGATATAAAATACAGTTTTTACAGCGCTTACATGTCAAATCGGGGGTAACATATATGTATATGGGGGATATATAGAAATCTGAACCGATTTTCTCAGAATTTGGCAGTATTCCTTCATGTAATAAGAAACCTTTTACTGCCGAATTTCGCACTGATCGGATATAAAATAACATGTTTACAGAGCTTACATATGAAATCGGGGGTAACGTATATATGGGGGATATATCTAAATCTGAACCGATTTCTTCCAAATTTAAAAGCGTTCATTCATATAATAGGAAACCTCTTTCTTCAGAATTTCATACTGATCGGATATAAAATACAGTTTTTACAGCGCTTACATATTAAATCGGGGGTAACATATATATGGGGGCTATATCTAAATCTGAACCGATTTCTTCCAAATCTAACAGTGTTCATTCATATTATAAGAAACCTCTTTCTGCCGAATTTCATACTGATCGGTTATAAAATAAAGTTTTTACAGCGCTTACATGTCAAATAGGGGCTAACATATATATGGGGGCTATATCTAAATCTGAACCGATTCTAACCAATAGGGTTCGTCCTTGGGCCAAACAATAGATATGAGTAAAGTTTCGTCGTGATCGGACCATAATTGCGACCTGTACTTTGATTACAAGAATACATGGACAGACGGACATGGCTAAATCGACTCAAAAATTGATTCTATGACGATCGGTATAATAAACTATGGTTCTATTTCTTCTCTTTTTGGGCGTTACAAACAAATGCACAAAGTCATAATTCCCTGTACCACAGTGTGGTGTAGGGTATAAACAATTTGGTCCAAATACTAAAGGTACCTTCCATGAAAATCGGAATTTTAGAAAACATTAAAACAAAAAAACTTTACCATAAAAACATTTTTGATTTTTGGTTCCATAAAATAATATGCCTCATCCAACCTACACAAGAAAAGTTTTTAGTTCTCGGACACAACAAAAATTTTTTGTTGCATAGTGTAATCATTGGAAATGTTATCTAAAGTATAAAATATTTAGATGAAAACATTTAGATGATTGCCGCAGAATTTATTGGAATGTTGTCTTTGCAACTTGATCTGTCAATACCAGAAGTTGCTTGATGAATATGCCTATTTTGAACTGTACTGTAGATACTTCAAAGACATTGCGTTTATGTGCACTTGTAATAAATATCGTTATTAGTCATTCAATTTTGGTATAATGTGACCATTTTGTGTGGGAGCTACCAAAATGGGCGCGGCAATGATGCTGGAACTGTAAAAACATTTGATGTACGGATATTAATGTTATAAGCAGTTAAATTGTTGTACAAAATGGTCCCTTTGGGTGGGAGCTACCATAAGGGGCCATTATGGCTCATTACCTCGATGTCCGTAGAGAAATGCCGGGCAAAACACCAATCTGCAACGATGCAGGATGGCATCAGGGGAGATTAAAGCTCTTATATTTCGGTGATGCCAGATCAGTAGACCTGTATAAGGCTGCTCTGAGTCGAGCGGGTGAGGTGTGGCCGGGTGTCCAGTTTGTTGTCGAAAAAAACAACATCCCTAGTCAACCTAGAGCCATCACCTGGGTTACAGAAGAGCCCTCCAACCCGGCTGACATCTTAGAAATAATAAAAGATTCCAATCCTGGTCTGCCGGCCCATAATTGGAGAATCAGCAATGTGGGTGAGGCGGATGGTAAAAAGCGGCAGGTCAATCTTATCCTAAACGCTGAATCCACCTCCCATATACAAAGTGCGAGTGCAACCCTACAATATGGCTTCGAGACTATAGTCTTGAAGATATACAAGCAGGATATATCTCCCACTGCAGAAGGTGAGTCGTCCACCGCGGCACTTTCTGGAAGTGCGGAGGTACCCACGCCTATTATTTCTGGTGACTCCAACTCTAACAGAAGATCTGTAACGTCCTTCTCTGAGGACAAAAGCTCTACTTCGGACACAGAGAGTCTGAGGGGTGTCTCCGGACTCTTTGTAGCATCTGGCGGGGACAAGCTTTGCGACTGTCCCGCTTTGAGTACTGGGGTCGGCCTTTTTAGGCAGCCTAACAGATCTTTCCAGTACTGATATTCGTACTATCTATAAATTTATATATCAAACAGGTTGGTTTCGATGAGGGGCATTTCAGCCCGTGGTAACACTATGGACCTAAACTGGTCTATGTGAGCTTGTAAAAAAATACGGCTGCCACCCTAACCTAAACCTAAACCTACCATAAGGGGCGGGTCCACTGCCTTCATATTCCACAGGGTCCTAGCGACAGATAAACTATAACTATGTGTGGAAATACAGTGGATTCGGATATGTAGTATAGAAGTTATTCAATTTTTCTGTAAATTTTAGTACTTTGCGATGGTCCACTAGAAAGGGTGAACCAATATGACCCATTTTTGAACATAGCCTGAGATAGCAAAAAATATTATCACATATCAAATTTGATCAATACGTTACTCCTTTCGAGACTTATCGTGCGCCCTATCTAGACAGACAGACGTACATTACTCAAATGACTTAAAATTTTCTAAAACGGATTTCCGCCAAACATACGTAGGGTCTTAGACCCTTAGGTCTTACTTAGGGTCTTAGGTACTCGTTCGGACTGTTATACCTTTGGCCCGCAGTAACTTATATAACATATAACATTATTCGCAATAGTGAAGTTATCAAAACATGATTTTGTTGCAATTCTCTTACTTCTAACAAAAGTTCTATAATTTCTACATTTATCCAGATTTTTTTCAAATAGACATTGTTTTTTTTTGTTAGGATGGTAGTATTAAAAAATGGAACAACATTTTTTTCCATTTTTTGTGGGCATGAAAGCCAGCAAGACAAGAAGAAATATTAAAAAATATGGCAATGACAGCAATTATTCGGAAGCGTCTCTAAATGTTTCGTTTGATAACACTATACAACAAAAATTTTCTTTTGTGTCCGAAACCTAAGAACTGTTTTTGTATAGGTTGAGGCATACTGTTTTATGAAACCAAAACAACATATTTTTATGGAATAGTTTTTTTTTCTACAATTCCAGTTTTTTTTTTTTTTTCAAAAAAAAACTTTTTTTTTTTTTCTCGAAAAATCCATAAAAAATAGAAAAAATGTTTTTGTTACCTTTTACAAGCTTGAATCCTAACGATAAAAAACAATGTCCATTTGCAAAAAGTTTATGGATAAATGTATAAATTATGACCCATATTGTAAAAATATTTTTTTTTTTTTACTATAAAAAGTAAAATCGTCAAGTTCGGCCATGCCGAATATTATAGGGTTTTCCAACAAGAGGTGTTATTTTGAATCACCCGGTATTTCGGTAGCTGTCACTTTTGAAGCTTTTATTCTTTGACATTTGACAAGTAGAAACTACGCCATTACTAACCAGTAAGCCGACTATATAATACCCTACACCACTCTCGTAATATTGAACAACTCTGAAATATAAATTTTGTAGTTCACGTATAAATTGTTTATTCTAAATTTCAAAACGATTGGATGTAAAATACAGCTTCTATAGGACTAAAGGGCCAAATCGGACGAAACATATATATGGGAGCTATAGCTAAATCTTAACCGATTTTCTTCAAATTCGGTAGTGTTGGTTCATGGATCAAGAAACTCTACCATTCTAAATTTCAAAATGATTGGATGTAAAATACAGCTTCTTCAGGACTAAAGAGTAAAATCGGACGAAACATATATATGGGAGCTATAGCAAAATCTTAACCGATTTTCTTCAAATTCTGCAATGTTGGTTCATGGATCAAGAAACTCTACCATTCAATATTTCAAAACGATTGGATGTAAAATACAGCTTTTATAGGACTAAAGGGCCAACTCGGACGAAACATATATATGCGAGCTATAGCTAAATCTTAACCGATTTTCTTCAAATTCGGTAGTGTTGGTTCATGGATCAAGAAACTCTACCATTCTAAATATCAAAACCAGTAAGGAAAGGCTAAAGTGCTGACTATATAATACCCTACACCACTCTCGTAATATTGAATAACTCTGATATATACATTTTGTAATTCATGTATAAATTGTTTACATAAATTTACTTTTGGGACATTTTATACTTAAATAATACCCTGTACCACAGTGTGGTGTAGGGTATAAAAACGATTGGATCTAAAGAGCCAAATCGGATGAAACATATATATGGGAGCTATAGCTAAATCTTTACCGATTTTCTTCAAATTCGGTAGTGTTGGTTCATGGATCAATTAACTCTACCGTTCTAAATTTCAAAACGATTGGATGTAAAATACAGCTTCTATAGAACTAAAGGGCCAAATAGGACGAAACATATATAGGGGAGCTATAGCTAAATCTTAACAGATTTTCTTCAAATTCGGTAGTGTTGGTTCATGGATCAAGTAACTCTACCATTCTAAATTTCAAAATGATTGGATGTAAAATACAGCTTCTACAGGACTAAAGGGCCAAATCGGACGAAACATATATATGGGAGCTATAGCTAAATCTTAACCGATTTTCTTCAAATTTGGTAGTGTTGGTTCATGGATCAATTAACTCTACCGTTATAAATTTCAAAACGATTGGATGTAAAATACAGCTTCTACAGAACTAAAGGGCCAAATCGGGCGAAAAATATATAGGGGAGCTATAGCTAAATCTTAACAGATTTTCTTCAAATTCGGTAGTGTTGGTTCATGGATCAAGAAACTCTACCATTCTAAATTTCAAAATGATTGGATGTAAAATACAGCTTCTACAGGACTAAAGGGCCAAATCGGACGAAACATATATATGGGAGCTATAGCTAAATCTTAACCGATTTTCTTCAAATTCGGTAGTGTTGGTTCATGGATCAATTAACTCTACCGTTCTAAATTTCAAAACGATTGGATGTAAAATACAGCTTCTATAGAACTAAAGGGCCAAATCGGGCGAAACATATATATGGGAGCTATAGCTAAATTTTAACCGATTTTCTTCAAATTCGGCAATGTTGGTTCATGGATCAAGAAACTCTAACATTCTAAATTTCAAAACGATTGGATGTAAAATACAGCTTTTATAGGACTATATGGCCAAATCGGACGAAAGATATATATGGGAGCTATATCTAAATCTGAACCGATTTTCTTCAAATTCGGCAATGTTGGTTCATGGATCAAGAAACTCTACCATTCTAAATTTCAAAACGATCGGATGTAAAATACAGCTTCTATAGGACTAAAAGGCCAAATCGGACGAAACATATATATGGGAGCTATAGCTAAATCTTAACCGATTTTCTTCAAATTCGGCAATGTTGGTTCATGGATCATGAAACTCTACCATTGTAAATTTCAAAACGATCGGATGTAAAATACAGCTTCTATAGGACTAAAGGACCAAATCGGACGAAAGATATATATGGGAGCTATATCTAAATCTGAACCGATTTTCTTCAAATTCGGCAATGTTGGTTGATGGATCAAGAAACTCTACCATTCTAAATTTCAAAACGATCGGATGTAAAATACAGCTTCTATAGGACTAAAGGGCCAAATCGGACGAAACATATATATGGGAGCTATAGCTAAATCTTAACCGATTTTCTTCAAATTCAGCAATGTTGGTTCATGGATCAAGAAACTCTACCATTCTAAATTTCAAAACGATCGGATGTAAAATACAGCTTCTATAGGACTAAAGGGCCAAATCGGACGAAAGATATATATGGGAGCTATATCTAAATCTGAACCGATTTCAACCAAATTCAATAGCGATCTTTACAGCCGCGAAATACTCTAAACTGCAAAATTTCAGAACGATCGGAGTGAAATTGCGACCGGACGGACGGACGGACAGACATCGTTAAATAATAAACTCAGCTAGTGATTCTGAGTCGATCGGTATACTTTATGGTGGGTCTAGCTGTGTTATTTTCAGGTGTTACAAACATCTGCCGTGAAACAAACTTATAATACCCTGTACCACAGTGTGGTGTAGGGTATCAAAATGGAACGGTACACGATCCAACAACGCATTGAAATTATTAAAATTCGAAAAATCTAATATCATCGAAAAATCATCTTGACTGATGACGCCCATTTCCACCTCGGTGGCTACGTCAACAAGCAAAATTGTCGCATCTGGGGCTCGGAAAACCCAAAAGTTATTGTTGAGAAGCCTCTCCATCCTCAACGTGTGACTGTTTGGTGCGGTTTATGGTCCGGCGGGGTCATTGGACCGTACTTTTTCGAAAATGAGGTTGGATCCACAGTTACGGTGCGGATTGCGCTATCGAGAGATGATTAATGATTTTTTATGGTCGGAGTTGGATGGTATTGATCTGGACAACTTTTACTTTCAACAAGACGGCGCAACGTGCCACACAAGCAACGAAACCATTGCTCTGTTACGGGAAAAGTTTACGGACCGTGTTATCTCTCGAAGAGGTGATCACAATTGCCCACCGAGATCTTGTGATTTAACACCTTGCGACTTCTTCCTTTGGGGCCACGTGAAAGATAATGTCTACGCCAACAGCCCAGCGTCAATTCAAGACCTCAAAGATAGAATTCGTGAGGCTATCGAGGACATAGGGCAGACACTTTGCGATTTGGTTATGGAAAATTTCATGAAAAATATATGGTCCTGTAAGCGTGGTCGTGGTGGCTATTTGGCTGATGTTGTTTTTCATTATTAACGGCATACCTTCCTCTTTATTATGAAATAAACATCCGATCATTTATCTCAAGAAATGGCATTTTTCTTTGAATACCAAAATAACACCTATTGTTGGAAAACCCTTTATATCCTCCACCATGGATTGTGTTTATTTTTTTACTGGAAAAATCTTTGGATATGGGGCAAATAATTTTTTTGTTTAAGTAAATTATTAAAATAGGAACCCGGCAATTTTTAGCCAAATTTTAGACCGCGAATTCTTTAGCCAAACTCTCCACCTGAAAAATTATTATGGCTTAAAATAGCATTTTTGAGAGCTACGTCTACACGGGGACTGCAACAAACTAAAGTTAAATTTTTATAAATTTTATTGAGATTAATTCAGGCCAAAATAGAATACAAACTGCAAATTTTCACTAGAAAATGTAGTTTAAAGCTTAAATTAGCCTTTTTGGGAGCGACATCTATACGTGAACTTTAACAAAATTGTTGTCTTAACTAAATTCAAACTGCAAAGATTCAGTTAAAATACTTAGAAAATGTGGTATTTATGGCTTAAATACGTATATTTTGGGGCGAACTCTATAGGGTGACTATAACAAAATATGAACCGATTTCTAAAATTTTAGCTGTGATGAATTCTTGTCAAAATAGAATACAAACTGCAAAGTTTCTGCTAAATTGCTTTAAAAATGTGGTATCTATATCAAAACATTGACCGATAAATATTAAGAGGTGTTACAAACGGAGTGACAAAATGATTATACCCCCCCATCCTATGATGGAGGGCGTAGAAATATTACGCTGTACAAAATTTCAGTTAACTTTTTGTGTAAAATGGTTCATTTGTATGGGAGGTTCAAAAAGTGGCGTGGCAGTAACGCAAATTTTTTACGGGACTGTAGGTATTGTAAAAGTATTACACTGCATAAAATTCCAAGTATTTTAATGGACTGGAATCACTGTTATAAGCCGTCTTTTGTTCAAAATGTTCCATTTGTATGCGAGGTACCAAAAGGGGCATGGCAACTTCGCCCATTTTTTCTCAAGATGATAGCGACCATGAAACTAATACTATGCGTGGAATTGTGAAAGATTCTGATTAGTAGTATAGAAGTTATGAGATTATCAATATTTCACTATATTTTGAACCTACGTGGGGGAGCTACTCGAAGCAGTGGACCAATATAGTCCATCTTTGATCTTAGAAAAAATATTGCCACAAAACAAATTTGAAGTCAATCGGATAATCCTGTCGAATGTTATCGTGCGCACCAGCCAGGAGACAGACACACAGACAGACAGACAGACGCACGGACGGACATTGCTCAAATGACTTAAAATGACCCAAAACGGATTTCTAATCTACAAAAGTTTTTTGATCCTGGAGTCGAATTTATCCAAATGTCATCAAAACTAGTTGAGGGACAATCCGTGTCTTCTCTCTTTCTTAATCTGAGGGGAACTAATGATGCCGTGAACACACTTATATAATCTGTCCCGCTCGGACTTGTTGGTACTTGTTTGTATTCAGGAAGGGTTGATAAGCCAGCACATAAGTTGCAAGTCACAATTATCCACTGTACTCAGCTGTTCTGTAGTAAGAGTGGAAACTATTCTCGATGCTGTATTTTCCAGAAGGTTAGGAAGACCAATACTGACTCCACTTGGTGAAACTTGTAGCAGTGAAGGAATAATACACTTCTGTTTGTCCTTTATTTTGTTATATGAAGGTAAGACATCGACTCCTTTTTCGGACAATGCCTTCCTAAGTGTGTTGTAGTTGTCTTTGCTGAGTCCCAGGTGTTCTCGAGCCAATCTGAATATTTTTCAAGAAATTTTGAACGCGTTTTGCTGTTGTCCGCTTTACATCAAATGTTTTAACAAATTTTTGTATTTTTGTGATTTCGCTTTTTAATACATTAATTTTATAGGTTCCTTCGATAAATTATACTATTCTACGGACTTTTTCCTCGAAAGTGTGAAATGCGATTTCACACAAAATAAAAAATAGTGACGAGTTCTTAAATGTTAACGCCATACTTGTAAAATTGGTAATGATATACATTCTTGAAGATGCTATATTTATATAAACACAATAATATACCTGACATTTCTACCTGGTACATGCAATATGGGAAATTACAAAAATCATATATGAATGAATATTTTTAACTATATGAATGAACATTACAACAAATATTTGTATACCTGTCAATGATTAAGGGTTTCCTAGAAATTGTACCATAAAACAATATTTTCTGAAAGGTAAATCTTACTAAATTTAATTATTGTTTGATAAAAACATGTGATCTACAAGAAATCAGTGCATATTGACTGATATAATAACCAATAAGTACAAGAAGGTAGGGAAAAATTACAAAAATATATTTTGCATATAGACAGAAACGTAAATACGGCATAAAATTCTTAAAAATGTATATATTTCGATGAATTTTTTTAAAGTTCTTTATTTTGATATTCGAAATAATAATCAAACGCAACATGTGGAAATTTCTAATGGAAAATCCCTCAATTCCCAAAAAATACATCAAAAATCCCCAAAATGGGATTTTTTACTTTTAGTTTGGCTTACTTTAGTTTTGGCTTCGGATTTTCTGTAACAGATTCTGTGAAACGTCTCCTTTAAAATGAGTATAAATTTGATATACTTTGTGTAACAAACTTTTTCTACAAGACCTAAATACGAATTGGACTTTTTTCGCCAAAAAATCTCCAAAAATGAAATTTTTTCAAAAATTTGACTTTATGGGGCCATAACTTTCTTATTTCTTCTCATATCTTATCGATTTTTTTTCATGATAGTGTAAATTTTATTGGCAATTCAACAAAAAACTCACAAAATCGGTAATTTTTTGGCTGAGATATTGGCTAAACTTCAACGCAAAGTCGACGAAAAAATTAAAAATTCAAATCGGAAACTATTCAAGATATCTTCAAGCTATAAAATGTTTATTCAAGGTCTGGTCTAGGAGTATCCACGCCACTCAAATCAGACACTCCATTCAAAAGTTAGAAGCCGATGAACATTTTGTATACCCGAGGTGGTCAAATTTAGGGCCCTGTAGCTCCGCCCATGTATGAGATAGGAGGCCCAAGTTCCGAACTTAAACTCTCTAACACCTCTTGTATACACACCTAAAATTTCATAGCCATACGATAGATAAGTGGTTTTGAAATGACAGAATTATGTCCTTTTTTCCATTTTAGCCCACTGTGCACCAGCAGGGTTTTTCGAAATTTATATTTTTGGGAACTCTTCGAAGTGAAAACACCAGCGTTAGCTGGTAAATTATGTAGATCAATAGTGTTCAAAATTTTAAAACGGTCCGTGCAGTATTTTTGGAAATATGATGGAACCGACTTAGAAAACGTGGTTTGTTGGAAAATCGCTTTAAAGTTTTTCTGATTTACTGAGTCACGTATGAGGCGCGGTTACTTAGACTCCAGTTTTTTCGTTACTTTGCTCCGATTCATCTGAAATTTTCACACAATATTTTTAAGAGGATCTCCATTAAAAAATTAAAAAAAAATCAAAAAAAAATATTACAAACGGGAACCCCTTAATTAATAAGGGAGGGCCCATAATTTAAAGGATCTTATGATTCAAAACATATGGCCCAAATACTAAAGGCATGCACATTCCAAGAAAAACGGAGTTTAAATAACTTATTTTCTTAAGAAATGCTTCCTGAAGTGTTTCCTTTATTTTGTTCTTTGAACATCTATTCCGAAGCCTTCAAGACTATGTGCTTGTGGCCTGCAGACAACTTTTTTTAAATTAATAAAAATTTTAAAAAAAATATTAATTAATTAGGTCCACTCCCATTCAAAGCTTATTTGTTAGAGAACAGATTTTTAAAATATAAAAAATGCGCGAAAATCGGAGAGTACAAACAATTTAAAAAATTACATTTATGTTTCAAAGCATAAAAATCGCACACAAAAAAAATTTAATATTTTTTTCTGAACAATACCAACATTTCAAAAAAAGATTTTTCAAATCGGACCACTACTTAAAAAGTTATGACCAAAACCCGCTACACAGAGTGATATCTTAACGATTTTTTAAATATCGATAAACTTTTGAAAGAGTTTTCGGAAAAATCTCAAAAAAATCCACAACCCGTTTCTTCAGATGTACTAAAAACCATAAAAAATGGGAAAAAATCAATACTGATTTTTTTTTGAACCCGTCGATTTGTTGTGCAATTCCCCATATATATTTATTCCAAAAGGATCTGATTGAACCTGCTGTTAGTAGATTTCAAAAGTTCCTACGAACGCCACAAATTCTTAATATTGTCAATGTTTCTCTCCAACATTATGTAATATTTGCAAATTTGCGTATACATGGAAACTTTCTACGATAACTTATCAGCACGAGAATGAACCCATAAATCATAATAACAAGTTATACGGCTGTGATTAATTCTTACCATTTTAAGAATATTGAAATAAATACATTTCGCATTTTATAACTTACAGTTTTGCAAATCTGCTTCATGCTTTTGTCTAGCCTTTGATTGATTAAGATTATGACAGAGATATCACGGAAAACGTGTTATTTTTTTTCTTTACTGCCTACTAATTTGTTAAGTTCTGCTGTGGATAACATTTTATTGTATTTCGCAGTTCGTGTGGGACGATATAGTAATATTCTTAGACGAATTAACATATGTATATTTTGCAACCATTGATACTATCTTAGCATTGTATTTAAATAGCTCTGATTTATTTATTATGTAAAAACACAAATGTTAATTCACCATGATTTGAATGTTTCTTTCAACACCAAACACCGACCGACCACCGCCTTCATTTTTTTGATTGAAATATTTACTGTCATTTCTGCCGTTGAAATGCTAAAAATGTCTTTCAATTCCCCCATTTCTCCTCCCGTCATCTTTTTGTGCTGGCTCATTCCAATGGGCTGGTACTGCGAGTTTTTCCTCCTGGCGAGGAGTAGCCATCAGAACACATATTTATTTTCACATATTCTCGGACAACTTAATTTCTCCTCATCATTTTCATATCCGGCCAAAAAAGCAATATTCGATGATGATGTAGATGTTGCGTGTTTCACGCAAATCTATGCTTTCAACAACAACAACGCAAAGAAAATGAAGACGGCCAACATGAACGCATAGCTTTTGTATCCAGGAACCTTGGATACCAGTACCAACCAGTGCCCCAGCCAACGCACCATTCAACAAACACCACTGGTAAATCACACAAATCACATCATCAGACACAAAAAAATCAGCAAAGCAGGAAAACAATACAATTTATGAACAATTGATGGAGGGGGAAAACTGCCATTCTCAAATAGGTGTGGCTGGAGGAAAATGGACTAAGAATATATCTGAAACGAAAGAATGGTATTTGTGCATAGAGCTAAATCATCTATATACTCCCCAAAAAGGTATACATGAAGGAGAATGGATCTCATGCTTACTTTAGAGTTCCTCAGGTCTCTCTGGTTTACATTTGCAGACATCTGTTCTCGTGCAACTGCTTCAATTTCAAACTGTGGTAATACAGTGTACGAGGAGTGCATGTGTCGTTCAGTGAACATTTAATTGCAAAATAAACTATTTTAAAAAACAACCTCGTTTTGGGATATTTTAAGTTAGTTGTCCGTCTGTCTGTCTGGTTGGTGCGTATAACTTGAGAAAAAAGGGTGAAGTGCATTGTAATCATTTTACCGTAATATGGTGCCGTGCAAAATGGGCGTAATATCTAAACCTCTGTTCGTAACTTCCTCACAAACTGCCCAAGTCATATGAAAATGTAATGGGTACACGGGGCAAAATCGTCTTTTTTGATATGTTTGAATCGAAGAAAAATATATTTGAAACACAAATTTGTATACCCTACACCACACTGTGGTACAGGGTATTATAAGTTTGTTTCACGGCAGATGTTTGTAACACCTGAAAATAACACAGCTAGACCCACCTTAAAGTATACCGATCGACTCAGAATCACTAGCTGAGTCGATTTAACGATGTCCGTCCGTCCGTCCATGTAAAGTTGTTCGTCGACTACAGGTCGCAATTTCACTCCGATCGTTCTGAAATTTTGCAGTTTAGAGTATTTTGCGGCTGTTAAGATCGCTATTGAATTTGGTTGAAATCGGTTCAGATTTAGATATAGCTCCCATATATATCTTTCGTCCGATTTGGCGCTTTAGTCCTATAGAAGCTGTATTTTACATCCAATCGTTTTGAAATTTATAATGGTAGAGTTTCTTGATCCATCAACCAACATTGCCGAATTTGAAGAAAATCGGTTAAGATTTAGCTATAGCTCCCATATATATGTTTCGTCCGATTTGGCCCTTTAGTTCTATAGAAGCTATATTTTACATCCAATCGTTTTGAAATTTAGAATGGTAGAGTTTCTTGATCCATGAACCAACATTGCCGAATTTGGAGAAAATCGGTTAAGATTTAGCTATAGCTCCCATATATGCTTCGTCCGATTTTGCTCTTTAGTCCTGTAGAAGCTGTATTTTACATCCAATCATTTTGAAATATAGAATGGTAGAGTTTCTTGATCCATGAACCAACACTACCGAATTTGAAAAAAAAAATCGGTTAAGATTTAGCTATAGCTCCCATATATATGTTTCGTCCGATTTGGCCCTTTAGTTCTATAGAAGCTGTATTTTACATCCAATCGTTTTGAAATTTAGAATGGTAGAGTTTCTTGATCCATGAACTAACACTATCGAATTTGGAGAAAATCGGTTAAGATTTAGCTATAGCTCCCATATATATGTTTCCTCCGATTTTGCTCTTTAGTCCTGTAGAAGCTGTATTTTACATCCAATCATTTTGAAATTTAGAATGGTAGAGTTACTTGATCCATGAACCAACACTACCGGATTTGAAGAAAATCGGTTAAGATTTAGCTATAGCTCCCATATATATGTTTCGTCCGATTTGGCCCTTTAGTTCTATAGAAGCTTTATTTTACATCCAATCGTTTTGAAATTTAGAATGGTAGAGTTTCTTGATCCATGAACCAACATTGCCGAATTTGAAGAAAATCGGTTAAGATTTAGCTATAGCTCCCATATATATGTTTCGTCCGATTTGGCCCTTTAGTTCTATAGAAGCTATATTTTACATCCAATCGCTTTGAAACCTAGAATGGTAGAGTTTCTTGATCCACGAACCAACATTGCCGAATTTCAAGAAAATCGCTAAAGATTTAGCTATAGCTCCCATATATATGTTTCGTCCGATTTGGCCCTTTAGTTCTGTAGAAGCTTTATTTTACATCCAATCGTTTTGAAACCTAGAATGGTAGAGTTTCTTGATCCACGAACCAACATTGCCGAATTTGAATAAAATCGGTTAAGATTTAGCTATAGCTCCCATATATATGTTTCGTCCGATTTGGCAATTTAGTCCTATAAAAGCTGTATTTTACATCCAATCGTTTTGAAATTTAGAATGGTAGAGTTTCTTGATCCATGAACCAACACTACCGAATTTGAAGAAAATCGGTTAAGATTTAGCTATAGCTCCCATATATATGTTTCGTCCGATTTGGCAATTTAGTCCTATAAAAGCTGTATTTTACATCCAATCGTTTTGAAATTTAAAATGGTAGAGTTTCTTGATCCATGAACCAACACTACCGAATTTGAAGAAAATCGGTAAAGATTTAGCTATAGCTCCCATATATATGTTTCATCCGATTTGGCTCTTTAGATCCAACCGTTTTTATACCCTACACCACACTGTGGTAAAGGGTATTATTTAAGTATAAAATGTCCCAAAAGTAAATTTATGTAAACAATATATACATGAATTACAAAATTTATATATCAGAGTTATTCAATATTACGAGAGTGGTGTAGGGTATTATATAGTCGGCCCCGCCCGACTTTAGCCTTTCCTTACTTGTTAAATATTAATTACTTCTGAGCAAATACATTTTATTTGAAAATCAATAAAATGTATTTGGAACTCATATATTAATATATTACAACAAAATGTATTTGCAAACTAATTTCTCAAATAAAATATGTGTTTATATACAAATAAAATTATCGCTTAGGAACCTGTCCAAATATATTTTGTTTAAAAACGTTGACAATTTTTTAAATTTTATTTCTACTTTTTAATTGATTTTAAGTTATACCTTATAATTAAAAATGACTCATGAAGCAATAAAATTCGTTTTAAAGCACTAATTTTTAAGTTATATTTATTCCAAGTCATCATTTGTTGGCAATCCACCTTCGCAGGATTATACGATTTCAATTATAATGGCTTTTTACGAACATTTTAAATTTCCGAAAAAATGAACGTTGAATTACTGAAAAACATAAAACGCGTCTTAAAGTTAAGACATTACTTTGTTTTCTGAATATATAAATACAAATAAATATTTGTTCCGTAAACAATAGTCCCAAATAAAAAACATTAGGAAGGAAACAACGATTTATTTAGAACAACATCTTTCCAAATATATAATTTTTTGTGTGACAAATATAATATATTTAGAGTGTACCCTAAATATTAGTATATTTCAAGCAGAATATGTTTGGGACAGTATACTACAGAAGCGATTTTTTTCAGCGTGTAATAACGTTAACTCCAATGTACATAAAACATTCAATTTGGCACACACAAGTGTTGTATATTTGTGAAGATGTTGTTCTTAACACATCTTTGTTTCCGTCCTAATATTTTGTATTGGGTAAAAATAAAACTAGTGTGTCAATGATTTTTTCAAAGTTGTGCGATTTTGGAAACTTATGTTTTGTTTAGTGCAAAATCGAAAAAAAATAAAACAATTTGAACAGTTTGCAAAAAATATTTTTTTCGCGAGATATAGCCGAGTCACTTTTTTTCGAACGAATTAAAATCGAAAAAAAATAAAACAATTTGAACAGTTTGCAAAAAAATATTTTTTGCGCGAGATATAGCCGAGTCATTTTTTTCGAGTGTATTTAGAAAATTGCGTATTACTCATAAACCATTAGACCAATTCGACTGAAATTTGACACATGGGTTCAAAACGAGTTAAATTATTAAAATTTATACACATATTAAATTTTTATCGGCCCTTTTTTTTGAAAATATTGCAAAATATTTTTTGAACATGCAAATACTCGTATATCTACTTTTTGGAACAAAAATTTTGCAAATTTTATGTGCGAAATCTTACTTATATTGTTATGAATCATAATTAGAAAAACCATTTTGGTAGATCGCGGCCACTTAGAAGCTACATTGATATTATTAAGACCATTTTTTACAATATACCATTACACTATGGAACAAAATTAAACTTTTTCGAAAATAACAAGGTTCTGAAAACGGATTCTGATAGATGATGTAAAAAGAGAATATACGTGTATTGGCATTTTGATAGTTTACGTATGGCGGTCATTTAGAGGGGGATCAATATTTCCCCTTTTCGCACATTCTTACGTATAATGAATCGGCATTGGAAACCGTGTGATCCTTACATTTTAGGTACACAGGACATGTTCAGTAACATTACCTATAGCTCTACGAAGAATATTTTAGTTGAACATTTTAACCCTCAAGCTCGTCAATTTAGCGGTCTTTTTGGTCCCTTTTGTGGAAAATACTAAAAATCGCCCCTAAAACAAAAGTTTAACGAGTCATAATGTTCTACAATAATATTTGCCATAAAATTCTACAATAGCCTCTTCGGCTTCACTGAGCTTATACTGAAAAATATGGTCCACGAAAATTGGAATTTTGAAAAAAAATTTAGAAAAACCTTTACCATAAAAAGCAAACTTGTTTTAATTTCATAAAAAAGTATTCCGCAGTCTATACAAAAAAAGTTTAAAAGTTTCGGACACAAAAACTATTTTTTGTTGCGTTGTGTAATAAATGCCACATTTTGTTTTAACCATTTCAATCACTAAATCAGTGATATCTCCAAGACCGATACAACTCGGTTAAAAGGTTGGAGGGAATAACCACATTTTACAATATTAATTAGTATCGAAAGTTATATTTAAAAAAATTATCCTCTATCGTTCTAATAAATTGTTTCTTTATTTTCAGGTGAATAATCTATAAAAAAATCTGTATTAGTTCAACTGAAACTATTTACAAATTGCAAGGTAATTAATTAAACATATATTTTGCATCTTCAGCTATTGTGCCCAGAAACAGAATAGTCAGGAGCCTGTCGACATTTCGTATATGGGCATTCTCAAATTGAGACAATTAATTTTTCAGATTTTAAAATACGCTTTTCTTGTCATCTATATCTATATATATAAGTGGATGCGTGTATTTGTGTGTGTATGTTACGTATGACTCAAAAACGGCTTGACCGATTTTGATGACATTTTCAGGAAATCTTCAGATAAGCCTAGCTAGAGGGGGTACTTCTCAGCGAGAGTGCAGTAATTTTGTGTATATGTTTCTGGTGGCAAACTATGTGATTGGTCAAAAAATGGGCGGGATCGGACCTATGGGCCTGTCCCAGCCCATGTGGGCCATTATTGGCCCATATTGCTGGCCCGATATTGCTGTAATTTTTTGTATATGATGGCAGATTACGTAATTGGTCCAAAAATGGGCGGGATCGGTCCAATGGGTTTGGCACTGGCCATTTGAGCCAAGATTTGAAATGGAAATATCTTGAACAATTTGTTAGCGAGAGTGCTGTAATTTTGTGTATATGGATTTGGTGGCAGTCTACGTGATTAGTCCAAAAATGGACGGGATCGGAAATCTGGGGCAACGAAGTGGATCGGGCCGGCTAGGGTTTATATAAAAATATGAAGTCAAGATATGCCATATTAAGGAATCACTACACAGTTCAACAAAAAATCGTTTCTTGCTGCGGCATAAGATTTTTCAGCCGATTTGGATATATGAGAAAATACAGTTCTTCTTTTAATTAGCTCTAATTCTCGCAATTAATCGCGATTTGCAATAATATGGAGGTTGAGACACATCAATACAAAGTATAAAAGAATCCAAAATAAAGTAGCCTTCAACTTCTTTTAATACCATTTTTTAATCCGTTCAGCGGTTTCGTCGATATCTAACAAGATAATGCTAAAGAATACAATTTTTTGAGAAAATTTTAATAACTTTTTAATAAACGCGTAATAAAAAAATATAGAAAAAAAATCGATTATTAAATTTTTATTATTTTTCCATCAAGAATGGTTGGTTATGAGTAAAATGAGACCATTCTGAAGAAACTATATCCACAACTTAAAAAATTGTAGAATTTATCTAATCTACCCCGAAATTATTTTCACCTAAACAGGTATAGAAGACAATACCCGCAATCAAAAATTTTACAGAGAAACCCAAAAAAAGATTATCTTTTCTTTCTAATTTAGCTATGACTTTTGAAGTTGTGCATCGATTTCTTTCGGAATGATTTCAGTTTATTTATGACCGATTAGGCTTTACGATCAAATAATAGCAACGAAAATACAATAACAGATGATTATCAGATCGGACAACGTTATCAAACCTGTTAAAGAGCTGCAAATGTACTTACAATGACAGATTGTTAGGCAAAGGTGAATTGTCAGTTCAGACGATTGCAAGAGTTGCCAATAAAATGCCTCTCTGACAATGGCACCATTGTCACAAGAAAAAACTTTGCATATCTGGAAATCAAAAGTATCTGCAAATTATCTCACAATGGCAACGTTGTTTGTTTACACGATTGTCAGATGTCTACCAATATTATTATCTTACAATGCCTTCTCTGTCAACGTTGCAAAACAAAAATTATATGTTCACACGGTTGTAACTTCACAGTGTTGCATTTTTCCGCAATTTTTCTGACAATATTGCTGGATATGGCAATCGTATGTACATAGCTTAACATCAAACACACAAATATATGCAGCTCTATGAGCTGCATACTCATATGTGTAAATATTGAACATAACGAAACACAATTTGTTTTTTGTACAGGCGGTAGGGGCAAATACCATTACTTGATGTGATTTTTTCGTGTTGAAATAACAGAAGTGAGGTAATAATTCTTATTCTTTTGGAAGAAACAATGCTGAATGATCGGATTAGCAACCATGAAATAGCATTGCGAGGAGTAGAGCTGTCAAGTAATTGTATTTGCTTCAACGTTTTTTATAAAACTTTGCATTCTATATTAAATAATAGAGGCAAAGATGACCTAAAGCCTGGATAATATCCTAATGACAAATCAATAACGAATTAAAGACCGAAATAAAAACAACCGAAAATACAATTTATATTTTTAATTTTCATAAAAAACGCTGTTGCATTTTGTCACGTCTGGAACTGTACGTACGAGTATTGATTAGACAAAATTTATGTTTGACTTTATGATGTTTTACAACTGATGATAAAATGGATACAAATAAATCTAAACGCAGTGGTATATTGAACGAAATGTTTATGGGCACTAGTATTAAGTACTAGATGGAGTATTTTCAGTGAACTGAAGGTACTGCAAAAGCAGTACACTAAACAAAATTTAAAATATTTGTATGCACTACTCGTAATACTGAAGTTCTTAGCTCTTAAATTTGTATACAAAATTGAAAAATATTGCCGGTGTTACGTGGACAAACTATTGTATCATCATATATTGAAAGTGTTTAATAACAAATTTTCTAATCATGTTGTTCATATTTTATGTATTTTAACAATTTGGCCTTTGCATACTGGTCTCAAACCCATTTTTAGTGACATAAATATGAAGAATGTACACTCCAGTTCATTTAAATAACAACAGCAAAAAATTTATATTTTACTGCCAATTTTTGATCACACAACTATAAACAAAATCTAAAATAATTTTTTTAGATACTTTATTTTGTTCTTTATTTCTGCTGAGAAATAATTTTTTTTTTAATTTTCTTGTAATTTATTTTGTTACGTTTAGAAAAACAGCTTTAAACTGAGGAAAAAACAGTTCATGCGAATAACAACGACAAAGAAAAGTTTGGAAAACATAAAAATTATTCACTAAAATAGATTTTATTGTTAAGAACTATTTGTTTTGACTTGTTCTCTAACGTTTAGTAATGAGTGTTGCCTCCATTGTGCTTTATAATCTCAAATATGCGATTTGAAATGGAATCGTAGAGGAAATCTCGTCCCAAGCGGTCTCGATTGCATTGATTAAAGATGTAATGTTTTCATATTGTCTACCTCCTTCGCAAACTTTTTATGAAAGCCATCCCCAGATGTTCTCCACTATGTTTAAGTCTGGTGAGTAAGGTGGCCAGTCCAACAAAGTCACATTTTGGTTACTAATCCAGGATTTTACCACTCTAGGATTGTGTATCGGAACGTTATCCTGCTGGAAAATCCAACGCAGATGTCCAAAGATGTTACTGCACTCCGGAACTCTTGTTCCCGAATGATTTTGTATTGTTCTGCATTCAGTTTTTCTGATTTGAATTGTAGTTTAATCTGACCATAGTACGATATGGCTCCCCATACCATAATTCCGCCAATGCGACTGTGTCGACGGCTTAAAATTATTTCTTCTTTTCTCATGTCATGGTAATAGAAGTTATACCCTTCAGGACCATCCAGGTTAAATTTTTTTCAGAAAAGACAACCGCTTGCCATTCGGTATTCCACGGCATGTGAACTTCAGCAAAATTTAATCGCTTTTCTTTATGAATATGTTTTAGTACAGGCTTTTTATACCCTACACCACACTGTGGTACAGGATATTATAACTTTGTGCATTTGTTTGTAACACCCAAAAGGAGAAGAAATAGACCCATCGTTTATTATACCGATCGACTTAGAATCACTTTCTGAGTTGATTTTGCTATGTCCGTCTGTCTGTCTGTCTGTCCGTCTGTGCATGTATTCTTGTAATCAATGTACAGGTCGCAATTATGGCCCGATCTCGACGAAACTTTACACATATATTTTTTTTGGCCCAAGGACGATCCCTATTGAATTTGGTCAAAATCGGTTCAGATTTAGATATAGCCCCCATATATATGTTAGCCCCGATTTGACATGTAAGCGCTGTAAAAACATTATTTTATATCCGATCAGTATAAAATACGACAGAAAGAGGTTTCTTATTATATGGATGAACACTATTAAATTTGGAGAAAATCGGTTCAGATTTAGATATAGCCACCATATATACGTTACCACCGATTTGACATGTAAGCACTGTAAAATTGTTATTTTATATCCGATCAGTGCGAAATTCGGCAAAAAGAGGTTTCTTATTACTCGAAGGAATACTGCCAAATTCGGAGAAAATCGGTTCAGATTTAGATATAGCCCCCATATATATGTAACCCCCGATTTGACATGTAAGCGCTGTAGAAACTATATTTTATATCCGATCAGTATGAATTTCGGCAGAAAGAGGTTTCCTTATATGAATGCACACTGTTAAATTTGGAAGAAATCGGTTCAGATTTAGATATAGCCCCCATATATACGTTACCCCCGATTTCATATGTAAGCGCCGTAAAAAATTTATTTTATAACCGATCAGTGTGAAATTCGGCAGAAAGAGGTTTCTTATTACATGAATTAATACTGCCAAATTTGAGGGAAATCGGTTGAGATTTAGATATAGCCCACATATATATGTTACCCCCGATTTGACATGTAAGCGCTTAGAAATTGTATTTTATATCCGATCAGTAAAGAAATTGGCAGAAAGAGGTTTCTCATTACGTGAATTAACACTGCCAAATTTGAGGGAAATCGGTTCAGATTTAGATATAGCCCCCATATACACGTTACCCACGATTTAACATGTAAGCGCTGTACAATCTGTATTTTATATTCAATCAGTAAAAAAATCTACACAAAGTGGTTTCTTATTATATGAAAGGATACTTCCAAATTCAGAGAAAATCGGTTCAGATTTAGATATAGCCCCCATATATATGTTACCCCCGATTTGACATGTAAGTGCTGTAGAGACTGTATTTTATATCCGGTCAGTACGAAATTTGACAGAAAGAAGTTTCTTTTTCAATGAATGAGTATTCAAGGAATATCCGTTCAGATTTATATATAATCTCCATATATATGTTCCTCCAGATTTGGTACCAAAGCGCTAAAAAGATGTTCCTAATTTTTTTATATAAGCGCTATTTTAGAGACCTGAAAGGCTTCAGCGGAAATGAAAATTAAAACATTACTTAAACCAATTATTCCAAGGTAGTACCAATTATTCCATGGTAGTACCTACCTAACATACCCTGCATATATTACTTATATTGTGTACGACCAAAAATCGGACTATTTATTGTGTTTAGGCTAATAATAACCACAGTAAATGCAAATATGTGGATTATTATTAGTTCAATTTTTAATTCCACACATTATATTAAACTCCTCTTTGGAATAAGCCTTGACGTGGCGGAGGAGCTAAGTAATTTCCTAAAAGAAAGGAAACTAATTATTCCAACTATTCAAAAAGAAATTCTTAATGTACATTGCCGAGGTGGTGTAGGGTATTATATAGTCGGCCCCGCCCGACTTTAACCTTTCCTTACTGGTTTTAAGTTTCATTCCTTGGATATGAGGAGCATTCACAGTCAAGCGCCGAACCGCAGAAAATCCTGATTTCGCCTTTATTTTTAGTATGGAATCAGAGGAATTTGATGCAATTCTTAAAATTACTCGCTTGTCCGTTGACGATGAGACACTTGCTGATCTTCCCTTCATGTTCTTTCGATAGGAATTCTTAAGTTTGATGTAATTGAAGACAACACGAGCACTTCTTCCGATTTTCTCTAAACTTTTTCTGAAGGAAACTTTTGTTCATAATAGCCTTAAATTTTTCCTCTTTCTTCTAAAGTCAAAGGCTTTCCTCGTCCCATTTAAAAAAAAATAATATTTTATGAAGTGCAATTTATGAAACTAATTAACACTGAACACTCTTTGAAACACAATCGTTCAAGAACATCAAAAACTAGCTACTGTTGTTATTCATATGAACTATTTTAAAAGCGCTTTTTTGCTATTCCAGTAGGAATGCTTACCTAACGGGACTTTTTTTTATTCTTTTTTCGCACATTTTCTTAAACCAAAATGTTCACCTAATATAATACGTAACCATATATAAATCGGTTTTTGTTAGTTTCCTCGTAATGACAATTTGTAGCAATAATTATCACTCTTGTTATTTAATTGAACTGGAGTGTATATTCAGACCTAAAAATGTGCACACCTGTTAGTCATAACACACATAACAAATGGACAAAAATGTGGACCAAGCTGGCCACGCCCACTCCCACCTCCCACACAAGCTTGATGTTTGTACGCTAAGTGCTGGCATGGATATGTTTTTTGTACCTGGGGGTAACAATATTTAATTTGATTGCGAAGTGCACGAAACACATTCCTCACAGAACGTGAATTTTCCTAATAAAGTTGAACAATTTGTAAATGTTGTTCAGGCGTAAGTCTTTCCATGATGAAATGCCAAACAATAACATGACAACATGACACGACTCACACGTGATCTGTCAAAAAGGCTATTAAAAAAAGTATCTCTACTTGATCACCCTATAGTTTCCGTATGAACCAGATGGGGAATGTTATGCTCTTGGCGCAGTGAGAATTCTGCTGTCAAGTTCCCTTTTAGTCGTTATCCCCTTTCAGTGTAAGTCAAGGACGTACCGCAACATTGGACGGTATCGCAAAATCATAATGTTCGATATTTATTGTAAAACTTGCATAAACCCACTCTAAGATGGCTTCCACTAAACTGTCCAAATCTCTTCTGAACTTTAAGAAATTTTTCTAAACATAAGATATAAAACTGTGAGCTTGGTTTTTTATCTACTCTATTTTGTTTTCGTTCAAATTGTTATAAATTTTTTTAGTACCAAATTCGAAACGGCATCGTTTTCGCGTCCATTACCATCCCAAATAGCTAACATTTCAGCACAGCTAAACAAGAGTTTGACTAAAAATATATCATTTTGATCACTTTGCGCACAAAACACGCAAAGCGCACCAATACTACATGTTATAGGACACCTTAATAAACAATCATGCGTTTAAACTTTTATGAACACGAGAGAACATATATAACTTTTACTCCACGAAACACAAATAACGGGAAGTTATGTATCACTAAAATACCACACCATATAAACACGAAATGACAACGACAAATACAAGACAATTATGAATTACAAAAACCATTCCTTGAGCTTGATTTTCCATATTTCACAAAATAAATACAATTGTCGTTTTGCAGATTTCCAGTATCAAAGATATTGCCAATATTTTCTCAAGGAGAAGTGCTTAGAATCACGTGATTGAACATTTAGCTTTGACCGCATGGAGGAAACAGGGTTGCCACCTAAGTTAAAAAATATATTTTCTAATTCCCCTATAGGGTTGCGTTTTCGAACATATATATACTTCTGGTATTTTCTTAAGTTTATTTTTCGAATTTATGCCAAAAAAATTAGATTTGGTACCAGTGTACATTGTTTCGGAAGATTCCTTAGTGTTGACGGCATGAGTGATGGGAATCGATGGTTCCTCATTTCCGATATGCAAAAGTACTGCCTTTAAACTTTCTTTGCTGCTGTCAACAAATAACCGCCATTTCTTTAAATTGTACCTGGTTTTCCAATAGGGACATAACAATTTCGCATCTTTATGTCGACGCATCCTCAAACATTTTTAATGATCTTTCAGTGTCAAATCGTTAGTCGAAGTCAAAATTTTCATCAGGGTAAAGTTCGCTTACGTGCAACGTTTGGAAATCATTGAAAAGTACTACCAAAATACTTAGTCGGTGGTCGCGAACTTTTAGGGCGATTACTCCAATTTTCGGCCGATGAAGTGATGAAGCTCATTTCTGGCTGAGTGCTTTTGTCAAAGACAAAATATATTGGACAGCAACAAAGCCACATGTGCTTAAAGAGACACAATTGCATCTGCAAAAAAATACTGTGTGGTGTGGTTTTCATGCCGGAGGTGTGATTGGGTGGTGGAAAATGTGGTCCAAAGAATATATCGCTGTAGACGGGCTCGTGGTTGTCATATGACCGAAATCGAATTTCATTCTTAAAATGTAACATTTGCACTACACATGGAATAAATTTGAACTCTATATCTTCAATATTCTGTGTTTTATTAATATATAAAATGGAAAACCTTTAAATGTTCGCATGCGAAGCAGCGGGTACCAGCTAGTTTACAATAAAAACAATTAAGAAAGTTCAGTCGTGTAAACCGTCTTAAGAATCCCCTTATCTTCAGTCCCAAAAAATATTGGTCAATTTATTATTTTTTTTTGTTTAAATTAAATTATTATCAATTTAAATTGCACTAATATAATTCATTTGTGTGGGATGTATCAATAGGGGCGTGGCAATGATGCCCATTTTTACGGGCCTGTGGGTACTATAGAAATATTACACTTCACAAAATTTCAGGTATTTCTATGTCCTGGTATTAAATTTATAAGTTGTTCACTTTTAGTGCACAATAATCCAGTTGTGTTGTATGCACCAAAAAGGGGTGGCAACATCGCCCGTTTTTCTTGAGGTGTTACCGACTAATAGACTAATACTATGTGTGGAATTTTAGGGACTTGGAGTAAGTACCCAGCAAAATTTCTCATTACATTATATATGGATAGGTCTTTCTCAAGTGTCACAGGCCAAAAATTAGATCTTTCTCAAATTCTTCGAAAATTTTGCCCTAGTATGTGGGAGTAATGACCCTCAATATTAAAAAATTTAAATGAAAATTTGAGGAAGGGGGCGAGGTCAAAGTTCAGAAAAATCGATTTTTTGCCTCTATAATGGGATTTTTAAATTAATTTTAATGCTACAAGGAATAAGACATTGAAAATAGAAAATATCGTTTCTAAAAGCATTTTCCGCGTACTTTTCATAAAAAATACTACATTTTTTTGTTCACTTTTCTTGGAAACAAAAATATGTCCATTGCCCTTTTTCCGAAACAAAACATGTCCATTGCCCTTGGAAACAAAACATGTCCATTGCCCTTTTTCCGAAAACGGCACTTTTGTGATACTTTTGTGATACTTTTTTGAAATTTGGTAATTATGTTACTCGAATTTAGCACAACTAAAATTTAAAAATTTCAAAAAAGCGATATAATAGTGCTGTTTTCGGGAAAAGGGCATTGCAAGTGTTGCACTTTTTTGCAGAAAAGAATTCACCATAAATGTTAACCCGACACCGCACAGTGGTACAGGTTATTATGACTTTGTTAGTAAATCCAAAAAAATGGTAGAGATATGCCCATAGTTTATTATACCTGATCATACTGATCAGAATCACCTTTTGGGTCCATTTAGCCATGTCCGCCTGGCAATACATTCTTGTGAATAAGGTGAAGTTCACAAATATTAAGCGATCTTTATGAAAGTTGGTATAGAGACATTTTTGGGCTAGGGATGATCTCTATTTAAAATGGGGCATGTTGGTCCATGTTTTGATATAGCCCCCTTGCAAAGGTCCGCTCCTATGTTATTTTTTGACGTTCTAAAGAACACATTTTTCAATTAATCTGGTTAAAATTGAAGCAATTGTAACATTCAACATAATCATTCCCAGTGAAAGTGGGATACATCGTTCCCTGTTTTGATATAGCCCCCGTATAATGGTACCTTCCGAATAGACTTCTTGATGCATTTTTTTTAATTTTAAAATTTTAGTTTGTTCAGTTCGCTTGTTGGAAAAATTTTGCCATTTAGGGATTTGAAATTACACTGTGCAAATTTTTTTTGTGCCCAGAACTAAAAACTATATTGAGGCATACTATTGCATAAAATCACAAAGTATTTGTGGTAATGTTTGTTATACCCTATACCACACTGTGGTATTATAACTTTGTGCATTTGTTTGTAACACCCAAAAGGAGAATAAATAGACCCATCGTTTATTATACCGATCGACTTAGAATCACTTTCTGAGTTGATTTAGCTATGTCCGTCTGTCTGTGCATGTATTCTGGTAATCAAAGTACAGGTCGCATTTATGGTCCGATCTCAACGAAACTTTGCACATATCTTTCTTTAGGCCCAAGACGATCCCTACTGAATTTGGTTAAAATCGGTTCAGATTTACATATAGCTCCCATATATATGTACCTCCGATTTGGCAGATATACACTGTATAAACAACATTTTTGAACATCGAAATTTTATACACTGTATAAACATTTTTGAACATCGAAATTCGGCAGAAATGGTTTCTTATTACATGAAGGAATACTGCCAAATTCGGAAAAAATGGGTTCAGATTTAGATATAGCCGCCATATATATGTTACCCCGATTTGAAATTCAAGCGCTGTTGAAACTGTATTTTATATCCGATCAAAGCGAAATTCGGCAGAAAAAGGTTTCTTATTACATGAAGGAATACTGCCAAATTCGCGGATAATCGGTTCAGATTTAGATATAGCCCCCATATATAAGTTACCCCCGATTTGATATTCAAGCGCTGTAGAAACTGTATTTTATATCCGATCACTGCGAAATTCGGCAGAAAGAGGTTTCTTATTACATGAATGAGTATTCAGTGAAAATTGATTCAGATTTATATATAACCTCCATAACTATGTTCCTCCTGATTTGGTTACAAAGCGCTGTAGAAGTTGTACTTTACTTTCGATCATTACAAAATTCTTCAAAAAGATGTTTCTCAATGTAGGAACAAATATTGCCTAATTTAGCGATTATCGGTTCAGAATTAGATATATCCACATATATATGTTCTTACCTATTTACCAATTATTCCAAATTATTATCGCAATGACCCTTATCGCATTGTTAGGGAGGTGTAGGGTATTATATAGTCGGCCCCGCTCGACTATCTGCCTTTCCTTACTGGTTTTTAATTCCGATATTCATGGAAGGTGCCTGTAGTGTTTTGACTATATTTTCGTAGTGTTAGTTAAGTTTACGGCGGTTATGATGGCTCAAAATGTTGGAAATATCTCTTTCACGTATACAATCAATCGACACACTTTATGGTACTGAAGCTCCTAATGGTAATTGTGAATTGAATTTATTTTCAAACCAATCGCCACCTCAATCAGGCACAATACAACTGGAAACTGCTGCAATTTTCAACACTGTAGAGGTAATATTTTTTTTAATGACACTATACAACACGATTTTTCTCCCGAAGTTTTTCATGTTATTTTCTGATATTGATTGGCATTTTTTTCACGGCGTGGAAAGTTTTGAATTGTCAGCAGTTGGGTCAGAATTTTTAATTTTGACCTATGAAGTTCACTTTTGAATAAAGTTTGATATATGGAAAGATAACTTCTCGCTTTGATCCATACAATGGCCCCAAAAATTGTAATATTTTTTAACATACATGCTTTCTTTTTTACAGTTTGTCTACAACTCAATTAGAAGATATTAGTCAATTAAGAGCAGTGGTGTTTGTCGGAGAGCTCCCGGGTACATTTTACTAATAATTGTGAAATTTTTGATTATAAACATAACACAGTACAACACATGATTTTGGGACTCAATTCTGATAATTGGACGTGAAAGCAGCGCCAAAAAAATGTTTTTTTGCTGGCATGAAAAAACTTTTGAAAAAATTTATGGGTAAATGTCGAAATTATGACTCTGCTGGTAGAAGTAAGAAAATTTCAACAAGTGAAGACATGCCGAATCTTATAAAACCCTCCACCATAGATCGAGGGTATATATTGTTTGCTACGGGCCAAAAGTGTAACACTTCGAATGTGTGACGCTATCCCTAAATTTCTATCCCTATCCCTAAGTGCATGTCCTAATAAAGTATAAGTATACGTGTATACTCGTGTATACGTGTATACTCGTGAGTTGATTTAGCCATGTCCGTCTGTCTGTCTGTCCGTGCATTCTAATGAATATCCTGATTTTGCATCTCATCATTTTAAAATGTGCACTTCACAACAGATCCTTACAAAATTTAGCAGATAATAGTTTATTAAATCAAGAACGAACATTGTCTAAAAAACCGGTCCATATGTAACCCCATATCTACATACGAGTACGAGTATATCGTCGGTGCGCCGACGAAAACTCCTATTTGTTTTTTTACTAGTTTTCAGGAGAGACAAAGAACGTTGCTATTTCGTCAAATCGCGATATTTTTAATATCTCAGATTTTTGAATTTTTCTTTTAATTATTTACCACCAATATATCATAACAAAAATCGTATATGTGAAAAGCCCATGACGTGGTAAATGGTTTTCATGAAAATCGACACAGAGGATATTTTGTTTGGAGCATTTTAAATATTTATTAAACAAAAAAATACACATAGGAGTTTTGATATTTGAATGTTCACAGCGTACCTCAAGCAAACGAAAGGTGGCCTGGATTGTGGCTAAAAACGGCTAATGAGGTTTTGAACAGAATCATCCCCTCTACTCAGATAAGAAGAAATCAAAATCTGATCTGCTTCTTTTCGCGAGTTATCGCGATAAAAACAATTTTTAACCAAAAAACCGAACTTAATTATATTGAATCGCGGAAATTTAAAACTATAACATAATTTCCCATAAATATGAACATTTGTAAGACGCTTTGTAATGTCCGCGATATTTGTTATATTATTCTATTGCAAAATTTTTGTAATCCAAAAATTCGACTTACGCCGCTAAATTTTTACAAAAATATTATTGCGAATTTATTAAAATTCATATATTTACATTCTAGATTTCTGAGGGATAGATTGGCTCTAGCATTTCCGCCATAAACATCCTGCGACGAATACATTTCAAACAAAAAACGTTTAAGTTCAGAATTATTTAACTATATAATGCTATTGTTACGCGATCGGTCAGTCCTAGGAAAAATGGTCAAAGAAAGTCTGGGAGATATTAAAAACGACTACAAGCCTTTCTTTATATATCCCTACCAAATTATAATAATTTGGTAGGGATTTACAATGTATCAAATCAAAATATGCCTCATATAAAGGGAAAAGCATAAAAAAGTTTTAACATACTGTAAATCCTTACCAAATTACTATAAATTTTGTTTGTTAGAGAAAGAGTTGTAAGGCTTTCGCTTGTCTCCCAAACTTCCTTTGACTACTTTTTCCTAGAACTGTTGATTCGCGATATAATAGAATTATTTTACATTATATTGTAAAATAATTCCGAACTAATTTTTTTTTGTACAAAATTTTTTCGTCGAGGGATATTTTTCGCAAAAATGCTGATATTAATATATTCCTCAGAGATTATAGAATCCAAATATATTAATCTTATTAAATTCGGTATAATATTTTTGGAAAAATTTGGCGGTGTTATCCGATTTTATTGATTACACAAAATTCGCAATATAAATCATGGCAAATGTCGCGGACGTTACAAAGCGTCTTACAAATAATTATATTTAAAGGAAATTGTGTTACAGTTCTAAATTTCCACGTTTTTCTTTACAAATCAAAGCTATTAAGTTTGTTCTGAGTAAAAGTACTGTTTTCGCGATAACTCGCGAATGGAAGCAGATCCAATTTTGATCTATTCATTGTCGAATAGAGGGGATGATTCTGAACAAAACCTCATTAGCCGTTTTTGGCGTAAATAAGCCAACCTTCTATCCCTTGGGACAGGCTGTGCCTACAACACATAGGAGTTTTTGTCGGAGCATTGCTATAGAGGGATACACATAGGAGTTTTTGGTAACTTCTGAACCGGTGAAGATAGCGCAAAATGCTTTGGTGGGTAGTCGTTTGACCGCTAGGACTTTCTAATTCGACAGTAAAAAAAATTCGAAAAATTACACATAGGAGTTTTTGTCGGCGCACCGACGATATATATCTCGACGAATAATATAAGCACTACCGAAAAAAATTTTTTATAGATCAGTATCATTTGAAAAACAAGATTGTTAAGACTTGACAAAATTTCTTCTTATTCTGCTCTGATAGGTGCAGTAGGTGTGTGGGAATTCAAATAGTCTGCACCGCCTTTCTTTACTGTTTTTTCAAGGGAATTCAAATTCCAGCATCTACGATTTGTTGACAAACGAAGCGCAGTGTGTTGAGACAAAATCATTGTTGTTATAGGATTTGGAATTGTTTTCGAGTTACACCCAAAAATTTATTTCAACACCTATGCGGTGTAAAAAATGAACCCCCATCACAGATGATCAAAAACATACCCTTTCAGGTGTAGAGTAAATTTCCGATTACCTTAATAAATTACTACAATTATTAATCACATGACTCTCTGGGGGGTCGTCTCCACACTGGGCAAAATTCCCTTTTTTGATATGTTTGAATCGAAAGAAAATATATTTGGAACACAAATTTTGAAATATTATATATTTCCGAGCAAATACATTTTATTTGAAAATCAATAAAATGTATTTGTAACTCATATGTTAATATATTAGAACAACATATATTTGCGAACTAATTTTCTCAAATAAAATATGTGTTTAAATACAAATAAAATTATTGTTTATGACATCTCCAAATATATTTTATTTAAACAAAGATTTTCAAAACGTTGCTCAATTTTTTGAACTAATTTTTTCCTTCGGTTTTTAATCATTTTTTCTAACTATTCCAAGTCAGTATTTGTTGTCAATCCTTCAAGCAATTTATTGTTATAAAAGATTTCAATTATAAAGAAATTTTACAAATATTTAAAATTTCTAAATATTAACTTATAATTGCTGAAAACTTAGAGCAATTAAAATATCGATATGCTTTTATGCAAATCAATCTTTGTTTGGGAAATAATAAATCGAAATAATAAATATTAGGATGTAAACATAGTTTTTTTAGAACAACATTCTCCTAAACATATAATATTTGTGTGTGTCAAATATTATATATTGGGAGTGTACCCCAAATATATATTTGTTTCAAGCAGAATATGTTTGGGACAATATACTAGAGAATCGATTTTTTTTCAGCGTGCAGCATTCATCGGCGTTGGCCAATCCCTCGATTTCCCCCCAGCAAAAGGTGAGCTTAGGGTAATGTAATGGCACTTGTACGACGAGTACTACATATTTATATAGTACAAGAAATAAAAGTAATTCGTTTTTCGACACTACAGCGAACATTAAAAATTATTATTTTAGGAAATATTTAACGCAATGGAGCGCTGAACGTAACCGTGGAAAAAAAACGCAAAAAAACAAGTAAATTACAATTTTTATGTTTCTTCTATGCAGCGCCCCATCGTTGTTGCTGAAGCATTTTTTGTTATTAAAAGTCATAGCTTACCTACCAACAATTACTGTTGTTGTGTTTTTTTGTGTACTTATTATTTGAAATAGTTTTTGTTTTCGTTTTCGTTTTTTGCTGTGGGGATTTATGCCACGCACCTCAGAGCCATTTAGTTGAATTACATTACAAATGTTGTTGAATTGTTGTAGTTTTGTTAATTTGTTTAACACATGCCGTGTTGTCGGTTGTTTCCGTTGTTATGGCTTTTATTACAACAATTACCACTTTTATGTTCATAGGTATGTAATTGTTGTTGGATCATATAAATGATGTACTTAGTTGTGTTTTCAATTTCAAACCACATACACACACCCTGAAATTATTTCAAACCACACACACACACACCCTGAAATTATTGGGCATTAATCAATTGGAGGGGTTAGGTTATTCCACATTATTCATGTATAGTTCCACATCGTTTAGTGGAATAACTAGTATTCCTAGCGATATAATGACGTCCGTGTAACCTGAGACTATCTAAATCGTGAGCAGAATTTTATGCGTCACGCATAATTTTAATTTCTATTCACGTTACAGAATTATCTAAATACATATGTAATTACTATTAAAGATTATGAACATTTCAGACGACAACGTGCACGCTGAAAAAAATCGCTTCTGTAGTATATTGTCCCAAACATATTCGGCTTGAAACATATATATGTTTAGGGTAGACTCTAAGCATGTAATATTTGGTACACACAAAAATTGTGTTTTTGGGAAGATGTTGTTCTAAACAAATATTTGTTTACATCCCAATGTGACTGCTAATTGTGAAACAAATATTTATTTGCATTTAAGTATTCATAAAATACATAAATTGTGTGAAATTTTTCGGTAATTCAAAGTTAAAATTTTAGAAATTTTTAATGTTCGTAAAAAAAAAATAATAATTTAAATCATATAATCTTGGATCAATATAAAGTACTTAGAGGATTGACAACTAATGATGGCTTGGAATACTCAGAAATTTGAAATGATTGATTTAAAACAGAAGGTAATGCTGCATATGTTATCATAACTGGGAGGTACAATTCTTAACCCAAGAAAAATTGAAACTGAAATTTGAAAAACTCAGCACAAGTTTTTGAAATCTTTTTTAAATAAAATATATTTGGAAAAATTCCTAAATAATAATTTTAAAACACATATTTTATTTGAGAAATTTAATTTGCAAATATAATTTGTTGTAATATATTAATATATGCGTTCCAAATATATTTTATTGATTTTCAAATAAAAAGTATTAAAATGTATATATTTAAAAATTTGTGTTCCAAATATATTTTCTTTCGATTCAAACATATCAAAAAAGGCGATTTTGCCCCGTGTGTAAAATACACCCGATGTAACACATTGAGGATATCAATTATACCTTATACCTTTATAAAGTATACCCTACACCCCACTTTCGTACAGGGTATTATAACTTTGTGCATTTGTTTGTAACGCCCAAAACGAAAAGAAATAGACCCATCGGTTTTTATACCGATCGACTTAGAATCACTTTCTTAGTTGACCTAGGTATGTCCGTCTGTGCATGTATTCTTGTAATCAAAGTACAGGTCCCCATAATGTTCCGATCTCGACGAAATTTTACACATATCTTTGTTTTGGCCCAGGAACAATCACTACTGAATTTGGTTAAAATCGGTTGAGATTAACATATATATGTACCTCCGATTTGGCATATATGTACTGTGTAAGCAACATTTTTGAACAGATTTGTAAAAAAATTGACAGAGAGCAGTCTCGTGATACACTTAGAGATTTAGATATAGCCTATAAAAACTTTATTTTATATCCGATCAGTACGAAAAACGTTTCTTAGTACATTAATGAATACAGTCAAATTTGAAGGAAATCGGTTTGTGTTTAGATATGGCCCCCATATATCGATACCTCCATTCTAAGCTATGCTAAGTGCAAAAAGGTAGTTTTTCGGGAGAGGCGATCAATGTTTGATGAATTTTTTAAATTTGTGTGGAATTCCTTTATAATGCAAATCGAATGACCTGTACTGTTTTGTGAATAACTATTAATTGGGTTGTCGGATAAACACCAAATTTTGACTGAATATAATTTGGAATATTTAGAAATTAAAAATGCAACCTCCCTAAAACTATGCTAAGTCGACTTAGCATGTTTTAGAATGGAGGTATCGATACGTTCCCCCGATTTGATATGTGAGCGCTACAGAAACTGTAATTTATATCCGAACAGTACGAAATTTGGCAGAAAGAGGTTTTTACTACATGAAAAGAGGTTTTTACTTGAGGGAAATCGGTTCAGATTTAGATATATCCCCCTTATATATGTTACCCCCGATTTGAGCATTTAGGGAAAATCTGTTCAGATTTAGATATAACCTCCATAGATAAGTATATGTTCGACCTGATTTAATATCAAAGCGCTATATACGTTCAACTTTACTTCCGATCATAAAAAAAAATTTGGCAGAAAGATGTTTCTTAATTTAGGATAATCGGTTCAGATTTAGATATATATACATATATTTTTATTCCTACCTATTAACCAATTAATTCAAATTATTATCGCAATAACCCTAGAGAGCTGTAGGGTATTGTATAGTCGGCACAGCCCGAACCAGACAACCGACTGCGACAAAACTGGCATGCTTGTAGAAGAGGTATTAGAAAACTCAAGTTTTAAGGCGCATTTTTGTGATTTTTTTCCGACGACACAATTAAGATCTTGTGATTGATAGTACAGGGTTTTCCAACAAGAGGTGTTATTTTGAATCACCCGGTATTTCGGTAGCTGTCACTTTTGAAGCTTTTATTCTTTGATATTTGACAAGTAGAAACGACGCCATTACTAAAAATGGAACGATACACGATTCAACAACGCACTGAAATTATTAAAATTCGAAAATCATCGAAAAATTATCTTGACTGATGAGGCCCATTTCCACCTCGGTGGCTACGTCAACATGCAATATTGTCGCATCTGGGGCTCGGAAAACCCAAGAGTTATTGTTGAGAAGCCTCTCCATCCTCAACGTGTGGCTGTTTGGTGCGGTTTATGGTCCGGCGGGGTCATTGAACCTTACTTTTTCGAAAATGAGGTTGGATCAACAGTTACGGTGAATGGATTGCGCTATCGAGAGATGATTAATGATTTTTTATGGTCGGAGTTGGATGGTATTGATCTGGACAACGTTTACTTTCAACAAGACGGCGCTACGTGCCACACAAGCAACGAAACCATTGCTCAGTTACGGGAAAGTTTTCGGACCGTGTTATCTCTCGAAGAGGTGATAGCAATTGGCCACCGAGATACTGTGATTTAACACCTTGCGACTTTTTCTTTGGGGCCACGTGAAAGATAAGGTCTACGCCAACAGCCCAACGTCGACTCAAGACCTCAAAGATAGAATTCGTGAGGCTATCGAGGACATCGGGCAGCCACTTTGCGATTTGGTTATGGAAAATTTCATGAAAAGGATATGATCCTGTAGGCGTGGTCATGGTGGTCATTTGGCTGATGTTGTTTTTCATTATTAACGGCATACTCTTTATTACGAAATAAACATCCGATCATTTGTCTCAAAAAATTGCATTTTTCTTCGTATACCAAAATAACACCCCTTGTTGGAAAACCCTTTTCAATACTCGTATATTGTGTAAAAATTTCATGAAGAAATATTGAAAAATGTGGCAATGGGAGCAATTATTCGGATCCGTCTCGGAAAAAAGTTGAATCGCGGTGTCCATCATAACTCGGTGATGGATCATCTGAAATTCAAACATCAAAGATATTTCGTTAGGTAATCGTTTTTCACAGGTGACGCTGGGAGGGTTTTTCGTTATTTATATTTTTTAATTTTTGGGAAAACTTTGAGGTGTAAAAGGCGATTTTTGCAAAAAAAAATTGGCTAATTTGTTATTGTAAAATAAAAACTATTAATAAATTTGAAAACTACTCTACAGCGTTACTTCGCACATTATGTACAGAAATAGTGTTCAAAATTTCAAAACGATCGATCAAGTATAAGGCGCGGTTTCCTAGACTGCTGTATCTTTGTTGGTTTTGCTCCAATTCATCTCAAATTTTCACGGAATATTCTTAAAGGTTTCTCCATTCAAAAATTAAATTAAACAAAAATTTCAAAGAAAAAGTTTACAAAAATTACCTACCCTTAAGTTTGAGCCTCCTATGGTATACAGAGCTGTCCACCTCGGGTGAACAAAATGTTCAAGCGCTAGTAACTTTCGTCTTATTCTAAAAATTGTGCTTTCTAGTAGCCGAGGCCTACAAAAGGCTTTTTACGCCTAAGAGTTAGCCCATACGCATGGTGGTCCATATTTAACGCGCGATGTTAATTGTAAATAAAACAAACAGTTTTCAGAGTTTTCTTAATATTTTTTATTGTGATAGAAGGATCTATGACAACTATGTGTGTATCGGCCATGTGCTCGCCAGATGTGACTTACTATTAACGTCGTGCATTATGGTTGCTGCGATTTGTTTGTACGTCAAATTTTCTGAATTGGCAACAAAATTTGCTATATGATGAAAAAAGCTATCCCATAATCTCAATATGACAAATGTTATTTAAAGTTATATTTTCAAAAATTTTTTTACTTATTCATTAATTTATATGAATTACAATACAAAGTAAATTTATATTCTATTTTACGGTGAAGAGAAATATCGGGTTACAAAGACCATGTGGCTAGATGTTTGCAGCGACAGACCAGAGCCTCTGGTGGGAATCGAACCTACGACGCCCCATAGGCGAGTACGAAACCAACGCGCCTACTGAGGCGCTCCTTCAGAAAATATACATGTTTTTCGTAGTTTTTGTGGCAACGAGTATATTGGAGTTGTAGAAGAAGTTATTTAAAAAAAATGTAACATATTTTTTATTAATCTTAAAGGAAACTTCCTACAGAAAGTTTTGGAAGAAAGAACGGGCAGCCACTTTGCGATTTGGTTATGGAAAATTTCATGAGAAGGATATGGCCCTGTAAGCGTGGTCGTGGTCGGTAGAAAATCCATGTTAAAGAAAGAAATGCAGGAGACACTTTAGTAAGTATTAATCCCAAAACACCCGACGCCCCCGCTCATCATCATCATCAGGAAATACAATAATTTTTTTTTGGTTCAGAGTCCTTAATATATTTCTCAGACTGTGGAATTTTAACAATTGTTATTCCTTAACAGTTAACGATAGAATCTGAAATTTTAATATATAAATGTTGTGTCAATTAGAGTTATGTAACAAGATTTTTTTTCAGATTTTTAGACCCAATACTCTGAAGGATTTTCAAGGATAAAAGTTTGAAAGGAAATTTTTTAATACCCCTAGTCCTTGGAAATTTTTCCTAAAAATTTAATTGAATAGCAGGAATTCTCTCCTTTTATTTGATATGCATATTTATCAATTCACCTTGTAATAAGTGCAATGAAAAATATTTAAAAAAATTTTATTCTTAAAATTTTGATACTCCTGTGAAGTATGCAGTTTTCCTACCTATGGTCTCATGTTTCACTTGTATATAATTTCGTTCATGGGTGAAAAGTCGTGTCGAACGGTGTAACCTATCAGACTTTACGATAGAACAATAACAGCCGTATTCATAAAAACTTAAAACAGGTTTACAAATCTTGTTAAGCAAATTTTTTTAAAACTGTATTCAAAGACGATTATTAGTCTAAAACACCTTTTGTAAACAATTGTTAAATGTGTGAATTTTAATATTGGTTCGAACCTACTTTAAGCTTTTGTTAAAGTGACATTTGTTTGTTCTTCGTGTGCATTTGCAAAACATTTTTATAGAATTTTTTACAATGAAACAACAAAAAATGTTGAAGTCTGATTTTGAAAATGTTTTCTAGAAATAGTTTAGGCTAACATTAAAAAAGAATAAAATACATCACTGCGCTTTACTCAAAGTGCTCATGTCAAAACGGAAAGTGGACTATTTTCGAGCAGTACTTTGATTGTCACAGACGGACTAAACGACTCAGAGCGTGGTATTTTAAATGCATTTTTTTCCATATTGTTTCACAAAAATCGGTGAAAATGCATATTTTTGCATTCTTCTTTTTTCGATATTGTTTCATAAAAAACCAAAAACTTGTATAGTTGCAAAACCACAAGACAAGAAATGCAAATTGTATAAAATTCACTAGCAACAATCAACATATCGAGCCATGAGCGCAGATCTGTCGTAAGCGACATTTTATCGAAAAAAATTTTATGATTGGAAATCAATACCGTTTGCATCTCCATCGTTGTGTATCTCCAGAATATTCAAATTGTCAATAAAACACTAAAACAAGGAAGAAAGTTTCAGTCGGGTAAACCGACTTAGGTATACCCTCACATTGTGAGTAATGTAATATTGAATATTCCACGAATTATTCCGTCAGTTTGTATGGGAGGTACCAGAACGGTTTTAATAAATACACCTATTTTTCGCTGAACAGTAGATACTTTAAATACATGGCACTGTGCCGAATATGCACTGGTATATTAACGTTATGAGATATTAATTTGTGGTATGATTTTGCCTTTTTATGTGTGAGGTACAAAAAGGGGAGTGGTGATAACGCCCATTTTTCACATGGCTATAATCACTATTAAAGCATTACACTGTACAACATTTCAAATATTTTTATACACTGGTATTAATGTTTTAAGCTGTTAACTTTTAGTGCAAAATGGTACCTTTGTGTGGGAGGTACCAAAAGGGGCGTGGCAATAACGCCCATTTTCCACTGGACTGTAGGCACTATAAACGCATTACACTGTACAACATTTCAAGTATTTTTATACAGTGGTACTAATGTTATAGGCTGTTAACTTTTGGTGCAAAATGGTGCATTTGTGTGGGAGGTACCAAAAGGGGCGTGGCAACTTTGCCACACCCCTATTGCTATCTCGAGTTGATACCGGCTAATAAACTAATACTATGTGTGGAATTTCAGAAGATTCGAATAAGTAGTATAGCAGTTATTAAAGAATCAATGTTTCACAACATGTTAAACCTTTGAGGGGAAGGTACTAGAAGGAGTGGACCAATATGACCCATCTTCGAACTTAGCCGGAGATAGAAAAAAATATTACCAAATTTGAAGTCAATCGGTTACTCCTTTCGAGAGTAATATTGCGCACCAGCCAGCAGACACAGACGGACGGACGGACATTTCTCATTCGACTTAAAACGACCCAAAACGAATATCCGCCGAACATACTTAGGGTCTTAGATCACTACTTCGACGTGTTACACTTTTGGTCGTAGCTAATGATATATACCCTGGTATCACTAAAGTGAGGGTATAAAAATGGGGGTTGAATTTTATCGTAACCGATTGTTTGGATTTTTTGTAAAAACACTTTATCGTAAGTCACATATTGTACTACGGCGACCGCAAATACGTTACGATTTTGATGAAATGTTTGCATACACGCCGAGTATATTGTGCCAAACATATTCCGCTTTAAATATATATATATACATTTGACACAAACAAATATTATATATTTGGGAAGATTATTTTTCTAAATAAATCTTTGTTTCCACATAATAATATTGTATTCGGGAGGACTATTAGTATTTAGAAAATACATCAATACTTTAATTCAAAGTTATTTTTTTAGAAATTGTTAATGTTTGTAACTTTAATTAGTATCACACAGAAGGTGGATATCTGTACAGCCGACAATTACATACATCATTAACGGTCGAACTACTGCCGCGTTTTCCTGTTGACATTTTACAGGTACGCGCTAAAAAATCGCTTCCGTAGTATATTGTCCCAAACACATTCTGCTGTCAGTATATGTATGTTTAGGGTACACTCTAAATATGTAATAGTTGGCACAAACAAATATTATATAATCGGGTAGATATTGTTCTAAAACAAAATCTTAGTTTCCACCCAATTATTTTTTCATTTGGGACTTTTATTTCCGAAATAAAGATTTATTTGTTTTAAGTATTCAAAAAATATATCAATAAATTAAACTTAATGC
Source organism: Eudasyphora cyanicolor (assembly GCA_963930755.1). Taxonomy (NCBI): domain Eukaryota; kingdom Metazoa; phylum Arthropoda; class Insecta; order Diptera; family Muscidae; genus Eudasyphora; species Eudasyphora cyanicolor. The sequence goes on along the minus strand of OZ005736.1, from coordinate 176,568,511 downwards.
AAGACTTAAGTTTTTCAGTAATTTAAAGTTAATTTTTTTAGAAATTTTAAATCTTCATAAAATTATAAATAATTAAAATCGTATAATCCTGCATAGATATAAATTTATCGATGGATTGACAACAAATAATGAGTGCTTTAAAACAAAAGTTAATGCAATTTTTAACCGTAAAGGCATAACCCACAATCGAGAAAAATTAAAACTGAAATTCGAAAAATTCAGCAAAGTTTTGAATTATTTTGAATAAAATATTTTTGAAGAACTTTCTAAACAATAACTTTATTTGTTTGTAAACACATATTTTATTTCAGAAGGTTAGTTCGCAAATATATTTTATCGTAATAATTAACATATGCGCTCCAAATAAATTTTAATGATTTCAAATAAAATTTATTTATTCAGAAATATATAATATTTAATAATCTCTGTTCTAAATATATTTTCATTCTATTCAAACAGCGACATTTTATCGAAAAAAAATTGTATGATTGGAAATTAATCCCTGTTTGTATCTCCATCGTTGTGTATCTCCAGAATATTAAAATTGTCAATTAAACACTAACAAAATGGTGCAAATGTACGGACAATGACAGATTGTTAGGCAAATGTGGATTGACAGTTCAGACGATTGCAAGAAAACCTTACAATTTCATATATTTACAATATTTTTAAATATTTATATGCAGGATGCCAATAAAAATATTTTATAGGCAGTGTTGCCACTATAATGTTTATCTGACAATGGAGTCATTATAACAGGCATAAATTCGTACATCTAACAATCTGCAAGTTATCTTACAATGCCTTTTCTGCCAACGTTGCAAGACAAAAATTGTATGTTCACACGGTTGTACGTGCACAGGGTTGCATTTTTCCGCCATTTTTCTGACAATATTGTCCGATCTGGCAATCGTTTGTACTTAGCTTTATGCACACTATACCCGGTCACCAAAAAAGTTATTAAATGCGAGGCGGAATATTGAAGCTTACATCGAGACAAGTGCAAAAACATTTTTTTTAATTTTTTCCAAGCCCGCGGAATCGGCCCAAAGTCGTTTTTCTATCCTATCGGGTCACCCAAAAAAGTTATCAAATGCGAGGCGGATTATGAAAGCTTACCTCGAGACATTTACCAAATTTTTTTTTTCAATTTTCTCCGAGCCTGCGTATTCGGCCCAAATTCGTTTTTTATCGTAACTTTTTTGTTTGTAGCTCGATTGTCACATCAATGTGTTTTGTCTCGACGAGTACTACATTGCCTCATAGATGTCGCCGATGTACAATGTAATATTCTAATGAACACATAACACTGATAGAAAAAGCTTCGTCATGACGACGAATTTGTACATCATCAGGATTATTTTTTTGTCAAAAGTCAGCTAACGTACGAAATAATCCTCTTGATGAATTTGTTCGTCACCGTGACGAATCTCTGTTTCCAAAAACTTTCGTCCTCAGGATGATCACAGTTCATAGCTACGATAAATCGAGTTCATTACCACGACGAATTACATTAATCACCACGAAGAAGCCATTCATCCCCACAATTAATCGATTTCATCACCACGACGAATGCCATTCACCACCACGATGAATACCATTCATCACCACGACGAATCCCATTCATGACTATGACGAATCCCATTCATCACCAAGACGAGTCCCATTCATGACTATGACGAATCCCATTCATCACCACGACGAATGCATGCCCCTGACTATTTACATTTTTAAAATTTCAATAAATATTCTTCTGCATTTAGATCATTAACAACGTAATGGAAAATAAAATTACTTGATTGCTTTGCCTGGTTCAGTTGTGATTATTCGGTACGAAACGCAGTTCTTATCAGGAAAGGCTGAAAGCAAACGAATGAGAAGTATTCATTGCTTCCGATATTTTAAATTAAAAATAATCTCATCAAGTAACGTATTTGCCAACAGACGAATCGCATTCATCACCACGACGAATACCATTCATCACCACGACGAATTCCATTCATCAGCACGACGAATTCCATTCATCACCACTACGAATTCCATTCATCACCACTACGAATCCCATTCATCATCACGACGAATCCCATTCATCACCACGACGAACTCCATACATCACCATTATTAGATTTTTTAAATTAAAGTTTTACAACAAAATGTTTAACTAAGGTAATCAGAAAGCATATAGAACAGTACAATTAAGCACAAACTATAAATTGAGTGCTTCGTTTTATCACTTTTTCAGCAAAATGGTCAAATAAATCTTTTCGTCGTGGGGATGAAACCTTATCGTTTCCTCGACGAATTTCGAAATCACCGAAAACATGGGTTGATGATCGTGTTCGCTCTATTGACGTACAAAAACATCGCATGTACGAAACTTTTCGTCACCTGTACGAAGATATATTGAAGAAACTGATTCGTCATGGTGACGAACGGTTTTTCTATCAGTGAACTTTTTTGTTTTTGAATAAAGGTGAGTACAACCACTAAAATGTTCATGGTTTTTAAAGCGTTTTAATCCTATAGAAAAATATTTTTAAATTTTAGGGGTAGAAACTGCAGTAAGTGAAGTGTTCATTAGAAAATGACTTTGTACATGAGCGACATCTATTAAGCAAAAATAGTGCTTATCGAGACCAACACATTGATGTATCGCATGTGACAATCAAACTACAAACAAAAAAATTACGATAAAAAACGATTTTGGGCCGACTCCGCGGGCTCGGAGAAAATTGAAAAAAAATTTTGGCGAATGTCTCGAGGTAAGCTTTCATATTCCACCTCGCATCCGGGAACTTGTTTTATTACATGGAGGCCAACCCGGTTTAATGCACACTATACTCGGATCATACGGGACTATGCAGGTACACATATAAAATTAGTTACAAAAGAAATCAACCCGATTTTCTTACAATTTTGTGTTTTTAATACAAATTATCGTAAGCGACATATTTTTCCCTACATATGCAGAAATCAGTTAGTAAATTTTATCGTAAGCGCCATAAATTGCTTAAAATCAATGAATTGTCGTTGTTTTTTGTTACCTTTAGATATATAAGAGAAACTGTACAATTTGTACATCAAAACTTTTCAGTTTTGTTACTTGTGGTTCGAAATAAACAAAAAACACATCTCCTGTACAATTTGTTATTTATCGCTTGCGTTAGATTTGCGCTCATAGCTCGATATGTTAAATATTATTCGTTATTCGAATATTTTTTCACCTTACCTTATCGTCTTCAATTTGATCTTTAGTTGTTGTTTTTTATAAATTTTTGGATAATTAATACAGTTGTTTTCAAAATAAACAATAAAATAATTTATATATTCGACTACTCTTACAATTGATAATCGTATTAAAGCATCATTAAAAGAGAATATGGTATGTGAATAAGATGGCGTTAAAATGTCTATTAGTTAAAATGCTGCTTATAAATACGATTTTTTAATAATCGTTTATTAGGCCAAAAATGTTTGTTAATTAATGTGCACTATAAATCAGAATTAAGAATTTTTATGAATAGGGCTGTAAAAATATAATATCTGTGAATATTTCCTTGTGTTTATGAAGATTTTATTTTAAAAATGATAATTTTTTCTTTAAAAAAATAGGCTTTTTCGCAATATCGCTGGACAGAGAAAAAATGATATTAGAAATATGATAAGAAGAATATGTAGTGTACTTAATATTGATCAGTTAACCAATGCCGAACCAATTCGAATTGGTGGTTCTTGATTTATGCAAAAATATAGGCTTCCAACTCTCTATTTTGCATATCACGCTTTGTCGTAAGAACTACAGCCAATCCAAAGAAACCACATTATATAAGTAGGCTGAGAATTTTATTTATTATCCCATATATCCAAATGGTATCCAAATATCCAAAACCCTGCGCCACAGCAAAAAGAATTTTGAACTGTGTTATTAATATTGAACAAAAACTTCGGCCTTTTCCATTGAAAAATTTAAAATATTGTTTAAAAATTGCGCTACCCAAACATATAGCCGAAATGTTGGAATAAAAACTGCTGTTCTGTCAACATAAGAAGGAAAATTATATTTAGGTATAAGTAAAAAATCGCAGGAATTCCCGCACAGATACCAAGGGAATGCGGGATTGAAAAATATTATTTTTTTCCGAGATCACATGCCCGAAAAAAACTACACCCAACAATTTTGCTTCAATTGTTTTGGACTACGCATCATATTTTTTGTCCGTTAATACAACACCTATATTTGTACGTTCCACAAATAAAGACTTTTTGTACCAAAAATCCGACTTATAACTTTAATTTTGTGTATTTTTCCGCACACAAATATAGTACTGTCATCATATTCGGTATTTTAGGTTACTTTTGCAATGAATACATACTTTGCCAAAGAAGGATCAAAATATTCCTGTCAGGCTATACTTCAGTCGGTTTCCTACTTCTTAACTACCATTTTTCGGTATGAAAAAACATTGATGTCGCTGGTCGGCAGGGTTTAAATTCGTCACAATTAAATGCGAGACCAAATTCTTCTGCTGACTAACTCCATCATTGTGTTTCAACACTAATTCATAAACTATAACACTTTAATCTTTCCAGAAAAGATGAAATTGCCTAAAACTTCTCCCCGCATCTAGTTTGTAGTGCAGACAGATACTTCTTTTCAAATCGGAGCAACAGACAGAAATGCGAACAAGAAAAAAGTACGTCTATGATTTACAGCTTCCAGCGATAAGGTGTCATTCACATTCACAACGAAAACATTAAACAAATCTTTTTTTACAATTCGATAAGAAGTCATTGGCAGTAATTTCAATATCATTTATCATTCTAAAGGTGCGCAGCATACCATCATATGAAGGGAAGTATCCGCCCTCCGGCGGATATATTGATATTAAATATTGATTGTGGCTATTAACATTGGGTTTGCAGCCATTATTGTTGGCGTTTGGGTCAGATACTTTTACACATACTACATATACATACCTATACATTAGCATAGGCCTAAGGTATGAATACATATATTGTAAATGTTAAATATGGGTTAATGGGTAATTTGAGGTGGCGGTAGGTTTATTCTTAATAGTGCCCATCCATATATATTAGGGCGGGTCGATTTAAAAATCGCCCATTGCTCAGTGAAAATCGTATTCTAGGGATCAAAATAAGAAACTTTGCCGAAGGAACCATACCTCTAAAACGAATTCTGATGTCCCGGAAAAAATCCCACTTTGACCCATTTAGAGTGCTCCAATCGAGTCCAAATGTATGGAACCCCCAGGGGGTTCCAGGGGGTGTGCCACTGGCATGGGTGGGGCGGGTCTCCAAAGTTAGTGGGGGTCGGTCATACATTTGGACTCGATTGGAGCACTCTAAATGGGTCAAAGTGGGATTTTTCAAAATTTGTCCCTACCCAAAAGTTCGACCCAAATTCCGGGACATCAGAATTCGTTTTAGAGGTATGGTTCCTTCGGCAAAGTTTCTTATTTTGATCCCTAGAATACGATTTTTACTGAGCAATGGCGACTTTTTTTGCCTCCCCACAAATCGACCCGGCCTAATATATATATTATTAATCGTCGTAAAATTCTAAGACGATTTTGCCATGTCCGTCCGTCTGTCCGTCTGTTGTAATCACGCTACAATATACAATACTTGAGCTAGGTGGTTGAAATTTGGTACATATACTTCTTATATCTGCAGGTATGTTGGGATTGGAAATGGGCAATATCGGTCCAAGTTTGGAGCCCCCATATATGTCATCTCCCCGTTTTGACTTCTTAACGTCATAGAGACCACAAATGTCAAGTGATCGGGCTGAAAGTTGGCAACTGTCCACCATAGGATTGGGGGTTTATTCATTTTGTCACTCCGTTTGTAACACCTATAAATATTGATACGAGTATATATTCTTAATCGTCGTAAAATTCTAATTCTAAGACGATTTAGCCATGTCCGTCCGTCCGTATGCTACACGGAATGAAAAAATTCGTTTCTGCGAAACGAAATATTAGACAACTACAATTCTCGTTTGCCGAAACTGAAATTTCGTTTGTTGTGACAGAAACTTATTTCGCGTAAGCGTAATTTCATTCGTCGTAAACGAGAATTGTAGTTGTCTAATATTTCGTTTCGCAGAAACGAATTTTTTCTTTGCGTGTAGGTTGATCAAATTTGGTAGAAATATTTCTTATAGTGAGCATATGAATGCAGCGAAACGTATACTAAAGTATCTTCATGCATCACATGTTATACAGAAGCAGATTGGGGTGGAGACTCCACTGATAAAAAGTCTTACACAGGATATACGTTTATGATGGCCGGAGCTGTTATTTCTTATGAGTCGAAGAAACAGGCAATTGTTGTTAACAAACAATCCCCATCATGTATATCCCCACATTATATAAGACATAAACAAGTAAAAGCGTTAAGTTCGGCCATGCCGAATCTTATATACCCTCCACCATGGATAGCATGTGATCTCACAAAATAACGACTATTAAGAATATATATACTTTATGGGGTCTCAGATCAATATTTAGAGGTGTTACAAACGGAGTGACAAAATTAATATACCCCCCCCTCCTATGGTGGAGGGTATAAAAATATACATATGTATGTATATGTTTCATTTAAGGGAGAAAATTGCGCAGGGCCAATATTAATTTTTGCAGGTAAATTGTCTGAGATGCAAATATCGCGCTTTTTGTCAATCCTCCAAGTAATTTTTGTATATCCAACATTATACGATTTCAATTATTAATAATATAATATGGATTTCTGCAGAGCTGTCCACCAGACGACAATACTATACATCATTATCGGTCTGACTACAGCTGTTTACAGCCACTAAAGGTACAGACCCCAGCGTTTTTTTATTTTGCTCTTTCATAGGTATATAGCGCTACCACAACCTTCTTTGCTCTTTCCAAACTGTTGAGTTTGTTTTTCAACTTGTACAATACCTAAATATTTTGCGCTCATGCTAAAAAGAACCAGTTCTGCCTTGGTCTGGTTCATACCAAGACAATTATCAGAAGCGCACTTTCGATTGATTGAAGGGGCTGTTATATGATGTCTCTAATGACGATTTCTTTCCTACAAAAAAGTGCAACATTTTGGTTGCCCTCTTTCCCGAAAACTGGACTTTTATACCATATTTTGGAATATTGAATTTGGAGCTAAGTTTCTATTGAAAAACTGTTTGAAACCATGAATTTATTCATGGTAACCAGGCAATGTATGATGCAAGAAATGATGAGAAACCAGAGCATGCTGATGCAAATTGTGTTGGAACAAAAATAAATCCATTAAAAATTTGTTATTGGAATGCAAACGGCTTAAGCAGAAACGATGTTGATAATTTTCTTCGAAGTCAAAGTATAGACATACTATTAGTCTCTGAGACACATTTTACCACAACAAATTGTACATGGTTATTACACATACGATACTAAACACCCCAGTGGGAAAGCCTGTGGCGGTACGGCAATAATTGTACTAAATAAAGTTAAACACTATCCTATGCCCGAATATAGGACCGATCACATTCAAGCTACTCCAATAGCAATCTCCGGTACAAATATCGTATTTTTTTCCACTCTTGGAACCATATTTTTGGTAGCAGGAGATTATAATGCCAAGGCTCTCGACTCACCTCACCCAAAGGTAGACAGTTGTTAAATGCTATAGCATCTGCTAAACTCGACGTCGTCTCTGGTGACCAACCAACGTATTGGCCGTCACATTTGAACAAAACACCAGACCTAATTGATTTTGCTGTGCTTAAAAATGTAAAGCGTGAACAAATATCAATTTTTCCTTCACTTGATCTATCTTCGGATCATTCGCAAACCATCTTAACATTGTCCAATAATGCCCAGGAAAGTGCACACGCCACTTTGCCTAACAAACACACAAACTGGATGAAGTATAAAAAATACGTTAGCTCTCACCTGCCTGAAGGTATATCTTTACGCAAATGAGATAGACAAAGCTGTGAATCTGCTGACAGATGTCATAAACATTGCGGTAAAAGTTGCCACTCGTAAGTCCACAAATATAAGGAATAATGTTTCAAATTATCAAACAAACATTGAAGCCCTGGTCAATGAGAAAAGAAATACAAGAAGAGAATGGCAACGTTACCGCTCTCCGGCATTGAGATATAACCTAAGGAATTGTGAGAAAAGACTAAAAGTCGCCTGAAGGTAGCTGAGGAATATGATCTAAAAAAATAATTGCAATCTTTGCATCCAACTGAGAAAACAGATTAAAGTCTATGGAAGGCTACGAAAAATATGCGAAGACCAATCGCACACGAATCCCCAATCCACCTTGAAACCGGGAACTGGGCTAAAAGCTCGTCAGAGAAAGTCAATGCCTTTGCAAATTACCTTGAAACTGTTTTTACACCAAATAGTGGTACGTCCACCATCTATCCTCCCGAGATAGATGAAACAATTCCTCGTCCACTTAAATTCAAGTTAAAAGATATCGAAAAAAATGCGGTCAAAGACCTTAAAATAAAGAAATCTCCTGGCATTATATGCCCTGAAAATGGTTTTGTTCATTTTAATAGCATTTTGCGTGTGGGTTACTTTCCTTTATCCTGGAAGATATCGGAAATTGTGATGATTCCAAAACTTAGAAAAGATCCGACCAAAGTAAACTCATATCGTCCGATAAGTCTGCTATCGATACTCTCAAAAATTTTTAAAACAATTTTTATGAAGAAAATAAACCCACATATAGTTTAAAATAACATTATACACGACCATCAATTTGGTTTTCGGAAGCGCCATAGTCCCATAGAACAAGTTCATCGTGTTGTTACATACATCAGAAAGGCTTTTGAAAACAAAGAATATTGTTCTGCTTTATTCATAGATATATCGCAAGCTATTGATAAAGTCTGGCACGATGGATTGTTAAACAAAATATGTGTACTTTTACCAAGTAACACGCATAAAATGCTCAATAGCTATTTGTCAAACCGGTCGTTTGTAGTAAATTCTATACATAATATATATAGCAGACATGCCCACAAACACATTTACTCATACGCCCACTTTTGCGGATGATACTGCTTTCGTCAGTATTCATAAAAACCCCTTAGTTGCGTCCGATCAACTGCAGTCGCATTGTCGAGTTTTAGAGAACTGGTTAGAAAAATGGAGAATAGTGGTAAATGCTACTAAATGCACTCATGTTACCTTTACCCTAAGACGAGATACTACTCCTCCAATAACCATCTTCAATTCGTTGATTCCACAGAAAGATCACGTGAAATATCTTGGAATTCACTTAGATCGTCGTTTGACATGGACTCACCACATAGGTTCTAAGATAACACAAATAAAACTCAAAACGAATCAACTTCAATGGCTCATTGGCAAACGGTCTGCTCTAGACCTTGAGTATAAAGTCATTTTATACAAATCTATAATAAAGCCAATTTGGACATATGTTATCCAGCTCTGGGGTACAGCGTGCGCTTCAAACATATGCAAATTACAAAGAGAACAGTCGAATATTCTTCGTTTAATTACAGGTGCACCTTGGTATATAAGAAACGCAAATATCCATAAGGACCTCAACATTATAACCGTCGCTGTGGAAATCCGAGAACATTGCCGAAACTGTGTGGACAAACTATCCGATCACCCAAATGTCCTGGCCAAAAAAATTCTAAACAATGAAAGAAACACTCGCCTTAGAAGAAGAAATACACTGGACTTACTAAAACAACTGTGAAAACAACCGTCAAAAATTTGTTTTTTGGTAATTCTGTTTTATTGTGGATAACATTTAATGAGAATACCTTCAAATTTTTTGATAATATCTGCAGGCGAATTCGAGTTATGACCATTCAAAGATTGTCTTTTTTACTAATAAACGCAAATAACATTGCGCTGATAAAATGTGTATACTAAAATGCTTGTAGAATTCGCATTTGTTGTTGAAATGCGACCGGACTTGTAACATATAATAAGATTATATTCACCTTAATTTTTGTGTATAAGACGTATTTTTAACGTCTTTAAATGAAGAGATATTTCAAAGTAGGTATGTAGGCCTGATTGGTACAAGAAGTATAAATCTCTCTGAGCCAGGGAGCAATTATATCAGCCACTGGCCGACACTGTCAGAGCCCTGACGACTTAAAAGGCTTAAAGGTTTTTAAGCTTTTAAATTCTGCGCTAAGAAATTGTACCATATCGGTACAAGTTTTGATATAGCTCTTCTTATTTCTTATACGCCACATTTGTTGAACAATTTGGCTAATACTATGCACTTTAAAAATGTAAAAAATATCTACATCGATCCATGTTTTGATACACTCACGATATAGAGGCCGCTTGAAAATTCCATTCTCTATCCCTTACAGATCACATTTTCCCGTCGATTTGTCTGAAATTTTGCAGTTTGTGTTTTATCGGTCTGCCTTTTGATATAGTCCCCATATAGAGTCGTTCTTTACTTTTTAACCGAATTATAGAATTCTAGTCCTCGGCCATTTGTAATATGTCATGATCTGTCATTTGTTTTTCATTGTATTCAGTAGTGTTTACAGTTTCATCATGGAGAGCTATACGCAAGAACAACGTTTACAAGTTATTCAGTTTTATTATCAAAATAATCGTTCTCCAATTGCAACTTTTCGTGCGCTAAGTCAATTTTTTTACATCCAACAAAAAAAAAACACTTTCCAGTCGACCTACGACCTTGACACCCATGAGCAATATTTTAGCTCTCGTTAAGAGCTATCATTTTCCATTGACCGATTCCCGAGCTAGAACAAAAATAAACATTCCGTTCACATTTGATAATGAAGCTAAGTCCATTTTTTTTAAATAAAAAAAACACTTTCCAGTAGACCTACGACCTTGACACCCATGAGCAATATTTTAGCTCTCGTTAAGAGTTACTTTTTGCCATTGACCGATTGTGGCTACGTGCCACACAGCAAATGAAACGATTGAATTGTTGCGAGAAAAGTTTGAAAATTTGATTATTTCAAGAAATTGTGATATTGAATGGCCTCCAAGAAGTTCTGATTTAACACCATTACACTATTTCTTGTGGGGTTATTTGAAGTCATTGGTCTTTCTAAATAAACCAGACTCTCTTCAGGCTTACAAGTCAATATTGAACGTGCCATTCATGACATACGACTTGATTTAATGGAAAAAGTGCTTGAAAATTGGTCGTTCCTCCAGAAGAAGTCGTGGAGGCTATTTGAATGACGTTTTATTTAGAACTTAATTGTATCGATTGTACTTCACATTAAATAAAAAAATTTTAAATGTCCTTAATTCTTAAGGTTTTGTGTGTTTTTTTTTCGAAGAAATGATATCACTCTTATTGGAAAATCCTATAGTTCCCTTATTAATCGTTATTCACCTGGTGTATTTTTGACAGGGGACTGCATTGACTGCTAAATAGTTATCGAAAAATTTATCGATATTTTAGGTTTTTACTTTCATTTGTCAGTAACTAGGATAGAAGTTCTCGAAAAATACTATTGATTTTACACATTATTGATGTCTTTTGACCAGAAATTTTTTTTTCAACTTTATTGTCCGATAACTCGATAAATAAGCAAGTTATCGATAAAATACCCGTTAATTTGTCTTCTTATTTTGAGGCGTTCTATTCAAATATGTTAACAGATCGAGGATCCTGATTGTCACCCATTACAGTTCCCTTGTTAATCGTCATTCCCCTGTCAGTTTTTTTATAAAAAGTATTGAAGTTTAAAAATAAAAGTAGCACAGGAGAATGACACACGTGAGTGTGAAAGCTCATTTCGGAAGACAAAGCGCATCTTACATCATTTTATTAATATTGCTGGCGTATAACCAACCACAAGTATATGTAGTAGATTTAATACTCTTTATAATTTAAATTATTGGAAATCCTGAATAGTTTTGAAATTTGAACTTTGCGGATTATAAGATTCGACAGTGGAATGACGCAAATTCTTCAGGGACAAACAAATAATCATCCATAAAAATAGTAATTGAAAAAATTTTAAACTTTAATAGATATATATTTTACATTAAAACTATTTTTTAAATAAACAATTACTATTTTTTTTCAACAAATTATTGAAAGTAGAGGGATGACTTTTGATCACTTTGATAGAAAATTTTTTTCTAAAAAATCAATTTTTCAAAAAAATATTTTAGTGACCTCAAAGGACCTATAAAGCTTTGTAGTAAATTAAATAACAAAGTGGAATATATTTAATTTTTCTTAATTTAAATAAACAATGACAGAAAAAATCCGGTTATTTCGAAATCACCCATATGCCATATTTTGCAAATAATGTGGGTGACACGTGTCAGTTTCGTGTTACGTATTTTTACAAGATTTTTCGACAAAAGGAAATATATTGGCACCTAATTTGCTTCTTTCGCATTTTAGCGATTTTCCTATAATGGAATTGGAGCCCGAGTGTACTACCTTTGCTTTTTGTTTAACCTAATTTTGGAGAACATTATAATTTTAAAATCATTTCAAACGCAGGTGCTTGTGTCGATCCTTGATTACAATCCAAGTTCTTTCCAACTACAATGTCTGGTGGCAACAAATCACCTCGTGATTCATTCAAACTTATTGCAGTTATTTTGTTTTGCCTTAGCACTGTCTGTCATATCTCGCACTGCAGTAACCTCCTGGGTTGGTTATCCGCGTAATAATTTAAAATTACCCAAATGGGCCCACACGGCCAACTTGACGACGACTTGATGGAATACAAAACAGTCCAACTCATTAGCCAACAAACAACGAGTGTTGTTTGTTATGTTTTTTTGTGGTTTTTTCTCTGTCTTGAGTTGTTGAAAAGCCATAAACGGTAATTGCTTTACGATTTGAGCATTCACGTTCATTCATTTATTCATTCACCGCCAGCCATATTTCTTTCTAAGTGGAATTTCGTTTTCAATTTGAAATTTATTTACTTACGTCCATAATGCATTCAAAAGGTTAAAGATACTCTGGTTTTCCCCACCAATTGTGTGTCTTTAGGCCACCAGCAGCACTGCACAACACAGAGCACCATTACCGCCGCCACCTTAAGCTCCAAAGCGATTCTTTCCAATAGACAGAAGAACAAGACAGACGGATGGGTGGACGGACGGACGGACAGACAGACATTTAGACAATGGGTGTCAAAGTTAATTAACCTCAAATTTGTTTTATTTATGTTTTTCTCCTTCGTTTGCAAAGAGAAAAAAAATCACAACCGAAAACAACACAAATTTCGATTTTCGTTTTCTTCGCCTTTGTAAACTTTTTGACGTGTGTTGTATTAGACTGCCCCGTCCGTCCTTCCATCTGTACGTTCATCTATTTCAAAGTGTCTATTTTTATACTTGACTCTAATAAGCTGTATTGTAAGTGGAGGGAAAAGGGCAAACAAATTCAAATGAAATTAAATTATCTTGCGCCGTTCTGTATCCCAAAACGCCATTGCTCCATGTAGGTCTGCATACGAGGATGGATCTAAAGGGCCCAAAGCAATATTTTATAGTGGCCAGTAAAACCTACAGATTCTCATATTATTCCTAGTTGGTAAACGCTAATGATGACCTTAGGCGATTACATGCTATCCTATAGCTAGTGCTGAATAAGTTTTATATGTATAAATGTTTTCTTCGAATTCAATGAATTCATCATTAGATCCAGAAACTCCTCCCTTTCAAATTTCTCAAATAAAGGTTCAAAAATGTTGCTTTGATGCAAATCAGGATATACTAATGACGGCAACTATGTCAACTTAAAAAAAAAATCTGATCTGCCTTAATTTTTTGAAAGGTTAGAGCTAGAGCAGCTTTATAAGTGTTACAAAACATATAACACAGTTTTTCATAGACAAATTAGAAACTGTGTGTCATGTTTGACAAAAGTAGTAAAATATTCTTAGTTATAACTCTCGAATGAAATAACATAAAATAATTCTCATGGATAGGTATAGCAGATATTCGTGAAGGCTTTTTTAAAAAAAAAAAAATCGATATACATCTAAAACACGCTTTTTGCCTTTTTAAATATTTTTAAATGCAAGATCCGATTAGTCATCTACGAGTATATATGTATATAGCGTGAGGTTCGAGGTTCCCAACTTTTTTAAAGAAAAAAACACAGAAAATTCAAATTGAATGGGGAATGTTTATTATCATTTGAATGAACATTCTTTGCCATTTATTTTTTGAAGATTATGTCTATCAAATGTTGGCCGCGGCTACGTCTCAAGTCCAATTTTCGATGACTCGTTCGAGTCATTTTAAAATTTTGTAAATACGGAGTTCTATATACGTCAAATATAAACCTCAAATTCAAATTAATTTTGAATTCTCTGACTGTGGTCAGTGTAGCAGTAATCACTTTTTTGCCATCATTTCAGTTATTTTAAAAGTTATTTAAGAGCTAAGAATCCAAAAATGAAAATGTAGATACATATCACAAAGGATTTCGAAACAACTATTCAATGTCCAGCCTGAGGTCAAATTGCAATGACAAAGCAATTGTTACTCTTTCTGTACTTAAAAAGTATTTTTAGAACTCTGAGACTACAATCTGGGGCCTGATTACCGCATCCGTTTCGTGTCGTAATTTCATTACGTGAGATCTAATAACTCTTAACATTTATGTACATATGTTGAAGAAATTTCAGCATATCGTTTCAAATGGATTTATATCTTATTTATATTAAAATAAGTGAAAAGTTAGTTTCCCAATTACTCGCTTTATGCTGTCGAAAAATCAGATTACGATACGAAACGGATGCGGTAACACTATGCACCAACAAAAATTTTTTTTGTGTCCTAGACCTAAAAATTATTTTTATACCCTACACCACACTGTGGTACAGGGTATTATAAGTTTGTTTCACGGCAGATGTAAGTATACCGATCGACTCACAATCACTAGCTGAGTCGATCTAACGATGTCTGTCCGTCCGTCCGTCTGTCCATGTAAAGTTGTTCGTCGACTACAGGTCGCAATTTCACTCCGATCGTTCTGAAATTTTGCAGTTTAGAGTATTTCGCGGCTGTTAAGATCGCTATTGAATTTGGTTGAAATCGGTTCAGATTTAGATATAGCTCCCATATATATCTTTCGTCCGATTTGGCCCTTTAGTCCTGTAGAAGCTGTATTTTACATCCAATCATTTTGAAATTTAGAATGGTAGAGTTTCTTGTTCCATGAACCAACACTGCCGAATTTTAAGAAAATCGGTTAAGATTTAGCTATAGCTCCCATATATATGTTTCATCCGATTTGGCTCTTTAGATCCAATCGTTTTTATACCCTACACCACACTGTGGTACAGGGTATTATTTAAGTATAAAATGTCCCAAAAGTAAATTTATGTAAACAATTTATACATGAATTACAAAATTTATATATCAGAGTTATTCAATATTACGAGAGTGGTGTAGGGTATTATATAGTCGGCACCGCCCGACTTTAGCCTTTCCTTACTGGTTTTTATATATTCCCCATATATATAGCATCTCTCCGATTTAACTTCCTAACGCCACAGAGACCACAATTTCAACTGATCTTGCTGAAAATTGATAACTGAAGTTTATTTCTACCCAGAATCCTTCACACGAACAACGGGAGTAATAGGTTCATATTTTGATACAGCTCCTATACAAAGGTCTCTCTAGATTTGACTTCGTAACGCCACAAAAACCTCAAATTGCAACGAATTGTACTGAATATTAGTTAATGGTGGAGGGTATATAAGACTCAGCATGACCGAACATAATACCCCTTTACTTGTTTTGTATAGATTGTTGCATACTGTTATATAAAATCCAAATAAAAATTTTTATACCCTACACCACACTGTGGTACAGGGTATTATAAGTTTGTTTCACGGCAGATGTTTGTAACACCTGCTAGACAGCTAGACCCACCTTAAAGTATACCGATCGACTCAGAATCACTAGCTGAGTCGATTGTTCGTCGACTACAGGTCGCAATTTCACTCCGATCGTTCTGAAATTTTGCAGTTTAGAGTATTTCGCGGCTGTTAAGATCGCTATTGAATTTGGTTGAAATCGGTTCAGATTTAGATATAGCTCCCATATATATCTTTCGTCCGATTTGGCCCTTTAGTCCTATAGAAGCTGTATTTTACATCCAATCGTTTTGAAATTTAGAATGGTAGAGTTTCTTGATCCACGAACCAACATTGCCGAATTTGAAGAAAATCGGTTAAGATTTAGCTATAGCTCCCATATATATGTTTCGTCCGATTTGGCCCTTTAGTCCTATAAAAGCTGTATTTTACATCTAATCGTTTTGAAATTTAGAATGGTAGAGTTTCTTGATCCATGAACTAACACTACCGAATTTGAAGAAAATCGGTTAAGATTTAGCTATAGCTCCCATATATATGTTTCGTCCGATTTGGCCCTTTAGTTCTATAGAAGCTATATTTTACATCCAATCGTTTTGAAATTTAGAATGGTAGAGTTTCTTGATTCATGAACCAACATTGACGAATTTGAAGAAAATCGGTAAAGATTTAGCTATAGCTCCCATATATATGTTTCATCCGATTTGGCTCTTTAGATCCAATCGTTTTTATACCCTACACCACACTGTGGTACAGGGTATTATTTAAGTATAAAATGTCCCAAAAGTAAATTTATGTAAACAATTTATACATGAATTACAAAATTTATATAGCAGAGTTATTCAATATTACGAGAGTGGTGTAGGGTATTATATAGTCGGCACCGCCCGACTTTAGCCTTTCCTTACTGGTTTTTATGGTAAATTTTTTTTTTTGATAGTATTGTCTGGCTCGGGGTCATATATAAATTAAAAACTAAAAACTGGTGGTGTTGTTTTTAATATGTTTTATTTTTAATTATTTCCGATCGCCTTCGACGATCATCTTCAGGGATTTTCACTTAAAAAATAACAAAGAACATATATTATTTAAAGAAAAATTACAAAAATATATCACGATATTTACATTGAAACAAAACAAGCGACTTGTTGCTAACACAGCATTGTTTCAACTAACTATTTAATTTCTAGGTTTGTATTTTTCTACGAATTTACGATAAATTTGTGCACAGTGGCCAGTGTCAGTCTTATAGTTCATTCTTACGTCAGTAGGTACATTCATTATGTGTAGCATTTCCAGAGTATATCTTTTCTTGTAATTGTTCTCCTGTGTCAATATGTCAACGTCCTTGAAATTTGGCTCATGTCCCGTCAGAGTACAATGTGCTGCTAGAGCTGTTTTTTTGCTCCAAAGGTTTATAAGTTGCTTTATGGTCAGATTTATGTCCTGAAATTCTAGTCTTTAATTTAGTATATGTTGGTCTTGTCCCCATTACATTTTATCTTATATACTAAGTTCGATTTTGTCCTACTGAAAAAGTTATTTACTGTTTTGTTTGTTTTAAGCGCTAGTATTTTTGGAGTATATGCCCAATCAGGTCGACTTATACGCTTAATTGAAGCTATTAATGTTGACTACCAATGTTGGAAATATCTCTTTCACTTAGAAACAGTGGTTTAGTAACAGTCATTAAACAAATTGGAAAAATTAGATTATTTTCAAAAAAAAATCCTGGGACGAAAAAAACATAAAAAAAAGAAAAACTATCGAAAAAAATATTTTATTTTATTTTTAAAATGTTTGCATCCTAGCGAAGGAAATAATGCCTATTTGAAAAAATCTATGGATAAATGTAGAAATTATAGCCCTTTTGTTAAAGGTACGAGAATTTCAAAAAATCTTTTTTTTTAATTTCTGTTTAAATAACGATTTTATTTATTACTTTTATTTATATTATTTGAGTTTATTTACATGTACAAGTTTCATTAGAAGTAATTGTGAGTTCCTTGTTGACGTTTGTAGATTTCGGAATCGCTTTCTCTAATGCGGAAAGAAAAAAATATTCTACCATTACTTCATCCCAGAGCCCTTGGTAACGCCGCTCGATGGACTTCATTTCTTCGTGAAACCTTTCGCCATGTTCGTCGCTTACGTTGCCAAGATTCTCGGGGAAAAAGTTTAAATGAGAATGCAAGAAATGATAAAAGAAGAAAGACTTTTAAATAAACTTTTTAAATATGAGAGTGAATTGCCATCTTTCCTTAAGGCTTTTACAAAATTTTTAAAGAGCCCCAGCTTAATATGCAGTGGTGGCAAAATAATGTTTACTTTTTGTGCGAGACGTGTGTATTTTATGTTGTTTTCACCCAATGTAATGTGTTTTCTTGTTGGCATTTTCCTTCTTCTGTAATGATCTTCGCGAGCACGGCTATCCCAGAGGCATAACATACCAACTACTTTTAAATGAATGAATTGAATGGGTCGGCAGAATACCAGGTAATAGAAACCATCTCCACTTTTACACGGATGGTTCGAAGCTTGATGAAAAGGTTGGCTTCGGAGTACACTGTGAAGAACTTAGTCTGGGTATAGCTCACAGACTACCAGATACCTGCAGTGTCTATCAAGCCGAAATAATGGCAATATGGGAAGTCGCCAAGTGGCGACTTCCTCGGACAGCCAGGCTGCCATCAATTCTCTGGAGGCAACATCCCTAAATTCACAAACAGCCCTCGACTGCCGCAGATCTCTTAACGAGATGGCTGAGCAGTTTAATATACACCTCATATGGGTGCCTAGGCATAGGGATATCCCGGGGAACTGCAAAGCCGATGAACTTGCTAGGAAAGGGACGACATTACAAATTCTCGAAGAATTTGCATATATTGGTGCGCCACTATCCACGTGCAAGCTTTGGCTTAGGCAAGAGGCAATCAGGCAGTCCAACGAAAGATGGACAGAAATCGGCACCTGCAGGGTAGCTAGACAAATCTTGCCAAGGTATGACCTGAGAAGGTCAAAATATCTTCTCGCATTAGAGAGGAAACGATTGTCTACGTTAGCACAGGTTCTGACGGGACACTGCTTGATCGGTGAACACGCCAAAAGATTGGGTATTGACTCCAATGACTTCTGCCGAAGCTGTGGAGATGAGGAAGAAGTGGAGAGCATTGAGCACTTGCTTTGCGACTGTCCCGCTTTGAGTAAACGACGACTGGACATACTGGGGTGGGCCTTTTTAGGCAGCCTAACAGATCTTTCCAGTACTGATATTCGTACTATCGATAAATTTATATATCAAACAGGTTGGTTTCGATGAGGGGCATTTCAGCCCGTGGTAACACTAGGGACCTAAACTGGTCTATGTGAGCTTGTAAAAAAATACGGCTGCCACCCTACCCTAAACCTAAAACTACTTTTAAATCGCAACAAATTTTCCAGTCATGTTGTTTATATTTTATCAATTTAGCCATTGTTTCGAAGATTCCTTAGTGTTGACAGCATGAGCAATGGTAATCGACGGTTTCTGCATCTCCTTTGTGTAAAAGTACTGATTTCAAACTTTCTTTACTGCTGTCAACAAATAACCGCCATTCCTTGGAATTGTATGTTTGATTAAGTTCCTCGAACAATCCGGGAATGTCCTTGCAAAAGCATATGTTATCCACAGTTGTATAAAATTGTTTATAAGGTAAATCATGGACTCTATAATATGATATGTTAACATCTGGGGCCAAAATATTGTACTGTTTAATCCGAGACTCAAAGTTGAATCGCTCAGAGTTGAGTACTCAACTCAGTTGAACTTGATGATGTTTCCGTTATTAGGCTGTTAACTATACTTGGACAATTCCTACTCCAATCTATTAACTTAGACAAAAATAGCAGTCCGTATCGTGAATGAATGATTGTCTCTAAATCATTGGCATTCCAAATAGAGTTGGGCATTTTAGTTCTTTTTAGTGATCGCTCTTTTTAGTTCAGTTCAATTGAGTGAACTAGTTCGTTCATTCAGTTCAACAGCTCACTTTAGCAATCCAGCTCTTTAGCTCACAGGCTCTTTAGCTCACCAGATCTTTAGCTCACCAGCTCTTTATATCACCAGCTCACATTACTAAAACAGATCATTTCGTTCAGTAGATTGTACATAGAATCATACATTCATGATGAGAATCATACATTCATGATGACATAAAAATGGAAACAATACATAACAGCTGAGAAGAGACAACGAATTGAGAAGAGAGAACGAACTGATATGATTGAAGAAAAATATTGTGAACTACTGAGCTGAAATGAACGAATTGTGTGAACTAGTTCGTTCAGTTCAGTATAGTGACCCGTTCAATTGAACTAGTTCGCTCACGAACTACACAACTCTAATTCCAAATTGCACGTGAAGTCTAAAATTAAAACGTTTTAATCCACAAAACATTGTAATACATCTGTTTTAAAGTACTTACCGCATTCTTGGACTAGTCCGTCGAGTAAGATTTACATGGCACGAATTACACAAAATGCTAGGTGTACACGGTTCGTTCATATTTTTAACTCGTATACCAAAATATTACACATATATTTCTTCTATTATTTTACTAAACGCACGTCAATTTTTTTAATTACATATTTTCCGCAGATGTAGCAGAAAGTGTCGGGATCATTTACACATTGAAAAGTTCTTTGCCTTGTACTCATACTTCGAAATATAACTTAATGTAATATATGTCAGAAAATCGGCTTATCACTTTAATGCACTGAATTACACTAATTTATTAATAAGAAATTTCATTCATAAATTCCGGGTTTAAGGTTCATAAGATGGAGTACCTGTAGCTGACATATAGTTTGCTTCGAACGTAGAAACCCAATATTTTCATGACTGCCGCGTACTACTTTGTATTGCGTTCATATAATTTTACTACCTGTACAGGGTTGCCCATATTCGACGGACCCACGGACTCGTTGGGCCCATTCCAATCGACGAGGCTTGTCCGCAGGCAACAATCTTTGCGTCAATTGAATTTTGTACGGGAACAAATGCAAATCAACGCGAATAATCCGTTGTAAAGTGGACCGAGCCATGCCCAACTGCTGAGAACGGCGTTTTTGGGATGTTCTTGGGGACCTCTCAACACTGGCTCGTACGGCAGCGATATTCTCGGCCGATCGCCTTGGTCGACTTTTATTTGGCCTCTTCGGATTAGAAAGAGCCTCACCAGTCGAAAATTTTTCGTATAAACGCTTAATGGTGTTCTTAGAAGGCGCACTTCTCACATTTTTTAATATTTTAAAAGCACGTTGACTTGACTTCTTCTGTTGAATGTAAATTTCAACTATTTCAGAGCGCTCGCGTGGCGTGTATTGTTCCATGGTAAAAATCTGCTTGGACTGACGCTTCAAACGCGGTATGTCATTAAGCGATCTGACATCTCTGTCAAAAGTTATGGCGTTGCCAGATGGGTCCGTCGAATATGGGAGACCCTGTATATACGGACGGGATGTCCATGCCCCTAAAAGACGCAACTGAATGGAAACCTCATAAATAAAACACCACAGATATTGTTGAATGACTCTCTACCTGAGCGGATCTCGTCCAATATAGCTCTCACATTGCATATCATGTTTTATGAAGGGTTACGAACGGCCATAAAACTTCGTCCTCTCTATAATTTTATAATGTCTGACATCAATCCTCATAAAATAAAATGCAAGTGCAATGTCTCTTATATGTCTCTCTCACATATGGCGAATTCAATATTAGCAGAAACATCATGAAAAACGAAAAAAAATGAAAGAAGATTTTTTTGAATTTCCGTAACATTTACAAAATGGCTCATAACTTTTACATCTATCCATAGATTTTTTTCAAATAGACAGTGTTTTCTTCGTTAGCATACTGGCTTTTTAAAAATGTGCTAAAATATTTTTTTCTATTTTTTATGGTTTTTTTGTACCAAGAAAATTTGTTTTAAAAAAAAATCATTTTTTCTCATATTTTTGACGACTGTTACTAAAGCAAAGATTCTACCGGAAAGCAATATTTGCAGCATATGTAGCCCTCATAATTCCCTTTAATTTAGGCTTAATCAGGCTTATATTTGAAAAATTATGGTCAAAATATTGAATGTAATTTCCATGAAAGCTGGAATTTAAAAAAAAAATGTGTAAAAAAAAATTACCATACAAATTTGTTTTAACATTTTTTTCGTGTTTGTGACACCTAATTGCACCAGAAACTGTTATCCCCTTCCCTTGGACAAACATTTTGTAGCATAGTGTTATCGATTCCATATAAAAGCACATTAGTTCGCCCAGTCATTCTTGGATTTTTACTAGATTTTAAATTGTCATTAAAATTAGCTCAAAATAACAAAAAAGTAAAATAAATACAGTGTGGTCCATATTAAAGGCACGATGTTAATTGTTAATAAAACAAAAAGTTTTCAGAGAATTATCCTAATATTTTTTATTATAATAGAAGGATCTGTGACAATTATATGCGAAACAAAATATGATTTGTGCAATGTTGTCTTCTAAGGCGTACAAAATGGGCCTGGGGTTTCCGCATAATGCAACGACTTCCCTAACCCCATAGAATATTATTTAGAACTCATTATCTCGGCGGCCAAACGGCTTGCACATTGCAAGAAATAACGCAAGTTGATTGTTAAACGCGCTGTTGGGTATGTGGTTGTTGGAAAAACATATCTTCAAGCAACTTTACATTCAACGGGGGAACGAAATAATCGGATATCGTAGATCCATGTCGCCGCTGTTGGTAAAGTTCTCGCCGTACTCATAAAGTCTTAAGCATCAACGATTCCAACGTGTTTTTGAGGTTTTTACGAAGCCTTGTGAATGTCTCGTGAATTATCTTTGCTCCAAATGCGTAAATTTTGTCCATTAACCAGGAATAAGCATCATCATTGAAAAGAATATTGCGATGCAACAGTGTGGTGACTTACAGTTGATGTTGTGTCCACGGGCCAAAGGTAACAGGGGTGCAAAAGTAAAATTCGCTGTAGAGACCGTCGACTGATACCCATTTGGTCTGGTCTGGTCGATGTCGACGGCGCTTCCATGACATCCTCGGCTACAGCAGCAATATTCTCTGCAGAACGGCTACTCCGGGATCTGCCACGCCTGGCAGCATCTCGTGTTGTGCCAGTCTCTTCGAGGCGAGCGGCTAAACGTCGCAGTGTTTCACCAGTAGGCGTTGGACGGCCAGGAAATCTGTGCCACAGTCACCGACCGATTATTGGTCAAATTAATAGTCAGCAATATTCCGCGTTCTGGAGCAGTGTAGCGTAACATTGTTTATTAACGTGTATTTCGCATGTGTTTACTACACAAATGTCAAAACAGAACTGACATTAGGGGCCAATCGCAAAATTTATAGCATTTTCTGATAGGAGGATTACTTTTGCGTCACCTTGTACTATGCCAATGATGGTCATTCTGCTTTGATACTTTCGCCAACTGAATCTTGTAAGCTTTTAGGCCGATATATTTTCTGTGAAGTGGATAAACAGGACTCCTGGTGAAATTTAGCAGAGTGGCGTTCCTTAACCCAAATTTTCAGACTGGATGAAAATCGGTTCAGCTTTAGAAATAACCTCATATAACGGGTTTTCCAAGAGGGATGATATGATTTTGAAGTGACGTTTCGGCCATTTGTAATATGTCATGATCTGTCATTTGTTTTTCATTGTATTCAGTAGTGTTTACAATTTCATCATGGAGAGATATACGCAAGAACAACGTTTACAAATTATTCAGTTTTATTATCAAAATAATCGTTCTCCAATTGCAACGTTTCGTGCGCTAAGTCAATTTTTTTTAATAAAAAAAACACTTTCCAGTCGACCTACGACTTTGACGACAATATTTCAGCTCTCGTTACAAGCTATCTTTTTGCCATTGACCGATTCCCGATCCCACGTACAGTTAAGGAGCTAGAGCAAAAATAAACTTTCCGTTTACATTTGAAAATGATCCTGCCAATTTTTTTTTAAATAAAAAAAACACTTTCCAGTCGATCCACGACCTTGACACCCATGTGCAATATTTTAGCTCTTGTTAAGAGCTATATTTTTGCCATTGACCGTTTGTGGCTACGAGCCAAATGAAACAATTGAATTGATGCGAGAAAAGTATGGTGATTCGATTTTTTCAAGAAATTGTAATATTGAATGGCCTCCAGGAAGTTGGGTTATTTGAAGTCATTGGTCTTTCGAAATAAACCAGACTCTCTTCAAGCTTTACAAGTCAATATTGAACGTGCCATTCATGACATACGACATGATTTAGTGGAAAAAGTGCTCGAAAATTGGGTTCATCGAATTTATTCCTGCAGAAGAAGTCGTGGAGGCCATTTGAATGACGTTTTATTTAGAACTTAATTGTATCGATTGTACTTCATATTAAATAAAAAACTTTTGAATTTTCTTTACAATAACTGTTTTTTTTTTTTCAAAGAAATCATTTCGCTCTTATTGGAAAATCCTGTATAAATTAGGCCGGGTCCCCAAAATATTTCGGCTATGGTGAATAACTTTGGTTCTATCAGTGCGAAAATCACAATATTAATACTGTTTTAAACAGAATAGCGAGTTCTAGCTACACATGCGGAGAATGCTTTAGTCCAAGGTGTCCTATATTTTCCAGAAAAACATGAAAAAACATGGCGACTTAAGACATAGCCGAAATATTTTGGGGATACTCACTAAACAAAACAATATTTCATTTGATACGCGGACAACCGCGATTTTTTTTTTACCAGCCCTAATTTATATGTGTTCATTCTAATTTTTTTCTAACAATTTCAAAAGACCCACTTTTCAACAAATATTTATGAAATTTTAGTGGAAGTATTTTCTGAATTTAAAAACATGCGTTTTATGGTAGTCATTTTCGATTATTTTGCTCTAACAAGGTGGTATTGGATAGCCTTCCTTGTTTGATTGTTAGTCTCGATTTCATGCCTTGGTATGCCTTCACTGTAGTGGAGGAAGCTACACTAAGTCTGTTCAATAGAAAAGGAGAATTTTGAAATTTCTCGGGCTGCGTGCTTTCGATTTGGTTTTTTTTTATTTGGCACACTTGTTCCGAAAGTTTAGTTTATTTGTGAGAGACAACGGTAAGACGTGTTTTTCTTATTCGGCGATTCGGTTTTTATCCCCTCACTCGTCGAAAAACGCCGTCCATTCATGGGTCTCTTCAATTTTGGAAACTGGAAGAGGTCGCATGGGCCCAAATCTGGTGAATACCGTGGATGAAGCATGATTACGGGTTTCTTTTCGGCCAACAAATTACGAAAATACGAAATTTGTTTGTTCCAAATTCAGCTACACGCTTCATGCCCAAAATTTCCGAAAAAAATGTACGTCATGAGTTAACCGATATACCGACATCTTCTGCAACTTCTATAATAGTGACTCGACGATTCTCCACAAACATTTTCTTCACTTTCTCAACATTTTCATCGGTTTTTGATCTGACGGATATTCCAGGACATCTTCTGGACCTTTTTCGAAAGGCTTGTACAACCTGTAAACATTTTTCTGACTCAGAATACTAACACCATATTTCACTCTCAACTTTTCAAGTGCTTTTGAACACTTTATTTAATTTTTCACATAAAATTGTATGCAAATTCGTTGATCCATTTTTGTCACAGCAGAAAATCGTCAAACAAGCAAAACACTAACTGTTATATCTCTCAAAAACAACCGAAAAATGGAAAAAATAATTTTTTTTATAAAAAACGTTTATTGCCAGCACGAAATAATACATTAAAATAGAAAAAAATGTGTTTGTCCCTATTTCTGAAAGCTGGCGAAGAATCTTGGGTGGTACCAAAAGTAATGTGGCAATAACGCTAATTTTTCAAAAAACTACACGCAAAAACGAAATATTTCACAACTACAATTCTCATTTAAGACGTCTGAAATTTCTTTTGGTACAGGAGAGACGATCAAAGTTTGATGAATTTTTAAAATTTTTGTGGAATTCCTTTATGATGCAAATCGAATGACCTGTTCTGTTTTGTGCAGTTTTTTGGTTGACGGATAAGCTTAAAATTTTGACTGAATATAATTTGGAATATTTAGAAATTAAAAATGAAATGTCCCTAAAAAATGCTAAGTCGACTTAGACATATTTTAGAATGGAGGTATCGAAGTGTATTTGTCTGCACGGGAATCAATGTTATAAGCCGTTAACTTTTTGAGCAAAGTGGTCCATATGTATGGGACCAAATGGTGCGTGGCAAATTCGCCCATTTTTCTCAAGGCGATAGCGACCAAAAAATTAATATTATGAGTGGAATTGTGAAAGATTTTGATAAGTAGTATATAAATTAATAAATGATCAATATTTCATTAAACGTTGACCCTTTATAAGGGATGTACTCGAAGGAGTGAACCAACATATTCCATCTTTAACATTAGCATGAGATAGAAGAAAATATGGACACATACCAAATTTTAAGTCAATCGTTTACTCCTATCGAAGTTATCGTGTGCCCAAGCCAACCAGACTGACGGACGGCCATTGCTCATATGATTTAAAATAGCCCAAAACGGATTTACGCTAACTATTTTTTGCGATCTCTTAGGTTACTGCTTCAATGTTAACTCTGTTGGCCCGCAGCAACTATTATATGCCCTCACTTACAATAGTGCGGATATAAAAACAAGACTTTATTAAAATTTTCTTATTTGTACGAAAAGGACTACAATTTCTACATATATCCATAAATTTGTTTCAAATAGAAATTTTTTCTTAGTTAGGATGATAGCTTTCAAGAATTGAAACCAACATTTTTTTTACTATTTATACCCTCACTTTAGTGAAACGAGGGTGTATATCACTTGCTACGGGCCAAAAGTGTAACATATCGAAAGAGTGACCTAAGAACCCAAATATGTTTGGTGCAAATTCGATTTGGGTCATTTTAGAAATGTCCGTTCGTCTGCCTGTCTGTCTGCTGGCTGGTGCACATGATAACCTTCGAAAGGAGTAACCGATTGACTTCAAATTAGGTTTGCTGTAATATTTTTCTCCATTTCAGGTAAGTTTCGAAGATGGGCTATATTGGTCCACTTATTTTACTACCTCCCCTACAAAGGGGGACCATTTAATGAAATACTGATTTTTTTATAACATATAAACTAAAGGGTTTTCCAACAAGAGGTGTTATTTTGGTATTCAAAGAAAAATTCAATTATTTTGATATAAATGATCGGATGTTTATTTCATAATAAAGAGGAAGGTATGCCGTTAATAATGAAAAACAACATCAGCCACCACGACCACGTTTACAGGACCATAGACAGAGCAATGATTTCGTTGCTTGTGTGGCACGTAACACCGTCTTGTTGAATGTAAATGTTGTCCAGATCAATACCATCCAACTCCGACCATAAAAAAACATTAATCATCTCTCGATAGCACAATCCATTCACTGTAACTGTTGATCCAACCTCATTGATGACCCCGCCGGACCGTAAACCACACCAAACAGTCACACGTTGAGGATGGAGAGGCTTCTCAACAATAACTCTTGGGGTTTCCGAGCCCCAGATGCGACAATTTTGCTTGTTGACGTAGCCACCGAGATGGAAATGGGCCTCATCAGTCAAGATGATTTTTCAATGGAATTCCGGATCATTTTCGTGTATTTCAAGGACCCAATCAGCAAAGACACGACGTTGTTGATGATCGGCCGGCTTGAGTTCTTGTGTTAACTGAACTTTATAAGCCTTAAGACCCAAGGCTTTATGCAAGATACGGTGTAATGACATTTGTGGAATGCCCAATTCCAAAGAACGGCGAGGAATGGACAAACCTGGGTTTTCTGCAACACTCTTGGCTACAGCAGCAATATTCTCAGTTGTTCTTGAGCGACTTGCACGGGTTTTATTCTTCACAGCACTTACTTGTCCCAACAGCTCCAATTTTTCTACCAATTTCTGTATTGCGGTCGGACAAGGCGCTTCACGACGACCCAAAAATGCTTTAGTTTTGCGAACTATGACTGCAAGATTTTCACCATTTTTGTAGTGAATTTTAATAATTTCAATGCGTTGTACTTCCAAAAGAATAACATTATAAGAACTTCCAATTCATAAGTATGAGCATTTTTTCGGCATTTAATGAAGTTCTTCTAAATAACTAACCAAAATGTGATTTCGGAATATAAATTATTAACCCAAGAATGCATAATTTTAAAACGGTTGGATGTAAAATGAATCTTGTGAAGTGATAAAAGTCCAGATCGGAAGGAACATATGTATGAGGGCTATGATATATATGTAAAATACTGCGTCTATAGTGCTAAAGTGAAGAAATATATATTTATATGGCGGCTATATCAGAATTAGTGAATGGTTCTGGAAGCTAGTCGACTTTTTCATCAATTAAATTTCGTTTCAGTCGACTAGGTCGATAAATCGGACCTACAAGTTGTCTTTTTCATAGCCGATTAAAATAACATAAAGTCATTTCAAAGTATGCAGATTTTCTTCGAAATATGTTAAATTTTGGAATTGTAGTACATTGGATTGCGATAAAAACTGAATTTATTAACAACACCTTATACTTTCCAAAAATGTTAATATAGCATCACCAGAAATACCCAAGAGCGTAACCCTCAAAAAATGAAAATTCGTTTTTCGTCAAAAAATCACGATTTTATTCAAGAAAAAAAGACGTAACATCAAGTGCTCGTTTTTGATAAAGAACAAAAGGCGTAACTCGCATTGTATTAGACAGAACGTACTGTATTCATCTATTTAACCTTTGTAGTTGTTCTCTTGTTGCTGTTTTGATTTTTGTAAATCGTGTTTGACACCTATTTTAGATGCAAAATTTTATATGGGTCTGTATTTAAATTTGGCCTTTATCTGAAGGGTATCCATTTTTTTCATCAAATTTCGCAGTGTTCGTGATTCTATAAACTAATCTCGGCCAAATTTAATAATGCTCTGATGTAAAACATGAAAACACACTTTTCCAACCTTGCTAGTGACCGTTTATTATCGGATTAAAAAATCCTTTGTGCAAAATATATTACATTTGACTAAAATATGACTTCTATGGAGCTTAGATGCTAAATCGGAAGGTATGTGGGGCTATATGTAAATTTGAACCGATATTGTTCACACAGATATTAACTGTTAAAATAAGACACTCTTTACCAAATTTCATGAACATCGAAAGGAAATTATATCTTCTATAGAGGGTATAATCTAAATCGAAGGTACATTCATATATATTACGATATCTGGTTCTAAACTGATATTCAAATAGTTGAGAGATTTTTGATCAAAATAAAGATATGTACACAATTTCTTTGAGATCGGACTATATTTGTGACCTGCACATAGATTACAAGAACCCATGCACAAGCTGACATAGCTAAATCGGTTCAGAAAGTGATTCTAAGTCGATCGGTATAATAAACGATGGTTCTATATATCTCTTCTCATTTTTGGTGTTAGAAACAAATGCATAAAATCATAATAAATTGTACCACAGTGTGGTTGGTGTAGGTTATAATTAAATAATTTTAAAAGAAATTGTGGTAATTAAATATACCATATCATACATACTGTACCACACTGTGGTACTTTACTACTCTCTGAACCGGGGCTACGGAAAACTTTTTTTTGTGAGAATGTTAATTACACTATGGGGCCACACTTTTCAAGAGCCATCTACACCATACAGATTACAGACATCTTCAAATGTCCTAAACGTACATACATATATATGATCGTTGATGTCTTTGGCCAATAGTACATTATTTATACGTTTCCTTCCGTATGTCAACATTTGTATTCCTTTAAAATATGAAATTTCTGGACCCAAAGATGTTAATAAGAACGACATACATTCATCAAATAAATACAACACCAAAAAAGCAAATCTTACAGTGCTTTAAAAGAGTTGTGCAAAAGTGGTGACAAAGAAGTACTTCCCCGGCGCGACAACCCCTTGTTAAATTCATTGGTGAAAATCCAAATTAGAACAACTTCCGGATCATATGTTGGGGATTTTTATTGCTTCTTTGGATGCTCTTTTTTTGCTGGGTAGTTTATTAGTCGCTATCACGTCAAGAAAAATGGGCGAAGTTGTCACGCCGCTTTTGGTACCTACCAGACAAAAGGACCATTTTGCAACAAAGGTTTACTGCTTTTATATCTTTAATATCTGTACATATATCTATACATATTTGTACAGTGTAATGTTTTTTTTACTTAGACTCTAGTGCAAAGTGAGCTTTATGGACATGCCCCTTGTGGAACACTCCCACACAAATGGAACATTTTGCACTAAACAGCTTATAACTTTAATACCAGTGCACAAAATACTTGAAATTTTGCACAGTGTAATGCTTTTACAGTACCTAGAGTCCAGTGAAAAACGGTCGTCATTTTCACACCCCTGTTGGTACCTCCCACGCAAAACGTACCACGTTTACAGCTTATACCGCGAACACCAATGCATATTAATACTCAAAATTGTTGCACAGTGTAAAGTTTCTAAAATTCCTACAGTCCTGGTAAAAATTATAGCTGTCACCATACTGCAGCCCAATTCCATTCATAAGTTTCTTTTGAAAGAATAGCCCTGCTTTATCGAGCTTATACTTAAAAAAATATGGTCCAAATACTGAAGGCAACAACCAAGGAAATGGGAATTTAGAAAAATGTTAAAAAATTTACAATACAAAGTTTTGTATTTCGGCCTGTTTTTGTTTTTCTAACGAAAGTCTCTGCAAACGAAAACCAGTCACTCACTTTCGTCAGGAATTTGGTTTCTCTAAGGATCGTTGGTTCTTTCGCCGGGCCTTACGTCAATGACATTAGCAATTTACCAATTGGAAAATAATGGAATTTGCCAGATCAATAATTTCACATCTTCCCGTTTAAAAAACACACATTTTTTCTTGTCGTTCTGATGGTAGTTACTGAAACGCAAATCAGCTGTTTGTCGTCTGCCAGGCGAACGAAAGCAAATTTTCAAGTTACAGAAACAGGCTGTTTTTTCTGGTTAAGGACACCATATTACGCCAGAAAATGTTATGCAAAAAAAATTGGACAAAAGGTTTGTAGGCGGACTATGTAAAATTTGTATTTCTATTGATTTCAGGGCCCAGATTAAATCCCCGTAAATCCGCCTCTGTAGGGCGTAGAGGGCACAACATTGAAAGCTATGTTTGAAAATACCTCTTCGGTAAGTAAAATGAGTGAAGCTTCAGATTAATTAATTTTATTGCAAATTACTGTTTTCACATTATTAGGCATTGCTAGTTTGTTATTTTTGGTACGATATGAGTTGCAAGGTCGTTTTCTTTTTCACTTGACTATTCAAATACCTTCCTTCACCTACCTTCAAGGAAACCCTTTGATCTTCAGTTCAACTATACACTGAGAAAACACAAAATAACGTCAAAAGCAGATCAACCCCTCGCAGGGATTCATCACAAATAGAAAAATTAGATTGCAGATATCAATATTTTCCATTTCTGGGTCATGTCCCCCCATTAACCATTTAACCTATTTCTGATATTTTTACACCTTTCAGATTATAAAAATAAAATTAATTACCCATAACATTTTTTTAGCGTTTTCTAGAGATATATGTATATGTGCAGTTTTTATTGTGTGGTCAGATATTTTCCAATCCGCCCTCCAAACGTACCTCGTATAGGGAGGGTGTAGGTTTATTTCTAGGAGTGTGATGATGCTGCCCACCTCTGCCGGAGCACACGACGAAGAGGTGGAAGTGTAGGCGTAAATTTGTTCGGCTAATTGTTTAAATTGTGTATAATCAAATAAAAGTTCACTTTGGTGTGTAGAAAAACACATCAAAAATAATTTATAATAAGCCCAAGCCAAACACAGGAACACATATATTGCCGCATCGCCTCATCGAGAACAGCGCCAAACCATTAACATCGCTACGAACCATCACATGGGCGAAAGCGGAAAAATCACACAATCTTGAGGTTTAAACTTTTATCAAAAATGTTTTTATGGTTTTGTGGAGCAGACACTCGCTCGCACGTTCACTCGATGATTTTGGATGCTCGTAAATTCAATGACCAGATGTTGCTGAAGTCTCTTCTTTTTTGTTCTTACAAAAAGTGTCTTTGGATGGGGTGAAATTGTACATTTTTGTAAATTTGAGGTATTTAAAATTAGCTGCTGGAAAATCTAAAGCGATGACCATCACCGAAGAAAGTAACATCATTTAATTAATAATAAATCTTTTTACATTTCGTTTTCGAGGACATGAACTTTATATTATTTTTAACTTGCGCTGTTTGTTTAAAACCTGTGTATATAGATGTGGGTTGCAGATGTTATTATACTTTTCAACAAGTTTCCAAATAATGTTTGAATATGATGCCTAGTTCGCAGCACTGCAATTGGACAAAATTAAAAAGTGGAACTGTCAGTCTTGTTTTCTGCTCTGGAAAAACTTTCCAAAATTTTTTGTATCGATTTTTTTAAATTTCTATAATCTCTTCCATTGAAATGGTGAATATAAACCTTAGAAATATCGATCAAAGACCGTATGTATGTATCGTCACCAGTAAGTAATTCAAACGAAGCAATCTAACATAAAAGTCAATGAAAATTTTTTTCTGAATTTAAGAGGGATAGTGATTACTGATAGTCTTTTTTGGAGTTATGCGCTTTTAGCAAACAGTTCTCGTTTAATGTTACATGAGCTGTGCGTATATATTCTAATGATCGACTGAAATAATCGTTGTAATAAGGATATTGACAATTGGAGTTTGGTGGCTCCCTAAACAAATCTGTCTAACCACCCTCAATACATGTCACATACTTCTTCTTTAATTGTTAACAAAGTTGTTTTCTTATACTGAAAACAACAAAAACGACATTGAGTCTGACTAAGTGCAAAAACAAAATTGTTTTGGTAATTTTTTTAATTTTCTTTTAAATTCATTCCCATTTCTTGGAAGGTGCCTTTAGTATTTGGATTATATTTTTTGAACACGACAAAGCTGGGATACCATTCAAATAAATGCTTAAAAATAAAATTTAAATTAAAACAAGAAAAAGCGTTAAGTTCGGCCATGTCGAATCTTATATACCCTCCACCATGGATTGAATTTAATTCTATGACTGGAAAATCCTTGGATATTGAGCAAATCTTGGAACCATCCCTTTTGTTTGAGAAAATTTAAAAGAAAAACGAACGCTGCAATTTTTGGCCAAATTTTAGTCCTCAAATCCTTTAGCCAAACTCTATCTGAAAAATGTCGTATTTATGGCTTAAATTAGCTATTTGAGGGCTACCTCTACACGGGGACTATAACAAAATAAAGGGTGGTTAAATTGTAAGGGCCGATGTTGAATGTGAACCAAACCTAAACGTCAAGTTTTTTTCTGCATTTCATCTGACATTTCTCAATTTCAAACTAACTCAATTTGAACCATGGAAAGATACACATTCGAGCAACGCGTTAAAGTTTT
Organism: Eudasyphora cyanicolor; assembly: GCA_963930755.1. Taxonomy (NCBI): domain Eukaryota; kingdom Metazoa; phylum Arthropoda; class Insecta; order Diptera; family Muscidae; genus Eudasyphora; species Eudasyphora cyanicolor. The sequence goes on along the minus strand of OZ005736.1, from coordinate 176,535,118 downwards.
TAAGCCTTTTAGGAAAATGGGCGTTCAAATCAAAATGCATTTCGTGCCCAGTTCGTTTGGTGCAGCTTATGGGCTGGCGACGTCATCGGGCCATACTTCTGCGAAATGAGGGCGGTCAGGCAGTTACTGTGAATGGTTCGCTATCGTGAGATGATAACGAACTTTTTATGGCCCGAATTGGAAGATATGGATGTGGACAGTATGTGGTTTCAACAGGCCGGAACCACTTGCCCCACAGCTAACGAAACAATGGCTCTTTTGCGCAACAAATTCATTGGCCGTGTTGTATTACGTCGTGGCGATGTCAATTGGCTGCAAAGATCATTTGATTTGACGCCGTTGGACTTCTTTCTTTGGGGTTATTTGAAAGAAAAGGTGTACGTCGATAAGCCAGCAACAATTCAAGAGCTAAAGGATGAGATAATTTGGCACATTAACGGCATAGAACCTCAATTATGCCTCAGCGCCACCGAAAATTTGGACCATCGGATGGAGGTGTGCCATTTGGTCGATATTTTGTTCGATACATAATTGAACAATACCAATATTATCATAAAAAAAGAAATGACAATAATATCCTAAATAATTTGTGTTTTATTCAAAATCAACATCGGCCCTTAAAATTTAGCCACCCTTTACAAAGTGATTTGTACAAACTGAAAAGTTTCAGTTAAATTGCTTAGAAAATGTGGTGTTTATGGCTTAAACTAGACTTTTTGGTAGCGACATCTAAAGGTGGACTTTAACAAAATATGAGCTGATTTAAAAAAACTGTTTACATTAATGAATTCTTGTCTAAATAAAATACATGCTGCAAAGATTGGCTTAAAATGCTTAGAAAATGTGGTATTTATGGCTTAAATAAGCCTATTTTGGAGCGACATCTATAGAATGGCTATAACAAAATATGAACCGATTTGTAAAACTTTTGCTGTTATGAATTGTTGCCAAAATAAAATACAAACTACATAGTTGCAGCTAAATTGCTTTAAAAATGTTGTATCTATGGCTCAAACATCGTATTTTGAAGCGACCTCTATAGGGGAGCTATATCAAACCATTGACCGATATGGCCCATTTGCAATGGACTGTAGCTTGGCCTCAACAGACAGAGGGACGGTCGGCGGACAAACGGACATGGCTATATCGTCTTAGAATTTCACGACGGCAAGAATATATATGTACACTTTATGGGTCCCTGGTCAATATTTCAAGGAGATGCAATCGGACTGACGAAGTTCGTATACCCCCATCCTATAACACTTACATTATGCAACAAATTAACACTTTTTGAAGAACACACGGACTTGACAGTATTGGTTGGATTCTACTTTCAAAGGGTAGTATAACCCTATACTCGGTTTGGCGAAATTGGTGACCAATTTTTTTATGGGCCTCCAAAGTTTCTGAAAATCAGTGGGCCCCTCGAAAAAGGTGTCATCAGCTTTTGTCCAACAACTAATTCAGACTTGGTGATACCTCTTAACTATGTTTGGCAATAATGTAGCTAAGAATATGCTGAACAAAGTTTCTTAAAATTTTTTGCGAAAAAAAATTTTTCCGGTACTTTTTTTTGGAAAAGAGTAGGAAAAAACTATTTTTTCTCTTTTTTCAGCATTATTTTCAAGGACTCGTAATTTTTCACTAAAAATGTTTTTTGGTTTTTGTGTTAAGTTTTGGGATTTGGTGTGTTCTGACACATATACTCGTTGTAAAATTTTATGGCCAACATTTGTGTAGAACAATTCATCCCCGCGCTTCACATTTTAAGGGGTGTTTCTTACGATTTGTTAAAATGGAGCCAAATATTACAATTATGTGGGGGAGCTAGAGGGTTAAAACTCGTATGTTCCACAAAAATATTGGCCTTAGTATTTTCTATAAAGTTTCTGAACATACCCTATACCAAAAAAACTATTTTTGTTACATAATAGTGAAATTCTAACATTTTTGGTGTACAATGTGGTTTTTTCAGCTATTTAGGGTACCTAGACACGTTCAGATTGTATTGATATGTTCACAAAAATTTTTCAGATTTACGTTGGCTACAATTTTGCCAAGCATTGTTAGTGAAAAATTAACAGTCCCTGAAAGTTATGCTGAAAAAAAATATTTTTTCCTACACTTTTTCAAAAAAAAAGTACGGGAAAAAAATATTTTTTCGCAAAAAACGCTGTTCAGCATATTCTTAGCTACATTATTGCCAAATATAGTTAAGCGGTATCACCAAGTCTGAATTACGAGTAGTTGTTGGACAAAAGCTGATGACACCTTTTTCGAGGGGCCCACTGACTTTCAGAAACTTTAGAGACCCATAAAAAATAAATTGTCACCAATTGCGCCAAACCGAGTATAGGGTTATACTACCCTTTGATAGTATAGGGTGATCCAAGTAGAGATACTTTTTTCAATAGCCATTTTTTGACAGATCACGTGTGAGTCGTGCCATGCTGTCACGTTATTTTTGTTAAGTATGGTTTGACATTTCATCATGGAAAGACTTAGGGCGTATAACATGAAAGCATGCCACGACTCACACGTGATCTGTCAAAAAAAGGCTATCGAAAAAAGTATCTCTATTTGGATCACCCTATAGAATCGAACCTATACTGTCAAGTCCGTGTATTTTTTCACTGTTGCACAGTGTTATGAGGACTACAAATGTGTAATAACACTTTCACGTGGAAACAGAAGTGTAGTAACTGTCGTTAAAATAGTTAGATAAAATTCGATTTTTTTTCCAAAAAAATCGTTTTTGGCTGACGCGAAAAAAGTCTATAAAAAATAGAAAAAACTCAAACAATTGTTTGTTGTAATTTTTGAAAGCTAGCATTCTAAAGCTGGAAACAGTGACTATTTGAAGAAAATGTATATATAAATGTATAAATTATAGCTATTTTTTAATTTTTTTTTAAATAAGGGAAGCGTATATAGCAGATGCTGCGGGCCAAAAGCGTAACACATCGATGGATTGACATAAGATACCTCAAGAATATTTGGCTGAAATCCTGTCCCTCTGCCTGTCTGGTTGGTGCGCAGGATAACTTTCGACAGGTGACGTTCTTGTACTTAATGAGCTCTATATGATTATATCCAGCTAACTGTAAGGCGAGGATATAAAATATCTGATCCAAATCTCAATCACACAAGCAAATAACAAAGGATACTTTACATTAAATCTGCCCGACATTGATTTTGTCGCTACCTTTAGTAAAAAATGTCATTAATTGAAGCTGTCCTTTATTATGTCATAATTTGATTTTTGTTCTGTTCTGACCTGAATTTAATCCCTGATTACTGTGCAAATTAATCAAATTAAAATGACGTCGATGTGACGTATTTTTTTGCAAGATTTCATTTTCTGATATTTATTACAAAACATTTTAATAAACTCACATGACAACCTGTGCCAAGGGCAAAACATATAAAAAATAACAACAAACCACACCGTAGGCAATGCTGCAACATCAAATGAAAAAAATACCAACAACACATCTCGTCTCTGTCCTCCGCCCCATCCCAGTAGTACCTTCCGCATTCAATTTCTTTAATGAAAATTCAAGGGTATTTTTGTGCGACTTTTTTTTTGTTTCTTGAGGCCAGAGACCGAAAACACATAGCATCTCGTAACGTTTCATTTGACAATGACCAGTGGTGTGGTCCATGATGCAAAACCCCCTACTCCCCCACACGATTGGCAACTTTTTCTCCATTTGCCATGAATGCGTAACATAATATTAAACGTTATTTTCGGGTAATAAAAAAGGAAGTCAAAATTGACGAACAAAAAAAGGACATCAAACTTTAGTTACAGTTTCCTGGCAATCCACCGCCCACCCGCATCAATACGGCAATCGAAATGCTACACAATGGGGAAGTTTGGAAAAAACTCTGCGACGAAGTTACAAGTCCTCAAAGTAGGACACTTAGGATATACACAATTTTTAAATGCCTGTGAATTTGGTTTATTTGAACTCATAAGAAATAGAGTGCCTTCAAAAAAAAGTTGCCGATGTTCGAAGTTGTTATGAAAATTTGGTATGTTTTAAGCATATTCCCAAACTTTTTCATTTCTGCGATTGTCCAATTAGGAGCTATTTGCAATTGACAGTACTAAATTGTTTTTTGAATCGATCATTAGTCAATAAAAATCGAGCCGTTTTTTATCAGAAGCCCTGAAAAATTCTGAAAATATTTCAATTTGAAGGTCACCTTCTCATGGTTTTAGCTATTGTTAATGCTTTTTTGATAAATCGGAAATAACTTCTAACTTTATGGTCTGCTTTTCTGCTTTCGTGGGTACAGAACTGATGATAACTAGATTTAATTATCCCCTCACCTTAGATAGGAGGGTATATATCATTTGCTACGTGCCAAAAGTGTAACACATCGGTTTAGGTTATAACAATAATATCACTTCATGCAAATACTTGAAATTTTGTACAGTGTAATGTTTTTATAGTGTCTATAGCCCTGTGAAAAATGGGCGTTATCGCCACGCCCCTTTTTGTACCTCCCACACAAAATGCCCAAATCATACCACAATTTAATGTCTCATAACGTTTATACCAGTGCACATAAATGCTTATAAGTCGGCACAGTGCAATGAATTTAAAGTATCTAATGTTCAGCGAAAAATAGGAGTATTTGTTATACCCCCTCTGGTACCTCCCATACAAGTTGACAGATTAATTCGTGTAGTATTTCATATTACAGTACTCACAAAGTGAGGGTATACCTTAGTCGGTTTACCCGACTGAAACATTCTTACTTGTTCTAACTAACATCAGAACGACAATTCGAACGAAAATCTGCGCGAACGAAAATCTAATAATTACGGTGTAAATTTTAGTTTCTCTAAATCTTTTCGCTATCATCTGGGCGAACACAAATGTCAAATCGAGGTACTTTGTTTTATTTGTCGACTGATAGGAACAATGACAAAAAAAAACTTATTGAAAGAAAAAACAAGTAAATATTAGTATAATTATGTTAAGATCAATTAAATAATAATAATATTACATATATACATATGTATACATATTTAAGCATAAAGAAGTCAACATTGCGGCAGCTCGCTAAGATGGAAAAAAATCATCAGTGCACAAGGAGAGAGGAAAGAGATTCTTGGTTCAGCTCAGCTGACACACCCGGGATTGATTTTGTGCCAGAGTCATGGTAAAGTGGACTTTTCAGAGTCCTTTTTAACGAAACGAATAAAGGTCGATGATATCTCACACACCCACGGGGAAATCGACATTTGATATGTTTGACACTATGACACTGACTTTCTTTCAAGATTTCGAACGGGAAAGAGGTGTCATTGTCAAAATAACATATGATTCAAAAATAAATCACTCGAACCGAACTTACCACCGTTCTTACTTGAGTTTTTACGAAATTCCTTCCACTGTGAATTGATGCCATGGCCACGGAAGTTATACAAGAACCAACGCATTGACCAGAAGAAATAAAAATCGTCTGCAATTCTAATCATGACATTTAGAAGGAGGACCGAAGAGGCCAACAAAAAAGGCGACAGATGAAAAACCATAAAAAGCCGTAATGGCCAGGAGGTGTGTTTGGTGGGGTGACAGCCGTTCGAGGCAAGAACTCCTCTTTGATGTTGAGCAGAAAAGCTCTTCAGCGACAGCATGTATCATGCCAAATATTGTTAAATATTTTCTCTCTCTCTCTCAAAAACGCTGTTAAACTTTTGTGAAGGCGTTAACAATTTTGCAAAGCCATTGAGAAGTGATGACTCTACTACTACTTCTTGGACGGCCCATCCTGAAGAGCGTTTGTCATTGGAAAGCTTAGTGTTTTGGTTTGCTGGAGAGGGGGGGAGTATGTCGGTGGTGGCGAGTGGTTGCCCGTTTTCCTTTCGTTTGCATTTTTGGTGAATCGTAAAATAGTCCTCAGTTGCGGGATAATGGGTTTTGGTTGTCAGCGCCAACACCAAAGCCACAATAAATGCTATTATGCTGAAGAGTATTTTTGATTTAATATTCATTCAAATGTGAAGGACAGTTTGAATTTTTAAAAATAAATCCCCAGCCTCAATACCGGTTCGTTTTATTCTTACTTTGGTATTCGTTTGTGCCACAAATTATTTTAATGGATTGCTTTTTATTGTCAACCACAAAATTAAGCCCATAAAATGTTGTTTCTGACAAACATTCAAATGAAAGGTGATAAACAAATTAACAGAGGTTTAGAAACAAAATGTGTATTGAATCATTAACTCGATGTGAATCACCTTGGGAATTTATCAATTTATATTTAAACAGTTTTAAAGTTTCTGCAAACAAAACAAGTAAGAAAATCTCATTTAAGTGGGATGTCAGAACGTACGTGAAAAAGTAATGTAAAATCAGAAATCTAATTTTTTGAGAAAACTTAAAAAAAAATTAATTAAAACGTCTTAAAACCATTATGGAAAGACCAAAATCTGATGGTGTTTTTCATTATTAACGGCATACCTTCCTCTTTATCAGAAATTAACATTCGATCATTTATCTCAAAAAATGGCAAAAAAACCCTTTATTAATGCTGTTGAATTTAAAGTTTTTAAATGCATCAGTTGCATATGCAACTTTATTTTGCATCTTGCACATCAATGACACCAACTTCAAATTCTGAGAAAAATATAGTCATGTAGCCTCATTTGTCTTTAACTTACCCTACAAATTTCAAAATGCTGTTCAGCCTTGTTTTTTTTTAAAAAAATATTTACAAAAAATGCCAATGATTTTCCTTAATAAACTATAATAAATATTGAAATTACAAAATAGACAGAATCATTTCAATAAAAAATAAATTCCATTTCTGACATTTTTAAGTAAAAATGATATTATATAGAAACAGAAGAAAACACAAGATTAAAATTTACAGGATCACCTCAGATTAGATAGGACTACATTCCTATATATATTTCATAAATCTATGTTGGAGTATTCCTGTTCCAGTATGCAAATTAAAATTTAAGAGGAAAAATAAATAGCGATATATGCAGATATTGGCGAATTTTCGAATATATCGAGGATGTCCTAGTCAAGCCTTCAAGAAGAGCTCTAATTTGTATAAATCTACAAACGCGTTTTTAAAATATTTATAAAATGCAAATGCAATCGCACATCTCAGGAATTTCTTAATAAATATTTTTTTTTAAAAAGAACGGGGCTGAACACCATCTTCAAATTTCCAGCGTTCATTTAGAATATATGGGGCTACATAACTATATTTTTCACATAATTTTAAGTTGGTGTCATTGATGTGTAAAATGCAAATTAAATTTGCAGATGCATCGGATGCACTCGAAAACGTTAACGACGCGAAGATAAATCTTGATATGAAAAAAATAACTTACGACCTTTAAAATGTGCCTTCTTTTGTAAAAATCCGTCCACGCGTTCCGAAAATACAGAACTCGATTTACCTATTTTCTCTGATTTTAGATGCTAATAACATTTGGAAAAATTTTTCGTAGTTTTTTTCGCAACTATAAAATATTTTGTTTTGAGCAGAGAATCGATATGCCAATTTATTTTGAAATCGGGAATGGTGACCCAAAAAAGGTGTTCGGATTAACATGAAATGAACGATATACATATGTTAATTTTTGGTCATGAAAATCTATACATAATTCTGAAAGCTGACATGAAACAAACCAAAACTGTCTAATCTACTAAAAGGATTTGACATTTATTAAGGATACAATTATTATTTTTTTTTGTAATTTTTCTGAAAGTCCTAGCAGGACAATATTCGTGTCAAATGAAACGGCACATTTGGGCTATACTATTATATATGTACTAGCTGAGCCCGGTGCGCTTCGCTGCCCATGTCAAAATTCGCGCTGTAGAAACTGTATTTTATATCCGATCAGTAAGAAATTCGGCAGAAAGAGGTTTGTTATTACATGAAGGAATACTGCCAAATTCGGAGAAAATCGGTTCAGATTTAGATATAGTCCCCATATATATGTTACCCCCGATTTGAAATTCAAGCGCTGTAGAAACTGTATTTTATATCCGATCAGTAAGAAATTCGGCAGAAAGAGGTTTCTTATTACATGAAGGAATGCCGCAAAATTCGGAGAAAATCAGTTCAGATTTAGATATAGCCCCCATATATATATGTTACCCCCAATTTGACATGTAAGCGCTGTAGAGACTGTGTTTTATATCCGATCAGTACGAAATTCGACAGAAACAGGTTTCTATTTTACATGAATGAGTATTCTAGGAAAATCTATTCAGATTTATATATAACCTCCATATATATGTTCCTCCAGATTTGGTTACAAAGCGCTATAGAAGTTGTACTTTACTTCCGATCATTACAAAGTTCTCCAGAAAGATTTTTCTCAATTTAGGAACGAATATTGCTTAATTTTGCGATTATCGGTTCAAAATACATTTACCAATTATTCCAAATTATTATCGCAATGACCCTTATCGCATTGTTAGGGAGGTGTAGGGTATTATATAGTCGGCCCCGCCCGACTTTCTGCCTTTCCTTACTGGTATTAGTAATAAATTCACTGAATGAAAAAATACCGAATTCAGTGGAAAGTCCAGAAAATAGAAATGTATACTTATAAAATTTCCAAATTCTTGTTTCATTGATATTGCATCACATTATCATATTGCGATTGTATTGGAGTGAGCAGCTGTAATTATCGCATACCGAGCATTTTTGTTCATGTATTTCCTATATAATACTTGCAAGATATATCAAAATATGGGCTGGGCCACGCCCACTGGTCCTATTCCGTCCATTTGAAAGCCAATCACGTAGACTGCTACCAGATACATATACGCAAAATTTCAACACTCTCGCTAACAAAATGAGCAAGATAATTCAATTTCAAAATTTGGCTTATATGGGCGGTGGCCCGCCCATTGGTCAGATCCCGCCAATTTTTGGACCAATCACGTGGACTGTCACCAGATACATATCTAAAACATGACAGCACTCTAGATAAAAAATTGTGCAAGTTATATCAATTTCAAAATTTGGCTTATAAGGGCGGGGCCACGCCCATTGGTCCGATCCCGCCCATTTTCTGACCAATTACGTAGAATGCCACCAGATACATATACACAACATTGCAGCACTCCCAATAGCAAATTGTGCAAGATATAAAAATTTCAAAATTTGGTCATTGTGGGCGGGGCCACGCCTATTGGTCCGAACCCGCCCATTTTTGGACCAATCACGTAGATCGCCAACGGATATATATACACAAAATTCCAGGTCTCTCGCTAACAAATTGTGCAAGATATCACATTTTTTAAATTTGGCTTATATGGGCGGTGCCACGCCCATTGGTTCGATTCCGCCCGTTTTTGGATCAATCACGTAGACTGCCACCGTTTACATATACACAAGAATTCCAGCACTCTCGCTAACAAATTGTGCAAAATATCTCAATTTCAAAATTTGGCTTATATGGGCGGGGCCACGCCCATTGGTCCGGTCCCGCCCATTTTTTCACCAATTACGTAGAATGCCACCAGATACATATACGCAACATTGCAGCACTCCCGCTAGCAAATTGTGCAAAATATCTCAATTTCAAAATTTGGCTTATATGGGCGGGGCCACTCCCATTGGTCCGATTCCGCCCATTTTTGGAAAATTCACATAATCTGCCATTAAATGCATACAAACAAAATTTCAGCACTATACCTATAATAGGAGCAGAAATATCGGATTTTTAACCTGCGATTTGTATGGGAGGTACCACGCCCCTTTGTCCAATTAATTTTTTTTTCTATATAAACCATCTCGTGAAAATTTAGAATCGAATAAAAAAAAAATCATCCAAATAGCTCCAGCCGTTCTGACGTGATGCCATTACACAGATGGACCGTTTCATTTTTATATATATAGATAGTAAAATACTAATACTATTTTTGTTTTTAGAAAGTGGAAACGAAAAGGCGCTATATAGTTGATGTAGCCCCATATATAGGTCATTTCTTGACTCTCTAGAGAACGGATTCTTCAACTGATCTGGGAGAAATTTGAGAATGCAGACTTAATATTGCGTCTAATGCCCATGTTTTTACATAGCTCCCATATAAAGGTCCCCACCGATGGCATTTCCTGACGATCTGGAGAACGAACTCTTCAATTAATCTGTCTGAAATTTGAGTGAGTATTTATACTTTATATTGAACCTAATCGTTCCTAGCCAAAATGTGGAACACGTTTTGATATAGCCTCCATATAAAGGACCCCATAAATGTCACTCCTTGACGCTATAAAAACACATTTTTCAATTGATCTGCCCGAAATGTAAGAATTGCACCTTTATATTGGACCAAATCGATTCTAGAGGAAATGGAAAACATCGGTCCATATTTTGATATTGCCCCCGTATAAAGGTCCCCTCCGTTTAGACTTCTTGGCGTGCTAGAATATATCGGTCCGTGTTTTGATAAGTACACGGAGGAAAAAAACGGCCTCTGTAACATATTGCCCCAAACATATTTTGCAGGCAACATATATATGTTTGGAGCAGCTCCCAAACATATTATGTTTGGGGTAGCGGTAATGTTCCCAAACATTTATATGATTGTATGTAATCATATATATGCTTATGTCCAAACATTTATATGATTGTGTGTAATCGTATATATGCTTATGTCCAAACATTTATATGATTGTATGTAATCATATATATGATTGCATTTAATCATGTATATGACTGTATATTGTTGTTTTTTATCAAAAGTCTGAACCCTTTGTGACGCACCTATAATATATTTATAAAATTCTAGTCTAATGTTCCATTAATTATCCATTATTCGGACTGCGGACTATGCCACTTTTCTTTCAACTTGGTTGGTAGCACCCCATTGACTGAAAAACGTCAACACCTTATACCACTGGCTATATAGAGTCAACGAGAATTATATGCACAGCGTGTATTTTAATTTACTTTCATGTTACACCCGAAACAAGAAAGTATAAGCATAGCCATATATTCATTCTGACTGGCTGTGGCTGTCAATGGTTGTATGTGGGTGCGTGCGTTCGCTGTGATGGCTTAGCACAGTGGTGATGGTGGATGCTCTATGAGTCACATAATTGGGCTCTCAGAGAGTAATACTCTCTAAAAATCTAAAAAATATGCTCTAATATATTATTTTGCCAAAAATATGTTAGGACACAATCATATCGTTTTATAATATGCTAGAATTTTGCCCCGAACATATTATGATTGTGTGCAAACATAATATGTTTACCCACAAACATATATATGATTGTGCCCGTCCCAAACATATTTATGATTGCATCCAAACATATTTTTAACATATTTTTTTCTCCGTGTATAAGCCCCTCACGAAGGTCACGTTTTATAACATATGTGCCTGGAATTGTATAGACGATTGTCAGATCGGGCAACGTTATCAACTCTGTTAAAGTGCCGCAAATGTACGGACAATGGAATTTCTTTATAAATATTTTTCTAAAAAACACCACTGAACACCATCTTCAAATTTTCAGCGTATATTTAGAATATATGGGGTTACGGGCTGAAAAAAAATCGCCTCTGTAGTATATTGTCCCAAACATATTCTGCTTGAAACATATATATTTTTAGAGTGCACTCCAAATATACAATATTTGACACATACAAATATTATATGTTTGGGAGGATGTTGTTCTAAACTAAACTATGTTTACATCCTAATATTTATACCCTACACCACTCTGTGGTACAGGGTATTATAAGTTTGTTCCACGGCAGATGTTTGTAACACCTGAAAATAACACAGCTAGACCCACCTTAAAGTATACCGATCGACTCAGAATCACTAGCTGAGTCGATTTAACGATGTCCGTCCGTCCGTCCGACCGTCCGTCCGTCCATGTAAAGTTGTTCGTCGACTACAGGTCGCAATTTCACTCCGATCGTTCTGAAATTTTGCAGTTTAGAGTACTTCGCGGCTGTTAAGATCGCTATTGAATTTGGTTGAAATCGGTTCAGATTTAGATATAGCTCCCATATATATCTTTCGTCCGATTTGGCCCTTTAGTCCTATAGAAGCTGTATTTGACATCCGATCGTTTTGAAATTTAGAATGGTAGAGTTTCTTGATCCATGAACCAACATTGCCGAATTTGAAGAAAATCGGTTAAGATTTAGATATAGCTCCCATATATATGTTTCGTCCGATTTGGCCCTTTAGTCCTATAGAAGCTGTATTTTACATCCGATCGATTTGAAATTTAGAATGGTAGAGTTTCTTGATCCATGAACCAACATTGCCGAATTTGAAGAAAATCGGTTCAGATTTAGATATAGCTCCCATATATATCTTTCGTCCGATTTTGCTCTTTAGTCCTGTAGAAGCTGTATTTTACATCCGATCGTTTTGAAATTTAGAATGGTAGAGTTTCTTGATCCATGAACCAACATTGCCGAATTTGAAGAAAATCGGTTCAGATTTAGATATAGCTCCCATATATATCTTTCGTCCGATTTGGCCCTTTAGTCCTATAGAAGCTGTATTTTACATCCGATCGTTTTGAAATTTAGAATGGAAGAGTTTCTTGATCCATGAACCAACATTGCCGAATTTGAAGAAAATCGGTTAAGATTTAACTATAGCTCCCATATATATGTTTCGTCCGATTTGGCCCTTTAGAACTATAGAAGCTGTATTTTACATCCGATCGTTTTGAAATTTAGAATGGTAGAGTTTCTTGATCCATGAACCAACATTGCCGAATTTGAAGAAAATCGGTTCAGATTTAGATATAGCTCCCATATATATCTTTCGTCCGATTTGGTCCTTTAGTCCTATAGAAGCTGTATTTTACATCCGATCGTTTTGAAATTTAGAATGGTAGAGTTTCTTGTTCCATGAACCAACATTGCCGAATTTGAAGAAAATCGGTAAAGGTTTAGCTATAGCTCCCATATATATGTTTCGACCGATTTGGCCCTTTAGTCCTATAGAAGCTGTATTTTACATCGGATCGTTTTGAAATTTAGAATGGTAGAGTTTCTTGGTCCATGAACCAACATTGCCGAATTTGAAGAAAATCGGTTAAGATTTAGCTATAGCTCCCATATATATGTTTCGTCCGATTTTGCTCTTTAGATCCAATCGTTTTTATACCCTACACCACACTGTGGTACAGGGTATTATTTAAGTATAAAATGTCCCAAAACTAAATTTATGTAAACAATTTATACATGAATTACAAAATTTATATATCAGAGTTATTTAATATTACGAGAGTGGTGTAGGGTATTATATAGTCGGCACCGCCCGACTTTAGCCTTTCCTTACTGGTTTTTATTTGGATATGTTATTTCCCAAACAAAGATCTATTTGCGTGAATATATATATATTCTTTAATTGTTCTAAGTTGTCAGCAATTGAAATGTCATTTTTAGAAAGTTTTAATGTTAGTAAAATTTCTTTATAATTTAAAATAATGACTTGGAATAGTTAGAAAAAAAATAAATGGTTTCAAATAGAAGTTAATGCAAAGTATGCCATTTTTAATAGAAATGCATAATTCGAAAACAAGGAAAAAATTAAAACTAAAATTCGAAAAATTTAGCAAAGTTTTGAAAATCTTTTTTTAATAAAATATATTTGGAAATATTCATAAACAACAATTTTATTTGTATTTATACACATATTTTATTTGAGAAAATTAGTTCGCAAATATATTTTATTCTAATATATTAACATATGGGTTCTAAATACATATTATTGATTTTCAAATAAAATTTATTTGCTCGAAAATATATAATATTTAAAAATTTGTATTGCAAGTATATTTTCTTTCGATTCAAACATATCAAAAAAGGCGATTTTGCCCCGTGTACATAACTAATTTTTTCACAGAATTTTAAGTTGGTGTCATTGATGTGTAAAATGCAAATTAAATTTGCGGATGCAACATTAAAGACGCGAGATAAATCTTGCAATGAAAAAAATAACTTACGACCTTTAACATGGGCATTGTTACGTAAAAATCCGTCCACGCGTTCCGAAAATGCAGAACTCGAAACGTACGCCCTTTGAGAATATTTTCCTATTTTCTCAGAATTTAGATGCTAATAATATTTGGAAACATTTTTTGTAATTTTTTTCGCCAACTATAAAATTTTTTGTTTTGAGCCGAGAATTGATATGCCAATTTATTTTGTAATCGGAAATGATGACCCAAAAAGGCAATATACTTTTTGTTGCTAGTACTATTTTGTTATTGTTACAATCGAATTCCAACCAATTATTTTCCCGGGTGTATGCAGGATTGCCATTTTATAGACACTGTTGACAATAAAACGTTTCCCTGACAATGTCGCCATTGTCACATGCATAAACTTCGCACATCTAACAATCTGAAAATTATCTCACAATTAAATAAAACGTATTTGTTCATAAATAGCGGGTTTTCCAATAGGGATGATATGATTTTGAAGTGACGTTTCGGCCATTTCATGATCTGTCATTTGTTTTTCACTGTATTCAGTAGTGTTTACAATTTCATCATGGAGAGATGTACGAAAGAACAACGTTTTCAAATTGCAACTTTTCGTGCACTAAGTCCATTTTTTTAAATCCAAAAAAAAAACTTTCCAGTCGACCTACGACCTTGACACGACCCTCGTTAAGAGCTATCTTTTTGCCATTGACCGATTCCCGATCCGACGTACCGTTAAGGAGCTAGAGCAACAATAAACTTTCCGTTCACATTTGAAAATTGTTTTTTAAATCACAAAAACACTTTCCAGTAGACCTACAACCTTGACACCCATGAGCAATATTTAAGCTCTTGTTAAGAGCTATTATTATGACATTGACCGATTGTGACTACGTGCCCACAGCAAATGAAACGATTGAATTGTTGCGAGAAAAGTTTGGAGATTCGATTCGATTTCAAGAAATTGTGATATTGAATGGCCTTCAAGAAGTTGTGATTTAACTCCATTGGACTGTTTCTTGTGGGGTTATTTGAAGTCATTGGTCTTTCGAAATAAACCAGACTCTCTTCAAGCTTTACTTACAAGTCAATATTGAAGGTGCCATCCATGACTTGATTTAGTGGAAAAAGTGCTCGAAAATTGGGTTCATCGAATTCGTTCCTGCAGAAGAAGTCGTGGAGGCCATTTGAATGACGTTTTATTCAGAACTTAATTGTATCGATTGTACTTCACATTAAATAAAAAACTTTTGAATTTCCTTAACAATAAGTGTGTTTTTTTTCAAACAAATCATATCTCTCTTAATGGAAAACCCTGTACATAACATTTAAAATTTTCTGTTCCAAATATATTTTCTTTGAACTCAAACATATCAAAAACAAGTAAAAAAGTTCAGTCGGGTAAACCGACTTATGAATCCCCTCACCTTGTGTCCCAAAAAATATTCGTAGATTTATTTATTTTTTTGTTGTAATTAAATTATTATCGCTGTAAATTGCATTTAATAACATGCAAGTATGTACTGGTATTAAAGTTAAAAGCTGTTTACTTTTGGTAGAAAATGGTCCATTTGTGTGGGAGGTACCAAAAGGGGCGTGTCATTGACGCCCACATTGCTCTGGGTACTAGAAAAGCATTACACTGAACAAAATTCCAAGTATTTATGTATATTAACTGATATCAAAGCCATAAGCAGTTAACTTTTGGTGCATAATATTCCATTTGTGTGGGAGGTACCAAAAAGGGAGTGGCCACTCCGCCCATTTTTCTTGACATGTTAGCGACTAACCAACTAATACTATGTGTGATATTTCAGAAGATTCGGATAAGTAGTATAGAAGGTATTAAAGAATCAATATTTCACTAAAAGTTAACCCTTTGTGGGGGGGGGGGGGGGGTACTAGAAGGAGTGGACCAATGAATGTGGCCCATCTTCGAACTTAGCCGGAGATAGAGACAAATATTACCGCATACCAAATTTTAAGTCAATCGTTTAGTCCTATCGAGAGTTATCATGCGCACCATCCAGCGGACAGACACACAGACAGACGGACGGACATTGCTCAAATGACTTAAAATGACCTAAAACGGATTTTCGCCAAACATACATAGGGTCTTAGGTCACTCCTTCGCTGTGTTAGATATGTGATATATCAGCTTTTAGCAAACAGTTCTCGCTCAATGTTACTTGACTGTGCGTGTATATTCTAATGATCGACTGAAATAATCGTTGTAATAAGGATATTGACAATGGGAGTTTGGTGGCTCCCGAAACAGATCTGTCTATCCCACCATTACAAGCACCCTCAATGTCACTATACTTTTTCTATAATTTTTAACAAAGTTGTTTTCAAACACTGAAAAAACAAAAACGATCTTGAGTCTAAAAAAGTGCAAAAATAAAATATGTATATTTTATTGTTTTTTAAATAAAATTTATTTGCTCAGAAATATACAATATTTAAAAATGTCTATTCGGAATATATTTTTTTTTGTATTCAAAAATATCAAAAAGGCGATTTTTCCGCGTGTAAATCTGAAAATTGACTTAAAATTTATTTGCGTTTTTTCGTAAAGCATATACGAAACTCCCTTCTTCCGATTTTCGTAACAGGGTTCTGTAAAATACTGTTTATACAGCCCTTAGAGGCCAAATCGGAAAGAGCATACATATATCTGTGGTTTTCTGGAATAACAACATATGGGCAAATCTCCAATGTCGATTGCGACATTCGTAAGCATTCAAAGTTAAAAAAGCATATGCCAAAACTTTATTGTACCGGGTTTTTCAATAAGAGCGCTACAAAAGTTTTTTTAAATAAAACAAAAACGGTTTTGGATATCAATGAAATTCTTTATTCCTGTGAAAGTACGTTCGACGCCATTATGTATGGAACTCGATTTCTTTTGCATGGCCACCACGGGCACGCTTGCAGAAGTCCAGACGCTGAACCCAATTTTCGACAATTTTCAAGCATAAATCGGCCGATACTGCTGCAATTTCACGTTCGATATTCTTACGAAGTTCCTCAATCGTCGCTGGCTTGTTGGCATAGACCATAGACTTGACGTAGCCCTACAGGAAATAGTCTAACGGCGTCTAATCGCACGACCGAAGCGGCCAATCCACTGGACAATTTCGTGAGATAACACGTTCTCCAAACTTGGTTTCCAATAAATTGATTGTGGCATTCGCTGTGTGGCTTGTGGCGCCGTCCTGTTGGAACCACATGTCCTCCAAGTCCATATCATCCAATTGGGGCCAAAAATATTCGGTTATCATTGAACGGTAGCGATTCCCATTCACAGTAACGTGCCGGTCTTGATCATCACGGAAGAAGTACGGCCCAATGACGCCGCCGGCCCATAAACCGTAATTTTTTCGGGATGCAATGATGACTCATGGAGTACGTGTGGATTACTGTCTGATCAATAACGCATATTTTGTTTATTGACGAAGCCATTCAACCAGAAATGAGCCTCATCGCTCATCGACCATAAATTGGACGTAGCGCTCTTAACGTTGAGGCCACTGACTGCAAATTTCGGTAGTAAATTTTAATAATTTCGACTCGTTGTTGGCTCGTATATCTTTCCATCATGAAATGACAAACCTTACTGAAGAGAAATGTCAAAAGAGCGGCAAAAAATATGGCGTCGTTTGCTGTCCCTGTCGGTCTATTTTGTAGCGTCCCTGTTGAAAACCCCGTTATTTTGACAATAGGTGAAACTTTTTGCTCTTGATTAGCACTATAATTGGTGCTAAGGTTTAATTTGGCCAGTTCTTCGTTTTCAAGATAAGTTCCAAAAACCAAAACATTCGCACCCGAAAAAACAGATGTCGCTTTCAAAGCAAACAAATAAAACACTGATTTCAGCGAAACCTGAGCGAATATTTTAATGCGACTAATTTTAAAATGTTATGCATTGATGTATCTTATTAATGTCTTTTATTTTATTCAAAAATATTAAGTAGTTTATTTTTTATTTAATTTTAATCACATTCGCACGCGACATGTCGCATGCGACATTTTATTTCGTCATTATTTTTATGTTTTTTTTATTTTTTATGCAACTAGGCACCCAAAGGTTGATTATAAATGATTTTTAATAAATTCAATATATTTATTTTCACAACAAAAATTATTTTTTTTATAATCTTTAAATATAAATCGAGATTTAAACCAGTAAGGAAAGGCTAAAGTCGGGCGGTGCCGACTATATAATACCCTACACCACTTTCGTAATATTGAATAACTCTGATATATAAATTTTGTAATTCATGTATAAATTGTTTACATAAATTTACTTTTGGGACATTTTATACTTAAATAATACCCTGTACCACAGTGTGGTGTAGGGTATAAAAACGATTGGATCTAAAGAGCCAAATCGGATGAAACATATATATGGGAGCTATAGCTAAATCTTAACCGATTTTCTTCAAATTCGGTAGTGTTGGTTCATGAAACTCTACCATTGTACATTTCAAAACGATCGGATGTAAAATACAGCTTCTATAGGACTAAAGGGCCAAATCGGACGAAACATATATATAGGAGCTATATCTAAATCTGAACCGATTTTCTTCAAATTCGGCAATGTTGGTTCATGGATCAAGAAACTCTACCATTCTAAATTTCAAAACGATCGGATGTAAAATACAGCTTCTATAGGACTAAAGGGCCAAATCGGACGAATCTAAATCTGAACCGATTTCAACCAAATTCAATAGCGATCTTAACAGCCGCGAAATACTCTAAACTGCAAAATTTCAGAACGATCGGAGTGAAATTGCGACCTTTAGTCGACGAACAACTTTACATGGACAGACGGACGGACGGACATCGCTAAATCGACTCAGCTAGTGATTCTGAGTCGATTAGCTGTGTTATTTTCAGGTGTTACAAACATCTGCCGTGAAACAAACTTATAATACCCTGTACCACAGTGTGGTGTAGGGTATAAAAAGCGAGATCATTAATCAAAACAAAACATACAATACAAACGTTTAAAACAACAATTTTGCAATTATTCGTCTTTGCACTCGAATATTTCAAATTGTCTTATGAATAAATGTAGTTTTTGGGAAAATTAGTTAAATTTGATAGATTCCCTGTAAAAAAAGTAGCAAAACAACATACTTTTATAGTCTTTCAATTTGGCTGCGGTCGACATCTCGCTAGAAATGCCCATATGTCAGAAATTTTCGATTTCAAGATTTTTACATAAATATATTCAGCTAATTACACTCTGCTCGAAGTTGACACTTTAAAAATGTAACAGAAATGAGACCCTGTGGATATACCTATTTCGACATTGCTGAATACAGTGCACAGTGTATCATTTGAGCAATCTAGTCAATCTAAAAAAAATTATTTTTTTTAGTTTTTTGTATAGAGCAAAATGAGACTCTTTCGAAGAAAATCGTTGTATCGCGTGTTTTTTTTAGGGGTATAGAACTTCGAATTGAAATAAAACACAAGAAAATCGTTTTAAGGTCCATCAATTTGGCTTTATTGGAAGGATAATTTTATGCCATTAATGTTTAAATATGATTTCGGGCATGTGGCCGCCGCGGCTGGCTCGAATAAAGCCAATTCTACAGGTCCAATTTTCAACCACTTTTTCGAGCATATGGGGCCGTATGTCGGCAATAACGCCACGAATGTTGGCTTCCAATTCCCCTAACGTTTCTGGTTTGTTGGCGTAGACGAGCGACTTCACATATCCCCAAAGAAAATAATCCAATGGTGTCAAATCACACGATCTTGGTGGCCAATTGACAGGTCCATTCCGCGAAATTATGGGCTCATCGAATGTTTCCTTCAATAAATCGATTGTGACGTGCGCTGTGTGGCATGTAGCGCCGTCTTGTTGGAACCACAACTCATCCACATTCATGCCATCCAATTCGGGAACAAAATAGTCGGTTATCATGGCTCTATACCGGTCTCCATTAGCTCTCCACAGCTCCAATTGCTGTGCACGGTGGCGAATCGATTCATTCGGATCCTCTTCAACACTTTGCTCTAAAGCGGCAATTGATTCTTGGGTGCGCACTGTTCGACGTCTCTGCGGATGCGTATTATCACATAGAGTAAACGTAGTGCGAAAACGATCCATGGTTAACCGAATTAATTGCTCTGAAGGACGATTATGTCGACCATAAAATGGACGGAGCTTGCGGTAAACTTCGCGAACTGAACCATTATTTTCGAAATAAATTTGCACGATTTGCAAGCGTTGTTCTTTTGTCAACCTGTTCATGATGAAATGGCAAACCAAACTGAACATAAATGACATTAGAGTTGCCAGATTTGACCACAAAATGTCAGTTTTATCTCTATTCGAAAAACAAAGCTGTAAAAAAAACACCCTTTATAACTTAAGAGTTTGTAGATCATGACTCAAGCATTGTTAAAAGTCACATTTAATATATTTGGTGATAGCACATAAAATATAGATTTGCTCCAGGCATCATACACTAAACAACACTTTCTCTTTCGAAAAATGTCATTGACATGTACCAGAGATTATATCCGAGTTTCTAAAACACAGATGTCAATGGACAAAAACGCTTTTTTTTCTCTAATTACCCCGTACGAATTAACTCTTAAACGAATTTTTATTATTAATGCCTACTCTACTAAAGACTGATCAGACTAGCTCAGTTTTATTATTTGATGACTTCACGTCATGCTGTCAATTTAAGGCTCTATAAAAATGTCCCATGGAGGTATTACCGTAAAATTTGCCGACAAAGTTCTCTCCGTCCCCATTAAAATTGTGGTTGATAAAAAAACAGTCGAATAAATTTAGCATTAAATTTTAGTGGAAAATTTTACACTTTGCGGTTCGAGTCAAATGACACTTCAGAGGATTTTCGAACGTTTTTTTTATTATATTGATTTTAAATACATTTATTTGAATACTTAAGACTTGTTAAGGCATTTAATGAGGCGGTTGTGAACAAAACCGAAAACGAAACGTTATTAATTCCATTAGCAAGCTCATAAATGTAATAAAAAATATCATTTATGTCCGAATATTTACAGTTCCCTCCACCTATCATAAATACCTGTCCCACAATGGCGCCATGGTAACCATAAAACATATTTTTAATGCCTTTGATAAATTGGACGGTGGTACGCGTTTTACTCCTGCTCAGATCTGTTCAGCGTTTTCTTTAATGATGATGATGATGACACACACGATACAGAGGGAGCACATTCATATAAAAAAATGGAAAATCTTTTTAATTTTCTCTTTTCATACTCGACTTGACACTATAAACTCAAAGCACCTGAGTGAAAACAACATCACGGGGACAAATGGTAAAGTGGGTTTGCGGTGAGATAATGCTGAAAAGCTATAACTGATACTGGTGGACGGACGTAGACAGGAAGTGGTTTTTAAGACCACACATGGCCCTACGAAACATTTTTCTACCTTTGCCTACTGTGTTAAGAGTTACAGTGGTTTCATATGCAAATATTGCCATCAACATAATCAAATCTACTGCCGTTTGTTGCAGTGCAAATATTTTTAAAGGGTCGGCTCTGTCACCAGTTCAAAATATCAATTTAGTTGGGGGTATACCAGAAGTGGTTCAAATTCGTATTAACTTTATTACAAAGCTAAAATATATTTTTTTAAATTTTTTTTTGAAACAAATTTACTATCAAAATGCTCAAATGTCATTCCCTGGCTGTCCCTAACTCTACTTTCACTTAATTTTTTCATTTTTTTTTTGACTAAAATAGTAAATATTTATTTGATAAAATTGATTTATTGTGAAATATAATATTTAATGATTTATGTTCTCTATTAATGTTTATAATTTTTTATTAATTACTATTTTTATGGGTGATTATTTTTTGTACCTTAAGATTTACGTCATTCCCCTGTCAAATCTTATATTCCGTAAAATTCAGACACACACGAATCCATTCTGGATTTCGAATAATTACTTATAAAATTATAAAGAGTAATAAATCATATAATCCACATATACTTGTAGTTGGTTTTTTAATAAAATGATGTAAGTCGCGCTTCTTTCCCTGTGCTGCTTTTATTTTTAAAAGTTCAATAATTTTTATAATTTTTTTGTGTTTTTAACTTCATTGTAAAAACCGAGTTCCGATCCATGCAAATTTTTGGAATGCAAGTATTGAAACCGAAATTATAGAGAAATATGTAGTCAATCGTCATTCCCCTTTAAAAAAATGCCAGGGGAATGACGATTAACAAGGGTACTATAAAGGGCGACCAACAGTATCCTCGGTCTGATGCCATATTTGGATAGAACACCTTAAAAAAAAACGAAAAATTAACTGGCATTTTATCGGCAACGTGCTTAGTTATCGAGTTATCGGACAATACAGTTTGCAAAAATCGTCAAAAAAACATTAATTTTTCGGGTAAAATGGCATTAATAATATATAAAAAATCAATACTATTTTTACGAGAACTATCCTGGTTACTGATATATGAAAGAAAATACCGAAAAAATCAATTAAGTTTTTCGATAAATACCTTGCGTCACTTACACCCCTGTCGATAGGCCTCGGATATTGTACTCACCCGTCATTACCCTATATTTTCAAAAAGTTCATATAATTCATGTTGCCGTCACTGACAAAAACTGCCAAAATTAGATTAGATGTGTTTTAATCTAAATGTTGTGTCTTATAGGTATTTTAATATAAAAGCTTTGTATATTAATAATCCATTACTTGTTTAAAGTTCAATGGTTTTTATTCAAAATCCAGTTAAAAAAAAGTATAATAGAGTAGATATTTTTAAGTTAAGCCGATCTCGTTTTCAGTGGATAGCTCAACAACTGTCTGTTGAAGACGAGTCGTCAAAATCACAGCAGTTCAATCAGTTTGTTTCCTTGGATTCCTAAACGTTTTCGGTTTGTCTCTGTCAGGCTTTGCCTCGAAGAATATCAGTTTGTGATCGGGTACTACCTTCATTACTAGAAACAGTATGTTGAGATCAACACCACCCCTGTATCCGAGAATTTAAGGAAACTTTTGATTGGAAAGTTTAAAACATTCATAGCTGTATATAGACATATTAGCTTTAGCATACGAGCGCGGTTCGGAAACTTCTTAGCCTAGCACAAAAAGCGCGGTATAAACAGAAAAAAGTTAAGTGTGTTGGAAACTTCCATCTCTGCTATGAACACATGTTAAATTTTGTTTCGATCTGGCAACTCCTTCATATAGAAACAGGTGTTCACAAAAGACGCATCCGCGATTTTTTTACAATGGAAAAATTAGAAATGCGTGGTGTCATTAAATATTTACATAAAAAAGGTTTATCGGGACAAGAAATTCATAACGATATGGTGAATGTGTTAGGTGGAAGTGCTCCTTCATATGCAACAATAAAAAATTGGGTTGCTGAATTTAAACGTGGTCGTACAAGCATTGAAGATGAACCATGTAGTGGACGTCCAAAATCAGCAACAACAACAGAAATTGTAGCCAAAGTGCATGATATGGTATTAAATGATCGACGAATAAAAGTGCGTGAAATAGCTAATATCATGGGCATCTCAAATGATCGAGTACATTTAATTTTGCATGAAGAACTACAGATGAAAAAGCTTTCTGCAAGATGGGTGCCGCACTTGTTAACAGTCGACCAAAAACGCATAAGAATGAACATTTCTCAAGCTTTTTTGGATCGTTTTAAGCGAAATAAAATGTATTTTAAGCGTCGTTTCATAACTGTTGATAAGACATGGATCCACCACTATACTCCAGAGACAAAAGAACATTCCAAAGAATGGACTGAAGCTGGAGGAAGTGCCCCAAAGTAGACAAAAACAATTCAATCGGCTGGTAAGGTTATGGCAACGGTTTTTTGGGACTTCAAAGGTATTTTATTGATTGACTATCTGCAAAAGGTAAAACAATAAATTCAGAGTACTATTGCAACCTTTTGGATCAATTAAATGTACAAATTCGAGAAAAACGTCCTGGCTTACAACACAAAAAAATAATTTTTTTTGACCACCCACCCTATTCTCCTGATTTAGCTCCCAGTGACTTTTACCTGTTCCCAAATCTAAAAAAATTCCTTGCTGGCAAGCGTTTTACCTCAAATGAAGATGCAATTACAGTTGTAAACCACTATTTTGAAGACCTTGAGGAAAACTATTTTAATCAAGGGATAGAATTGCTAGATAAGCGTTGGAATAAGTGTATTGAAGATTCAGGAGATTATATTGAAAAATAAAAATATTTCTGAAAAACTAACTATTCTCTTTCATTGATAGGCTAAGAAGTTTCCGAACCGCCCTCGTACATGAAAGGACTAGTAAGTAGCTACGTCTTTCCACATACTATCTATATTATATTAGGAACGCGGATTGTGGTAAATTCAGAGATACATTGAACTGGTATCTTCCAAAAGACCTAAAATGAAGGTGCCATCTATCGGGGATATAGAAGTGACGGTGCAATGAATCCAGCGGCAACCCTAAATTGCTAGTTACAAGCAACATGTCCCAAAATTAATCCAAGAGGCAAACAACGACTGCCAGCTGATCGTCTCAATTACTTTTGCTGATGAAGTGTTGAAGGCAACAAATTGAATAAGGCAAAGACCACAAAGGTTCCACAGTGTTGGGACACATTTAAATAAGAACTCAAGCAGAACAAATGATATTCGAGAAAGACTCAAAATAAATCCTATATAGATTTCGGCAATAACGTAGAAATCTGATTCAATTCAAATTCAAAGAATATGTGGCATCTATTTGAAGTACATTTAACATTAATTTAATGTCTAATTTTCTGTGAATTGAAGAAAATAATTTCTTCTTCTTAAGAAAAATTTACATAATTTTATTGTTATTTTGACATAAATTCAAAGAAAAATATACATCGAAAATGCGACAAAACTTCATAAACTTTATATATTTTTTACATTTAATTATTATCCCCTTACCTTAGAGAGGAGGGTATATATCGTTTGCTACGAGTCAAAAGTGTAACAGATCGAAGGAGTGGTCTAAGACCCTAAGTATGTTCGGCGTTATTGAGACCGGACGGCTCACTTATCGTGTCTGTCATGCTTATGTGCTTTATTATGCGGCGCCCAGTTATATTGACTGTCTTCTGAAACGACTTTTGCAGAAGCTGCAGTGACGAAGAGGAGAACAATTCAATAGATCACATTCCGTGTCTGTGCATCACACTCTCTAGACGGTGGCAGCCTACCTCTGACTCTTATTTCTTTGGAGAGTTAGCTTGATAAATCAATCAAATTGGATAAACGGGAGGGGCTTGCAATAAATGTGCGTTCTTCTGCAATCAATA
Source organism: Eudasyphora cyanicolor (assembly GCA_963930755.1). Taxonomy (NCBI): domain Eukaryota; kingdom Metazoa; phylum Arthropoda; class Insecta; order Diptera; family Muscidae; genus Eudasyphora; species Eudasyphora cyanicolor. The sequence goes on along the minus strand of OZ005736.1, from coordinate 176,509,810 downwards.
GAATCTAAAATATAAACTTTTAAAATAAAGATCCGTCTTTATTAGCAACGCTCACAATTTTTGGTTTCTACAAACTATCAGCGACCAAAAGGCAATAAAATAAAGCAAGTGATGCTCTTACAAATAAATCACACATGCATCTAGTTGTCTGGAATAGTAGACAAGTCCAAGGACTAAGAAAAAATCTAAAATATTAAGATAAAAAAACATTTCATACTTAACATTTACATAATTTAGTTAATATAAGTATTTAGGAAATTGTTAAAATTGTAATTATTAAATTTCCTGCTACTTTTGAAATACAATAACAATTATTGTTCAAGGATATCTTCAATATTTTGGTCCAAACCACTGTGAAGTTTTGATGATGATGCTGGTGGTGGCCTTAGTGGCGTCACTCAGTAAGTAGTCCTGGCTTAAAGTACATTAATTTTTTTAATGACTTTATCCTTTTCCAAACATATACTTAACTAACACATTAACATCCCACAGCTTACCAACATCAAACATAAACATTTACAAGCCAACCAGCCAGGCAGACAGACACTGAGAGCCAGCCTTCCATCCATCTAGCCGCCTGCGAGCCAACCACTTTCCACATCAGAAGGATGCGGATGTGAACGAGGATGTGAGTGTGACTGCGAATGTGGATAACGCCCCAAATTTGTTCTCATGTGCATGCCCTACATCATTCTTTGACAGTTTGATCCTGTTGTTTGTTAGAGTCATCCATATGGATTTGATATAAATACCCTATTTTCGTAAGTCAATGGAATCGGGATTATTTGCAAAGGAGAGCGAGCATCTATTCATGTCTCATATAGATAATGTAGGCAAATAATTCGAAAAGGGTTACCTTTGGTTAGGAAGGCGGATACGTAGTTATTTATTTAAATATAAACTGTCATAATATGTGTGTACAGCTGGTAAGATTTTGAAGATATCACTATAGTGTGTTGGCGATGTGGGATGGTCACTACAAAAATGAAGTACTAATACCATAAAAATTAAAGAAATAACATAACTGAGGGCTGTGGCATACATTTATATTAAAATCACCGAATCGAATATTTCTTATTCAGGAATAACCAGAAAACTACAGAATATACTGCCATATGTGAGAGTTGTCAGAACGATGAAAATTTTTTGCTTTATTTGTCCGTCTAAAGTCATTGGAATTTTTTTTAAATACAGAACACAAAAACATTTAGATAATTGCTTCAAAAGTTATTGGAAAATGATTTTGAGGTGAATCTCCCAATTTGTGTGGGCTGTACCAGAAGGGTCTTGTCAAATACGCCAAATTTACGCTGAACAGTAGATACCTTTAATGCATTGCACACTACAGAACTATCTTGCATTTCATAAACAAAGTTCCATATTCATTCACATTACTCAATGTTAAATGTTTCTGAAAAAAAACAGAAAAACTAATAAAATTGAATGCATAACATTCCACTATTATAACGGACAAAACCACACACAGAAAACAGTTTTGTTGCGTCTACCGAATTATTTGCCAACTGAATTTCGGTAGTTCTGTCTACTATCACGCGATTCCATCAGGACAACCAACATTTTGGTTGTGGTATACTTCTGCTTCTACGTTGACAACAATCATATTTGGTTACGCCAACTACGAAAAAGGGTAGCTAAATTATCTTTTGTATGTTGCCACAACCAACTGTTTTTAAAAATTTGTTGTTCTGATAATTTGTCAGTCAGTCAGTACTACGGACAATTAATTAAAAACAGTTTTTTTATTAATTATCCCCTCACCTTAGAGAGGAGGGTATATATCATTTGTTACGAGCCAAAAGTGTAAAACATCGAAGGAGTGATCTAAGACCCTAAGTATGTTCGGCGGATATCCATTTTGGGTCATTTTAAGTCGAATGAGCAATGTCCGTCCGTCAGTCTGTCTGCTGGCTGGTGCGCACGATATCTCTCTAGTAGACGATTGACTTCAAATTTATTTTCTTCTATCTCCGGCTAAGTTCGAAGATGGGCCATATTGGTCCACTCCTTCTAGTAACTCCCCCACCAAGGGTTAACATTTAGTGAAATATTGATTATTTAATAACTTCTGTACAACTTAGTTTAACCCTCTGAAGTTCTACACGTAGTATTAGTTTATTACTCACTATTACCTCGAGAAAAATGGGCGAAGTTGCAACGCCCCTTTTGGTACCTCCCACACAAATGGACAATTTTGAACCAAAAGTTAATAGCTTATACATTTAATGGTTTATTAATACCTACAATACAGTGAAAAATGGGCATTTTCCGCTCCGCTCCTTTTGGTACCTCCCACACAAATGAACCGTTTTGTACCAAAAGTTACCAGCTTATAACTATAATACCAGCGCATACAAATACTTGAAATTTTGTACAGTGTAATGTTTTTACAGTACCTAGTGTCCAGAGAAAAATGGGCGTTATTGGCACGCCCTGTTTGGTACCTCCCACACAAATTGACCTTTTTGTACAAACAGTTAACAGCTTTTAACTTTAATACCAGTACATACAAATACTTGAAATTTCGTGCAGTGCAATGCTTTTATAGTACCTACAGTCTAGGGAAAAGTGGCCGTAATTGGCACGCCCCTTTTGGTACCTCCCACAAAAATGGACATACTTTAAAGTTATAAAGTGCAATTTAACTTGATAATAATTTAATTAAAACACAAAAATTAAATTTACTAATATTTTTTTGGGACTCAAGGTGAGGGGATTCATAAGTCGGTTTACTCGACCGAACCTTCTTACTTGTTTTTATCTTATTTATTGAACAAAAAACCAAACAATTCATAACAAAATTAAAAATCCCATTTTACAAATTCATCACTATTATTTGACACAAATTTTAGTACACGAGAGTACAAAACATAACAAAACTAACAAATATCGCATAACCTTGTGCTTTCAATTTCATGATTGTTGCTTTTATTTTTTATTTATGTAAAACATTTTCCACAACATACGAGGGTTGTATATTTCTAGCATAGGCAACACTAAGTGTAGTCTGGCGCCATCTGACATTTCCATAGAAAAGTTTGACATTTTTTAGCATAAATTTGGCATAACACATTCTGCGTTCCACAAATTATTATCCACAAGAAATTATATTTGACTAAATATACCGTCCTTGAACAAAATGTTGAAGATTTATATATATCAAATAATTTTATTGTTGTTTGTCATGTATCAACAAAAGAACAGCAACCAAACTATCAGTTGTATTTCCCAAAATTTATTTAAATATTCTAAATTTGGGATATTATTGATATAACTCAAAAACGATTATTTATTAATATTTGTTCAGTTATAGCAACCAATTATTCGTTGCAATAGTAATCTTTGGTCTAATGATACAATTTCTGTTGCCAAGAATAAATCATTCGTTGTCACTACCAAATATCGATCATATAATACTATAATGAATATTTAAATGTTGTTACCACAACTAACTGAGTGCCGACAAAAAAACAATCTTAATCGATAGATATAACCATTTAATTAGTTGCAAGCATTTTCAATTGATCGTATTCATGTTATTATTGTTGTTTTAACTATTTATATATAAATACAACCGGCACACGGTGTATGCAATAGATTTATTGATGCTAGTACTATTTCTTTATTGTTGCTATCGAATTCCAACCAATTATTTTCCTGAGTGCAGTTTTTCCGCACATAGTCACTTACATCAAAATCACACACTGTGCATTGAAACCATCTCTCCGCCAGCCACTGTGATTACCCATTGACGTTATCAACTACGCTGTCATAACAACGCAGCAGCAATACTCACCACAGTCGGCGGCCCGATACAAATAGCTCAAATTCTCTAAAAGACAAAGAATAATCTGCCAAATATCGAAATCAAAATCACTTACTTTGAAATTTAAAGAACAGTTAGAATTTTCTGAAATGCTGCAATTTAATTTCTTAACAATGACGCAAAAGAATGTTACCAATTTCTTCGCTTAGAATAATGATTTGTAGTCTTCTGATTTTGAAAAACCTGTGATTGATGACACGCGTTACAAAAAGTGCTACAGAGATTTATTGTCCAAGCAATTTAGCTACTGATGCAGATAAAATAGCTATTTCTTGCAGAACTGAGGGCGAATGCTGGAAATACTTTGGAAATTTCTGATAAATTTAATCTTTAGTCATGTTAATAAGCAATTATATATAAAACGTCATCTACAATGGGTCATCGCATAATCGCAAAAAAATGCAAAATTTCCTGCATTTGGCCCTCTTTCTAGCTTTCTTGTTTTTAACTAATTGAAGTTGCATTTTCGTTTAATGGAATGCATTCATTGTTTTCCACAAAACTATATAGAATCAAATCAGAATTATGAATAATACAATCAACTTCATTCAAGTTGGAAGAAAACGAAACAACATAGCGCCGCCGTTTTTGCTGCGTTTGGTCAGCTTAGCCGATCGCCGCCGTCGCCGCCGATAACCAAAAAACTTGCGCCGTCGATTTTGCATCGGCTCCAAACTCGGACTCACCACCATTTCCACCATGCTAATCCATACGAACATTGACATTCACTACAATGAATACATGGTTATGCTTATACCTTGATGTTTGGAGTGTAACGTAAAATTAACTGCTTTGAAGTTAATTCTCGTTCATTTTGTATAGTTAGTGGGGTAAAGTTACGACGTTGGTCAGTCAGAGGTGTGAATCACCGGAGCTGCCAACCGAGTTGAACGACAAGAGGCATGGTCCGCAGTTCGAATCGAAGCAACAAAAATCCGCCCCATTAGTCCTTTCTAGGACTAGTAGTAGTCTGTAAGACTGCATACGAGGTTCGCCAACATACGAAAATTCGGATTTCCTACAAGGGAAAATATCCATTTTTGTTGGGAGTGAAATAAAGGCTATTTGGAACATACGTACATTTTTCAACAAATACATTTTGGACAAATACATTTTATTTTTAAATCAACAAAACCGAAATGGTTTAAATTTTGTGTCGTAACTAATATAGGGTTGCCAGACGGTCGGGATTCGTCGGGATTTTCCCGACTTTTCGAATATTTACAGAGTCCCGATTATTGAAGTAATTTAGGGGGGAAATCCCGACTTTTTTCCATTTACTCTCTACACTATGGGAAATAAAAGCGCTGTAAAAAAAATAATAAAGAAAATACAAGAAAATGCTATTTTCATATGTACTTTTTATGTACATTTGTAATTTTTCCGTCACTAATCTTTCATCTTTCAAGAAATGTAAATTTTGAACGAATTCAGCAACTTATCTAAAAGAATAGCTATTAACGTGGGCAAATTTGGTAGAAATTTCAAAAGTTATACAAATTTTAGATGCAGTGTCCTATGATATGTTGTGCATCGACTACTGCAATCTTCGAGCTATTTGTAAAGAATTGCCACGGATATTTATACCCTTGTTTCATGGCAGATGTTTGTTAGACATAGAAATGCTACAGCTAGACCCACCTTAAAGTATATATATAGCTCATTAGTTATAAAAAATGGTAGAGTTTTTTATCCAGAGAACAACTTTGCTCAATTTGACGAAAATCGGTACAGATTTAGATTTATATCCCATATATATGTTTCGTCCTAATTGGCCCTTAAGCCCTATAGAAGCTACACGGGGCAAAATCGGCTTTTTTGATATGTTTGAATCGAAACAAAAAATATTTGGAACACCAATTTTTAAATCTTTATATATAAAATCCTTTGTACGTTTGTTAGTGTCGCATGATCTCCGAAACCATAAAAGCGAATGGGCTGAAAATGTAACAATATATTCGGTTTGGGGTCATTTGTGTTTTAGAATTATTTTCACCGCGATAAATTGCAGAGTGGTCAAGTTATTTGAAAAATTCGCATTTCCAGAGCGATTTGACTTAATGTGTATGTGTGGTTTGTCTTGATAATAGTTTGTATGTATTTCTCCGGTAGGTGGCGCTGTAGTGGACATATGGTCAATATATTTGTTGATGATTTTATCCTGAAACTCGGGATGTATGATTTTTTAATGAAATATCAATGAATAACAAACCAATACATCCCAAACAGGACGGACAGGACAACTAAATTTCTCAAATAAAATATGTGTTTAAGTACAAATAAAATTATTATTTAAGAATTTTTCCGAATATATTTTATTTAAAAAATATTTCCAAAACTTTTGCTGCCTTTTTCGAATTTCAGTTTTAATTTATTCTTGGTTTCGAATTGTACCTCCCAGTTATGATACCATATCGTCGGCTTAATGCTATTTTGTTCCATACGCCATTTTGTATGAACGGAGAAAAACGCAATTTATTGTTTGAGTAAAAACGGGACTGAAGAGTTACACACTTTTTATTTCATAGGATTCCCAACAGTGTTTGTATGATTCTCATGCATTTCTATGCCATTACATCCAAAAATAAGCAAGTTATAACAACTTTTGTACTTGGCATTTTGGTCCATATCCACTTTTGTTTTAACATTTTTTCGTATTTGTATTACATGGACCACAAAAAGGGTCGGTATGGAAGGACACTAATTTACATATTGTGATCGAAAGAACGTAAAATACTGAGTGAAAAATATAGGGCGATAGAAAAATTGATACATAGAACAAAAATATCGAAATTATTTCGAGCTATTCAGAGTAAAACAAATTTACCCTACCAATATCTCGAAAACTAGGCGAGATAGGAAAAAGATGATTGCAGATTCTGAAAGAGCATGCTTGGAACCTATAGTATCAACTCCTACCTCAAAAAACACAAAAATGGCGTATGGACCAAAATAGCATTAAGCCGACGATATGCAGCACATTGGGATAGAAACAAATATTTGTTTAGAATAAAATCTTCCCAAATAAACAATTTTTGTGGGTACCAAATATTATATGTTTAGAGTGTACCATAAACATATATATGTTTCAAGCCGAATATGTTTGGGACAATATACTACAGAAGCGATTTTTTTCAGCGTGTATAGTTTACATCCAACCGTTTTAAAGTAAAAGCGAATTTCGTGAAGAATAACACAAAGAAAGTAATTGTGGCAAACATAATATTGACCTATAGTGTATACAAGTTATTTTGAATATTCTTATGTTAGACTTTTATTGAAACTGTAATGAGTTTTTTTTTAAAATGCCAAAACCAATAAAATATTATCTTTTTATTTGTCCCGACAAGTCCCGCTTTTAAGTCTCGGTTATCCCGACTTTTCGAATACGGTGTCTGGCAACCCTACCCTTACCCCTCATAATCTCACATCTATGTAACTACATATCTCAAGTAGTAGCAATAGACGGATTTTTTGGATGATGTATTCGACAAAAAGATTCCTTGTAAAAAATCACTAAAGGTGCCCACAATACACTTTTATGGTAATTCAACGTTTTTTTAATATATCGTATTTATTTATTATTTGGAAAAAATGCTGGTCCAACCATAATACACGATGTTAATTTTGAGTCACACCTTAACGTCAAGTTTTTTGCCCATCCTAATTTCTTCTTTGTTACAGTGTTTGAAAAATTCAACCCTGGACAGGTACACAATTGAGCAGCGCGCTAAGATTGTTGAAGCCTGTTACGAAAATGGGCGTTCAAATCAAAATGCATTTCGACGACGACGAGGCATACTTTCACCTCAGTGAAATCATTAACAAGCAGAATGGGCGCATTTGAGCAAATGAGAATCCACGAGTGATTGTTGAAAAGCCGATGCATCTACAAAGAGTGACTGTTTGGTGCGGTTTATGGGCCGGTGGCGTCATCGGGCCGTACCTCTTCGAAAATGAGGTTGGCGAGGCAGTTGCCGTGAATGGTGTTCGCTATCGCGAGATGATAACGGACTTATTGTGGCCATAATTTGACGATATGGGCCTGGATGACATGTGGTTCCAACATGATGGTTCCACTTGCCGCACAGCCAACGAAACAATGACTCTTTTGAAAATTAATGGCCTTGTTAACTCATGTCGTGGCGATGTTAATTGGCCCCCACGTTCATGTGATTTGACACCGTTGGACTTTTTTCTTTCAATAAGCCAAGAACAATTCAAGAGCTAAAGGATGAGATAATTCGGCACATTAACGAGATTGAACATAAATTACGTTCCAGAGTCATTTAACATACGGACCAATATCGACCAAATGCTCGAAACCGTGGCGAGCATTTGGTCAATATTTTGTTTCACACAAAATTGTCATAGATCCTTCTATCATAATAAAAAAGTTAAGATAATTCCCTCAAAACTTTATGTTTTATTTACAATTAACATTGTGCGTTTTGGTTGGACCACCCTTTATAATATTTTACTACCCAAGACCATTTTGCATCTATATTGCTATAGAATAGTTTTCGCTTAATTATCTTATTTCTATTTGTAGGTGAAACTGTTTACTACGAAATGCATATATTCAACGTACAAAAATGAAAGAAGTATTATACATAAAAGTATATAGAAAGCAATTGATACATTAAAAGTGAGAGTCTGTCACAATCGAATATCTGTTTGTCCCGTTACAAACATAGACATCATCAAGAAAAAATCGGTAATTTTTTTTATTAATATTACTATGCTGCCACAAAGAAAAAATGTGTTTCCGAATATAATAAAACATTTATTTATGCATGGGTAATATTAAGAACCTCGAACGTGAGGTGTTCTATAATATCGCATATTTCATATTAGGCCTATATGAACATTACCATGTTAAGTGATCACAGTTTTCTTTGGCTCATGTCACAGATTTTAATGAAATTTGGTATATTGATTATTAAATTATTTATCGAGAAACACAAAACCGACTAAGGGTATACCTTACCATTTGTGAGTATGGAATATTACAGTAATTATTCAATTTTTGTGGTAGGTAGTAAAAGGGGTTTAACATTGCACTGTGCCGAATTATAAGCGTTTATGTGCACAGGACTATAGGTACTATAAAACAGCTTTACACTGTGCCATATATTGTTGTATTTTCGTACATTGGTACTCACGCAGTTTTTGTGCAAAATGGTACCGTTGTGTGTGAGGTACAAAAAGGGGCGTGGTAATAACGTAAATTTTTCACTGCACTGAAAAAAAATTTGACAAGCACTTAAAAACAAGTTTGCTCTTAAATCAGATATTTAATCTGTCTTTGTTTGAAGAACAAATTTCTTTAATTTAAAGACAATTTACTTGATTTAAAAGAAATTTTCATTCGTTTAAAGTAAAATTTCTTACTTCTATGATAAAATGCCCATAACACTATGTCATGTCGACTTTAACGCTACTTCATAAAATTAAAGAAAAAATAATTGATTGTAGTGCAACTGTTATTCACTCAAGTACTCATTTTAATAGTTTGTAAAATTTTTTCCTTAAAAATGTAGAAATTCTCATGTCATGTTTTTAAAAACAATTTACCCTTAATTTTCGGTCCACTTTTCTTTGGTTTTTGAATTAAAGATTAGTTATCTTTTAAATGAAGAGATCGTTTTTATCTGCGAGAGGACAATTTAGACTCTTTCTGGTCGCAAAATTGAGAATAATAGTGAGAGTTACAGTGAAGTTTGTGTGGAATTTTTTGGAATTAGTTCTTGTTGAGCGGTCGTAGAGAAAGGTTGTGTGCGCTTATGCGAGTGGACGCATCCGTTTCGGCGGCTGTTTGTCGGCAGTGTGTATCAAAGGTAGTCTAAAATAAATTATGTATCTGAAAATATCGGTTGGCTGCTCATACGACGATGAGATTTGTATCAGTGGTAAATTACAACATGTGAGTGTGTGTGATAACAAAAAGGAGTCATAAAATCTCTTTCGGATATTCAGAGTAGTGGAGTTTATGTGCGTTTACGAATTTATTACGTTGACAAAAACAATGAAAAAAGGTCGTAAATGTGTACGTATGTATTCAAGAAAGAACGGAATAAAGCCGATGTCTGAACAATGAACAATCGAACGTTGTTTTTCCGCTGTCGAAGTAAATTTCAAATATTTCCATCTATATATATAAAAATGGAAAAATGTTTGTATGTATGTGTATGTGTATGTGTTTATAGACGCTTAAACCACTGGACCGATTTAAATTTTTTTTCTTTTGTTTGAAAGCTATTTTGTCTGAGATGGTTTTGGAAAAAAAAAATTTGCAAAAAGTAGGCGGCGCAAATGTGGGCGTGACAAATCGTTTGTTTTCAAAAATGGACGGGATCGGAAATCTAAATCTGGGGCAACGAAGTGGACCGGATCCAGCTAGTAATGAATAAATGAAATATTATTTTTATTTTGTGCATAAAATTGAGATTTTTTATAGAATGATAGAAGATTCAGAAATAAATCATCTAGAAAAAAGAAAACACCATTATGCTTTGGGCAGTGATATTTAAATATTCTAAGTTCACACAAAAATGCAAAATATGTGAAGTCTGTATAAAATCGGATAATTATATTAACAATTATTGATATTTAAGCGGAACAAATAAAAGATCATTCGCGTATTTGCAGAAAAAAATTATATTAAATAGAAACTAGGATACTCTCCCGGCTTCAAGACCATTTTGTTTCTATATTATTATAGAAACAAGTATTTTATACATGGCGGTGTATAAATATGTATTAAAAATTGGCAGCACACATACTGGATCATGATTTCTGAGCCGTGACACTCGTTATCAACAGTTCTGCTGCAATTGTATGGGAGAAACGGAGCTCTATATGGTTGACTTCTAAACACAAGCAAATGAGAAATCTTTGTGAAACCACACTTCTCCAAAATCTTCCAAAACACAATTGTTAACCAAAGTTAATACAAAACACCAGCCATGTGCAATGAGAAGCAAATTTTGCTCCATCAAATGGAAAATTACCACTTACCATAAAAAGCTTTTCTGCATAGTGTGGTAATTTTCCATTTTATGGAGCAAAATTTGTGTGCTGCCAATTTTTAATACATATTTATACACCGCCATGTATAAAATACTTGTTTCTATAATAATATAGAAACAAAATGGTCTTGAAGCCGGGAGAGTATCCTAGTTAGAATCACAAAGATTTGCAGACCGAATAAAACCAAGCGAGCAACATTAAATAGAAACAGTTAAAAAATTGTTCTTACTTCTGAAAACATTTTAAAACTGGACTTAGCATATTTGCATGCTTTGCTAACGATATGTCATATTAAATAATTTCGAAGCAATACAAAAATGTTGATGTGAACAAGTATTAATTTATGAGTAAGAAATATTTACATATCGCACCTGTTCCACAAAAGGGTAAGAACTCAAAATCTAAAACTTTCAGTAGAAGCCAAAGAATGTTTCCGTAAATATTAATTTCCAAAAAATTGATTTAAACGGAAATATGTCACTGCAAGAAAATATCAATAATAATATTTCTGACATTTTTTATTATATCAATAATATTAATACAAGCAGTTTTTGGCCTCTACTGAATTGTTTTTATACCCTCCAACATAGGACGGGGGTATATTAATTTTGTCACTCCGTTTCTAACACCTCTAGGTGTATGTACGTGTGTGCTACTGAATGAACTGATCGAAATGAAATGTTTAAAAAATAATCATTTAATAAAAAAGCTAATAACAAAAATTACCAGAAACGTTTAGACACATAGTTAAATCAAAAAAAATTTACGAAACATATTTTACACTTGTGGAAAGTACAGCATGTGCTTGATTTAATTACAGAATGTACTTAATCTAAAGTAATTTTATGTATTTAATGTAAGCACAAGGCGTAAGGATTTAAAAATGTGAAGTCTTTCATCGAAGTACAAGGCGTAATAGATTTAATAATGTGAAGTCTTTAATCGAAGTATAAGGCGCATTTTTTTCAAAGACGTATGATGTCCTCATTTAAAGATGATTTATGACTTTAATTGTGGTACAAGATGTACTTATTTTAATAGTCTTTGTCTTTGGAGCCAAATCAAAGAAAATATCTTAAAAGTTAAGAAAATTTAAATGATTTTCAGTACACATTTTTTTCAGTGTGGCCTGTAGGCACTATACAAGCATTACACTGTACAAAATTTCAAGTATTTTTATACACTTTATTAATGTTATAAGTTGTTAACTTTTGGTGCTAAATGGTACCTTTCACCAAAAGTGAACTGCTTATGGCATTAATATCAGTTCATACAAATACATACATGAACTTTTGTACGGTGTAATGATTTTATATTACCTAAAGTCCGGTTAAAAATTGACATTAATTACACACCCCTTTTGGTACCTCCACACATATGGACAATTTTACACCAAAGCTAACTGCTCTTAACTTTAATACAAGTGCACATAAATACGTAAAATTTTGTACTATGTAATGCTTTTATATTACCCACAGTCTACTGAGAAGTGGGTGTCGCTGGCACACACATTTTGATACCTTCCGCACAAATGGACTATTTTGCACCAAAAGTTAACAGCTTTTAACTTTAATACCATACTTAGGTTAGGTTGAAAAGAGGAGACGTTTAAACGTCTCATGTCCATAGACATACACTGAAGGCTGTGGTTCGGCCTGTTGTGCGCTCCTTATTTATGATCTTTTTATACCTCACGAGTTACAGAAAATCGGTACTAGACACGAATTTCTCAGTATCTTCCAGTTATATCCTCTGAGATGAGTCAAGTCTGGTAATATGGCTGACCCAAAAATTGGGATCTTGCAGGTGTGAAATCCGGGCAGTGACACAGAAAATGTTCCATCGTTTCGATGTTTTCCCTGCATGCCCTACATTCGTCGCTTTCTTGTTATACCCTACACCACACTGTGGTACAGGGTATTATAAGTTTGTTTCACGGCAGATGTTTGTAACACCTGAAAATAACACAGCTAGACCCACCTTAAAGTATACCGATCGACTCAGAATCACTAGATGAGTCGATTTAACGATGTCCGTCCGTCCGTCCGTCTGTCCATGTAAAGTTGTTCGTCGACTACAGGACGCAATTTCACTCCGATCGCTCTGAAATTTTGCAGTTTAGAGTATTTCGCGGCTGTTAAGATGGCTATTGAATTTGGTTGAAATCGGTTCAGATTTAGATATAGCTCCCATATATATCTTTCGTCCGATTTGGCCCTTTAGTCCTATAGAAGCTGTATTTTACATCCAATCGTTTTGAAATTTAGAATGGTAGAGTTTCTTGATCCATGAACCAACATTGCCGAATTTGAAGAAAATCGGTTAAGATTTAGCTATAGCTCCCATATATATGTTTCGTCCGATTTGGCCCTTTAGTCCTATAGAAGCTGTATTTTACATCCGATCGTTTTGAAATTTAGAATGGTAGAGTTTCTTGATCCATGAACCAACATTGCCGAATTTGAAGAAAATCGGTTCAGATTTAGATATAGCTCCCATATATATCTTTCGTCAGATTTGGCCCTTTAGTCCTATAGAAGCTGTATTTTACATCCGATCGTTTTGAAATTTAGAATGGTAGAGTTTCTTGATCCATGAACCAACATTGCCGAATTTGCAGAAAATCGGTTAAGATTTAGCTATAGCTCCCATATATATGTTTCGTCCGATTTGGTCCTTTAGTCCTATAGAAGCTGTATTTTACATCCGATCGTTTTGAAATTTAGAATGGTAGAGTTTCTTGATCCATGAACCAACATTGCCGAATTTGAAGAAAATCGGTTCAGATTTAGATATAGCTCCCATATATATCTTTCGTCCGATTTGGCCCTTTAGTCCTATAGAAGAAAATCGGTTAAGATTTAGCTATAGCTCCCATATATATATTTCGTCCGATTTGGCCCTTTAGTCCTATAGAAGCTGTATTTTACATCCGATCGTTTTGAAATTTAGAATGGTAGAGTTTCTTGATCCATGAACCAACATTGCCGATTTTGAAGAAAATCGGTTCAGATTTAGATATAGCTCCCATATATATCTTTCGTCCGATTTGGCCCTTTAGTCCTATAGAAGCTGTATTTTACATCAGATCGTTTTGAAATTTAGAATGGTAGAGTTTCTTGATCCATGAACCAACATTGCCGAATTTGAAGAAAATCGGTTAAGATTTAGCTATAGCTCCCATATATATGTTTCGTCCGATTTGGCCCTTTAGTCCTATAGAAGCTGTATTTTACATCCGATTGTTTTGAAATTTAGAATGGTAGAGTTTCTTGATCCATGAACCAACATTGCCGAATTTGAAGAAAATCGGTTCAGATTTAGATATAGCTCCCATATATATCTTTCGACCGATTTTCTCCTTTAGTCCTATAGAAGCTGTATTTTACATCCGATCGTTTTGAAATTTAGAATGGTAGAGTTTCCTGATCCATGAACCAACATTGCCGAATTTGAAGAAAATCGGTTAAGATTTAGCTATAGCTCCCATATATATATTTCGTCCGATTTGGCCCTTTAGTCCTATAGAAGCTGTATTTTACATCCGATCGTTTTGAAATTTAGAATGGTAGAGTTTCTTGATCCATGAACCAACATTGCCGATTTTGAAGAAAATCGGTTCAGATTTAGATATAGCTCCCATATATATCTTTCGTCCGATTTGGTCCTTTAGTCCTATAGAAGCTGTATTTTACATCCGATCGTTTTGAAATTTAGAACGGTAGAGTTTCCTGATCCATGAACCAACATTGCCGAATTTGAAGAAAATCCGTTAAGATTTAGCTATAGCTCCCATATACATATATGTTTCGTCCGATTTGGCCCTTTAGTCCTATAGAAGCTGTATTTTACATCCGATCGTTTTGAAATTTAGAATGGTAGAGTTTCTTGATCCATGATCCAACATTGCCGAATTTGAAGAAAATCGGTTAAGATTTAGCTATAGCTCCCATATATATGTTTCATCCGATTTGGCTCTTTAGATCCAATCGTTTTTATACCCTACACCACAAAAGTAAATTTATGTAAAAAATGTATACATGAATTACAAAATTTATATATCAGAGTTATTCAATATTACGAGAGTGGTGTAGGGTATTATATAGTCGGCACCGCCCGACTTTAGCCTTTCCTTACCTGTTTTCTTTTCACTTTGGTCACCCCACAGTATCTTTGCAGTTGCTCCCACTGTTGCGCTATTCCTTAACCTTCGTGGCTTAGTAGGGTTTCCAATTTTCCAATTTTGTTACTCGAAGTTCTATGTCCTTTGAAGCCAAGCTGTTTGTCCGTTGTACAGAGTGGCTGATGAATATCGCACATTAAGAAACTCAAATAACTTTTTATTCAGTGTATGGAATTTATTTTTTCTTTCATTCATGTTAAAGCTCATTCAATTTTAATAAATATAGCATAATTAGTTTTAAAAATAGTTGAATTTAAAAGCCCCCTGCTCGTTGATGCATGTGCGGCATCTTACCAAAAAGTTGTTCATTACTGATTGGAGAATTGACACAGGAATAGCCGCAGTTGTTTCTCGAGTGGGGGGCCAACGGGATGTGGAGTTTCTGGATATCAGCTTATTGAGAAAATTTCTTCGCAATTCTGTTATAACTGGCCGAGTTATGTGAGGAGTTGCACCATCTTAATGAAACCACACAGAGTTGAAAGAAATTTTCATTCGCGTAATTCTGGATAGAAAAACTCTCTCAACATGCTCAAGTAACGGTCTCCAGTGACTGTAACGGTGTGACCGTTTTATTCGCAAAGTAGGGCCCGACAATGCAGCGTGATGAAACTGCACACCACACTGCGACACGAAGTGGATGCAATTCCGTCTCATGGAGTATCTGTGGGTTGGAAGCACTCCATATTGCCCTTTAAATCGAAATGGGCCATGAAAAGACAGTACAACATGTTTCCGTCCTCTTCCACCAATCATTACGAATCGGGAAATCAGCTGCGTTCAGTTTGTTGGCCATTTGAATTTTATATGGGAATAACTCCAAATGTTTGTGCATAATTGACTGCAATGAATGTCTGCTTATACCCATTTGAACAGATTAGCTTCTTATCGAAGCTCTTAGATTGTTTTGTATGGCAGCAGCTACAGCAGCGATTGTTTCCTCCGTCCGAACTGAAGGGTTTCGATGGAAAGGTTGACTTCTGTTGACTATCCCATGCTCGGCAAAATTGTTAACAAGTCTCATTATGGTCCATCTGCTCGGAGGATTGCCGTCAAACATGCGCCTGTACTCTCTTTGAACCGAAACTACGGACTCCAGTGCGTAATAGCGGCGGACTATCTAAATTCTTGTTTCAGTTTCCCAGTTATCCATTTTTGTTAAATCTAAAAATCAATCTGCAAAATAAAAAAAAATAACCAGATTCATTAAATAGAAAAAAAGTTATTTGAGTTTCTTAATGTGCAATATTCATCAGCCACCCTGTACCATACTTAAATGCAAATTAAATTGATTGCAAAAAAATTACAAACGACCAAATTTTTTAAAAACATAAGTTGAAATGACCGTAACTTTTCTCTTATTGCGTAATCGGGTCGAATTTTTTAGGTCGTATAGCAAATTGTATTACCAACTCAAAAAAGTTGTTGTGAAATTATAAGATCTTAAAATTTTTTTTTTCCCGAAGTGGCCAACTTTGAGGACCCGTAGCTCCGCCCCAATAAACCATAGGGGACCCAAATTTGAAACTTAACTTCTCGAATACCTCTTCTACAAGCCAAGTTTTATTACAATCGGTTTTCTGATTAAGAAACGGCCGGATTATTTCCCTTTTTTCTAATTACTCCCACTGTGTGAGTAATGTACTTTGTTTATTGATACTGGTATTAATGTTATGAGCCATTGTGGTGGAGCAGATTCGCCCATTTTTCCCATTTTTTACAAATTATAATTATGCTAAAATGGCTTATTAATTCTTAGGATATATTCATCCTAGTGTTTTGATCGGAAAACATAAATCCATTTAATTTAATATCTAGTGTAATTGAAACAATAATAATATCTTCCCAAACAGATAATGTTAATATGAGTCAAATATCGTTTATTTCGAGTATACATGAAGCATATCTTTGCTATGTACAGATTATGTCTTAGACAAAAATGTGGTGTTGTATATATATGTATAGTCGGTCATCTCAATCTGGTGTCGATTGTCAGGCTTCCTCTTCTAGAGTTTCCTGGGTGAGTGCGAATGGTTTTGCATATATCCATTAACATTTTACAGTGACATTGCGTATAATCAGATGTAATGGCGAACATTTTTATATTCACATTTTTTTATTTTTAATTTGCATATACTCACAGCCATAACCATAACAATGATAATGCTTTCGACGGTGAAGTAAAACATTTAATGTAATGATAAAATGATGTTACGACGTCAAGCTATAAAAGGAAGGGGGGTAATCTGCATAATGAAATGCGTAGAGACGATAAAAGATTTTTTTCTGGAGAACCAGCAGTGTTATCCAAAATATTTGGGTTGTGAAGGCGCCAAACTATACTTGTATACATGTTTCATTAAACCGATTTTATTATACGAGTATCTGGTATTATTACTCCATACGAAGGTTTCTATTTATATATACATGTTTTTCATGTAAGAGTAAAATACTCATGAATATACACTGAAAAAAAATTTTTTTGTCATAAAATTTAAATTACTTAAAATTGAGAAAATGTACTTAAAATTAATTAAATTACTTAATATTAATGAATTTATTTTTTCTTTTAATTATTTCAAGCTCGAGGTCAGACCTCGAGCTTGAAATAATTAAAGGAAAAATTAATAATGAAAAAGGTCGAATAAAACAAAAAACATTAATTAATGAATTTATCTATATTTTAAGTACAAAATGTAATTATTTTGAAGACTAAGGACGTCTTTGGAGCAATTCTTTAATTTTATGAAAATTTATTTTTCAGTGTAGGTTTGAAAATAAGTGAGCAATGAGATTAAATACCGTATTATAATACCAAAAATGGTGTCCAAAAATAATTGACATTCGAAGATCTATACGCAGAGAAAATATCTTATTTCTACACAATACGGAGAAAAGTCCAAATTTCTGATACACAGAAAAAATGTTTAATAACTTTAAAGACTGTGCCAATGATCTCGAGCCAACGACACATATTTTGTAAGGGTGGGGGTAACGTTTGTAAACTTTTTTTTTAACTTATTAATATTTTTTATGTTACAATAATAAGCCGATATTTATGCAAAAATCACGTTTTTCTTTTCAAAATGTTCCCAAAAATTAAAAATTTTAAATTTCGAAAAACCCTCCCTGGGGAAAACGATTAGCTATCGAAATAATTTTGGTTTTTTGATTTTAGATAATCCATCACCGAGTTATGATGGACACCGTAATTCAAATTCTTCGGATTGAATTCTTCGATGAACTTAACATCTTTGTATGGCGATGAAGCACCATTCTATAGCACTGTGAAAAACTGGTTTAATGAATTCAATCGAAACCGACGCTCGCTCAAAGACGAAGGTCATGAAGGTCGTCCAAAAACGGCCGTTGTGCCAGAGAACATTGATGCCGTGCGTGACATCACATGATGATCGTCATGTGACATACCGTGAGATAGAGGCATCCTTGGGCATTTCTTCCACCAGCATACATTCGATGTTGCATGAACACCTGGCCGTAAAAAAGGTTTGTTCTCGTTGGATCCCGCACAATTTTACAATCGCTCAAAAAAAAAAGGCTCGTGTCGATTGGTGCAATGAAATTTTGAAAAAATACGATCGCGGTACTTCAAAAGACGTTTATAAGATCTTCACAGGTGACGAATCTTGGATCTATACGTATGAGCCCGAAACAAAACAGCAATCGACCGTGTGGGTCTTCGAAGACGAGCCAAATCCAACGAAAGTTGTTCGTGGAAGAAGCACTTCGAAGCAAATGGTCACCTGTTTCTTCGGCAAAACTGGTCATGTGGCGACTGTTCCGCTTGAGCAACGTAGGACGGTCAATTCTGAGTGGTACACCACAATTTGTTTGACTGAAGTCTTCGGAGAAATTCGAAAACATGACACTGCGAGCTGAAGGCCAAAACGTCGAATTGATGGGTCATCCGCCGTACAGCCCTGACTTGGCACCCAATACTTCTGTTTTTCCCGCATATCAAGAAAAAAATCCGTGGTCAACGATTTTCGTCGCTGTTGAAGCATTCAAAAACCATTTTGGAGGTGTCTCAATCGGAGTTGAAAAAGTTCTTCAACAATTGGTTTGAGCGCATGCAAAAGTGTATAAATCATGCTGGAGAATACTTTGAAAAACAATTTTTGATGATAAATATTCGCATTTTCAATATTAGGCCAGAAATACATATAGCAGCCCTCGTACATACAGTCCAGAGAAAAGTGGGCTTTATAGGCACGCCCCTTTTGGTACCTCCCACACAAATGGAGAATTTTGCACCAAAAGTTAACAGCTTATAACTTTAATATCAGTTCATACATACAGGGCTGTGGAGTCGGAGTCTGGCAAATTTGCCCGGAGTCGGAGTCGAAAATTATGGTCCACTCTGAGATGTATTGTGCAAAATGTTACAATTATGTAATAGAACTTTTGCACTCCAAAAGTTTTGGGAAAACAATTTTGGTAAAAAAGAAGTATAAAATATTCGATGCTTTTAACCAAATATTTAAGTATGCCAAAAAATATCCATAACTATGCCAAAAATATCTACACACAGAATACAGTTTGGTTGCCTCAACCGAATTATTTGCCAACCAAATTTTGTAGTTCTGTCTACTATCCTGCGATTCCATCAGGACAACCAATATTTTGGTTGTGGTATACTTCTGTTTCCATGTTGACAACAATCATATTTGGTTGCGCCAACTACGAAATGGTGGCTTAAATTATCTGTTGTAGTTGCCACAACCAACTGTTTTAAAGATTTGGTTGTTCTGACAATTTGTCAGTCATATGCTACCGACAATTAATTAAAAACAGTTTTCATTAATTTTTATTTTATTTATTGAGCTTTGGAGCTTTGGCTGTGTGACTTGTAGGCTTTCTTCGTAGGTGATTGGTATATATACAAGTGATGATAGGCACAACTACAGGCTCACACTGTGTCATGTATAAGTTCCTTTGATGATATCCCCGCAGGATTGAAATACGTATAAGGGTATGTGTTTACATGGCTTTCAAAGCGCAGTGTCTTATCTTTTCCAATACACCACAAAAACTTCTCTTTCGAAAGGAAGAGTTGATCGAAAAAGCTGAACAATTCGAATGTGAAAACATTCAATAAATCTAATAAAAAAAGAAAAGACAAAACAATTCATAACAAAATTAAAAATCCCATATTACAAATTCATCACTATATGAAATGTGGAAATATTTGCCAAACATTTTAGTACACGAAAAAAACACACAACTTTTATGCAAATATCGCTTAAACCTGTGCTTTCAATTTCATGATTGTTGCTTTTATCTTTTATTTTTGTAAAACATTTTGCACAACATATTCTGCACTCCACAGTAATTTTATTTTTTGTTTGTCATGTATCAGCAAAAGAACAGCAACCAATCTTTCGGTTGTATTTTCCAAAATACATTTATTTATTCTAAATTTGGGAAATTATTGGAATAACCAATAAACGATTATTTATCAAAATGTTTTCTGTTGTAGCAACCAATTATTCGTTGCTATAATAATCTTTGGTCTATCGACACAATTTCTGTTGTCAAGAATAAAACATTGGTTGTCACAACTAAAAATCGATCATATGGTACTATAATGAAAATTTAAAATTGGTTACCACAACTAACCGAGTGTCAATGAAAAACAATCTTAATTCGATTGATACAACCATCGATTTAGTTGCAAGCATCCTATCCATGTTATTTTTGTTGTTTCAACTAATTATTTATTAATACAACAAAATACAGACTGTGTATACTTTTTATTGCTAGTACTATTTTTTATAGCCTATACCACACTGTGGTACAGGGTATTATAAGTTTGTTTCACGGCAGATGTTTGTAACACCTGAAAATAACACAGCTAGACCCACCTTAAAGTATACCGATCGACTCAGAATCATTAGCTGAGTCGATTTAACGATGTCCGTCCGTCCGTCCGTCTGTCCATGTAAAGTTGTTCGTCGACTACAGGTCGCAATTTCACTCCGATCGTTCTGAAATTTTGCAGTTTAGAGTATTTCGCGGCTGTTAAGATCGCTATTGAATTTGGTTGAAATCGGTTCAGATTTAGATATAGCTCCCATATATATCTTTCGTCCGATTTGGCCCTTTAGTCCTATAGAAGCTGTATTTTACAACCAATCATTTTGAAACTTAGAATGGAAGAGTTTCTTGATCCATGAACCAACACTACCGAATTTGAAGAAAATCGGTTAAGATTTAGCTATAGCTCCCATATATATGTTTCGTCCGATTTGGCCCTTTAGTTCTATAGAAGCTGTATTTTACATCCAATCGTTTTGAAATTTAGAATGGTAGAGTTTATTGATCCATGAACCAACACTACCGAATTTGAAGAAAATCGGTTAAGATTTAGCTATAGCTCCGATATACATGTTTCGTCTGATTTGGCCCTTTAGTCCTATAAAAGCTGTATTTTACATCCAATCGTTTTGAAATTTAGAATGGTAGAGTTTCTTGATCCATGAACAAACACTACCGAATTTGAAGAAAAGATTTAGCTATAGCTCCCATATATATATGTCATCGGATTTGGCTCTTCAGATCCAATCGTTTTTATACCCTACACCACACCGTGGTACACGGTATTATTTAAGTATAAAATGTCCCAAAAGTAAATTTATGTAAACAATTTATACATGAATTACAAAATTTATATATCAGAGTTATTCAATATTACGAGGGTATTATGTAGTCGGCACCGCCCGACTTTAGCCTTTCCTTACTGGTTTATTGTTACAATCGAATTCCTATCGAGCTTTTATGTAAAACATTTTTAGGAAATCTCTCAATATATGTAGCTAACAAAATAAGTATTTTTGCAAGGCTACACTTATACACTATTCCTAAGCGAGTACAAAACAAGTAAAGAAAGGCCGAGCGAAGCCAACTATATGATATGATATGAGGGTACAACATCTTGTTAGAGCAGAATAAGCTCAGATGTTGTAAATATAAATATGATATAATTACATTATAAATCTAAATCTAAACAGAATTTTTTAAAATTCGTCAATAAATAAAATTGGATATATAAATTCAACCCTACTAAACTAAAGAAAAAGGTTTGAATGTGAAATAAAACTTCCATACCTTTACAAGGCCAAATCTAAAGAAACATTTATATCTGGGGGCAATATCGGCCTGAACCGATTTTCACCAATTCCAATAGCTTTCCTCCCTAGTGCGAAAGAGTGCTTATTACCAAATTTTAATACTGGTACAATTTAATATGGTACAAATACTTATCGAACAACTTAAGATGGACAGGTGGACAGCTAGTGATTCTGAGTGAACGGTCGATTTATAAAATTGGATTTTTAATTTTTTCCCCGACCTTGTGCTAGTATTTTGTAAATATCTAAGCAGAATATTCACTAGTTTTATCCACTTAAGCATGTCTGGATTGGCAATAAAATTTCCTATATGAAATTTTTCATTTTTTTAGGAAAAAAGTTTATGTGGTATTTTTGAGTTTTAGAAGAAGTTAGTTAAAAAATGTATAACGTATTTACTATCATCTTAAAGGAAACTTTCCAAAGTATGCTTTCAAAGAAAGAACGGGTCAAAAATATTTACTGGTATTGTTACCAAGCTTCTCCAATTTACACAATTTTTTAGACAAATTTTAAAAGTAAGCCACATTTTCTCCTATCGCAAAGCTAAAATGTTAAAACTTTTGGCATACTTATGTGTGGTGTTTTAAGTTGAACTGCAAAGGGAATCTGAAATCTCGCTTTTAGTATAGTAGATATAGGGGAAAAATCCAAAAAATCGCATTTTTGGGGATTTTTAAAATTATTTTGAGAATTGTGGGATCGACTTTTGGAAATATAATGATTCGTGAATTACATTCGATTTTTTATGTCAGAACCTACAAACTATAAAATATTTCATAGAATAATTTTAATTTTTAAAAATTTTATGTCGTTTTTACATTTCTGTCTGCATTCGAAAAGTGATTTTTTTACTTTTTTCCTGACCTTGTCGTAGCATTTGCTTAGTATCAGTGCAGAATAAGAACCGATTTCTCGCACATCAACTTCTCTAAATTGACAACAAAATTTTCTGTGTGATGCAACAAATTTCGGTAAAATGTGCCCACCTATACAAAAGTTATGGCCACATCAATTTACACTTTCAAAATATAGACAATTTTTGTATTTCATTGCGAAAAGGTACAGGGTCTCCCATATTCGACGGACCCATCTGGCAACGCCATAACTTTTGACAGAGATGTCAGATCGCTTAATGACATACCGCGTTTGAAGCGTCAGTCCAAGCAGATTTTTACCATGGAACAATACACGCCACGCGAGCGCTCTGAAATAGTTGAAATTTACATTCAAAAGAAGAAGTCAAGTCAACGTGCTTTTAAAATATTAAAAAATGTGAGAAGTGCGCCTTCTAAGAACACCAATAAGCGTTTATACGAAAAATTTTCGACTGGTGAGGCTCTTTCTAATCCGAAGAGGCCAAATAAAAGTCGACCAAGGCGATCGGCCGAGAATATCGCTGCCGTACGAGCCAGCGTTGAGAGGTCCCCAAGAACATCCCAAAAACGCCGTTCTCAGCAGTTGGGCATGGCTCGGTCCACTTTACAACGGATTATTCGCGTTGATTTGCATTTGTTCCCGTACAAAATTCAATTGACGCAAAGATTGTTGCCTGCGGACAAGCCTCGTCGATTGGAATGGGCCCAAAGAGTCCGTGGGTCCGTCGAATATGGGCAACCCTGTATATGTAGTATTTTGGAGATACAGAGGAATTTATAAAAAGAAAGTATAACATATTTATATTTGTCTTAAAGGAAACTTCCTGGAGAATATTTTCGAGAAAAGAACGAGACAAAAATTTGTATTAATAGTGTTGCCACGCTTCTCCACGCTTCTCCAAACTACACCATTTTTTACGAACATTTCAAAGCTAGGCCACATTTTCGGCAATCGCAAAGCTTGGATATGAAAACCTTTACCATTTTTATATGTAGTAATCTGTTATACGATAAACTGCAAAAGGATTTTTGAGCCCGGCTTTTAGTATAACAGATTTTGGAAAAAAAAACAAAAAATTTCCTTTGGGATGGGGGATTTTCGAATTTATTTTGGGAATAGTGGGATTTACGTCGACAAATATAATGATGTTAGAATTAGCCTCGATTTCTGGTGTCAAGGCGTACAAATTACAAAAAAATAATTGCGATATCTTAATTTTTAAAGATTCAATGGAAATATAAAATTTCCTTTGTTGTTTATTTTTTCCGGATCCTTTCCTACGAATCGCTATATATTAGATTTTGTTATATACCGATTCTTTTCTCATTATCTTTTCTGGATAGAAAACTAAATTTACTATTTGATGCCAATATATTGCAATTTGGTATACCCACTGAGACAAAAGTTATGGCAATTTGAAGTTATACTTTATTTCCCTTTTTTTTGGAATTTCTCCCACTGTGCATAGTGTGGTGTAGGGTATAATAACTAACGAATAAACTGGTTACCTGTAGCGAACATAATTTCCAAAAATTGCGGTATATTAAAACAGATTCATTGATTGATGAACATTTTATCATGATTCCGTGTTGAACGAATTGTCATATTAGTTGCATCTACAAGTTGCGGAGTCGAATGATTTTAACATTCGAATAGGCAATCTGTAGAAAAAAAAGTTTTTATGTCTTTGACACAAACGTTTTTTTTTCTGTTGCATAGTGTAATTAGTTATATGGAATGGAAAAAAGGATCGGTTGACCAAAATGTCAATATTCAACTTGGAGGGTGTTGAATATTGACATATTGTCGGCAGTCCTTAACCGATCTCAGAATGTTGTGTCAGAACTACGAATTACATGTAGTCTTCATAAATATTCCTCTCGATTTGGAAGCTAATTGAAAAAGTCGAAAATTTTATAACTGATCAATATTCAATTTTACAGAAGGACCAGAATACATATCCCTTAAGATTTTAGCTATTCCTGAGAAATTTTTTTTTTCTATCCGAATTAAAATTTAGTGTAGCAATACATATGCTCACTCTGCTATAATACGATGGTGCGTTTAGCATAGTCAGCTCAGCCAGACTTTTGCCTTTCTACACTGCATCAAAATTGTCATTTCAGACCCAAACTCAAATCTTAATTTTCTATTGTCAATGATATATCGAACGCTGCTGTGTACAGTGCTCAACAAAAGTATTAGCTTATACCCATTACCATATCATTGTCATAAATATTGTGAGAATTAATGACAATGATCACCTCATAGCTTTTGTTTCATTAAATACCTATTTTTCAGAAATCCAGATCTATTCATAACCTCAATTGCATCCCCAATGGTGTAATAACAATAATATTAAGTTTGTTCAAGCCGCATAAACACATATTAAAATCAATCATTTTACCAAAGGCATTTTACATTTATCACTGTATATACGAGTGTGTTCTTCACATCATTTTTCAAGTTTGCTACCAGCAGGCAATAGTGATATTTTGAAAACTTCCAGAGAAAGAAAAAAGAAGCAATCGTTTTTAGCTGCTTTAGGCAATTGCTTTTATGCAGATGCACCAACACGACTCACTACCTCCTCCAACATGGCATAGAGGGGATACGCCACACCATGTTTGTCATAAATGAATCTGCCAAAGTGTAGTGATGCTTTTGTTTTTCTTTTTTTTTTTTTTTTTGGTAAACCCTCATATTCCCCCCTTCTTGTTGAATTTTTTTATGAACAGATTAATGCTGCAGTGCCACCATTACCACTACCACCACCAGCACATCAGCTTCAAATGTCTGGAGGTACGAGTGTGCTGGCGGAATATTTACCGGGGAGTACTTGTATTAAGCCAATATTGCCAACCATTACAGCCACTTAAAATGTTGCCTCCGGCCGCAAATGCCACAGCAAAGAAGACAAAAATCAAACGCGTTTCATATCGAATACTTACTTGCGATGGCACCCAACTTCCCCGCAGGCGATATATGGTACTCCGCCAGCCAATGATCCCGTATTCCATACTCCATATCCCATATGATGGCGATATTGCCACGCTACTCGTACTACGAAGCTGCTGGAGTACACTTGAACTCAAACTCGTGTGCTTGAGATTCATAGATTTCATTGTCAATATTTTTGACATGACGTGAAGTAATAACAATGGAGATAAATGCCACAAAAAATAAACAGCATAAAAAGAAAAGGACAAACCCACAAAAAAGGCATTACATATCCATTTCAATACATCATTTCTTCTTTTTGCGGCATTTTAGTCATCATTAGAGAGAAAGTTGTTACAATTTTTATTCCGTTTTGGTATTTATTATTTGGAACTGAAGCGGTTTGCGGGACGCATAGAGCTGAGCTGAAGTTTAGTGGTCGACCAATCTGTTGGACATTTTTTACTATAACAGATTAAAGAAGCAATCCCTCTCTTTTGCTCTTTCTAACGTGTACTTTAAGTGAAAGAATGAAATGCAAAGAAAATCCTTGTCTAAATTGTAAGGTTTAAGCTTATTCATAAACATTAAGCTTGGTAGGAGAGCAAGCTAAGATCAGGATCACTTCAAAATCTTTTTAAAAATTATGTGTTTTTTCATTTCAATAAAAATATAGAACGCCGCCACGAAACCAGGCGTTCCTAACGTCTAACCAAAAATAACAATTAGTATATATGTAACACTTGTAAAAGTAAATTGTGTGAATTATAAACAAAGACCATGAAACAAATTACATTTGTGTTTAGAGAAAATTAAAACGCAAAAATTTGTATATAATACCGTGCGACACCAATTTTTGTTCATGAATATCTCTACATAATTCTAAAAGCTGACATGAATCAAAACAAAATTGTATAGTCAGTTTGTTTTTCTGGTCGAGTTCGCGTTTAAAAGGACATGACATTTTTTAAGGATATAATTATTCAATTCAATTCAAACAAAGAATACTCCACAGGACCGCCTAAATAAAGCATCCGTCCAAACTTCATTAGAAAAACGCACGCACGTACAGACGCGGTTATTTAGGCTATTCGCTCGATGCAGAAAATTTTTGAAATTTTGTACAGTCTAATGGATTCGTATTACCTACAATCCAGAGAAAAATGGGCGTTATATCCATGCCCCTGTTGGTACCTCCCACACAAAGGTACCATTTTATGTTTTAACTTTTATTTGTAGGCACTAGCTTATAAATAATTAAAATTTTGTACAGTGCAATATTTTTATAGTACCTACAGTCTGTCGAAAAGTGGGCATTATTATCAAGCCCCTTTTGGCACCTCCCACAAAAACGAACCATTTTGTACGTAAACTTAACAGCTTATATTGTGAATAATCAATACATATACTAATATGTATATATATACTCAATGTATAGTTTTAAAAATTCCTACAGTCCTGTTAAAAATGGGAGTTGTGACCACACCCGTTTTAGTACCTCCAAAAATACCAAAATTATATAGATCATAATATTAGATATACCAGGCCTTATTTACATTGCTTACCAAGTGAGGGTTATTCTTAGTCGGTTTACCCGACTAAAATTTCTTACTTGTTTTTTACAAACGAAAACAAAAAGGAATTTTTGGGCAGACAAAATTTAGCATTTTTTGGCACAAAAGAAAGCGCCATAAATAATATTTTTGCTTTTAGAAAGTGGAACTAAAATGTTGCAAAAATGGACTTGCAAATTTTAGTCCTTCTTGCAACTTTTTAGTTCCACTTTCTAAAAACCAAAATAGTATTTAGATAGCTCAAAATGTGCCCTTTCATTTGACACCCATATCGTCTAATTACGAGGGTTGCTATATATATTTCTGGCCTAGGCAACACTAAGTGTTGCCTGGCGCCATCTGACATTTGAGCTTGATCAACGTAGGACGGTCAATGAAGCCTTCGGAGAAATTCGAAAAACGAACAAGAGAAGACGAATCATTGTGCACCATGACAATTCGAGCTCTCACACATCGGCTCAAACCAGCGCCTTTTTGACCGACCAAAACTTCGAATTGATGGGTCATCCGCCGTACAGCCCTGATTTGACACCCAATGACTTCTTGTTATTCACTCACATCAAGAAAAAACTGCTTGGTCAACGTTTTTCGACGCCTGAAGCAGCTGTCCAAGCGTTCAAAAACCATCTTTTGGAGGTGAATTTTCAACACGCTGTAACCATAAAAATTCGCGCTCAAATGACAAAACGGTCTGAATGAAGTTATGCTAAAAAATGTCATACTTTCCAATGGAAGTTCCAGTTTTCATCTGGCAACACCAGCAGTGCCAGGACCGAAATATAAATAGCAACCATCGTTGGACTTTAAACGCGAACTCGGCCAGAATATAAAAAAACTGAGTAAAAAGTTTTGTTTCTAGTCAGCTTTCACAAATTTATAGACATTTCAATGATCATAAATTTTTGTTCAATTTTGTTGCACAGTGTAATATGCCCTGTTACTGTAATGAATTCATGTAGGAATTTAAGGTTAGATTTCACATTTTCAGAAACCTGATTTTTCCGTGAGTTTCTACATTGCGACAAAACTTTTATAAAGATTTGATGGCAAATCTGCAAAAATAAATATTCGTTCTTTAGGAAATTAGGATTTGTATCTGTTAGATTTGGTAATAATATGAAGTAAAATAAAATGTCTATAGCGCTTTGATGGCACATCGGGAGGAACATATAAATGGGGACTTTATATAAATTTGAACAGATTTTAATTTTCAATACAGTTTGTCCTTAAACCAAACATGTTACACATACGTGCCAAATTTTATCGCGATCAGACAATAATTGCGGTATGTGCCTTGATAACAAGGATATATGTACAGACAGACGGACGAACGTGTATTGTGTTTTTTTTACAAATACGAGTAATCTTTTTGTCGAATACATCACCCAAAAAAATCATCGATTTCTAAAAATTTTTATATAATACTAGCTGAGCCCGGTGCGCTTCGCTGCCCATGTCAAAATTCGCGCTGTAGAAACTGTATTTTATATCCGATCAGTACGAAATTCGGCAGAAAGAGGTTTGTTATTACATGAAGGAATACTGCCAAATTCGGAGAAAATCGGTTCAGATTTAGATATAGTCCCCATATATATGTTACCCCCGATTTGAAATTCAAGCGCTGTAGAAACTGTATTTTATATCCGATCAGTAAGAAATTCGACAGAAAGAGGTTTCTTATTACATGAAGGAATGCCGCAAAATTCGGAGAAAATCAGTTCAGATTTAGATATAGCCCCCATATATATATGTTACCCCCAATTTGACATGTAAGCGCTGTAGAGACTGTGTTTTATATCCGATCAGTACGAAATTCGACAGAAACAGGTTTCTATTTTACATGAATGAGTATTCTAGGAAAATCGATTCAGATTTATATATAACCTCCATATATATGTTCCTCCAGATTTGGTTACAAAGCGCTATAGAAGTTGTACTTTACTTGTACTTCCGATAATTACAAAGTTCTCCAGAAAGATTTTTCTCAATTTAGGAACGAATATTGCTTAATTTTGCGATTATCGGTTCAAAATACATTTACCAATTATTCCAAATAATTATCGCAATGACCCTTATCGCATTGTTAGGGAGGTGTAGGGTATTATATAGTCGGCCCCGCCCGACTTTCTGCCTTTCCTTACTGGTATTAGTAATAAATTCACTGAATGAAAAAATACCGAATTCAGTGGAAAGTCCAGAAAATAGAAATGTATACTTATAAAATTTCCAAATTCTTGTTTCATTGATATTGCATCACATTATTATATTGCGATTGTATTGGAGTGAGCAGCTGTAATTATCGCATACCGAGCATTTTTGTTCATGTATTTCCTATATAATACTTGCAAGATATATCAAAATATGGGCTGGGCCACGCCCACTGGTCCTATTCCGCCCATTTGAAAGCCAATCACGTAGACTGCTACCAGATACATATACGCAAAATTTCAACACTCTCGCTAACAAAATGAGCAAGATAATTCAATTTCAAAATTTGGCTTATATGGGCGGTGGCCCGCCCATTGGTCAGATCCCGCCAATTTTTGGACCAATCACGTGGACTGTCACCAGATACATATCTACAACATGACAGCACTCTAGATAAAAAATTGTGCAAGTTATATCAATTTTAAAATTTGGCTTATAAGGGCGGGGCCACGCCCATTGAGCCGATCCCGCCCATTTTCTGACCAATTACGTAGAATGCCACCAGATACATATACACAACATTGCAGCACTCCCGATAGCAAATTGTGGAAGATATAAAAATTTCAAAATTTGGTCATTGTGGGCGGGGCCACGCCTATTGGTCCGAACCCGCCCATTTTTGGACCAATCACGTAGATCGCCAACGGATATATACACAAAATTCCAGGTCTCTCGCTAACAAATTGTGCAAGATATCACATTTTTTAAATTTGGCTTATATGGGCGGTGCCACGCCCATTGGTTCGATCCCGCCCGTTTTTGGATCAATCACGTAGACTGCCACCGTTTACATATACACAAAATTCCAGCACTCTCGCTAACAAATTGTGCAAAATATCTCAATTTCAAAATTTGGCTTATATGGGCGGGGCCACGCCCATTGGTCCGGTCCCGCCCATTTTTTCACCAATTACGTAGAATGCCACCAGATACATATACGCAACATTGCAGCACTCCCGCTAGCAAATTGTGGAAGATATCAAAATTTTGTCTATGTGAGCGGGGCCACGCCCATTGGTCCGATCCCTCCCATTTTTGGACCAATCACGTAGACTGCCACCGTTTACATATACACAAAATTCCAGCACTCTCGCTAACAAATTGTGCAAAATATCTCAATTTCAAAATTTGGGTTATATGGGCGGGGCCACGCCCATTGGTCCGATTCCGCCCATTTTTGGAAAATTCACATAATCTGCCATTAAATGCATACAAACAAAATTTCAGCACTATACCTATAATAGGAGCAGAAATATCGGATTTTTAACCTGCGATTTGTATGGGAGGTACCACGCCCCTTTGTCCAATTAATTTTTTTTTCTATATAAACCATCTCGTGAAAATTTAGAATCGAATAAAAAAAAATCATCCAAATCGCTCCAGCCGTTCTGACGTGATGCCATTACACAGATGGACCGTTTCATTTTTATATATATAGATAATTTTTTGAGGGAAATTTTCATTGGTAAACGGATGAGCGGGGGTGTCGGCTGAAATACTTCTTGGAGTGTCTTGGAGTGGGGGAAATACTTCTTGGAGTGTCTTGGAGTGGGGGAAATACTTCTTGGAGTGTCTCCTTTATTTTGTTCATTAACATGGAAACCTTATGTACTAAAATTGTGTTTGAATTTACCAACCTCTTTGTTTCCTCAGCAAATTTTGTGATTAAATATCTCGAAAACATGCGGAGAAAGCTGTTTTTCCGCTGAGGTCCTCCTTTATACTGGAGACCACTACTAAACAGAGAAGTCTTCCTCCATATTATTGTCCGCCACAGAGGTCTTCCTCTAAACTAGAGTCGCCCACTGGAATCATCCACTGTATTAGAGTCGACCACTGGAATCATCCACTGTATTAGAGTCGACCACTGATGTCTGCCTTTATGCTATAGTCGACCACCGAGGTATTCCTCCTTACTATAGTCGACTACTGAGGTCTTCGTTTATACTGGAGACGACGAGTGAGGTCTTCCTCTATACTAGAGTCGCATACTGAGGAATTTCTCTATTCTACAGTCTACCTCTGAGGTCTTCCTCTATACTAGAGTCGACCTATGAGATCTTCCTCTATAATGGAGTCAACATCTGAGTTTTTCCTCTATACTAAGTCAACATTTGAGGTCTTCCTCTATACTAGAGTCGACCTCTGAGGTCTTCCTATATACTAGAGTCGACCTATGAGGTCTTCCTTTATACTACAGTCGACCTCTGACGTCTTCCTTTACACTAGAGTCGACCTCTGAGGTCTTCCTCTATACTAGAGTCAACCTCTGAGGTCTTCCTCTATACTAGAGTCGACCTCTGAGGTCTTCCTCTATACTATAGTCGACCTCTGAGGTCTTCCTCTATACTAGAGTCGACCTCTGAGGTCTTCCTCTGTACTAGAATCGACCTCTGAGGTCTTCCTCTATGCTAGAGTCGACCTCTGAGGTCTTCCTCTATGCTAGAGTCGACCTCTGAGGTCTTCATATATACTAGAGTCGACCTCTGAGGTCTTTCTCTATACTAGAGTCGACCTCTGAGGTCTTTCTCTATACTAGAGTCGACCTCTGAGGTCTTTCTCTATACTAGAGTCGACCTCTGAGGTCTTTCTCTATACTAGAGTCGACCTCTGAGGTCTTTCTCTATACTAGAGTCGACCTCTGAGGTCTTTCTCTATACTAGTGTCGACCTCTGAGCTCTTCCTCTATACTAGAGTCGACCACTGAGCTCTTCCTCTATACTAGAGTCGACCTCTGAGCTCTTCCTCTATTCTAGAGTCGACCCCTGAGGTCTTATTCCATACTAGAGTCGACCTCTGAATTCTTCTTCTATACTAGAGTCGACCTCTGAGGTCTTCTTCTATACTAGAGTCGACCTCTGAGGTCATCCTCTTTGCTAGAGTCGACCTCTGAGGTCTTCTTCTATACTAGAGTCGACCTCTGAGGTCTCCCTCTATACTAGAGTCGACCTCTGAGGTCATCCTCTATGCTAGAGTCGACCTCTGAGCTCATCCTCTATGCTAGAGTCGACCTCTGAGGTCTTCCTCTTTGCTAGAGTCGACCTCTGAGGTCTTCCTCTATACCTGAGTCGACCTCTGAGGTCTTTCTCTATACTAGAGTCGACCTATGAGGTCTTCCTTTATACTACAGTCGACCTCTGAGGTCTTCCTCTATACTAGAGTCGACCTCTGAGGTCTTCCTCTATACTAGAGTCGACCTCTGAGGTCTTCCTCTATACTAGAGTCGACCTCTGAGGTCTTCCTCTATACTAGAGTCGACCTCTGAGTTCTTCCTCTATACTAGAGCCGACCTCTGAGGTCTTCCTCTAAACTAGAGTCGACCTCTGAGGTCTTCCTCTATACTAGAGTCGACCTCTGAGGTCTTCCTTTATACTAGAGTCGACCTCTTAAGTTATCCTCTATACTATAGTCGAGGTCTGAGGTCTTCCACCGCTAACGTCTTCCGCTATACTAGGGTCTGACTCTGAGGTCTTCCTCTATACTAGATTCGACCTCGATCATTAAGATTTTGGTCTATACTATAGTCGATCACTAAGATATTCGTCCATAGATTTTTTATTTTTTTTATTTCTTTTTAATTATTTCCTGTCTTGTACAATTTTCTCTATTTTGTTTCAAACATATTCATCATAAATCTCAATTAAAGTTATCTTTGAAGATAGCTCAAAGTAGTATAACATCACTTTTATTTTATTTTAATCTGACTTTTAACTTCTAAATCTCAGATTATATATTTTCAGTAGAATTTGTTCTGCCTTCGGCAAATATTCCAATCACTATGTAGGTACATCAATAAATTATGAATATATTTTGCAAAGTTCGACAATGAAACGTTTGGAAAAACAATTTTCCTTTTTTTCTTCGCTTTATTGTTCTTGGCGAACTTCAATTTAAAGCTCATCGAACCGGACATAACATAGACGTTAACTAAGGTGAACAATAATATAAGGTCAGATGCAGATACACGTGCAAGTCCAAAGGAGGTTTTTTGGTGGATTGATAATATATTAAAAAATTTTAGCCTTCAATATTGTGATAAATTAGGTGATATCATAACGGACGGACATATATTGCTTGGCCAATCAGATGGAGTTTCCGAATCAAGCTCCAGTATTCTTAGGCGTTACAAACATTTTTCCAAAAACAAACATATATGTATATCCTGCACCCTGTATGGTTTTTCTATGAATTGATTACGACTTATTTATATTTCTTATAGAAATGTGTGCAACAAATGGCGGAGGTGTCTGGCTAGTCCCCACTGCAGATAACATTGAGTCGGTCAAGGGATTGGTTCATAGCAGGACAGACTGGAAAAGAGGTGAACTGGGTTCAGTTTTACACGTGGCGTGTTTTTCAATCTTTTTTGATAATTTAATATAATGTTCCGCTTTCGCGAGTTTAAATTTTAAAATTAAATATTTTTCTTGAAATCATTTTCGCTATCATTCTAAAATGTTTCTTTCACATTAAATAAATATGGTTGGGGGAGTACTCCCTTTTTGTGGACTTTCCCACTGAAAGTTGGGGAAAGCAAATAAGCTACGGGCAGTTTGAGATTCGTTTCTACGAAAACACATCTCATGTACTAGATATATACATATACATATGTATGTGAGTCCATTCGTAACCCAAAGAGAGTTGCCTGTAAACGAATGTGTTTTAGCATTAAATTGTGCTACTTTATGGATGATTTTTGTTAAATTCTTTCTCCCTTGAAATGTTTACGTTGTTCTCAGGTTAGACAAAAACAAAAGAAAAAAATAAAAGAACAAACAATTCCACAAAGAGGACAGACGGTAGGACGACTTGTGAGTTGTGCAAATATATACACACAAGGACGGACACTTTTTCATCGGCATGTATCCTCATATGTATGAGAATATTTGTAGAATTTTTTTTTTCGTAATTTATTTCTCAACCTCCGCTTGAGAGAAGAAGATGTATTTGAGTTTGTGCGGTTGTTTTGATTGCTGCCAAGTGGCTCCATAAATATGTTTGTTTAGACCAAGTTTCTTATTGTTTTCGTCATTCTGTTTTATTCCACCATCCGAGAACATTCACCCCGACGTCCATCCCATCCAATGACGAGCAAGTGTTGTCTTTGGCTTTGTTTAATTGTATTTACCTCGAGCCCTCTCTAGTATTTTGCCGTGTGTCATCCTCCGCTACCTTTGATGTGTAACAATTATACGATGCGGAACGATAAAAAGAATACAGAAGAACAAATATAGCCCAGATTTTGGTGTGAGTTAACCTTTTGGCCTAGATCAGGATTTACAGCAGTTCATTCGTGATGCGGTCTTTTGTTAGTCAGCTTCCAAATTAATTTCTCTGGAATTATCCAGGCGATTTATGAATACATATTAAAGGAAATGTGTTTTTTTATTTATAAAGGGTGTTTTC
Source organism: Eudasyphora cyanicolor (assembly GCA_963930755.1). Classification (NCBI taxonomy): domain Eukaryota; kingdom Metazoa; phylum Arthropoda; class Insecta; order Diptera; family Muscidae; genus Eudasyphora; species Eudasyphora cyanicolor. Next base: position 176,474,593 of record OZ005736.1, on the reverse strand, counting down.
TTGCTGGCGGAGAAATTTGAATTGGCAACACTGGTTTCTCTGATCGCCAATATTTTAAAGCACAATTTTTCGGAATATGTTCTAACAACACAAAAAACAGTAAGTCTGGAGGGGCCGACTGAATAAAATCCTCCACCATTACACGACATTTTTTTTATATCCGAAACCTAAAAACTAGTTTTTTGTGTCGATTGAGGCATAGCCTTCATAAAAGGCTAAATTCAAAGGCAGTCGACCCACTTTTTAACACGATCCCCTCCGATTGTAACAGGTTAGGTTGGATGAGGACGGCACTTGGTGAGTGAAACCAAGCGCCCACTGACACCATACATGATCCATTGTGATTCCTCATAGTTTTTCTTCTCTAATCCTCAGTTGAGTCTAGAGTTACGATCTGATGACTTGCTGAATTTCAGATGTTTATGTGGATCCAATCCTGTTAAATCGTCAAGTGCTTGAACGAAAAAGGAATCGAGTATCTTGTTTCTTCTAAATGATAACATAGGACATTGGCAATGGAAATGAAGCTAATCTTCGACAGAGTCAGGATCCTGACACAATGGATACAATCGACACATAACATCACTTCGTAAGCTAATTCTAAACATATTCTTACCGAGACTATTGTGTCCTGTAATAAGACCCACAATCAAAGGTAAATGTACTTTATCCAGCAGCGTCTCTTTATTCTTCTTGGACCCTTCATTCCAAAGCGATTTAGTATGCTCACAGCCAACTGTTGAATACCATCTCTGGTGCCAGAAGTTCTTGTAATTTGTTTTTATACCATGATATGCCAACAAGAGAGGTGGGTATACATCTACCTCAACACTCCTCGAGGACGCGTTCCTTGCTTTTGCGAGTTTATCAGCTTCTTCGTTACCGAATATATCTTTATGGTCAGGTACCCAGCACAGCGTTATATTATGCTGTTCCTTGAGAACGATTAAGTTCTCTGCGACAGCGCCTGCCTACCTTTGACCTTATATTCGTGCTTAGTAAAATGTGTGTCAAATATTTCCACATCTCATAGTAGTGATGAATTTGTAATATGGGATTTTTAATTTTGTTATGAATTGTGTTGTTTTTTGTTCAATAAATAAAATAAAAATAAAAAACTGTTTTTAATTAATTGTCGGTAGTATATGACTGACAAATTGTCAGAGCCACCTAAGCCACCATTTTCGTAGTTGGCGCAACCAAATATGATTGTTGTCAACATGGAAGCAGAAGTATACCACAACCAAAATATTGGTTGTCCTGATGGAATCGCATGATAGTAGACAGAACTACCAAAATCCAGTTGGCAAATAATTCGGTTGAGGCCACCAAACTGTATTCTGTGTGTATCAAGGATTCTCTTCAGTGTCTTGACAAAGAGGGAAGAGAGGCTAATCGGTCTGAAGTCCTTCGCAGAGCTATAATTTAATCTTCACCTTTGCCTAACAATCTGTAATTGTCCGTACATTTGCAGCACTCTAACAGGTTTGAAAACGTTGTCCGATAGGAATATCGTGTGTACATAGCTTCACGCTCTTATACACCAACAGCTTATTGAGAGAATCATCATTACGAATTAGCCGATATTTCAGGGGTTGAGCAAGTTTCAATGTGTATCCGGTACCTTTATGACAACGATAGGCGATATAAAATTTGCGAAGATTTGTAGAGTTTGTCTCAACAAAACAGTTCGATGGAAAAGGTTCGGGTGAAGTTATTCTAAATTTCCTCAAAACTTCTTGTATTGAGTACTTAGTTTATATAGCGTGATCCATTTCGAGGTTCCCTACTTTTTTAAAGAAAAAAAACACAGAAAATTCAAATTGAATGGGGAATGTTTATTATCATTTGAAAGAACATTATTTGGCATTTATTTTTTGAAGATTATGTCTATCAAATGTTGGCCGCGACTACGTCTCAGATGTTCCATCCGTTGAGTCCAATTTTCGATGATTCGTTCGAGCATTTCGATTTGTAACTGGCGAATGACACGCGTAAACGTTGTTCAGGTGAAAGTCTTTCCATTATGAAATGCCAAACAATACTTAACAAAAATAACATGACAGCGTGACACGACTCACACGTGATCTGTCAAAAAAGGCAATTGAAAAAAGTATCTCTACTTGGATCATCCGTTATAACATTACACTAATTAATCTCTCAATTTGTTGTTAAAACGTTGTAAACGTTGTTCAGGAGTAAGTCTTTCCATGATGAAATGCCAAACAATGCTTAACAAAAATAACATGACAGCGTGACACGACTTACAGGTGATCTGTCAAAAAAAAGGCTATTGAAAAAAGTATATCTACTTGGATCATCCGTTATTTATTCATCTGACAATGGCGACATTGTCAGAGAAACATTTTATTGGCAGCACTGTCTATAAAATATTTTTATTGGCAATCCTGCATATAAATATTAACAAAATATATTGTAAATATATGAAATTGTAAGGTTTTCACACAGTTGATAAGGTTGTGCGAACTGACATTCGTCTGTACATAGCTTAAGTTATGCACGCAAAGTAGTCCCAATTAGAAATTGTCTAGGCACTATCCAAACCATAAACAACTTTTTCCAATATCCTAAAAGGCAAATAGCTCTTCAAGAAACAATTTCTAACGACAGCAATCTCAATCAAAAAACCAGTAAGGAAAGGCTAAAGTCGGGCGGTGCCGACTATATAATACCCTACACCACTCTCGTAATATTGAATTACTCTGATATATAAATTTTGTAATTCATGTATAAATTGTTTACATAAATTTACTTTTGGGACATTTTATACTTAAATAATGCCCTGTACCACAGTGTGGTGTAGGGTATAAAAACGATTGGATCTAAAGAGCCAAATCGGATGAAACATATATATGGGAGCTATAGCTAAATCTTAACCGATTTTCTTCAAATTCGGCAATGTTGGTTCATGGATCAAGAAACTCTACCATTCTAAATTTCAACACGATTGGATGTAAAATACAGCTTTTATAGGACTAAAGGGCCAAATCGGACGAAACATATATATGGGAGCTATAGCTAAATCTTAACCGATTTTCTTCAAATTCGGCAATGTTGGTTCATGGATCAAGAAACTCTACCATTCTAAATTTCAAAACGATCGGATGTAAAATACAGCTTCTATAGGACTAAAGGGCCAAATCGGACGAAACATATATATGGGAGCTATAGCTAAATCTTAACCGATTTTCTTCAAATTTGGCAACGTTGGTTCATGGATCAAGAAACTCTACCATTCTAAATTTCAAAACGATCGGATGTAAAATACAACTTCTATAGGACTAAAGGACCAAATCGGACGAAAGATATATATGGGAGCTATATCTAAATCTGCACCGATTTTCTTCAAATTCGGCAATGTTGGTCCATGGATCAAGAAACTCTACCATTCTAAATTTCAAAACGATCGGATGTAAAATATAGCTTCTATAGGACTAAAGGGCCAAATCGGACGAAACATATATATGGGAGATATAGCTAAATCTTAACCGATTTTCTTCAAATTCGGCAATGTTGGTTCATGGATCAAGAAACTCTACCATTCTAAATTTGAAAACGATTGGATGTAAAATACAGCTTCTATAGAACTAAAGGGCCAAATCGGACGAAACATATATATGGGAGCTATAGCTAAATCTGAACCGATTTTCTTCAAATTCGGCAATCTTGGTTCATGGATCAAGAAACTCTACCATTCTAAATTTCAAAACGATCGGATGTAAAATACAGCTTCTATAGGACTAAAGGGCCAAATCGGACGAAACATATATATGGGAGCTATAGCTAAATCTGAACCGATTTTCTTCAATCGACTCAGCTAGTGATTCTGAGTCGATCGGTATACATTAAGGTGGGTCTAGCTGTGTTATTTTAAGGTGTTACAAACATCTGCCGTGAAACAAACTTATAATACCCTGTACCACAGTGTGGTGTAGGGTATAATTAAAGCGGTATTGCGACTTCTATGGGTAGAACAACATGAGTCTGTTGAAATATCTCTTCACCTACAAGTAGCCGTTATCGAGGCTTTGGAATAAATGCGTTCCAACTGGTCTGATCAGAAAACTACAACATCTGCATTTCAGTTGTTGATGATTATAAAAACTTTGGATTTTCAAGTTTCGGTGCACGTAGTTCATTCAGTTCACGGCTTGGCATTATCATTAAGTCGCGTCCTTCAAAGTGAAAATCAAGCTTTAGCTGAAGCCGTCTATCTGGCAGAAAATACAAAAAGGGAATTGATGGACAAGCGCGAAAATTGTACTCACCATTTTGGAGCGATTTTTTCGTCTATTAAAATATTTCGTGAAGAACAAGACATTCAACTCAAGAAACCTAGGATTGCGGACCGAAAAAGTCATCGTTGCAATGTTGATGCAACAAATATTAAAGTATATTACAAGATTTCGACCTATATTCCTATATATATATCGCTTTTTGAAACACCGTGGAATTTTGTAAAATTTCCAAGTCTTTTTCCATCTAAAATGGCAATAAATGAATTAAATTTTAAACAATTATTTGAAAAATATTCATAAATTTTGCCAGATAGTTCTTTTGAAGTGTGGGTTAGTTAAATGAAGCTTTGGAGAAAAATAATTGAAGCGGAGAATGTCAAAAATTCCCTGAAAGCTCTTGATATATATAATATAGATGCATTTCCAAACGTTCACAAAATATTGACAGTGATGGCGCTCGAACGCTCTTTATACCCTACACCACACTGTGGTACAGGGTATTATAACTTTGTGCATTTGTTTGTAACACCCAAAAGGAGAAGAAATAGACCCATCGTTTATTATACCGATCGACTTAGAATCACTTTCTGAGTCGATTTAGCTATGTCCGTCTGTCCGTCTGTCTGTCTGTCCGTCTGTCTGTCTGTCTGTCCGTCTGTCTGTCCGTCTGTGCATGTATTCTTGTAATCAAAGTACAGGTCGCAATTATGGTCCGATCTCGACGAAACCTTACACATATCTTTTTTTTGGCCCAAGGACGATCCCTATTGAATTTGGTTCAAATCGGTTCAGATTTAGATATAGCCCCCATATATATGTTAATCCCGATTTGACATTTAAGCGCTGTAAAAACTTTATTTTATATCCGATCAGTATGAAATTCGGCAGGAAAAGGTTTCTTATTACATGAATGAACTCTGTTAAATTCGGAGAAAATCGGTTCAGATTTAGATATAGCCCCCATATATACGTTACCCCCGATTTGACTTGTAAGCGCTGTAAAAATGTTATTTTATATCCGATCAGTTTGAAATTCGGCAGAAAGAGGTTTCTTATTATATGAATGAACACTGTTAAATTTTGATGAAATCGGTTCAGATTTAGATATAGCCCCCATATATACGTTACCCCCGATTTGATATGTAGGCGCTGTAGAGATTGTATTTTATATGCGATCAGTACGAAATTCGACAGAAGGAGGTCTTTTTACATGAATGAGTATTCAGGGAAGATCGGTTCAGATTTATATTGATTGTTCCTCCTGATTTGGTATCAAACCGCTATAGAAGTTGTATTTTACTTCTGATCATTAAAATTTTCCAGAAAGATGTTTCTCAATTTAGGAACGAATATTGCTTAATTTAGCGATTATCGTTTCAGAATTAGATAATATGTTTCTACCCATTTACCAATTATTCCAAATTATTATGGCAATGACCCTTATCGCATTGTTAGTGAGGTGTAGGGTATTATATAGTCTGCCCCGCCCGGCTTTCTGCCTTTCCTTACTGGTTTTTATTTCCCCTCGTCGTGTCAATTTATTAAAACATTAATACAATTAATATATGATTTAAATTAATAAAATTCTTAATGAAAATATTACCTAAGTATTTTTTAAATTTTAATCACTATAAATATATGTATATGCATTAAAAATTACAACCATTGATTTTTAATAAAAAAAAATTGGGTATAATATGTGAAAACCCCCCAAAACAAAGTTCTTCGCACTGCCCTGACCTTTACTTTATAGTTACGAGGCCTTCACTTTTGTGCTAAGGCCAAAAATGTAACACATCGAAGGAGTGACCTAAGATCCAAGTATGTTCGGTAGGAATCTGTTTTGGGATATTTTAAATCATTTGAGGAATGCCTGTCCTTCCGTCTATCTGTCTGCTTGTTGGTTCCAAAATAACCCTCGAAAGAGGTCACCGACTGCCTTAAATTTTGGTAAGAGTTTATATGTTTATCAACAAGACATATATAGCAGTAGTTCGTCCAATACTGTTATACGGCATTGTGGTATGGTGGACGCTAACTGAGAAACTAACCATCACCAACCTACTAACAAAGGTTCGAAGAACTGCCTGCCTGTGCATAAGAGGAGCCTTAAGGACTACAGCGACTGAGTCTCTACAAGCCCTACTCCACAAACTGCCGATTAATATTGTGGCGAGAGAAGTTACAACCAGAGCGGCAATAAGATTAAACTGCCTATCAATGTGGAGGTGCAAGAACTACGGTCACATGAGGATATCAAAGTGTAGTGCTATGGTAACCGACCGAGTGGAGTATATACCAACTGTGTACATCTTAGGAGAAATTACAACACTATGATTCCTGCCAGAGATGAATGGGTTGTCAGAATACCAGGTAATAGAAACCATCTACACTTTTAAACGGATTGTTCGAAGCTTGATGAAAAGATTAGCTTCGGAGTACACTGTGAAGAACTTAGTTTGGATATATCTCACAGACTACCATATACCTGCAGTGTCTATTAAGCCGAAATAATGACAATATGGGAAGTCGCCAAGTGGCTGAGCCGCAACATAGTAACCAACACTGGCGTTGTCATTTACTCGCACAGCCAGGCTGCCATCAATTCTCTGAAGGAAACTTCCCTAAATTCACAAACAGCCCTCGACTGCCGCAGATCTCTTAACGAGATGGCTGAGCAGTTTAATAAACACCTTATATGGGTGCCTGGGCATAGGGATATCCGATGAACTTGCTAGGAAAGGGACGACATTACATATTCTCGAAGAATTTGCATGTATTGGTGCGCCACTATCCAAGTGCAAGCTTTGGCTTAGGCAAGATGCAATCAGGCAGTCCAACGAAAGATGGACAGAAATTGGCACCTGCAGTATAGCTAGACAAATCTGGCCAAGGTATGACCTGAGATGATCAAAATATCTCCTCGCACTAGAGAGGCAAAGATTTTCTACGTTAGTATCAGTTCTGACGGGACACTGCTTGATCGGCGAACACGCCAAAAGATTGGATATTGACTCTAATGACTTCTGCAGAAGCTGTGGAGATAAGGAAGAAGTGGAGAGCATTGAGCTCTTGCTATGCGACTGCCCCGCCTAAGTAAACGACGACTGGACATACTGGGGTCGGCCTTTCTAGGCCGCCTAACAGATCTTTCCAGTACCGATATTCGTACTATCGATACGTTTGTATATCAAACAGGTTGGTTTCGTGATGGGCATTTCAGCCCGTGGTAACACTAGGGACCTAAACTGGTCTATGTGAGCTTGTAAAAAAAATACGGCTGCCACCCTCACCTAACCGAATATGTTTGTCCATCGAAGGTTAAGTTAGAATATGGACCATATTAGCCCACTCCCCCTAGTACCTCGCCCACAAATGTTTAATGCTAAGTGAAATTTGATTATTCAATAACTTGTTTACTAGTTATTCGAATTACATGAAGTTCCACACATGGTATTAGTTTATTGGTCGCCGTTTGAGAAAAATGGACACATTTGCCATGCCCCTTTGATACCAGTGGTGTATAAAATACTTGAAATTTTGTACCGTGTAATGGTTTTATAGTGCCCACAGTCCAGTGAAAAATGGGCGTTACTACCACCCCCCTTTCGGAAGCTCCCACACAATGGTAGCATTTTGTACAAAAAGTTACGCGCGTACAGCGTGTGTACCAAAGCACAAAATTTTGCACAGTGTAACGCTTTTTCTATAGCCCTTTGAAAAATTGGCGTTATCACCACGCCCCTTTCTGTACCTCCCACACAAAATGGCAAAATTATACCAAAATTAAATAGCTCATAACGTTAAAATACCAGTGCACATAAACGCTTATAAGTCGGCACAGCGCAATGTATTTAAAGTATATACTCTTCAACGAAATATAGGTGTATTTGTTAAAATCCTTCTGGTGCGTCCCAAATAAATTGACAGATTAATTTATGCAATATTCCATATTCTATTACTCGCATAGTGAGGCCCCATAGTTGGTTTACCCGACTGAAACTTTCTTACTTGTTGTGTACTATTGTTGATTTTCGCAAAAAATAAAATTGTTGGGTAATGAAATTAATTTTAGCTTTTATATGAATCACATTTTTTTGGAATTTAACCTAATTGAAAGGTTTTTGTTACACCTCCGTGCGTTTCCTCTCCATCGTTTTCATGTGCTTCCCTTTGTCATATCCTTGTGGCGTTTTTCACACCTTACAACAGGTCCTCTTCGGCAAGGGCGCACTGTGCACATTCTCAGCAAAAGTTTCCAATGTGAACTATGCATACATGTGAAATGGCTTTTTGCACGTTGCTTTCATTCTCAAGCAAAAGAATGTGGCGTACCTGTGATATCCTGGTTTGTAGTAGTATTTCCCTGCGCGTGTGTGTGCTGAGTGTCATATCCTTTCGGTGTTTTTTGCACCTTATAATTTGCACCTTGTCTTCTACACACCGAAGTGAGCTTTCGTTGGTGGCCTTTGTGTTGTCTGTTGTGTCTGTTGCTTTGCTTATCAGTGGTCTTTTGGCGGTTCCTTTGAGGGTCGGGTCTAGCTAGGAACGATGCGTAGTACGGCACTGCCTTGTCTGACGGGGTTTGCGTAATGCGTAGGGCCATATGATGATGGGGATTCTACTCCAGTTTGTTTGTTTTGTGCGTCTTTTGGTTGGACGGTTGGTTGGTTCTTTGGTCTGTTATTGTGTTACATAAACATTGTACTTTAATATTCTCGTGTTTTGCTCTTTCTTTGATTCCAGGTTGTGCACAGTAGTTCTGAATGATTTAAGAAGTGTCCCACATATATGTTGGTCAGACAAAAGCTATGTTTACAGATGAGAATCACGCCACTGCAGGGCATGCAGTGAAAAAATCGAAACGAAGGAATATTTTCTGTGTCACTGCCCACCTTTCACACATGCAAGATCCCGATATTTCGGTTCAGACATATTGCCAGACTTGACTCATCTCAGAGGATATGAGTGGAAGATACTGAGAAAATACGTGTCTAGTATCGATTTTCTGTAACCCGTGGGCTATAAAAATTATAAATAAGGAGCGCACAACAGGCCAAACCACTGGCTTAAGTGTATGTCCATGGACATGAGATGTTTAAACGTCTCCTCTATTCAACCTATCCTAACCTAACCAAACCTAGAACCACGCCATGGTTTGAATTCAATTCTATAATCGAAACTGGTAAAGAAAGGCTAAAGTCTGACGAAGCCGACTATGTGATACCACATTCAAGCATGACAGAGAAGAATAGAAGACCTATCGAATCGAATGACCTGTACTGTTTTGTGAATTCGGATAAAACCCGAATTTTGACCGAATATAATTTTGAATATTTATAATTTAAAATGCAATGTTCCTAAAAACATGGTAAGTCAACTTAACATGTTTTGGAATAGATGAATGGAATTACGATACGGCACGGTTGCTTTTTCTTTAGTTTTCTCTGCTATTTCGCCATGGGTAGACTTACACGAGAGCAACTCATGCAAAATGTTGACATTTCACCAATAATTTAAATTTTTATGCTCTTCTTTAGCAATTTTCTGACAAATCAGAAAAAAATATTCATTGGGCTAGGCATATCAAATCTGAACCGATTTCCAGAAAATTTGGTAACCTTTATTAATAACTAATGGGTCTTCCCTCAGTCCATTTTCATATTGATCGGGTACAGCTTCTAAAGCGCTTATATGCCAAATCGGAAATCAGCGCGAGAATCACAATATTGGTACTGTTTTAAGCATAATAGCGAGTTCTAGCTACACATGCGAAAAACGTTGCGCCGAAATATTTTAAGTATTCACTTAATAAAACAAGCTTTTATTTGTTTTATTTTATTTTTTCTGACCTGCCCTAATGTAAATAGCAGCCTATACTCGTTGGACCAGTAAAATACAGTTTATATAGTACATACGTTACCAAATTGCAAACAACATATATATCGAGGCTATATAGAGATCAGAACCGATTTTCTTTAAATATGGTAACTGTAGTTTAAGTATTGGAAATCTTCACCGAATTCTTTCAAATGTTATAGCGTTTATTAGTGGAATAAGAAGATTGTCTCTGCCATTTTTCATATTGATCGGATTGAAAATACCGGTAGAAGCCAAATCGCTGAGAAGCCCCTAATATATGAACCAATTTATTTCAAGTTTAGCAATGATTGTTATTATATCAGAAGTATTCACTTTGCAGTATATCATACAGATCGATTAAAATCGATTGGCCAGGGATCGATTAAGTGATAACTCAATCCCTGGTCAACTGCTTAGCTTGGTGCCATAACTGAAATCGTTCGATGGGCGGAGACGGCTCACAACCCCAATGGGAAAGACGACGTTCTTATAAGACACTCAAGCTTACAATTACAACTTCTCTGAATATGACTATCAGATAATGACCTAACCCACCCTATCGTAACCTAACCTAGCCTAGCCTAGGTAGGGCTAAGCTCATGCTACTATCAGGGTCAGCGGGTGGCGGATTGCTGAACGACCTACAGATATGTAGGTTTGCTGCGACAAATAAGCAGCCCCCGACCAAGAGCGGCAGAATCCCAGGGCGTACTATAAATGTGTACAGATGCCTGGTACGGATTCTGTGACATGGCGAACGGATGCCGCCATAAAAGTATCCTCCCACATGGGTGCCCTCATGAGAGGTGCAATTAGGAGTGTGATGCCTCCGTGGTATCCCCAATCAAAAACCAGAAGTGTCTGTCCCACATTGGGCGGCTTCCCGGTCTGCGCCTGATCTGGGGGTTGGGGTGAAACCCAACAGAAACGGCTTCTGGATTAATATTGCAGCTGCCTCCGTCCCAATAAAACCTGGCAAGTCTCTGTGTACGCCCTAAGTTTCGTCGCCATTAAGTTGATGGTGTAGGTTCAGTTGACATAGTCCTGATTTTTACGAGTCTGGCTCTGAACGCAAAATCTCATAAGGACTTTGCGTCAACCCTCGCATGGCCTCCCTGCTCTGCAGAGATAACCATGAGACGAAAACAGATCGTAACTACACATCGAACCTAGATAAGGGCTCTGAGTTGGGACCCAGTGAAGATATGAGTACTGAAAATATTAACGACAATATAAAAAAGGATAACATAAACAACATAAAAAATACCAAAAAAAAATAAACAAATCACCGAAGAAAGTAAAGAGAACCCCTTTCGACCCTCTTCGAAAACGCAGAGATCTCCCTGTAGTAGTGTTGCTTTCCTAATAGCGAAAACAGCCAAACTACAAAGTGATATGGAAATCTCTCCCACCCCCTCTCAAGCTAGTGGAAGGATTCAAAGAATACCTTTGAAAAGTGTTCCAAGATCCACCTCATTCGGTTACGAAATGAGGAAGAACAAGCATTCGTGAACCTTGGAAACAAGCTCAGCGCTATGAACGCAATAGTAGCGGATGCAAAAAACGTGCACAAACCAATTAGAGATAACCTTGCACAAGCTTTTGTATTGTACCAACAGCTCCGCGAGAATCGAGAAGCCATCGCGGTGATTGCTGTTCAAAGTATAAACCAAGATAAATATGCGGTAGCTACCGTCGATAGGGAAATGCAAACGGAGACAAAGATACCCGTCCAAGATACTTTCAAAAGGGCCGCTTCTCCTACTCCAGATGCAGACAGAACCAATAAAAAGGTTCGGACGGCAGATCAGTTGCAAAGTAGCGAAAACAAAATGGGAAGTACTAGAGGACGAAACACTTAGCGACCATCAATACATCCTTATAGAAATGGATCGCTCTAGTCAAGAGATGCCAAATATTCCCTCAAGACGTCGCTGGAATACTCGTAAGCTTAACACCGAAGCATGCGAAGCAGCGTTAACAAGACTAAAAGAAATGCACTCTACAACGAATAGTGTTAATATCCACCAAGTCGTACAAGAGTTTAATGGAATATTGACTGAAATATGTAAGCAGCAATGCCAAAAATTAAGATGCCTCAAAATTGTCGTAAACCAGCCAGACCAGAAAGAGTGTCTTAAAGCAAAAAGAATGGTCACACGGAAAAAGGGCGACCCCTTCTATATGGATCAATACAGAGAAGCAAGGAAGAAACTCAAAGAAGCTATCAAACACTCTAAAAGAAAGTCATGGGAAGCGCTCTGCGATGAAATAAATAACGATCCCTGGGGACTCCCATATCGTATTGTAATGAAGAAGATGGGAAACCGCAACAAGATCCCTGGTATAACAAACCCAGATTGGGCGCGAACTATTGTAGAGACACTGTTCCCAAAAGCAAAGTCCCCAAGTAATTACTTCCCAACAGTAGAACCAGCAGGAGAATACGAGCCCTTCTCAAATGAAGAAATATTATATACCGCAAGAAAGCTGAAGAAAGCTAAGGCACCTGGTCCAGATGGAGTGCCAAACGAAATCATAACACTTACAGCACAATGCTGGCCGGAATTGTATACCGATACATTTAATATGTGTTTGAAGACAGGCATATTCCCAAATATTTGGAAAAAGCAGAAGTTAGTTCTCCTACGTAAGGGAGATATACCCCTAGATAATCCTTCATCCTTCCGGCCGTTGTGCCTACTGGACAATTCGGGAAAATTTTTGGAGAGATTACTGTTGAATAGATTAGAAGCTGAGCTATATGCAAACGGAGGGTTCTCCCCAATGCAATTCGGATTTGTGAAAAATAAATCAACTCTAGACGCCATTTCCCAAGTAGTGAACACAGCCCAGAAATCGATGGAGGGAAAACGATTCTGTGCCATAGTTACTTTGGATATTAGAAATGCTTTTAATACCGCAAATTGGAATGTTATTCGAACAGAAATCAGGAAGAGGAACTTTTCGAACTATTTAGTCAAAATGATTGATAAATATCTAAATGAGCGAACACTAGAATATCAAACCAACCAGGGGGCAAAACATTTCAGTGTGTCGGCAGGTGTACCACAAGGATCGATTCTAGGACCTTTCCTTTGGAATCTTATGTATGACGGTCGCTTAAACCTTAAATTACCAGATGGGGCTTCACTGGTAGGATATGCATACGATGTCGCCCTTATAGTGGACAAGTCAGACTCAGCTTTGACTGAAATTGTAACAAATGGCTGTTTAGGTAGAGTAAATAGGTGGCTAAATTCCAAACATCTACAACTTGCAGCATCAAAAACTGAGGCAATCCTGGTTACCAAGCGGAGATCTTTTGTTTATCCCCAATTCCACGTTGACGGATACAACATTAAAATAAACAAGAGTTTAAAATATCTTGGTGTCTACATTGACGGGGGAATCACTTTTGCTGAACATGTAAAAGTGGTATCAGAGAAGGTCCTAGGAACAGCTAGAAAACAGGCGCAAATAATGCCAAATATACGAGGACCGAGGCAAACGACCAGGAAATTGATAGCAGGTTTCTCATATGCACAAATGCTCTACGCGGCTCCTATTGTAAGTAACAAAGTACGAGAACGCTTGTCACTAACAAGTAGACTTGAAAAAGTTCAACGAATGGCTACAATTCGAGTTACGACTGCGTATCGCACAATCTCGACCTTAACCGTAAGTCCACAAAGTTAAATGCAAGAAAAAGATTGTATCAAAAGTGGCAACTGAGATGGTATACAGACCAAACTGGCAGATGGACTCACAAATTGATCCCAAATATTGAAAAATGGGTGGAAAGAAAGCATGGTGAAATAAATTTCTTCCTAACACAAGCATTAAGCGGGCATGGAAACTTTGCGACATACCTGGAGAAATTTAAAATAAGAACATGGAATATGTGACATGTGCGGAGAAATAAACGATACTGTAGAACACACAATATTTGTCTGTTGTGCCTGGGAACAGTTAAGACGCGATCTCAACCGATCCATAAGAGCCAACATTACAGCGGAGAATTTTGTTAACATAATGATGGAGAAGGTAGAAATTTGGATTGCATGCTCATCATTTATAGAACATATTCTACGAGCGAAAGCTGAGGTACAGAATAACCTGGACCGCTTTCGCATTACTTCGGGGTGGGTTCAGAGCATGCGTTTCTTGGTAAATCTGTTTCGCCAGCATTACATTTTCAATGAACGTCGAGCAGTTGACCCAGTTTATTTAATTTTCCAGCATTATAGCTACCATTTTTGTTGGGGTAATATTCATTTCCAGTAAACTATTCAATATGTCCCGTCGTTCCGTCCAAAAATTGCATTCGAAAACAGTGTGTTCAGCTGTATCTTCCATGTTGCCGCACATATCACACATTGGATTTTCTCTTATTTTAAATGTATATAAATAAGCTGCGAAATTTCCATATCCACTCAGCGCTTGTGTAAGGTAATAATTAAGTTCGCCGTATTTTCGTTCCATACATTCTTCTATGTTAGGAATTAGTTTATCTGTCCACTTTCCTTTGTCTTCATTATCCCATATAGTTTGCCAGCTATGATATAGTCGAGTCCTTGCATGTTTCTTTATCCTATTTTTTCGAGGTGTATATTTGATGTGTTTAATAATTTCCTCTCATCATAAATTTCTTTGGTTTCCCTCAGTACTACGTACATTGGTGGAATACCACTGAGTACCGAAGCCGCAGCAGTGGAAACTGTGCGGTACGCAGAAATGATTCGCAGTGTCGACATCCTTTGTACTTTATTTACTTTTTTTAGTTGGCGTTATTACGAACTGTATCGCCGAAAACTGGAGCACCATATAACATTTGAGCAAACGCTACACTGGCTATTAGTTTTCGTGTCGTCTGACCAGGACCTCTCATGTTTGGCATTATTTGTGCGAGTTTCGGTGCAGTCTTAACTGCCTTTTCTGTTATAAGTTAAATAAGCACATAATAAGACATTCTTTCGTCTAGCTCAACTCCAAGATATCGCAAACTTTTTTTAAATTGAACTTCATGTCCTTCTACTTCCAAATTTGGGCAATGAAAAAACCCGCTTGTCTGTCACGATGATCGCCTCCGTTTTTTCCGCCGCAAGTTTTAATTTATTGGATCTCAGCCACGTTCTAATTCTGCTAAGGCAGTCGTTGGTTGTTATTTCCACGACAGCTGTTGATGATTGCGTCACCACCAAAGCTACGTCATCGGCATATCCAAAAAGCTTAAAATTTTTGTGTAACTTTAATCTCAGCAACTCGTCATACATTAAATTCCATAAGAACGGCCCTAGTACTGACCCCTGAGGAACGCCTGCTGACACATTGTACTCTTCCACACCATTATCTGTTTGGTACATTAATACTCTGTCATCCAGGTAGCTGTTATATTTATAAGATATTGCGAGAAGTTTTTCTATATTATTGCATTTTTTATTATATTCCAGTTCGCAGTGTTAACAGCATTCTTAATATCTAACGTTACTATTACACAAAAATGTTTATGCGATCTCGATACCTCCGCAGATCGGACGACTTCAGGGATTGCATCAAGTGTTGATTTTCCTTTAGCGAAGCAAAATTGCATTGATGAAAATCCCCCTTTGTCTTTCAACTCTTCTTCGAGTCTGTCAAGTATTAGCCGCTCTAGGAATTTCCCAGCTGTATTCAACAGGCAGAGTGGTCTATAGGATGAAGCTTTGTCCAAAGGCTTGTCTCCTTTGCGCAGCAGAACTAGGATTTGTTTCTTCCATTCTTTTGGACATATACCATTCACAAAACATACGTTGTATACATAGGCTAGTAGTTCTGGCCAGTATTCTCCCAGTACGGTGATGATTTCATTGGGTACTCCATCTGGGCCAGGTGCCTTCCGCCTTTTTAGTTTTCCACATTTTTTCTTGATTTCGTTATCAGAGATGGGCTCATTTACTGAACTCACTGAGATAGACGACAATGTATTCTGATCTGGGGAAAAGAGTACTTACAATTGGGGAAAAGAGTATTACAATTGTTTTTGCCCAAATTTGATCTGTTATGCCTGGTATCTGTCGGTTATTTATAACCTTCTTGATTACTATACGATATGGGAGTCCCCACGGATCACAGTCTGCAAACCTAACCTAACCTCAAGCTTACAAGTACACCTGCTCCAAATAGGTCAATATAACCGATATACAATATTACCGATAGCTACCTTTCTGAGTCACTGTGCGTCGTGGTTAAAGTCCTCATTGCATTTGGAAAAAAAAGAACAAAACATAAGCATGTGAATGTACCTATTTGCAACGTGCGTGTACAAGAACTTCGATTGCATCACCTTGAATATATATGTTTGGATTCCTTGAGTTCCTGTGTCTTCTTAGGATTCGTTAGGTTGGCTTTTGGTTCTAAACTTACGTCTGTTATCTGCTGTTTTTCTTCATATTTTCCCTCATGTCTCGCATATTTCCGTCGTCAGTTTTGAAATTCTTTTACTTGATATGCTTCCGCTGTCACTCCGCCAACGAAAAAGTACTAATGGTTACTGATTCGTTTTAT
The DNA here is from genome assembly GCA_963930755.1 of Eudasyphora cyanicolor. Lineage (NCBI taxonomy): Eukaryota > Metazoa > Arthropoda > Insecta > Diptera > Muscidae > Eudasyphora > Eudasyphora cyanicolor. The sequence goes on along the minus strand of OZ005736.1, from coordinate 176,457,926 downwards.
GGCTGTCCTTCTAGTGTCACAGTGGGGAGAATTTAGGACAAGTTATTTAAGCAATGAAGAAATTTGGACTTTATGGTATTTATAAACATTATGGGTTATGATTTTACACCGGTCCATTGTACTCAGTGGTCCTTATTCCGATTACTGAACCTGATTAAACTCCATTGATCCCAGATAAATTTATATACCAGATTAAATATAATAGGCCCAGGTAAAGGTCATTGACCCAATAAGAGCAATTAGCTGGGTTAAAGGCCATTGGTATTATTCAAAGTCATTGAAGAGATAAAACAACGTCATTAAGAACCCTTGGCCAGATTATGTCCAAGGAAATGAACCTCTCTATATCTCTTCGCTATATCTACGGGTTTTCCAATAAGAGTGATGTGATTTCTTTGAAAAAAAGGAATTGTTAAGGAAATTCAAAAGTTTTTTATTTAATGTGAAGTACAATCGATACAATTAAGTTCTAAATAAACCGTCATTCAAATGGCATCCACGATTTTTTCTGCAGGAACGAATTCGATGAACCCAATTTTCTAGCACTTTTTTCACTAAATCAAGTCGTATGTCATGAATGGCACGTTCAGTATTGACTTGTAAAGCTTGAAGAGAGTCTGTTTTATTTCGAAACGGTACGTCGGATCGGGAATCGGTCAATGGCAAAAAGATAGCTCTTAACGAGAGCTAAAATATTGCTCATGGGTGTCAATGTCGTAGGTCGACTGGAAAGTGTTTTTTTTTTGGGATTTTAAAAATAAATGGACTTAGCACACGAAAATTGCAATTGGAGAACGATTATTTTGATAATAAAACTGAATAATTTGTACACGTTGTCTTTGCGTATATCTCTGATGAAATTGTAAACACTACTGAATACAATGAAAAACAAATTACAGATCATGACATATTACAAATGGCCAAAACGTCACTTCAAAATCATATCATCCCTATTGGAAAACCCGTTTAATATCTATAGTATGATAAGTCAAAAAGGTAGTTTTTCAGGAGAAGCGATAAAAGGTTTAAGATTTTTTTTTGTAATTTTTTTTGGAATTCCTTCCAAATTGACTGACTCTATTGTTTTGAGCATAACTTTTGATTGAGTTGACGGATAAACACCAAATTTTTACTGAATAAAATTTGGAATATTCTACGAACAAGAAGAGCCAAAAATGTTTTATAAAGGGTATGTTTTTAAGGGCCGATGTTGATTTTGAATAAAATAGAAAATATTTAGGAAATTATTGTCATTTCTTTCTATTACGATAATATTTGTATGGTTGAATTATGTATGGAACAAAATATCGGCCAAATGGCCGTCGCGACCTCGGCGACACACCTCCAACCGATGGCCCAAATTTCCGATGACGCTGAGGCATATTTGTGGTTCTATGCCGTTAATGTGCCGAATTATTCCTTCTTTTAGCTCTTGAATTGTTGCTGGCTTATCGACGTACACCTTTTCTTTCAAATAACCCCAATGATAGATGTCACATGATCTTGGCGGCCAATTGACATCGCCACGACGTGAGATAACACGGCCATTGAATTTGTTGCGCAAAAGAGCCATTGTTGTGTGGCAAGTGGCACCGTCGTGTTGAAACCACATATTGTCCACATCCATATCTTCCAATTCCATAAAAAGGCCATGAAAAGTTCTTTATCATCTCACGATAGCCAACACCATTCACAGTAACGGTCAGGCAGTTCATTTCGAAGAAGTATGGCCCGATGACGTCACCAGCCCATAAGCCGCACCAAACGAACTGGGCGAGCATGCACAGGTGTTTTCAAATCTCCTACAGAAATTTGCGCACAATTCTCCCGATTGTGGACACATTTGGTCGATTCTGCTGATCAAAAAAACATCACGAAGTGCTTGGTTTGAACGTCCATGTTCGTAAAAGGCTTAAAAAACTTTAAAGCGTTGCTCGATTGTGTATCTTTCCATGGTTCAGATTGAGTTAGTCCGAAATTGAAAAATGTCAAATGAAATGCAAAAAAAAAAAAACTTGACGTTTAGGTGTGGTTCACATTCAACATCGGCCCTTACAATTTAACCACCCTTTACATTATTGAAGTCAATGTAAGTAATTTCAAGAAAAGTGGTCGTGTTACAATATGTAGGATCGCCAATATTTAAATTTAAATAAGTGGAGTGGTATTCTTTGAGGACATAATATCTCAGAAACTATTAATCGGAGAAAATTAAATTTACTGTAGATTACTGTTAGTAGATTCTATGGAAACAACTTCAACGGAAGTAAGAGGGTACATAAATAAGTTTTGTGTACGTTTTTATATTAGCTAAGAGTGTCAGCTAATATAAAATGGAGTGCTCCATTTGTCAAATATCTATAAACATTTATGTATATGATACATTTGTGGGTGAATGACAAAAACCAACTAAATAGCCTTATTTTTTGTATTGTTACTTGGTCATATAATTTTTTCGCAGTGAGCTTGTTCCTGCAGCAAATCGTTATATGAAACATTGTGTTTGTAGCAAATATTGTTGTCAACATATTATAACAAATCGTAAAATACACCCGTAAAATTTAAAGTCCAGTCAAACCCCTCATTACTGTTATCGTTATTGTTTCGATCACTAGATCGTATGAAATAATGTTATTCATATGACCACTAGAACATTTTTTTTGTAAATTTTTTTGTCTCCTCTACCAGAATTCATTGTCAGAACACCGTTATTTTTTCATGTTGTACTCTGTAATTTTAGAGGGAATATCTGTTTTGGAGCTCTGACAAACAACAAAGACAAAGGGTAATCAACTCCGATTTAAATAATACTTTTAACTCCAATGATATTTATAGATGTTCGCATATCAAGCAACGGGAATTTGCTATATTTGCTGTATATATGTACGTATGTATGTAAAAACTTACAAAAATTCGATTTTAAACAGTTTCTTTCATATGGAAGCTTCCTGGCCACATATATACGGGGTCTGTTTAATAGAAAAGGCGAATTTTTTTAATTTGAAAATTGCCATTGAGAATCGCCTAATCACCATTAGAGAAGTTGCAGGGGATGTTAGGCATATCGTTTAACTCAAACTATACAGTATTTTCAGATATTTTATGCATGGCAGCGAAATTCGATCCATAGTTGCTGAATTTTGAACAGAGAACCGAATTTTTGTAGACGAAAAGAATACCGGCATGATTAACCTCAACCACCGTATTCCCCTGTTCGCAAAATTGACGATACCCGTGAAAGGACGGCGTTTTGCGATTATGGAGGAGATTAAAACCGAATCTCCGAAAAAACAAAACACATCTAACTGTTATGACTCTCACAACAAAATTAAACACAAACAAACCCAACTAAGAACATAAATTCGAGACAAGTGTGGCAACATAAAAAACGCTAATCGAATGCACGTAGCCCGACATTTCAAAATTCAGCTTTCACTTATATATGGCGGATTTCATTTTAAGTGAGTCATCCGATCAACCCAATTTTTCAGGACATTTTCGATTTCTTGTTTCAGCGCTTCAATTGTCTCTGGATGCTTTGCGTAACATTTATCCTTAATCGCTCTCCACAGAAAATAATCCAAAGGGCTCAAATCACAAGTCAAAATAATCGGAAGTTCAAATTTAAAATTTTTGATAGCCTACCCTTTATTAAACGACATTTTTTGAAAAAATAAAAAAAAACATTTTCTAGAAACAATAAATGTTTACAAAAATGTTATTTCTGTATAAGATAATAATGCCCTTTCGACAAAATTTTGAGAAAAATTTAAGTTCGACGAAATATTTGTATAAATGCTATATCAAACGAAATTTTCTAGAAAAATAAGATCTAGAAATTTTGTTAATAATAAAATTTCACCAAAATTTCATAATTTCAAAAAAAATTTTGTAAAATAAAATCAAATTCGCAAAAATTTTCTACAAACATACAATTTCAACAAAATTTGATAGAAAATTCAATTTAGATGACATTTTCTATAAAACTGAAGTTTTGAATGAAATAATTATGCAATTTTTTACGAATCTTTTTATAACAAAAAAAAATTATATCGAAATATTAGTAATTTTCTAAACAATAAGAAAACATTTTCTAGAAATATTGAATTTCTACAAAATTTTTGTATAAATGCTATTTTCAAAGAAATTTTCTGGAGGTACGCAATATTGCTGAAGTTGTCTAGAAAATTTTGATTTACACAACATATTCTAAATAATAAAAATTCGGCGAAGTTTTATGAAAATAATGAAATTTTGAAACTTTTTTTTACAAAAATTCAACTTCGACGAAAGTTTGTAGAAAACTTTAATTTCGAGGAAATTGTATTGTGCCAAAGAGGTTAGATAGAAGAAGAGATTCCATTTAACTCACCACACCCAAACTTGAAATTCAACTCGTGTGCACAAGTTGGGTGCATGGCGCGATATCTTTGTTTTCTTTGTTTCAACTAACGTATAATGTTTGCTTTTCTTTCACTTTTTCACATGCACGTCAATAAACACACAAAATAAAATTATTATACGTTAGTTGAAACAAAGATATCGCGCCATGCACCCAACTTGTGCACACGAGTTGAATTTCAAGTTTGGGTGTGGTGAATGAAATGGAATCTCTTCTTCTATCTAACCTCTTTGATTGTGCTCTGTGGTGAATTTGTCTGGAAAAATTAAATTTGCGCAATATTTACTAAACAATAAATTTAATGAATTTTTATAGTTTTGACGAAATTTTTAGAAAAAGTCAACATTGTCAAAATTTCTAGAAAAATTACGTTATCCATGAAATATGCAATATTGATGAAAATGTCTACACCATTTTCAATTGTAATTCGAAAAAAATCAATTCAATTTCGAATAAGATCAAATGAAATTCGAAGATTGTAAACAAATCTGTACATTAGATTGGGTAGAATTTATTTAAATGCATTTGCTGACTAAATCTTAACATATAATGTGACGAACAGAAAACATATAGATGATCTTATCTTTAATGAATATTTATTCAAAATTAGTTGAAACAAAACGTATTTAAATATTTTAATATTAAAGGTTTAACACAGACAAATTGTATAAGTTAGATGCTACCCCATCTAACATACAGCATTGTTTTTGTTTACATTTTTGGAATTTCAAATGATAACTTCGAATTTCAATTGATGATTTCCGAATTTCAAGTGTTGTATTACGAATTTCAAATATAAAATTCGAATTTCAATTGACGTAGTCCGAATTTCAATTGCAATTTTACGAATTTCAATTGATGTTTTTCGAATTTCAATTTACCTTTTTCGAATTTCAAATGGAATATCCGAATTTCAATTGATATTTTTCGAATTTCAAATGGAATCTTCGAATTTCAATTGACTTTTTTCGAATTACAATTGAAAATGGTGTAGAAAAATTTAATATTTAGACATTTTTTTAATTTTATGATTTGAAAAAAATTTAAGGAAAGGGTCGAATAATAAAAAAACATGCCCAGTTAAAAATTACTGGTTATATTTGTATTGACTCGCCCAGAAATACTTTCAGTTTCGTTTTCCAAGATACTATTAAGCATTGCACTTGCATTCTATTGGAGTAGCTGTAGAACTGGCGCCAAGACATTAATTCTTCTTTGTATTTATTCCTTCCGGAATATAATGTGCTATATTTTTTCTGGATTTTCTAATGGAGAACCTAATTCCAAAAATCCGCAAAAGTAAGCTAGTCTAAAAATAGCACAGTCAAATTGTCAGCTTAATTCCAAAAATCCTAAAAAGGAAGCAAGGCTATCGAAAAAACCTGGTTCCCTTAAATACTTCGTACAATTAAGCTTTGATGAGTGCGAGAACTTTGGTGGCAGAAAGCAAGTAACCCGGGTTCAAATTCTCGTCGGATCGAAATAAAAAATAAGCCTTTAAAAAAAAAAGAAATAAAAGCGAAAGAAAAAACAATTTTTTTCATTTTTCTAACCTGGTGAAAAATAGTTCCAGAAGTCTCATCCCTTTATAAAAAGAATCGGTTAGGGAAGCGAGTGGGGAATTAGTACACACAAAGCTGATTAATTCCCTACCCGATTGCTTTTTCGGAAATTTTTTTACTGGGGGAATATTTGATACATTTTGAAGACGTTATTTAATTTTGACGACATTTTTAGAAAATTCTAACTTTGACGAAATTTCTAGAAAAATGCAATTTCGAAAAAATTTTCTAGAAATATGCAAGTCTATGAAATTTTCTAGATAAATGTGATTTAGATATTTTTTGAAGGAGGGTGTATATCATTTGCAACGAGCCAAAATTGTAACACTTCGAAGGAGTGGCCTAAGACCCCAAGTATATTTGGCGTAAATTCGATTTGGGTCATTTTATGCCATTTGAGCAATGTACGTCCGTCCGTCTGTCTGATTACTCTCAAAAGGGTTAACCGATTGACTTCAAATTTGGTACGCGGTAATATTTTTCTGTATCTCCGGCTATGTTCGAAGAGGGCCCATACTGATCCACTCCTTCTAGAACTTCCCCCACAAAGGCTTAACATTTATTTAAATATTGATTTTTTAATAACTTCTAGACTTTACTCGAATCTTCTGAAATTACGTACATTGTACGTTGCCACGCCCCTTTTGGTACCTCCCACACAAATGGACGATTTTGTACCAAAAATTAAATGCTTATAGCTTTAATATCAGAACATACTTTAAAGATATTAAAATCTGTACAGTGTAATGCTTTTATAGTACCTTGAGTACAGAGAAAAGTGGGCATTACTGGCACGCCCTTTTTGGTACCTCCCACACAAAAATTAACAGCTTATAACTTCAATACCAGTACACACTTTAAAGTTATTAAATGCTATTTAATTGATAATAATTTAATTAAAACAAGAAAATAAACAAAAATTTACGAATTTATTGTTTGGGAAAGAAGGGGAGGGAATTCTTAAGTCGGTTTACCCGACTGAACTTTCTTACTTGTTCTATTATTTTATCGTTAAGTCTGATCGGGCATGAATAAAATAAGATAATTTCGAAGAAAATAGATTAATATTATTTCGTATAAATTGTTCTCGATGTATGCTAAAATATGAGGTTCAACCTAAATTTAAGCATATCGTGGTTTATCGCGTGAACTCAATTCAAAGAAATCACCTTTAGGCTGAGATCTGCAGTATCAAATATATCCAAGTCGACGGCCAAATCCTGTACCGCACCGCAGCACAGCACACATTGTTTTTATTAAGCTGTGTAATGTATCCAAAAATCTTCCACTGTTCGTTCGCCCCATCCGTATGTGAGCCAGCCAGCATCTTCTGTTTGTCTTCGAAGTTATTTTATTTTTTCTTCTAATTTTTTCGGTATTTTTTTGTGCAGTATTCCAATGTTTATTGGCATTTAACAAACATTCATGGTTTAATGCGTTTTTAATGTTTTGTGCTACGTTCACATTTTCCACCTCGTTCGGATTTTGCCCTGTTCCCTCTGGTCGCATCCCCTTCCATCTGAATGCTTACGCTCTCAAGCACAAGCAGAAGCTGAACCTGAAGCGAAAGTATCTGTGCTATGCCAATATTTACTTGAAATTTTCTTTATGATTTTTATCCTGCCAAAAGTAAACGTTTGCCGCTTTGTTATTGGCTTCTTTGGTTCAGTGACTCAGGTCGGTTTTTCAGGTTGTTTCAGCTGCTGCTGCTGCTGTGTTCTTGCAGCGATACATATTAAATAATTCTAAGAAATTCGCTACCCATATCAAAGCCTGAAACAGATACTTGAAATATCAATAAAAACTTGGCTAATTTATTTGGTTGTGACATTTTACGGAGGTTAAGGGTAGTTGGAGTTTTTTGTTTCGTGTGGCTGGCAGAACTGACCGTAACAATAGAATGAGTTCTTGATTTAGGCCTAATAACGTTTTTCCTTATGTCCGTGCGAAAATAAATCAAATGCAGAGGAACACAGGTAACCCGATTACTCGCAACAGGAAGTATTTACGGTGAAGATTAAACATGGCGGAAGGCGTCAAGATTATGAGAAGCCCAATATCAATATAGGGTTTTGAAATTTTATTTTTAAGACCGCAGAGTCCTCTAACTTCCTACAAATATTTGTTTTTTTTTGTTCAGTAAATAAACGTCCCTAACGGAAATGGACACATCACTCCATGTTTTGACATAGTTCCCAAATAAAGGGCCTTTCGGAATTGATTTTTAGAAGCCCTGGAGAACGTATTTCATGGAAATGTCGGTTTATGTCTTGATATACATACGAGTATGCCACATATAATGGTCCATTCCGATTTGACATTTTGACGCTTAACGAAATTTAAGCATATATACTTTGTACATATTACACTGTACAACACGAAAAAATAGCGGTGTTCTGACAATGGATTCTGATAGAGAAGACAAAAAAAAACTTGACGTGTATTGGTGTTTTGAGAGATCAAATAGATTTAGGGGGTTAAAGTTTCTCCCTTTATGCCTTTGCGTGTAGCATATCGCATATTCTTTACATCTGAGGAGTGAAGTATGTTCAGCAATTTTGTGGAAATATATTTGTGGAACATATTAACCTTATGCAACTTAATGATAATTTTTGGCATACAAAATAAAATAAAATTTGGCATACACATACAAATTTTAGTCACAAACACCATTTTGGAATATTAGTGCAGCTATGTTAGTCGTACGCCCCCGTGGTCGGAACCCCCGTTAATTTGGAAAAAGTTCAAAATTGTTGTACAGTGTTATTTGATATGATAGCTCAGCATAGAATGATCGTAATCCAGGACATATAGACAGTTTTGAACTGCTATGCAGACGGTTCCAAACTCAACAATTAAATGGGCTTTGGAGTCTTTTCTAAGGACCTTGAGCTATCTATTTGAGAAAGACTGTGATATTTATACCGGATAGAAATCGTTACTGAAAACTGTATTCCTAGATATATAAAAACTGCCCTCGACTGTTCCAGATCTCCTACGGAGATGGCCGAACAGTTCACTAGTCACCTGATTTGGTAGTGGGATATACCAAGGAACTACAATGTAGATGAACTTGTTAGACTAGGAGCTACCTTACACGCTCCAGGGGAACTGGAATATGAGGACATGGCTCTAGCGACCTGCAAGCCCTTGCGACAAGAAATAACACTATGCAACAAAATTTTTTTTGTTCGAGACGTTAAACTTTTTTTTGTGTAAATTGAGGCATATTTTTTTATGGAACAAAAACAAACAAGTAAAATCGTTAAGTTCGGCCATGCCGAAACTTATATACCCTCCACCATGATTAGCATGTAAAGGGTTTCGGGCACAAATAAAGTCATATTACCAAATTTCATACAACCATTTCAGGTAGTGACGGTGAAAAAGCAATAGTTTCTGAGTGTGAGACCATGATACCAGACAGACAATCTTGGATTGATGGAACCGTAGTGCAGAAAGTTTTAAATTGTAAAATGGCAATTAACGCCTACCCCGAACACGGTACTATATTCATCATTCGGGTGCCTGGTCATTGCGTAGTAAGGGGTAACGATAAAGCAAATGCCTTGGCATCTAGAGCCAGGGACCTGCAAACAACAACCCTAGAGAACGCAAAACCCTTCGGAGTTACGCGTTCTGAACTAAAAATATGGGCAAAAAACGCCCATATTACGCTATGGAATAGTGAAAACGTTGGGAAAACAACGAAAGTCTTGTGGGGGACCCAAACGAGGACAAGACCAAGACCTTGCTGGTATTGAGTAAGGTAGAGCCCAGTAAGATCATGGGTGTCCTTACAGGACAAACATGCTTACAGGCACATCTAGATAGAATAGGAGTTGTAGATGACAGCGTATGCAGGGCATGCGGGGAGGATGACGAAACGTTGGAGCATTTCCTCTGCCAGTGCCCAGCTTTCGCGGACCATAGATACTATACCAGACTTTACCCAATTTAGGGGCGTAGACTGGAAAACAATTAAGGACTATGTCGATAGTACCGAGTTCCTAAAATAACTTTCCAAGGACCAGTCATTAACAATTAGAGAGCACAACAGGCCGAATACTGGCTTATGTGTATTAGGCCGGGTCAAAAAAAAATATTGCGGTTGTCCGCATCTCAAATCAAAGCTTGTTTTGTTTAATGAATATCCCCCTAATATATGTAGGCTTTATCTTGAGCCGCCAGTGAGCTAGAGCGATATTACATAACCACTAAAATTCATGTTTTTCTTGAAAATGTCGGACATCATTGACTCAATCGGGAGCATTTCCATGTGTGCAGCTAGAACTCGCTACTCCGCTTCTAACGATACCAATATTGTGATTCTCGCGATAATAGAACCAAAGATATTCACGATTTAAGAGCGTAATTTTACGTTTTTCATTTTTGACTTTGACTCAAATCTTAAAATTAGTGGCAAGTATTTCTCTCTGTGTAATAGGGATGTCCACAATCCCCTGACCACAGCTAATTTCATGCATAACAGCATCGCGAACATATTAGAAGTGCAAAAATATACCTAGCCAATAATCAAAAATATACATTTACAAATTATATTCTGTTCTTCAACAAAGCGTAGTTATAAAAAAAATGAAAAAACGTAAAATTACGCTCTTAAATCGTGAATATCTTTGGTTCTATTATCGCGAGAATCACAATATTGGTATCGTTAGAAGCGGAGTAGCGAGTTCTAGCTGCACACATGGAAATGCTCCCGATTGAGTCAATGATGTCCGACATTTTCAAGAAAAACATGAATTTTAGTGGTTATGTAATATCGCTCTAGCTCACTGGCGGCTCAAGATAAAGCCTACATATATTAGGGGGATATTCATTAAACAAAACAAGAAAAACATGAATTTTAGAGGTTATGTAATATCGCTCTAGCTCACTGGCGGCTCAAGATAAAGCCTATATATATTAGGGGGATATTCATTAAACAAAACAAGCTTTCATTTGAGATGCGGACAACCGCAATATTTTTTTTGACCCGCCATAATGTGTATGTCCGAGGACATGAGGCGGAATTTGGCCGCCTCCTCTTTTCAACCTAACGTAACCTAAATTTCAGCCCAATTCGTTGAAATTTGTGATTTTTGTTGCGTAGAGAAGTACAATTTAGAAGGACCTTTGTATGGGGGCTATATCAAAATATGGACCGACATTGGCCATTATCAATCCCATGTTACCTGCAGCTATAAGAAGTATACATCTATGTAAAATTTCAGCCACCTAGCTCAAGTACTATAGATTGTAGCGTGATTACAACAGACGGACGGACGGACAGACGAATATGGCTAAATCGTCTTAGAATTTTAACCCTAGGATGGTCATTGTGATCTGGCCAGACCAAATTTGACTTTGACGGAGTGTAATTTTTATCTAGACAAAAAAATCCAAAAACTGGATCCGTGAATTCTATAAATAAAGGGCCCTTAACCAAACGATATTGTTTTTGAGCTAATTGGCCCAACTTATAAGTAAACAAGTAAAAGCGTTAAGTTCGGTCATGCCGAATCTTATATGCCCTCCACCATGGATAGCATGCGACCTCACAAAATAACTCAAACCTAAAGAAAATAACACAAACAAAAAAAATGTAGTACAAGTTAGATGGTATATATGGGAGCTATATCTAAGTATGGACCGATATCGCCCATTTTCAATCCCAAGTTACCTGCAGCTATGAAAATATCTATACCAAATTTCAGCCACCTAGCTCAAGTATTATAGATTGTAGCGTGATTACAACAGACGGACGTGCAGACGGTTATGGCTAAATCGTTTTAGAATTTAACGACGATTAAGAATATATATACTTTATGGGGTTTCAGATCAATATTTGGAGGTGTTACAAACGGAGTGACAAAATGAAGATCCCCCCATCCTATGGTGGAGGGTATAAAAATGATCGATCAATGTTGAAATCTGTTAAATGCTCATTGTGGTCTGGCTGGAGTGTTTTAATAAATTTTAATATCGAGTATTCTTTATCTTCTTTTTACGATTCCAATAAAACAATTGAGACGAAACGGCAATTAATTACCAAAAGTTCATATAAAAATGGTTTGTAGACATTTTAACAGATCCGCTAAAATATATCAGTTCGTTTTAAGTAAATGTTTACGAAAGTTTTCTCTTGTGGTCTGGCTGTACCACATTAGGCATTTAGTGGTACAAGATTCATTGACCATCCTAGGGTTAAGATGATTAAGAATACTTTATAGGGTGTCTCTCCATTCTATGGTGGAGGGAATAAATATTGTTTTATGGTAGTGTTTTTTTTTAAGTTCCAATTTACATGGAAGATACCTCTAGTATTTGGACCATATTTTTGAAGTATAAGATGGGGCCGAGATACCCTATAAATGAAAGAAAATTATGAGGACTACAACAATTTTTTGTTTTTTGTTTATTATTGGTCTGTTTTTTGTTATTCATTAAGAATTTATTTTGGTTCAAAACCATTCTGCCAATGGCAAAAAAATATAATAGAATCAAATACAATAAAATCGTTTTTTGCAGGCGCGAAAAAAAACTATTTTTTACGATTTTTATCAAAAAACCATTTGCATAACATTTAGTCATTAGTTTATTAAAACAGTAAGTACAATAAACATTTAAGAAAATAATGTCAATTATTAATAATCAGTATGCTAATGTAAAAAATAGGAACACTAAAAAATGAAACATTCGAATCAAGTAAATTTTATAGTAAAAAGGAGAAAATGAGTAAAAAACCAGTAAGGAAAGGCTAAAGTCGGGCGGCGCCGACTATATAATACCCTACACCACTCTCGTAATATTGAATAACTCTGATATATAAATTTTGTAATTCATGTATAAATTGTTTACATAAATTTACTTTTGGGACATTTTATACTTAAATAATACCCTGTACCACAGTGTGGTGTAGGGTATAAAAACGATTGGATCTAAAGAGCTAAATCGGACGAAACATATATATGGGAGCTATAGCTAATTCTTAACCGATTTTCTTTAAATTCGGTAGTGTTGGTATTGATCCATGAAACTCTACCATTCTAAATTTCAAAAGGATTGGATGTAAAATACAGCTTCTATAGAACTAAAGGGCCAAATCGGACGAAACATATATATGGGAGCTATAGCTAAATCTTAACCGATTTTCTTCAAATTCGGTAGTGTTGGTTCATGGATCAAGAAACTCTACCATTCTAAATTTCAAAGTGATTGGATGTAAAATACAGCTTCTTCAGGACTAAAGAGCAAAATCGGACGAAACATATATATGGGAGCTATAGCTAAATCTTGACCGATTTTCTTCAAATTCGGCAATGTTGGTTCATGGATCAAGAAACTCTACCATTCTAAATTTCAAAACGATTGGATGTAAAATACAGCTTTTATAGGACTAAATGGCAAAATCGGACGAAACATATATATGGGAGCTATAGCTAAATCTTAACCGATTTTCTTCAAATTCGATAGTGTTGGTTCATGGATCAAGAAACTCTACCATTCTAAATTTCAAAATGATTGGATGTAAAATACAGCTTCTACAGGACTAAAGAGCAAAATCGGACGAAACATATATATGGGAGCTATAGCTAAATCTTAACCGATTTTCTTCAAATTCGGCAATGCTGGTTCAAGTATCAAGAAACTCTACCATTCTAAATTTCAAAACGATCAGATGTAAAATACAGCTTCTATAGGACTAAAGGGCCAAATCGGACGAAACATATATATGGGAGCTATAGCTAAATCTTAACCGATTTTCTTCAAATTCAACAATGTTGGTTCATGGATCAAGAAACTTTACCATTCTAAATTTCAAAACGATTGGATGTAAAATACAGCTGCTATAGGACTAAAGGGCCAAATCGGACGATAGATATATATGGGAGCTATATCTAAATCTGAACCGATTTCAACCAAATTCAATAGCGGTCTTAATAGCAGCGAATTTCAGAACGATCGGAGTGAAATTGCGACTTGTAGTCGACGAACAACTTTACATGGACAGACGGACGGACGGACGGACGGACAGACATCGTTAAATCGACTCAGCTAGTGATTCTGAGTCGATCGGTATACTTTAAGGTGGGTCTAGCTGTGTTATTTTCAGGTGTTACAAACATCTGCCGTGAAACAAACTTATAATAACCTGTACCACATTGTGGTGTAGGTTATAAATATTAATCATTGTATACCCACGGAGGAAATTCGCCATTTTTGATATGTTTGCATTCAAAGAAAATATATTTGGAACCAAAATTTTTGAATATTATATATTTTTGAATAAATATATTTTATTTGAAAATCAAGAAATTTTGTTTGGAACGCATATATTAATATATTACAACAATATATATTTGCGAACTTACTGTCACAAATAAAATATGTGTTTACAAACAAACAAAGATATTGTTTAAGAATTTATCCAAATACATTACATTCAAAATAATTTTAAAACATTGTTGACTTCGCCAATTTTTAATTTTGTTTTTCCTAGATTTTGTGTTATACTTTATAGGTAAAAATGTCGTAAGCAACATTTTCTTTTGTTTTACAGTACTTATTTTTAATTTATAAATAGTCCAATTGTCAATCCATCAATTTGTCGTTACCCAAGATTGTACTATTTAAATTTTAATATTATTTTTCAAACATAAAATTTCTAAAAAATTTAACTTTAAATTTCTTAAAAAAACTGAAGACTTTCCTTGATTTTCCATAAACGGTCCGATGTCGAAAGGGAATAAAACAACATGTGTCTGAGATCTCAACGAAATTGTCTTTTTATTTAAGGGACCCAGTTATGTCATAATATTTTCCATAACTGAAGCAAATAACCTGATGAATTTGAGCGAGCGGTCGATTGAGGCACATTGGTACAGACATATGATTTCACGAAACCTCGCAACATGCAATCTAGGGATCTAATCGCAGTCTTGTGAAAAATCAACGTCACTTCTGCGAGACCATAGACTCATATCGTCAACATAAATGAACATGTTTGGTGCCTAGTGCTCTCCTGGGCCAGAACAATGTTACCATTGATCAGTAACGCTCGTCTCTGACTGTGAGAAAGAAAAACAGAGCAAAGATGTGGCCGGCCAACACTCCGCACAAAACAGTGATATCGGTTGGGCAATAGTTGATTGAATAAGTGGGACACATCTCAAATCCTTTTATTGATCGAGTACTACTCTTGGGTCTGATAACAAACAATTGGTCATTAACAAAAACAAAGAGAATCCACTTTCTTCTCAACTTGAATAAAGCGGACAACTACAACTGTGTTTGTTGCATTTATCAGCCTTCATACAGGTTTATTGGTATTTTGTTGCATCCTTCCACTGTAGTATTCTTCCACAGGCATACGAAAGCTCGTCCTTTTCTTATTTTGGGATTTTTTTCCATATATGTCTTTAGATAACTTAAATTTTTTTTTATTTTGAATAAATACGCTTACAAAAAAATCTGAATAAAACTATGATGCAATAGATTAAAGGTAGTGCCAAGTGAACAGCTGATTAAATTTTTTTTTTGGGACATTTTGACATGATTTTTGTTTTAAAATTTGTATTTAAATTTCAAATGTTTGTTTTTATAAATCTAAAAAGGGGAAATTAAAATACATTTTCAGGGTTGCATTTGCTTAATTGTTATTGGGTAAGTGGCATTACCTTACAATTATGGTATCATGGAATGAAATATCAACAACAAAACAGCTGCCAATTGTTATTGGGTAAGTGGCATTACCTTACAATTGGAATGAAATATCAACCACAAACTAGCTAATTTCGAAAATTCGATTTTCCCTATCTCTCATTTGCCTTCTCCCAGTAATTCAAAATAGGAGGATTTTTTTCGGGAAAAATTAATTCCCTGCACTGAAAAAAAAATGTGTCATAAAATTAAAGAATTGCTCCAAAGACGTCCTTAGTCTTCAAATAAGTAAATTTTGAGCTTAAAATTAAGAAAATTTACTTAAAATTAGGTAAATTACTTAATATTAATGAAATTATTAATATTTTAAGTACAAAGTTTACTTTTTTCAAAAACTAATGACGTCTTTGGAGCCATTCTTTAATTTTAAGACAATTTTTTCAGTGTGGGAGTGTTCAGATTTGGGCTGTATATGTTCCTGCCTATTTAGTATTTAAGCGCTATTGCCTCTGTGTTTTACAACCTATCTTTATATAATTTGGCAAAATTAATTTTTTAATCCATGTTGATGAAAATCTGTTTAGATTATGTATAGTGCCATATATTTTTTCCTTGCGATTCATGATCTATGGAAAAATGCTGCACATTTTAAGGTTTCGTTTCAAATCTAGTTTACTATGATCAACGACTTCAACTCCTCCTTGGAGTAAGCCTTGATGAGGTGGTGTGCTAAGTACATTGTTAACTGAAACGAAACCAATTATTCCAAATATTATCGCAATGCCCCTTTTCGCATTGTTACGGAGGTGTAGGGTATAATATATTCGTATCCGCCCGACTTTCTGTCTGTCCTTACTGGTTTTATTTAAATTATTTTGAATCTCCAAAATTCCCATTCGGTGTATATTTGTGTAACCAATCTTATGGAAATACTGTAATATAAATATTTAGAAATGAAGTCAAATCATGAGCAATTTAATTGCGATGATATACATTTTCAAAAAATAGTACAGAAATGTAATAATGGTGTCCCTTCTTTAAATGTTCTCAATTTACCTGATAACCCAAATATTTATTATTACACCATATAACAAATCCTTAACAATAATTTTGGTTCTCATGCTGCTCTTATAGCACTTTAATAATTTCCTTTCACCGTTGATAATGGAAATAAATAACCAACATATGGATAGATGGGTATTGTATATTTATATTGTAAGCCTAAAACCCATAACTGGTTACGTCAACAGGATTGTGATGAGGAAGGGGATGAACTTGAGGTAGGCAGTTGTAAACCTCAGGCAAAAATCTCATACACAAACCCCCAAGTGGTAGAGATACAAACATATGTATGTATTTATAGATATGTACATATACATATATTTATCCGAATGTATGGAGAACACGATTTGTAACCATTAACATTCATTTTCATTGCCTTGCAATATGGTCGGAATGATTAGAAAATAAATATTCGTACCTTACAATAATAAATGATAAAAGCACAAGACTTAAGGACGAAAAGGAAAGAAGCCGCCTGACGAACAGACAGACAGACAAACAGCCTGAGTGGTGAAAAGAAATTCGTACACACACACACACCCCATGAATACGCACACATGTATACTGAAGTATATTGCATAAAAATTCATAACTTTTTGCCATAAGAGTTAAAGAATTATAAAGATACAAACATACGAATGTCTGCGTCCGATACATTAGACAGGGTCAGAGCGTTACCAAATGTGACAATTTTTTTGGGAATAAATTTATAAATATTAGACAAATTTATTTTCTTATTTGACCAAAAATGGTCAAATGGTCAAATTATGCCAAAATATATAACATAAGTATGTTTGGCGGAAATCCGTGTTAGGACATTTTAAGTCATTTGAGCAATGTCTGTCCGTTTGTCTGTCCGGCTGGAGGGCATGGTAACTCTCGAAAAGAGTAACGGATTGACTTGAGTGACAATTTTTTTTATATCTCAGGCCAAGTTCAAAGCTTGGCCATAATGATCCCCTCCTTCTAGTACCTCCCTCACAAAGGGTTAAAATTTAGTGAAATATTGATTTGTTGATAACTTCTATACAACCTATCCGAATCCTCTGTAATTCCACTTGTTAGGTTAGGTAGAAGGAGGAGACGTTTAAACGTCACATGCCGGCGGTTCGGCCTTTTGTGTGGTCCTTATTTATGTTATTTCTGAACCTCAGAAAATCGGTAATAGACACGACTTTACTCGGTATCTTCCAGTCATATCCTCCGAGATAGTGCAAGTCTGGCAATATGTCGGACCCGAAATATCGGGATGATGTATGTGTGAAAGCCGGGCATTGGCTTATGAAATGTTCCATCGTCTAGATGTTTTCCCTGCATGCCATGCATTCGTAGTTATCTTCTACATATTCATATGCGATGCAGATATTTTTGTAAGCTTTAGTGTCCAGTTAGAACACTTATCGGCCTACAAATCTTGATCTTGTTTAGTTTCAGAAAACTACTTGTTCTTTCTTATTTTGATCAGCCCACAGTATTTTTGCAGTTTTTTCCACTGTTTCGCATGTAGTAATAATTAAAAAAATATGCAGTAAATGACGTCTTCATTAGAAAATGGCTATGTACATCAGCGACGTCTTTGAGGCAAAAGTTATAGTTGTGGAGACCAACACATTGATGTATCGCATGTGACAATCGAGCTACAAATAAAAAAGTTACGATTAAAAACCATAAACGGCCGATTCCGCGGGCTCTAAAAAAATTTTAAAAAATGTTTTTGCAATTGTCTCGAGGTAAGCTTTAATATTCTACCTCGAATTTTGTAACATTTTTTGGTGACCTTATACGATAAAAAAAGTGATTTTGGGCCGATTCCGCGGGCTTGGAAAATATTAAAAAAATGTTTTTGCAATTGTCTCGCGGTGTGCTTTAATCGTCACATCCCCAGATATCCTTAATTTTCTTGAAATTAGGCCCGGATCATTTATGGTTAAAAATATGTTATCTGTTAAATATTATAAGATATTGTTGAGAAATTGGGATTTCTAAAATTTCACATTTATTGAATGAAAAATACTGCTTCTATATAGTATATAGGGTATGTAGGGGCTATATCTACATCTGAACCGATTGTATTGAAATTCAGCCGTGTTCGTTTTATTTTATACTCAGCTTCTATAGCGATTATATGGAATATCGGTGGTAGAAATATATGAGACCTATATCTAAATCTGAAACCGCCATTAAAAAGTGTGTTGTATCAAATTTCATCAATATTGGAATACAATTTCGACCTGAGCTTTGCAGACATCTTTACATGACGGACGGACAGAGATGGTTAGATCGAATCTACCAGTGATTCTGAGCCGATATTTTAGGTCATTACAAAAATCTGGGCCAAAACAAACCATATAGTGTTGTAGGGTATAAAAAGTCGATTTTTTCAAAAAACTACTCTATTTTCTTGTACGAAAAATATTTTTTTTATTCTATTTCTATATTCTATGTGCGGGTAAATGGGTAAATGATCACCCATTTTGTAAAGGTAAGGGTAATGCAAAAGAATTATCATAAATTTTTTTTTCATTCATTTAACGGAATGTTATACCTCTCGGACACAAACAATTTTTTTGTAGCATAGTGCTGGTGATGTTGCATATTGTTGTCGATATCATACAATGAAATTTTACGCCGTTTTTTGTTTATAGGGAACAAATTGTTTTCATAGTAGTAATTCTGTGTTGTGAACATTATTTTTCACCGGCGAATTTAAATTTGTTTGAGAAAAAGTTTAAATTGAAAAATTTTCCAGATATAATTGTGGAGTTTAATGGCATGAAATATCGTATCTGTGTAAAGAATTTCTCATATACAAGAGTGTATAAGTATTGTTGTTTTACACCTGTCTTGTAAAATGTATTTTTAAAATAAAAAGTCGAATCGGTCATATATACATGCCATGATAAGTATTTATGCTGTATACATACATATGTAAATCTTGTAATATAAGAATATATACATTCAAAATCTGAAATTTAAAAAGCAATTTAAAACATTATTTAAAAAAAAAACTATATTGTCTTTTCTACATTTTTACAGCAGTGAACGAATGAATGTATGCCAAAGTTTCTATTATTTTTTTCGAAATTTCAAAATACCTTCAGACAAGTAATGGTATGCATTATGTGCTCTACTTTCAAATGGAAATTCTTATTACACTAACGAGTATTTTTGCCTATGTGTGTTGTAAGTTCTGATATAAAGTGTTAGGTAGTTCTTACCATTAGTATCGGTCTCTTACGCAGCTCGACTTGAAAGGATTTTTGATTCCAAAAGCAAAACCTACACTGGATTAAAAAAAATCCTAAAAACAGACAAAAATATGTATCCTGAAAGTTCCCAATCTTAAGTGAAATTTGAGAAAGGGGAAAACAAGGTAATTTGTAGCCTTCTCCTTTGTCGACGGAGCTCCTCAGTTAATAGGAGCTCCTTAAAAGAACTTCTCCATATGAATCCGCTCGCCGGACTCTGAGAGAATGTTAACGAATTCCCTGATGTATCTACTGCAGTCATTCCGAGTAGTGTATATACACTGAAACAAAAAAATCCACAAAAGGACATTTTTGTTCATTTCATGCTTTATTTCAAACAATAATATAAACATATTAAAAAAAATTATGAATTACAACAGAAACATTTTCAGTTACTACAAATACAATTTCCGTCATTCAAAATTTCACTTTAGAGGAGAGATTTATTTATTTGCGTGTACAACAAAAGTAGGGCATTGTTTTTTTTTACTCACGCTCAGATGTTGCAAAAAGGATTTGAATAACAGCAACAACATATCATCAAAGCACACCGACTAAAGGGGATGAAAGGAAATACATAAACAAAGGCCAAGGTGCTAGACCTTTAGAACAACTCTTATTAAACTGAGTTCTACAATGAGTACTCAGCCCACTCATCAGAAATTCCCAGAATCTTGCGCTCAAGAAAGAAATTTGAGGTAGGTTATGGTCAACGAAATAATTTCACATTTTAAACCATCAACTAATAATGAAAACTTTCTACATGTTGGGACGGTTGATATACAGTATATGTAGTCGAAGGTGTATATCAACCGTCCCAACACCGTGGAAGGCCTAATTAACAATATTGAGGCTGAAATTGGCAGAATACAAGACGACATGCTTGTTGGAGTTCATGAAAACTTTAGAAAACGTATGCAGTAGTGTGTGGATACACTATTTAAAACGATGTAATTTAAAAATGTCCTTACTGTTCAATATACCTATAATATAAAATAAATTTTTCTAAGGTTCATAACTTTTTTATTTCATATCTCAGGTATATATGTTATTTGAGTTGTATTCTAATGCTTACACTATGGTCCAAGGCCTAAAATTGTTTTTGTTTAGATTTATGGATATTATTACATATAAGATGAGAATCACGTTAAGTTGTAAGGTAAATTGCTGATTTTTATACCCTACACCACACTGTGGTACAGGGTATTATGACTTTGTGCATTTGTTTGTAACACCCAAAAGGAGAAGAGATAGATCCATTGTTTATTATACCGATCGACTTTAATCACTTTCTGAGTCGATTTAGCTATGTCCGTCTGTCTGTCTGTCCGTCTGTCTGTCTGTAGATGTATTCTTGTAATCAAAGTACAGGTCGCAATTATGGCCCGATCCTGACGAAACTTTACATATATCTTTTTTTTGGCCCAAGGACGATCCCTATTTGGTTAAAATCGGTTCAGATTTGGATATAGCCCCCATATATATGTTACCCCCGATTTGACATGTAAGCGCTGTAAAAACTTTATTTTATAACCGATCAGTATGAAATTCAGCAGAAAGAGGTTTCTTATTACATGAAGGAATACTGCCAAATTCGGAGAAAATTGGTTCAGATTTGGATATAGCCCCCATATATATGTTACCCCCGATTTGGCATGTAAGTGCTGTAAAAACTGTATTTTATATCCGATCAGTATAAAGTTTGGCTAAAAGAGGTTTCCTATTATATGAATAAACACTTTTAAATTTGGAAGAAATCGGTTCAGATTTAGATATATCCCCCATATATATGTTACCCCCGATTTGACATGTAAGCGCTGTAAAAATGTTATTTTATATCCGATCAGTGCGAAATTCGGCAGAAAGAGGTTTCTTATTACTCGAAGGAATACTGCCAAAATCGGAGAAAATCGGTTCAGATTTAAATATAGCCCCCATATATATGTTACCACCGATTTGCCACACGGAGGAAAATCGTCATTTTTGATATGTTTGAAACGAAAGAAAATATACTTGGAAACGATTTTTTTAAATATTATATATTTGTTAACAAATAAATTTTATTTGAAAATCAAGAAATTTTGTTTGGAACGCATATATTAATATATTAGAACATAATTTATTTGCAAACTGAATTTCACAAATAAAATATGTGTTTACACACAAACAAAGTTATTGTTTAAGAAGATTTCCAAATATGTTTTATTTAAAAATATTTTTAAAACATTACTGACTTATTCGAATTTTAGTTAGTTTTTCCTAGTTTTCGTGTTAAACTTTATAGCTAAAAATGTCCTTATTTATAAATATTCCTATTCATCACTTTTTGTCAATCCATCAATGTCGTTTATATTTACGAAAGATTGTTCGATTTAAGTTTTGATTAAACTTTACAAACATATAAAATTTATAAAAAAATTGCTCTTTGAAAATCTGAAAAACAGAAAACTTGTCTTTAAGTTAAGGCAATTAATACATTACCAATATAAATAATTACAAATGAATCCTTGTTTCGGAAATACTAGTTTCAAATAAAAAATATTTGAATGGGAGCATATTTTTGTTTAGAACAATATCCTCACAAACATATAATATTTGTGTGTGTAAAATATTATATATTTGGAGTGTACCCTAAACATATGTTTATTTCAAGCCGAATATGTTTGGGACAATATACTAGAGAAGCGATTTTTTTTCAGCGTGCATGTAAGCGCTGTAGAGCCTATATTTTATATCCGATCAGTACGAAATTCTACAGAAAGAGATATTTTTACATGAATGAGTATTCAGGGAAAATCGGTCCAGATTTATATATAACCTCCATATATATGTTCCTCCTGATTTGGTCTCAACGCGCTATAGAAGTTGTACTTCACTTCCGATCATTAATATTTTCCGGAAAGATGTTTCTCAATTTAGGAACGAATATTGCTTAATTTAGCGATTATCGGCTCAGAATTAAATAATATGTTCCTGCCTACTTACCAATTATTCCAAATTATTATCGCAATGACCTTCATCGCATTGTTAGGGAGGTGTAGGGTATTGTATAGTCGGCCCAGCCCGACTTTCTGTCTTTCCTTACTGGTTTTTTTTCGATTTGATGAAACTTGGTGGAAATGTTAAATATGTTGCTCAAACAAAGGGTATACAATTTTGTTGAAAAATCTTTAAACATACGATATTGGACAAAAATATCGATTGGTCATACATTTTGTTCTACAAGTGATATTTAAATATTTTGTTTTGACTTCGATTTGTAATGATTCCAACTTTAGTAATATCACTGTGGATGCTGTTCGGAAGCTGCATGACATATTTTTATACCCTACACCACACTGTGGTACAGGGTATTATGACTTTATGCATTTGTTTGTAACACCCAAAAGGAGAAGAGATAGATCCATTGTTTATTATACCGATCGACTTGTAATCACTTTTTGAGTCGATTTAGCTATGTCCGTCTGTCTGTCCGCCTGTCTGTAGATGTATTCTTGTAATCAAAGTACAGTTAAAATCGGTTCAGAGTTGGATATAGCCCCCATATATATGTTAGCCCCGATTTGACATGTAAGCGCTGTAAAAACTTTATTTTATATCCGATCACTATGAAATTTAGCAGAAAGAGGTCTCTTATTATATGAATGAACACTGTTAAATTTGGAAGAAATCGGTTCAGATTTAGATATAGCCCCCATATATACGTTACCCCCGATTTCACATATAAGCGCTGTAAAAAATTTATTTTATAACCGATCAGTGTAAAATTCGGCAGAAAGAGGTTTCTTGTTACATGAAGGAATACTGCCAAATTCGGAGAAAATCGGTTCAGATTTAGATATAGCCCCCATATATACGTTACCCCCGATTTCACATATAAGAGCTGTAAAAAATTTATTTTATAACCGATCAGTGTAAAATTCGGCAGAAAGAGGTTTCTTATTACATGCATTTATACTGCCAAATTTGAGGGAAATCGGTTGAGATTTAGATATAGCCCACATATATATGTTACCCCCGATTTGACATGTAAGTGCTGTAGAAACTGTATTTTATATCCGATCAGTAAAAAAATTGGCAGAAAGATGTTTCTCATTACGTGAATTAACGCTGCCAAATTTGAGGGAAATCGGTTCAGATTTAGATATAGCCCCCATATATATGTTACCACCGATTTGACATGTAAGCGCTGTGGAGACTGTATTTTATATACGATCAGTACGAAATTCTACAGAAAGAGGTATTTTTACATGAATGAGTATTCAGGGAAAATCGGTTCAGATTTATATATAACCTCCATATATATGTTCCTCCTGATTTGGTATCAACGCGCTATAGAAGTTGTACTTTACTTCCGATCATTAATATTTTCCGTAAAGATGTTTCTCAATTTAGGAACGAATATTGCTTAATTTAGCGGTTATCGGCTCAGAATTAGATAATATGTTCCTGCCTACTTACCAATTATTCCAAATTATTATCGCAATGACCTTTATCGCATTGTTATTGAGGTGTAGGGTATTATATAGTCGGTCCCGCCCGACTTTCTGCCTTTCCTTACTGGGTTTTATTAGGACATATTTTATTTATTATGACTGTGCATTTGTTTGTAACGCCCAAAAGGAGAAGAGATAGACCTATCGTTTATTATACACGGGGCAAAATCGCCTTTTTTGATATGTTTGAATCGAAAAAAAATATATTTGGAACACAAATTTTTAAATATTATATATTTCTTAGCAAATAAATTTTATTTGAAAATCAATAAAATATATTTGGAACGCATATATTAATATATTACAACAAATTATATTTGCAAACTAAATTTCTCAAATAAAATATGTGTTTAAATATAAATAAAATTATTATTTAGGAATTTTTCCAAATATATTTTATTTAAAAAGATTACCAAAACTTTTGCTGACATTTTCGAATTTCAGTTATAATTTTTCCTTGGTTTCGAATTGTACCACCATTGTACCATACCATATGCAGCATAAACTTATGTTTTAAATCAATCATTTCAAATTTCTGAGTTAGTATTCCAAGTCACATTTCTTGTCAATCCTCCAATTAATTTATTTTGATCCAAGATTATACGATTTCAATTATTATTATTTATTGTTTTTTCAAACATTAAAAATTTCTAAAAAAAATGTTTTTTAGTTTAAAATTTAACACTTAACGTATTTTCTGAATTCTTAAGTGCAAATAAACATTTGTTTCGGAAATAATAGTCCCAAATAAAAACATATTGGGATGTAAACAAAGATTTCTTTAGAATAACATTTTCCCAAATATATACTTTTTGAGTGCACCCAATATTATATGTTTAGAGTGTACCCTAAACATATATATGTTTCAAGCCGAATATGTTTGGGACAATATACTACAGAATCGATTTTTTTTCAGCGTGTACCGATCGAATTGAATCACTTTCTGAGTCGATTTTCCGTCTGTCTGTCCATGTATTCTTATAATCAAAGTGCAGGTCGTATTTATGGTCCCATTGTGATAAAATTTAACACTGTGCTCGTTTTTGGCCCAAGGGCGATCCCTATTGAAATTGGGCAAAATCGGTTGAGATTTAGATATAGCCCCCATTTATATGTTACCCCCGATTTCACATGTAAGCGCTGTAGGAGCTGTATTTTATATCAGATCAGTACGAACTTTAACAGAGAGAGTTCTCTTATTATGTGAATGAACACTGCCAAATTCGGTTCAGATTTAGATATATCCCCTATATATATGTTACCCCCGATTTGACATGTAAGCGCTGTAGAAAATGTATTTTATATCCGATAAGTACGAAATTCGTCAGATGAAGTTTTCATATTATATGTATGAACACTGCCAAATTCTTATCGCAATGCCCATTTTCGCATTGTTAGGGAGGTGTAGGTTATTATATAGTCGGCCCCGCCCGACTTTTTGTCTCTACTTACTGGTTTATTTTTGGAAGAGTAATTAAAATCCAGTTTTTTTCCAAAAAGTGATATTTGTATATTGACAAATTGTGGACTAATTCTTAGATAACCTATATTGTTCCCTATAACATTTTGGGATCGCCGCATTCAATAGCATACATGAGACTAGGGTAGCCAAAAAATTAGATCAAAATATTGATTACTGTGGGCGTGGTGTGGTGTGCTGAAAACAAATATTTTATGTAATTTTGAAAAAAAGCGTAATTTTTGTATATTTTTGTAGAAGGAAATTGCCATTTCTCGCAATCTATTATCGATAGAGGGTTTTTTGTTACGTAGGTAGGATAGTACTCTTTGAGAAATTGTCAAAAGTATTACTGTACTGTTTACACGTGGTTTGTTATAACATTTTTCCACAGGTACTATATTTTTGTCAAATTGGAATTTTAGTGGAATGAAACTTTTTAGCATTAAGAGGCTTCATGAAGATTTTTATACCAGAAGAAAGGTGAAAGTGTCCTCTTTAAGCCTAGGTATACTTTTGTACCTGCACCGACCAGCCTGTAGAACACTTTTTTAATTTATATCCCAGCAGAAACAATCAAATTTTAGTATATTAAAAAAATGGAGAACTTCAGCTATAAAGAATTATCCGAAGAGTATTTTAGAAACAAAAAGAAGGAAGATGTTTTAAGTTACGTTCAAAGCAATGTAAATTCCTCAAGCATCGAAATACAATTGGAACTGCAAAATAAAGTAAATACATATTTTCATCAACAACTTAACTAAGCGCTACAATCAAGTTGGATGGAATAAACATACATTTTATAAGACCTTTGCAATATTTTTAGGGGGCGAACTTAGTGTCCAAGTACCTTCAGGAAGGAAAAATCAAAACATTTGTGGGAGACCACCAAAATTACTCGGCAACTGTAGCGATAGATCTAGAAGGCGAAAACTTAAGGATATCAATGTAGAAATCGGATGTGAAACTATTGCAGAAAGCTTGTTACATCAATTGCGATCACAAAAACAACGCACAAAAGCCGAAATTGTTGAAAACAGTTTTACGCGCTAGTCCTATGAGAACAAAACGGATTATTAAGAGTATTCCAACTCCCAGCGATGAAAAACAGTTCTCACATTAAGAGGCATTAGCACTATTTTTGGATTTGAAGTTAACAAAACACCAATATATACAGCTCAGGTTGCGTGCGATTGAAAAAGGCTCAAATCTGTATCCATCATATCATCACATACTTGCTGCTAAAAAGGACTGTTTGCCACCAACGGACACTATTAAAATCACATCAAGTTCGGCATCGATAAAACTTCAAGACCTACTTAATCATACAGCTCAACGCATGCTACAATCATTTAAAGGACATGATTTGAAGAAATATGGGAACTGCAAGTTAACTCTCTTTTGCAAATGGGGATGTGATGGTTCTTCTGGACAAAAACAATACAAGCAATCTGTATGTGAAAATACTTCAGACGCAGATATGTTCATGGTGTCATTTGTGTCATTGCGATTGATAAAGAATTTGGAAGACTGGGAACCTTCGACCAGTACGATGCAGACAAAGGATATTTAGAAAAATCAAACACCATCTTCCACGAAATACTGCTGGCCAATCATATTTGAATTTAATAAAGAAACTCATGATACCATTAAAAAAGAAGTCAATGATATAAGAAGAAACCTGTAAGGAAAGGCAGAGAGTCGGGCGGGGCCGACTATATAATACCCCACACCTCCCTAACAATGCGATAAGGGTCATTGCCATAATAATTTGGAATAATTGGTAAATGGGTAGAAACATATCATCTAATTCTGAAACGATAATCGCTAAATTAAGCAATATTCGTTCCTAAATTGAGAAACTTCTTTCTGGAAAATTTTAATGATCGGAAGTAAAATACAACTTCAATAGCGGTTTGATACCAAATCAGGAGGAACATATATATGGAGCTTTAATATAAATCTGAACCGATCTTCCCTGAACACTCATTCATGTAAAAAGACCTCCTTTTGTCGAATTTCGTACTGATCGGATATAAAATACAGTCTCTACAGCGCTTACATGTCAAATCGGGGGTAACATATATATGGGTGTTATATCTGAATCTAAACCGAGTTTCTCCGAATTTGGCAGTATTCCTTCATGTAGAAAGAAACCTCTTTTTGCCGATTTTCGCACTGATCGGATATAAAATAAAATTGTTACAGCGCTCACATGTCAAATCGGGGGTAACGTATATATGGGGGCTATATCTAAATCTGAACCGATTTCTTCAAAATTTAAAAGTGTTCATTCATATAATAGGGAACCTCTTTCTGACGAATTTCATACTGATCGGATATAAAATACAGTTTTTACAGCGCATACATGTGAAATCGGGGGTAACATATATATGGGGGCTATATTTAAAGCCGAACCGATTTTCTCCGAATTTGGCAGTATTCCTTCATGTAATAAGAAACCTCTTTCTGCCAAATTTTGCACTGATCGGATATAAAATACAGTTTTTACAGCGCTTACATGTCAAATCGGGGGTAACATATGTATGGGAGATATATCTAAATCTGAACCGATTTTCTCCGAATTTGGCAGTATGCCTTCATGTAATAAGAAACTTCTTTCAGCCGAATTTCGCACTGATCGGATATAAAATACAGTTTTTACAGCGCTTACAGGTCAAATCGGCGGTAACGTATATATGGGGGCTATATCTAACTCTGAACCGATTTCTTCCAAATTTAACAGTGTTCATTCATATAATAAGAGACCTCTTTCTGCCGAATTTTATACTGATCGGATATACAATACAGTTTTTACAGCGCTTACATGTGATATCGGGGGTAACATATATATGGGGGCTATATCTAAATCTGAACCGACTTTAACCAAATTCAATAGGGATCGTCTTTGGGCCAAAAAAAAATATGTGTAAAGTTTCGTCGAGATTGGACCATAATTGCGACCTGTACTTTGATTACAAGAATACACGCACAGACGGACAGACAGACAGACAGACGGACAGACAGACAGACGGACGTAGCTAAATCAACTCAGAAAGTGATTCTAAGTCGATCGGTATAATAAACGATGGGCCTATTTCTTCTCCTTTTGGGTGTTACAAACAAATGCACAAAGTTATAATACCCTGTACCACAGTGTGGTGTAGGGTATAAAAATTACCAAACCAGTAAGGAAAGGCAGAAAGTCGGGCGGGGCCGACTATATAATACCCTACACCTCCCTAACAATGCGATAAGGGTCATTGCCATAATAATTTGGAATAATTGGTAAATGGGTAGAAACGTATTATCTAATTCTGAAACGAAAATCGCTAAATTAAGCAATATTCGTTCCTAAAGTGAGAAACATCTTTCTGGAAAATTTTAATGATCGGATATATAAATCTGAACCGATTGTCCCTGAAAACTCATTCATGTAAAAAGACCTCTTTCTGCCGAATTTCATACTGATCGGATATAAAATAAAGTTTTTACAGCGCTTACATGTCAAATCGGGGGTAACGTATATATGAGGGGTATATCTAAATCTGAACCGATTTCTTCCAAATTTAATAGTGTTCATCCATATAATAAGAAACCTCTTTCTGCCGAATTTCATACTGATCGGATATAAAATACAGTTTTTACAGCGCTTACATGTCAAATCGGGGCTAACATATATATGGGGGCTATATCTAAATCTGAACCGATTTTAACTAAATTTGGCAGTATTCCTTCATGTAATAACAAACCTCTTTCTGCCGAATTTCGCACTGATCGGATATAAAATACAGTTTTTACAGCGCTTACAGGTCAAATCGGGGGTAACATATATATGGGGGCTATATCTAAATCTGAACCGATTTCTTCCAAATTTAATAGTGTTCATCCATATAATAAAAAAACTCTTTCTGCCGAATTTCATACTGATCGGATATAAAATAAAGTTTTTACAGCGCTTACATGTCAAATCGGGGGTAACGTATATATGGGGGGTATATCTAAATCTTAACCGATTTCTTCCAAATTTAATAGTGTTCATCCATATAATAAGAAACCTCTTTCTGCCGAATTTCATACTGATCGGATATAAAATACAGTTTTTACAGCGCTTACATGTCAAATCGGGGTAACATATATATGGGGGCTATATCTAAATCTGAACCGATTTTAACCAAATTCAATAGGGATCGTCCTTGGGCCAAAAAAAAAGATATATGTAAAGTTTCGTCGAGATCGGACAATAATTGCGACCTGTACTTTGATTACAAGAATACATGCACAGACGGACAGACGGACAGACAGACGGACAGACGGACATAGCTAAATCAACTCAGAAAGTGATTCTAAGTCGATCGGTATAATAAACGATGAGTCTATTTCTTCTCCTTTTGGGTGTTACAAACAAATGCACAAAGTTATAGTACCCTGTACCACAGTGTGGTGTAGGGTATAATTACAAGACTGCAGCCATTAGAAATAGAAATTGAAGGCCAGACAATTGAAGTTAAGTACCAATTAGTGCTAACTATGATAGACGGAAAAGTTGCCCAGACATTGACTGACAGAAAGGCTTCATCCAGCTGCATCATAAGTCAATCTACATCAATCAGATTACACCAAGTCCCGGAAAAATCAGTAGATAATACTGATGCATATGAATTTGGATTATAGCCACTACATACAAGAATACGATTTATGGAACACATACTTAAAATCAATTATGATTTGGATTTTGGACCTACAGGTTCAACAAGAAACAATGACACCAACAAGGATTTAAGAAATTTAAAAAAGAAACATGTTCAGGATGAATATCTCAAATATGGGTTGATTATAGACCAACCAAAACAAGGATCAGGCAATACCAATGATGGGAATACAGCAAGAAGTTTTTTTTCTGATCCCAAAAAAAGCATCTGAAATTACTGGTGTCGATATAAATCTCATTTATAGATATAAAACAATTATCGATGTATTTGCGTGCCATAAACTAATTGATGCTAAACAATTTTATGAATATACCAAGGAAATTGCACGAATATATAATACCAAATATTCATGGAGAAAAATGTCTGCAACAGTTCACAAAATTCTTTATCATGGAGGAGATGTCATTAAGCATCATTTGGTACCAATCGGAGATCTATTAGAGGAAGCCCCCGGAAAAAGAAATAAATATTACAGGTTTTATAGAGAGCATAATACCAGAAAAATATCTCAAAATTGTACAAACGAAGTTATATTTAATATTTTGTTGGCAACGTCAGATCCCCTCATCTCCAGCATTCGAAATCAATGGAAAGTAGAACATCGGGGCTTAGATGAAGATGCAAGAGGGCTATTAGAGGACAGAAATAATACGGAACAAAGTATGGAATATTTGCAGGCAATTTTTCAACCGAACGAATAAAAATTATAATTTACTGTTTTTGTTACATATATAAGTAAAAAAAAATGCTTTCCCTCAATGTTGTTCAAATACAAAATATAAAAAAATTTGCTATGCAAGGAAATTTTTCATAGAGGAAATTTTTTTGTCGAAAAAAATTTTTTTTTTAGTTTTACAAAATTTATTATTAGAATGGTTTATTTATCAACGTATGACCTTCTTTTAATAAATAAAGAAGATGAAAATAAAACAAAACCCCATATTTAAATGCTAAATATTATAAAAATTCAAAAGTTTAACTTTGACCTTGAATTCTTCAATAACAGCTGACCCGATTTTATTGAAATAAAAACTGGCGAAAAGCTTAAGGAGTCGAACAAAAAAAAAATTACTAAAAATCTCTATAGTTTCCAAAGTTACAGAGTTTTGCCCAGTAAAAAACGAAAAAAACTGTGCGTCGGTAGATTGTGAGTTATTAATATAGCCTAATATGAAACATGAAACAGTCGTTTAGTAACAGTAAAATTATAAACTAATTCAAATCTTTGTTTGCTGCCGCAAATTAAGCCTTAAAGATGGGAAAAATTATCGCATTCAATTGTCAGAAGTGTAATGAAGAAGACAATGTCAACTTGAAAAACTGGTCAAAACTGTCAACTGGTGCGCACGATAACTCTCGAAAGGAGTAACCGATTGACTTTAAATTTTTGTATATGTTAATATTTTTCTCTAAAGGGTGATCCAACCAAAACCTGCCATGGTAATTTTACATAAAATCAAAAGTTTTCAGAGAATTATCTTTTAATATTTCTTATTATAATAGAAGGATCTATGACAATTATGTGTGAAACGAAATATCGGCCAAATGCTCAACACGGCTTCGGTGTCAAAGCTCTATCCGATAGTCTACATTTTTAATGACTCTGAGACATAATTGAGGGGTAATGTCGTTAATGTGCCGAATTTTCTCATCCTTTAGCTATTGGATTGTTCTTGTCTTAGTGACGTACACTTTGTCTTTAAAATATCTCAAAGAAAGAAGTCCAATTAAATTTCTCGGGCAAAAGAGACATTGTTTCATTGGCTGTGCGGCAAGTGGCACCATCCTGTTTGAACCATATATCGTCAAATTCTAGGTCAATATCCTTAATTTCTGGCCACAGGAAGTCCGTTATCATCGCGCGATAGCGAACACCATTCACGGTAACTCCTTGGCCGACCACATTTTCGTAGAAGTACGGTCCGATGACGCCGCCAGCCTATAAACCGTACCAAACAATCACTCTTTGTGGATGCATCGGCTGTTCAACAATCACTCGTGGATTCTTATTTGCCCTAATGTGGCAATTCTGCTTGTTAACGAATCCACTGATGTGAAAGTGTGCCTCGTCGTTGAAGATGATTTTCTTTGTAAAGTCACCACTCACTTCTGTCTGTTCAACCAACCATTCGGCGTATTGACCCGTGAAATGGGCAATTGGCTTCAGCTCATGAGTCAATTGGCTTCAGCTCTTGAGTCAATTGAACATTGTAAGCGTGTAAATTGAAATCTGAATTCAAAATTGGCATCAGTGATGTTAGTGAGAGTCGAGGTGGACAGCTTTTCAGTATGTTCCTCAGAATAAACTGGTCGAGCATGCACAGGTGTATTCACATCTCCTACAGGGGAGGGTGAAATTTTCTCACAATTCCCCCGATTGTGGACACATTTGGTCGATTATGCTGACCAAAAAATTAAAGAAGTGCACGAAATGCATTTTGATTTGAACGCACATTTTCGTAAAAGGCTTCAACAATCTTAACGCGCTGCTCAATTGTTGAATTTGTCAAACACTGAAACAAAGAAATGTCAAATTAAGTTTGGCAAAAAACTTGTGCATTATTGTTGGACCGCCGTTTATATCAGGCTACGATGAAAGATGGACCACGTTGTGCCGCTTCTTTTATAACCTCCCCACAAAGGGTTACAATTTGGTGAAATATTGAATCTTTAATAACGTATATACTACTTATCAGAATCGTTCATAATTTTCATATTAGTTTCTTGGTCGCTATCAACTTGAGAAAAATTATAGACGAAGTTCGAAGACGAAATACGGTCAATATTAGCCAATTAAGGCCCACGATCCCCGTGGTTTCCTTCCTTTTTCGTGGGGGTAGTCTTTTGAGAGTTGGGGGATCCCAGATTTTATAATATAAAATCTGAGTAATAATATTAAAAATATTATGAGTGCCACGATGGGCTGGTCTTGCCATATGTCATGTTTATAGAATGTAAGATAACAATTTACAGGATGGCACGAAAGTGTATTATAACAAAGGCCATAGTCTTAAGAGATAGATTTGTAAACGAATGAATTGGAAATAAATTAAACTAAATAAATGTCCAACCAACACAGTTTTATTTTTGTCTTTTAGATAGGGAATTCGAATCTGAATTTAAAAAAATTTTCCTTTCTAGAAAATTGTTGATCAAACGAGCTATGAATTTTAAACGAATTACAGATATACATACATCTGTAATGCATTTAAAATTGTTTAACTCTTTTAGGATATCTTCTGTACAAACAAATATTTCTTTGTCAAACTGTGACCTTGTAATGCCAATAAACCCTTTTGATATTTAATAGGATTATCTTACCTTTTTTGAGTGTTCTGTCTCCTCTACTATGGAATCTCTCCATGAACAATATTTTACTTTCTCTGGAGATGATGGGTATCAGATTTTTTGCCAATGCAAATGACATGGCAATAGCTGTTAGAGGGACGTATCTGGATACTCTCAGAGACATCCTACAGCAGGACTTTTATGCAACCGCAATATGGGCTTCCGGTAAAGGCTTTGGTGTTACCCCGACCAGGACGGATTTAGTTCGTTTCACCAGGAGAAATAAGGTGCCACGAGTTACACCTGTCTCCTTGGGGCAAGCGCAAAATACTTAGGTATTTTACTAGACATGAAGTTGCACTTCAAACCCAATATTTTGGAAAGAGCAAATAAGCCTGTGGTACCTGTAATACGGCATTTGGAAATACCTGTAATAGGACATTAGGAAGACGCTGGGGTCTGAATCCGCGTATAGCATATATATGGTATAGCATATATATGGCTGTATGCGGCAGTAGTCAGACCGATACTGCTGTAAGGCATTGTCGTCTGGCGCACAGCTCTGCAGAAATCCACCTTCTGTGCGATACTAAACAAGATTCAGCGAATGGCTGCTATATGTATAACTGGTGCGCTGAGAACGAATCCACTTGCAGCACTAAATGTTATAGTACATTTAAAGCCGATAGTGCAGTTGACTCAGGGAGCTGACATACGAACATAGTGTCATTCTAGACAGAATGACACTTTTTTATTATACCTGATTGATCTGAATGGAACGGTCGTATCCCAGAACAGAGGAGATTTGTTAACTTCTATACAGACGGTTCCAAACTCAATAACCAAGTGGGCTGTGGCGTCTCTTCTGAAGAACTTGAGGTAAGACTGCGTGATTGCTGTAGTGTTTACCAGGCAGAAATCTTAGCCATTAAAGAGTAGCGGACAGGTGGTCACTAGTCAGGAACGACATACAGGCGGATGTGTCTGGGCCTAGACTCCAAATGTACCAAAGCAAATTCCTAAAATTCAGTTGAATAATTTTGCCTCTATGGCATCAAGTGTTAAATATGAAGAGGGCTACATCGACACATGGTCTGATGTAGCCCATTTTAGATAGGAAAAATTTCAGTCGTAAAACGTCTGTTGTTGAATAAAAAATAACTGGTATCGGAGAGGGCCTTTTTACGGTCGCTATATTAAAACGTGGGTGGATATGGCCAATTTTCACCTGAGATCATTCGTAATCTGAAGAACGCCTCTGTGCAAATGTTCGTTCACGGGCTTTGCTTGTTTTCCATTAAATGTATCTATTTCTTATATATTCCAAATTTGATTATGAATATCGAAGTTTTCAATAAGTCTATAAATCAAATAAATTAAAATATAAATTTCCGCATATGTATTAAAAAGAATTGTACATAAATTAGTATGTTTACATTTCCTGCGTTAATTTCTCTTTATGAAAAAGTTCAATGAAATGTACAATAAAAACTATTTTGTCCAATAAATTTCCAAGAAAATATTTAAATTGACCACCTCCTGTATTAGCTTTTGCTAGTGAAGTGGGTAGTTCGCAAGGTCTAGCTACATTACTAGTAATGCAGGGGACAATTGCCACCATCCAGTTGTAATGATACGCTGCTTTAAGCTACACGGGCCAAAATTGCCTTTTTCGATATGTTTGAATCGAAAGAAAATATATTTGGAACACAAATTTTTAATTATTATACATATATTTCTGAGCAAATACATTTTATTTGAAAATCAATAAAATGTTTTTGGAACGCATATATTAATATATTAGAACAAAATATGCTTCCGAACTAATTTTCTCGAATAAAATATGTGTTTAAATACAAATAACATCATTGTTTAGGAATTTGTTATAAATATGGAATATGAATCATTACTACTGCACTACCCATTTTAAATTTCTGAGTTTTCTAAAACATCATTCGCTGTAAATCCTTCAAGCACTTTTTTATCCAAGATCGTACGATTTCAATTAAAAAGTATTTTTAAAAACAATAAAATTTCTAAAAAATTACCTTGAATTGTTGAAAAAGTTAGCACAATTAAGGTATCGATTTATTTTGTGAATATTTAAATGCAAATAAATATTTGTTTCGGAAATAATAGTCACAAATAAAAAAATTTTAGTATGGAAACATAGATTTATCTACATCTTCCAAATATATAATTTTTTATGTTTACCAAATATTATATACTTAGAGCGTACCATAAAATATGTCTTTTTCAAGCCGAATATGTTTGGGACAATATACTACAGAAGCGATTTTTTCACTAGTGATACAGGGATAATTGACGCAACAAAATATCCCCGCAGATAGGGGTAGCGTTCGCGAACACACACGCTAAAAAAATTAATAACGTTTGTGATCTCTGAACGAACGGTTCGTATAACGTACTTTTTTCCGAACACTGATTTAAAGTTGGAGGAATTACGTTTAAAAAAGGGGGTTTCATTTAATTGCTTGTGACTCTTGAAATACTTAACCGATTTTAAAGGTACTGTTAATTTCTTTCAAAAAATTACTATACCTTGTTTTGAAGGTACACGCTGAAAAAATCGCTTCTGTAGTATATTGTCCCAAACATATTCTGCTGTAGTATATTGTCCCAAACACATTCTGCTGGAAATATACATATGTTTAGGGTACACTCCAAATATGTAATATTTGACTCACACAAATATTATATGTTTGGAGTATATTGTCTAAACAAAACTACGTCCCCGTCCTAATATTTTTTGTTTTAACTTATATTTCCGAAATAAAGATTAATTTGTATTTAAGTATTTTGGCAATATATCAATGCCTTAATTTAAAGGCAAGTTTTCTGTTTTTCAGAGGTTCAAAGTTACATTTTTTAAATCGTATTATCTTTTGCAACTATAAATTGCATTGATGGATTAACAAGACTTGATGAATTGGTATATTTATAAATTAACAATTAAAATTTAATTTAAATTAAAAATTAGGGCTGTAATGCAAAAGCTGATGCTGCTTATGACATTTTTGGCTATAATGTATAACACGAAACCTAGGAAAAACTAACTAAAATTCGAAAAAGTCAGCAAAGTTTTAGAAGTGTTTTTTAAATAAAATATATTTGGAAAACTTCTTTAACAATAACTTTGTTTGTGTGGAAACACATATTTTATTTGTGAAAGTTAGTTCGCAAATATATTTTGTTCTAATATATTAATATAAGCGTTTCAAACAAAATTCCTTGATTTTCAAATTAAATGTATTTGTTAACAAATATAAAGTATTTAAAAAAATCGTTTCCAAGTATATTTTCTTTCAATTCAAACATATCAAAAATGACGATTTTCCTCCGTGTACTGTTAATTACTTACAAAAGCAATGTTGTAACACCTCAAAATATTTTTTAAAGTTTTTACCATTTTAAACTTTTAGATTTGATTTCAAAATTACGCCGGATTGTTGTGGAATACGATTGCTGTCGAATCGGATTTGAAATCGATATAAAAATAACTTTTTGTGAGACCAAATTTATTCGTTCTGGAATTCGACTGTTGTCCGAATCGGAATTGAAATCGGACGATCGCCACAGTCAGGATCGAAAAATCAAACGCGAACGTGTAAGAAAATTTAGTTTTTGCTAACAAATTTTCTTTAGTTTGAAAATATACCCATTCCTTAAACAAAACATTTCAAAGAATTTAATTAGATTTTTTACACATCCTGTGCAAAATTTTACAATACGTGATGTTTGTTTCCGAAATTTTAAATCAGCACATTTATAAAGCAACAACCGTTACTTTCTCAATGGTCAAAAAAATTATTGAAATTATATTTTTTATGAATTCTTTCGGTTGCTACCGATGCTTGAACTTTCGTTAGTCCAAAATTATGCAATCATTGTGGCAAATTTTCTTAAGTTGGAGTTTTAAAAAATCTCCGAAAATCGGTAACGACCGTTACTTTGGAAACACCCATATAGCGGTATATAACGAGACTAGAGCTAATTCAATTGAAATTATTTATAGCCTGAGATCTGTATTATCCTATATATCCAAATTGATCGCAAAGTCTTTTGCCGCAAAAAATGTTTCGATTGTTTTTCAGGTGTTTTGATAAAAAAAAAATCTTAAAAAGTAGATCCCATCATTTCGCCACTTCCAAAATAACACAGTTGCTAAATCAAATCTAAATGATTAGAATGGCAAAAACTTTATAATTTTGGTTTGTTACAGGATTGGTTTTGTAAGTAATTAACAGTACCTTCAAAACAAGGTATAGTACATCAAAATCGGTCAAGTATTTCAAGTGTTACAAGCGATCGATTGAACAAACCTTTTTGAACAAATCTTAATTCCGCCATCTTTAAATTGCTCATATCTTTTGCAAATACTTCTAAATTTTTTTTTTTGAAATACGCGGAAAATATTTTAAAAAGAAGAATACATACTCAAACATTTGGAGCAATCTAAGCTAGTGGTGTCAAAAATCGTACCGATTGGCATAGAATGACTCATATACGAGTAATTTTTTCCCAAAAAAATATTTTTTCAAAATATAACTTGAAATAGCTATAACTTTTGTCGTATTGGGTATATCGAGTCTCATGGTAAATTTTGTTGCCAATTCAGAAAAGTTGATGTGCAAGAAATCGATGCATATTCTGGTCCCATATTCATCAAAGTCTAGGACAACATTGGGGAAAAAAAAATTCACTGTTCATTGTGAATGTGTAAAAGTCTTTTGTAGACCTCCGTTAGTAGAATGCACACAGACTTTATGAATCAGACGAAAAAGACAACAGTTATACGCGTTTAAACAGTTTGTTCACCCGATGGGGCGAGCTTTGAGGCACTGTAGTTCCGTCCCTGTTAGCATAAGGGTCCAAAATTTTAATTCTCTAAAACCTCTTATACAAGCATGTCTAGTTGTGTTCCTGTAGGTTTACAGGATAAGACGTTTGAATTATTTCTCTTTTTTTAAAAAAGATCATGTTGATCCAGCTCCTAAAACAAAGGGAAGCGACCGAATGTCCCTTCACATTATACCCTTTTGCGCTCTAAAGATCACATTTATCGGTGAAATTTTGAATATCTGGGCCTCTTTTGAAAAAAATTTAATGTATCTTTACATGTTTTGTATTGGAGATAGTGATGAACACTGGGTCAACATTTATACACAATTCACTTGCGCTGCAAGCTATTCAAATTATTGTATGTAAAATTGGAGCGAAATGATAAGAAAAGAAAAATGGAATAAAAAAATAAAAATTCACTGCCAACCCTCCCTCCAATTTTGCTGCTGAAGTTCCTTTGTTTACAAAAACATCAGAGAAAAAATAACAATCATTTAGTTGCGCTGAGCACACCTAAATTTCGGCAAATTGATTTTTATTTATGGCTAAAATAAGGTTTCAACTGGATTTCATTCCTGCGGCGGCAACAGTAACAAAAAAACACTCCAAAGAAACTGAGGGGAAAAAACGGAAGGATTGGCAAGCAGTGGGAATAACAATTTAAAGGTTATTTTCATAGACCGACAGACATACGAATATATTTCCCAAATTCAGACATATGGACAGATTGGAATGAATGGTTGGATGGCTGCCTGGCGGACTAGCTGACTGGTTGTGGAGTTCAGCTGGAAGGGCGGCAGCCTGAAAAAATTATAATGTATACAAACTAATCCAAGAAATACAAAAGTAAAGCCGT
This sequence comes from Eudasyphora cyanicolor, assembly GCA_963930755.1. Lineage (NCBI taxonomy): Eukaryota > Metazoa > Arthropoda > Insecta > Diptera > Muscidae > Eudasyphora > Eudasyphora cyanicolor. The sequence goes on along the minus strand of OZ005736.1, from coordinate 176,418,315 downwards.
AAAACAAAAACAAAAAAGAAACTCCGACAGGAAAAAATGATGATGATGATGATTAAAATCACGTAAATTTTCACAAAAGGGTTCCTGTGCGAAAAGGAACAAATGCTGTGTGTGTGTCTGTCTGTCCGTCTGTCTTGCTTTTGCGTCTTCCTCGCCGCCATTCATAGGCTAGACGGTTGCCTTGCTTCTACATTTCTTTGATTTTTTCAAGGTTAGTTCCTGTATACAAATCATTAATTTCATGTCTACCTGTAAACATTTTTTATCATACACATTTAATGGCCGTTAATTTCTACCCTCGATGCTCCGTTGCTCCTCGTCACAGTCATCCGTAGTCAGTGAACCCGAAAGAGGAACGCATTGCCTTACTTTTCGCAGGGGAACATTTTATTTTGTTTAATTTTGTAGAAAAAAAATTGAAAAGAATCTCAGGAACCCGAAAAAACAGAACAAAAGCAAATTCATGTTTTACACTCATGTTAAGTGGCAGATAACAGCAAACACCTCTTAACCTTTAAAAACAACTATACAAGACAGACAGCGGGGACGGCTGGACGGACGAACGGGCAAACATCCACCCGGGCAGACGTACAACGTTTTAGCATGACTTAAGACGTGTACATTCAACATACGTCATGCATCAACTGGATGTGAGCAAAGTTACCCAAATTCAAATGCACTGAGCAGTGGTTCCCAAATGACAATCAAATTATACACACTCACATGCATTTCTTCAGTATTTTCCAGTCAGATCCTTTAAGATAGGTCAGATCCGGAAATGTGTCAAACCCGAGGTGTAGAGTGAAGTGAGGAAAACTCAGAATAAGTCCTAGATTGACTTCTGCAGTAAAGTGGAAGAAACATCCGAAGGCTTTAGACGAGAGCTTCTCGCCAAGTGTTGCGTCAAGGCCCACTTCCAAGATTTTGAAGGCTAAGTGAACCCCCAGAAAACAAAAAAAAAATTAAATAATTAAGCAATAAACATTAGACATTATTAAAAAATATTGGCAAAATTCCGATTTTATATAAATAAAATATACATTTGTCTGTGCGTAAACACATCTTTTATTTGTGAAAGTCAGTTGGCAAATATATTTTGTTGTAATATATTAATATATGCGTTCCGAACAAAATTTCTTGATTTTCAAATAAAATTTACTTGTTCACAAATATGGGTAGGTCTTTCTCAAGTGTCACAGGGCAAAAATTAGATCCTTCTCAAATTCTCAGAAAATGTTGGCCTAGTATCTTGGAGTAATGACCCACAATATTAAAAAAATTAAATGAAAATTGGAGTCAGGGGGCGAGGTCAAAATTCAGAACAACAAATTTTTTGCCTCTGTAATGGGATTTTCAGGTTATTTTTAATGCTACATTGCATAAGACATTGAAAATAGAAAATATAATTTTTTAAGCATTTTCCGCGTACACTTCATAAAAAATACTAATTTTATTTTTAAAATTTTTTTCGGTTACTTTTCGCGGAAACAAAAATATAAATTGAGATATCTCAGAATCGATCTAATTTTTATACCCTACACCACACTGTGGTACAGGGTATTATAACTTTGTGCATTTGTTTGTAACACCCCGACTTTCTGCCTTTCCTTACTGGTTAATATTATTTTTCCTCGATTTCGTGTTATACTTTATAGTTAACCAGTAAGGAAAGGCAGAAAGTCGGGCGGGGCCGACTATATAATACCCTACACCTCCCTAACAATGCGATAAGGGTCATTGCGATAATAATTTAGAATAATTGGTAAATAGGTAGGAACACATTATCTAATTCTAAACCGATAATCGCTAAATTTAGCGATATTCGTTCCTAAATTGGGAAACATCTTTCTTGAAAATTTAAATGATCGGAAGTAAAGTACAACTTATATAGCGCTTTGACACCAAATCAGGAGGAACATATATATGGAGGTTATATTTAAATCTGAACCGATTTCCCTGAATACTCATTCATGTAAACAGACCTCTTTCTGTCGAATTTCGTTCTGATCAGATATAAAATACAGACACTGATCGGATATAAAATAACATTTTTACAGGGCTTACATGTCAAACCGGGGTAACTTATATATGGGGGCTATATCTAAATCTGAACCGATTTCTTCCAAATTTAAAAGTGTTCATTCATATAATATGAAACCTTTTTCTGCCGAATTTCATACTGATCGGATATAAAATGCAGTTTTTACAGCGCTTACATATCAAATCGGGGGTAACATATATATGGGGGCTATATCTAAATATGAACTGATTTTCTCCAAATTTTGCAGTATTCCTTCACGTAATAAAAGATCTCTTTCTGCCGAATTTCGCACTGATCGGATATAAAATACAGTTTCTACAGCGCTTACATGTCAAATCGGGGTTACATATATATGGGGGCTATATCTAAATCTGAACCGATTTTCGCCGAATTTAGCAGTATTCCTTCATGTAATAAGAAACGTCTTTCTGCCGAATTTCATACTAATCGGATGTAAAATAAAGTTTTTAAAGCGCTTACATGTCAAATCGGGGCTAACATATATATGGGGGCTATATCTAAATCTGAACCGATTTTCTCCGAATTTAGCAGTATGCCCTCATGTAATAAGAAACCTCTTTCTGCCGAATTTCATACTTATCGGATATAAAATAAAGTTTTTACAGCGCTTACATGTCAAATCGGGGGTAACATATATATGGGGGCTATATCTAAATCTGAACCGATTTTAACCAAATTCAATAGGGTTCGTCCTTGGGCCAAACAAATGATATGTGTAAAGTTTCGTCGCGATCGAACCATAATTGCGACCTGTACTTTGATTACAAGAATACATGCACAGACGGACAGACAGACAGACGGACAGACAGACAGACAGACAGACAGACAGACGGACAGACGGACATAGCTAAATCAACTCAGAAAGTGATTCTAAGTCGATCGGTATAATAAACGATGGGTCTATTTCTTCTCCTTTTGGGTGTTACAAACAAATGCACAAAGTTATAATACCCTGTACCACAGTGTGGTGTAGGGTATAAAAATGTCATAAGCAGCATTTTCTTTTGTTTTACAGCACTAATTTTTAATTATATCTATTGTCCAATTCTTAATCCATCAATGCTATTTGTCGTAACCCAAAATTATACGAATTAAATTTTTCAAACATATAAAATTTCTAAAACACTAAAAAATTACCTTTAAATTAAGGCATTGATACATTGACAAAATACTTAAATATAAATTAATCATTGTTTTGGAAATATTATTTAAAAATTAAAAAATATTAGGATGAAAACATAATTTTGTTTAGAACAACATCCTCACAAACATATAATATTTGTGAGTGTGAAATATTATATATTTGGAGTGTACCCTAAACATATATATGTTTCCAGCAGAATATGTTTGGAACAATAGAATGTTTGGAACAACAGAAGCGATTTTTTTTTCAGCGTGTAGCGAAGAAAATAATGCCTATTTGAGAAATTGTAGCCCTTTTGGTAGAGGTAAGAGAGATTCAAAAAATCCTTTTTTTAAATTTCTGTTTAAATAGCGATTTTATTTATTACTTTTATTTATATTATGTACATTTGAGTTTATTTACATGTACAAGTTTCATTAGAAGTAATTGTGAGTTCTTTGTTGACGTTTGTAGATTTCGGAATCGGTTTCTCTGATGAGGAACCAAATATAATCTCCTATCATTCTTTCATTCTAGTGCCTTTTGTAACGCCGCTCGATGGACTTCATTTCTTCGTGAAACCTTTCGCCATGTTCGTCGCATACGTCGCCAAGATTCTCGGGGGAAAAGTTTAAATGAGAATGCAAGAAATTAATTTTTAGGGACATATTTACACCTGTTGGAATACATAAAGCGAAAAATAAGTTAGAAGAATACATACATATGTGTTATACATATTTATTTCTTACCAATTTTTTCATAATTTGTTAACAAATCATTAATCATTGTTTGATATTGCGGGCTTTTATTGGATCCAACGAAATTTGAAACCACAAGCTTAAACGACCTCCATGCTGCAATTTCATCCGACGTCAAATATGATTCGAAATTTACATCTTTCATCAGTTTCCTTATTTTAGGCCCATCAAAAACGCCTTCTTCGATTTTTTGAAAAGAAAGGCTTTCATATAAACTTTTTAAATATGAGAGTGAATTGCCATCTTTCCTTAAGGCTTTTACAAAATTGTTAAAGAGCCCCAACTTAATACGCAGTGGCAAAATAATGTTTTCTTTTTGGACAAGAGGTGAGTATTTTATGTTGTTTTCGCCCAATGCAATGTGTTTTCTTGTTGGCCATTTCTTTCTTCTGTACTGATCTTCGCTAGCACGGCTATCCCAGAGGCATAAAAAACAGCAATATTTTATATATACGCGTTTCATTCCACATAAGATCCCAACTACTTTTAAATCGCAACCCAGTCGTTGTGTTCATATTTTATGTATTTTAAGAATTTAGCCATTGTTTCGCATGATTCCTTAGTGATGACAGGATGAGCAATGGAAATCGACGGTTTCTGATTTCCGTTGTGCAAAGGTGCTGCTTTCAAACTCTCTTTACTGCTGTCAACAAATAACCGTCATTCCTTTGAATTGTTTGTTTGATTAAGTTCCTCGAACATTCCGGGAATGTCGTTGCAAAAGCATATGTTATCCACAGTAGTATAAAATTGTTTGTAAGGTATATCACGGACTCTATAATATGATATGTTAACATCTGGGGCTAAAATATCGTACTGTTTCAACCGAGATGCAAGTAGTTCTGCCTTATCTTTGGCCAGTTCCAAATCTCTCACTAGATCAATTTGTTGAAACTGAGTTAAAAGCGATGACTTCTGAATCAAAATGTAATCGCTCAGATTTGAGTACTCAGTTAAACTTGGACACTTCCTATTCCAATCTAAGGTACTATTCCGGGTTTAAGGTACATAAGTTCCAGTACCTGCTTGCTTCTAACGTAGAAAACCAATATTTTCAAGACTGCCGCGTACTACTTTGTATTGCGTACATATAATTTTACTACCTGTATATACGACTCGGATGTCCATGCCCCTAAAAGGCGTAACTGAATGGAAACCTCATAAATAAAAAAACAGAAATATTGTTTAATTACCCTCTACATGTGCGGATTTCATCCAACATTGCATATAATGTTTTATGTAGGGAAACGAACGGCCATAAAACCTCGTCCTCTCTATAATTACCCCTCACTTTAGAGAGGAGGGTATATATCATTTGATACGAACCAAAAGTGTAACACATCGAAGGAGTGACCTAAGACCCTAAGTATGTTGGACGGAAATCAGTTTTGGGTCATTTTAAGTCATTTGAGCAATGTCCGTCCATCTGTCTGTCTGCTGGCTGGTGCGAACGATAACTCTCGAAAGGACTAACCGATTGACTTCAAATTTGGTAGGCGGGAATATTTTTCTCTATCTCCGGCTAAGTTCGAAGATGGGCCATATTGCTCCACTCCTTCTAGTACCTCCCCCACAAAGGGTTAAATTTTAGTGAAATATTGATTCATTTATACCTTCAATACTACTTACTCGAATCTTCTGAAATTGCACACATAGTATTAGTTTGTTAGTCGCTAACACGTCAAGAAAAATGAGCGAAGTAGCACCTCCCTTTTTGGTACCTCCCACACAAATGGACCATTTTACAACGAAAGTTAACTGCTTATGGCTTTAATATCAGTTCATACAAATACTTGCAATTTTGTACACTGTAATGCTTTTATATTACCTAGAGTCTAGAGAAAAGTGGGCTTTATTGGCACGCCCTCTTTTGTACCTCCCACACAAATGGACCATTTTGTACCAAACGTTACCAGCTTATAACTTTAATACCAGTGCATACAAATATTTGAAATTTCGTACAGTATAATGCTTTTATAGTACCTAGAGTCTAGAGGAAAGTGGCCGTTACTGGCACGCCCCCTGTGGTACCTCCTACACAAATGGACCATTTTGTACTAAAAGTTACCTTTAATAACAGTGAATAAAAATACTTGAAATTTTGCACGGTGTAATACTTTTATTGTATCTATAGTACAAAGAAAAATGACCGTTATTGGCACGCCCCAATAAAGGACCATTTTGTACCAAAAGTTAAATAGCTTTTAACTTTATTACCAGTACATACTTTAAAGTTGTTGAATGCAATTTGAATTGACAATAATTTAATTAAAACAAAAAAATAAATAGATTTACGAATATTTTTGGGGGACTCAAGGTGAGTGGATTCATAAGTCGGTTTACCCGACTGAACTTTCTTACTTGTTTTATAATGTCTGACATCAATCCTCATAAAATAAAATGCAAGTGCAATGTCTCTTATATGACTCTCTTACATATGCGAATTCATTATAAGCAATAACATCATTTAAAAACGGAAAAATGTGAAACAAGATTTTTTTGAATTTCCCTAACATTTACCAAATGGCTCATAACTTTTACATCTATCCATAGATTGTTTTTAAATTGACAGTGCTTTCTTAGTTAGCATGCTGGCTTTTTAAAAATGTGATAAAATAATTGTTTCCACTTTTTTTTATATTTTTTATGGTTTTTTTGTGTACCGGGAAAATTTTTTTTTTTTTTTTTTTTTAAATCATTTTTTCTCATACTTTTGACGACTGTTACTAAACCAAAGAATCTATGTAAAAGCGTATTTGCAGCACATGTAGCCCTCATAATTCTCTTTAATTTAAGGCATAATACATGAAAAATTATGGTGGTGATGGATGAAAGCTGGAATTTAAAAAAAAAGTACCTTGAACATTTTTTTTTAAAATATATTTTTCGTGTTTGTGACACCAGGTTGCACCAGAAACTGTTATCCACATCACTTGGACAAAATTTTTTTTGCATAGTGTCATCTACGATATATATGTTGGGAGTCCCTGTGGATATTATATATGTACCTGCATTAGCTTTTAGTGCACATTCCACATCCCCATGCGATAGTTGTGGCTGGTTGCTCGAAGAGCCAAACATAACTACCGACGCGACGTCCGACGAAGACGCCTGAACCGTCAACTGTGTCAGTGCTCCCCAGCACTTCCTCCCGTTCTGTGGCTGGCATGTATGCATGCTGATGATCATGCAACAATATTGCTGCATACATGCCACAACATGCATTACACATATTTTGTTACGCATATTATCCATTACTCGTTGCTTTGTGTTCGCCTCCTCTCCTCTCCTCTGCCCTGTTCTGTTCTTTGTTCCCAACATTTCGTGGCCTTATGGCCTTCATTTATCCTGTATATGACACAGTGTGTCTCTGCACAGATCCGGGATTCGTGTGCGTCTTTGGCAGCATACTCCGACCGTCCGTCCATCTTCCACACTGCATGCATGCAGAATGTTGCAAATGTTTTATGTTGTGTGCATGTTTGGAACGATAAGAGCATGATTAACACAAGCATATTATGTCCGCTTTGTTGATTCTTAAGATGGAAATTATTCTTAAAAATTAAGAAGAAGAAATCACAGTGGAATATTTATGCCAGAGACTTTGATAACTGTTTCTCCTACTAGTGATATTTTGTTACTTATGCAAATGTAATTCTTTGTTAAATGTGTAAAAAATCACTGTGATTTATATGAATTGAAAGGAAACACAAATTTGAAACAATATGCGAATCAACTTTCTCAAACAAAGTATGTGTTATTGCTTCCAATTACAATTAGTTTACAAAAATGTTGCCTAAGGGCTGTGCATAAAGTGCTCTGGTGTAATTTAGTGTCTTAATAGCAATTTTTTTTTATTTTTTAATTCAGATTTTCATTTTTGATGTATAAACCCGATAGAGACGGTATTCGCGTTAAATTTAAAGAAATTATACGAATAATTGCTACAAAAAAATTGAAATATCCCTTTCACGTCGAAACAGTGGTTTAGTAACATTCGATGAAAAATAGATTTTTTTATAAATGTATATTATGACCCATTTTGTAAAAGTACGGGAAATGGAAAAAAAGTCATGTTTCACATTTTTTATTTTGTCTATTTGATGTTGGAGGTAAAGGGGCGTGGTAATAACGCACATTTTCAATCTACTATAGGTACTATAGAAGCATTACAATGCACAAATTTCAAGTACTCGTATATGTATGCGCTGAAATCATAGTTATAAGCCGTTATCTTTTTGTGCAGAATGGTCCATTTGTGTGGCAGACACAAAAAGGGTAGTGGCAATTACGCCCATTTTTCATGGGACTATATGTACTGTAAAAGTATTACACTTCTCAAAATTTCAATTATTTGTGTGCACTAGAATCAAGTTTATATGCATTTAACATTTTGTGCAAACTGGGCCATTTGTGGTAACTCCACAAGGGGCGTGATTGTTACAAATGTTGGAAATATCCCTTTCACGTACAAATAGTAATTTAGTAACATTCGTTAAAACAAGTAAGAAAGTTTCAGTCGGGTAAACCGACTCACTTTGTGAGTAATGTAATATGGAATATTAAACGAATTATTCTGTCAATTTGTGTGGGAGGTACCAGAAGGTTTTTAACAAATACAACTATTTTTCGCTGAATAGTAGATACTTTAAATACATTGCACTGCGCCGAATTATAAGCGTTTATTTGCACTGGTATATTCACGTTAAGAGATATTAAATTTTGGTATGATTTGGCTTTTGTGTGGGAGGTACAAAATGGGCGTGGTGATAACGGCCATTTTATACAGGGTTATAGGCACTTCAAAAGCGTTACACTGTGCAAAATGTTGTTGCATTTTCGTGCATTGGTACTCATGCTGTGAGCTCTTAACTTTTTGTGCAAAATTGTACCTTTGTGTGGGAGGTACCAAAAGGGGCGTGGCAATAGCGTCCATTTTTCACAGGGCTATAGACACTATAAATGCATTACACTGTACAAAATTTCAAGTATTTTTATACACTGGTAGTAATGTTATAAGCTGTTAACTTATGGTGCAAAATGGTACCTTTGTGTGGGATGTACCACAAGGGGCGTGAAGATAACACCCATTTTTCACTCGACTGTAGGCACTATAAAAGCATTACACTGTATAAAATTGCAAGTATTTTTATACACTGGTATTAATGTTATAAGCTGTTAACTTTTGGTGCCAAATGGTGCATTTGTGTGGGAGGTACCAAAAGGCGAGTTGATAGCGACTAATAAACTAATGCTATGTGTGGAAATTCAGAAGATTCGAATAAGTAGTATAGCAGTTATTAACGATTCAATATTTCACAACGTTTTAACACTTTGTGGGGGAGGTACTAGAAGGAGTGGACCAATATGGCCCATCTTCGAACTTAGTCGGAGATAGAAAAAATATTACCACGTACCAAATTTGAAGTCAATCGGTTACTCATTTCGAGAGTTATCGTGCGCACCAGCCAGCAGACAGACAGACGGACATTGCTCATTCCACTTAAAATGACCCAAAACGAATATCCGCCGAACATACTTAGGGTCTTAGATCACTCCGTCACACTAAAGTGAGGGTATAAAAATAGAAAAAAATTATTTCTTTTGGACAAAGTTTGACTTATTTTGTAAAAGTACGGAAAATGGAAAATAATCATGTTTTACATTTTTTATTTTGTCCATTTTACGTGGGGGTTACCCAAAAGGGGTGACAATGACGCCAATTTTTCAATGGACTATAAGTACTGAGCATTCCAATGTTAAGTGATCACAGTATTTTTGGCTCATGTAACAGATTTTTATGAAACTTGGTATAATGGTTGAACAGGGTTTTTCAATAAGAGTGATATGATTTCTTTCAAAAAAACACACTTATTGTTAAGGAAATTCAAAAGTTTTTTATTTAATGTGAAGTACAATCGATACAATTAAGTTCTAAATAAAACGTCATTCAAATGGCCTCCACGACCTCTTCTGCAGGAATAAATTCGATAAATTTTCGAGCACTTTTTCCACTAAATCAAGTCGTATGTCATGAATGGCACGTTCAATATTGACTTGTAAAGCTTGAAGAAAGTCTGTTTTTTTTCGAAAGACCAATGACTTCAAATAACCCCACAATAAATAGTGTAATGGTGTTAAATCACAACTTCTTGGAGGCCATTCAATATCACAATTTCTTGATATAATCGAATCTCCACACTTTTCTCACAATTCACTTGTTTCATTTGCTATGTGGCACGTAGCCAGAATCGGTCAATGGCAAAAGGGTCAAGGTCGTAGGTCGACTGGAAAGGGTATTTTTTTGGATTTAAAAAAATGGACTTAGCATAATTTTCAAATGTGAACGGAAAGTTTATGTTTGCTCCAGCTCCTTAACGGCTCTCCTCCTTAATAGCTCTTAACGAGAGCTAAAGTATTGCTCATGGGTGTCAAAGTCGACTGAAACGTGTTTTTTTGGAATAATTTTTAAACTTTGTTCTTGTGTTTATCTCGCCATGATGAAATTGTAAACACTACTGAATACAATGAAAAACAAATGACAGATCATGACATATTACATCCCTATTAGAAAAGCCGTTACTAAATGTTGTCAAAAACCCATGAAAATTATTTTGCATTAAAATAAAAAAAACAGTCCTATTATGAGGATTTTAAAATTTTCGAAACTGTGAATTTTGAGGAATACTAGGTTTATTAAAAAAAAATATATCTTTTTATCGGTAATATCGGTAAAAGCTATCAATATGGGACTTTTTGCAAAATATTAGTAATTATTTTCACTCTTAATGAAAAAAAAAAATTAAATTAAAAATAATTTTTTTAAAAAAAATTTATTAAAATAATTTTTATAAAATCCCTTTTTTTTAATTTTTATTTTTGTGTATTTTAGGCCAAATTGTCCTCTACAATACAGCCAATTTCCACGATGGCGTTTTTGCCTTTCTCGAGAAATAATTAAATCTTAATGACAGGTTTGTCCCAATATTTTCTAAAATGCTTAATAGGCCGGATTGAAACGCCAAAAATTACCATTAATCACTTTTGAGTAACCCACAGAAGTTGTTTCATGACGCCTACAGTTCTGTTCCAATAGGAAACAAATCTTAATAATTTCCTTAAGGTCGCGCATGGACGATATTTGCAAATAATTACTAATATTTTGCAAAATGTCCCATATTGATAGCTTTTACCGATAAAAATATATAATTTTGTTAACCCAGTATTCCTCAAAATGCACAGTTTCGAAAATTTTAAAATCTGCAAAATAATTTGCATGGGTTGTTGACAGCACTTAGTAACACCATTATACCAAGTTTCATCAAAATCCGTGACATGAGCCAAAAATACTGTTATCACTTAACATGGAAATGCTCTACACTGCAAAGAATTTAACTGTTTGTACAAAATACTCCATTTGTGTGGGACGTACCAAAAGGGGCGTGGCTATAACGCTCATATTTCACGGGACTATACACTGAGCCAAAAATTAACCTTATATAAGGTTAACTTAACCATAAATAAACATGATTTGGAGTCTACGTTATATAAGGTTAATTTGAACATTTTCTTGTTGACTGGTATTTAACAATAATAATATTTAATTTAACTATTCCATGGCTGAATTTTTTAACCATGAAAATTGTTAATATTAACATTTCATAGTTAATTTATTGAAACAATGCATGTTCAATTTAACAATGAAATTGTTAATATTATTAACTACGAAGATTGTTATTGAAACCTTTTTTTATTGTTAATTTAACTATTTAGTGGTTATTTCATGTAACCAGAAACATAGTTGTTTCAATAATTTTTAATATTTATATTAAATAAAACTAGAAAAATTTAACTTTCGCATTTTTATTTTTTATTTTATTTACAAAATATATGTTAATATATATGTATGTATAAGAAACACCTGAAAAGAAAAAAAACAAAAAGGTTAGAAAATATAAGTATAAATGTAAAAAAGTGTGCAATTCTAAGAAGATCTTTTACTTTTTACCTAAATTCTGTAGTTCAAAGAGCATAAGCATTTACCGATGGGCTGATCTGATGGAAAAATCTGCTCTGTGACTATAAGTTAAGTGCCTACGTTTCTGTGGTTGACCAACATGTGATCAGTCCCCGCTCAAAAGGTGCCGTCCACGTAAACTCCCTGAATCTTTCGATTATTAAGGGCCCAGGACGGTTAGGCACTTAGTTTGGGGTACTGAGCTTAGTCCGATCTTACGGCAAACTTATAGGAGAGAGGAGATTAATAACAAAGGCAATCTGATAGAAAGGCGATGTCCCACCAAAATCATAATCTGAATAGATATAAAAATCAAGGATTGGGTAAGTCAATGGATGATACTTCAAGGAAGTGCACTGAATTGTATATTAAAAACAAGTAAGAAAGTTTCAGTCGGGTAAACCGACCAAGGTATAGTTGTTATTAAAGAGTCAATATTTCACTAAATGTTAACCCTTTGTGTGGGAGGTACCACAAGGAATGGACCAATATGGCCCATCTTTGAACGTAACCGGAGATAGAAAAAAATATTACCGTATACCAAAATTGAAGTGAATCGGTTACTCTTTTCGAGAGTTATCGTGCGCACTGACAGCAGACAGACAGACGGACATATCTCATTCGACTTAAAATGACCCAAAACTAATATGCGCTGAACATACTGAGGTTCTTAGATCACTCCTTCAATGTGTTACACTTTTGGCCCGTTGCAAATGATATATACCCTCGTATTACTAAAGTGAGGGTATAAAAAAACAAATGTATGCATGCATACCACTTTTCCTGTAATTACTTCGCACACTACAACTAGTATTGGTACAGTTCAACAGTTTCTAGTATTGGCACAAATTACCAATAGATTCAAGGCCGGACTCCCAGCACAAGCAGCCGCAAGGCACAGAAAAAGAAACAACTGAAAAGAAAAAACAAAAACATCGTTTATATGTATGTACGTTTATATGTATGTAGGTATTACGAAAGCACTTCTAACAACATATGTATGTATGTACATTTAACAGTATCAACATCGCACAACAAAAAAAAACTAACGTATGTATGTACGGCGTAGCAGCCACAAGTGTTCAAACGAAAAGGCAAGATGAACACATACCCACACGTACACATCACTTCTCTCCGTATGTTTGCTTGCTGCTGCATATACTTACGTACATACATTGTTGTTGGTGGTTTTTTCATGCTCAGTTAATGCGACAGCGTGTACATATTTTTTCCACTCTTAACCACTGAATTTTACAATTTTAATGGCATAATCACAAAAAATAATATTAATATTACATTCGCCTTTACTATAATTAAACAGGCACAAAACACTATTAAAATTTTTAACACACATATTTTATTATTTCACTTTTTAAATACACATATGTACATACATACTTATGAATGTAGTTCTTTACAAAATGTTTTACTACTTACCTCTATACCAACAGCTTCCGACAACAGCACTAGTCCCATCGACTATTCAACACCAACTGAACTCCCGCACTCGATCAAGCACCGAAACTGGCATTTGGTGGTGTTTTGAATGAGCGAGATAAATTCTCTTATGACGACAGTCGCATTCGTTTCAACTTCGTTTAACTTAATACTCAACTTCGTCTAACACAAAGCAGTTGAAAAACGTCGACCACAACAGAGCCGAATTGTTGTTTATCTCGCACATTTTTCTGCCTCTCTTTCAAAAAAACCAACCATATATAATGTTAACTTAACCATTTTTCATGTACATTTGAACTTATATAAGGTTATTTTTGTCTTCGTAATCAAACATTTACCATGAAAAATTTAACCAGACACATGGTTAAAAAAATCATTGTATTTTCGGCTCTGTGTACTTATATGAACTATAAATGTATTGCACTACTTAAAATTTCAAGTATTTATGTGCACTGAAATGAAAGTTATATGACGTTAACTTTTTGTGCAAAATGGTGCATTTGTGTGGTAGGAACCATTTTTAATCGGACTGTACGTACTGTATGTATATGCATTTCACTGTACAAAATTCCAAGTTTTTACATGCATTGGAATCAGAGTTACAAACCATTAACCTTTTGTGCAAAATGGCCACGTTGTGTGAGAGGTACCAAAAGGAGAGTGGTAACATCGCCCATTTTTCTCAATGTGATAGCGACTAATATACTAATACCATGTGTGGAATTGCGGAAGATTCCGATTAGTACTACTGAAATTTAGTCATATCGGTACGTGTTTTGATACACATAGCTTCCATATAAAGGTCCCCACCGATGTCACATCTTGACGCTCTAGAGAACAGATTTTTCTATTGATCTGGCTGAAATTTAAAAATTTATACTTTTTATTGCACTTAATCGTTCCTAGTGAAAATGGTGAACGTGGGTCCATGTTTTGATATTGCCCCCATATAAAGGTCCTTCCGATTAAACTTCTCGGCGTTCTAGGGGACGCATTTTTTAACCCATCATCATTATTCTTTCTTATTTCTTAACTTACAAAAAATGGTCCGTGTGTAAAAGATTTGCCAATAAGGAACAGCTGGAGTCTGCGGTTGATGGCTGACTAAAGAGCTGTAGAGTTATTCATATAAACAAGGTATGAAAGCTATTAAATATCGCTGCGTAAACTGCATCGAGCTAAACGGAGATTATGTTGACAAATAAAAAATCCAAAATTTTTGTGTTTTATTTGCCAGGTCGGCGTATTTTGGGACTTCCCTCGTACATTTGTCGAAAATAACAATCTACAAAAAGTGCTGCAAATAATATCGAAACGAATTACTTTTAACAAAATCATTTTTTCTTTAATTACATTCGTATCTGCTATTAAAAAAGGTTTTTAAAGATAACTTCGCGAATAACACATATAATTAACATTCGTTTTCCGAGTGTTGCACATAAACTATTTTCAATTTCTTTTGCAATGCATTATAATTATATACTTAATATTAACTTTATTATTGGCAAATTTAATTTTATTTCTTGTACAATTCTCAGAAGTTTTGTGGAATCAGTAATTACTTCCATATAACAGAAAATTATTTGTAATTTTCGAAAAATATTCATAAAAGCGATGATACGCCCACTCTTATCTTGTCTTCACATTAATGAGTTTGTAATTCCATTTATGGGCGAGAGACTAACACTGGCTTATATACATACATATAGATATGGACACGATGTCCACAAAGATATACCATATTGAACCCAGTCCTTCCTTCCTTCGTTCCTCCCAGTATTACGTGCAATTTAATTCGATTAACCTGACCGTAAGCCATAATTGTGAAATTGCCGAATTAACACAAATACACACACACTCATGCATACACAGAGAAAAAAATGAATAAATCCTCCACTACCAAACTATTCTGTGTAATTATGCCCATTAATAAAAACATAAATCCTTTAAAGAATGTAGCCATACAAGTACAGAGAATTTTTTATTAGTTTACAGTGTACATATACTTTTATAATCTTTGGTTATTGAACAGTCAGACATGCATGTCTGAATGTACGCATATATAGGCATCTGTACACTAGGCTGTACTGAAAAAGATATTTTTTTCATTTATTTCACTGCGTAACACTGAGTCGTACTGAAATACAAGCACCAACTCAGTAGATTCAAAACCTAGCGATGGACAGTGGCAGCAAATAAAAAAAGGTAAATAATTCGGCCGTTTATTAACCAGCAAACTGATGGCAACACAACATGGTATATTTGTAGAAGAGATATTAGCGAAGCTATGTTTTAAAAGTGGGCCTCCTATTGTAAACAGGAGAGGAGCTTCAGGGACCCAAAATTGGACACCTCCTGCAACCACTTTTGTCTTTTTCGTCTGATTCATTAAACCTTCTTTGTGCCCATACTACTAACCGAAGTCCAAAAAAGAATTTTTACACACATCTTTCACATAAATTTTTCTGAATAGGCAACAAAAATTTTTGGAAATGAAAAAAAAGCGATCCGATATACGGGTAATTCCAAAGCAGTTCGACCAACTCAAAAAATTACCCATTTGAATATTCACAATATTAAGCATAATAATTGTCCTAGTGTGCGGTATTTGTCAACGTTGTTAGTTTTTAAAAATTCATTGTAGTTTTTATGGTACAGAGCTCCAAAGTTACCTATCTCAAGGATTTTTCTCAAAATTTTTATTCTTTAAATTAGCCATATCTGCTTAACCGCTTCACGTATTTCGAAGAAATTAATACCAATGAAAAGATCTACCACTCTTCTTCAATGATACGGAATGAAATATCCTGAAAATGTACCAAATCATGTCCATATTTTTTTGGTACTAAAGGGTCAAACTATAATGAACTGACTATGAAAAACTCAAAATGTAACCTTGATGGATCTAAAAGATATAACTATTTTATTGAGTATATATTATAATTTTTCTTATATATTTTTATATAGAACTAGCAGGTAACTAGGCATTTATAATAAAAGCATTTTGATCACCTTCTATCTGTGCGGTTTGTCAGATCTTTAAATGGTTTTCCAACAAGAGGTGTTATTTTGGTATTCAAAGAAAAAATTTCATTATTTGAGATAAATAACACCTCTTGTTGGAAAACGCTGTAGATAAATTACTTATATTGACCCCAATAACTAACTATCCAAATTTCGTTCTTCTATGACCAACAGTTTCAGAGATATAAAATTTCCAAACATTGGTACGTCCACTTTTGCCACATAAACATGTCCGATCCCTTCCATTCCATTTTTACTGAATTTTTAAAAAATGGCTCGAATAACATATGCACCAAATTTCGTTCTTCTACGATCAACACCTTCTGATATATTTTTTAGGTTTAGGTTAGGGTGGCAGCCGTATTTTTTTTACAAGCTCACATAGATTAGTTTAGGTCCCTAGTGTTACCACGGGCTGAAATGCCCCTCATCGAAACCAACCTGTTTGATATATAAATTTATCGATAGTACGAATATCAGTACTGGAAAGATCTGTTAGGCTGCCTATAAAGGCCGACCCCAGTATGTACAGTCGTCTTTTACTCAAAGCGGGACAGTCGCAAAGCAAGTGCTCAATGCTCTCCACTTCTTCCTCATCTCCACAGCTTCGGCAGAAGTCATTGGAGTCAATACCCAATCTTTTGGCGTGTTCGCCGATCAAGCAGTGTCCCGTCAGAACCTGTACTAACGTCGACAATCGTTTCCTCTCTAGTGCGAGGAGATATTTTGACCTTCTCAGGTCATACCTTGGCCAGATTTGTCTAGCTACCCTGCAGCTGCCGATTTCTGTCCATCTCTCGTTGGACAGCCTGATTGCCTCTTGCCTAAGCCAAAGCTTGCACGTGGATAGTGGCGCACCAATATATGCAAATTCTTCGATAATTTGTAATATCGTCCCTTTCCTAGCAAGTTCATCGGCTTTGCAGTTCCCCGGGATATCCCTATGCCCAGGCACCCATATGAGGTGTTAAGAGATCTGCGGCAGTCGAGGGCTGTTTGTGAATTTAGGGATGTTGCCTCCAGAGAATTGATGGCAGCCTGGCTGTCCGAGTAAATGACAACGCCAGTGTTAATTACTATGTTGCGACTCAGCCACTTGGCGACTTCCCATATTGCCATTATTTCGGCTTGATAGACACTGCAGGTATCTGGTAGTCTGTGAGCTATATCCAGACTAAGTTCTTCACAGTGTACTCCGAAGCCAACCTTTTCATCAAGCTTCGAACCATCCGTGTAAAAGTGGAGATGGTTTATATTACCTGGTATTCTGCCGACCCATTCATCTCTGGCGGGAATCATAGTGATGTAATTTCTCTCGAAGGTGTACACAGTTGGTATATAGTCCACTCGGTCGGTTACCATAGCACTACACTTTGATATCCTCATGTGACCATAGTTCTTGTACCTCCACATTGAAAGGCAGTTTAATCTTATTGCCGCTTTGGTTGCAACTTCTCTCGCCACAATATTAATCGGCAGTATATGGAGTAGGGCTTGTAGAGACTCGGTCGCTGTAGTCCTTAAGGCTCCGCTTATGCTCAGGCAGGCAGTTCTCTGAACCTTTGTTAGTAGGTTGGTAATGGTTAGTTTGTCAGTTGCCGTCCACCATACCACAATGCCGTATAGCAGTATAGGACGAACTACTGCTATATATATCCAGTGGACGATTTTAGGAGAGAGTCCCCACCGCGACCCTACAGCCTTTTTGCAGGAATATAAGGCGACGTTGGCCTTCCTTACATGTTCCAATACGTTAAGTATAAATAACATTTTCCTATCTAGAATTATTCCTAAAAATTTTGCACTTTCAGAAAAGACTAGATCTGTTCCATTTATCCGAGGTGGAGGGTCCACACGTGGGACATTATTCATCCTAGTAAAGAGAACCAATTCTGTCTAGTTGGGGTTAACGCCCAAACCGCTGCTTCTGGCCCATCTAGCTAACTTGTTCAGAGCCACCTGTAGGATGTCTCTGAGGACGTTTACGAATTTGCCACTCACTGCGATTGCCACGTCGTCCGCATATGCCACGACCTTGCAGCCACAACGTTCTAGATCTAGCAGGATTTCATTCACCGCTAGGTTCAAAATTAGTGGAGACAATACTCCTCCTTGCGGGGTCCCTCTGTTTACATACCTTGTTAGAGTTGTGGACCCTAGAGATGCTGTTATGCGTCTTCTGGTGAGCAGACTTTGAATTAGTCTAATCAAACTAGTGTTAACTTTTAGATGTGAGAGTGCCGCAATTACCGCATCTGAGTGAATGTTGTTAAAAGCCCCTTCTATGTCAAGAAATGCCACCATAGTGAATTCCTTGAAATGCAGGGACGATTCGATAGTGCTCACAAGATCGTGCAGGGCTGATTCTGTAGACTTGCCCTTATTGTAAGCATTCTGATATATTCTATTTTTAAATAATGCCACGCCCACTTTTAACACCGCGCCTTGTTATTTTTTTAAGATTCATCTGTGTCTAATCTAATAATGACTCCAATAACATACAAAACAAATTTCGTTCTTCTACGATAAATGGTTTCTGAGATGATCGGTTTAGATTTAGATATATGCTCTATACATATTTTCCTCCGATTTGGCATCTGATCGCAATAGAAATCTGATTTTTAAGCTGATCATTACCAACTTTAGCATAAAGGTGTTAATTTGTTCAAGAATGAACGCTGTCAAATTTAAAGGAAACCGGTTTAGATTTAGATATAGCCTCAATATATAAGTTCAGTTTGATTTGGTATCAACGTATCAGAGAAGCTTTATTATAAATCCGAGCATTAAAAGTTTGAACAGAGAGGCGATTTCTTGGTACAGAAACGTAGATTGCCATCTGTGAAGAAAATCGGTTCAGATTTAGCTGTATCCCCCATATATATTTACCTCCGTTTTTGCATCTGAGCTGTATAGAAATCGCATTTCACATCTGAGCATTACCAAATTTGCCATAAAGGAGTTCATTGATCCAAGAATGAATAACGCCAAAAAAAACCCTTTTCATTCGACCCACGACCTTGACACCTATGAGCAATAATTTAGCTCTCGTTATGAGCTATCTTTTTGACCGATTCCCGATCCGACGTACCGGAATCATCGGTCCATATTTCTTCAAAAATGAGGCCGGTGAAAACGTAACCGTCAATGGCGACCGTTATCGTGCCATGATAACCGACTATTTGATGACTGAAATTGAAGCTCGTGATCTCGGCGACATTTGGTTTCAACAAGACGGCGCTACTTCCCACACATCGCATTAATCAATGGATTTATTGAGAGAACACTTCGGTGAGCAGATAATTTCACGTTTTGGGCCGGTTGATTGGCCACCAAAATCGTGTGATATCACACCGTTAGACTTTTTCCTGTGGGGGTATGCAAAGTCTAAAGTTTATGCGGACAAACCCGCTTCGATTCGCCAGTTATCAGTCGAAATGCTCGAACGAGTCATCGAAAATTTGACTCAACGGATGGACCATCTGAGACGTGGCCGCGGCCAACATTTGATAGACATAATCTTCCAAAAATAAATGACAAAGAATGTTCTTTCCAATGATAATAAACATTCCCCATTCAATTTGAAGTTTCTTTGTTTTTTTCTTTAAAAAAGTAGGGAACCTGGAAATGGATCACCCTATATTTACGTTCCTGCCGATTGGCCATCAACGCACTACAAAACCTTCATTTTATTTCCAAACATTATAAACTTTGGCAGAGAGGAGTTTCGTGGCACAGAAACGAGGATAGCTAAGTTTGATAAAAATCTGTTGATATTAATATACAGCCCCCATATACATATGTTTAATATCCGATCGTTATGAAATTTAGCGGAGTGGAGTTTATTGGGTTCGCATTTATATATCGACCACATATCGCCATCAGAAACGAAAAAGGGCGTATCATCATATTTGAAAATTATACAGGAAAAGCAAAAAACTAAATAAAATGAAAAATGCTATCGTTAGAAAAACGAGGTTTGCAGGATAATACCTAAACATAATGATGCACATACAAATACATACAAACATGATTTATAACATGTTTGTGAAAATTGCGTGAAATATAAATTTTTAATTATGAAAAAAGAAATAATTTGTTGTTAGGCCCTTTTGAATTTCTTTAATAAACTCGCCATTTTTGAAAGTAGTTCGCTAAAAATTAGTCAGGATGTATATTTTGATGCAGTGTTCCGAAATGCATCAAAAACTGAAGTTCAATTTTTCTTGTTGTTACGCCCTTTTTCGTTTCCGATGACGATATGCAAAATATGACAATGTTGTGAATTTGGCTCATAGTGTACTTATTCTGCTAACAAAGTGGTGTAGGGTATTATATCGAGACTTAACCGCCAAAAAGACGTAAGCGCCACCATTATTTATTTTAATTTTTTGAAGGAAATTGTTTACTTATGACAAATGACATCATGTGTCAGAATTTTATAGATGTAAAATATACCGTTGTACTACTATATTTCATAGTAATATAAACAGATGTATGCATAACATATGCACTTAAACAAAAAATAATCACAAAGGAAACCTTCTCTACATTTTTTTGATTGGCGCTTACGCCATTTTGGCATTTAGGGCTCGATACAGCCGCACTATGGACGGAAAATGAAAAATGCGGGCAAAAATTAAATTTTATGACACATGTATATTGAAAAATTTGTTATGCCAATCTGTTGAGCACATATTCACTATATTGTATCCAAAATATAAACAAAATATCTTAATATTTAGATGATCAAATGACAGCCCAATGTTAGTATCTGCAATTATTGTACAGTTTGCTGAAATTTTAACTGTTGAGAAGATAGAAATGAAAAACCAAATTGGACCAAATACATATCAACTTAGGCATGCTTTATGAGGTATGAAAGCATATATAGACGCTTGAAATATTTATTTGTTTTCGTTGTACATGGAATTATAGTCCTTTTGCAACAATTTTCCATAGCGAGCCTGCCCGACTTTAGTCTTTCCTTACTGGTTTTTATTATATTTAATATTAATTTTCTTTGTTTTGAGTTGTCCACAATTATAAAATAAATTGAAAATAAATATGCTGGTGCCTATTTCTATGCAATGGTGTTTTCTAACTTAACCGACACAAATACATCGCTCCAGCTTACTACAATGACAGCAAAATACTTAAGTAACTTATTATTAAAAAAAGACTTATGCAACGATTAGGATTAGTTAATTACTCAAAAAAGCTTTAACTTAAGGTTTATGTTTATACCTGCACTGAGTACAGAGAAAACTTAAAAAAACTTTCTCCTGAATAATTTACTTTTTGTCGGTTAAGTTTTTTGGCGGGTATTGCTCGATATGTTCCTGCCTATTTAGTTTATATATCCAAATCTTTGCAGATACTTCCGGAAGGCACCATGATCTGTTAAGAACTGCGTGAGGTTCGTATCACCGTGTCGTCTGGTTAACCATACATACACTTATGGTACGTATAAGGAGATGCGTCCATCTTCCCTTTGCAGATGTATCCCAACGAGATTGCCAAGTGGCGATCGATGAGAAACGCTCTTCCTTGGCAAATTCAGATCTAGGCTTTTTGTTCTCCAGTTTTCTATCTTGTATTCGTTTCATCTCGGTAGCTACAATGTCAATTGGAATAAGACCAGCGACGACACCTGCTGCATCCTCCGATATCGCTCTATACCCTGAAATTGTCCGAAGAAAGCTTAGTCGAAATATATAGACATGATCTTTTTCCGATAGGATTTCACACTCAATGCATTTCACACTCAATTCATGAAATTTTCCATAACCAAATCGCAAAGTGGCTGCCCTATGTCCTCGATAGCCTCACGAATTCGATCTTTGAGGTCTTGAATCGACGCTAGGCTGTTGGCGTAGACCTTATCTTTCACGTGGCCCAAAAGGAAGAAGTCGCAAGGTGTTAAATCACAAGATGTCGGCGGCCAATTGTGATCACCTCTTCGAGAGATAACACGGTCCGGAAACTTTTCCCGTAACAGAGCAATTGTTTCGTTGCTTGTGTGGTACGTAGCGCCGTCTTGTTGAAAGTAAACGTTGTCCAGATCAATACGATCCAACTCCGAGCATAAAAAATCATTAATCATCTCTCGATAGCGCAATCCATTCACCGTAACTGTTGATCCAACCTCATTTTCGAAAAAGTAAGGTCCAATGACCCCGCCGGACCATAAACAGCACCGAACAGTCACACGTTGAGGATGGAGAGGCTTCTCAACAATAACTCTTGGGTTTTCCGAGCCCCAGATGCGACAATTTTGCTTGTTGACGTAGCCACCGAGGTGGAAATGGGCCTCATCAGTCAAGATGAGTTTCGATTTATCGAATTTTAATAATTTCAATGCGTTGTTGAATCGTGTATCGTTCCATTTTTAATAATGGCGTAGTTTCTACTTGTCAAATGTCAAAGAATAAAAGCTTCAAAAGTGACAGCTACCGAAATACCGGTGATTCAAAATAACACCTCTTGTTGGAAAACCCTGTATATATTTCCTTTAACTCCATGTGGAGCGTAGGGCCATTACGAAAGTACGGTAGTCATTCCTGTTTTTGGATAGTTGTTTTAGTTCGTTCCATGTTGTACATACAGGATTACTGAATTAACTATACATAGTGGCAAGTAGTTTCCGTCTCGCGAACCTCCAACGTTGGGCAACTTTCTTGCCGTGTTAGTGATTATGTCGATGGCATCAGCAAAGCCTATACTATAAACCTCATTTGGTTCTCAGCACTTCATCATACATAATGTCCCACAACAGTAGACCCAGAACTGATCCCTATGGGACGCCTGCGGATACAGTGTAGTGCTGCGGTCCATTGTCGTTCTGGTATATGAGCTTCCTGTTGTCAATATAGCTTTTTACCAAATCTATAATGTACGTCGGGGCTTCGGTTGGCACCAGGGCTTCGTGGATGTGCCCTAAATCTGCAGAGTTGAAGACGTTCTTCAAATCAAGGGTAACGACGGCGCAATATTTTATTGTTCCGCCTTTCCATCTTGCTCCTTCAATGGCCTTCGTCTCTGTATCAACTACCAGCTTCACTGCGTCGATGGTAGACCGTGCTTTCCTAAAAACCAAATTGATTTTCGGATCGGGCGCCTTTTTCTTTAACTGCTGTCATTAGTCTATTATATGGTGGTTCCCCCGGTGGCCTGCTTCCTTCGGGGATTAGTACAATATTTTGAATTTTCCAGCGGGTGGGAAATATTCGCTCGTGAAAACACCTCTGGAATGTTTCGAGGAAGATGTCTGGTCTTCGATTGATTGCAGCCTTTAATGCAATGTTTGGTATTCCATCCGTACATGCTTCGTCAAGTTCTTCTTGAGTGATATCCGGTATTATTTCCGTGATTTGAGGTGATTTCCGCTGCATCTTCTTCATTACTATCCTATAGGCAGATCCCCATTGGTCGATATTGGCGTCGCGCATGTTCTTTTGCTTTTCGTGACTCTCTGAACTCCTCTTTCAAACCTAGGTTTCCCTCTTGTTCGCTGCATCCTTCGCCTAGCTTTCAAGCAGACAGACCGCAGCTGAAGAATGTATTCATTCCACCAGTAGCAGGGTTGGCCTCGCTTCAGAAGTGTTCTTCTCGGCATTGACGCCTCGCATGCATCAACAATCGCGTTTGTTAGATCCTTAACTTGTTCTTCAGCAGAGCTGGAAGTTAACTATGCTGTGCCGATCATTACTTAGAAAATGTCCTTGTCGAATGCAGAGGCTCTCCATTTTGGTCCGGAAAAAACTTGGTTTTGTTACTGAGTCATGAGGGGCGGTTGCTTAGACTGCTGTATCTTTGTCAGTTTTGCTCTGATTCACCTCAAATTTTCACACAATATTCTTGAAAGTTTCTCTATTCTTCTTTAAAAAAAAAATTCAAAAAAAGCTTATTATTAACGTTACCCCCTTTAAAGAAAAACGCATTTTAAGCTTACCTTTTCAGATCTAGTTTATTATGATCGACATCTTCAACTCCTTCTCGAAAAAATCCTTGATGATCCACATGTTAACTGAAACGAGACCAATTATTATCACAATGCCGCTTTTCGCATAGTTTAGGAGATGTGTTTGCTATACGATGCAAAAAATCATTTCGGATCATTATTATGTCAATCAACAAACAAACAAAAATTATACAGCCTTGGAAGGAATTCTATAAGTACTTAATCCAATCTTTTGAAATTCTTCTTCTGAAATAAATTTACGAATATTTTTGGGGACTGAAGGTGAGGGGATTCGTAAGCCGGTTTACCCTATTGAACTTTCTTAGTGGTTTTTCCAATGCTTGAGTTATCTAGAACAAAATGTATTATGTTTTTTATGCCGCATGCAACTCACGCAATACATTTTGTCTGTACATCCTAGTGTTGACGTGAACATACATAGTTTAAAGAATGTACAACTGCGGCTGTGTTTTTTTAATAACAGCAATTTTTGAGCATTAAACGGAAAAGGATATGCAGCATAAAAAATTATCAGCCAACACCCATAGTTTTAAATGTGCATCGAAGAGAAAAGCAAAACATAACACACACTCACTCAGGCACGCCCATCAACAGACACTGAGCAACAATGCACTAACTATCGCAACAACAACAGCAAGTACGTATAACATATGGCTTTGTTGTTATCCTTTTAACAACAACAACAGCAGCAAAAGTAAAACATGTAAGGGAATGCTAAAGTAAGGGACGGGACAGAATGTTAAATACCCTACACTACTACTGGAAGATTTTTGGAAGATTGTTGGACTGAGAGATTATTCTGTGACTCCTTTAGATGATTGTTTGACGATTATTGCTTTCAAAACGTGTGCATAATTACCTTGTGAACCTTCTCGGCACCTTTATGGCGTTTCTAGCATGATAGTCATAAATCGTAAATTTACTCGGTGTTTTGTTTATATTTGTTTGTCAAATTTGGTAGAGATATTAACACAGAGATTAAAAAAACTGGGGATTTGTCATCTACAGTAACAACAATTCGACCATGAATTGGCCTTAATATGGGGGATATATCCCACGTTCCGTATCGTTCGTTCGTGGACTGATGGTATTTTTACCGACAACGAAATTGTTTCTCTGACGATCGGTAAAACAATCAGTGGATTTATCTATTTTCCTTTTTTTCGTTACAAAGTAGTGGTCAAAGTCATAGGCCACGTAGCGCAGTGCGGTGTTGGGTACAAACAGATCCTTCCAACTGCTATAGGCCGCCATTGAAATGCACAAAAAAACGCCGAGAACGAGAATAAAATTAACAACATATTTAGTCGTGTGTGAGATTGTGGCTCTGTGTATTCACACGATTGTTCTGTAATAAGTACGTAAATGTATGCGCTAAAGGGTGTTGACTATTTGGAATGGTATTACTGGAAATATCAGAGAATAAAAAACAACGCTTTTACAGGGTTTTCCAACAAGAGGTGTTGTTTTGAATCACCCGGTATTTCGGTAGCTGTCACTTTTGAAGCTTTTATTCTTTGACATTTGACAAGTAGAAACTACGCCATTACTAAAAATGCAACGATACAAAAAATTATTAAAATTCGAAAAATCAAAAATCACCGAAAAATCATCTTGACTGATGAGGCCCATTTCCACCTCGGTGGCTACGTCAACAAGCAAAATTGTAGCATCTGACACCACACTGTGGTACAGGGTATTATAACTTTGTGCATTTGTTTGTAACACCCAAAAGGAGAAGAAATAGACCCATCGTTTATTATACCGATCGACTTAGAATCACTTTCTGAGTTGATTTAGCTATGTCCGTCTCTCCGTCTGTCTGTCTGTCCGTCTGTCTGTCTGTGCATGTATTCTTGTAATCAAAGTACAGGTCGCAATTATGGTCCGATGTCGACGAAACTTTACACATATCTTTTTTTAGGCCCAAGGACGATCCCTATTGAATTTGGTTAAAATCGGTTCAGATTTAGATATAGCCCCCATATATATTTTAGCCCCGATTTGACATGTAAGCGCTGTAAAAACTTTATTTTATGTCCGATCAGTATGAAATTCGGCAGAAAGACGTTTCTTCTTATATGGATGAACACTGTTAAATTTGGAAGAAATCGGTTCAGATTTAGATATAGCCCCCATATATATGATACCTCCGATTTGACATGTAAGCGCTGTAAAAACTGTATTTTATATCCGATCAGTGCGAAATTCGGCAGAAAGAGGTTTCTTTTTACATGAAGGAATAGTGCCAAATTCGGAGAAAATCGGTTCGGATTTAGATTTAGCCCCATATATATATTTCCCCCGATTTCACATGTAAGCGCTGTAAAAACTGTATTTTATATCCGATCAGTATGAAATTCGTCAGAAAGAGGTTTCCTATTATATGAATTAACACTTTTAAATTTGAAAGAAATCTGTTCAGATTTAGATATAGCCCCCATATATACGTTACCCCCGATTTGACCTGTAAGCGCTGTAAAAACTGTATTTTATATCCGATCAGTGCGAAATTCGGCAGAAAGAGGTTTCTTATTACATGAAGGAATACTGCCAAATTCGGAGAAAATCGCTTCAGATTTAGATATAGCTCCCATATATATGTTACCCCCGATTTGACTTGTAAGCGCTGTAGAGACTGTATTTTATATCCGATCAGTACGAAATTCGACAGAATAAGTATTCAGGGAAGATTGCTTCAGATTTATATTAAAGCTCCATATATATGTTCCTCCTGATTTGGTATCAAACCGCTATAGAAGTTGTATTTTACTTCCGATCATTAAAATTTTCCAGAAAGATGTTTCTCAATTTAGGAACGAATATTGCTTAATTTAGCGATTATCGTTTCAGAATTAGATAATATGTTTCTACCCATTTACCAATTATTCCAAATTATTATGGCAATGACCCTCATCACATTGTTAGGGAGGTGTAGGGTATTATATAGTCGGCCCCGCCCGACTTTCTGCCTTTCCTTACTGTTTTTTTTATTGTCGAAGTCGAACGTCTTAGCGGTCAAACGACTACCCATCAAAGCATTTTGCGCTATCTTGACCGGTTCCGAAGTTACCAAAAACTCCTATGTGTATCACTCTATACCAATGCTCCGACAAAAACTCCTATGTGTTGTAGGAACAGCCTGTCCCAAGGGATAGAAGGTTGGCTTAGATTCTCCCCAAAAAACGGTTAATGAGGTTTTGTTCAGAATCATCCCCTCTACTCGACAATGAATAGATCAAAATTCGCATCCATTCGCGAGTTATCGCGAAAACAGTAGTTTTACTCAAAACAAACTTAATAGCTTTGATTTGTAAAGAAAAACGCGAAAATTTTGAACCGTAACACAATTTCCTTTAAATATGATTATTTGTAAGACGCTTTGTAACGTCCGTGACATTTGTCATGTTTTTATATTGCGAATTTTGTGTAATCCATAAAATCGACTTACACCGACAAATTTTTCCAAAAATATTATACCGAATGTAATAAGATTTATATATTTACATTCTATGATCTCTGAGGAATACATTAATATCAGCATTTTCGCGAAAACTATCCCTCGACGAATAAATGTTGTACAAAAAAAATTAGTTCGGAATAATTTTACTACATAATGCTATTATCTCGCGTACGACCAGTTCTGGAGAAAAGTGGTCAAAGGAAGTTTGGGAGATAAGCGAAAGGCCTACATCTCTTTCTTTAACAAACAAAACTTATAGTAATTGGGTAAGGATTTACAGTGTGTTAAAACTTTTGTATGCTTTTTCCTTTATATGATGCATATTTTGATTTGACACATTGTAAATTCCTACCAAATTATTATAATTATTTTTGTTAAAGAAAGTGTTGTAGTCGTTTTCTTTGACCACTTTTTCCTAGGACTGACCGTTCGCGTAATAATAGCATTATATAGTAAAATAATTCTGAACTTACATGTTTTTTGTTCGAAATTTATTCGTCGCGGGACGTTTATGGCGGAAATGCTGGTGCCAATCTATCACTCAGAAAGTCGAATTTTTGGATTACAAAAATTTTGCTATAGAATAATATAGCAAATATCGCAGACATTGCAAAGCGTCTTACAAATGTTCATATTTATGGGAAATTATGTTATAGTTTTAAATTTCCGCGATTCAATGTAATTAAATTCGGTTTTTTGGTTAAAATTGTTTTTATCGCGATTACTCGCGAAAGAAAGCAGATCAGATTTTGATTTCTTCTTATCTGAGTAGAGGGGATGATTCTGTACAAAACCTCATTAGCCACAATCCAGTCCAACTTTCGGTGGCTTGAGGTAAGCTGTGAACATTCAAATATCAAAACTCCTATGTGTAATTTTTATACCCTACACCACACTGTGGTACAGGGTATTATAACTTTGTGCATTTGTTTGCAACACCCAAAAGGAGAAGAAATAGACCCATCGTTTATTATACCGATCGACATAGAATCACTTTCTGAGTTGATTTAGCTATGTCCGTCTGTCTGTCCGTCTGTGCATGTATTCTTGTAATCAAAGTACAGGTCGCAATTATGGTCCGATCTCGACGAAACTTTACACATATATTTTTTTTGGCCCAAGGACAATCCCTATTGAATTTGGTTAAAATCGGTTCAGATTTAGATATAGCCCCCATATATATGTTATCCCCGATTTGACATGTAAGCGCTGTAAAAACTTTATTTTATATCCGATCAGTATGAAATTCGGCAGAAAGAGGTATCTTATTATATGAATGAACACTGCTAAATTTGGAAGAAATCGGTTCAGATCTAGATATAGCCCCCATATATACGTTACCACCGATTTGACATGTAAGCGCTGTAAAAATTTTATTTTATATCCGATCAGTGTGAAATTCTTCAAAGAGAAGTTTCTTATTACATGAAGGAATACTGCCAAATTCGGAGAAAATCGGTTCAGATTTAGATATAGCCCCCATATATATGTTACCCCCGATTTGACCCTTTAAACCGTATTTTATATCCGATCTGTACGAAATTCGACAGAGAGAGTTTTCTTGTTACGTGAATGAACACTACCAAATTCGGAGAAAATCCATACAGATTTAGATATAGCCCCCATATATATGTTTCACCCGATTTTACATGTAAGCGCTGTAGAAACCGTATTTTATATCCGATCAGTATGAAATTCGGCAGAAAGAGGTTTCTTATTATATAAATGAACACTGTTAAATTTGGAGGAAATCGGTTTAGATTTAGATATAGCCCCCATATATACGTGACCCCCGACTTGACATGTAAGCGATGTAAATTTGTTATTTTATATCCGATCAGTATGAAATTCGGCAGAAATAGGTTTCTTATTATATGAATGAACAATGTTAAATTTGGAAGAAATCGGTTCAGATTTAGATATATCCCCTATATATACGTTACCCCCGATTTGACATGTAAGCGCTGTAAAATGTTATTTTATATCAGATCAGTGCGAAATTCGGCAAAAAGAGGTTTCTTTCTACATGAAGGAATACTGCCAAATTCGGAGAAAATCGGTTCAGATTTAGATATAGCCCCCATATGTTACCCCCGATTTGCTATGTAAGCACGGAGACTGTATGAAATTCGGCAGAAAGAGGTTTCTTATTATATGAATGAACAATGTTAAATTTGGAAGAAACCGGTTCAGATTTAGATATATCCCCTATATATACGTTACCCCCGATTTGACATGTAAGCGCTGTAAAAAGTTATTTTATATCCGATCAGTGCGAAATTCGGCAAAAAGAGGTTTCTTTCTACATGAAGGAATACTGCCAAATTCGGAGAAAATCGGTTCAGATTTAGATATAGCCCCCATATATATGTTACCCCCGATTTGCTATGTAAGCACGGTGACTGTATTTTATATCCGATCAGTGCGAAATTCGACAGAAAGAGGTCTTTTTACGTGAATGAGTATTCAGGGGAAATCGGTTCAGATTAATATATAACCTGCACAGGTAACTATGTTCCTCCTGATTTGGTTTCAGAGCGCTATAGAAGTTGTACCTTACTTCCGACCATTAAAATTTTCCAGAAAGATGTTTCTCAATTTAGGAACGAATATTGCTTAATTTAGCGATTATCGGTTCAGAATTAGATAATATGTTCCTACCCATTCACCAATTATTACAAATTATTATCGCAATTAGCTTTTGGCATTGTTAGGGAGGTGTAGGGTATTATATAGTCGGCCCCGCCCGACTTTCTGCCTTTCCTTACTGGTTTTGTTTTATAAATATTTAAAATGCTCCAAACAAAACATCCTATGTGCCGATTTTCATGAAAACCATTTACCACATCATGGGCTTTTCACATATACGATTTTTGTTATGATATATTGGTGGTAAATAATTAAAAGAAAAATTCAAAAATCTGAGATACTAAAAATATCGCGATTTGGCGAAATAGCAACGTTTTTTGTCTCTCCTGAAAACTAGTAAAAAACACATATGAGTTTTCGTCGGCGCACCGACGATATTTGTTTATTATATGTAAAGTAGATGATTATTATTATAGATTTATATTGAAAAGAACACACTGTGCTCGTGCAAAAAAGTAACATAAAGGAATTGCCGAAAATAAAAAAATGCATATTTTATGGCATTGGGAAAACATTTTTTAAAGATCCTTATTTTTTCTCCAGAAATTCCAACAAAAAACTGTTTCGGGCGTTGAAAAACGTTGACCACGCAGTTTTTTTCTTAATATGAGGGAATAAGAAGGAGTCATTGGATACCAAATCAGAGCTGTATGGAGTATGACCCATCAATGCGGCATCTTGAGTGCTCAAATAGCCCATTGTTTCAGCTAATGTGTGAGAGCTCGCATTGTCGTGATGCAAAATGATCTGTCTTCTCTTATTGTTTTTTCTTATTTCTTCGAATACTGTTTCCAAATAGATAGGAGTATTCCACTCAGAATTGTCAGTCCTAAGTCCCACTAAAGGTACTGTGGCCACATGACCGGTTCTGGCGTGTTCGCGATCTGTCAGAACTGACACTAATTTCGACGGTTTTTTTCCTCTCTATTGTGAGAAGACATTTTCATCTTATCAGTTCGTATCTTGGCCAGATTTTTCTAGTTACACTACTGCTGCCGATTTCTGCCCATCTTCCATTGGACTGCGTGGTAGCCTTGCCTAAGCCAAAGCTTGCATGTTGACAGTGGCGCAATGTCGTCCCCTTCTTAGCAAGTTCATCAGCTTTGCAGTTTCCCGGTATATCCCTATGCCCAGGTAACTATATGAGGTGTACGTGTATGTCAAACTGCTCAGCCATCTCCTTTAGAGATCTGCGGCCTCCAGAGAATTGATGGCAGCCTGACTGTCTGAGTACATTTCTATCGGCTTGATAGACACTGCAGGTGTCTGGAAGACTATGAACTATATCAAGACTAAGATCGTAACAGTTCACGCCGAGGTCAACCTTATCATCAGGCTTCGAACTATCCGTGTAGAACTGGAGATGGTTTCTATTTTTTTGGTATTCTGCCAACCTGTTCCTCTCTAGCAAGTATCTTAGTGGCAAAGTTCCTCCCGAAGGCGTTCACCGTTGGTATATAGTCCGCTCGGTCGGTTACCATAGCACTACATTGTGATATCCTCATGTGACCGTAGTTCTTGTAACTCCACATTGAGAGACTGGTCAATCGCAATACAGCTCTGGTAACAACTTCTCTCGCCATAATATCAGTGGATCAGTGTAGATTGAATAGGGCGTGTAGAGACCCTGTCGCTGTGTATTCAGCGCTCTGCTTCTACATAGGCAGGCGATTATCTGAACCTTTGATAAATGGTTCGTTTTGGATAGTTTATTAGTTGCCGTCCACTACACCACAATGCCGTACCAATGGAGAGAGGTCCTAAAGCAACCCTACGGCTTTCCTGCAGGAACATAATGCGACGTTGCTTACCTTACACGTTGCAGTACGTTAAGTCTCAATAACAGTTTCCTATCTATAAATATTCCTAGAAATTTTTCACTTTCAGAAAAGACCAGCTCAGTTCCAGTTAGCCGTGGAGGGTCCACATGTAGGACCTTATTCATCCTAGTAAATACAACCAATTCTGTCTTGGTTGGGATAACGCTCAAACCGCTGCTTCGGGACCTTCAAGCCAATTTGTGCAGAGTCACTTGTAGGCTCTTTGCAAGTTACAATAATTGCCACTGCGAATAGGTTCAACAAACATTCGCACATACAGATGTCTTATATTTCATTACACTGCATTGTAAAAGTTAGCATTTTGTAACTCTTATCTGATCCTCTAAAGTATCGAAAATACCTCCAAGGAAGCCGCAGCTCCCAATTTGAAATGTCCTGGCAAAGAGGCTCCGAACGATTCTTTCACATTACTGCAGAAGTCAATGTAGGATTTGCGCAGAGCCTTCCTCACTACACTTTTGTATTATCTAAGTTCCGCTGTTTACAAAACTAAGGACTGCAATTGTACTTATGTAGTATATACAAATACATACTATAATGTTATTTCTAAAATATACATATTTACATCAATTCATACATACAATTCCCAGCGCTGTTTTGCACTACTCGTAATATGCTCTATACTGGTAGCTTTCTATAACTCTTCCTGAGATTACCTATCTCTGAAGACCAACTGTGTGATCGCTGTCTGCCTATGTGGGGTTGAGTTAAGACATGATACTTATATCGAATCATTGACGAACCTCTCTTATGCTTTCAGTTATTCTTTGTATCTGTCACATCACCCCAATTCAGCATTTCCTCTATATCCGGTATAGCGTAAAAGTTTCTTCCGTTTTTTTAACTTCGCTGTACTTCGACAAATTGACTGTTGAGTCTGAAATTATATGTAATTGAGTGTTTTTCGTTTGTTTAACAATTCTACGATAACATTTTCGGTTTTTCAACATTTGAAGTATACAATTGATCCAGTGAGTCAGTACGTCAGTGAGTGAGTGCGTCAATGTTTGAGTGGTTAAATGACTTCATGCGATTCGACCGGGTGGTGGTGGTATTGTATGTGAATGAATTACAATTGTTGTTTTTATTTTTTGTTCTTCCTTTGTATGGAGGATATTTCGATGTCGTTGTTATTTTAAGGCCACGTATTGTTTTTTCAGGTTTACATTTCATGTTTTTGTGGTGGAAAATTATTTTGTTTTAAATTGTTTGTATTGTTTTTTTATTAACATAACAAGAGGAACAACAAAAGGAGAAAAGCAATAAGGGATAATAATCGTTGAATACTATCCTGAGAACTCCTGGATGATATTCGACGATGTGAATTACATACACACATACATACATACTTATACATATGTGCATTTATAGTTAATACAAATCGCTTATGATAAAAGCCGTAAATAGTAATGATACGGCCGTGTGCCGCGTTTATGGTAATAAAAAGGAAAACCCTTTGATTGCATTCACATGCCGGGGATATTAAAGAGGAGCACTTTAATACATAGCTCGAATGATTGCTTTCTATAGAATAGTAGCAGAAGAATTAGGTTTGAAATTCTTACAATTCACAGCACAATAAATATGGAAGTTAGTGCTAAGGCATCATATTTAAAGTACCTCCAAGGAGGCTGGTAGTGAAAATGAAACTATTTATATGTATGTAATGTAAAATATTAAATATTAACATGTTTTTATTGGAATGTTTAAAATGTTTTTATTGGAAATGGAATTTTTAAAATTTAGTATGTACATTAAAAAATCTCTAGTAAAAATGTACCTAATGGTGCGGCAAATGTAATAAATAATAACCAGTAAAAAAAGAAGATCCAAAGCGGTAAAAATTATCCAATTTACCAAAATGTTGGTAAAAGGTACTCATGGGGAGTGCTCATATAATAGTAATATTTTGCAACCAATTTAACAGGTGATCGGTTTAGGTTGAGGTGGCAGCCTTTTTAGTTGTCGACCAACTGAGGTGTCCACGTCAGAAATGGCTAAAAAATCTAAAAACAAGTAAAAAAGTTTCAGTCGGGTAAACCGACTAAGGTATACCCTCACTTTGTGAGTAATGTAATATATAACATTACACCAATAAATCTGTCAATTTGTGTGGGAGGTACCAGAAGGGGTTTTCCAAATACACATATTTTTCGGTAAACAGTACATTCTTAAATACATTGCATTGTGCTGAACTATAAGCGTTTGTGTGCACTGGTATATTAAAGTTACGAGCTATGTAATTTTGGTATGATTTGGTCATTTTGTGTGGGAGGTACAAAAAGGGGCGGGGTGATAACGCCCACTTTTTACAGGACTATAGGCACTACAACAGCATTACACTGTACAAAATTTCAAGTATTTGTATGCACTGGTATTAAAGTTACAAGCCGTTTACTTTGGTACGAAACGGGCCATTTGTGTGGGCGGTACCAAAAGGGGCTGTACAATGATGACCAGTTTTTACCGGACTATAGGCGCTACAAAAACATTATACTGTAGAAAATTTCAAGCATTTTTATGCACTTGTATTAAAGTTATAAGCAGTTAAATTTTGATGCAAAATGGTCCATTTGTGTGGGAGGTA
The DNA here is from genome assembly GCA_963930755.1 of Eudasyphora cyanicolor. Classification (NCBI taxonomy): domain Eukaryota; kingdom Metazoa; phylum Arthropoda; class Insecta; order Diptera; family Muscidae; genus Eudasyphora; species Eudasyphora cyanicolor. The sequence continues at coordinate 176,383,349 of OZ005736.1, read as the reverse complement.
CCAAAAGGGGCATGCCAACTTCACCCATTTTTCTCGAGTTAATAGCGACTAATATACTAATATTATGTGCAGAATTTCAAAAGATTCGAATAAGTAGTATAGAAGTTATTAAAGAATCAATATTTCACTAAATTTTAACCCTTTGTGTGGGAGGTACCAGAAGGAGTAGACCAATATGGCCCATCTTCGAACTCATCCGGAGATAGATCAAAATATTACCACATACCAAATTTGAAGTCAATCGGTTACTCCTTTCGAGAGTTATCGTGCGCACCAGCCAGCAGACAGACAGACAGACAGACGGACGGACATTGCTCATTCGACTTAAAATGACCCAAAACGGATTTCCTCCGAACATACTTAGGGTCTTAGATCACTCCTTCGATGTGTTACACTTTTTTCCGTAGCAAATGATATATACCCTCGTCACACTAAAGTGAGGGTATAAAAATGTATTGGATTGCCGTCGGTTGGAGGTTCGTGGGTTAGCTGAAGTCATAGGCATTTGTGCTATACATCGCATATTGACGGACAATTTGATGATGAGAAAGCTGTGTGCAAGAAGGGTGCCGCTTTGCCCGCAATCAAGACAATGCACCAGTTCACACATCCACTATTGCGATGGCCAAAATCAATGAATTCAGGTTCGAATTGGTACAGTACGCACCTTATTCGCCAGATTTAGCTCCCTCGGATTATTTTTTGTTTCCAAACTCGGCTCGGCGGAAAAAGATTTATCAGCAATCATATGATGGCTATTTTCAGGAGCAAGACAATTTTTACTTTAAACAGGGTATCGCAGCTATTGAAAATCGGTGGAAAAAAGTTTATCGAGCTAAAAAGAAGATTATGTTGAGAAGTAACGACAATTTTTCCAAATTTTTTGTTAGGTGGGCTAATGATATTACGAGTATGATTATAAGTTTCTTCGTACCTCAATTAGCTGACATATGGTTCCAACATGACGGAGCCACTTATAACACAGCGTACGCTACAATTAATGTACTCATTATTGAACGAATAATATCCAGTATTGGACCTGTTAATTGGCCACGAAGATCGTGTGGTTTAAATCCATTGGATTATTTTCTTTGGGGTATGTAAACTCACTCGTCTACGCCGATAAAGCACAGACAATTGAACACCTGGAAATCCACATTCGACGAGTTACTGGCGAAATACGGCCGCAAATGCTGCATTTGTTGTTTGGAGTTCCAGATAGCGCCAGCCGTGACTGCAACATGGCTCAAAGCATAATGGCATTAAATGCAGGAAGTATGTATCCAATAAAACCAGTTTAATATATAGGGTGATCTAAATAGAGATACTTTTTTAATAGCCTTTTTTGATAGATCGCGTGTGAGTCGTGTCATTCTGTCATCTTATTTTTGTTAAGTATTGTTTGGCATTTCATCATGGAAAGACTTACGCCGGAGTAACCTTTACAAATTATTCAGATTTATTATCAAAATAAGCGTTCGCCAATTGCGGTAAGTCCATTTTTTTTTAAATCCAAATAAAAACACTTTCCAGTCGACCCACGACCTTGACACCCATGAGCAATATTTTAGCTCTCGTTAAGAGCTATCTTTTTGCCGTTGACCGATTCCCGATCCGACATATTTCTTCAAAAATGATGCCGGTGAGAACGTAACTGTCAATGGCGACCGTTATCGTGTCATGATAACCGACTATTTGATGCCTGAAATTGAAGCTCGTGATCTCGGCGACATTTGGTTTCAACAAGACGGCGCCACTTCCCACACATCGCATCAATCAATGGATTTATTGAGAGAACACTTCGGTGAGTAGATTATTTCACGTTTTGGGCCGGTCAATTGGCCACCAAGATCGTGTGATATCACATCGTTAGACTTTTTCCCGTGGGGATATGTAAAGTATAAAGTTTATGCGGATAAACCCGCTTCGATTCAGGCCTTGGAACAAAACATCACTCGTGTCATTCACCAGTTACCAGTCGAAATGCTCGAACAGGTCATCGAAAATTGGACTCAACGGATGGACCATCTGAGACGTAGCCGCGGCCAACATTTGATAGACATAATCTACAAAAAATGGGCGTTATTTCCATGCCCCTTTTGATAACTCCCACACAAAGAAACGATTTTATACGAAAAGTTAACACTTCTAACTTTTATACTAGTGCATATAAATACTTAAAATTTTGTACAGTCTACTGTTTTTTTGTACCTACAGTCTGTCAAAAAATGGGCATTATTATCACACACCTTTTGGTACCTCTCACACAAACGTACCATTGTGGGCAAAAAGTGTACAGCTTATATCGTAAACACCATTGCATAAAATACTCAAAACTTTTGGAAAGTGTAAAGTTTTTAAAATTTCTGCAGTCCTGTTAAAAATGGTAGTTATCACCACCCGTTTTAGTACAACATATACAAAAAAAGACATGACAAATTAAATAGCTCATAATATTAGTACATATACAAATACACACTTACAGTGCTCACAAAGTGGGGGTTATACCTTAGTCGGTTTACCTGTTTTTTTCTTGTTTTATTTCTCCTTCTATCACTCCACGTCAAATTGGGCCATAACGCTTCCGTTCATGATTGGTTTGACTTATTGGCGGTGTAGATGTTGCGTTTGTTAAGCAGAGCTATCCTACACAACATTGTAGTACAGAGTATTACTGTTTGTGCATTTATTTGTAGCACATCATACGAAAGGAGATAGTCCCATCATTTATTATACTGATCAACTCTGAATCACTTTCTGAGTCGATTTAGTAGTCCTCCACTGTCCGTCAAACTGTCCATACATTCTTGTGATCCAAGTACAGCATGCAAATATTAATTAATTTATGCGAAAGTTTGCACAGGGACCTATCACGCTGGGATAAGGGACTACCCCTACTGAAGATACATATTTATATATACATACAATCTAGAAGTCACACGTTTCAACCGATCCGTCTGAAATTTAACAGTGTATGTATCATTATGGCTTTAACTATTACTGGAGAAAATGAGTCAGAACGGTCTACTTTTTGATATAGCCCAACGGTACCTTCCGGCTTGTCTTCTAAACATGGACCGTGAATTATGGTGAATTCTTTTCTGCAAAAAAGTGCAACACTTGCATTGCCCTTTTTCCGAAAACAGCACTATTATATCGCTTTTTTGAAATTTTAGTTGTGCTAAATTCGAGTAACTTAATTACCAAATTTCAAAAAAGTATTACAAAAGTGCCGTTTTCGGAAAAAGGGCAATGCAAGTGTTGCACTTTTTTGCAGAAAAGAATTCGCCATTAGATTCATTCTACAACCAGTGCGGCTGAAAATTTAAATTTTATTTATATTTTAACCTAAACTATTCCTAGAAAAAATTATACAAATCAGCCATTTTTATATACCCCAATAAAATGATACCTTCCATTTGACAACCGATTCTGGAGATTGTTTTCTATACCCTACACCACACAGTGGTACAGGGTATTATAAGTTTATTTCATGGCAGATGTTTGTAAAACATAGAAATACTACAGCTAGACCTTCCTAAATGTATGCCGATCAATTCAGAATCTCTAGCTGAGTCGATTTTACAATGTCCGTCCGTCTGTCCATCTTATGTTGTTTGTAGAGTACAGGTCGCAATTTCGTTGCGATTCTGCTGAAATTTTGCAGTTAGAAGCCTTTCACACCTGGAAAAGCCCCATTGAAATTGGTTAAAATCAGTTCAGATTTAGATATAGCTCCCATATACATATGTATATGTTTCGCCCGATTTGGTCCTTTTAGCCCTATATAAGCTGTATTTCAATTTAGCATGGTACAGTTTCTTGATCCATGGGACAACATTGCTCTATTTGAAAAATCCGGTTCAGATTCACATATAGCTGCCATATATATGTTTCGTCCGATTTGGACCTTTAGCCATATAGAAGCTGTAGTTTAAATCCATTCCTTTTCATATATAGCATGGTAGAGTTTCTTGAACAATGGACCAACATTGCAAAATTTGAAAAAAAATCGTTTCAGATATAGCAGAGGCAAGTACGTGTAAATTGTGTAAACAAATGTTAGTTGTAGTATACATTGTATATTTCATTGTCATCCAATCTTACTAGAGCGGTGTAGTGGATCATAAAGTCAACACCGCCCGACTTTACCCTTCCTTAATGGTTTGTTAATATTTATTTTTTCAAAAATATTTTTAAGAAAGTACGAGGGATGCTATATATATTTCTGGCCTAATAATGAAAATGCGAATATTTATCATCAAAAATGCATGATTTATACACTTTTGCATGCGCTTAAACCAATTGTCGAAGTACTTTTTCCACTCCGATTGAAACACATCCAAAACATGGTTTTTGAACGCTTCAAACGTTAAAAACCACGTCTGGCGACGAAAATCGTTAACCACGCATTTTTTTCTTGACGTGCGGGAATAAAAATAAGTCATTGGCTGCCAAGTCTGGGATGTACGGCGGATGACCCATCAATTCGACGTTTGGGCCGGTCAAAAAGGCGCTGGTTTGAGCCGATGTTTGAGAGCTCGCATTGTCATGGTGCAAAATGATTCGTTTTCTCTTGTTCGTTTTTTCTCCGAAGACTTCAGGCAAATAAATTGTGGTGTACCACTCAGAATTGACCGTCGTACGTTGCTCAAGCGGAACAGTCGCCACATGACCAGTTTTGCCGAAAAAACAGGCGACCATTTGCTTCGAAGTGCTTCTTCCACGAACAACTTTCTTTGGATTTGGCTCGTCTTCGAAGACCCACACGGTCGATTGCTGTTTTACTGCGGGCTCATACGCATAGATCCAAGATTCGTAACCTGTGACGATCTTATAAACGTCTTTTGAAGCACCGCGATCGTATTTTTTCAAAATTTCTTTGCACCAATCAACACGAGCCTTTTTTTGAGCGATTTTTTTAGACGACCTTCACGACCTTCGTCTTTGAGCGAGCGTCGGCCACGATTGAATTCATAAAACCAGTTTTTCACAGTGCTATAGGATGGTGCTTCATCGCCATACAAAGATTTAAGTTCATCGATGCACTCTTGTCGTGGTAATCCACGTCGAAAGTTGTGAAAAATGATCGCACGAAAATGTTCACTAGTTAATTCCATTTTTTTGCCAAATTGATTTTTTTTTCAAGTCACTGTAAACAACACAAATTATGGTCGTTCTGAGTACGTTTATGCTACCTAATGGTGGTCTCAGGGATGAAGTAGGCGTTTTCGAATTCTTACACAATTCAGAATGTGGTCTCTTATGTCGGTAACCATACCGTTACAATACAGATTTAGAAATCGCATAACATAATCCGCCTAGTAGAAAATTCAAGATTAATTTATAGGTAAGTGCCATGTCCGAGTGATGTAGGGTTGCATATAGTCGGCCCTGCCTGATTTTGACCCTTCTATATTGGTTATCTTGGGGGATGAGACGGTAAAAGTGGAAATGGTTCTTCTGGGCGGAAAAAAAACTCTTAAAATCATTAATTGCTATATTAAAACTATTCCTAAATGTCATTCAGCATGTTAAGTGATATGAAACCAGTGTATGTCTAAAAACGAATTCCCATTATTTGCTTCAATTATTAAACATAATCGTGTGGCTTAAATTGTTGAAAGGTCTAATCTATGGTATTGTAAAACAATAATAATAAACTATAATAGTTTATTTGCAATTTTCCCTTCGCCTTCTCTTTTTTCCCAGCTGGCTCGTTGTGCTCCCTCTGCAACAATTATCGTGGTTGGTTAGCATATGCTTTCCCAATTTTGTTTTGTGCCACAACAAATTTATCGAGTATTTCAATATATATTTTTTGTAGCCTTAACTATGGCAACGCGAAAAAAACTATGGCTGAAAGAGCAAAAAAGGAACGATATCCAACTAAAGTGGAAAAAATGCACCTGTTTGTGAACGACGGTTCACAGTTCGTCGTCTGTATTGATTTTATTTTAGTTTCATTTTTTGCCTTGCCAAACATTTGCCATATTTTAGCCAATGAAATGCCCGTCGTTATTTCTACCATTTTATGGATATCTAAAGAGAAATCCATAATTTGTTATTTAATTTATTTCGGCTTGATTTGGTCTGGTGTGTTGTTTGTTTTTGCTTTTTTTTTGTGGAGTTCTTCTATTGCATTTCTGGATGGTTATCAAGCATAATAACTGAAATTTATGGCTATTTATTTTGAATTGGTATTAATTTTGTTGATTTTTCAATTATATATATACTATATACATTCTCAGGAATTTTTTCAATATTTTCTGTATTCCCAACCAATATTTTTTGTTGTGCAATGAATGAATTCACGAGAAAATATACTTTTTCTGTCGTTGCAGTTGAGTTTACTTTGAAATTGAATTTAATCCGAATAAGTGTGTTGAATAACATAAAATCGTAATAACTAATTATAAATCGATTTGATTTCAGCCGAGTGGTGTTGTGTAAACAAACTTTTGGGAGTAGGTATCTTCAAGGGTTGTTGATAGCTGTAGCGGTGAAGTAAAATGAAAATAATACGCTGCACTAATTACTCTTCTTTATATTTAAGAACATTCTTAGAGTTACGTGTGGGCAATTGCAATGGAGTAGAAAGCTCATCCGCAGCATCAACGCTGCGGAAATGTTTGCCTTAACAACATGCACATGCAAAATTGGTTGGAATTCGATTGTAAGAATAAAAAAATAGTACTAGCAACAAAAAGTATATTGCCTATACCGTGTGTCGGTTTTATTTATATATAAATAGTCGAAACAACAATAATAACATGGATACGATCAAATGAAAATGGTTGCAACTCAATCGATGGTTGTATCAATCAATTTAAGGTTTTTTTTCATTAAAGTACCATATGATCGATTTTTGGTTGTGACAACCAATGTTTTATTCTTGACAACAGAAATTGTATCAATAGACCAAAGATTATTATTGCAACGAATAATTGGTTACTACAACAGAAAATAATCGTTTTTTGGTTATCCCTGTAATTTCCCAAATTTAGAATAATTAAATGTATTTTGGGAAATACAACCGAAAGATTGGTTGCTGTTCTTTTGTTGGTACATGAAAAAACTCGACATAAATATATCTTCAACTTTTTGTTCAAGAAAGGTATATGTTGTCAAAATGAATCTCGTGTTGCTAATTATGTTTGGAATGCAGAATATGTTGTGCAAAATGTTTTTCATAAATAAAAATAAAATCAACAATCATGAAATTGAAAGCACAGGGTTAAGTTTTGTGTTTTTTTTCGTGTCCTAAAATGTGTGTCAAATATTTTCACATCTCATAATAGTGATGAATTTGTAATAAGGGATTTTTAATTTTGTTATGAATTGGTTTGTTTTTGTTCAGTAAATAAAATAAAAATTAATGAAAATTGTTTTTAATAAATTGTCGGTAGTATATAGTCAGAACAACCAATTTATTAAAAGAGTTGGTTGTGGCAACTGCAACAGATAATTTAAGCCACCATTTTCGTAGTTGGCGCAAACAAATATGATTGTTTTGTTAACATTGAAGCAGAAGTATATCACAACCAAAATATTGGTTGTCCTAGTAGAATCGCATGATAGTGATTTCCGCGCCGAAAAAGTTTCCATTTGACCTACAAACCTCCAATAAAAAATTTGGTGTCGATTGGATAACGCTAAGGTCTGCCCAAAGTTGTTTGAAAACACAAAACTCACTTTACATGAACAAAATTTGGGTTTTTATCAAATGTCACATGTTCAAGTAATTAAAAAATATTTTATTAGCATGAAAAGTTTTTAAATGATCTTTGAATAAAATTGTCTTTCTTAAAAGTCGTAAACAATCAAAATCGACCGAAAAACGAAAAAGTTACAGCAGTTTTCATTTGAATTTTACGTCATGACAGGGCATGCATGCACACAGAGCAATCACAATAAAAAATAGATCATGCTTGTGCATGCATGAAAAAAAACAACGGATTTGCATAATAGCTGATTTTTCGCATCAGTCTAACATTTTTCTACTGGTCAAATAAGAAAACATAAGCTGAACTTTGCAGCGCGCTATACGGCCATGCAACAAGGTCGTTTACAGAACGCGCTCTGTCTCCAGCCTAAGTGAATTGATTAATTCGCACAAAATTTAATTTTTGTCATATTCTTATTTGTCTCCAGACCGACCACATCCAAAATGGTTACTAGATCCAGTGATAAATTTCGCACCGTAGAATCAGTTGGGCATGTATCACATACAATATCTGGAGCCAAACTGCCGTCAAACAGACAGATATTTCATAATGTGACAACTGTAATGTTTAATGCTGCGACGCCTCTGACCTCTGTTGGTGAGCTTGTGATTAATCGTTCTACGCATCAACATTTTTGGGCGCTCCCAAAATCCCGGCTGGTACTGGAGAAAATATGGCCAAAGTCGTTCATGATACACTCATCAAATACAGGTCAAAACACTGGATCGTGCATTTTGTTGCAGAACAAATTAGATCGAAAATTAATCAAGTTCCCATGTTCTCATCACATGATGGAGATAGTAATGAAACATGTGTTTGAGGTTAAACTTCGGCGACTTGTGGTCCTGAAGTGCCTATTTTTAATCGTTTTGCTGCCGTTTGGGTAAGTCTAGACCACAAATCGTTTAAAAACGGACTCGAAGATCCAACTGTACGTTCAAAAATAAGTAATGCTGACTGCGAAGTCATTAAGAAATTCTGCATTAAACAGCTAAATGAAACACAAATCCGAGCTGACTACAAGGAACTATTACAATTCACAATATTGTTTATAGGTGGTGTCGGCGATAACTTCCGAACACCTGGTCCAACATCCCACGCAAGGTTCATGGGAAAAGGCATTTATGCCTTAAAAATATACCTATTTCGAGAGCAGTTTGCATATGTATTTTTCTCGTGCGGCTGTATGTCAAAGCGTGGTTTACATACAAAATGCCATACGAGCACCAAATCAAGGATATACACTTGTTGAAAGACTCCATCGCATACGCAGAAATCGACCGAGATGTGTCTAAAGCGGTTATGAAGAAATGGAAAAATCATTTGTGGTACTTGGCCCTAGAATCAATGGCTTTGGCATTTTTCGATTCAGATGTTTCACTCGAAGAGAAACGAAAAATAGTTAGGTATCTGCAATCAACAGAGCCCGTCGGAAAACGATCCAAAATTCTCTGACTCGAAACTATTGCTGTGTAATAATTTGAGCGATTTCGTCTCATACAAAACCAAACATTTTTTCGGTGCTTTTGGATTGAGTACTGAATTTTTAAAGCATGACCCATCCATTTGGGAAGATTATCGAGATACTCTCGATGTTTGTCGTAATCTGTTTGTTGTTAACGACACTGCTGAACGCGGTGTACAATTTATGAATGATTACAACAGAATACTTACGAAAGACGAAGAACAAAATCAATTTATATTACAGTGCATTGAAGAATATCGTAGAAAATGTCCCTCACATAACAAGTCAGATCTAATGTAATATTGAATTTATTGTATTTTTTGTTTTTTTCACCGATCTTAATATTTAAAAACTATTTATTAATTAATGATACAAAAAAATGTAATTTTACTTATTTTAACATACGACTTTTGAATAAAAAAAAATATTTTCTCTATAAAGTGTGTTCTAACTTTTGAATGAACTTTGGGCAGACCCTAGGGTTATCAGATCGACACAAAAATTTTTATGGAAGTCTTGTACGCCAAATGGAAACTTTTTCGGTCCGGAAATCAAAGATCGCAGCAACTTTCACTTTTTGCATCACGTGCTATAAACGGTCTAGTGTATACACATATTTTATTTCAGAAATTTAGTTTGCAAATATATATTGTTGTAACATATTAACATATGCGTTCAAAATATATTTTGTTGATTTTTAAAAAAAATTTATTTGGTAGGAAATATACAATATTTAAAAATTTTTGTCCCAAATATATTTTCTTCCGATTCAAACATATCCCAAAATGCGATTTTGCTTCGCGTAGACAGACAGTTCTCTGCACCTTTGTCAGTAGGTTGGTAGTTGATAGTTTATCAGTTGCCGTCCACCACACCATAATGCCGTACAACAGTATTGGACGAACTACTGCTATAGATATCTAATGAAAGATTTTAGGACAGGGGCACCTCCACGACCCTACAACCTTCCTATTGGAATATAAGACGACATAGGCATTCCTTACACGTTCCAGTACGTTAGGTGTGAATAACAGTTTCCTATCTAGAATTATTGCCAGAAATTTTTCATTTTTACAAATAGACATCTGGAATCTTGTTCCTCCTAGTAAAGAGAACCAAGTCTGTCTTGTTTGGGTTAACGTCCAAACAGCTGCGTCTGGCCCATCTCTTCTAAGAAACTTGGAGATGTTAATCGATATGTACCATATGATCAAAATTGATCACAAGCTATTGTTCAATCAACATCATACGTACAGCAAGAGCAAATTCACCGAACAGCCTTGCATGATCTAGTCATCTTTACTTAGGCATCTCTCCCTATTCAAGCTCAAACAATTGTAGCTTTCTTAGATATAGAATGCGCCTTCAATAACATAAATTCATTCGCAGTAGTTATTGTAGTTGCTAACTATAAACCATTCATTAACAATTATTTTACAAAATCTTCTAAATAAGAGATGCAAGTAGCTCTAGGTCAATTGACCTCCCTAAATTTGTCAGCTGAGAAACGACCCAAGGGGGTATTCTGTCACATCTGCTTTGGTATTTCTACATTACAAATATTCTGTTTCACTGTAGGCGATGAGTGTTAAAGTTATTGCCTATGAAGATGATGTGGTTATTCATTCATGTAACCGCAAGATGGGTTAGACAACAAGACAGAAAGCTAAACTTCAAACCAAGCAGTCTAGATAGAACAAAAGGCGCTGTAATATCGATACCTCCATTCTAAACTATGCCAAGTGCAGAAATGTAGTTTTTCAGAAGAGGCGATCAAATTGTGATAAATTTTTTGAATTTGTGTAGAATTCCTTTATGATGGAAATCGAATGACCTGTACTGATTGTGAATAACTTTTTTTTGTAATATTTAGAAAACAAAAATGCAATCTCCTTAAAATACGCTAAGGCAACTTATAGACCTATGGTCATTTCGTTTGTGCAAAAAAATGTAAATTGTTTTCTACATTTTACACTGAAACCGCATTTTTAGGTTCGTTTGTAAAAATGGTGCAGCTGTATGAACGTGTTTTGATTTCGTTTGTAAAATTATTACACTCCTCAAATGCGAAAATATCGCATTTTCCACACTCAGCCCAGTCCACGGTGTGGAGTGTTGCACCGTCAAAAATCAAACTTCAGAACCAAACCTAATTGAAAGCGTACATTCTTAATGCACTATCAAATGGTTGCGCCATAATGTAGGTATGGGGTTTACTCACCGCCCGATTTTTGTTCGATTGTTCGCATGCAAAATGCGAAATTAGCAATGGGTGCAGGGGGAATTTTTAAAATGTCGCAACATGATGTGGTGATATTATTTTTCAGAATCGAAATCAAAATTAGAAAAGAGGTATCGATATATATATGTAAAAGGTCAGCAGGAAAACGCGGCAGAAATCCATCTACTGTGTGATACTAATTAAAGTTTAGGAAATGGCTAAAATGTGTATCATTTGTGCGTTGAGAAATATTGAAGAGAAATAAATGTTATATTACATTTACTGTCACTAGCAAGGTAATATGTCGCAGTAAACTGCTGTTAGACTGACGTTCCAGATATGGTTGATTACTCTGTGGCTGAGCCATTTTTGAACAAGATTTAGATTTCTCTTATACCTGGTAGATCAGAATGGAATGTGGCATCCCCGCACATCGGAGATTCGATAACTTTTACAGACAGGTTCCAAACTCAACAACGACATGGGCTTTGGTGTCTTTCCTAAGGAACTAGAGCTATATATTGCAAACGGCTTGCTTGATAACTGTAATGTTTACCCGCCAGAAATCTTAGCTATTAGAGAGACTGCAGAATGACTGATACAAAGTCTCTGGAAACTGTTTCGTGAATTTAAAAACTGCCGCAGATCTTTTATCGAGTTGGCAGAACAGTTCAATGATCACCTGATATGGGTGCAATAGGGACACACGAGAGAACAGCAAAACAGATGAACTTGCAAGAGTAAGAACCACATTTCATTCTCCAGGGAAATTTGAATATGTGTGCATGGCATTAGCGACCAGTAACCACTTCCTGAGAAATAGAGTCCTTATTGCAACATATTGCAGGCCGTCACTTGTCAGCAACTGCATATATTACAGGCTAACGTAGCCCTGTTTAAAATTCAACCGAACCTCGTTATCAAAGGACTTGTGAAATGATTCTGCAAAAGCTGCGATGTGGAGGAAGAAGATCCCCATCCATCATTAGATTCCCATCCCGCTCTAGCTAGAGGACATCTGGTTACCCTATGTTCTTATTTGTTTGTTAGTAAGCAAACTAGGTTGATGTTTAAATCCGCTAACTCTTGAGGATTCTTAAGCAATCAAATACGAGGGTAATACAAACTTATGTTTTCCTTACGTGAAAGTTTTTTTCCTTCTTAATACAAAAATGGGAGTTATGACCACATCCGTTTTAGTACCTCCCATACAAAAGGAGCCAAGACATGCCAAAATTATATAGCTCATAATATTAGTATATATAGCAGTGCATACTTACATTGCTCACAAACCGAGGATATAACTTAGTCGGTTTACCCGACTGAAATTTTTTTTTCGTCATATTATTATTTTATTTGCAAGAGCAAACATTCTCATTATTTACGAAAATAAGCTTTTATTCATTTGGCTGCCTAGGCTGTATTCGCAGTAGCGCATCCTTTCAACCAAATTTTCTCCGACCTTGTTGGTGACGGTTTCTGGCTCACGAATCTCACGAATATCTTCCTCGATCCTCGTCCTATGGGCTGAATTGTAAACTAATTGTTCGCATAATATCTGTCCCCACCAAAAGATTACCGTCGCCAAATCGTATTTCAGAGATGACAAATTGACATCGCCCAGACGGCTGATAAGACGATTACTCTACTTGGCGCGCGCAAGATTGCCATCATTTCAATGATCTTCGGTAATAAACAATTATTTATTATCCATCTATATTTCAACTTTAACCGAAATGGTGTTTCCAACAGCATTTTCAAAGAAAAATGGACCAATGATTCTACCGCTCCAAAATTCGCGCCAAACTGTCACTGTCTGATGTTGCATTGCTTGTCACGTGCGATACCCAAATGAAACAGTTTTGCTTGTAAGCATATAATCCGTGGTATTTGTGCAAAATTCGCAACCACTCAGCATTGAGTCTGGGCATAAGTTTGCTTTAATTTCCAAATTTACTAAATCGGAAATATATAGTTTTGTTCTGCACAGATGTGATACCGTATTTCTGTGAAAATTTCGAGCGGGTAAGAGTTGTTACTGTCAAAATAAGATGATTTAAAACCAGTAAGGAAAGGCAGAAAGTCGGGCTGGGCCGACTATATAACACCTCCCTAACAATGCGATAAGGTCATTGCGATAATAATTTGGAATAATTGGTAAATGGGTAAGAACATATATATGTGGATATATCTAATTCTGAACCGATAATCGCTAAATTAAGCAATATTCATTCCTAAATTGAGAAACATCTTTCTGGAGAATTTTGTAATGATCGGAAGTAAATTACAACTTCTATAGCGCTTTGTAACCAAATCAGGAGGAACGTATATATGGAGGTTATATATAAATCTGAATCGATTCCCCCCTGAATACTCATTCATGTAAAATAGAAACCTCTTTCTGTAGAATTTCGTACTACACTGATAGAAAAACCTTCGTCATGACGACGAATTTGTACATCATCACGATTATTTTTTCGTCAAAAGTCAGCTAACGTACGAAATAATCTTCTTGATGAATATGTTCGTCACAATGACGAATCTCTGTTTCCAAAAACTTTCGTCCTCAGGATGATCACATTTCATCCCTACGATGAATCGAGTTCATTGTCACGACGAATACCTTTCATCACCACGATGAATCATGTTCATCACCACGATGAATCCCATTCATCACAACGACGAATCCCATTCATCACCACGACGAATTCCATTCATCACCACGACGAATCCCACACATCACCACGACGAATTCATGCCCCCACTATTTAAATTTTATAAATCTCAATAAATATTCTTCTGGTTTTAGACCATTAAACACGAAAATAAAATCACTTGACAGCTTTGCTAGGTTCAGTTGTGATTATTCGGTTCGAAACGCAGTTCTTATCAGGTAAGGCTTAAAGGAAACGAACGAGAAGTACTCATTACTTCTCATATTTTAAATCAAAAATAATCTCATCGAGTAATGTATTTGCCAACAGACGAATACCATTCATCACCACGACGAATACAATTCACCACCACGACGAATACAATTCACTACCACGACGAATCCCATTCATCATCACGACGAATCCCATTCATCATCACGGCGAATCCCGTTCATTACCACGACGAACTCCATTCATCACCACGACGAATCTCATTCATCATCATGACGAATTCCATTCATCACCACGACGAATTCCATTCATCATCACGACGAATCCCATTCATCACAACGACGAACTCCATTCATCACCATTATTAGATTTTTTAAGTTAAACTTTTACAACAAATTATTTACCTAAGGTAATCAGAACGCATGTAGAACAGTACAGTTAAGCACAAACTATAAATTGATTGCCCCGTTTTATCATATTTTCAGCAAAATGGTGAATAAAATCATTTCGTCGTGGGAATGAAACCTTATCGTTCGCCCGACGAATTTCGAAATCACCAAAAACATAGGATGATGATCGTGTTCGTTCTATTGACGTACAAAAACATCGCATGTACGAAACTTTTCGTCACATGTACGAAGATATATTGACGAAATGGATTCGTCATGGTGACGAATGGTTTTTCTATCAGTGTAGTCGGATATAAAATACAGTCTCTACAGCGCTTAGACGTCAAATCGGGGCTAACATATATATAAGGGGTATATCTAAATCTGAACCGATTTTCTCCGAATTTGGCAGTATTCCTTCGTATAATAAGAAACATCTTTCTGCCGAATTTCGTACTGATCGGATATAAAATACAATTTCTACAGCGCTTACATGTCAAATCGGGGGTAACATACATATGGGCCCTATATCTAAATCTGAACCGAATTCCCCCAAATTTTAAATTGTCTCTAAGTGTATCACGAGACTACTATCTCTCAATTTTTGTACAAATCGGATCAACAATGTTGCTTATACAGTGCATATATGCCAAATCGGAGGTACATATATATGGGAGCTATATGTAAATCTGAACCGATTTTAACCAAACTCAATAGGGATCTTTCGTTGAGATCGGAGCATAATTGTGACCTGTACTTCGATTACAAGACTACATATACAGACAGACAGACGGACATAGCTAAATCGACTCAGAAAGTGATTACGAGGGTTGCTATTTATATTTCAGGCGCCATCTTACATTTCCATTGGAAAGTTTGAAATTTTTTAGCATAAACGTAATGTTGTTTACAGTGACTTGAAAAAATCAATTTAGAAAAAAATTGAATTAACTCGTGAACATTTTCGTGCGATCAATATTCACAACTTTCGACGTGGATTATCACGACAAGAGTGCATCGATGAACTCAAATGTTTGTATGGCGATGAATCACTATCCTATAGCACTGTGAAAAACTGGTTTAATGAATTCAATCGTAGCCGATGCTCGCTGAAAGACGAAGGTCGTCCAAAAACGGCCGTTGTGCCAGAGAACATTGATGCCGTGCGTGAACTGATAATGCAAGATCGTCCTGTGACATACCGTGAGATAGAGGCATCCTTGGGCATTTCTTCCACCAACATACATTCGATATTGCATGAACACCTGGCCGTAAAAAAGGTTTGTTCTTGTTGGATCCCGCACAATTTGACAAACGCTCAAAAAAGGCTCGTGTCGATTGGTCCAAAGAAATTTTGAAAAAATGCGATCGCGGTGCTTCAAAAGACGTTTATAAAATCGTCACAGGTGACGAATCTTGGATCTATGCCTATGAGCCCGAAACAGCAATCGACCGTGTGGGTCTTCGAAGACGAGCCAAATCCAACGAAAGTTGTCCGTGGAAGAAGCACTGGCGACTATTCCGCTTGAGCAACGTAGGACGGTCAATTCTGAGTGCTACACTACAATTTGTTTGCCTGAAGTCTTCGGAGAAATTCGAAAAACGAACAAGAGAAGACGAATCATTGTGCACCATCGGCTCAAACCAGCGCCTTTTTACCGGCCAAAACGTCGAATTGATAGGTCATTAATCTTATTCACTCACATCAAGAAAAAACTGCTTGGTCAACGTTTTTCGGCACGTGAAGTAGCTGTTGAAGCGTTCAAAAACCATGTTTTGGAGGTGAATTTTCAACACACTGTAACCAAAACAATTCGCGCTCAAATGACAAAACGGTCTGAGTGAAGTTATGCTAAAAAATGTTTTACTTTCCTGTGGAAGTTCCAGTTTTCATCTGGCAACACCAGCATTTCCAATACAGAAATATAAATATCAACCCTCGTACAAGTCGATCGCTTTAATAAACAATGGGTCTATGTCTTCTCCTTTTGGGTGTTACAAACAAATGCACAAAGTCATACCCTGTACCACAGTGTGATGTAGGGTATAAAACCAACCTGTACATAGTCTAAGTGAGCATAACTACCGGTTTCCGCACTTAACCTGAACATATTGTTAGAACCCTTTTTATGAAATTATGAAAAAGTTGTTCTGCAACTATTAGTGACGAATTCGAGTCGTGCGAGTGATTGAGTTGAGTAATAGACCCTCTTTCGTAAAATAAGCAACATTGTCTTCTAGTTAAAAAAGTAATTTATACAATAAAAAAATATTTCATTGATCTTCTGAAGAATACAATCTTAGGAATGTGAAACATATTCGTTGGAATATGGGAACATCTGAGCCTGAATATCAGCGAAACATTTTTGTGAGTCTTTCTTAAAATAAGAAGCATTGTCTTCTAGTTAAAAAAAAGTTATTCATACACTAAAAATATACGAGGGCGGTAGTAGTTTTTATACCCTACACCACACTGTGGTACAGGGTATTATAACTTTGTGCATTTGTTTGTAACACCCAAAAGAAGAAGAAATAGACCCACCGTTTATTATACCGATCGACTTAGAATCACTTTCTGAGTTGATTTAGCTATGTCCGTCTGTACGTCTGTCTGTCTGTCCGTCTGTCTGTCCGTCTGTGCATGTATTCTTGTAATCAAAGTACAGGTCGCAATTATGGTCCGATCTCGACGAAACTTTACACATATCTTTTGTTTGGCCCAAGGACGATCCCTATTGAATTTGGTTAAAATCGGTTCAGATTTAGATATAGCCACCATATATATGTTAGCCTCGATTTGACATGTAAGCGCTGTATATACTTTATTTTATATCCGATCAGTATGAAATTCGCCAGAAAGAGGTTTCTTATTATATGAATGAACACTGTTAAATTTGGAAGAAATCGGTTCAGATTTAGATATAGCCCCCATTTTATATCAGATCAGTGCGAAATCCGGCAAAGAGAGGTTTCTTATTACATGAAGGATAACTGCTAAATTCGGAGAAAATCGGTTCAGATTTAGATATAGCCCCCATATATATGTTACCCCCGATTTGACATGTAAGCGCTGTAAAAACTGTATTTTATATCAGATCAGTGCGAAAATCGGCAGAAAGAGGTTTCTTATTACATGAAGGAATACTGCCAAATTCGGAGAAAATCGGTTCGGATTTAGATATAGCCCCCATATATATGTTACCCCCGATTTCACATGTAAGCGCAGTAAAAACTGTATTTTATATCCGATCAGTCTGAAATTCGTCAGAAAGAGGTTTCCTATTATGTATATGAATGAACACTTTTAAATTTGGAAGAAATCGGTTCAGATTTAGATATAGCCCCCATATATACGTTACCCCCGACTTGACATGTGAGCGCTGTAAAAATGTTATTTTATATCCGATCAGTGCGAAAGTCGGCAAAAATAGGTTTCTCTCTACATGAAGGAATACTGCCAAATTCGGAGAAACTTGGTTTAGATTTAGATATAACACCCATATATATGTTACCCCCGGTTTGACCTGTAAGCGCTGGAAAAACTGTATTTTATATCCGATCAGTGCGAAATTCGGCAGAAAGAGGTTTCTTATTACATGAAGGAATACTGCCAAATTCGGAGAAAATCGGTTCAGATTTAGATATAGCTCCATATATATGTTACCCCCGATTTGACATGTAAGCACTGTAGAGACTGAATTTTTTTCCGATCAGTACGAAATTCGACAGAAGGAGGTCTTTTTACATGAATGAGTATTGAGGGAAGATCGGTTCAGATTTATATTAAAACTCCATATATATGTTCCTCCTGATTTGGTATCAAACCGCTATAGAAATTGTATTTTACTTCCGATCATTAAAATTTTCCAGAAAGATATTTCTCAATTTAGGAACGAATATTGCTTAATTTAGCGATTATCGCTTAAGAATTAGATAATATGTTTCTACCCATTTACCAATTATTCCAAACTATTATGGCAATGACCCTTATCGCATTGTTAGGGAGGTGTAGGGCATTATATAGTCGGCCCCGCCCGACTTTCTGCCTTTCCTTACTGGTTTAGAATTACCTTTGTGAAAATTTGCAACCTTTGTTTAGTTTTTTTCCTGAGCACTCAAAAGTAAACGATCTCAGCGAATTTGGAAAAATGTGGTCACCGATATGTAATGCAATACTCTCAATTGAAAGGCCTCAGTACAACCAATATTAAAACCGAGCTAGATTCTGCTTTGGGAGAAACTGATCCCTCGTTTACCACTTTAAAATATTGGGTGGCAGAGTTTAAACGGGGTCGTAGGTGCTGCCAAGACAAACTCCATAGTTGCCGATCAATTGAGTTCCCCACGCCAGATTAAAAACTCCATAAAATGGTATTGGATGACCGCCGTTTAAGGTTCGTGAGCTACCTGATGTCATAGACATTTCAATAAGTGATATACATCGCATATTTACGGAAAGTTTGATGATGAGAAAGCTCGCACCTTATTCGTCAAATTTAGCTCTCTCGGATTATTTTTGTTTCCGAACTTGAAAACATGCCTTGGCGGAAAAAGTATTTGCCAGCAATAAAGAGGTGTTGGTTGCGGTTGATTGATCTTTTTAGGAGCTATACAATTCTTACTATAAACAGGGTATCGAAGCTGGAAAAAGTGCATCGAGCTACAAGGAGGCTAACTTGTGATGCTGAATAAAATGGAAACATTTTTGTGAGTCACATAAAATTTTCATGATTTTAACGAACACAAATTTCTCAATGTAAACAGGTGGTTTCAACAAGAATCCAAAGTCGTTTTTTGATAAATTAAATGCTGCAAAAGGCACTATATTTTAGATTAACTTAGCACCCAATTTTCTTCTCTGAAAAAATAAATGAATTTTGTACTGCTCACAAGAGTGTCTTGTTTATCTACATATATGTGCCATTCTACTAATAGATTTTTTACTTTAAAAATTTAATTCTTAGAAAAAAACATGCTTCAAGTGAGTTCTTATAACCCATTAATTATAAAATACATTTTTTTTATAATACGTGAACGCCTTTCCGTGAAATAAGTTTTCATTAGAAACTCTTGAAGTATGCCTACTCTCACATGGGAACATAATTTATGCTCCAAATGTTGCTTGTTTAGGCATATGCTTCATTTTGTCCTACCCCCTAATAGTATGCTATGTATATATACATTTAAACAAAACGGAATCTTAAAATTCCTTTGTTATTAATAACACAAACAAGGAGCAAGTGGAATACACTACACTTATATCATCGTTCAGGAAGTCATGCAATGCCACTTCCTTTCAAAAATTACATATTCCAAAGTCTGGCACACATTGGAGAGGAGTTTCCTTCATTTTTCTTTTTGCTTGTGCTCTTTCTTCTAAATATAGGCTACAACTTGAAGCATTCATGTTACACATGAATCCGGTTATTACTTTTTTATAATATTTGTACTTCCAAGGAAGACAATTTAATTACTTAAATGTAAAAGTATTTTCCGAAGACAAACCAGCAGCTTTAAAATATACTTACATTGATGTATTCCTGGAAAATGTTTATGCCAGAATTCGGGCATAGCTATATTTATTAAAAATGACAGTATGGGAAAATGTATGCCACGGTTTTGAGCTTATTATGACAGCTCCTGCAGGATTTTATTTGGCAATAATTAAATCATTGTACATCTGAATAATTGTATCGTAAACTTCATGCTAAACTTTATCTTTATATATTAAAATATCACTTTTAATAATAATTTCTAAACGCTCTATGCGTATATTTCACTCCTGTTACCTTCAATATTTATTCGTAAAAATTATATATATATTAGTTTTCATATACTCAAAACAACAATAACGATCTTGAGCCTAAGTGCAAAAACAAAATATGTCCCTGCAGTGAAGCGGACCAGTTCATAAATAGTTCTACACTGGTCCATGAGAATGTATGAACTAGTTCTACATAATACCCTTTGCCCAGCAAGCAACTGTTTCTTTTTACATGGGCTTGTCTTAGGAAGAATCAATTGTCTCCAGCTGCATTCGTTTGGAACAGTTCTGATATAGTTCAGAATGGAATAGTTTAGAATTAATTCTAGGGAACTAGCTCTGATATAGTTCTTCAGGAATATATCTAAACTACTCCAGGACTGTTCCAAACGAATGCACCCGGAGAAAAATTGATTCTTCCTAGGACAAGCCTATGTAAAAAGAAACAGTTGCTTGCTGGAAAAAATATATTATGTAGAATTAGTTCATGCTCTCTTGGTTATGGACCAGTCTAGAAGCACTTTTCAGCTTGCCTTTATTATAAAATAAAATTTAAGAAATAAAATGAAAATATATTTGAATGATTTTAATTCCTAGAAAAGGGAAACTTGAAATAGTTATATTTATTATTATCATTATAACGTCTTACGTGTTCAAATTTCCACTTAACAATGAACACAAGACTGAAATGACAAGCACCACCATAAATTCCTAACGGTAAACGCTTAGAATTATTTCAATGCAGACGAAAAAACGCAAATAAATGTTCACGCTGTACAAAATCAAACAAAAGCAGCGCTGCCTAGGGAGATTTCTTTGAATTCTCTTGTTTTTTGCGCTCAACTGTTTCTGGCTGCATTACTTTGGTCTAGTCTTCATCTAGTTCATTTTGGATCAGCTCGCAAGCGGTCCTTTTCAGAGACTGTTTCCAATTCCTCTGCAGGGGTACTATGAAAGCAAATCGAATAAAACAAGAAGAAATTGTAGGGCACGACCAAATACGTTATTGTTGCATAGTCAACTACAGCAAAACATTCGTGTGAATTCTTTACATCACCCTGCAGTCAGCCAGGCACCATATGTCTCTATGTCACCACTTGTTCTATAGTGAAAATTGAACAAGGTAAAAAGTCTACAACTTTACTTTTATGCGCAGTAGAAATACTTTACGTTCGTTTTGTGAAAATAATTTTTGTGTGTTAAAAAGATGATAACAATTATTTTATAAAAATAAAAAAATTAGTAAAAGAAATTATAAAAGACTTGTAAAAAAACAAACAATCATATAAAAATAGAAGTTAGCAATGTCAGCAAGTAAACAGCGAAATGCATATTGTGGGAGAAAGTGAAGATTTTGTGGAGAATTTGGAAGATTTTGGCGTTCCGAAATTGACGTTGCGGGAGAAGTTAAAGCAGTGGTACATAGAAACAACTCCTTCTAGGAAGTGTTGCAGAAACTATTGTCAAAATTAAATGCATCTAATTTTATGTACATTCCAGCATTTATTATTTTTTGTTAATTAAATGAATAAAATGTTTAGCCAGCCTCGAAGAAAGTGAGCATATAAATATATATGTTTAAGTGTACTGCGCCCACCTTTATAAAGATGTAGACCAGGGTCACTAAAGTTTACTACTGAATCTTTGGTTCAAATGTCTCTATATGAATTACTTTGACATTTAACATGTACTAGTGAATCTTTATTCCAAATGTCAACATACGGTTAACTTTGACATTTAACATTTACTAGTGAATCTTTGGTGCAAATGTCTACATATGGTTTACTTTGACATGTAACATTTACTGCTGAATCTTTGGTTCAAATGTCTACTGGCGGTTTTTCAATGACAGCTAATGTTAAATGTCTATAGGAGATTACATGGACAGGGGCACATTTTGTCTGTAGTACTACTGACAAAGTCACAAGTAAATCACTACAATTTTACTAATGGCATTTCCTACAGGGCAGCTATGCCCAACGCCAATGTATGCGATTTCTTCGAGTGTGTTGGGTATGCGTAGAAGCTCTTTTATTGTTACTTCGACAAACAGTGTGGTGCAAAAGTGACGCACTTCGCGTCATTTTAAGAGGAACGAATTAGTTCATCTATGTATGTATATCTATTTCACTCTCATAATTTTTAACTCGAATGAGATCGGAAACATGGTTATCAGTCAATCTATGTCGGTATTTATTTAATAATATTTTCATGGTAGAAAAGGCTGACTCACAATTGTACGTGGACCCAAACATAGAATATAATTTATACATTTCATTTTTGAGCTTATGATACTTATCATTTTTACAGGGTGGCTGTTATGTAATGCAACAAAGTAAAGCGCTATATTTTTTAAATTTTAAGTTTAGATTTGTTCGAATTGGCCACCTTTGGCACGAATTATGGCCTTCTAACGGCCGACAAAGCCATCACACGCTGCACGAAAGTGGCTCTGCGGTATTTTGGCCCATTCCCGGCGAAGCGCCTTCTTAAGATGATCAATACTTTGGTATTTTTTAGTGCGAACCTTACTCTCTAAAATGCCCCAGGCGCAAAAATCCAACGGATTGAGATCCGGAGATCTTGGTGGGCATTGTGCGGTAGAAATTAAGCGAGGAACCTCCTTTTTAAGCCATTCTTGTTTGACGCGTTCTGAGTGCGATTGTGCTGAGTCCTGTTGGAATGTCCATCGTCTGCGGCCGAAATTTTTGTCTGCCCAGGGCTTCAATACTGTCTTTAGGACATTTTCCCGATAATATTCGGCATTTATTTTGACCCCATGGTCTATGAATACGAGCGGGGAGAGACCATCGGCCGTTACGGCGGCCCACACCATTACCATCGGCGGCGCTTGAGTTCTGGTGGCCAATCGAAGGTGTAAATTTTCAGCTGACCTCTTTGGCAAGTAAACCCGATCATTTTGTTTGTTCACTAACTGCTCAATTTGGAATGGCTTCTCATCGGAGAAAACCAAATTCGGTAACTGGCCACTTTCGTGCAAGCGAAGCAACTCCTTGGCTCTTTCCAGTCTAACTTTTTTTGTGCATCGGTGAGCTCTTGCAATTTTTGGAACTTCAATGGCTTTAGTCCAAGCTCATTTTTTAATATATGTTTTATCCGTTCTCGCGATATAATCAGCTCAGGAGCAATTTTTCTACCACTGCGGCGTGGATTTCGATCAAATCTGGCCTTCACTTTTCGGATCATTTCTGGTGTTATCGTTTTTTTCGTCCACTTTTTGGACGCGATGCCAGTATCACGGTAACGAGCAATGGTACGAGAAACAAAAGATTTATTCACATTTAAATGCTGGAGGGCTCTAACGATAGCCACTTGTGTTTTTCCACCCAAATATAAAGCGTGTGATTGCTTTATATATCACTGAAATAAATCTGTCAGCTATCAGACTAGCAGTTTAGAAATGATAGCAACCTGAAGTTGGTTGCAATACATATCAGCCACCTGTATTGGCTTCCAAAAATGTTCAGCACTATCTGAGGGAATTAGAAAATCTTCTTTCATTCGCATTAATTCTTCCTGAAGCTCAATTTTTTGTTCTTGTAAATGTGAAACTAAAATTTTGCAAAAGTGTTGAATATTCTTCCCATCTGTTTAATTCTTTATGTTCATGAAAGATTTGTTTTAAGTTTGGTAAGTTAAATATATTATTATTTTTAATTTCGTTCAATAATATTTGAAATTTTTTTCAAAATGGTTTTTGATTCGTACTAAATCAATTTTTTTTTATTTTTACCCTGAAGCAGTAAGTTTAATTCATTAATTAATTTAGTGATATCGCACCAGAAAAAGCCAAATCAAAAATAAAATCTTTGTCTTTAAAAGTTAAAATAAATTTTTCGGCATCTGATCTCATATTCCCTTCAAAGAAAATTATTACTTCTTTTCTTAAATTAAATAATCTTTCCAGGCATTTGCCTTTGCTCAGCCACCGTACGTCTGTATATAAAACTAAATCCCCGTAGTCAGAGTCCAGTTCATAAAGAAGGGATTTCAACTTCCTGTGGTTGAGGGCATTATGACCACCCTTTATTTTATTAATAATTTTTACAAGCACAATTCTTTTGCAAAAAGAGCTTGTTGGTGAATTATGCAATGGAATGTCCGCACATATACAAGCCCTTTTTTAGTTCCAACCATAACCTTGGCACCATCTGTACATATTGAACTTAATTTGTTGATATCAATGTGACAAAATACGCGCGCATCTAATGCCTCCAATATATTTACCCCTAACATAGCAACTACTTCAAATGTTTCCTCAAATGTTATTAATTATCGTCAACAGATTTGACGCATATTATTAGATGGCATATATTATTGATATCAGTACTCTCATCCAAACATAGAGCGCAATATTTACAATTTTTAAGTCAGTTTTTGGTGGTTCGTTGCTCTAACGTTTCTTGCAATTGACTTAATGACACACTAATAATAAGTTTTGTGTATGCCGTTTGTCAGTGTATCGTATTCTGTCACGGACGTCGCCGTCTACATTTATTCCTAAAACTTCTAAGTATTACTTGTGAATCGTCGTTATATTGGTTGTATTAACAACAAAATTCTTAAAATTAAATAATGGCTCCAAAGATATGTAATTACTATTAACTAAATTATTTATATTTTAAGTACAAAATGTACTTATTTTAAAGACCAAGGACGTCATTGGGGCAATTCTTGAATTTTGTGACAAAATTTGTTTCAGCGCGTGGGGGATGATCTTGTTAATAAGTCCGCTGAAGAGTGATTACTTGACTACTTGACTACTTGAAATGTAACTGAACAGAAAACAGAAATGAAAAATTATTTCTGCCAATATGGAAATTTGTTACTAATAATATGAAAATTTGATATTATAATAAAATCGAATTTCCATATTACGCACCAAACTTTTTTTTATGACTTACCCCCATTAACACAAAGGACAATAACCGAGCGTTAAAGCTAAATAAAGTTAAATTGTATGGAAATTGACAGCTATAACCCATAGTTAGATCTAAAACGTAGTTTATTTTGTTATTGTTAACGGCCCTAAATCTAACAAAATCTCAACGTAAGTATTACAGGGTTTTCCAACAAGAGGTGTTATTTTGAATCACCCGGCATTTCGGTAGCTGTCACTTTTGAAGCTTTTTTTCTCTGACATTTGACTAGTAGAAACTACACCATTACTAAAAATGGAACGATACACGATTCAGCAACGCATTGAAATTATTCAAATTCGAAAAATCATCTTGACTGATGAGGTCATTTCCACCTCGGTGGCTACGTCAACTAGCAAAATTGTGGCATCTGGGGCTAGGAAAACCCAAGAGTTATTGTTGAGAAGCCTCTCCACTCTCAACGTGGACTGTTTGGTGCGGTTTATGGTACGGCGGGGTCATTGGACCTTACTTTTTCGAAATTGAGGTTGGATCAAAAGTTACGGTGAATGAATTGCGCTATCGAAAGATGATTAATTTTTTATGGTCGGAGTTGTATGGTATTGATCTGGACAACGTTTACTTTCTCTCGAAGAGGTGATCAGAATTGGCCACCGAGATATTGTGATTTAACACCTTGCGACTTCTTCCTTTAGGGCCACGTGAAAGATAAGGTCTACGCCAACAGCCCAGCGTCGATTCAAGACCTCAAAGATAGAATTCGTGAGGCTACGCGTACAGCGCGCAATCTTGAAGACCACTTTTCGCACAATTAGCGGCAGGTGTTCAATTGTTTCTGTCTTAGGCTGCTTCCAGTGTGGGCGCTCAAGCCGAGCGGAGCGGAGCCGAGCGCAAGGCAGAACTTTTTGGCGCGAGAAGAGAAATTATGGGTAGCATAGTGAATGCGAGAATCAGTTTTCAATACAATACTCACGCTTATTCATATTAAGTTGTGTGTATTCAGTTCTTCTCGCATCGATCAGCTTTGCGCTCGGCTCCGCTCCGCTCGGCTTTAAGCGCCCACTCTGAAGCAGCCTTACCGGCGTAAATGATTGACTTTACATAAAAATAATCCAATTAAACGTACTATTACGTGCTATTATTCTTACATCAATTATTTATTTAAATAAATTGTTGTAACTCTTTTGTGCGCTGTGTGGAATGTAGCTCCGTCCTATTGGAACCCATAAAACGCATTCTAAAGTAATTTACTGTCGATGTAATGGCCTTGAAATGGGACAATGTGACTTATTTACGCACCCTGCCAACTAAAAATTAGCTGCATCGGTGAAGTTTGACAAACAGAACCATGATTTTTAGTTAAAAGACAGACCACCATCGGATGGGGTGTATATTCATTTTGTCACTCCGTTTTTAACACCACTAAATATTGATGTCCCGTAAAGTATACGAGTATATATTATTAATAGTCGTAAAATTCTAAGACGATTTAGCCATGTCCGTCTGTTGTAATCACGCTACAATCTATAATCCCTGAGCTAGGTGGCAGAAATTTGGTACACTATACAATATCGGTCCATTTTTTGATGTATCCCCCATATATAACATCAACAAATTTTAACTGTTTGGTCTAAAAATTGGTAGCTTGGGTTTATAGGGATGTAACAAAAGTGACTTTAGCGAATATTGAAATATATTTCTTGCGAATGTGAATGCGAAAGCGAATAGTGAAATATGCATATTTGCGAAAGCGAATGCGAATAATAGTTTTGACCCCTTAGTACCAACAAAATTAAGGAACAAAATTGACACTTTTCCAGGATATTCAAGTATTAAGAATTTTTTCCATATTTTTACCTCCTGAAGAGGTTTTCATTGGTATTAATATCTTCAAAATGTGTGAAGCAAATAAGAAGATATAACACTTTTAACAAATGGAAGCGAATATGCGAATGCGAATATTCGTTACATCCCTGATATATACCCGGAACCCTTCACACGAATAACGGTAGTCATAGGTCCATGTTTTGATATAGCCCCATGTAAAAGTTCCTCTAGATTTGACTTCGTAACGCCACACAAACCTCAAATTTCAACGAATTCGGCTGAAATTTGGTGTAATGAGTTTCGAAACCATTCACATGCGATCCATGGTGGAGGGTATATAGGATTCAGCATGGTCAAACCTAATCCGTATTTACGGGTTATCAATCACGTAGTTTTTACTTGTCATTTTATGACAACTGTTAAAGTGGCAGGCTATTCCTATTGGAAGAACCTTTCTATGTTTATACGGGATCTGATTTGTATTATATTAGTTCAGCTAGCAATAATTTGCATTTCATCACCTCACTTAAATTCGTGTTTCGCTTTAATTTATGTGTATTGTAATTTTAATCTGTTTTTGCTTCGTGTACCTCTTTTTTATTAGACAATCAAATAATCGAACACGACCTTATTTCAACTTTAAAAATCAATATTTAATGGCTTGCAAACAAACTTTTAAGAACGTAGTAGTCCATTAACATTTCCTATAAAATTTTCATCAATTATGGCATTAAATATGCATAACAAAATGAAAGATTGAGGAAACCGTATACTTACTAAAAAGTGCGCCAGTAATACATTATATTGCATTGAAAAAAATTACTAAAGAATTGCTACACGGGGCAAAATCGCCTTTTTTGATATGTTTGAATCGAAAGAAAATATATTTGCAACACAAATTTTTAAATGTTTTATATTTCTGAGTAAGTAAATTTTATTTGAAAATCAATAAAATTTACTTGGAATGCATATATTAATATATTACAACAAAATATATTTGCAAACCAATTTTCTCAAATAAAATATGTATTTATATACCAATAAAATCATTGTTTAGGAATATCTTCAAATATATATGATTTAAGAAAGATTTTCAAAACTTTGGTGAATTTTTCTAATTTCATTTTTAATTTTTCCTTCGTTTCGAATTATTTCTCCCAGTCAAAAATACCATTAGCAGCATTGCATTCTGTTTTAAGGGACTCATTTTAAATTTATGGGTATTTCATGTCAGCATTTTTTTCAATCCTTCGAGTAAATTAATGTTATCAAAAATTATACGATTTCAATTAAAAATTAAGGTTCGATATTTTCGGAATACTTAAATTTAAATACATTTTTGTTTCGGAATTAAAATCCCAAATAAAAGGTATTAGGGTGAAAACAAGGATTTGTTTAGAACAATATCTTCCCAAATATATAATTTTTGTGTGTACCAAATATTATATATTTAGAGTGTACCATAAACATATATATGCTTCAAGCCGAATATGTTTGGGACAATATACAAGTGACCAAATGTAGGTCATTGACTAGAGTTCAATAATTGAGGTAGTAGTATAATCCCACTTTACGTCAAAATGGAACATTTTCTGTGTCAATACCGGGCAAGATTCGAACTAAGTTGGATGTAGACAAAATTAGTATCACATATCGTGCGCACCAGCGACAGACGGACGGACATTGCTCTAATGACTAAAGATGTCCTAAAAGGGATTTCAACCGAACACTATTAGCGGCTTACGTCACTTCATCCATGTGTTACACTTTTGGCCCCAAACAACTGATATATACCATCGTTCACACACGCTGAAAAAAATCGATTCTGTAGTTGTGTTCCACTGACTTTTTTTTAGCACGTAAAACATCTCTATCTGGTCACTCTCTTTTGACCCTCCAATTCTTTAATGTGTGTCCTTGGGGATCTCTAGATGTCGATGGTCGCATCACATCCGCATCTGAATTTAAAAGGCTTGAAACAATCAGTTTCTTGAAGCGCGTTATGTTCATCCTTTTTCCATTCAATGTATTAAATAGATGTAAGGCGTTTACAGTTGTGGTAGCAGTTATTAGATGGAACATAAACGTTTATACTATTTTTCTGTGCGGCGACAGTAGGCAGCATACGCTGCCATCTGATCTGATAAGTCGATAAATGTTTTACCTTTGTTGTAGTCTAACACTACAGCTGGTTCGATGCATTCTCTTCCTTTGTTCAAAAAACGCATTAGTACATCGCGTTTATCTTTCAACTCTAGTACTGCTGTTTTATTTTCATTCTGTCGGGAAACTATTTCGCCCTATCTCAATGATGCTTTTATTACTTCTGAAGGATTCTGTTTTCGATTGGCTCTTACAGTTCCAACGAGATGGGTCTTATTTTTAATCATATTGTCTGTTAACGAAACACTTGTTGACCAATTGTCAGTGAAGAGAGTTTTTCCTGAATTGAAACTCCATCCATTAACTCAGTTACAACTGTCTCTGAAACTGATGTATAGTCCTGTTTCACTTTGCCTGTATAGACATTGAATGACCATGTATGTATGTATTTATGCCGCTTGTTAGGTATGTATTGTCAGAAATGTTTCCTTCTACGGAATGGAACGTTACTTTCGTCAACACACACGACACTTTCTAGAACATACTCTTCTTTAAACTTGGACCGGAGCATGTTTAGAATGTCAGACGATCATTCAGATTTGCTTGGCTTTCGTTATCACAAGTATGAAACATGATAAATAAATTTTCATATCTGTTTATGCTCAAAATGTAGGAAGTTGATTTTTATACAGTATGTTCCTGGACCAAAACCCTTAGTTGTGGTACTTGAAGTAGGCTCATCCAACTTATAATTCCAAGAAATGTACGCATTTCTGAAGGATCGGTATTAACACACTTTGCTAGCTTTGTTCTCTGCGACTTTTTGGAGGAGTTTTCGGCTGCAATAATATATTGCGCAGCAAACCTTTTAGTTTCTGTAACGAACAGATTTATTATGTCTTCGGATATAAAATGTTTGAAAAAGCGGCAGTAACATCGGTTACTGCCTGTACACATCGGAGACTCTTCAAATGTTAATCGATCTCCACCAACCTGTACCCATGTTCGACTATTTATCAAGTTTTCAAGGGGAACAACTTCGTCAGGATCTTCATCCAACTTCATTGCTATGTCTTCATCACTATTCTCTAAATCCCCGTCATCAAATTCTGAGTC
Source organism: Eudasyphora cyanicolor (assembly GCA_963930755.1). NCBI lineage: Eukaryota > Metazoa > Arthropoda > Insecta > Diptera > Muscidae > Eudasyphora > Eudasyphora cyanicolor. Next base: position 176,352,951 of record OZ005736.1, on the reverse strand, counting down.
AGAACTTTTAGCATCTGTCTCAAAGTCCTTATCAGCAAATGAATCATCTGAAAATCCTGCAACTCGTCTTCACTCGATTTTTCGAGCACGTCAACAATGTCATCACGTGTTAAAAGTGTTCTGGACATTTTAAATTAAATCTGTTAAACAAAGAAATGAAAAAAAATTATAAAAATCAAAAGGTTCCAAACATAAAGATATACAAATTAGAGTATGCCCACTGGTGGCCACTTGGGCCCAAGATGTAGATTTGGAAAAAATTGCAAAAAGTCATTAAACCTAAGTAAAATAATGTTGGTCCCAGCTTGTCAACTAAGGAATAACCACTCATCAGAACGCGGTCCGCCGGTGCATAAAAAAATTACCATGGGTGGGCTCGTGGCGCTCAAAGTGTTAAACATTGACGGCGTAAAATTATCTATCCAATAAATGTAGTTTAATTCATAATAAAAATATAGTTCTTTGCTTTATTTTGATGTAAATTTATGTAACTTTAAAAAGACTCCCGTTATATGTGTGCCTCTTTGCACTTCGCAAGTCCCTACTATGTTCGTACGAAATATATGGTATACATTTTGCTTCAAATTCCTCATGTTTCCACAATTTTGGCATCTGGCATACAAAATAACAAATTTTGTTATGTGTTTTTTATCCAGTACTAGCTGACCCGGTCCACTTCGTTGGCCTAGATTTCAGATTTCCGATCCCGTCAATTTTTTTTACTAATCACGTAGACTGCCACCAGATACATATACACAAAATACAGCAGTTTCGCTAACAAATTGTGCAAGATATCTAAATTTTAATTTCCAAGCACGTTGACTGCCTCCAGATATACATATATACACAGAATTACAGCACTGTCTTTAACAAATTGTGCAATATATCTCAATTTTAAAGTTTGGTTTATTTGGGGGCATGCCCATTTGTCGTACCTCGCCCATTTTTGGACCAATCACGTAGGTTACCACCATGTACATATGCACAAAGTTACAGCACTCTCGGTAACAAATTGTGCAATATATCTCAATTTAATTTTTTTGGGAGGGGCCACGCCCTTGTTTTTGGGTGGGGTCAGACAACAAATTGTGCAATATATCTCAATTTTAAAGTTTGGTTTATTTGGGAGGGGGCATGCCCATTTGTCGGACCTCGCCCATTTTTGGACCAATCACGTGGACTACCACCAGATACATATGTACAAAATTACAGAACTCTCGTTAGCAAATTGAGAAAGATATTTCAAATGCAAACTTTTATTTATATGGGCCACGCCCAGTTGGTCCATCCCGCCCATTTTCGAACCAAGCACAAAATTACAGCACTCTCGGTAACAAATTGTGCAATATATCTCAATTTAAATTTTTTTTTGGTCGGGGCCACGCCCTTTGTTCTGACCCCGCCCATTTTTGGACCAAGCACGTTGACTGCCACCAGATATATATACATAAAATTACAGCACTATCTTTAACAAATTGTGCAATATATCTCAATTTTAAAATTTAGTTTATTTGCTTTATTTGGGGGGCCATGCCCATTGGACCGACCCCGCCCATTTTTGGACCAATCACGTAGGTTACCACCATGTACATATGCACAAAGTTACAGCAGTCTCGCTAACAAAAATGGTACAAGATATGTCAATTTATAAGGACGGGGCCACGCCCATTGGTCCGATCCCACCCATTTTTGGACCAATCACGGAGACTGGCAGTAGATACACATACACAAAATTACAGCACTCTAGATAACAACTTGTGCAAGATATCTGAAATTAAAAAAATTGGCCTATATGGGCGGGGCCACGCCCGTTGGTCCGATCCCGCCTATTTTTGGACCAATCACCTAGACTACCACCAGATATATATACACAAAATTGCAGCACTCTCGGTAAAATATTGTGCTAGATATCTCAATTCCAATATTTGACTTATAGGCGGGGCCACGTCCGATCCCGCCCATTTTCCGATCCCGGCTATTTTTGGAACAATCACGTAGACTACCACCAGGTATATATGTACAAAATTACAGCACTCTCGCTAACAAAATTTTCAAGATATCCCAATTTCAAAATTGGACTTACATGGGCGGGGCCACGCCCATTGGTCCGATCCCGCCCATTTTTGAACCAATCACGTAGACTACCACCAAATACATATACACAGAATTACAACACTCTCTCTAACATATTGAGAAAAATATCTAAATTTCAAAATTTGACTTATATGAGCGGTGCCACGCCCATTGGTCCGTTTCCGCCCATTTTTGGGCCAATAACGTAGACCAGATACATATGCACAAAATTACATCACTCTCGCCACAAATTTGTGCAAGATATATCAATTTCAAAATTGGCTTATATGGGCGGTGCCACGCCCATTGGCCCGATCCCGCCCATTTTTTCACCAATCACGTAGACTGCCACCAGATACATACATACATATGTAAAAAATTACAGTACTCTCGCTAACAAATTGTGCAAGATATCTCAATTTTAAAATATGTCTTATGTGGGCGGGGCCACGCCCACTTGATATATCAAAAATTCAAGTACCCTATTTTCACCACGCCTCACACATGTACATTCAGTGAAAATTTCAAGAAGATCGGTCCAGCCGTTTAGACGTCTATACGTACAAACAAACCAACAAGCAAACAAACACACATTCTTCTTTATATATGGTCCACTTCGTTGCCCCAGACTTCAGATTTCTGATTTCGTCCATATTTTAACCAATTACGTAGACTGCCATGAAATGCATATTCACAAAATTACAACACTCTCGCTAACAAATTGTTCAAGGTATTTCAATTTCAGAAATTTGCTTATAAGGGTGGGGCCCCGCCCATTTGTCCGATCCCAACCCTTTTTAGACCATTCACGTAGATCCATATGCAAAAAATTACAGCACTCTCGCTAAAAAATTGTGCAAGATATGAGTCTCAATTTCAAAATTTGTCTTATATAGGCGCGGCCACGTCCATTGGCCTGATCCCGCCCATTTTTGGGTGAATTACGTAGACTGCCGCCAGATACATATACACAAAAGTACAGCGCTCACTTAAACAAATTGTGCAAGATTTCTATTGGCGGTGCCGCCCTTTTTTGTCCAATCACGTAGACTGCGTGAGATGCACAAAATCACAGCACTCTCGCTAACAAATTGTGCATGATATCTCAATTTCAAAATTTGGTTTATATGGGTGGGGCCACGCCCATTGATCCGATCCCGCCACTTTTTAGACCATTTACGTAAGCTATCATCAGATACATGCCCACAACATTACAGAACTCTCGTTAAAAAATTGTGTAAGACATCACAATTTTAAAATTTAGTTTATATGGGCGGGGCCACAGCCATTGATCCGATCCCGACCCTTTTTGGACCAATAACGTAGACTACCACCAGACATCACTCTCGATAAAAATTGTGCAAGATATGTGTCTCAATTTCAAAATTTGGCTTATATAGGCGGGGCCACGTCCATTGGTCTGATCCCGCCCATTTTTGGGCGAATCGCGTAGACTGTCATCAGATACATATGCCCAAAACTGCAGCACTCTCGATAATAAATTGTGCAAGATATTTCAATTTCAAAATTTGGCTTGTATGGAAGTGGCAACGCCCATTATTTCGATGTCGCTCATTTTTGGACCAATCACGTAGACTACAACCAGATTTATATACACGAAAATACAGCACTCTCGGTAACAAATTGTTCAATATATATCAATTTCAAAATTTGGCTTATATGGGCGGGGCCACGCCCATTGTTCCGATCCCGCCCTTTTTTGGACCAATGACGTAGACTGCCACCATATACATATACACAAAATTCCAGCACTCTCGCTAACAAATTGTGCAAAATATCCCAAATTCAAAATTTGGCTTATATGGGCGGGGCCACGCCTATTGGTCCGAACCCGCCCATTTTTGGATCAATCACGTAGATCGCCAACGGATATATATACACAAAATTCCAGGTCTCTCGCTAACAAATTGTGTAAGATATCACATTTGTAAAATATCCCGTCAATTTTTGGACCAAGCACGTGGACTGTCACCAGATATGTATAGCATTACAGCACTCTAGCTAGCAAATTGTGCAAGATATATCAATTTCAAAATTTGGCGTATATGGGCGGGGCCATGCCCATTGGTCCTATCCCGCCCATTTTTTGACCAATTACGTAGAATGCCACCAGATACATATACACAGCATTGCAGCACTCCCGATAGCAAATTGTGCAAGATATCGAAATTTTAAAATTTGGTCTATGTGGGTGGGGCCACGCCCATTGGTCCGATCCAGCCCATTTTTTGAAAATTTACATAATCTGACACTAAATGCATACACTCTAGCTAAAAAATTTTTTCAATACCAAAATTTTACCTATATGGGCGGGTCCACGCCCACTTGATATATCGAAAATTCAAGTACCCTATTTTCAGCACCCCCAATACATGTACATTCTGTGAAAATTTCAAGATGATCGGTCAAGCCGTTTAGACGTCTATACGGAACAAACAAACAAACCCACAAACAGACACTCTCTTTTATATATATAGACTAGCTGGACCCGGTCCACTTCGTTGCCCCAGACTTCAGATTTCCGATCCCGTTAATTTTTGGACTAATTACGTAGACTGACACCAAATATATATGCACATAATTACATTGATCTCTCTAACAAATTGCTCAAGATATATCAAACACAAAATTTAATTGGCTTATATGGGCGGGGCCACACCCATTTGTCCGACCCCGCCCATTTTTGGACCAAGCACGTAGACTGCTACCTAATATATATGCACCAAATTGTAAATTTCAAAATTGGTTTTATATAGGCGGGGCCACGCCCATTTTTGCACCAACCAATTAGACTACCACTTAATACATATGCAAAAATTACAGCACTCTCGCTAACAAATTGTGCAAGATATGTCAATTTAAATCTTTGTTTATATGGGCGGGGCCACGCCCATTCGTCCAATTCCGCCTATATTTGGACAAATCACGAAGACTACCACCAGATACATGGCACAAAATTACAGCACTCTCGCTAACAAATTGTGTAAGATATCTCAATTTCAAAATTTGGCTTATATGGGGGGGTCCACGCCCATTGGCCGATCCCGCCCATTTTTGGACCAATTGAGTAGACCACCACCTAATACATATGCACAACATTATAGCACTCTCGCTAACAAATTGTGCAATATATATCAATTTAAAAATTTGGTTTATAAGGGCGAAGCCACGCCCATTGGTCCAATCGCGCCCATTTTTGGGCCAATCACGAAGACTGCCACCAGATACATATGCACAAAACTACAGCTCTCTCGCTTACAAATTGTGCAAGATATCTCGATTTCAAAATTTGGCTTAAAGGGGCGGGGCAACGCCCAGTAGTCCGACCCAGTTCTCTCGCTAACAAATTGTGCAAGATTTCTCAAATTCAAAATTTGGCTTAAATGGGCAGTGCCACGCCCATTGGTTCGATCCCGCCCATTTTTGGACCAATCACGTAGACTGCCACCAGATACATATGTACAAAATTGCAGCAGTCTCGCTAACAAATTGTGCAAGATATCTCAATTTTAAAATTTGTCTTATGTGGGCGGGGCCACGCCCACTTGATATATCGAAAATTCAAGTACCCTATGTTCACCACGCCCAACACATGTACATTCTGTGAAAATTTCAAGAAGATCGGTCCAGCCGATCCAAACAAACCACCAAAAAAAACCAACAGAAAAACACACATTCTTCTTTATATATATACTAGCTGGACCCGGTCCACTTCGTTACTCCAGATTAAGGTTTCCGATCACGTCCAGTTTTGAACCAATCACGAATCCTGCCACCAAATACATATACATAAAATAACAGCACACTCGCTAACAAACTGTGCAAGATATCTCAATTTCAAAATGTGGCTTACATGGGCGGGGCCACGCCCTTTAGTCTGATCCCGCCCATTTTTGAACTAATTACGTAGACTGCCACCAGATACATAAAAACAGAATTACCGTACTATCACTACTAAATTGTGTAAGATAGCTCAAATTTGTGTTATATGGGCGGGGCCACGCCCTTTGGTCTGATCCCGCTCATTTTTAGACCACTCATGTAGGCTTCCACCAGACACATATATACAAAATTACAGCACTCTCGCAAACAGATTGTGCAAATTACCTCAATTTCAAAAGGTTGCTTATATAGGCGAGGCCACGCCCATTGATCCGATTCCTTCCATTTTTGGACCAATCACGTAGGCTACCACCAGATACACATGCACAAAATTACAGCACTCTCGCTAACAAATTGTGCAAGATATCTTAATTTCAAGATTTGACTTATATGGGCGGGTCCCCGCTTATTAGTCCGATCCCGCCCATTTTTGGGCCAATTATGTAGACTACCACCAGATACATATGCACAAAATTACAGGACTCTCTCTAACAAATTGTGCAAGATATCTCAATTTCAAAATTTGGTTTATATGGGCGGGCCACGCCCTTTGATCCGATCCCGGCTATTTTTGGAACAATCTCGTATACTACCACCAGATATATATGTACAAAATTACAGCACTCTCGCTAACAAAATTTTCAAGATATTCGAATTTCAAAATTTGATTTATGTGAGCGAGGCCACGCCCAGTCGTCCGATCCCGCCCATTTTTAAACCAATCAGGTAGACTACCTCCAGAGACACATGTACTAAATTACAGCACTCTCGCCAAAAAATTGTGGAAGATATCTCAATTTAAAAATTTTACTTATATGGGCGGCGCCACGCCCTTTGTTGCAATCACGCACATTTTTGAACCAATCACGTAGACTACCACCAGATACATATACACAGAATTACAACACTCTCTCTAACATATTGTACAAAATATCTAAATTAAAAAATTTGGCTTATATGGGCGGTGCCATGCCCATTAGTCTGATCACGCCCATATTTGGACAAATCACGTAGACTCCCACCAGATACATATGCACAAAATTACAGCACTCTCGTTAAAACATTGTGTAAGATATATCAATTTCAAAATTTGGTTTATATGGGCGGGGCCACGCCCATTCGTCCGATTCCGCCCATTTTTTGGACCAATCACGTAGACTACCACCAGATACATATACACAGAATTACAACACTCTCTCTAACATATTGTACAAAATATCTAAATTAAAAAATTTGGCTTATATGGGCGGTGCCATGCCCATTAGTCTGATCACGCCCATTTTTGAACCAATCACGTAGACTACCACCAGATACATATACACAGAATTACAACACTCTCGCTAACATATTGTGCGAGATATATGAAATTCAAAACTTTGCTTTGATCCCGCCCATTTTTGGACCAATCACGTAGATCGCCAACAGATATATATACACAAAATTACGCCGCTCTCGCTAATAAATTGTGCAAGATATCTCAGTTTTAAAATTTGTCTTATATGGACGGGGCCACGCCCATTCGTCCGATTCCGCAAATTTTTGGACCAATAACGTAGACTACCACCAGATACATATGCACAACATTACAGCACTCTCCCTAACAAATTGTGCAAGATAAGTCAATTTCAAAATTTAGCTTATATGGGCGGTGCCACGCCCATTTGTCCGTTTCCGCCCATTTTTGGACCAAACACGTATACTTCCACCAAAATAAAATAACAGCACTCTCGCTAACAAATTGTGCAAGATATCTCAATTTCAAAATTAGGCTTATATGGGCGGTACCACGCTAATAGGTCCGATCCCGCCCATTTTTGGACCAATCATGTAGACTGCCATCAGATACACTCTCGCTAATAAATTGTGCAAGATATCTCAATTTTAAATGTTGGCTTATATGGGCGGGGCCACGCCCATTGGTCCGATCCCGCCAGTTTTTGGACCAATCATGTCGACTGCCACCAGATATATGTATATACACTAAATTGGACCACTCTCGCTAAAAAATTGTGCAAAATACCTCAATTGCAAAATTTGGCTTATATGGGCGGGGCCACTCCTATTGGTACGAACCCGCCCATTTTTGGGCAAATCACGTAGATCGCCAACGGATATATATACACAAAATTCCAGGTCTCTCGCTAAAAAATTGTGCAAGATATGACATTTTTAAAATTTAGCTGATATGGGTGGTGCCACGCCCATTGGTCCTATCCCGCCCATTTTTGGACCAATTACGTAGAATGCCACCAGATACATATACTCAACATTACAGCACTCCTGATAGCAAATTGTGCAAGACATCTCAATTCAAAAATTTGACTTATATGGGCGGGGCCACGCCCAATGGTCCGATCCCGCCCATTTTTGAACCAATCACGTATACTACCAATAGATACATATAAACAGAATTACAACACTCTCTTATGAATTGTGAAAAGTATCTAAATTTCAAAATTTGGCTTATATGGGCGGTGCCATGCCCGTTTGTCCGTTTCCGCCCATTTATAAACCAATCATGGTAAACTGGAAACAGATACATATGCACAAAATTACAGCACTCTCGCTAACAAATTGTGCACGTTAATTCAATTTCAAAATTTGGCTAATATGGGCGGGGCCACGCCCATTCGTCCGTTTCAGCCCATTTTTGGACCAATCACGTAGACTACCACCAGATACATATCTACAAAACTACAGCACTCTCGCTAACAAATTGTGCAACATAAGTCAATTTCAAAATTTGGCTTATATGGGCGGTGCCACGCCCATTGATCCGTTTCCGCCCATTTTTGGACCAATCACGTATACTACCACCAGATACATATCCACAAAACTACTGCACTCTCGCTAACAAATTGTGCAACATAAGTCAATTTCAAAATTTGGCTTATATGGGCGGGGCCACGCCCATTCGTCCAATTCCGCCTGTATTTGGACAAATCACGAAGACTACCACCAGATACATGGCACAAAATTACAGCACTCTCGCTAACAAATTGTGTAAGATATCTCAATTTCAAAATTTGGCTTATATGAGCGGGGCCACGCCCATTGGCCGATCCCGCCCATTTTTGGACCAATTGAGTAGACCACCACCTAATACATATTCACAACATTACAGCACTCTCGCTAACAAATTGTGCAATATATATCAATTTAAAAATTTGGTTTATAAGGGCGGGGCCACGCCCATTGCTCCAATCCCGCCCATTTTTGGACCAATCACGAAGACTGCCACCAGATACATATGCACAAAATTACAGCTATCTCGCTAACAAATTGTGCAAGATATCTCGATTTCAAAATTTGGCTTAAAGGGGCGGAGCAATGCCCAGTAGTCGGACCCCGCCTATTTTTGGACCAATCACGTAAGTCGCCAACAGATATATATAAACAAAATTACAGCTCTCTCGCTAACAAATTGTGCAAGATATCTCAAATTCAAAATTTTGCTTATATGGGCGGGGCCACGCCCATTGGTCCGATTCCGCCCATTTTTGGACCAATCACAATTTCAAAATTTGGCTTATATGGGCGGGGCCACGCCCATTCGTCTGATTCCGCCACTTTTTGGACCAATCACGTAGGTCGCCAACAGATATATTTACCCAAAATTACAGCTCTCTCGCTAACAAATTGTGCAAGATATCTCAAATTCAAAACTTGGCTTATATGGGCGGGGCCACGCCCATTGGTCCGATTCCGTCCATTTTTGAACCAATCACGTAGAGTGCCACCACATACATATGCACAAAATTACAGCTCTCTCGCTAACAAATTGTGTCAGATATCTCGATTTCAAAATGTGGCTTAAAGGGGCGGGGCCACGCCCATTAGTCCGATTGGACCAATCACGTAGACTGCCTCCATATATATATATACAAATTTCTAGTTCTCTCACTAACAACTTGTGCAAGATATCTCAAATTCAAAATTTGGCTTATATGGGCGGGGCCACGCCCATTGGTCCGATCCCGCCCATTTTTTGACCAATCACGTAAGTCGCCAGCAGATATATATACACAAAATTACAGCTCTCGTGCTAACAAATTGTGCAAGATATCTCGATTTCAAAATTTAGCTTAATGGGGCGGGGCCACGCCCATTAGTCTGACCCCGCCCATTTTTGGACCAATCACGTAGACTGCCTCCAGATATATATAAACAAAATTACAGTTCTCTCGCTAACAAATTGTGCAAGATATCTCAAATTCAAAATTTGGCTTATATGGGCGGGGCCACGCCCATTGGTCCGATCCCGCCCATTTTTGGACCAATCACGTAGACTGCCACCAGATACATATGTACAAAATTGCAGCACTCTCACTAACAAATTGTGCAAGATATCTCAATTTTAAAATTTGTCTTATGTGGGCGGGGCCACGCCCACTTCATATATCGAAAATGCAAGTACCCTATTTTCACCACGCCCCACATATGTACATTCTGTGAAAATTTCAAGAAGATCAGTTCAGCCGTTTAGGCGTCTATACGGTACAAACAAACCAACAAACAAACAAACCAACAAACAAACACACATTCCTTTTTATATATGTACTAGCTGGCCCGGTCCACTTCGTTGCCCCAGATTTCCGATCCCGTTCATTTTTGGACTAATTACGTAGACTGACACCAAATATGTATGCACAAAATTACATTGATCTCTCTAACAAATTGCTCAAGATATATTAAACACAAAATTACAGCACTCTTGCTAACAAATTGTGCAAAATATATCAATTTAAAATATTGACTTATATGGCCGGGGCCACACCCATTTGTCCGATCCCGCTCATTTTTGGACCAGTCACGTAGACTACTACCAGATACATATACGCAAAATTCCAGCACTCTCGCTAACAAATCGTGTTAGATATCTCAATTTCAAAATTTGGCTTATATGGGCTGGGCGACGCCCGTTGGTCTGATCCCGTCCATTTTTGGACCAATAACGTAGACTGCCACCGGATACATGCATATGCACTAAATTGCAGCACTCTCGCTAACAAATTGCTCAAGATATCACAATTCTAAAATGTGGCAAATGTATATGGGCGGGGCCACGCCCATTGGTCCGATCCCGCCCATTTTTGGACCAATAACGTAGACTGCCACCGGATACATATGCACTAAATTTCAGTACTCACGCTACAAATTGTTCAAGTTATCACAATTCTAAAATTTGGAATATATGGTTGGCCACGCCCATTGCTCTGATTCCGCCCATTTTTAGACCAAATACTTAGACTGCTACCAGATACATGTACACAAAATTACAGCACTCTCACTAATAAATTGTGCAAGATATCTCAATTTCAAAATTTGGCTTATATGGGCGGGGCCACGCCCTTTGGTCCGATCCCGTCTATTTTTGGAACAATCACGTAGACTACCACCAGATATATATGTACAAAATTACAGCACTCTCGCTGACAAAATTTTCAAGATATCTCAATTTTAAAATTTGACTCAATTTTAAAATTTGACTTATTTTAACCAATCGCGTAGACTACCACCAGATACATATACACAGACTTACAACACTCTCTCTAATATATTGTGAAAAATATCTATATTTCAAAATTTGACTTATGTGGGCGGTGCCACACCCATTGGTCCGTTTCCGCCCATTTTTGGACCAATTACTTAGACTACCACCACATACATATGCACAACATTACAGAACTCTCGCTAACAAATTGTGCAAGATATGCCAATTGCAAAATTTGGTTTATATGGGCGGGGCCACGCCCATTGATCCAATCCAGCCCATTTTTGGACTAATCACGTAGACTACCACCAGATGCATATGCACAAAATTACAGCACTCTCGCTTACAAAATGTGCAAGATAAGTCAATTTCAAAATTTGGCTTATATGGGCGGTGCCACGCCCTTTGGCCCGATTCCGCCTATTTTTCGACCAGTCGCGTAGACTACCACCAGATACATATACACAAAATTCCAGCACTCTCGCAAACAAATTGTGCAAGATATAGCATTTTTTAATTTAGCTTATATGGGCGGTGCCACGCCCATTGGTCCCATCCCACCCATTTTTGGACCAATCACGTTGACTGCCACCAGATACATATGTACAAAATTACAGCACTCTCGCTAACAAATTGTGCAAGATATCTCAATATTAAAATTTGTCTTATGTGGGCGGGGCCACGCCCACTTGATATATCGAAAATTCAAGTACCCTATTTTCACCACGCCCCAAACGTGTACATTCTGTGAAAATTTGAAGAAGATCGGTCCAGCCGTTTAGACGTCTATACGGTACAAACAAACCAACAAACCAACAAACAAACAAACCAACAAACAAACAAGCAAACAAACACACATTCTTCTTTATATATATAGATATAGATCTAAAATTTGAATAGTATATGAATGGCGCAAATGCCAAATCGTTTAACTCCATAAAACAAATGAGAAAACAATTTTATGAATGGTAAACATTTTGGCATTTATTATGTGCTTTGACTTTAAAATTTCGAAAAAAGTGGAGTTAAGCGATTTGGCATTTGAGCCATTTATATGTTACTTTACATGTCTTTATTTTTATTGGCATTCTAAAGTTATGCTTTACATTTTGGCTCAAATTCCAAACACCGAAAAATATGTTACATAATATTTTGCCTACAAAATCAATCTATTTTCACGGAATGTAGTCGCATACGAATATTTTAAATTAATTATGATTTTTTCGGACTATTCCCGCAGGTATGAGATAATTTTCAGTTGTGCGAGTTTCCGTTTACAATTTTAAAACATCAATTACGATAATGAGTGCATTTTTAAATGTGACTCGTCGTCCGTTGTATGCTGCAGTGCGTCAACAAAGTGGCATGCCTCGTTCTGACGAAGAGAAAACAATAGTTTTGTGTGTGTTCTAATACATACATCAGGTGAGTGACAGGACAACACAATAAGCACCACGAGTTGACTGCTATATAAATATGTATATATATATTTATATGTATTTAATTATAGAATTTTACATTAACGTATTTTATATGTGGGATTTCATGTCAAGTGAGTCAATTTTAAATGCCGATGTCATCTGATCGGTTAGTCCTTTGAATAGTAGTTATGACACAGCATTTCGACGAGATCGGTTATGGACTGTCCTAGTTGGTGGTTGTTGAATATTGACATTTTGGTCAAACGGCCCTGTTTTTTCAATCCAATTACCTATTGCATTTAGAAAAAATTGCCAAAAGTGTTTACTACAGCTTTTTCTTCAATATTTAAAAATATTTTTGGTTATTTTTTCGGAGAATTAAAGCATTTTTTCGGAAAATTAAAGGCATTTTTGTCAAAAACATGTTTTTTTTTGCTCACACGAAGTCTTAGTCCATTTACTTTAAGAGCTTTGTGGTCTTTTATGGAGAATGGACTTGTTTATCTATGAAAATGCATATATATAGCATAACTCGAGAACCATTTATCCTAATTGGTTCAAGAAGTCCTAAATTAAGTAGCCTTCATCTTATTCCAATATAATTTGTTCATCCCATCAGCGGTTTCAAAGTAATTTTAAATGAAATTTCGAACAAGTAAGTAATGTAATATTGTGAGTAATGTAATATATTTATAACATTTCACTAATTAATCTGTCAATTTGTGTGGGAGGTACCAGAAGGGGTTTAACAAATACACCTATTTTTCGGTAAACAGTAGATTCTTTAAATACATTGCACTGTGCCGAACTAAAGCGTTTATGTGCACTGGCATATTAACGTTACGAGCTATTCAATTTTGGTATGATTTGGTCATTATGTGTGGGACGAACAAAAACGGGCGTGGTCATAACGCTCACTTTTTACAGGACTATAGGCACTATAACAGCATTACACTGTACAAAATTTAAAGTATTTGTATGCACTGATATTAAAGTTATAAGCCGTTAACTTTTGGTAAAAAACGGTCCATTTGTGTGGGAGGTACCACAAGGGGTTGTACAATAATGCCCATTAATTACCGGACTATAGGCGCTACAAAAACAGTGTACTGTACAAAATTTCAAGTATTTTTATGAACTTGTATTAAAGTTATAAGCAGTTCAATTTTGATGCAAAATGGTCCATTTGTGTGGGAAGTATTTTTCTCGAGGTAATAGTGACTAATAAACTAATACTACGTGTAGAATTTCAGAGGATTCAAATAAGTAGTATAGAAGTTATTAAATAATCAATATTTCACTAAATGTTAACCCTTTGTGGGGGAGGTACTAGAAGAAGTGGACCAATATGGCCCATCTTCGAACTTAGCCGGAGATAGAAGAAAATATTACCACATACCAAATTTGAAGTTAATCGGTTACTCCTTTCGAGAGTTATCGTGCGCACCAGCCAGCAGACAGACAGACGGACGGACGGACATTGCTCATTCGACTTAAAATGACCCGAAACGGATATCTGCCGAACATACTTAGGGTCTTAGGCCACTCCTTCGATGTGTTACACTTTTGGCTCATAGCAAATGATATATACCTTCCTCACTAAGGTGAGGGGATAAAAATTTTTCCACATGAAAATATTCTCAATGGCCGTACGCTTCGAGTTATGTATTCTCGGAACGAGTGGACGGATTTTTACAAAAAAAAGTTGGCAAAAAAAATTCAACAATTGTTTCCAGAAGTTAGCAGCATCTGAAGTATGAGAAAATAGGAAAATACTCTCAAAAGGCTTCGAGTTATGTATGCTCGGAACGGGTGGACGGATTTTTACAAATGAAGGCTCATTAATTGTTTTTTATATGGCAGGGATTCATCATCGCGTCCTTAAAATTTTCACATCAATGGCACAAACTTAAAATTCTGTGAAAAATATAGTTATTTAGTCCCATGAATTCTAAATTCTAATATCGCCTTTTTGATACGTTTGAATCCAAAGAAAAAATATTTGGAACAAAAATGTTTAAATATTATATACTAGTATTTCTGAGCACATAAATGTTGTTTGAAAATCAATAAAATATATTTGGAACTCGTATATTAATATGTTACAACATATATCTAAGTTTCTCAGATAAAATATATGTTTAAATACAAATAAAATTATTGTTTTGGAAATTCTCCAAATATAAAAAAATATAAAAAAAACAGAAACAAATATATTTTATTTAAAAAAGATTTTCAAAACTTTTGTTGAATTTTTCGAATTTTAGTTCTGATATTTCTTGGTTTCGAATTGAACCTCCCAGTTATGATATCAAATGTTGCCATAATTTCTGTTTTAAATAAATCATTTAAAATTTCTGAGTATTCCAAGCCATCATTAGTTGTCAAACCTCCAAGTAATTTATTTCGATCCAAGATTATACAATTATTATTTATTATTTTTACGAACATGAAAAGTTTCTAAAAAAATAACTTTGAATTAATGAAAACTTTAACACAACTTAGGTATTTTCTGGACACTTAAATGCAAATAAATATTTGTATAGGAAATAATAGTCGCAAATAAACACATATTGGGATGTAAACAAAAATTAGTTAAGAACAACATCTTCCCAAATATATAATTTGTGTATGTAGCAAATATTATATGTTTAGAGTGTACCCTAAACATATATATGTTTCAAGACGAATATGTTTGGGACAATATACTACAGAAGCGATTTTTTCTCAGCGTGTAGTTTTAAAAAGAACGAGGCTGAACACCATCTTGAACTTTGTAGGGTCAGTGTAGGACAAATGGGGTGTCATTGATGTGCAGGGTGCAAAATAAAATGGCATATGCAACTTTCTATTACCCATCATTAATATATGTAATTGAAAGTACAAGTCACGACCTTACAAACAAGCCTTCATTTGTAAAATTCCGTCCACGTGTTTGCAAATACTTAACATCCAAAATACAGCTTTTTGATATTTTCCGAAATTTTTGAGACTTTAGATGCTTATAACAGCTTAAAAAACCTTTTGTTCTTTTCTAGTCACCTAAACGATGATTCATTTCCATAGTAAAACACATTTACAATCGGGAATGTCGACCAGATTTTTTTCAAAGAATCGTTCGGTTTGACATGGATTGAACGTAATGAAGACGGCTTTCGAAAACACTCTTGGCCACATTTTCTAAATACAATAGGTAATTAGTTATATGGATGACAAGACAATAGTTAACACCCTTCAATTCGGACAGTCCTTAACCGATCTCATTGAAATTTTGTGTCATAACTACTGTCCAATATGACTAAACTTGGAGCAATTTTCATTCCTATTAGAAAACATCGGTTTTTAAAATTCACTCACTTGGCATGAAATCCCCCATATATATTTATGTTTAATACGTATCGTAGACATGGCATGTATGTATATGCACATGCTGTATACAAAGTGCAAATAATGCTCTTTAAGCTATAGTGAAATAATTAATTCTCTTAAAATAACATTCTGTCTGAACTTCGATGAACTGCATCGAACCCCGTAAGTAACTGAAATTATACGACAGATAGCAAAATGTTAAAATTAACGCAATGCCGAGCTATAGTTGTTTTGCAAAACATTGCATACGTTGCAGGGGTAAACAATCAAACAACGCTTAAAATCGTAACCTTAATTAAAATAGTATTCATCTCATGGCGAAAGGGTGAACGGAAGGGAAGATTATTATTTCTGGCATATGTACATAGAAAAATATGCTGCCAATTAAAAAAAAATAAAATTACAGTTTTAACTTTTAAAACGGAGTTGAGCATAAACAATAAATGTAATCTGTAGAATTGCTAGGTTGCTTGCCCAGGTTAAGTTAGATTAGAGTGACAGCCGGAGTTACCACTTAACATAGTCCAATTGAGATCGCTCGTTCTACCACACCCAGGAAAATAATTGGTTGTAATTCGATTGTAACAATAAAAAATAGTACTAGCAACAAAAAGTTTATTGCCTACACCGTGTGTCGGTTGTATTTATATATAAATAGTTGAAGCAACAATAATAACATGGATACGATCAAATGAAAATGCTTGCAACTAAAATAGATGTTTGTATCGATCAATTTAAGATTGTTTTTTTCATTGACACTCGGTTAGTTGTGGTAACCAATTTTAAATTTTCATTATGGTACCATATGATCGATTTTCGGTTGTGACAACCAATGTTTTATTCTTGACAACAGAAATTTTATCAATAGACCAAAGATTATTATTGCAACGAATAATTGGTTACTACAACAGAACAAATATTAATAAACAATCGTTTATTGGTTATCCCAATCGTTTCCCAAATTTATAATAATAAAATGTATTTTGGGAAATACAACCGAAAGATTGGTTGCTGTTCTTTTGCTGATACATGACAAACAAAAAATAAAATTACTTGACATAAAAAATCGTCAACATTTTGTTCAAGAACGGTATGGGTAATCAAAAATAATCTCGTGTGGATAATAAAGTGTGGAATGCAGAATAAAAAAAATAAAAGCAACAATCATGAAATTGAAAGCACAGGGTTAAGCGATATTTGCATAAAAGTTTTGTGTTTTTTTTTTCGTGTGCTAAAATTTGTGTCAAATATTTCCACATCTCATCATAGTGATGCATTTGTAATATGGGATTTTTAATTTTGTTATTAATTGTTTGATTTTTTAGTAGTATATGACTGACAAATTGTCAGAACAACCAGTTTTTTAAAACAGTTGGTTGTGGCAACATACAACAGATAATTTTAGCCACCATTTTCGTAGTTGACGCAACCAAATATCATTGTTGTCAACATGGAAGCAGAAGTATAACACAACCAAAATGTTGGTTGTCCTGATGGAATCGCATGATAGTAGACAGAACTACCAAAATTCGGTTGGAAAATAATTCGGTTGGAAAATAATTCGGTTGAGGGAACCAAACTATATTCTGTGTGCACTGACGATGTTGCACCCTCATCGGAACCAATCTTTTAGATACACAAAGTTATGCATAATGCGAATTCATATCAAGGCCGACCCCGGTATATGCAGTAGGGCGGGTCGATTTAAAAATCGCCCATTGCTCAGTGAAAATCGTATTCTAGGGATCAAAATAAGAAACTTTGCCGAAGGATCCATACCTCTAAATCGAATTCTGATGTCCCGGAAAAAATCCCACTTTGACCCATTTAGAGTGCTCCAATCGAGTCCAAATGTATGACCGACCCCCACTCAGTGAAGTGCTCAGTGAAAATCGTATGTATGGAACCCCCAGGGGGTTCCAGGGGGTGTGCCACTGGCATGGGTGGGTCGGGCCTCAAAGTTAGTGGTGGTCGGTCATACATTTGGACTCGATTGGAGCACTCTAAATGGGTCAAAGTGGGATTTTTCAAAATTTGCCCCTACCCAAAAGTTCGACCCAAATTCCGGGACATCAGAATTCGTTTTAGAGGTATGGTTCCTTCGGCAAAGTTTCTTATTTTGATACCTAGAATACGATTTTCACTGAGCAATGGCGACTTTTTTTGCCTCCCCACAAATCGACCCGGCCTAATATGCAGACATCGAGTACTCAATTTGGAACAGAAACAATGCTGGTACTTAATGCTCTCCACTTCTTCAACATCTCCATAGCTTCTGCAGAAGTCATTGGACTCAATTCCCCACCTCTTGCGTGTTCGCCGATCAGGCAGTGTACGTGTCCTTACCAGGTCGTAACGTGGCCAGATTTGTCTATCGTGGCCAGATATGTCAAAATATGTATACATTTCGTGTGTATAGATTTCGTACATATGTATGCCACCTCTTGGCGTGTTCGCCGATCAGGCAGTGTACGTGTCCTTCTCAGGTCAAATCAGGTTGCATTTGTAGCAATGATAATCCACAAGCCATTGTTCAGACGCCGTTACATCCACAAAATGTCACTGTTTGGTGTGCTCTGTGGGCAGAGGGAATCATTGGTCCATATTTCTTCAAAAATGAAGCCGGCCATAATGTTACGGTCAATGTGGAAGGCTACAGAGCCATGATTAATGACTTTTTCGTATCTGAATTGGATGATGTTGATGTGGACAACCTTTGGTTCCAACAAGACGGCGCTACACCTCATACAGCCAACGACACAATCAATTTATTGATATTTATTATAGGTCTGTGGCGTGGCCTCCATGATCGTGCGATCTAACACAGCTGGACTATTTTTTGTGGGGTTATGTGAAGTCGCTTGTCTACGCAGAAAAGCCCGACACCATTGACGCCTTGAAAGAGAAAATTCGGCGCGTTATTGCTGACATACAGCCCCAAATGCTAAAAAAAGTGATCGAAAATTGGGCCTCGCAGGTGGAATTTATTTGAGCCAGCTGCGGCGGCCACTTGCCCTAAATAAATTTTAAAACATAATGGCAAACCCTAATCTTTATAATAAAGCTAAATTCTTGGCCATAACATTAAATTATATGCGTTTTATTTCTTGAAAACCACACGTCTAAAAAACACCCTGTATGTAGTTATGTCTTGATAATAAGGGAAAGAAATAGAGATTTTGCGTCTTAGTTATTTTAACTGTATATAATTTATTGTTAATAAGATCTGTGAAGAGATTTGTGCGCGAACACTAAACAACGAAATGGACGAACAAAATAATACAGGGTTTTCCAACAAGAGGTGTTATTTTGAATCACCCTGTCTTCCGGTAGCTGTCACCTTTGAAGCTGTTATTCGTTGACATTTGAAAAGTTGAAACTACGCCATTACTAAAAATGGAACGATACACGATTCAAGAAATCACTGAAATTATTAAAATTCACTACAAAAAACGTGAAAATCTTGCAGCCACAGTTCGCAAAACTAAAGCATTTGTGGGTCGTCGTGAAGCACCATGTCGGACCGCAATACAGAAATTGGTGGAAAAATTCGAGCTGTTGGGACAAGTTAGTGATGTGAAGAATAAAACCCGTGCCGGTGTCGCTCAAGAACAACTGAGAATATTGCTGCCGTAGCCCAAAGTGTTGAAGAAAACCCAGGTTTGTTCATTCCTCGTCGTTCTTTGGAATTAGGCATTCCACAAACGTCATTACACCGTATCTTGCATAAAGACTTTGGTCTTAATAAAGTTCAGTAAACGCAAGCACTCAAGCCGGCCGATCATCAACAACGTCGTGTCTTTGCTGATTGGGTCCTTGAAATGCGTGAAAATGATCCGGAATTCCATCGAATATCATCTGACTTTTTCGAAAATGAGGTTGGATCAACAGTTACGGTGAATGGATTGCGCTATCGAGAGATGATTAATGATTTTTTATGGTCGGAGTTGGGTAGTATTGATCTGGACAACGTTTACTTTCAACAAGACGGCACTACGTGCCACACATGCAACGAAACCATTGCTCTGTTACGGGAAAAATTTCCGGACCGTGTTATCTCTCGAAGAGGTGATCACAATTGGCCACCGAGATCTTATGTTTTAACACCTTGCGACTTCTTCCTTTGGGGCCACGTGAAGGATAAGGTCTTCGACAGCAGCCCAGCGTCGATTCAAGACTTCAAAGGTTGAATTCGTGAGGCTATCGAGGACATAGGGCAGCCACTTTGCGATTTGGTTATAGAAAATTTCATGAAAAGGATTTGGCTGATGTTGTTTTTCATTATTAACGGGATACCTTCCTTTTTAAGAAATAAACATTCGATCATTTATCTCAAAAAATGGCATTTTTCTTTGAATACACTCAGAAAAATGGCAATCGTTTATGTGAGTAAAATCTATATCTCAGTTTAGTTCAAGATTTTTACTCATGTTTAGTTAAATTTTCCTCAAAACTGGGAAATTTTACTTTCAATGAGTAAATTGAACTGAATTCAAAGATATAGCAAATTGGTTACATACTCGGAAATGGGATATGATTTTACTTACTTAAAATTCCGTCGACCAAGCAAAAATTTCCTACTATTTGTTAAATTTTGACTTTTACCGATGAAGGATTTCCTAGCGTCGAAGAAACATTTACTACTCCTCGAAAATAAATCATTTTAGGAAATTTTAACTAGAAATATCCGAATTTCCTTAGTTCTAGTTCATGTTTTTCTGAAATTGATAATACGGTTTTCGAATAATCCTCGAATATTCGTTAAGCAAAAAATTCCCGTTCGTTTCAAGAGATTCTTTCCTTAACTGCTAAAATATCATTTTAAACAGCAGCTGCGAAGTTAAGTAATTTAACTTCGCAGCAAATATATAGGATTATATGTGAAATACTTAAGACATAAGATTGAATGAGAATTCTGTTTGTTTCAGGTTTTTTGAATTTGTCTCAAATACATTGGAGCAAAATATTTATTGGAAATTTCCCGAGAATATTTTGCTGAATTATATTAGTAGTAATGAACTAAAATTTAGTTTACTTCTACAAGTTGCAAGTTCAAAAATTACTCATTTATAGTTAAACGTTTCTTACATTTTAGTTTAATTTTCGTATATTCAAGTAAAATTGAACTTGATTTGAGGAATTATTTTACTTCCATTCAGTAAAAATGTAACTTAATCTTACTTGATATTAGTTAAAATTTTCTTAATTTTTAGTAAAAATTTCCTGATTTCAAGTACCTGATTTTAGTGAAAATTTAACTAGATTTTTTCCAAATTTCATGTAAATTTTTACTTAAACTGAGTTAGTTTTTCCTTAATGTGAGTTCAATTGAACTAGATATAATGGAATATTTACTAAATTCAAGTTAGTATTAACTAAAACTAAGTTCAAAACATTTGCTAATATTAAGGACAAATGTGAACTTGATTTGGGAAAATATTGCTTTAGCGCCATATGAAGTTAAATTTTCCTGAAGTTTAGTTCATTTTAATTTATCTTTGGGTTAATTTTTTTCTGAGTGTACCAAAATAACACCTCTTTTTGGAAAAACCTTTACTATTTTTTCGCAGGCTATATTCGAAGATGGACCCATATTCGTCTATTGATTCTTTTATAACTTCTAACCGACACACGCTTCTCAGTTTCATGGGGAAAAAATCAGAAAACTTGCTTCGAATTTAATTTTTTGGTACCGTTTTAATGGTGATAGTTAAACTAAATAAAAATCGGAAGGGTTTTTTAGAAATACGAGTAGTTTTTTGTCTACAGAGAAATTCAAAGTGTATGTTCGTGAGTAGTTGAAGAAAAATATTGTTCAAAAATACATTTGTAGACGGAATTGCATATTCTTTTATCTTCTGCATAACTGCACGCTCTTTGAATTTCCTTAACAATAACTGTGCTGTTTTTTTAAAGAAATCATATCACTCTTATTGGAAAACCCTATATATGGGAAGATGTTCTACACCAATCTTTGTTTCCGCCCTAATATTTTTTCTTTTGGACTATTATTTACAAAAAAAAAATATTTATTTATTTCAGAAAATATACCAATATCTTTATTTTAAGATAAGATTTAGGTTTTTCAGTAATGCAACGCTAATTTTTCACAAATTTAAACTTTAACGGGTTGATAACAAATGATGACTTGAAAAATCTTCAACGTTTTATAAAGCTTTTGTAAACAAAATATATTTGGAGAAATTCCTAAATAAAATTCCTTCCAAAATTTATAATTAAACACACATTTTTTAAGAAAATTATTTTGCAAATATATTTTGTTGTAATAAATTAATATATGCGTTCCAAGTAAATTGTATTGATTTTCAAATAAAATTTATTTGCTCAGATATATATTATACTAGCTTACCGGGTGCGCTTCGCAGTCCCCATCTTTTATATATTTTCTGTTTATTTTAAAATAAGATTTAGGGTTTTCAGTAATGCAACGCTAATTTTTCACAAATTTAAACTTTAACGGGTTGATAACAAATGATGACTTGAAAAATCTTCAACGTTTTATAAAGCTTTTGTAAACAAAATATATTTGGAGAAATTCCTAAATAAAATTCCTTCCAAAATTTATAATTAAACACAAATTTTTTAAGAAAATTATTTTGCAAATATATTTTGTTGTAATAAATTAATATATGCGTTCCAAGTAAATTGTATTGATTTTCAAATAAAATTTATTTGCTCAGATATATATTATACTAGCTTACCGGGTGCGCTTCGCAGTCCCCATCTTTTATATATTTTCTGTTTAGGGTACTGTAAAATAGCTATACCTCTTTCTTTAAAAATGACATGATTATTATATATGGAGCAAAATGAAGAAGATTTGATTACTTTTATATATAAAATACGAACCCTCGTTTCATTTCTAGTTTATGTTCCAAGAGTTACCTTGACATCATGGTACAATATTTATCCCTCTTCCCACAGTACCTCTGGACGTTGAAAAACTTTTTTTTTTTGGTCCATACGTTAGCAACTTTCCCCTTGTTTATGTTCCAATGCCTACATTCACACCCTGGTACAATATAAAACCATGTTTGTCCCACTCTCTCTATAAAGGTACGAATTTAAAAATGTAAAGTAAATCGCTCCATTGTACCACATTTAACTTTTAGTGTGTCATAATTAACCACTTTGCACGATTGTACAATATTTTAAAATGATAATTGATATTTCAAGATCCAAATTCGCAAGCTTAGGCCGTATTTCAACGTTTTTGTCCCTATCTGTGCCATTTATCTAACTTTTTCCCCACGGTTTAAGTAGAATAACCTATTTGGAAAAAACTATTTCTTAGCTTTGGTTTATGCTGTAAGAGCTACCATTGCACTCAGGGACCACATTCAACACCTTTCCACCCATTTTGTTCCACGTTACCATATTTTACTATTTGTGCCCACTGTAACCATTTTTGACATACTCTACCATAATTAACCATTTGTGTCCCACTGTACCATTCTAACATATTTTTTCCGCACTGTTCCATAGTTAACCCTTTTTGCCCTGGTGTGTCATATTAAACCCTTTGTTTCACTGTACCATGTTTAACAGGTTTTGCCCCACAGTACCATATTTAACCCTCTTTGCTCCACTATACAATATTTAACACAGTTATTCTCCACTGTACTGTATAGTTAACCATTTTTGTCACACTGTACCATATTTAACCCTTTTTGCCCCACTGTATCATAGTAAATAAATTTTTGCCCCACTGTTCCATAGTTAACGTACCATTTTTAACCCATTTTGTTACACGTTACCATATTTTACTTTTTGTGCCCACTGTAACCATTTTTGTCATACTGTACCATATTTAACCATTTGTGTCCCACTGTACCATAGCTAACACATTTTTCCCACTGTATCATAGTAAATACATTTTTGCCCCACTGTTCAATAGTTAACGCTTTTTGCCACACTGTACCATTTTTAACCCATTTGTCCCACTTTACCATATACATATAACTATTTTTACCCCACTGTACCATAGTTAACCCTTTTTGCACAACTGTGCCCCATTCAACTCTTTATTAAACCCTTTGTTTCACTGTACCATGTTTAACAGGTTTTGCCCAACTCTTCAACTCTTTATCTCACTGTACAAAATGTTTACCCACTGTACCATATTTAACAAATTTTTGTCTCACTGTACCGTACTCGTATTTAAAATGTGTCTCCACGCTAGCGTACTTAAACCTTTTTCCCCGACTGTAACATTTTTATTCATATTTTCTCCACTCCACTATTTAACCGTTTTTGACCACAGTGCTCCTAAAACCATATAAACTCTTCGTATTTCATGTTCAAGTTCCAATTTTGGCAGATTGTTCCCTTTTTTCCCCATGCGCCATAATTAACCCGTCGTGTCCCACTGTGCCTCTTAAAGTTAGAATTACTAAAAATCACTTCAAATCTCTAGTTTATGTTCCAAAAGTTACCCTGGAACCATTGATCCATGTTTGACATGTTTAAGCCACTGTACTATATTTTACACTTTTTGCCCCACTGTGCCCCGAAAACTACGAATACAAAAAAAGAACTTAATACCCCGATCAGTTGTTATAAAGACACCCCTCACCCCTTCTAATATTATGCTTTAAATTTGGCGGTGGTACCATATTTAGACCTTTCTGTCCCACTGTGCCTCTAATTTTTTTAAAAAAATCACTCCTTGTTCTTGTTTACGTCCCAAGAGCTGCTCTCAGACCAAATTTCACGATTCTAAGTCTTGCACACAGAATACAGTTTGGTTGCCTCAACCAAATTATTTGCCAACCGAATTTTGGTAGTTCTGTCTACTATCGTGCGATTCCATCAGGACAACCAATATTTTGGTTGTGGTATACTTCTGTTTCCATGTTGACAACAATCATATTTGGTTGTGCCAACTACGAAAATGGTGGCTAAAATTATCTGTTGTAGTTGCCACAACCAACTGTTTTAAAAAATTAGTTGTTCTGATAATTTGTCAGTCATATACTACCGACAATTAAAAACAGTTTTCATTAATTTTTATTTTATTTATTGAACAAAAAACAAAACAATTCATAACAAAATTAAAAATCCCATATTACAAATTCATCACTATTATGAGATGTGGAAATATTTGACACACATTTTAGTACACGAAAGAATAACACAAAACTTCTATGCAAATATCGCTTAACCCCGTACTTTCAATATCATGATTGTTGCTTTTATTTTTTATTTATGTAAAACATTTTGCACACATATTCTGCATTCCACACATTATTATCCACACGAGATTATTTTTGATTACCTATACCGTTCTTGAACAAAATGTTGAAGATTGTTTAATGTCGAGTAATTTTATTTTTTGTTTGTCATGTATCAGCAAAAGAACAGCAACCAATATTTCGGTTGTATTTCCCAAAATACATTTAATTATTCTAAATTTGGGAAATGATTGGGATAACCAATAAACGATTATTTATTAATATTTTTTCTGTTGTAGTAACCATTTATTCGTTGCAATAATAATCTTTGATCTGTTGATACAATTTCTGTTGTCAAGAATAAAACATTGGTTGTCACAACCAAAAATCGATCATATGGTACTATAATGAAAATTTTAAATTGGTTACCACAACTAACCGAGTGTCAATGAAAAAACAATCTGAATTCCATTGATACAACCATCGATTTAGTTGCAAGCATTTTCAATTGATCGTATCCATGTTATTATTGTTGTTTCAACCATTTATTTATAAAAACAACCGACAGACAGACGTAGGCAATATACTTTTTGTTGCTAGTACTATGTTTTTATTGTTACAATCGAATTCCAACCAATTATTTTCCTGGGTGTGCCATTTGGATTTGGCTGTTGTACCACATTTTTCCTTTTTTACCCCACTGTGTACGTAAATGTTCGAATTTCGAAAAATGCTGTCAATTTCAGAGTCTACCTCATAAGAGCTACCCTCACACTACCTTGCCATTTGAAAATAGCTCGAATTTATGTACTTGAATAATGCATTACCAATAAGTTATAAAATAAGTAGTAGATATGTAGAAATGGCCATTTAAAATGATTTTTTGCATATTGTCGCGCGTATTTCTCGAAACAAACAATTTCCTCATGCCAGATTCGAATTTCTGGTACTTTCATTCAAATCTGCACGTATTGTCTGAAAACATGTTGAAATATAAATAAATTTTGTACAATAACCCACTATAGCCAAAATTGCATTATATTAAAATTTGCCAAAATGATTTTGATAACAAAAAATCACTTATTTCTGATATTATTGGTAAGTCATTATTAATAAGCCGAAAGTAATGCGGCAAATAATGAGATGTCATTATTTGGTAATGCAGGGAATAATGACAGGTACTTACCAAGATTTTGCTGGGAACCGAAAGCATTTTTGAATTCAACGCATCATAATCCATTTAGAAATGAAATTTCTTTGTATTCTGATAACTCCTTCTAATTTTGTCCAATTCTAGTATGGGGACGGAGCACTGTGCGACAGCCAGTTTTGGTACCTTCTATACAAAGGGACCATTTTGTACAAAAAATTAGCAGCTTATAACTTCAACCCCACTACATGAAAATACTTGAAATTTTGTGCAGTGTAATGTCTACCAAGCCCAGTTTCGTACCTCCCACATAAAATGGCCAAATCAGTCCAAAATATAATAACACATATCTGTAATACCTGTGCACATAAACACTTACAATTCGTTATATAGATCTTTGAAGGGTCTGCAGTTCATCACAAACCATACGTATTTGTCAGGATCCTTCTGTTACACCCCTCCCGTAAATTATGTGGCCGTAAACATGTTTCATCTATATATATAAAAATGAAACGGTCCATCTGTGTAATGCCATCACGTCAGAACGGCTGGAGCGATTTGGATGATTTTTTTTTTATTCGATTCTAAATTTTCACGAGATGGTTTATATAGAAAAAAAAATTAATTGGACAAAGGGGCGTGGTACCTCCCATACAAATCGCAGGTTAAAAATCCGATATTTCTGCTCCTATTATAGGTATAGTGCTGAAATTTTGTTTGTATGCATTTAATGGCAGATTATGTGAATTTTCCAAAAATGGGCGGAATAGGACCAATGGGCGTGGCCCCGCCCATATAAGCCAAATTTTGAAATTGAGATATTTTGCACAATTTGTTAGCGAGAGTGCTGGAATTTTGTGTATATGTAAACGGTGGCAGTCTACGTGATTGGTCCAGAAATGGGCGGGATCGGACCAATGGGCGTGGCCCCGCCCACATAGACAAAATTTTGATATCTTGCACAATTTGCTAGCGGGAGTGCTGCAATGTTGCGTATATGTATCTGGTGGCATTCTACGTAATTGGTGAAAAAATGGGCGGGACCGGACCAATGGGCGTGGCCCCGCCCATATAAGCCAAATTTTGAAATTGAGATATTTTGCACAATTTGTTAGCGAGAGTGCTGGAATTTTGTGTATATGTAAACGGTGGCAGTCTGCGTGATTGATCCAAAAACGGGCGGGATCGAACCAATGGGCGTGGCACCGTCCATATAAGCCAAATTTAAAAAATGTGATATCTTGCACAATTTGTTAGCGAGA
The DNA here is from genome assembly GCA_963930755.1 of Eudasyphora cyanicolor. Taxonomy (NCBI): domain Eukaryota; kingdom Metazoa; phylum Arthropoda; class Insecta; order Diptera; family Muscidae; genus Eudasyphora; species Eudasyphora cyanicolor. The sequence continues at coordinate 176,325,085 of OZ005736.1, read as the reverse complement.
GACCTGGAATTTTGTGTATATATATCCGTTGGCGATCTACGTGATTGGTCCAAAAATGGGCGGGTTCGGACCAATAGGCGTGGCCCCGCCCACAATGACCAAATTTTGAAATTTTTATATCTTGCACAATTTGCTATCGGGAGTGCTGCAATGTTGTGTATATGTATCTGGTGGCATTCTACGTAATTGGTCAGAAAATGGGCGGGATCGGACCAATGGGCGTGGCCCCGCCCTTATAAGCCAAATTTTGAAATTGATATAACTTGCACAATTTTTTATCTAGAGTGCTGTCATGTTGTAGATATGTATCTGGTGACACTCCACGTGATTGGTCCAAAAATTGGCAGGATATGACCAATGGGCGGGCCACCGCCCATATAAGCCAAATTTTGAAATTGAATTATCTTGCTCATTTTGTTAGCGAGAGTGTTGAAATTTTGCGTATATGTATCTGGTAGCAGTCTACGTGATTGGCTTTCAAATGGGCGGAATAGGACCAGTGGGCGTGGCCCAGCCCATATTTTGATATATCTTGCAAGTATTATATAGGAAATACATGAACAAAAATGCTCGGTATGCGATAATTACAGCTGCTCACTCCAAACAATCGCAATATGATAATGTGATGCAATATCAATGAAACAAGAATTTGGAAATTTTATAAGTATACATTTCTATTTTCTGACTTTCCACTGAATTCGGTATTTTTTCATTCAGTGAATTTATTACTAATACCAGTAAGGAAAGGCAGAAAGTCGGGCGGGGCCGACTATATAATACCCTACACCTCCCTAACAATGCGATAAGGGCCATTGCGATAATAATTTGGAATAATTGGTAAATGTATTTTGAACCGATAATCGCAAAATTAAGCAATATTCGTTCCTAAATTGAGAAAAATCTTTCTGGAGAACTTTGTAATGATCGGAAGTAAAGTACCACTGAATTCGGTATTTTTTCATTCAGTGAATTTATTACTAATACCAGTAAGGAAAGGCAGAAAGTCGGGCGGGGCCGACTATATAATACCCTACACCTCCCTAACAATGCGATAAGGGCCATTGCGATAATAATTTGGAATAATTGGTAAATGTATTTTGAACCGATAATCGCAAAATTAAGCAATATTCGTTCCTAAATTGAGAAAAATCTTTCTGGAGAACTTTGTAATGATCGGAAGTAAAGTACAACTTCTATAGCGCTTTGTAACCAAATCTGGAGGAACATATATATGGAGGTTATATATAAATCTGAATCGATTTTCCTAGAATACTCATTCATGTAAAATAGAAACCTGTTTCTGTCGAATTTCGTACTGATCGGATATAAAACACAGTCTCTACAGCGCTTACATGTCAAATTGGGGGTAACATATATATATGGGGGCTATATCTAAATCTGAACTGATTTTCTCCGAATTTTGCGGCATTCCTTCATGTAATAAGAAACCTCTTTCTGCCGAATTTCTTACTGATCGGATATAAAATACAGTTTCTACAGCGCTTGAATTTCAAATCGGGGGTAACATATATATGGGGACTATATCTAAATCTGAACCGATTTTCTCCGAATTTGGCAGTATTCCTTCATGTAATGACAAACCTCTTTCTGCCGAATTTCGTACTGATCGGATATAAAATACAGTTTCTACAGCGCGAATTTTGACATGGGCAGCGAAGCGCACCGTGCTCAGCAAGTATTATATAATTTAGACAACTATTGCAATAACTAAAGTCTGAGCAAAATGCTTCAACCCTTTTTTGGCTCCCACGCATGGTATTATATTCTATATTAGATTACATACAAATTAAGTGTCTACCTTATTCGATTTACTCGACTGAAATTTTCGTAAGTGTTAGGTTAGGTTGAATAGAGGAGACGTTTAAAACGGACATACACTTAAGCCAGTGGTTCGGCCTGTTGTGCGCTCCTTATTTATGATTTTCATACGGATTACAGAAAATCGGTACTAGACACGTATTTTCTCAGTATCTTCCAGTTATATCCTCTGAGATGAGTCAAGTCTGGCAATATGTCGGAACCGAAATATCGGGATCTTGCATGTGTGAAAGCTGGGCAGTGACACAGAAAATGTTCCTAAATTTTCTTAAGAGTTACTTCACTAAAGTAAATTACGGGCCTGTGACGCGCTTTGGGTTATACATATAGCATTTAAGATATATCGTTTTTTTATCTCCATTAGGATTAACATGACTTCGATTAAAATTTCCTTTCATCCCTTAGTAAGCAACACCCTTTACAGATCCGTAGGTAATATCTTCTGTAAATAATGCTGATGAAGGTATACACTCGATACAATTCAAAGGGCGTGGGAAAGAGAAATCTCTGTTTTTTAACAAAACTGATGAATTTTAATTATTAATACTTACAGACATGCAAGAGCCGCGCACCTTGTCATGGCAGCGAATGCGGCAAATAACCATTGCAATTCATTAACAGAACTAAAATTGTTTTTTTTGCCATTGAATGAGGGCGTTCTTGTATCTGTTTCGCGCTTTGCTGAAGGCATCAGTGTAAAATCGACATAGTATATGGAACAAGACTTTACGTGCCACCTTATAGGTTAAAGAGTCTTCAGCCAGTCAGTCATTACACCCTCACGCCGCCGCCGATGATGGTGGATGTTGACGATGATGATATTGTTAATGATGATGTCAGTAATGATTAGTGACAGAGCTGTAACTAACAGGTAATTAATGCAGTAATTATCGATTAAAAAGATTATTTTGCAAGGAAAAATCAATCTAGGGGGAGTAGGAGGAGAACTCGTTACGTTGGTATGAGTAGTAACACACATGGTAAAACATTAAAAATATTTCTTCTTCAATGGCTTTGGCAGAAAAGAGCAGGTTTTATTAAATGAGGGTAATATTGGCCCAAAAGTAGGTTACACGTTAATAATTCAATATATATGCCTAAAGGTATGCTACAATTTAGCCTTTCATTAATTTCTTGGAAAATTGTTTGGCATTTCTACAATAAGGGAAATTAAAATTTCAATATTTTGTTATTAGTACTTAAAATTTTTACATTGTACTAAGGAAGTAGTGAACATTTTTATACACGCTGAAAAAAAATCGCTTCTGTAGTATATTGTTCCAAACATATTTTGCTGGAACATACATATGTTTAGGGTACACTCCAAATATATAATTATGTTTTCATCCTAATATTTTTTTATTTGGAAATAATATGTCCCAAACAATGATTAATTTATATTTAAGTATTTTGGCAATGTATTGATGCCTTAATTTAAAGGAAAGTTTTAACTGTTTTATAAATTTTATATGTTTGAAAAATTTAAATCGTATAATTTTTGGTTACGACGAATAGCATTGATGGATTAACAATTGGACTATTTTTAAAAAAATAGTGCTGTAAAACAAAAAGTATAACACAAAATCGAGGAAAAAATAATATATAAAATTACCCAAGTCAACAAAGTTTTAACATTTTTTTTAAAATATAATGAATTTGGATAAATTCTTAAACAATATCGTTGTTTGTTTGTAAAAACATATTTTATTTGTGACAGTAAGTTCGCAAATATATTTTGTTGTATTATTTTTGTATTTAAATGACAAGCTCGAGGTCAGGTGTTGTTAATGTTTATTTATTGTTATCCAATATTTCGTTCTTCTTTGAAGAACATCTTCAGGGATATGAGTATAAAAACGAAATAACACAAAACATGAAGCGACATACGCCTTGCTTTCCGTTGTCTGTTTTCTTTTGTTGTAATATATTAATATATGCGTTCCAAACAAAATTTCTTGATTATCAAATAAAATATATTTGTTCAAAAATATATAATATTTAAAAATTTTGGTTCCAAGTATATTTTCTTTGAATTTAAACATATCAAAAATGAAGATTTTCCTCCGTGTATGCATTGAAAAAAAATTTTGCATAAAATTAAAGAGTTGCTCCAAAGACGTCCTTAGTCTTCAAAATAACTACATTTTGTAGTTAAAATATAGATAATTTTATTAATATTAAGTAATTTACTTAATTTTAAGTACATTTTCTTCATTTTAAGTACAAAATGTACTTATTTTGAAGACTAAGGACTTATTTGGAACATTTCTTTAATGTTATGACATTTTTTTTTTCATTTTTATAGCGAGTGTCGTTTGCTCGAAATCATTGCCGAAAACCTTAACTTTATGACAAATTCCTTAATTTTCAGTACGCTATTTTTTAGTGTAGATTTGTAATGCCGTAAGGGCTATTCGGATACCTAATTTCACTATTTTAGCTCTATGCATTTTGATTTGCGAGTGATGCCATCCCTACGGTAAGGATGCCCTTAAGTATAGTAGCCGGTGCAAGGAAATACCCTTTTACACACTCAATTATCGTTGTGCAGAATTTAATTTCAGCCTAATTGTCTGCAAAATTTATTATATTTATTATGTAAGCATATCTGAGATCGACCTCTATATGGCGACAATAAAAAATATGAACCTATTTGTGTAATTGGTATTTGAACAACATATTATTGAATAACACTTGGCCGAATTGGTTCAGGAAAGCTTTACAAAATTCCAAACTATTCAATTTCGTACAATTCCATTTTCCATCCGTTCAGTGGTTTCGACGATATCTTACAAAATATTGCAAAAAAATATTATTTTTTGCTAACATTTTAATAATTATTAAATAAAAACCTCACAAAAACATCTAGAAGCGCATAATTGTCATATTTTTAGGACTTTATCGTAAAATCTGAACGGTTATGAATAAAATGAGACAATTCCGATTTAAATCGATGCATAATTTAAAAAGTTTTAGCGAGGAAACCAGTCATTGCTCTTGAAATTCGAAAATTTTCTCTAATTTCTACAAAAACTAACTTTGACAAATAAACATAATTTTTTCCATTATTAATAACAAAAAAGCAATAAAAATTTAACACTGTCGCCCAGTGTAATCATATGACCATAAACCCCACAACGAATATGGGTACCATATCCTAGACAATTTTGTCATAATCATCCCAATTTTCGCTATGGAGATTGTGTCCGCGTGGGCATAATCGACACTCTTTGCTTTTGCAAATTTTGATTTTTATTGGTTACAATAAAACATACTCATTCTACATACAAAATTCGGTGAAGGTTTATAATTTACAACAACATTTCCTTTTATTTCGATTAATTCATTGTAATTAAACCAAGTCTTTGATAATTATGCACATTTATAATAAAATATGCTAATTTAATTAAGAAGAAACGAATCAACGCCCAAATGTATGCTGGATCCCATACATGCCCATAATTATGCAAAACATTTTGGAACCAAACTCAAACGTTCAAGCTCCTCCAACCATACTCCTCTGCCTGTTGTCTATAAATACATAATAATAACTTTTTAATTGTGTTTATGACTCTTACGTTAAAATAACGGCAAATAATTATAATTAATTTGTTTTTAAAATAAAATTAATAAACGTGAAATTGAAGTAATTATGAAATATTTCATTTTTCACATTTCATTAAACAATTTCCTATAATAAAAAATCGCAGAAAAAAACTGATAAATAACATTGTTCAATAGTCAATGCGCTGATTTTGTTGGAAAATGGGAGAAAGTTGCCCGATAGAACAGAAGAGAACAGCAACAGGACCTTCTACGTAAATGCAAATTAAACGATAACAATGTACAAACAAACAAGTTTAAAGTAATTATTGTGCATAAAAGGTCCGATTTTTGGAGTGAAGAATTTGTGTACCTTACACCACACTGTGGTGCATGGTATTATAAGTTTGTTCCATAGCAGATGTTTGTAACAGCTAGAAATACTACAGCTAGACCCACCTTAACGTATACCGATCGACTCAGAATCACTAGCTGAATCTATTTAATCATGCCTGTCCGTCCATCCGTTCGGCTATCCATCATATGTTGTTGGTTGAGTACGGATCGCAATTTCACTCCGGTCGTGCTGTGATATTTTTTCCTTCACACCTGGAAAAAAGCCTACTGAAATTGGTTGAGATTTAGTTATAGTAGAGATACTTTTTTCAATAGCCTTTTTTTGACAGATCAGGTGTGAGTCGTGTCATGTTATTTGTGTTAAGTATTGTTTGGCATTTCATCATGGGAAGACTTACGCCTGAACAACGTTTACAAATTATTCAGTTTTATTATCAAAATAATCGTTCGCCAATTGCGCTAAGCCAATTTTTTTTTAAATCAAAAAAAAGAAACACTTTCCAGTCGACCCACGACCTTGACACCCATGACCAATATTTTAGCTCTCGTGTAGAGCTATCTTTTTGCCATTGACCGATCCGACGTATCGGAATCATCGGTCCATATTTCTTCAAAAATGATGCCGGTGAGAAAGTAACCGCCAACGACCGTTATCGTGCCATGATAACCGACTATTTCAATGCCTGAAATTGAAGCACGTGATCTCGGCGACATTTGGTTTCCACAAGACGGCGCCACTTCCCACACATCGCATCAATCAATGGATTTATTGAGAGAACACTTCGGTGAGCAGATAATTTCACGTTTTGGGCCGGTCGATTGGCCACCAAGATCGTGTGATATCACACCATTAGACTTTTTCCTGTGGGGATATGTAAAGTCTAAAGTTTATGCGGACAAACCGCTTTATTCAGGCCTTGAAGCAACACATCACGAGTGTCATTCGCCAGTTACCAGTCGAAATGCTCGAACGAGTCATCGACATTTGGACTCAACGGATGGACCATCTGAGACATAGCCGCGGCCAACATTTGATAGACATAATCTTCAAAAAATAAATGCCAAATAATGTTCTTTCAAATGATAATAAACATTCCCCATTCAATTTGAATTTTCTGTGTTTTTATACCCTACACCACACTGTGGTACAGGGTATTATGACTTTGTGCATTTGTTTGTAACACCTAAAAGGAGAAGAGATAGACCCATTGTTTATTATACCGATCGACTCAGAATCACTTTCTGAGTCGATTTAGCCATGTCCGTCTGTCTGTCTGTCCGTCTGTCCGTCTGTCTGTCCGCCTGTCCGTCTGTCCATGTATTCTTGTAATCAAAGTGCGGGTCGTATTTATGGTCCGATTGTGATGAAATTTAGCATAGTGCTCTTTTTTGGCCCAAGGACGATCCCTATTGAAATTGGTTAAAATCGGTTCAGATTTGGATATAGTCCCCATATATATGTTTCACCCGATTTGACATGTAAGCGCTGTAGAAACCACATTTTACATCCGATCTTTATGAAATTCGGCAGAGAGAGTTTTATTATTACGTGAATGAACACTACCAAATTCGGAGAAAATCCGTTCAGATTTAGATATAGCCCCCATATATATGTTTCACCCGATTTGACATGTAAGCGCTGTAGGAACTGTATTTCAAATCAGATCAGTACGAAATTTGGCAGAGATAGTTTTCTTATTACATGAATAAACACTGCCAAATTCGGGGAAAATCGGTTCAGATTTAGATATATTCCCCATATATATGTTTCACCCGATTTGACATGTAAGCGCTGTAGAAACCGTATTTTACATCCGACCTGTACGAAATTCGGCAGAGAAAGTTCTCTTATTACATGAATAAACACTGCCAAATTCGGGGAAAATCGGTTCAGGTTTAAACATAGTCCCAATATATATGTTACACATCTGTCTTTCCTTACTGATTTTCTTTAAAAAAGTAGGGAATCTCGAAATGGATCACGCTATAAAACACAATATCATTCATATGACTACAACGACTGGCTCAGCAGTACCTCATCCGATTAACCCAATTTTTGCGTACATTTTCGATTGTTTCGGGTCGAATCTCTTAAATTGGCAACTTCGATTTCATGTTTCAACACGTCAATTGTCTCTGGATGCTTTGCGTCACACTCCCCACAGAATATAATCCAAAGAGCCCAAATCACAAGTCAAAATAATCGGTAGCTAAAATTTAAAAATTTTAAATGGCCCACCATTTATAAGTGTGTGAATAGAGTATTATGTTAATTAGCTTAGAAGTTAAAATACCTTTGGTATTTAATTTTTATAATTTGTGGGTGAGGTAAATTTGGTAGATTTGCTAAACTAGCTACAACTTATTTTAATTTTGCATCGATGGGAGTTGCACCAAACCCGTCTTATGGTGATTTCGTTTCTGCAAAATAATATCACCACATCATGTTGCGACATTTTAAAAATTCCCCCTGCACTCTCTGTGAGTAAAACCCATTAAACAACATTATGGGGCATCCATTTGATAGTGCATTAAGAATGTACGCTTTCAATTAGGTTTTGTTCTGAAATTTGCTTTTTGACGGTGCAACCCTCCACACCGTGGAATGGGCTGAGTGTGGAAAATGCTATATTTTCGCATTTGCGGAGTGTAATAATTTTACAAACGAAATCAAATCCCGTTCATACGGCTGCACCATTTTTACAAACGAACCTCAAAATGCGGTTTCAGTGTAAAATGTAGAAAAAATTTGACATTTAGTACCTCCCATTAAAAAAGAGCCACGACATACCTAAATTAAATGGCTAATAATATTAGTACATATATCAGTAAATATTTACAATGCTCACAAAGTGAGGGTATACCTTGGTCGGTTTACCCGACTGACTACTTGTTTAGATATTTGAATATTACAAAAATCGCCGTCGAAATATTCGATCTGTCTAGTTATCGATTCGATGTCTGTGTAGAGTTGACTTTAACGAATTCAGCTTCTTTCCATTTGTTATGATGCCATATTAAAACAATAAAATTTTTATGCTGATCCAAATTCTTAGCTCTGACTACCATAAAGTGTATCTTTGTAGTATTTCTTATTATACTTAAGTTAATTGTATATATTTATTTGTTGTAGGATTAGAAGCCAGCTTGTCACAGAGTAACAATTTTAAGAAAGTTCCAGTGGCCATTAATTTGATCAACATCTAGTGATCTGGTGAGACCATAACCCGAAAACCTAAAATGTTGTTAATTGTAACATGTTTTTGGTTTTCAAATACTTTTGTCGGGTTTTCCATATGTCGATTATAAAATTACTATTTGTTTGCTTTAGCATGACATCTACGGGCCTGGACCTATTTTCTCAAAAGTTTGCGGACTGTTAATCTTAAAGTTGCATAATGCAAAACCTCATCATGTTTATGCACATTGGCCAAGCTTAAACATTACCTAAATTTTTGTTGAATATATTATCGCTGTAACTGGCGAGCGATATGTTTTGGAAAGATTTAAAAAAAATGTTTGGTCGCGGTTTTTGTATCCAAATTTCATTTTTAAATTCTACATATTATAAGTTATTTTCAATCAAAATTTTGGTGTTTATCCGTCAACCCAACCAAAATGTATTCACAAAACAGTACAGGTCGTTCCGTTTGCATTATAAAGGAATTCCATTTTTTCCATTTCCATTTTTTTTTTAAATGTCATAAAACTCTGACCGCCTATGCTGAAAAGCTACCTTTTTGCAGATGTAGGTCTACAGCTCTTTATGGGATTTTTAAAGTATTGGAAAAATCAAAAACTCTCTTTGAAATGCAGACAAAGAATGAAAATTGCTTTGGTCACCGCTAAACTGACCACAAAAAAAAGCCGACTATGTGGTTATACATCACTCGAGTTTATACATAAACAACATTTCTAGATTTCTAGCTGTTGTATCTGCCCCAACCGTCAAGCGGTCAAAAGCCGCTACATATAAATTAATAGGATCATAGCCCATAAGGGAAGAACGAAAATTACTTTGGTCACTGCTTCACTGACTAAGTGATATATTTTGAAAAGCATTTATAAATTCTATGGAAAAATATAAACTGAAATTCTAAAAAGTCAGTTTTGAAAATCTTTTTTAAATAAAATATAATAGATAAATTCATAAACAATAATTTTATTCGTATTAAAACACATATTTTATTTAAGAAATTTAATAGTTTAATAGTTTGCAAAAGACAGAAAATTCAAATTGAATGGGGAATGTTTATTATCATTTGAAAGAACATTCGTTGGCATTTATTTTTTGAAGATTATGTCTATCAAATGTTGGCCGCGGCTACGTCTCAGATGGTCCATCCGTTGAGTCAAATTTTCGATAACTCGTTCGAGCATTTCGACTGGTAACTGGCGAAAGACACGCGTAAACGTTGTTCAGGCGTAAATAGTTCCATAATGAAATGCCAAACAATACTTAACAAAAATAACATGACACGATTCACACGTGATCTGTCAAATCTCTAAAGATCTGTAAAGGATATTAAAAAAAGTATATCTACTTGGATCGGCCTATATATGCGTTCCAAATATATTTAATTGATTTTCAAATAAAATTTTTTTTTGCTCAGAAATATATACAATTTCCACTATATTTGATATTACCTCCACTAATCTATATATATAAAATTGTTGCGTGACTGGCTGACTGACTGATTGACTTACTGATCATCGCCCAGACCAAACGGCTGAAGCTAGAATCATGAAATTTGGTGGGAGGGTAGCCCTTGGGATGTAGACGAGCAATAAGACGGGATTTTTTGAAATTCGTACTATTACCCGCACAATGGGGCAAAAAGGGATTAAAATGGTACCACCGCCAAATCTAAACGGAATGAGCTAGAATCGTGAAATTTGGTGTGAGGGTAGCCCTTATGAGGTCGACACAGAAATTGACTGGATTTTTTTTTAAATCCGAACATTTACCCGCACAATGGACAAAAATTCGATAAATGTGGTACAACAGCCAAATGCAAATAGCAAGAGCTAGAATCGTGAAATTTGCTGCTAGAGTAGCTCTTGGGACGTACACTAGAACAAGGAACGATTTTTTGAAAATGTTAGGGGCACAGTGGGACGGAAAGGGATAAATATGGCACCACTGCCAACTTTAACGACTAGAATTAGAATGGTGAAAATTGAAGCGTGGGATGTCCTTAAGACAACGGATCGGGGTAGTCAGCTTTTTTTGTAATCGTACTTTTCGGGGCACAGTGGGGCAAAAAGTGTAAAATAGGGTACAGTGGTTTAAAAATGTTAGATATGGGCCCATGGTTCTAGGGTAGCTTTTGTAACATAAATAGAGATCGGAAGTGATTTTTGGAAATTCTAACTTTAAGAGACACAGTGGGGCAAAACGGATTATTTATGATGAATTGGGCAAAAATGTATCAATGTGGCAAAATTGGAACTTAATCTTGAGATGTGAAGAGCACAGTGGTTCAAAAACATTAAATAAAAATAATAAAATGGTACAGTGGATAAAATGTGATTAAATATGCTACAGTGGGCGTTAAGGGTTAAGTATTGTAGAGTGGGGACAATTTTTAAATACGGTACAGTAAGACAAAGAGTGTTAAATATGGTACAGTGAGACAAAAAGTGTTAAATATGGTACAGTGGGTCAAAAAGGGGAGTTAAGTATGGTAGAGTGGTGACATTTTTATACCCTACACCACACTGTGGTACAGGGTATTATGACTTTGTGCATTTGTTTGTAACACCTAAAAGGAGAAGAGATAGAGACATTGTTTATTATACCGATCAACTCAGAATCACTTTCTGAGTCGATTTAGCCATGTCCGTCCGTCTGTCTGTCCATGTATTCTTGTAATCAAAGTGCAGGTCGTATTTATGGTCCGATTGTGATGAAATTTAGCATAGTGCTCTTTTGTGGAACAAAGAACGATCCCTATTGAAATTGGTTAAAATCGGTTCAGATTTGGATATAGTCCCCATATATATGTTTCACCCGATTTGACATGTAAGCGCTGTAGAAACCACATTTTACATCCGATCTTTATGAAATTCGGCAGAGAGAGATTTATTATTACGTGAATGAACACTACCAAATTCGGAGAAAATCCGTTCAGATTTAGATATAGCCCCCATATATATGTTTCACCCGACTTGACATGTAAGCGCTGTAGGAACTGTATTTTAAATCAGATCAGTACGAAATTTGGCAGAGAGAGTTCTCTTATTACATGAATAAACACTGCCAAACTCGGGGAAAATCGGTTCAGATTTAGATATAGTCCCCATATATATGTTTAACCCGATTTGACATGAAATCGCTGTAGAAACCGTATTTTACATCCGACCTGTACGAAATTCGGCAGAGAAAGTTATCTTATTACATGAAAAAACATTGCGCAATTCGGGGAAAATCGGTTCAGATTTAGATATAGCCCCCATATATATGTTCCACCCGATTTAACATTTAAGCGCTGTAGAAATCGTGTTTTATATCCGATCAGTACGAAATTTAACAGAGAGAGTTTTCTTATTACACGTATGAACACTGCCAAATTCGGGGAAAATCGGTTCAGATTTAAACATAGTCCCAATATATATGTTACACCCGATTTGACATGTAAGCGCTGTAGGAACTGTATTTTAAATCAGATCAGTACGAAATTTGGCAGAGAAAGTTTGCTTATTACATGTATGAACACTGCCAAATTCTTATCGCAATGCCCATTTTCGCATTGGTAGGTAGGTGTAGGGTATTATATAGTCGGCCCCGCCAGACTTTCTGTCTTTCCTTACTGGTTTAAATATGGTACAGTGAGACAATAAGTGTTAAATATGGTGCAGTGAGACAAAAAGGGTTAAATATGGCACAGTGAGACAAAAAGGGTTAAATATGGCACAGTGGGACAAAAATAGTTAAATATTGTACAGTGAGACAAAAAGGGTTAACTATGGTACAGTGGGGCAAAAATAGTTAAATATTGTAAAGTGAGACGAAATGGATTAAACATTTTACAGTGGGGCAAAATGGTTTAACTATGGAGCAGTGGGGCAAAAATGTATTAACTATGATACATTGGGGCAAAAAGGATTAAATATGGTACAGTGTGACAGAAATGGTTAACTATGGTACAGTAGGTAAATAGGGGTTAAGTATGGTAGAGTGGTGAAAATTTTTAAATATGGTGCAGTGAGACAAAATGTGTTAAATATGGTACAGTGAGACAAAAAGTGTTAAATATGGTACAGTGAGACAAAGTGGGTTAAATATGGCACAGTTGGACAAAATTGATTAACTATGGTACTGTGGGGCAAAAATGTATTAACTATGATACAGTGGGGAAAAAAGGATTAAATATGGTTAACTAGGGTACAGTGGGTCAAAAAGGGACAAAAAGTTGTTAAATATGATACAGTGTAGCAAATAGGATTAAATATGACACAGTGGGACAAAAAGTGTTAAATATGTTATAATGAGGCAAAGAGTTTAATATTGCACAATGGGACAAAAAAGGGTTAACCATAGTACAGCGGGGAAAAATAGTTAATAATGGTAAAGTGGGACAAAATGGGTTAAATATGGTACAGTGGGCCAAAAAGCGTTACCTCGGAAACAGTGAGGAAAAATTGTGTTAACTATGGTACAGTGGGACAAAAATGATTAAATATGGTGCAATGTGAAATAATTATTGACTATTGTACAGTGGGTCAAAATGGTTAAATATGGTAGAGTGGGGATAATGGTTAAAAATGGTACAGTAGGACAAAATTGGTTAAATATGGTACTGTAGGACAAAAAGGTGTTAAATATTATTCTGTGGGCAAAAAGCGTTACATATTGGGCAAAAAATGGAACATAAATATGAGTTATGAAGTCCTTTTTTCAAATGTTATGCTTTTAGTTAAAGTTTAAAATTATGGTGCAGAATGGCTAAAAGGTGTTAAATAGGGCTAATTGTAGCAAAAAGGGTTAAATATGGTACAGTGAAGCAAAAAGGGTTAAAAATGGTAAGTAAAGGGTGGCAAAATGATTAAATGTGGTAAGTGGGGAAAAATATGTGTTATATGTTCCAGATGTGTATACAATTTCGTACTGTAGAAGAACAGTGGAATAATTAAATACTGAATTAAGTTATGTAGTACAATGATTCATAGCCAGAGAGCGAAGGTTCTATCTTAACCTAAAAAGTTAAACGTGTCACAGATAATGGACATAAAGGATGCGAATATGGCTCTTAAAATATAAACTATGATATTCTCTAAAGGCACACTTTTAGTGACAATGTTGGGGCACAAACTATTAAATGTTGTACAGTTGTGCAAAAATGGTTAATTATAACACATTGGGTTAAATGTGGTACACCGGAGAGAAACTGATTAAATATGATCCCAATGACAATTGTTAGTCTTGCAACTTAAACTTAAATTCTTGCATACTTAAACTATTTATTTTACCTTTTTTTAAATTAAAACTTTTAAAGACACCGTGGGGCAAACATTGTTTTATATTGTACCAGGGTGTGAATGTAGCTATTGGAATATAAACTAGTGGAAAATAGCAAACTATGATCCAAATAATAGTTTTTAACATTTAGGGGCACAGAAGGGAAAAGAGATAAATATCGTACCTTGATGCCAGGAACATAAACAAGAAATTAATCCGAGATTTTCGTATTTTATTGAACATATTAATTTTTCTTAAATATGGAATAGTCATTTGTTTTTACATATTCTACAGTACCCTAAACAGAAAATAAATAAATGATAGGGCTGCGAACCGGACCGGGTTAAAGCTATATTTCATATGTACACACTCGTAATTTTATAGTCCTACAATCCTATTAGAATTTCTAAAAAAAACTATCATTCCGGAACTAAAAACAGCCCTATTGCTATCCAAACATAAAATGTATTGGCCGATAATTGTATTAAACATCAGCATAACATAACCAGCCAGCCAGCCATACATGACCAAACAAATAATTGCCATAATTATAATTAATATATTTATGTAATATTTACATAAATAGCCTTTTACCCAATATGCTGAATGTTCAATAGATCCCATTACCGTCACCTACAACTGAGCAACATAAAGGCTTAAATAACGACAGAACATTTTCGTGTAATCCGACAACTGTATTAAAATAAATATTATTAATATTAATTACAACAAGAACAATCATAATAACGATAATTAATAATATTTACTTACTTAATAAATAAAAATAAACAAATATTTAAATACACTTACATACGTCGCTTTGTATGTAATAACAAACGGAAAAGCCTGAACTATATCACAAAAATGCAATTATATCACAAAAATTTGAATTGAAAAAAAATTTACTGAAGTTGTTTTTTGCACACACAAACACAATTGATTTGGGCAATCAGCCAAATGGTTTTCAATGAATTTGGATGCATTGTGCGATGCATACGGCGAGAAATTGGACAAAAATGGGACATACTTGAACCGTTCTGAAACAGTCAACCGATTGGTCTGCCTCTATGTACGTGCACTTATGGAAGAGGTATTGCAGAGCATTACTTTTACAAATTAGCCCTTCTAAAGCATACAAGGACTGAGCTACAGGTTCTTAAAGAAGCTTCTGGTATCCCCCACACAATACACAACTAGACAACTTTCCCAGGACAATAATACATAATATATAAAAATTTTTGGGCCAACTGAAAAAAATCGCCCTTTTTGATATGTTTGTTTCAAAGGAAATAAATTTTATTTGAAAATCAATAAAATTTATTTGGAACGCATATATTAATATATAACAACAAAATATATTTGTAAACTAATTTTCTCAAAAAAATATGTTGAATGTTATATATTTCTGAACAAATATATTTTATTTGAAATGTATTTTATTTGATAAAATTTATTTTGTGGTTATATGTTTATAAGTATGTATTATAACAAAATATATTTGCGAACTGATATGTTTGAATTAGAATACAATTTATTTCAAACATACCTTTTTGAATGTTATGTATTTCTGAACAAATATATTTTAATTGAAATGTATTTTTTTGATAAAATTTATTTTGTGGGCATATGTTAATATATTAGAACAAAATATATTTACCAACTAATTTTCTCAAAAAAATATGTGTTTAAATACAAATAAAATTATTGTTTAGGAGTTTCTCAAAGTATGTTTTATTTAACAAAGATTTTCAAAACTTTGCTAACTTTTTTAAATTTCAGTTTAGATTTTTTCTTTGTTGTAAATTGTACCTCCCAGTTAGAAGTTCCATATGCAGCATTAACATCGGTTTTAACGCACTCATTTTAAATTTCTGAATATTCCAAATCATAATACATATGTTCTCAATCTTTCAAGCAATTCTATGTTATCCAAGATTACATGATTATTATGCTATTTTATATATATCAGAACAAATGATTTCTTTCACATTAACTTTTGTGTGTTGATATCATAATTTGCTATACGACGTACCCAATAGCTATAATTACGGCTTTAGCAACACTGTGCGTTGATAGCAGTATATGTCGGTTCATTTATAACCTTCTGATTGAGAGGCGCTCTTCAGCTAGCTTAGGGTCGTCGGACCTTCATAGGTTTGTCAGAAGGGGAACGTCCCAAGGAGATGTTCTGTCCCCTCTGCTATGAAATGTCTCTATGAACAATATTCTGCTTTCTGTCGACATTATGTGTGTTACGGTTATTGCCTATGCAGATGACGTGGAAATAGCTGTCAGAGGGAAGTTTACGAGTACTCCTAAAGACATCATTTAGAAGGCCACGAGATCGGCGTCCGATAGTGATACTGGAGTTAACCAGACCTGGACAAAAACTAGTCATTTTCAGCTGTACATATAAGGTGCCAATAGTTGCACCAGTCCCCTTTCAGGTGTTTAAATTCACTTCTCAGAAAATGCAAAATTACTTATCGCTCATTTAGAAAAAGAAAGTTAAAATTTCTAAGCGCTCATACAAAAAAGTACTGCTCTTCAAAATGTATAGATTATTGATAGATATTTTGGTTTAATGGTGTATATTTTACGAACTTAAAAATATTTACGAACTTAAAAATTTATTAAAAATCGTCCATAGGCGGAATTTCCGATTTTGAGTTTTGACGTTCTTTTTCTAAAATAAGTATTTAACTAGACTTGGAGTTGAACTCAAACCCAACGTTCTGGAAAGAGCAAAGAAGGCTGCAGTATCGCCATATACACTGATAAAAAAAGCTTCGCCACGACGACGAATTTATGCGTCATCACGATAATTTTTTCGCCAAAAGACAGCTAGCGTACGGTATAATCCTCTTGATGAATTTGTTCGTCGCCATGACGAATCTCTGTTTCCTAAAACTTCCGTCCTCAGGATGATCACATTTCATCCCAACGATAAATCGATTTCATTACCACGACGAATCCCATTCAGCACCACGACGAATCCTATTCATCACCACGACGAACTTCATTCATCAGCACGAGAGAACTCCATTCATCAGCACGACGACCTCCATTCATCACCACGACGAACTCCATTCAACAGCATGACGAACTCCATTCATCACAACGACGAATTCATGCCCCTGACTATTTAAACTTAAAAAATTTCAATAAATATTCTTCTGGTTTTGGACCATTAAAAGCAGTATAGAAAACAAAATTACTTGACTGCGTTGCCTGATAAGTACTGCGTTCGGTTCGAAACGCAGTTCTTATCAGGAAAGGCTTATAGCATTCATTACTTCTGATATTTTAAATCAAAAATAATCTCATCAAGTAATGAATTTGCCAACAGACGAATCCCATTCATCACCACGAGGAATACCATTCTTCACCACGACGAATTCCATCCATCACCACGACGAATACCATTCATCACCACGACGAACTCCATTCATCACCACCACGAATCCCATTCATCACCACGACGAATACCATTCATCACCACGACGAACACCATTCATCACCATTATTAGATTTTTTAAATTAAACTTTTACAACAAATTATTTAACTAAGTTAATCAGAAAGCATATAGAACAGTACAATTAAGCACAAACTATAAATTGATTGCTTCGTTTTATCATATTTTCAGCAAAATGGTCAAATAAATCTTTTCGTCGTGGGAATGAAACCTTATAGTTCCCTCGCCGTATTTCGAAATCACCAAAAACATATCGTGTTCGTACTATTGACGTACAGAAACATCGCATGTACGAAACTTTTCGTCACCAGTACGAAGATATATTGAAGAAACTGATTCGTCGTGGTGGCGAGCGGTTTTTCTATCAGTGTACTTATACCAGGGTCTGAAACCGCGTATAGTTTATTGGTTGTATACGGTAGTAGTAAGACCGATACTGCTGTACGACACTGTGGTCTGATGGCCACCTCTGCATAAACCAACCTTCTGCGCGATACTAAACAAGGTTCAGCGATTGGCTGTTAGGTGTATCACTGGTGCGCTGAGAACAACATCAACTGAGGCTAGGGTTGTCAGGTAGTGAAATTTTTCTGGCATGATCTCTCGTATTTTATTTACAGCAAAAAGGTTATTTATTGAATGGTACCGGGAGAATAACATTTTATTTGTACCAAATGAGGCTAATCCATCTAACTGCCCGGAAGTGCATTCAAACGAAAGATATTCGGAATTAGTTAAAAGGACGTTTAAGGCCGCAGAAAGAGAAGCAAATTGTGTCACTTAGTCGTAAAGAGTGTGTACCACATGCTCCAATAAAGTATCAATCACCACTATTAAAGTCCTGATGGCAGGGATTTCTGCAAAACTCAAAATTTTTGTAAAAAAAATATATAATGAAACTGAATAGTGCTCTATTTATAAGAGTGTAAATTCTGGATTAATCAGTCCACTCAAAGAAATGTTATTGAAAACAAGTAAAAGCGTTAAGTTCGGCCATGCCGAATCTTATATACCCTCCACCAAGGATCGGATGATAATGGTAACGGGTACTAATAAACTAATTATACCAAATTTTAGAGCACTTCGTTGAAATTTGAGGTTTTTGTGGCGTTAAGAAGTCAAAACTAGATGGACCTTTGTATGGAGGCTATATCAAAACATAGACCTATAAATAAACCCCAGTTACCAACTTTCAGCCCGATCATTTGCGGTCTCTATGACGTTAAGAAGTCAAAAGTAAATCGTCTTAGAATTTTACGACGATTAAGAATATATATACTTTATTGGGTCTCAGATCAATATTTAGAGGTGTTACAAACAGAGTGACAAAATGAATATACCCCCCATCCTATGGTATAAAAAGGTAGTTTTTCAGGAGAGGCGATCAAAGTTTGATTCATTTTTTAAATTTGTGTGGAATTATCTTATAATGCAAATCGAACGACCTGTACTGTTTTGTGAATAAATTTTCATTGGGTTGACGGATAAACACCTAATTTTAAGTCGACTTAAAATTTTGTGTTTAAGTCGACTTAACATGTTTTAGAATGGAGGTATCGATATGCTGACTTGATATCAAATCGGTGGGGAAATATCTAAATCGCAGATGTCTTCAAATTTCAAGTATTTTTATGCACTGGTGTTAATGTTTTAAGCTATTAACTTTTTGCGATGTCACTACGCACAGTGCTCTGTCCCATTGACAAAAATCGATAATAATGTACTGGCTCAAATAATGGTAAAATTGGTACCCATCATATCCTAACAAACCAATTAAGATAAATAATAACAATATTTTTTAATTTACCTCTTTTTGACACAGCAAGAGGGCGCCAAAGTCAATTGTTGTATATGGAAATCGAACAAAAAAATAAACTACGATAAATGTATGTTGTAAAATAGCTGTATACAATTCGTTTATTAGGGAAATTAAGCCAAACTTTTTGTATATGATAGTAAATCGAATTCCTAATAATACAAAAATGCCAAGTCGGCAGAAAATTGCAATAGTTCTATTCAAAATTGCTTTGCAAAATTCGTATTTTTTGTTCAAATGAAAAAATTTACAATTTTAATTGGAATGAGAAAAATAAGTTGGAACAGATCCCTAAAATGTTATTCTTCAAAAACTATGTATGTACTGTTACTATTAAATAAAAAATATAAAAACGTAAAATAAAAGTGCACAAACTTAAAAAAAATATATATTTGTTTATGTCTAAAAACGTTATTTTCGAATATAATGTTTAGGGGTGTTCCAAAAACAGACGCCCACGCTTAACGTGTTGACCAACCCCATTTTTTTTGGCCTAGAAAGCTGACAGAATTCTTAAAAATATAAAAATTCATACTTATAAATTATTGTTGAGAAAAACATAAAAAAATCGCTTTTAATATGGTGCTTTTATGCCGAAAAATCAAAAAACATTAAATATTGTATGGCATCGGAAAAAAATTCGTAAAGATCCCTAATTTTTTTTGCCATATACTATTATTGATATGCCCTCTTTAAACATAAAATATAAAAGTTCAAATTATTCGCGCACAAAATTTTGAAAAAGTAATTTTGCTTTAGGTCTTAAAATGTTTTTAGGTAGTTTTCCAAAAACCATCTCCTTTAACTTGTAGAACAACTTTTTTCGAGCCTAATAGTTGACATAATTCTTAAAAATACGAAAAAAAACATATTTATAAAATATATTTGAGAAAATTTAAAAAAAAATCCATTTAATATGGTGTTTTTATGTCGAATCCAAAAATAATATTTACGTCATCTGAAAAAAAACACGTAAAGATCTAAATTTTTTTCGCAAAAATTATTAATGCCACATCCTTTTAAAAATAAAATATAAAAGTTCCAATTATTCGCGCACAAAATTACGAAAAAGTACTTTTGCTTTAGGCCTAAAATTTTCTTGCGACAAAAAATTAACTGTAATGCATTTAAGGAGTTCCTAATAGCAACAAGGATAATAATTTGGCGCGCTTCCGATGATATTATATGTCAGTAGTGTACATAGAGTAATAGTTCATGGTTACGATGTTATTAGTTAATTTAATTTGCCAGTAGGTATATAAATATTTACAATTCTATTTCCGGAAACATTTATTTAATTTAACATTTATTTAATTTAAGGTTGTTTATCTGAAGAAGCCAGTCACAAAATTATTCGAGAAGCTCGCGTGTTTCATAACAGGAAAAAATTGTCCAAAAAAACTCAAACAAAGGTTTAATGACGTACCTTACAATAAATTCTGATCCTATTATAAGTTCAATACGGTTTAAAAATCTTAACATTGCTAATATTTGTCAGAGTAATATATCATGTATCCTTTAAACAAAAATATATCTATGAAATTTTTGACGAAGATGATAATATTATTTTAGAATTCAACGAAGGAAACTCGTATGACAAATACATGCATTACATTTTTAAAACGAAGCAATACAGTACAATACTACGCAAAAACACTATGGTCCACGTACCCGACGTATGACATACAGAAATTTTCCCTATTGAGTCTTCTAGTTTTTCTCCCATATTTGTAATCTACGCAAAATTCCCTTTAATTTGATGGGTCGCATTTTGAACCCAGAACCCATTTTTCAAGATCTTCTAGGGGGTTATGTTGAAGGATCTTGCACACATTAACTCACAGCAAAGCCTATTACGCTTTACAACCTTTGGTCGAAATTCAGCGCCACTCTTGAGCGTTCTTTATATATTTATTTTTAAGTCCTTTGAACCCTTTGTGTGGTAGGTACCAAAAGGACTCGCTATATCCTGTCGAAATTTTGAACCGCAACTGATATATATAAAATATTATGACATGTTAAATTTCATAAATATAGAATGCTCCAATTTAGTGTTATAGTCTGGTGAGTTTAATGAGACTCGCGGTCCGATTGGGTCCAAATTTAAAATTTTTCTTAACTATAACCAAATAAAGCTTGGTACCAAATTTCATAGTTCTGCAATTACTCCTTCTATTTTTGTCACATCGATACATGAGCACTGTGCTACGTCCATATATATAGTGGAAATGGAATAGAACATTTACACTGTATGTTAGACCATTTATTATTTCTTCGGTACCGATTTCCGGGCCGAAAAAGTTTCCATTTGACCTATAAACCTTCAATAAAAAATTTGGTGCCGATCGGATAACGCTGTCTGCCCAAAGTTGTTTGAAAACACAAAACTCACTTTACATGAACAAAATTTGGGTTTTAATCAAATGTCACATGTTCAAGTAATTAAAAAATATTTTATTAGCATGAAAAGTTTTTAAATGATCTTTGAAGAAAATTTTCTTTCTTACAAGTCGTAAACAATCAAAATCGGCCGAAAAACGAAAAAGTTACAGCAGTTTTCATTTGAATTTTACCTGTCATGCCCTGTCATGACATGCATGCACACCGACATGGCCTCAGGCATATATGTACATATGTAGACCTAAGAGCAATCACAATAAAAAATAGATCATTATATAACATGCTTGTGCATGCATGAAAAATAAATCAACAAACAAAAATGGTTGGATCTACATGTCTACAGATCGACCACATCCAAAATGGTTACTAGATCCAGTGATAAATTTCGCACCGTAGAATCAGTTGGGCATGTATCACATACAATATCTGGAGCCAATCTGCCGTCAAACAGACAGATATTGCAAGTTTTCTTTTTTAATATGCGATTGGTTAATGTTGGCAAAAAAATGTTCAAAAGATAGTGCTACGCTGGCAGTGGATGCTGCTATAATTTTTTGGCAACAGGCGCGAATACCAACACGTGATAAATATAAATGTCAAGATAAATTGCTAAAGTTGTACGGCGACTGGAGAAATGTCCACAAACAAAGTGCAAACAGGAGATCGGATAAATCCAAATTAAACGTGAACATTTTCAAGGAAAAAATGGATGATCTGTTCGATATAGCTAGTGCAAACGCCCTGAACGAGATGTGTATAGAAGAAGACAAGAAGTTTTTGTTGATGCAAAGACAGAAAGGCAGACCAGGGTACATGACAGGCGTTGACATGAAATTGTACGGGCGATAACAGCGATCCGAGCAACGAATACAAAAAGCAGAATCGCGAAAGAGAAAGCATTCAGAACGTAACAATCAATCTTGTAAGTTAATAAATTGAAGTGTTTTACTAGTAATTCCTTAAAACAACTGTTATTTTGTAGTACTCGATACAGTTTACATTGGAAGTGACGATGAAGATGAGTTCGATTATAGCATTTCGGATACGGATATGACATGCGAGTTTCATACCGATGATGACGATGATCACACCAAACGTCTAAGAGGACGACAACATTGGATCTCGTCACGTCTTACAGTAGTCCTTGATAAGGCCAAAGTTAGCTGTTCAGATGCTGTACATATTTTGATGTACATGCGCTCATGATGTGATAACTGTAATGAATAATGCTGGGACGCCTCTGACCTCTGTTGGTGAGCTTGTGATTAATCGATCTACATTATATGAGCTACGAAAAGAAAATCGTAAGCGAGAAGCGGAGAAGATGCAAACAGAATTCATTGCAAAAGTAATTTAGTTCAGATCTAAACATATATATAATTTATAGCTTTACGAATCCCTCGATTTGTATTTTATTTTTTATACGTAGATCAATAGCGTACATTCATTGATTATTCACTGGGACGTAAAACTTTTGCCGGAGCTATTCGGCAGAAAAATCGTTGATAGAATAGGAATCATAGCCAGTTATGAAGGCACATCAAAATTTTTGGGCGCTCCCAAAATCCCTGCTGGTACTGGAGAATATATGGCCAAAGTCGTTCATGATACACTCATCAATTGGGATATTTCTAATAAAGTTTCCGCCATGGTTTTCGATACCACGTCGTCAAATACAGGTGAAAACACAGGATCGTGCATTTTGTTGCAGAACAAATTAGATCGAAAATAATTCAAGTTCCCATGTCGTCATCACATAATGGAGATAGTATTGAAACATGTGTTTGAGGTTAAACTTTCGGCGACTTGTGGTCCTGAAGTGCCTATTTTTAATCGTTTTGCTGCCGTATGGGTAAGTCTCGACCACAAATCGTTTAAAAACGGACTCGAAGATCCAATTGTACGCTCAAAAATAAGTAATGCTGACTGCGAAATCATTAAGAAATTCTGCATTAAACAGCTAAATGAAACACAAATCCGAGCTGATTACAAGGAACTATTACAATTAACAATACTGTTTCTTGGTGGTGTCGGCGATAACTTCCGAACACCTGGTCCAACATCCCACGCAAGGTTCATGGGAAAAGGCATTTATGCCTTAAAAATATACCTATTTCGAGAGCAGTTTGCATTGACAAAACGAGAGTCCAGTGGACTACGGGATATATGTATTTTTCTCGTGCGGCTGTATGTCAAAGCGTGGTTTACATGCACAAATGCCATACGAGCACCAAATCAAGATATACACTTGTTGAAAGACTCCATCGCATACGCAGAAATCGACCGAGATGTGTCTGAAGCGGTTTTGAAGAAATGGAAAAATCATTTGTGGTATTTGGCCCCAGAATCAATGGCTTTGGCATTTTTCGATTCGGATGTTTCGCTCGAAGAGAAACGAAAAATGGTTAGGCATCTGCAATCAACAGAACCCGTCGTAAATCTGGAAAACGATCGAAAATTCTCCGACACGAAACTATTGCCGTGTAATAATTCGAGCGATTTCGTCTCATACAAAACCAAACATTTTTTCGGTGCTTTTGGATTGAGTACTGAATTTTTAAATCATGACCCATCCATTTGGGAAGTAAATGAAGATTATCAAGATGCTCTCGATGTTTGTCGTAATATGTTTGTTGTTAACGACACTGCTGAACGCGGTGTACAATTTATGAATGATTACAACAGAATACTTACGAAAGACGAAGAGCAAAATCAATTTATATTACAGTGCATTGAAGAATATCGTAGAAAATGTCCCTCACATAACAAGTCAGATCTAATATAATATTGAAATAATTGTATTTTTTGTTTTTTTTTTTTCACCGATCTCAATATTTAAAAACTATTTATTAATTAATAATACAAAGAAATGTAATTTTACTTACTTAAACATACGATTTTTGAATAAAAAATATATTTTCCCTATAAAGTGTGTTCTACATTTTGAATGAACTTTGGGCAGACCCTAGGGTTATCCGATCGGCAAAATTTTTTATGGAAGTCTTGTAGGCCAAATGGAAACTTTTTCGGTCCGGAAATCAAGGATCGCAGCAACTTTCACTTTTTGCATCATGTGCTATAAACGGTCTACTGTATGTTGTCTTTGAAGACGACTTTCGAGTTATCGACGTGAACCCTTCGGCCGGGATTAATGATTTTCTCCTCTGAAATATGTTCAAAGATGGCTACACGTGCCAAAGCATGGACGGGCTTCGGCCGGGATTAACAATTTTCTCGTTTGGGCTACGTCCAAATCCGGCTACTGGGACCAATGCGTCATAAGTTCCATGAACATAGGGACATCATGTCCCTGGCATTATGACATGCCACCCTATAAACAGGATATAAATTTGCCTTTATATTAATATTTAGACAGATATTTTGTGCTCTTTTGATACCGTTCTTCTTCATTATTTGTTACCAAAAAGTTCCAAAAAATTATTTACAATTTTCAAGTTAGTGATTGGCTTTACTACAAACGTCCCTCAAGCATTAATTGTGAAATAATTTGTTTAATTTATTTTTTGTTGTAGTATTTTTGGATTAGTTAGCACATATTTCCTAAAGAAATACATGAACAATTCAAGAGAATTCAGGGCATCTGGCAACCATAACTGAGGCACTAAATGTTATGCTACATTAAATGCCGCAAATATGATAGCACGGCAATAAGCCGCATGTACTGCTATTGGACTTAGGGAACTGTAACTATGATCAGGAAATGGCAACGGATATAGTGTCATTCTGGACACAATGCCTGACTTTTGTAGGCACTGCTGATTACACTATGACAGAACCATTGTTTGACAAGAAGTATCTCACTCTTATATCTGAAAGATCAGAATGGAATGGTCGTATCCCAGGACTAAGAAGTTTCGTTAATTTCTATACAAACTCTTGAGGAACTGTCTGTACAAATATTTATATTTGTTGTTCTTGTGTTATCGCAAAGCCAACTCACACACTCTGTAATTGCTCGGACTTCCGCCTGTAAGACCGTGTTGTGGTCACGTAAGCGGAATAAAAGTTCGGTTTCCTGTTCTTCGAAACAAAGTCCCAGCCCCGTCCTTTCACCTAGTTTCGAACCATCTGCATAACAGCAAGTTCCAGCGGGTGTCTGCGCTAGGGTTCCACCAATCCAAGATTGTCTGTCTGGTATCAGGGTTTCACACTCAAGAACTATTGATGTTTCAGGTTTTCTGTCGGATACTGATGCTATGTCAGTTAAATTCCCTACCGCTATCTCAATAATTTGTTGATGATATGACCTATGATCACTTTCAATCCATTCACCCATCACTTTAAGTTTCACTGCCGTGAGGGAGGCTTCATGTCGAATCTGTATCTCTATTGGTTGGACATTTAAAATTATCTCCAATGAGACGCCACATTAGTTGGACCTTTTGTAATATTTTTATATTGCACTTCTTTTCCATCGACGTCCACCACACTACTGATGCGTAGGTTAGAACGGGTCTGATTACGCTTTTGTAGAGCAAGTAAGCCATCTTTGGATTGAGCCTATTGCTCTTCTACATAGTGACCAGCATCTGTGAGCTTTTCATGTGGTACTTTCAATTTAGTTTTCTGTCCAAGATTCCTCCTAAGTGTTTGGGCCTTATTGGATACTGAAATTGTTTTGTCTAGGAAAAGTGGGTCAACGTATTGGCCAATCTTCGTTTTCTTTGTAAACAGTCATATCTGTGTTTTGTCTGGTGTTAACATTTAGACCTCTAGGTCGAGCACAGTCATATGTAATTTTTAGAGCCGTTTCGGCCCTTCTACAAAGTCTATTTGGATTCCTTCCCCTCAGAAGTATTATAACGTCATCTGAGTAGCAGACTGTTAAGGCCCGTCGTATGTTAAGATCCATAGGATACTGTTTATAGTAATAATGGAATATGTACACACAGAATACAGTTTGGTTGCCTCAAGCGAATTTTGGTAGTTATGTCTACTATCATGAGATTCCATTAGGACAACCAATATTTTGGTTGTGGTATACTAATGATTCCATGTTGATAACAATCATATTTGGTAGCGCCAACTACGAAAATGGTGGCTTAGATTATCTGTTGTAATTGCCACAACCAACTGCTTTAAAAATTGGCTGTTCTGACAATTTGTCAGTCATATACTACCGACAATTAATTAAAAAGAATTTTCATTATTTTTTATTTAATTTATTGAACAAAAAACAAAACAATTCATAACAAAATCATAACACTATTATGAGATGTGGAAATATTTGACAACATTTTAGTACACGAAAAAAAAACACAAAACTTTTATGCAAATATCGTTTAACTCTGTGCTTTCAATTTCATGATTGTTGCTTTTATTTTTTATTTATGTAAAACATTTTGCACAACATATTCTGCATTCCACACTTTATTATCCACACGAGACTATTTTTGATTACCTATACCGTTCTTGAACAAAATGTTGAAGATCTTTTCATGTCGAGTAATTTTATTTTTTGTTTGTCATGTATCAGCAAAAGAACAGCAACCAATCTTTCGGTAGAATTTCCCAAAATACATTTAACTATTCTAAATTTGGAAAATGATTGGCATAACCAATAAACGATTATTTATTAATACTTTTCTGTTGTAGTAACCAATTATTCGTTGCAATAATAATCTTTGGTCTGTTGATACAATTTCTGTTGTCAAGAATAAAACATTGGTAGTCACAACCAAAAATCGATCACATGGTAC
Source organism: Eudasyphora cyanicolor (assembly GCA_963930755.1). Taxonomy (NCBI): domain Eukaryota; kingdom Metazoa; phylum Arthropoda; class Insecta; order Diptera; family Muscidae; genus Eudasyphora; species Eudasyphora cyanicolor. Next base: position 176,297,473 of record OZ005736.1, on the reverse strand, counting down.
AATAATGAACATTTAAAATTGGTTACCACAACTAACCGAGTGTCAATGAAAAAAACAATCTTAATTCGATTGATACAACCATCGATTTAGTTGCAAGCATTTTCATTTGATCGTATCCATGTTATTATTGTTGTTTCAACTACTTATACTATATAAATACAACAAATAGACGGTGAAGCAAAATACTTTTTGTTGCTAGTACTATGTATATTTTTATTTTTGCAATCGAATTCCAACCAATTATTTTCCTGAGTGTAGGCATGCCTCTAGCGAGCTGCAAGCACTTCATGAGATATACGGTCTGTTTCTGTATTTCTAACGAAAGTCTATGCGAACGAAAAGCAATCGCTCACTTTCGTCTGGAATTTGGTTTCTCTAAGGTTCGTTCGTTCGTTCGCCTGGCTTTACGTCAATGACGTTAACAATTTACCAATTGGCAAATAGTGTAATTGCCAGGTCAATAATTTCACAACTTCCGGTCTAAAAAAGCACACATTTTTGTATGGTCGACCTTAAAAAATATACAACTCTGTATCCTTTACACTAGTGGTGGCCAAAAATCAACCCTGGGTGGTTCAGCTGAGCTGATCCAACACTCTCAATTCTTTCTCTCTCTCTCTCTCATTGTGCACGGATGAATTTTTCCATCTTAGCAAACTGCCAACGTTGACTTCTTTATGCTTAAAAATGTAAACATATGTATATTTTACAATTACAATTTTATTATTATTTAATTGTTTTTACCATAATTATATTTATATCAACTTTTTTTTTGCTTTTAATAACGTTTTTATTGTCATTGTTCCTATCAGTCGACAAATAACATAAAGTGATTCGATCTGACATTTGTGTTCGCCCAGATGACAGCAAAGAGAGATAGAGAATCCAAAATTTACACTGAAATGATTACGTTTTCGTACGAGTTCATTATCGTGCGACTTGCCGTTGTGATGGTAGTTTGTGAAACCCAAATCAGCTGTTTGTCGTCTGGCAAGCGAACGAAAGCAAAATTTTAAGTTACAGAAACAGGCTGATAGTGCCCTTAGGGCAACAAATGACAGGTGGTTCCTAGTCAGGAACTGCATACTTGACTGATGTTGGAATCCGCAAACTTTTGAGCTTTATAAAGCAAGTTCATAAATTCAACAGGAGGGGGTAGGGATAAGTTATGTTTTCCTTTACGTCTCTGTGGTAGCACAATGGTCTGTGTAGTCTAACTCAGTTTTTATACGGGCTGCCACTCTAAACCTAACCTAATCTACCCACCACTAATTATGTTTCAACTTAAAAATTTCACAATTGACATATGTTTCAAATCGAATTCCAGATCTGCAGCAGTAAGTCGTTTAGATGTATTGTTTTTACAAATTTCTGTCTGTATAACAATACTTAATGAATGGCAAATTTTACAAAATCTCCACATCCAACAAACTGAACTACATACGTAATGACAACGTCTTTTTTCTGTTAATTCATAAAAATTCCTTATAACAAATGATTTTGTCCATATCTTTTTTGTTTTTCGAAATTGTTCCGCCTAAATAGTAACAATCATAATAACCGGTCTATTAGGTTATAGCCTATAATTTCAATGGCGTTTCTCTGGTCTATTTTCCTCTGACCATCGGATTTACAAGCGTTTACAATTGTGCGTGTAGTGTACGAGTATAATTAAGAAAATTATACTTCAAACGCTGCGTTTTGTAACGAACGTCGTCCGCCGTACGTGCTCTAAACGATAACGTTGCCTAATTGATTTTTCCACTTTTTTGGAAATAAAATATTACAAAGAAAGACACAAGTTGTCAGGATTTTGGTGGGAAGGGGGAGGAGAGAGTATGAATGTGTTTAAGGCGGAATTGTTCAAGCATTCAAAAGTGAATACAGCGCTTCGGTGCTGGAAGTGCTACCGTTTTATTTTCTTTTACTTCAAAAATATGTTATTTTACAATGTGTTTAGCTACAACGTGGATAAATGTCTGATGATATTTGGTTCCTCGGCAAAGAGCAATATTTAAGAAGTTGACTTGACTGTGTCATATTTGTACCCTAGATCACACTGTGTACATTAGGGCGGGTTGATTTGTATGGATGAAAAAAATTAAAAATCGTATAGCAAAAACGTAATCTACATTAAATTCTAAGAAAATTCTCCGAAGAACCCCTGAGTCTAAAATCAAAACCTAATCCGCGCCTCTCGACTTGAACATTTTTTTCCTCTTCTTTCGCTTAAATTTTTTTTTTTTAAATATATATATATAATATTTTTTATTATACACTCACTTTAGTGATACGAGTGTATATATCATTTGCTACGGGCCAAAAGTGTAACACATCGAGGGAGTGACATAAGATTTTAAGTATGTTTGGTGGATATCCGTTTTAGGTCGTTTTAAGTCGAATGAGCAATGTCCGTCTGTCTGTCTGCTAGCTGGTGCGCACGATAACTTCCGAAAGAAGTAACCGATTGACTTCAAATTTGGTATGTGGTAATATTTTTTGCTATCTCCGGCTAAGTTCGATGATGGGCCATATTGACCCACCCCTTCTAGTACCTCCCCCACAAAGTGTTAATATTAAGTGAATTATTGATTATTTAATAACTTCTATACTACTTATTTGAATCCTCTGAAATTCTATGAATACCTATGCACAAAACGACTTGAAATTTTGTACAGTGTAATGGTTTCATAGTACCTAGAATCCAGTGAAAAATGGGCGAAGTGGTAAGGCCCCCTTTGGTACCTCCCACACAAAATGGACAAATCATTTTATCATTTTTTTTAATCATTTTTTACTTTGGTGAACATTTTTTTAATGAAAAAAATATTGAGCGTAGAAAAGATATAAAGTGCAAAAGAACTACCTTACTGAACGATTTTATTCAGAAAATTCGATTTCTTTTTGGAAAAAGCTATTTTTTCTAACATTTATTTTTCTTTTGGCAAAGGCGGGCATATAAATTTTGAAGTCGAGAGGCGCGGATTGGTATTTTATTTTAGATACATGGTTTCTTTGGAGAATTTTCTTAGAATTTTATATAGTTTACGTTTTTGCTATACGATTTAAAAAAATAAATCAACCCACCCTAGTGTACATGGTATTATGGTCTATCATTTATTATAGGGGAACTGCAAAGGAAACCGACCCACTCCGAAGATTTATGAATTTAGATTTCGATGCAAATCTGCACACATATACTGCAATATAATGCGGACTTATGGCCTTTTACCGTTTGTCCTAATTCGTAGCGGCATCTAAAACATTTTGGAGCAAATTTAGCCATTTTTAAGACGACACAACTTTTGAAAGGAATGACAGATTAAAATGATATATGTATAGGGTTTTCCAATAAGAGTGATACGATTTCTTTGAAAAAAAACACAGTTATTTTTAAGGAAATTCATAAGTATGTGTTGTTGTTATTTATTGTTGGTCTGTGCTTTGGTATTCAGTCAGAATTTATTTTTTGGTTTGAGACCATATGTTCCATTTACTTTCTGTCTATTCCAAGAAAGTAATAGAAACAAATACAAGAATTGGTAGAGAGTTTTAATTGCTTGGTAGAATTGACTGCAGTTTCGATAGACACCACTCTATCATCTTCAGAATTCAGTAGCAATAGTGTATGTCTTTAACTTAAATCAGCTGAAATATTTATGGAAGCAGTAAATTGAATTTAACAAGAACTGCTAACCAAACCCGTATTTTGCCGAACTAAGTCAACATACTAAAAAAATTGGTATGAGAGTTTTAGTATGTTGACTTAGTTCGGCAAAATATATTTTCATATTTTTTATTTTGGCTTTTTTGTTTGGGAGGTATCAAAACCGGGCAGAATGAAATAACCCCCAACTGAAATAATCCCCAAGCCGAAAACGAAATAACCCCCAAAATAAAGAAATTTCATTAAATTTGGGTTTCATTTCATTTTTCATGTTTTTTTTTTTAAATTTTTGTTTATTTCTTTTTCATCGAAATGACTCAAATTTTTCATGGGCCGTATTTCATTTTATTTGGGGATTCTTTCATTGACATTCAAACTGAAATTTAGGAAAGTTTTTATTGATAAAATTGTTAAATATCGCTTCATTATCGTTATACGGTAAGAATCGACAGAATCAGAGAAGAAAATTTAAAAATTTTAAATTATAACAAAGAGGGAAATTGAAGTTGTAGGGTTATGACAGGCAGATTACGGAAAACATACCAGATGTTACGATTGCAATAGTATTTTAAAATTTATAAGCTTTAAATATTTGGAAAGGGTTGGTTGAAGAGAAGAGAGGTTAGGTTAGGTTGAAGAGATAAGATAAGACAAGTTTTGCGACTATTTACGGAATTATAGGTTCTATAAAAGCATTACACTTCGGAAAATGGCAAGCATTAGTATGGACTTCTGCAGAAGCTGTGGAGATGAGGAAGAAGTGGGGAGCATTGAGCACTTGCTATGCGACTGCCCCGCTCTGAGTAAACGACGACTGGACATACTGGGGTCGGCTTTTCTAGGCAGCCTAACAGATCTTTCCAGTACCGATATTCGTACTATCGACAAATTTGTATATCAAACAGGTTGGGTTCGATGAGGGGCACTTCAGCCCGTGGGACCTAAACTGGTCTATGTGAGCTTGTATAAAAAATACGGTTCCCACACGCAAAGAAAAAAAACGTTTGGGCGTCGTTTATGGCAAACATTTTTCTTTGTCTCAAACGCTCTACTTTTCCCGTAACGGTTGAAAATTTTGCGGTGAATGCAAAAGTTTATCGTAAACGTAGTTTCTCTTACTGTAAACGAACAGTCATTCATTCCAAAATTTTCGTAATTTATTTTATGGTAAACGAAAAACGTTTACGGAACTATATTGTATTTAAACATGATTGAATATATTAAAGAGGGTTGAGAGAACAAAGAGCTAAACTTGTTTTCATTTTGTGAGGGTGCGGTTTTATAACTTTTTCATTACTTATATGATGGAATAATATGTGTAGATGTATGTGTACAGAACTCAAAAGATGCAGATGTGTGTGGATACAACACAAAAAGCGACGTTGCAACGTTTTTGAAAAAAGATGGAGATGTGTGTGTGTACAAAACACAACAAGAAACGTTGCAACGTTGCATACATGTTTGTCCGCGTTGCTTTATTAACAGACGGTGGTGGATATTTAGTTATCTGTATCCCTCCCTCCGCACTGTTATACAATTTCACAACATTTGCAATCGTACTCAGCATGCGTAGAGTCCTATGCTGGTGGGCCTTTAGTTTTGTACTGGCGCTTGTGGTGTTCGGTATTCGTGCGCGTGTGTGCCAAAAATAAAAATATTTTTATCAGTGAACTCAAAATGATTTTATGCAAAGAATTAATTAAACCAAAGAATCTAAATTATCGGAGGCGCGAAATCTCGCAAATATACTGCGGACTCCACTTTAATGTTATAGGTAAATGGTAAATTAAGTGAAGAAATGTGGGAAAATAACCAGATAGTTAATAGCAAAAAATGGATCGAGCACTGCATGAAAATATTGAATATTTTGTGGAAAGCTGGAATAACAAAAACAATAGATTTTAACAGAAACTGAGACCATATACTGCTTTTGTAAACGACTAACTGGTTATTTTTCCACACGCCTTAAATTGTGAATAAGCAGATTAAAATCATTAACAATCAATTATCACACGTTTAGGTACTGAATCTGCCAATGGTAATTTTGAAATAAATTTATTCAGGCACAATACAACGGGATACTTCTGAAAACTACTGATATTTTCAACACTAAACAGTTAAACTTTGTTTTTTAATGACACTATGCAACACGATTTTTCACCCGAAGTTTTTCATGTTATTTTCTGATGTAGTTTAGTATTCTATTCATGGACGTGGAAACTTTTGAATTGTCAGCATTTGGGTCAGAATATTGACCTATAAAATTCACTTTTGACTGATATATGGTAAGATAACATCTCGCTACATTTTTAATATGTTCTAACATACATTCTTTCTTTTTTACAGTTTGTCTACAACTCAATTAGAAGATAGCAGCCAAATAGCAGAGGTGTTTGTCGGGGAGCTCCCGGGGACATTTTACTAAAAGTTGTGACATTTTTGATTATAAACATAATTTTATAAAACATATTAAATATCATAATTCAATCAAATTATTCTTTTGTGACAATCGTTTTCTCACTCATTGTTAAACTGACATTGCTTGTGACAAACGCAATGATTGTTTGCAACACACGTTTTACAGGGTTTGGGATAAACAGGCATTGCTTGTCACAAACACAATAACCGTTTGCACCAAAATTTTCACAGGGTTTGTAATAAATATAAATTATTTACGATAAATACACTAACCGTTTGCTATAAACGTTTCCTTGGGTTTTGGGATAAACATAAATCGTTTGCGACAAACATACACCACAAACGAAATTCGTTTGTCTAATTTTTCGTTTGGGAGTAACGAATTTTTTCTTTGCGTGCACCCTAACCTAAACCTAACCTAGTATGGACTGCAATAAATTTTATAAGCCGTTAACTTTTTGTGCAAAATGGTCCATTTGTATGGGAGGTATCAAAAGGATTGTGAAAGATTCTGAGTAGTAGTATATAAGTTATGAGATAATTAATATTTCTCTAAATGTTGACTCTTTGTGGGGGAGGTACTCGAAGGAGTAGCCCAAAATAGTCTTCCTTTGGCCTTAGCCTGAGACAGGAAAAAAATATTGACGCATACCAAATTTGTACTCAATCGGTTAGTTCTATAGAAAGTCATTGTGTGCACAAACCAGACGGACAGGCTGACGGACTTTGCTAAAATTACTTAATATGGCACAAAACGGATTTCCATTGCACGGGCTATAATTATTGTAGAAGCATTACGCTGCACACAATTGTAAGTATTTTTATGGACTGGAATCAAAGTTATAAACAGTTAAGTGTTTGTGCAAAATGTTTTATTTGTATGGGAGATACCAAAAGCGACGTGGCAACTTCGACCATTTTCCTCAAGATGATAGCGATCAAAAAACTAATACTATGTGTGAAAAATTCTGAGAAGTATTCTAGAAGTATAAGTACGTAAATAGTATGTCTATGACCCTAGTCTGAGATGGAATTAAAATATTAACACATACCAAATTTGAAGTCAGTCGGTTAATCCAGACAGCCGGACAGGCTGACGAAAATTGCTAGAATGATTTAAAATGGCCCAAAACGGATTTGCGCCAAATATTCTTGTGGTCTCTTAGGTCGCTTCATCGATGTGTTACACTTTTGTACTCATTATACCAAATTTCAGCCGATTCGTTAAAATTTGAGGTTTTTGTGTCGTTACGAAGTCAAATCTAGAAGGAACTGGGTGCTATGTCAAAACATGGACCTATGAAGGATTATAGGTATAATTAAACGCCAGTTACCAATTTTCAGTCCATTCAGTTGAAATTTGTGGTCTCTGTTGCGTTGGAAGTCAAAACGGGGAGACGCTATATATGGGGGGCTTTAAAAAAATGGATCGATATTGCCCATTTTTAAGCGCAAGTCACATAAGAAGTACCTACACCAAGTTTCAGTCATCTATTTAGCTCAATTATTGTAGACTGTATCGTGATTCCAACAGACGGACGGACATGCCTAATTTACAATAGAATTTTAGACGATTAAGAATATATATGGGGAATTCCACGACAAATCGACAGTTTTAAAATATTTCCGTTTCGATTTTTCCCATTTTTTTATATTTTTTAGTACACTTAGAGAAACGCTTTGTAAATTTTTTTCGGAAAAATCTCAAAAATATTCCACAAAACACAAAAAATATAGTAGATGAAAACAGTAGGAATCACAACAAGTTAGATGCTATATATGGGAGCTATATCTAAATATGGACCGATATGGCCCATTTGCAATCCCAAACAACCTGCAACTATAAGAAGTATTTGTACCAAATTTGATCAACCTAGCTCTTTTATTGCGGACTGTAGCGTGATTACCAAAGACGGACGGACGGCCATGTCCGGACAGACGGACATGGCTAAATCGTCTTAGAATTTTACGACGATTAAGAATATATCTACTTTATGGGGTCTCAGATCAATATTTAGAGGTGTTACAAACGGGGTGACAAAATGAATATACTTCCCATCCTATGGTGGAGGGTATAAAAATGGGAAAAATCAAAAGCGAAATTTTTTTGAAACCGTCGATTTGTCGTGGAGTTCCCCATATACTTTATTGGGTTAGAGGTGTTACGAACGGAGTGACAAATTGAATATACCTCCCATTCAATGGTGGAGGGTATAAAAATGGATATTAAGTTTCTGATGGATTCAGTACACTGCATCAAAATACACATCCTGAGAAACTTTAAGCGACCTTCTATCAAAAATGGCGAATTTATTAACGAAATTCAAAAGGGCATAACAACAAGTTACTTCTTTTTTCATAGTTAAAAATTCTTATTTCACGCAATTTTCAAAAACAAGTTGTAAGTCAAGTTTTGGGGGAATTTTGAAAACCCCGTTTTTCTAACGAAAACATTTTTGATTTTATTTATTTTTTTGTTTCTCCTGTAAAAATTTCAAATATGAAAAACATACTTACAATTCGGTGCAGTGGAATGCCTTTGAAGTATGTACTGTTCAGCGCAATCTAGGCGTATTTATCAATCCTCTGCTGGTACCCCCTCCCCAAACAACTTCCCCATAACTTCTGTAGTAATCATCTAAATTGTTTCATATTCTATATTTTAGTCAAATTTTCCAATGAATTAAAACTGTCAAAGATTGAGATGTTTCCACCGTTATGTAGCTCACACACATAGTTCCATATTCCATTATTCACAAAGTGAGTCCGTTTACACGTCTGAAATGTTCTAACTCGTTGTTAGTTTCAACAACTGTTATGGCTTTATGTCTATAAATTGCATATCACAATAAATATGTCAATATGCCTTCGCTGGTAAACTTGTTCAAACTTAAAAAAAAAAAATGTTCCTAAATAAAAATAAAATGTTATTTGAAACATTTCAATTAAATTCCCTTAAGATATGCTATAATTTGATTATAACCCAATGATTTTAAAAGTATGCTATGAATATAAATTTGAAAAGCAATTAAATGGACTTTGTTAGAGTTAGTTTTTATGCCCACCAAAAAAGCTTTTTATTTTCCCAAATTTGTTTAGATATTCTGCATGAATAATTTATTGTCATGAAATGTATGAACGTTGTTCTTTTTGTTTTTCCCCTGAAAACTCAGTTTAACCAATTAAATGGCAAACACTTTAAAATCGTCTCTGATACGAGTAAATATACAAATAGTGTTCAAATCAACTATTTAAGCAATTAATGGACCTTTTATTAAGACATTCAGTTTTCGATTTAAAAGAAAGCAACGGACAAACACTGCCATTTCAGTTGGTTAACCGAGAGAAAAAAGGCTCTAAATTTCTGTTGAACTAAAAGTCGAATGGCAAATAAAAGACAAAAACTTAACATCGTTCGAATCAGGTCATAGCAATCAAAAAGTTTTTTGTGAGTGCGTTAGTCTATGTTAGCATTCAAAATAGTTATCATGAATAGCAGTTGAAAATCTACATGTGTATATTTAAGTGGGTAGTATTTCCAGAATTGCTAATAAAATATACATATGTAAGAAATATCAAACCAAGATAAATACGGGAATCGACGCTCGGAAGGTTACCTATTAGAACTGCTTGATTTTTTTCCAATATAAAAAAATTAAAAACATTTGATTATCTTACAAAATTAAAAAAGTTTTGACCACAATTTAGAATAATTTACAGATCACAATAAAAACAAACGAAAACACAATTAAACCAGTAAGGAAAGGCTAAAGTCGGGCGGGGCCGTCTATATAATACCCTACACCACTCTCGTAACATTGAATAACTCTGATATATAAATTTTGTAATTCATGTATAAATTGTTTACATAAATTTACTTTTGGGACATTTTATACTTAAATAGTACCCTGTGCCACAGTGTGGTGTAGGGTATAAAAACGATTGGATCTAAAGAGCCAAATCGGATGAAACATATATATGGGAGCTATAGCTAAATCTTTACCGATTTTCTTCAAATTCGGCAATGTTGGTTCATGAATCAAGAAACTCTACCATTCTAAATTTCAAAACGATTGGATGTAAAATATAGCTTCTATAGAACTAAAGGGCCAAATCGGACGAAACATATATATGGGAGCTATAGCTAAATCTTAACCGATTTTCTTCAAATTCGGTAGTGTTGGTTCATGGATCAAGAAACTCGGTAGTGTTGGTTCATGAATCAAGAAACTCTACCGTTCTAAATTTCGAAATGATTGGATATAAAATACAGCTTCTACAGGACTAAAGAGCAAAATCGGACGAAACATATATATGGGAGCTATAGCTAAATCTTAACCGATTTTTTTCAAATTCGGCAATGTTGGTTCATGGATCAAGAAACTCTACCATTCTAAATTTCAAAACGATTGGATGTAAAATACAGCTTCTATAGGACTAAAGGGCCAAATCGGACGAAACATATATATGTGAGCTATATCTAAATCTGAACCGATTTCAACCAAATTCAATAGCGATCTTAACAGCTGCGAAATACTCTAAACTGCAAAATTTCAGAACGATCGGAGTGAAATTGCGACCTGTAGCCTTAAATCGACTCAGCTAATGATTCTGAGTCGATCGGTATACTTTAAGGTGGGTCTAGCTGTGTTATTTTCAGGTGTTACAAACATCTGCCATGAAACAAACTTATAATACCCTGTACCACAGTGTGGTGTAGGGTATAAAAATTATAAAAATTCTTTTTTAAAGGAATTGATAAAAAATTTTATTTATTATTAGATTACGTTTATTCCACACAAATTTAAAATTTCACTAAAACGTCGATTCGCCTCTCCTGGAAACAACCTGTTTCGACTTAAGCTATGTATAGACGATTGGCGGAAAAATGCAACCCTATGAACGTACAACCGTAATAATTTGCAGATTGTAATATGTGCGAAGTTTATACATCTTACAACGGCGCCATTGTCAGAAAAACATTTTATTGGCCACTGTCTATAAAATATTTTTAAAATATATGAAATTGGTTTCTTGCAATCGTCTTCACCTTTGCCTAACAATCTGTCATTGTCCGTACATTTGCGGCACTTTAACGGGTATTAACTGCATGGAATCGATGATTTTTTCACCTCACAATATCTTACAATTAGTTTAGAAACATCTATTATTTAAGAAAAAATACCAGAGCTTAACTTTTTAACTATTGTCTTATATGTTAAATTGTCTATCATAAAGCCGCCGTATGTGAATTTTATGTCGGCTTAGCCGCCGCCGCCGATCTGTAATTTTCAATGACAGCTGCCGCCGCCAATTTTGGCTCGGCTTCATTCTCTGGGCGTGACCCCCTTCATCAGTAATCTACATGGCCGGCTTTTCAAAAAAGCCTTTGATTGATAATTCGATAACCAAGCTCTCAAAGCCTATCACACGAGCAAATGAGAATTGCAACCAAAGACTCACATTCACAATTCTTGCAATGCTTCTGACTGTTCTTCACACCAAATACGGCAATTTTGTTTGTTCACGTATCCATTCAATGAGATATGAGCTTCGTCGCTGATCACCCATTATTTGCGTTCGAATTATTTTCCAAACGAAAATGTTACGTTTACCCCGTCTAATGTACATACGTCCATTTAAGTGGACCCTGTTTGTGGATAGATTGCTAAAAGCCATCTCCTGTGGATCTGTTTCTTTCCATGCCATTTGGCACTACTGTGAAAAAACTACGACGAGTTGAAAGGAAATGTGGCCAAACACAGTTGAGCTCTTTTTTCCTGTACCATTTTTTATTACCTCAAAGGCATGGTTCGGAGCAAAAGGCAATTTCACTTTCATTGAATTCGTCTATCAAAGATGTGCGATAGTTAGAAAAATCGGCGAATCGGAACATACTCGCTGTTGCTCTAAAGTTGTAAATGTGAAGACATATACTAGTACATATACGCAAAGAAAAAAATCGTGTCTGCGAAACGAAATAAAAGAAAGACAACTATAAATCTCGTTTACGACGGCTGAAATTCTTTTGGTCAGAACAAGGAATTGCGGACGCGAAATATGTTTCTGTAACAACAAACGAAATTTCAGTTCCGGTAAACGAGAATTGTAGTTGTCTAATATTTGGTTTCGCAGAAACGAATTTTTTCTCTATTAGGGAGGGTCAAAGAAAATATATCGCTGTTGTCCGCATCTCAAATGTTATTTGAATAACCCCAAAATATTTCTGCTTTATATACATACATAACCTCTAAAATTCATGTTTTCCTTGCAGATATCAGACATTTTGCACTAAATCGCGACTCGTTTTTGCTGCTAGAACTCGATATTTTGCTTAAAACAGTACCAATATTGTGATTCTCGCTCTGATAGAACCGCAGTTATTCACGATTTGAGAGGGTAATTTTGCATGAAAGTAGCTGTGGTCAGGGGATTGTGGACATACCTAAGCAATTATATTTCAAAATGTGTAATAAGGATGATCACAATCCGTGACCACAGCTACTTTCATGCATAAGTGCATAAGTGAATCACTAAGTGCTGAGACATGTGAAATGGTACCTAGTCAATAATAAACAAAATACATTTATAAATGATATTCTGTTCTAAAAAAACGGCATTTATAAAATATGAAAAATTTCGTAAAATTACACCCTCAAATCGTGATACTTGATTTTTTTACCTTTGAAAATATTATGCTGTTAAAATTATTCTAGATTTCTGTTGTCAGTATGCATCAATTTTTTATAATTTTATATTTAAAACGTGTTTTGATACTTTTATCTAATTACACTACGCAAAAAAAAATTGTCGAAGGGCTGTGCATAACATTTTCTGGAAGGTGACTTTAGTATTTGGATCATATTTTTTGAAGTATATACTCGATAAAGCTTCAAATTAAAAGAAATTATGAGGACTACAAATGTAAGTAATGACTCTTTGAAACAGAAGTTTAGTAACTGTTGTTTAAATAATTAGAAAAAATTTGTTTATTTTTTTCATAACGAAAAATAGTTTTTTGCTTGCAAAAAAAAAAACAATACGCAAAGAGATTGTTTGTTGGAGGTTTTGAAAGCTAGCATCCTAACGAAGAATACAATGCTTATTTAAAGAAAATTTATGGATAAATGTAAAAATTATAGTACTTTTGGTAGAAGTAAGTGAATTTCAAACTAATCCTGTTTTTATACCCCCACTATTGTGAGGGTATAAATTGTTTCAGATGCTGCTGACCAAACGTGTAACACATATAAGAAGTGACCTAACAAACCCCAAGAATATTTGGCGGAAATCCGTTTTGGGCCGTTTTAGGTCATTTTAGCAATCTCCTTCAGCATGTCCGTCTGTCTGTCTTGTTTGTGCGCACGTTAACTTTCGACAAGATTAACCGATTGACTTCAAATTTGGTATGCAACAATATTTTTTTCGTACTCAGGCTAAGGTCAAAGATGAACTATGTTGGTCCACTCCTTCAAGTACATAAATTATTTGTGTGTATTCTCGTAACCGTGGTCTACTGAAGGCTTTTTGCACCTTACATTTATCTTATATACTCGTAGTTACCGAGATATCTACATTTGAAAATTGAATTTTTTCTCCAATCCTGTGCTAGTATTTTTATCCCCTCACCTTAGAGAGGAGGGTATACATATATCATTTGCTACGAGCCACAAGTGTAACACATCGAAGGACTGGCCTAAGACCCTAAGTATGTTCGGCGGTAATCCGTTTTCGGTCATTTAAAGTCATTTGAGCAATGTCCGTCCGTCTGTGTGTCTGTCTGGAGTAACAGATAGACTTCAAATTTGTAATATTTTCTCTATCTCCGGCTAAGTTCGAAGATGGGCCATATTGGTCCACTCCTTCTAGTACCACTCCCTCACAAAGGGAGGGAGTGGTACTCTATACTACTATACTACTTACTCGAATCTTCTGAAATTTCACACATAGTATTAGTTTGTTTGTCGCTAACACATCAAGAAAAATGGGCGAAGTGGCCACTCCATTTTTGGAACCTTCCACACAAATGAACCATTTTGCACCAAAAGTTAACCGCTTATAGCCTGAATATCAGTTCATACAAATACATGCAATTTTGAACAGTGTAATGCTTTTATAGTACCTACAGTCCAGAGAAAAGTGGGCGTTATTGGCACGCCCCTTTTGGTACCTACCACACAAATGGACCATTTCGTACCAAAAGTTACCAGCTTATAACTTTAATAACAGTGCATACAAATGCTTGGAATTTTGTACAGTATTACTCTTCAATAGTACCTAGAGTCTAGAGAAAAGCGGCCGTTATTGCCACATCCTTTTTGGTACCTCCCACACAAATGGACTATTTTACACCAAAAGTTAACAGCTTATAACTTTAATACCAGTGCATATAAACACTTGAAATTGTGTACGGTGTGGTGCTTTTGTAGTATATAAAGTCCGGAGAAAAGTGGCCGTTATTAGCACGCCCCTTTTGGTACCTCCCACACAAATGAACCATTTTGTAACAAATGTAAACAGCTTTTAATTTTAATAGCAGTACAAACTTTAAAGTTATTATACCCTACACCACACTGTGGTACAGGGTATTATAACTTTGTGCATTTGTTTGTAACACCCAAAAGGAGAAGAAATAGACCCATCGTATATTATACCGATCGACTTAGAATCACTTTCTGAGTTGATTTAGCTATGTCCGTCTGTCTGTCTGTGCATGTATTCTTGTAATCAAAGTACAGGTCGCAATTATGAACCAATCTCGACGAAACTTTACACATATCTTTTTTTTGGCCAAAGGACGGTCCCTATTGAATTTGGTTAAAATCGGTTCAGATTTAGATATAGCCCCCATATATATGTTAGCCCCGATTTGGCATGTAAGCGCTGTAAAAACTTTATTTTATATCCGATCAGTATGAAATTCGGCAGAAAGAGGTTTCTTATTATATGGATGAACACTATTAAATTTGGAAGAAATCGGTTCAGATTTAGATATAGCCCCCATATATACGTTACCCCCGATTTGACATGTAAGCGCTCTAAAAACTTTATTTTATATCCGATCAGTATGAAATTCGGCAAAGAGAGGTTTCTTATTACATGAAGGAATACTGCCAAATTCGGAGAAACTCGGTTTAGATTTAGATATAACACCCATATATGTATATATTACCCCCGATTTGACCTGTAAGCGCTGTAAAAACTGTATTTTATATTCGATCAGTGCGAAATTCGGCAGAAAGAGGTTTCTTATTACATGAAGGTATACTGCCAAATTCGGAGAAAATCGGTTCAGATTTAGATATAGCTCCCATATATATGTTACCCCCGATTTGACATGTAAGCGCTGTAGAGACTGTATTTTATATCCGATCAGTACGAAATTCGACAGAAGGAGGTCTGTTTACATGAATAAGTATTCAGGGAAGAACGGTTCAGATGTATATTAAAGCTCCATATATATGTTCCTCCTGATTTGGTATCAAACCGCTATAGAAGTTGTATTTTTTTTCCGATCATTAAAATTTTCCAGAAAGATGTTTCTCACTTTAGGAACGAATATTGCTTAATTTAGCGATTATCGTTTCTGAATTAGATAATACGTTTCTACCCATTTACCAATTATTCCAAATTATTATGGCAATGACCCTTATCGCATTGTTAGGGAGGTGTAGGGTATTATATAGTCGGCCCGGCCCGCCCGACTTTCTGCCTTTCCTTACTGGTTAAATGCAAATTAAGTTGATAATAAGTTAATTAAAGCAAAATAAAAAAAATTACGAATAGTTTTTTGGGACTCAAGGTGAGGGGATTCATAACTTCTTCTAAAGCTCGAAAATAAGACATATCGTCATCAGAAACGAAAAAGGGCGTAACAACAGGAAAAATGGAAATTCAGTTTTTAATGGATGTCGGTACACTGCACCAAAATACGCATACAAAAAACAGCGAATTTAAAGTTAAAAGGTGTTAACATTTGGTACAAAATAGTCCATTTGTGTGGGAGGCACCAAAAGGGGCGTGCCAATAACGCCCACTTTTCTCTGGACTCGGGGTACTATAAAAGCATTACACTGTACAAAATTTCAAGTATATGTATGAACTGATATTAAAAGCATAAACAGTTAACTTCTGGTGCAAAATGGTCCATTTGTGTGGGAGGTACCAAAACGGGTGTAGCAATTTCGCCCATTTTTCTTGACGTGTTAGTGACGAACAAACTATAGTATTAGTTGTGAAAGTGTGAAATTTCAGAAGATTCGAGTAAGTAGTATAGAAGATATTAAAGAATCGATATTTCACTAAAAGTTAACCCTTTGTGAGGGAGGTACTAGTAGTAGTGGGCAAATATGGCCCATCTTCGAACTTAGCCGGAGATAAAGAAAAATATTACCGCATACCAAATTTGAGGTAAATCGGTTACTCCTTTCGAGAGTTATCGTGCGCACCAGCCAGCAGATAGTCAGAGGAACGGACGGACATTGCTCAAATGACTTAAAATGACCCAAAACGGATTTCCGCCGAACATACTTAGGGTCTTAGGTCACTAGTTCGATGTGTTACACTTTTGGCTCGTAGCAAATGCTATATACCCTCCTCTCTAAGGGTAGGGGATAAAAAGTATAACATATTTACTATCATCTTAAAGGAAATTTTACAGAGAATGTTCTCAAAGAAAGAACGGGTAAAAGATATTCACTGATATTGTTAGTATGCCACATTTTCTCGAATCGCAAAGCTAAAATGTTAAAACTTTTGTCATATTTATATGTTATAAGGTGTTGTAAGTTGAGCTGAAAAAGGGATTTTAAACTCGGCTTTTAGTATAGTAGATATAGAGGAAATCAAAAAAAAAATCCCATTTTTGGTGATTTTCAAAATTATTTTGGGAATTGTGTTATTGACTTTTGGAAATATAATAATTCGCGAATTACATTCGATTTGTGATAGACCTACAAACTAAAAAATATTTCATTCATTCTTTCTGCATTTGAAAAGTTTGTTCACTTATTTCCTGACCCTGTTCTAGCATTTGCTTAATATCAGTGCAGAATATTAACCAATTTCTCTCACATTAACTTCTCTAAATTGACAACAAAATTTGATATAATTATATTTATATATAATATAAAACTTATGAACCTTAGAAAGATTTATTTTATATTTTAATTATATTGAACAGTAAGGGAATTTATAAATTACATGGTTTTAAATAGTGTATCTGGCAAATGTCGACCTTCGCTATCCACACACTGCTGCATACGTTTTCTGAAGCATGTCGACTGGTATTCTGCCAATTTCAGCCTCAATATTCTTAATTAGGTCTTCCAAGGTGTTGGGACGGTTGATATACAGTACGAGGGTTGCTATATATATATATATATCTGAACTAGGCAACACTAAGTGTTGCCTGGCGCCGTCTGACATTTCCATTGGAAAGTTTGACATTTTTTAGCATAACTGCACTCAGACCGTGTTGTCATTTGAGCGCGAATCATTTTGGTTACACTGTGTTGAAAATTCACCTCCAAAACATGGTTTTTGAACGCTTCGACAGCTGCTTCAAGCGTCGAAAAACGTTGACCAAGCAGTTTTTTCTTGATGTGAGTGAATAAGAATAGGTCATTGGGTGTCAAATCAGAGCTGTAAGGCGAATGACTCATCAATTCGACGTTTCGGCCGGTCAAAGAAGCGCTGGTTTGAGCCGATGTGTGAGAGCTCGCATTCTCTTCGTTGGATATGGCTCGTCTTCGAAGACCCACAAGGTCGATTGCTGTTTTGTTTCGGGCTCATACGCGTATATCCAAGATTCGTCACATGTGACGATCTTATAAACGTCTTTTGAAGCACCGCGATCGCATTTTTTTCAAAATTTTTTTGCACCAATCGACACGAGCCTTTTTTTGAGCGATTGTCAAATTGTGCGGGATCCAACGAGAACAAACCTTTTTTACGGCCAGGTATTCATGCAATATCGAATGCATGCTGGTGGAAGAAATGCCCAAGGATGCCTCTATCTCGCGGTATGTCACATGACGATCTTGCATTATCAGTTCAGGCACGGCATCAATGTTCTCTGGCACAACGGCCATTTTTGGACGAACTTCACGACCTTCGTCTTTGAGCGAGTGTCGGCCACGATTGAATTCATTAAAACAGTTTCTCACAGTGCTATAGAATGGTGCTTTATCGCCATAAATGGATTTAAGTTCATCGATGCACTCCTGTCTTGATAATCCGCGTCGAAAGTTGTGAAAAATTATCGCACGAAAATGTTCAAGAGTTAATTCCATTTTATTGCCAAATTGATTTTTTCAATTTGTAAACAACACAAATGATGGTCGTACGTCAAAACGTTCTGAATACGTTTATGCTAAAAAATGTCAAACTTTCCTATGGAAATGTCAGATATATAGCAACCCTCGTATATGTAGTCGAGGGTGTATACCAACCGTCTCAACACCGACGGAAGTTACACGCGCTTAAACATTTTCTTCACCCGATGTGGCCAACTTTGAGGCCCTCTAGCTCCGCCCCTGTCTGACATAGGCTCAAATATAAAACTTAACTTCTCTAACACCTCTTCATCTGTCATGCCAAGTCTGGTCGCAATCGATTGTTTAGTTAAGAAACGGTGGAATTATTTACCCTTTTTGAATTCGTACCACTGTGCAGTGTTCTTCAAAAACAGACGAAAATTGTCAGACTAGTCTTGGTATTTCGTCCACAACATTTGCAAAAAATGCCGCATTGTGTCCTCTTTAAAACTCCAGCAAAAAAATAACATCAAAGAAGCAATAAAAATCCCCAACATATGATCCGGAAGTTGTTCTAATTTGGGTTTTCACCAATGAATTTAACAAGGGGTTGTCGCGCCGGGGAAGTACTTCTTTGTCACCACTCCTTTTAAAGCACTGTAAGATTTGCTTTTTTGGTGTTGTATTTATGTGATGAATGTATGTCGTTCTTATTAACATCTTTGGGTCCAGAGATCTCTTATTTTAAAGGAATACAAATGTTGACATAGGGAAGGGAACGTATAAATAATATACTATTGGCCAAAGAGATATGCGATCATATACTACATGTAAGTAATACATAGCACATTTGTGCGGCGCTATGTATTTTCCCGGTTCAGATAGTAGTAAAGTACCACAGTGTGGTACAGTAAGTATGGTATGGTATATTTAATTACCATAATTTCTTTTAAAATTATTTAATTATAGGGTGGCTAATGAAAGCTGCTACCAAAAAAAATGTAAGAACGTTTTTCTATTTAATGAATCTGGTTAATTTTTTTTTATTTTGCAGATTGATTTTTAGATTTAACAAAAATGGATAACTGGGACACTGAAACAAGAATTTGGATTGTCCGCCGCTATTACGCACTGAAGTCCGTAGTTTCGGTTCAAAGAGAGTATAGGGGCACGTTTGGCGGCAATCCTCCGAGCAGATGGACCATAAAGACTCTTGTTAAAAAATTTTCCGAGCATGGGACAGTCAACAGAAGACCTTACCATCGAAACCCTTCACTTCGGACGGAGGAAACAATCGCTGCTGTAGCTGAAGCCATACAAAACAATCCAAGAGTTTCGACAAGAACCTTATCTGCTCAAATGGGTATAAGCAGACAGTCATTGCAGTCAATTATGCACAAAGATTTGGAGTTATTCCCATATAAAATTCAAATGGCCAACAAAGTGAACTCAGCAGACTTCCCGATTCGCTTGGAATTTTGCCAGAAGATGCTTCAAATGGTGGAGGAGGACGGAAACATGTTGAACTGTCTTTTCATGTCTGACGAGGCCCATTTCGATTTAAACGGCAACATAAACAAACAAAATTGTCGAATATGGAGTGCTTCCAACCCACAGATACTCCAAGAGACGGAATTGCATCCACTTCGTGTCACAGTGTGGTGTGCAGTTTCATCACGCTGCATTGTCGGGCCCTACTTCTTCGAAGAAAACGGTCACACCGTTACAGTTACTGGAGGCCGTTACTTGAGCATGTTGAGAGAGTTTTTCTATCTAGAATTACGCCGAATGATAATTTCGTTGAACTCTGTGTGGTTTCAGCAAGATGTTGAAACTCCTCACATAGCCCGGCCTGTTATGACAGAATTGCGGCGAAAATTTCCCAATAAGCTGATATCCAGAATCTCCACATTCCGTTGGCCCCCCAGGTCGCCTGACCTTACTGCACTTGACTTTCTCTTGTGGGGTTATTGCAAACAGGAAGTCTAGCAAGCAAAACCAACAAATTTGAATGAACCTAAGAAATCCATTCGAGAAACAATTGCGGCTATTCCCGTCTCAACTCTCCAAGCAGTAATGAACAACTTTTTGGTAAGATGCCGCACATGCATCAACGAGCAGGGGGGGCATTTAAATTCCATTAACTAATTAAGCTACATTTAATTAAATTTAATGAGCTTTAACATGAATAAAAGAAAACTGAATGCCATACACTGCAAAAATTATTTGAGTTTCTTAATGTAGCAATATTCATCAGCCACCCTGTATTATCTACACCACACTGTGGTACAATTTATTATAATTTTATGCATTTGTTTCTAACACCCAAAATGAGAAGAGATATATGTATAGAACCATCGTTTATTATACCAATCGACGTAGGATCACTTTCTGAACCGATTTAGCTATGTCAGTCTGTGCATGCATTCTTGTAATCAATGTGCAGGTCACAAATATAGTCCGATCTCAAAGAAATTTTGCACATATCTATATTTTGGGATTAGACAACTCGTATTGAAATTGAAAGACAATCCGTATTTAGATATAGGGCCTGTTTCTGTAACTTATTTTCTTTCGTCTACGGCGAACGATCAAAAATCTCTCAACTATTTGAATATCAATTTAGAACCAGATATCTTAATATATATGAATGGAATGTATCTTCGATTTAGCTTATTCCCTCTATAAAAGATATAATTTCCTTTCGATATTCATGAAATTTGCTAAAAAGTTTATATCTGTGTGAACAATATCGGTTCAAATTTACATATAGCCCCACATAGTCGCATGGATGTGTTCCTTCCGATTTGGCATCTAAGCTCCATAGAAGTCATATTTTAGTCAAGTGTACTATATTTTGCACAAAGCATTTTTCAATCCGGGAATAAACGGTCAGATCATTATTAAATTTGGCAGAGATTAGTTTATAGAAACATAAACACCGCGAAATTTTATAAAAAATGGATACCATTCAGATAAAGGCAAATTTAAATACAGACCAAACAGGCTTGACAAAATTCAAAACCGCAACAAGAGAACATCTTCAAAGGTTAAATAGATGAATACAGTACGTTCTGTTTAATATAATGTGGGTTACGCCTTTTGTTTATCAAAAACGAGCACTTGATGTTACGTCTTTTTTCTTCAATAAAATCGTGATTTTATGACGAAAAACGAATTTTCATATTTTTAAGGTTATGCTCTTGGGCATTTCTGGTGACGATCAACATTTTTGAAAAGTATAAAGTGTTATTAATAAATTCAGTTTTTATCGCAATCCAATGTACTACAATTTCACAATTTAACATATTTCGAAGAAAATCAGCATACATTGAAATGACTTTATGTTATTTTAATCGACTATGAAAAAGTCTACTTTTAGGTCCGATTAATCGACCTAGTCGACTGAAACGAAATTTGGTTGATGAAAAAGTCGAAAGTCGACTAGCTTCCAGAACCATTCACTAATTCTGATATAGCCGGCATATAAATATATATTTCTTCCCTTTAGCACTATAGAAGCAGTATTTTACATATATTTCATAGCCCTCATATATATCGTCGCTTGGATGACCAACCGACATAACTGACCATTTTTCAGAAATTGAGTAAAGGCCACCATTCGATTTGTCTAGTCGAAGTACAACGTGTGTATAAATTTTGTGAATATATATATTACCGTTTTCTCAAAAAACGGTAAATGATTTTAGACGTATCTGACACAATGCCAAAAAATATTTTCACCAAGAGACGTAAGTGCAATATGTCACTTAATATTTCGTTTCCCCGAAATGTTTGTTCATTATTGCAAAAAGTTATGGAGTACTTGCTGACCCATTTTTGGACCGATTGCGGTCGAAACGGGATCACGGTCCAGTCCCAATCATCAGATAACGACAGTAGGAATCTCGATAATCCATTCGTAGGTAGGGACAGTAGGAATCACTAAGAAAATAATAACTCCAAATTGGCTTATTTGGGCGGGGCCACGCCTCCTTAATCAATAACTAATATAGCCTATGTCACCCGCTAGGATCTGAAGATTCCTTGAAAACTTCATCAGTATCGGTCCAGTCATTTTGGAGTCCATACGTAACAATATCGGACCCGCCATTTTGGAGTCCATACAACAAACACATCCATTTATATATACTCGTATATATAGATTCCGTATACTAATGATTAAAAAATAAATTATTAGGATGAATATACAAGTATAATTAATTATATCCCGATTATAAATAATAGGTGGCACATAAGTAATCCTCCTATCAGAAAATGCTATAAATTTTTCGATTGGCTAATGTTGACATTTGTGTAGTAAACACATGCTAAATACACGTTAATAAACAATGTTACGCTACACTGCTCCAGATGGCGGAATATTGCTAACTATTTATTTGACCAATAATCGGTCGGTGACTTTGGCACAAAAAACATCGAAAGGTTACTTTCGCGCCACCTTGTATATAATGAAAACGTGATGTATTTTCGATTGAGAGATGGCTTTCCGTCTCTCTACAATGTAATAACAATAACGCCTATTTTTTAATATACCATGGAAACTATAAAAGTATTACACTTCATAAAATGTCAAGTATTTATATGAACTGGAATCAAAGTCATCAGCCGTTAACTTTTTCTGTAAAATGATTCATTTGTTTGGGAGATGCCAAAAGAGCCGCCGCAACTTGGGTTATTTTTCTCAAGATGATTGCGATGAGGAAACTAATACTATATGTGGAATTGTGGAAGATTGTGGCGTGGGGGTGGTACTCGCACCCTTAGCCCTACTCTACCATATTTAACCATTTTTGCCCCACTGTGCCATATTTAACACATTTTTGACCCCCTGCACAAATTTTATTTTTTTTCTCCCCCTGTACCATATTTAGTACTTTTTGCCCCACTGTACCATATTAAACACAGTTTTTTCCAACTGCACAATATTTAATTTTTCCATCACTGTACCATACGTAACCTTAATCTTAACCATATTTAACCCATGTTGCCCCACAATATTAAACACATTTTTGTCCCACTGTGCCATATTTTACACATTTTTGTCTCACTGCACAAATTTAAAATATTTCCCCAACTGTTCCATATTTAACCCTTTTTGCCCCACTGTGCCATATTTAACACATTTTTGACCCACTGCACAAATTTAAATTCCCCCCCCCCCACCACTGTACCATATTTAGCACTTTCTGCCCACTGTACCATATCCAACATTGCTTTGTCCCACTGCATAATATTTATCATTTTTGCCTAAAAAACTCCTTGTGTCTAGTCTACGTTCCAATGGCTACCCTCTAGCCAAATTAGACGATTCAAGCTCTTGCCATTTGGACTTGGCTGTGGTGCTATATTTGTCCCAATGTGCACGTAAATTTTTTCATTTCGAAAAATTGTGATTCATACCGAATCTTTGCCCTATGCGCTACCCTCACACGAAATGTTTCAATTCTAGCTCCAGCCATTTGTATTTGGCTGTGATACCATATTTTTTTCTTTTTTGAACCATAGTGCGCCCAAAATTTCGAAAAACCCTGCCATATTGCACGTCTACATAGCAAGGACTACCATTCTACCAAATTTCATGACTCTAGCTTAAGCCGTTTGGGCTGGGCGGTGATCAGTCGTAACTGACATTAAGTATAATTTTTTTCCCACAAAGTGACGTATCTGCATTGTTTATGAAAAACATGCATTATAATTAATTTTTTTATTTTTTATACCCTACACCACACTGTGGTATAGGGTATTATAAGTTTGTTTCGCGGCAGATGTTTGTAACACCTGAAAATAACACAGCTAGACCCACCTTAAAGTATACCGATCGACTCAGAATCACTAGCTGGGTCGATTTAACGATGTCCGTCCGTCCGTCCGTCCGTCTGTCCATGTAAAGTTGTTCGTCGACTACAGGTCGCAATTTCGCTCCGATCGTTCTGAAATTTTGCAGTTTAGAGTATTTCGCGACTGTTAAGATCGCTATTGAATTTGGTTGAAATCGGTTCAGATTTAGATATAGCTCCCATATAAATCTTTCGTCCGATTTGGCCCTTTAGTCCTATAGAAGCTGTATTTTACATCCAATCGTTTTGAAATTTAGAATGGTCGAGTTTCTTGATCCATGAACCAACACTACCGAATTTGAAAAAAATCGGTTAAGATTTAGCTATAGCTCCCATATATATGTTTCGTCCGATTTCGCCCTTTAGTCCTATAGAAGCTGTATTTTACATCCGATCGTTTTGAAATTTAGAATGGTAGAGTTTCTTGATCCATGAACCAACATTGCCGAATTTGAAGAAAATCGGTTAAGATTTAGCGATAGCTCCCATATATATGTTTCGTCCGATTTGGCCCTTTAGTCCTATAAAAGCTGTATTTTACATCCAATCATTTTGAAATTTAGAATGGTAGAGTTTCTTGATCCATGAACCAACACTACCGAATTTGAAGAAAATCGGTTAAGATTTAGATATATCTCCCATATATATGTTTCGTCCGATTTGGCTCTTTAGATCCAATCGTTTTTATACCCTACACCACACAGGGTATTATTTAAGTATAAAATGTCCCAAAAGTAAATTTATGTAAACAATTTATACATGAATTACAAAATTTATATATCAGAGTTATTCAATATTACGAGAGTGGTGTAGGGTATTATATAGTCGGCCCCGACCGACTTTAGCCTTTCCTTACTGGTGTTATTAATAATATTGAAAAGGATGGTGGTCATCCAAGCGACGATAAGTTCCTTCCGATCTGGTACTATTAGTTCAAAATACTCGAAATTCGATATGTGTGACCTTTGTATCAGTACACATCATGGAGCCAAAAACCGGAGTCAAAGTGACAGTGGGCGTGGCACCGCCCATACAACCTAAAATTCAAATATGAAATATTTCGAATACTATTACAGTAAAATTCTCGAAATTTAGTATGTGTGACCTTGGTACCAGTACGCGTCACAGGACTAAAAACGGGGAAACAGTGAAAGTGGGTGTGGAACCGCCCATACAACCTAAAATTCAAATATGAAATATTTCGAATACTATTGGAGCAAAATTCTCGAAATTGGGTATTTGTGACCTTGGTACCATTACGCGGCATGTAGCTGAAAACTGGGGTGATAGTGACAGTGGGCGTGGCACCGCCCACACAACCTAAAATTCAAATATGAAATATTTCGAGTACTATTGCAGTAAAATTCTCGAAATTTAGTATGTGTGACCTTGGTACCAGTACGCGTTACAGGACTAAAAACGGGGAAACAATGAAAGTGGGTGTGGAACCGCCCATACAACCTAAAATTCAAATATGAAATATTTCGAATACTATTGGAGCAAAATTCTCAAAATTGGGTATGTGTGACCTTGGTGCCATTACGCGTCATTTAGCTGAAAACTGTGGTGATAGTGACAGTGGGCGTGGCAACGCCCACACAACCTGAAATTTAAAAATGCTATATTACGAGTATTATTGCGGTAAGAGTCTCAAAATTTGGTATATGTGACATTGGTACCAGTATGCATGATGGAACGATAAACTGGTGTGACAGTTATAGTGGGTGTGGCACCGCCCACACATTAGTATTTGTGCCTTAATAGCATTACGCGTGTTGGAGCAAAAAACAGGTGTGGTTGTGACAGTAGGCGTGGTACCACCCACACTACCAGAAATGCAGAAGTGCAATATTTTGATTGCTATTGACCCAAAATTCTCGAAATTTGGTATGTGGATCTAGATCGAGTGCTGAAGCAAGAAACTGGCTTGATAGTAACAGTGGCAGCGCCCACACAACGTGAAATATGAAACATGACATCTGAATATATAATATTTCATGCACTATTGCAGCTAGCCCGTAAAAATGGGTATGTAACCTTCGAACCGCAACCAAAGATGAACCAAAAACTGACATCGTACTAACAGTGGGTACTCCTACACAACCTGAAATTTCAAAATTCAATACATCGATCACTATATCTTCCATGGTTTCGAAGTTTGGCAGTCTGGCAGTCTGGCAGTCTGGCAGTCTGGCCTTGGTACCAGTAGTGGTGATGGAGCTACAAACAGGAATGATGGAAACAGTTGGCATGACACCCTCATATAAATAAAAAATGTAGAACGCAATATGTGAAATAGTATTGCGTCGATATCTTTGCAAAAGAGAGTGATTAAAAAGCTGATCAGTGGAAGTATATGTGCATACGACACGCTTACTGAAAACGAAATAACTGGAGACCATTACATCTAGATTGACGCCAAGTGTGCTTAGTGTTCAAGTGCCTTCAAAGTTAGCACGTGACTCAACAAAATTGGGAGATATCGGATTAGAGGGCGTGACTACGCGCATGCGGCATCGTTATAGAAAAAATAAATACTGATAGAATTATTGCACTATATGCCCCAACTGAGAATGAGCGACGTAGCCTCCCAAGGTGATTTGGATGACCCGAAAACACTGCCCTAATATCAAGAGTGTCAACATATCATATGGTTGAGGGCAGCGAAGCGCACCCGGTCAGCTAGTAATTTATATTCCGAAATTACATTTTGGTTAGTTATTTAGAAGAACTTTATTAAATGCCGAAAAAATTTACATACTTATGATTTGGAAGTACTTATAATGTTATTCTTTTGGGAGTACTTCTTTTATTTTTTGCAAAAATCGGTTCAGCCGATCGAGAGCAATTACAAAATTTCGTAAAACACAAAAACTCATTTTTTTAATTTTTTCAAAAATCAAAATGCCCACAAAATTTTTTCAAAAAAATTTGTTTTAAAAAATAGTGATATCGAGATCTTATTTTACCTATTTATAAGTGCTTATTAACATTTTAGCCAAAAATAAACTACATAGGTCGATTTTAAATATCCTGACCCCTAACCTAACCTAAGCTGCTTAATACTCTACCCGTTTGTTTTTCGGAAATTTTTACAGGGTTAGGCGGTTACCCGACTGACATTTTCTTACTTGTTTTTTTATTATGATCATCATCTTCAACTCCTCCTTGGAAAAAGCCTCGGAGTAGCGGCGGAGCTATGTTCTTTCATAACTGAAACGAAACCAATTACCTCAAATTGTTATCAGAATGGCCAGTTACGTAGGTATGATACAGTCGGTTGCGCCGGACTTTAGCATTTCCTCAATGCTTTCGATTTGTGAAGTTTGTTAAATCATTCATTACTTATGCTTTGCAATTAAATAACTTCCCGGCAAATCAATTGTAATGAATATTAAACTATGTTAAACTCGAACAATGCATATTTCACAGCTTGGAAACTTGATGAATAAATCAATGAAGGAAAGCATCCTTTTTGACAGATTTTTCTTCTTCGCACATATAGAAATTTATGAATTCCCATTGATTTTCCACATTTTTCTATTGCAATGCCAGTCTGAGTCAGTCAGTCTGTCAGTACCTATAATGAAGTCTCTTCTGATTATTGCCAGTTCTCAACAGGAAAATAAAGCAAGAAATCGAATCAATTGATTTTAAATGCAATTCATCTTCGTGTCAATTCTTCATTTTTTATTCAATCAAATGCAATTTATTTGTATTTCATACGTTCCCCTGCTTTCCTTTGTGTCTCATCCTTCGGCAACTTCTTTTGCTTCTGTTACTCCTTCTGGTCGACTTTTATGCATCAATTGAGAATTTTACTTCAGCCAACTTTTCTACTCGGTGAATTTTTAAAGTTTTGTCTTCGTCTTCCACCCTGGGTTTTGTTGCCTCCATCTCTCGCTCTTCCGCCCTTCCTCTGGCCTTCAGTCTCAGCCAGATATAAACGGCAATCAATGTTTATATATCCGCATTTTTTTGTTGTGCCTTCAATCTTCATTTCTCGTCTGTGAGTATAGTTTTCTCCTCTTTCTCCCTCACCGCCTTTTTTTGTTTTTTATTTTGATTTTTTTTTTCGTTGAAGTGAAAAGTTTCTAAAGCGGCAATGGTCTGATGTTGTCTGTTTATAGCTTTAAAAGTAAATCCATCATTTTGTTCCTCCGTAGAGATGAATTCAATTTTCCTGTGGTGCTTCAAGCAGGGCAGAGGTGAAAGACGACGTCGTCGTCGTCGTTGTACGAAATGAAGTTTTGCTCTTGCACTATTATTGACCAATTGTACGTAATAATAGGCTCGAGAAAAAATTGCTGTTAAAAACCAGTAAGGAAATGCTAAAGTCGGGCGGAGCCGATTTCTCCTGGGAATGATACTTCCCTAACAATAAATTTCTTTGATATATTTTTTATGAAACAATTTGTTGACTATATTTTTTAAAGTAGAGGTGGGTAATTATGAGTATCCTTCACATAGAAGAAGTAGTTTAGCAACAGTCGTTAAAAAATAAGGAAAACTATTTGTTTAATCCATCCTAACGAATAAATCAATTCCAACTTGAAAAAAGTTTATGGATATGTGTAGAAATTATAACCCTTACAGATGGACCATATTACTCTACACCTTCTAGGACCTGACCTACGAATAATATTTTTTATTTTACTAACTTCTCTACTACTTATCAGAATCTTCCGCCATTTCACATATGGGCACATCCCAGAGACAGTCCACCAACCAAAGAATTTTAAAATTGATCCAACTTTAGTTTGGTTAATGGAATATAAGACTAGATGTTAAAAAATATTTGTGGGTGTCCATTAATACAAAAAGTATTAAAAAATGGTTCATCACATCATATCTCTTAATTTTATTAGAAAAAAATACTTTTTTAAGGTGTTTTTATCGTTATTTGTAGTGGTAAAATAGATAACCCATAACATTCATTCGTAAACATATATTCTTACATAAATACATTTATAAATATAAAAAAAATGTTTTACAAAATGTTATTAAAAATAATGTAATTTGATTTACAACATTTGATTTACATTTAAAATAAACAAAATTTCGACTATAAAAAGTTTGACTGGGAAAATGTAGCGTGCGTCACACAGTGCTCTGTCCCATTGACAAAAATCGATAATAATGTACTGGCTCAAAAAATGGTAAAATTGGTACTCACCATATCTTAACAAACCAATAAAGATAAATAATAACAATATTTTTTTATTTACCTCTTTTTGACACCACGAGAGGGCGTCAAAGTCAACTGTTGTATACGCAAATCGACCAAGAAATAAATTACCATTAATGTATGTTGTAAAATTTTTTTATTAGTGAAATTAAGCCAAACTTTTTGTATATGATAGTAAATCGAATTCCTAATAATACAAAAATGTAAATTCGGAAGAAAATTGCAATTGTGCTATTCAAAATTGATTTGGAAAATTTGTATTTTTTGTAAAAATGAAAAAAATTGCAATTTTAATTGGAATATGAAAAATAGGTTGGAACAAATCCCTAAAATGTTATTCTTCAAAAACAATATTTGTACTGTTACTATTAAATAAAAAATATTGACAATTTTATTTCCGAAAACATTTATTTAATTTAAGGTTGTTTATCTGAGGAAGCCAGTCACAAAATTATCCGAGAAGCTCGCGTGTTCCATACCATCCTATTATAAGTTCAATACGGTTTAAAAATCTTAACATTGCCAATATTTTTATGAGTAATATATCAAGTATCCTTTAAACGATGATATATCTATGCTGTATTTTTGATGACATTTTTGACGAAGATGATAATATTACTTACATTAAACTTTTAAAACGAAACAATGCAGGACAATACTACGCAAAAACACTATGTTCCACGTACCCGACGTTTGACATACAGAAATTTTCCCTATTGAGTCTTCAACCTTTCCTCACCATATTTGTAATCTACGCAAAATTCCATTTAATTTGAATGGAATATATAGACCAAAAACCCATTTTTAAAGATCTTCTAGGGGGCTGCGTTGAGGGATCTTGAAACAATTCCTCCCAAAATTTGTGCACACATTTACTCACAGCAAAGCCTATTACGCTTTACAAACTTTGGTCGAAATCCAGCGCCACTCTTGAGCGTTCTATATATATTTATTTTTAAGTTCTCTGAACGCTTTGTGTGGGAGGTACCAAAAGGAATCGCTATATCCCGTCGAAATTTTGCACCGCAACTGATATACTCGTATATTAAATATTGTGACATGTTAAATTTCATAAAAATACAATGCTCCAATTTAATGTTATAGTCTGGTGAATTTTTAAGGACCCGGGATAATTTGCATAGGTTTACGAGACCCGCGGTCCGATTGGAACCAAATTTAAAATTGTTCTTAACTATAACCAAATACAGGGTTGCCCATATTCGACGGACCCATGTTTTTTTTTGGGCCCATTCCAATCGACGAGGCTTGTCCGCAGGCAACAATCTTTGCGTCAATTGAATTTTGTACGGGAACAAATGCAAATCAACGCGAATAATCCGTTGTAAAGTGGACCGAGCCATGCCCAACTGCTGAGAACGGCGTTTTTGGGATGTTCTTGGGGACCTCTCAACACTGGCTCGTACGGCAGCGATATTCTCGGCCGATCGCCTTGGTCGACTTTTATTTGGCCTCTTCGGATTAGAAAGAGCCTCACCAGTCGAAAATTTTTCGTATAAACGCTTAATGGTGTTCTTAGAAGGCGCACTTCTCACATTTTTTAATATTTTAAAAGCACGTTGTGTTTTCACAATTGACTTCTTCTGTTGAATGTAAATTTCAACTATTTCGCGTGGCGTGTATTGTTCCATGGTAAAAATCTGCTTGGACTGACGCTTCAAACGCGGTATGTCATTAAGCGATCTGACATCTCTGTCAAAAGTTATGGCGTTGCCAGATGGGTCCGTCGAATATGGGAGACCCTGTACAGCTTGGTACCAAATTTCATAGTTCTGCAATTACTCCTTCTATTTTTGTCACATCGATACATGAGGCTTTTGATAAAAGACTACTACAATTTTAGGCTGCAAATAATTTTTTTAGAATTCTGTTATATTCATCTTTCTCATAGGTATTTCATTTTGGGTGCTTTATTATGTAAAATTTGCTAAAAATTACGAAAACCTAGCTTAACCTTCATTTTAAGTCATTTGATCAGTCTGTGTGTCTGTATGTCTGCGTTCTGGGTCATTTTAAGTGAATGAGCAATGCCCGTCCGTCCGTCTATCTGCTGGCTGGTGCGCACGATAACTCTCGAACGGATTAACCGATTGACTTCAAATTTGGTATGCGGTAACATTTTTCTCTATCTCCGGTAAAGTAGAATATGGGCCATATTAACCCACTCATTCTAGTACCTCCCCCACAAAGGGTTAATATAACTATGCAACAAAAATTTTGTCCAAGGGATGTGGATAACAGTTTCTGGTGCAATTTGGTGAAACAAACACGAAAAAAATATTAAAACAAATTTTTATGGCAAATTTTTTTTTAAAATTTTTTTTAAATTTTGTTTTTTTTCAATTCCAGCTTTCATGGAAAGTACATTTGGTATTTGGACCATAATTTATCAAGTATAATACTGATTGATCCGTGTTATGCCTTTAATTAAAGGGAATTATGAGGGCTACATATGCTGCATTTCACGTATGACTTTCACGTAGAATCTTTGGTTTAGTAACAGTCGTCAAAAATATGAGAAAAAAAATGATTTTTTGTAAAAAACACTTTTTCCAGGTACAAAAAAAAAACTATAAAAAATAGTCTAACAAATTATTTTATCACATTTTTAAAAAGCCAGCATGCTAACGAAGAAAAAAATCTATGGATAGATGTAAAAGTTATGAGCCATTTTGTAAATGTTAGAGAAATTCAAAAAAAAATCTTATTTCATATTTTTTCGTTTTTAAATGATGTTTTTGCTTATATTGAATTCGCCATATGTGAGAGACAAATATATAGAGAGGACGAGGTTTTATTTGCAATGTGAGAGCTATATTGGATGAGATCCGCTCAGGTAGAGGGTCATACAATAATATTTGTGGTTTTTTTATACCCTACACCACACTGTGGTACAGGGTATTATAACTTTGTGCATTTGTTTGTAACACCCAAAAGGAGAAGAAATAGACCCATCGTTTATTATACCGATCGACTTAGAATCACTTTCTGAGTTGATTTAGCCATGTCCGTCTGTCTGTCTGTGCATGTATTCTTGTAATCAAAACTACAGGTCGCAACTATGGCCTGATCTCGACGAAACTTTACACATATCATTTTTTTGGCCAAAGGACGACCCCTATTGAATTTGGTTAAAATCGGTTCAGATTTAGATATAGCCCCCTTATATATGTTACCCCAGATTTGATATGTAAGCGCTGTAAAAACATTATTTTATATCCGATCAGTATGAAATTCGGCAGAAGGAGGTTTCTTATTATATGAATGAACACTGTTAAATTTGGAAGAAATCGGTTCAGATTTAGATATAGCCCCCGTATATACGTTACCACCGATTTGACATGCAAGTGCTGTAAAAACGGTATTATATATCCGATCAGTATGAAATTCGGCAGAAAGAGGTTCCTTGTTATACGAATGAACACTGTTAAATTTGGAAGAAATCGGTTCAGATTTAGATATATAAATGATCACGACAATTTATGCTACATCTGTGGAAAATATGTAATTAAAAAAATCGACGTGCGTTAAGTAAAATAATAGAAGAAATATATGTGTAATATTTTGGTATACGAGTTAAAAATATGAACGAACCATGGACACCTAGTATTTTGTGTAATTCGTGCCATGTAAATCTTACACAGGTTTCGCATCATCAAATTCCGTCAATATGCAATGTTTCAGCTAGCGTACGTACCTTCAGCCGACGGTTATCCAATACAATTTTGTGACTTTTTTAAACCATTTTTGGCGTGGACACCTCAATTGGTCGACGACTACGGTGTTTGTCTTGGCTGCTCGTACAGCCCCGTGTAAACACTGCCAACCAATATTTTATAGATGTAAACTAAGGAGGAGTACCCCAAAGTATAATCTAGCTCGGTTTTAATATGGATTGGACTGAGATCTTTCAAATGAAAGTATGGTATTACATATCGATGACCATTTTTTTCCACGTTTAAAAATTCATTGAGATTGTTTACTTGTGAGCAGGCTATGAAGCCGAAGCGGCGCAAATCGGCGACGCGCCGCAGCCGGCCATTTTTTTCCAGTCGGCGCCGCCGCCGATTTCAGCGGCTCACACCGGCTGAAACTCAGCCGCCGAAGTTTATTTAGTGAGTCAAAAAGATGTATTTTATGCAACCATGAAAATTAAGAAAGTGACTACTAAGTAATGCGGTAGGGTGAGAATTTTTAATATCGACCTATGAAGTCCATTTTAGCGTTTCTGAAGTTCATAAAAGTTTCTAAATGGATCTTGCTATCATTTATTTAAAAAAATCCAAAAATGTTATGGGGATTGAAATTAAAAAATGAGTTTTTGGTTTTTAAGGAAATTGTTTGGTTTTTACGGAAATTACAATAGCTCTTGAACCGCCGAACCTATTTTCAAAAGTCTACGTCGTTTTAAAGAGAACGCAGTGGGCACTTTATCTTTCACAATAAATCTCTTTCACAACATAAACTAATAAGTAGAGGTTTATTGAGCTGATTTTCGACATTACATCAAAACTTCCATAACTTTTTTTTTCTCTATTTGTAAATATCTCAAAGCGCCATCTTTGCCGGAGAATGCGCGCCATCGTTAGTAGGAATTTATCGGCTCAGCCGATTGTTGAAATTTGATCGGCTCAGCCGCCGCCGCCGATCCGTATTTTTCCATGCGCCGCCGCCGCCGATAATTTTGGTCGGCTTCATTGCCTGCTTGTGAGTGCTAAAAAATTAAACAACATGGCGCTTTAAAACTTAAAACACATGTGTTAGAAGGTTTCCACTTTCACGAAAATATTTTTTTTCAAGCTACTACCGCCTTTTATATGTCAGGACCGCCTTTTATATGTAGTTAGGACCGTCCTCGCGCTTATCAGAATCTTCCGCAGTTCCGCATATATCAATAGTTTATTAGTAGCTATCAATTTCAGAAAAATGGACAAAGTTGGCATGCTCCTTTTGGTATCTCCTACAAAAATGGATCATTTTGCACACTTTCATTCTAATCTATACAAATACGTGAAATGTTGTGCATTGTAATACTGTCGCAATACCTATAGGTATTGCGACAGTATTACAATGCACAACATGTTTATATATTATGTTTAAATTTAAACATTTAATGTTTAATAAATGTGTAAATTTAAACAAAATATCTAAATTTTAGTGTAATATTAAACATTTTGCTGCTGATTATTCCAGCACATAATATGTAACACTTAAACATTAAATGATTAATGCTAAATCATTAAATGTGTAAATTTAAATTAATTGTACCTTTTTAATGTCTAATTTTAAATTTGCACATTGGGTGCATTTTTGAAAATTCTAAGGATAATTTTGTTCTGAAAACGAATTGTAAAATTTAAAAGTATAAAACGATTTTGCTTGCTTTTCTTAATAAGTTATATAGCAACCAAAATTGTTTTTATTTCTAAATCTGAACTATATGTACATACATAAATGTTCACAGCTTTTCCAGTTACTGCCTAAAATGAAGAAGAATGTTATAGTATTAGAAAAAGAATATTTTATTATGAAATTCATAATGATATGTATATTAAAAAAGAAATAATTGAAAATGTAATAAGCCAAATAATAATTTGTGTATTAAATACACAATACACTCGTACAGTACCACAATACAAATAATTATTATATTCAGTATAAGGTGTAATTTTATTATTAGTGAAATGAAATTATTAGCTCTGTTTTAGTGTTTGGATAATGTTTATAAAAAATCGAACCAAAAACTCCATGGACTGTGAGAGCTGACAGTAAAATATTGTATTAAAAACGTACAAATAATTCATTACGTCAATTAATTAATATAAATAATTGTACTTTTTCCACCAAAATGAGCCACAAAAGCTTTTTTGTATTAGCCTGGTCCAAATGTGAAAATGTTTAGCATCCACCTCTCACCCCTTTTCACTCATTAGATTTATGTTTTGTTCTGATTTACCTTTTGGTTTTGACCAAATCACTTCATCCACTTCAATGCCAAAATCTGTTGTTGGTTTTTCCTAAAACTGATAATAGTTCAGAAATGAATGCACTGATTTAATATAAACATTTTTATTTTTTATTCATAAATCAAAACAAAAACTAAATGTACTGTATTTCTAGGACGAGATATAAGATATTGAATTTAGAGTATTTTTATTAAATTTCGCAAACTTAATCGCTAGTATCGGTTGCCAAAGAATGATACGATTAAATTGTATTTTTTTCACAGACCTTTTTATGGCCTTTGACACAAGATTTGAGGTGGGAGTTATAACTTTTTACTTTCCAAACGTTTCTAAGGCCATCCATATCACAACAAATGTGTGAACCATCACACTCAAGACTTATGTGGATCTATGAAGGCCTAATAATGTAGCTACAAATCAAAAATATATTAATATAATTTTACATCTTTATTAAATTAATTACCGTCAGTAATAACTGATAATGTTGATGCTTTTATACAAATAATAATTGAAATACAATTTTAAACACGTTGGCTTTAGACACATAAAAATAACATCTTGTTTAAATCTAAGTTTGCATATATGCCATTGATAGAAATGTATTGATTTTAATATGTTTCCACAAATATTACACTTATACACCATTAACTAAATTTTAAAATATTTATTATAATTTCTTTACTGCATGTTGTTTACTATTTGCTATATTTAGTGTTTGTATGACTTCACTGCACGCTTGGTTTACTGAGAATGAGTGTGTTTTGGAGTCGTTTGCATTACTCCATTTTGCGTGTACGATTAAGAACAATTGTCACAATTTTGAACAAGATGTCTTTAATATTCGACAATGGCCACGTTATATTAAGCAAATGATGTAGAAATGAACAAATTGTGTTTCATGTGACACAATACACGTTTAAAATTACAAAAACAGAGTATTTGTACATGTAAATGAATTCGATAATATACAATAATTGTCTAAATCACTTTTTTACACATGCAACGGGTATACACTGAGCCAAAAATTAATCTTATATAAGGTTAACTTAACCATAAATAAACATGATTTGGAGTCTACGTTATATAAGGTTAATTTGAACATTTTCTTGTTGACTGGTATTTAACAATAATAATATTTAATTTAACTATTCCATGGTTGCATTTTTTAACCATGAAAATTGTTAATATTATAATAATAATTGTTACTTTAACAATGCATTTTTGAATTTTTTAACCATGAATATTGTTAATATTAACATTTCATAGTTATTTTATTGAAACAATGCATGTTCAATTTAACAATGAAATTGTTAATATTATTAACTATGAAGATTCTTATTGAAAACTTTTTTAATGTTAATTTAACTATTTAGTGGTTACTTCATGTAACCAGAAACATAGTTGTTTCAATAATTTTGAATATTTATATTAAAT
Organism: Eudasyphora cyanicolor; assembly: GCA_963930755.1. Taxonomy (NCBI): domain Eukaryota; kingdom Metazoa; phylum Arthropoda; class Insecta; order Diptera; family Muscidae; genus Eudasyphora; species Eudasyphora cyanicolor. The sequence continues at coordinate 176,260,664 of OZ005736.1, read as the reverse complement.
TAAACAAGAAAAATTTAACTTTTGCATTTTTATTTTATTTACAAAATATATGTTAATTTATTTATTATTTATATATTCTTATACATACATATAAGAAACACCTGAAAAGAAAAAAAAACAAAAAGGTCAGAAAATATAAGTATAAATGTAAAAAAGGGTGCAATTCTAAGATCTTTTGACTTTTTACCTAAATTCTGTAGTTCAAAGATCATAAGCATTTACCGATGGGCTGATCTGATGGAATAATCTGCTCTGTGACTATAAGTTAAGTGCCTACGTTTCTGTGCTTGACCAACATGTGATCAGTCCCCGCTCAAAAAGTGCCGTCCACGTAAACTCCCTGAATCTTTCTATTATTAAGGGCCCAGGACGATTAGGCACTTAGTTTGGGGTACTGAGCTTAGTCCGATCTTACGGCAAACTTATAGGAGAGAGGAGATTAATAACAAAGGCAATCTGATAGAAAGCCGATGTCCCACCAAAATCATAATCGGAATAGATATAAAAATCAAGGATTGGGTAAGTCAATGGATGATACTTCAAGGAAGTGCACTAAATTGTATATTAAAAACAAGTAAGAAAGTTTCAGTTGGGTAAACCGACCAAGGTATAGTTGTTATTAAAGAATCAATATTTCACTAAATGTTAACCCTTTGTGTGGGAGGTACCAGAAGGAATGGACCAATATGGCCCATCTTTGAACTTAACCGGAGATAGAAAAAAATATTACCGTATACCAAATTTGAAGTGAATCGGTTACTCTTTTCGAGAGTTATCGTACGCACTAGCCAGCATACAGACGGACGGACATATCTCATTCGACTTAAAATGTCCCAAAACTAATATTCGCTGAACATACTTAGGGTCTTAGATCACTCCTTCAATGTGTTACACTTTTGGCCCGTTGCAAATGATATATACCCTCGTATTACTAAAGTGAGGGTATAAAAAAACAAATGTATGCATGCATACCACTTTTCCTGTAATTACTTCGCACACTACAACTAGTATTGGTACAGCTTATCAACAGTTTCTAGTATTGGCACAACTTACCAACAGATTCAAGGCCGGACTCCCAGCACAAGTAGCCGCAAGCCACAGAAAAAGAAACAACTGAAAAGAAAAAAACAAAAACATCGTTTATATGTATGTATATAGGTATTACGAAAGCACTTCTAACAACATATGTATGTATGTACATTTAACAGTATCAACATCGCACAACAAAAAAAACTAACGTATGTATGTACGGCGTAGCAGCCACAACTGTTCAAACGAAAAGACAAGATGAACACATACCCACACGTACACATCACTTCTCTCCGTATGTTTGCTTGCTGCTGCATATACTTACGTACATACATTGTTGTTGGTTGTTTTTTCATGCTCAGTTAATGCGACAGCGTGTACATATTTTTTTCCACTCTTAACCACTGAATTTCACAATTTTAATGGCATAATCACAAAAAATAATATTAATATTACATTCGCCTTTACTATAGTTAAACAGGCACAAAACACTATTAACATTTTTAAAACACATATTTTATTATTTCACTTTTTAAATACACATATGTACATACATACTTATGAATGTAGTTCTTTACAAAATGTTTTACTACTTACCTCTATACCAACAGCTTCCGACAACAGCACTAGTCCCATCGACTATTCAACACCAACTGAACCCCCGCACTCGATCAAGCACCGAAGCTGGCATTTGGTGGTGTTTTCAATGAGCGAGATAAATTCTCTTATGACGACAGTCGCATTCGTTTCAACTTCGTTTAACTTAATACTCAACTTCGTCTAACACAAAGCAGTTGAAAAACGTCGACCACAACAGAGCCGAATTGTTGTTTATCTCGCACATTTTTCTTCTCTCTCTTTCAAAAAAACCAACCATATATAATGTTAACTTAACCATTTTTCATGTACATTTGAACTTATATAAGGTTATTTTTGTCTTCGTAATCAAACATTTACCATGAAAAATTTCCCATGGTTAAAAAAATCATTGTATTTTCGGCTCTGTGTACATCAACAAAATTTTTAAATTTACACTAAAAAATACACACTTTTTCATACGCATAGAAAAATGGGCGTTATCCAAACAAAAAGTCCGAAATAAAACATATGCAAATTTATTTTCTTAATTTCCCTTTATTTTACAGGGTCATAGCATTTATCCATAGAATTTTTTCAAATAGGCACTGGTTTTTTCTTTAGCATGCTATGGAAAAAAAAAATATTTTTATGATTTTTTCTATTTTTATGGATTTTTTGTGTCAGGAGAAAATGCTTTTTTAGACAACAAAAATATTTTGTTCATATTCTTGATGACTCTTACCAAACCTAAAGTTCTACATAAAAATGAAATACGCAACGCTTGTAGCCCTCATAAATACCTTAAATTTAATGCATATCCCGGATCTATCGGGCTTCTACTTCAAATACATATAGTCCAAATACTGGAGGTACTCTCCACGAAAATTGGAATTAAAAAATGTACCATATTTTTTTGTTATTTAAATGACAAGCTAGAGGTCAGGTGTTGTAATTGTTTATTCATTGTTATCGTTATTATATTTCGCTCTTCTTTGAAGGACATCTTCAGGGATATGAGTATAAACGAAACTAACACAACACATTAAGCGACATATCGAGCCATGAGCGCAATTCTATCGTAAGCGACATTTAATCGAAAATATTTTTTGATTGGAAATTAACTCCATCGTTGTGTACCTGCAGAATATTCAAATTGTCAATAAAACAAGAAACCAGTAAGGAAAGGCTAAAGTCGGGCGGGGCCGACTATATAATACCCTACACCACTCTCGTAATATTGAATAACTCTGATATATAAATTTTGTAATTCATGTATAAATTGTTTACATAAATTTACTTTTGGGACATTTTATACTTAAATAATACCCTGTACCACAGTGTGGTGTAGGGTATAAAAACGATTGGATCTAAAGAGCCAAATCGGATGAAACATATATATGGGAGCTATAGCTAAATCTTTACCGATTTTCTTCAAATTCGGCAATGTTGATTCATGAATGAAGAAACTCTACCATTGTAAATTTCAAAACGATTGGATGTAAAATATAGCTTCTATAGAACTAAAGGGCCAAATCGGACGAAACATATATATGGGAGCTATAGCTAAATCTTAACCGATTTTCTTCAAATTCGGTAGTGTTGGTTCATGGATCAAGAAACTCTACTATTCTAAATTTCAAAACGATTGGATGTAAAATACAGCTTTTATAGGACTAAAGGGCCAAATCGGACAAAACATGTATATGGGAGCTATAGCTAAATCTTAACCGATTTTCTTCAAATTCGGTAGTATTGGTTCATGGATCAATAAACTCTACCATTCTACATTTCAAAACGATTGGATGTAAAATACAGCTTCTATAGAACTAAAGGGCCAAATCGGACGAAACATATATATGGGAGCTATAGGTAAATTTTAACCGATTTTCTTCAAATTCGGTAGCGTTGGTTCATGGATCAAGAAACTCTACCATTCTATATTTCAAAATGATTGGATGTAAAATACAGTTTCTTCAGGACTAAAGAGCAAAATCGGACGAAACATATATATGGGAGCTATAGCCACATCTTAACCGATTTTCTTCAAATTCGGCAATGTTGGTTCATGAATCAAGAAACTCTACCATTGTACATTTCAAAACGATTGGATGTAAGATATAGCTTCTATAGGACTAAAGGGCCAAATCGGACGAAGGATATATATGGGAGCTATATTTAAATCTGAACCGATTTCAACCAAATTCAATAGCGATCTTAACAGCCGCGATATACTCTAAACTTTCAGAACGATCGGAGTGAAATTGCGACCTGTAGTCGACGAACAACTTTACATGGACAGACGGACGGACGGACATCGTTAAATCGACTCAGCTAGTGATTCTGAGTCGATCGGTATACTTTAAGGTGGGTCTAGCTGTGTTATTTTCAGGTGTTACAAACATCTGCCGTGAAACAAACTTATAATACCCTGTACCACAGTGTGGTGTAGGGTATACAAATTGGGGGTTGCATTTGATCGTAAGTGATTGTTTAAATTTTGTTTAAAACACTTTATCGTAAGTCACATATTGAATTACAACGGCGACTGCAAATACGTCGCGAATTTCATGAAATTTTGCAAACACGCTAAAAAAATCTTCTGTAGTATTCTGTGTCAAATATATTCTGGTAGAAATATATATACATTTTACACAAACAAAAATATTATATATTTGGGAAGATTATTGTTCTAAACAAATCTTTGTTTCCACATAATATTTGTGGTTATTATTTCGGAAACAAAGATTACTTTTCTTTTGAGTATTTAGAAAATATATCAATGCCTTAATTCAACGTTATTTTTTTAGATATTGTTAATGTTTGCAAAATTCATTTATTACTGCAAATTGCATGATCTTGAATAATAATGAATTGTTTGAAGGATTGACAACAAATAATGACTTGGAATATTTAGAAATAAAATATATTTGGAGAAATTCCTAAGCAATACTTTTATTTGTGTTTAAACATATACTTTATTTGAGAGAATAGATGGCAAATATATTTTGTTCCAAAACATATATTAAGATGTGCGTTACAAATAAATTTGTTTGTTTTTCAAATAAATTGTATTTAACCAAAAAAATATAATATTTAAAACATTTTGTTCTAAATATATTTTATTTCAATTCAAACATATAAAAAATGGTGATTTTTACAGTGTATATTCTTATTGACGTACAACAATGTTAGATATATTCCTTATATCTGTCTGTATATATTCGTTACTCTCATGCACACTATACTCGGATCATAGTAGTCCCGAGAGAAGGATATAAATATAATATAAAATAGTTATAATATAATATAAAAGTAGTTACAAGAGAAATAAACCGTGATTTTCTTAAAATTTTGTGTTTCAAAGCAAATTATCGTAAGCGACATATTTTTGCCTAAATATGCAAAAATCAGTAAGTAAACTTTATCGTAAGCGCCATAAATTGCTAAATATATATGAATTATTGTGGCTTTTTGTTACCGTTAGATAAATAAGAGAAACTGTACAATTTGTGATTCAAAACATTTCAGTTTTGTTAATTGTGGTTCGAAATAAACAAAAAAACCTCGCCTGTAAAATTTGTTATTTGTCGCTTGCGATAGATTTGCGCTCATGGCTCGATATGTCCCTCTTTGCCGTTGTCTGTTTTCTTAGTAAGAATAAGAAAACAGACATAATTTAAATAGAAAAAATAATATTAAATTAAAGGTCGACTATTTAAAAAACTACATGGTGTTTTTTTAGACGTTTGGTTTTTAATCTGGCAATACTTTTTTCGGAGTTGGTCTTTTTGACAGCTGTCACTTAATTTATGCTCAGTTTGGTTTGCCATTTCATAATGAATAGACTTAGTCCGGAACAACGGTTGCAAATCGTGCAAATTTAATACCAAAATAATGGTTGGGTTCGCGCGACGCATCGCGGGCTGCGTCCAATATTCTGTCGACATAATCGCCAGGTCGGTAATTTGAGGACCCATGGATCGCTTTCGCGTTTACTCTAGTGGATAATGCGCTTCCTCAGAGATGCCGTACAGTGCGCACCGAAGGCGCTATTACTGCAAAGTATCTAAGAAACCCCGAATGAGTCCGTTCCCCATTGCGCGCAACAATTGGAGCTGTGCCTATCCACTTTATGGAAGATTTTACGGAAGGATGTTGGTTTACGGGCTTACAAAATCCAACTCGTGCAAGAATTGAAGCCGTACGACCATCAAGCGCGTCGCACGTTCGGTGTATGGGCCCAAAATGAGATGGCCACTGATCCCGATTTTCACAAGAAAATTTTGTTCAGCGATGAAGCTCACTTTGGGATGAATAAGTACGTTAATAAACAAATTGTCGAATTTGGAGTAATGAGCCATTGTTCAGACGCCGTTACATCCACAAAAAGTCAATGCTTGGTGTGCTCTTTGGGCAAAGGGAATCATTGGTTCATATTTCTTCAAAAATCAAGCCGGCCATAATGTTACGGTCAATGGGAAACGCTAAAGAGCCATGATTAATGACTTTTTCGTGCCTGTATTGGAGGATGTTGATGTGGACGACCTGTGGTTCCAACAAGACGGCGCTACATTCCATACAGCCAACGAAACAATCAATTTATTGAAAGAAACTTTTGGTGAGCGCATTATCTCGCGTCGTGGGCCTATGGCGTGGCCTCCAAGATCGTGCGATTTAACACCGCTGGACAATTTCTTGCGGGGTTATGAGAAGTCGCTTGTCTACGCAGATAAGCCCGACACGATTGACGACTTGGAAGAGATTATCCGGCGCCTTTTTGTTGACATACAGCCCCAAATGCTGAAAAAGTGGTCGGTTGGAATTTATTCGAGCCAACCGCTGCGGCCACTTGCCGAAATCATCTTTTAAAATATAATGGCAGTTCGAGTTTATTAATTATTAGTTTTTTGGGACTTTGGTAATGTTGTAAATAAGAAATATTATTGTTACCTTTTATTTTCGTGGATCCGATTTTATTTCCCATTATCCCCATTACATTTTTCCCTTCCAACTGTCGCCTTTCGCTGAGCGTGCAAACACCAGGTATGACCGACCCGACCAGCCATTATGCATTCAACGTCCATTGGAATACTTTAAAAAATCTCTTTTCCAATTGTGATGCTGATGTACGAATTGAATTTGATGGACTACATGCTGACAGTTGGACAGTTGAGACAGCTCAGCCAAAATGCAGCTCAAAAAGTCATCGTAAAACCAAATAAAATGCACCGAATAGAATAGAATAAATGGCAAATCCAAAAAGGAAACGAACGAATAAGCGAACAGACAAAACAACTCTCAAGGAAAGCTGACGTGACTTCTATTAAGGCTTATCGTAATCGGAAGGTTTAAAGCGCCAAATCAACATTAAAACAAAATTTAGCATTTTAAATTTTTTCGTCAAATGAAAAAATTGTCTTTTTTCATTTAGTAAATCTGTCAATTTGGAAAATTATCTTTGGTGCAGGCGGGTATTTTCACTGTCAATGGATTTATGATTTTTTTGTGGGGAATATCACGGCAGCGGCAGCGAAAAGAACGTTGTTCCCATAAAGTAATGTACTTCGATATAAAATATTATAAATACCAAAAGCACTCATAACGGGTGAATGGATTTTGGTAATTCTTCACATAAAATAACGAAAACCTTTGTCGGAAATAGAAGACAGTTTTGGGAACGAAGTATTGTTTGAATACCTTTTCTGATATCATCAGTTTACAAAAAAACTAAATTACTTTATTCTTCTGTAATAATAAATGAAAAATGCAATAATTACCTAAGTTTCATATATATTACTTGCTTTATTCTCCTGCAATAATAAATGAAACCAGTAAGGAAAGGCAGAAAGTCGGGCGGGGCCGACTATATAATACCCTACACCTCCCTAACAATGCGATAAGGGTCATTGCCATAATAATTTGGAATAATTGGTAAATGGGTAGAAACATATTATCTAATTCTGAAACGATAATCGCTAAATTAAGCAATATTCGTTCCTAAATTGAGAAACATCTTTCTGGAAAATTTTAATGATCGGAAGTAAAATACAACTTCTATAGCGGTTTGATACCAAATCAGGAGGAACAATCAATATAAATCTGAACCGATCTTCCCTGAATACTCATTCATGTAAAAAGACCTCCTTCTGTCGAATTTCGTACTGATCGCATATAAAATACAGTCTCTACAGCGCCTACATGTCAAATCGGGGGTAACGTATATATGGGGGCTATATCTAAATCTGAACCGATTTCTTCCAAAATTAACAGTGTTCATTCATATAATAAGAAACCTCTTTCTGCCGAATTTCATACTGATCGGATATAAAATAACATTTTTACAGCGCTTACAAGTCAAATCGGGGGTAACGTATATATGGGGGCTATATCTAAATCTGAACCGATTTTCTCCAAATTTAGCAGTATTCCTTTATGTAATAAGAAACCTCTTTCTGCCAAATTTTGCACTGATCGGATATGAAATACAGTTTTTACAGCGCTTATATGTCAAATCGGTGGTAATGTATATATGGGGGCTATATCTAAATCTGAACCGATTTCTTCCAAATTTAACAGAGTTCATTCATGTAATAAGAAACCTTTTCCTGCCGAATTTCATACTGATCGGGTATAAAATAAAGTTTTTACAGCGCTTACATGTCAAATCGGGGCTAACATATATATGGGGGCTATATCTAAATCTGAACCGATTTTAACCAAATTCAATAGGGATCGTCCTTGGGCCAAAAATAAGATATGTGTAAAGTTTCGTCGAGATCGGACCATAATTGCGACCTGTACTTTGATTACAAGAATACATGCACAGACAGACAGACGGACAGACAGACGGACAGACGGACATAGCTAAATCGACTCAGAAAGTGATTCTAAGTCGATCGGTATAATAAACGATGGGTCTATTTCTTCTCGTTTTGGGTGTTACAAACAAATGCACAAAGTTATAATACCCTGTACCACAGTGTGGTGTAGGGTATAAAAAAACCGGTGTGCGAAAGGCGCAGGATCTCTTGTTCGGTATGCAATTGGAAGGGACTTGTATCTGGAGGTTATGTACTGAATCATTAATGATTTTACATTTTCATTAATGCAATGGTTGGAAGCATTGTTGTTATACTTATATTATATGATATCAATACCGGTAATATTGGTAATATCACAACGAATGACAAAATCGGAAGCATTTGTTCGATTTGTTTAAAAAAGTTAAAAACCAGTAAGGAAAGGCAGAAAGTCGGGCGGGGCCGACTATATAATACCCTACACCTCCCTAACAATGCGATAAGGGTCTTTGCCATAATAATTTGGAATAATTGGTAAATGGGTAGAAACATATTATCTAATTCTGAAACGATAATCGCTAAATTAAGCAATATTCTATCCTAAATTGAGAAACATCTTTCTGGAAAATTTTAATGATCGGAAGTAAAATACAACTTCTATAGCGGTTTGATACCAAATCAGGAGGAACAATCAATATAAATCTGAACCGATCTTCCCTGAATACTCATTCATGTAAAAAGACCTCCTTCTGTCGAATTTCGTACTGATCGCATATAAAATACAGTCTCTACAGCGCCTACATTTCAAATCGGGGGTAACGTATATATGGGGGCTATATCTAAATCTGAACCGATTTCTTCCAAATTTAACAGTGTTCATTCATATAATAAGGAACCTATTTCTGCCAAATTTCATACTGATCGGATATAAAATAACATTTTTACAGCGCTTACAAGTCAAATCGGGGGTAACGTGTATATGGGGGCTACATCTAAATCTGAACCGATTTTCTCCGAATTTAGCAGTATTCCTTCATGTAATAAGAAACCTCTTTCTGCCAAATTTTGCACTGATCGGATATAAAATACAGTTTTTACAGCGCTTACATGTCAAATCGGGGGTAACATATATATGGGGGCTATATCTGAATCTGAACTGATTTTCTCCGAATTTAGCAGTATTCCTTCATGTAATAAGAAACCTCTCTTTGCCGAATTTCGCACTGATCGGATATAAAATAACATTTTTACAGCGCTTATATGTCAAATCGGGGGTAATGTATATATGGGGGCTATATCTAAATCTGAACCGATTTCTTCCAAATTTTACAGAGTTCATTCATGTAATAAGAAACCTTTTCCTACCGAATTTCATACTGATCGGATATAAAATAAAGTTTTTACAGCCCTTACATGTCAACTGGGGGTAACATATATATGGGGGCTTTATCTAAATCTGAACCGATTTTAACCAAATTCAATAGGGATCGTCCTTGGGCCAAAAAAAAGGTATGTGTAAAGTTTCGTCGAGATCGGACCATAATTGCGACCTGTACTTTGATTACAAGAATACATGCACAGACGGACAGACAGACGGACATAGCTAAATCGACTCAGAAAGTGATTCTAAGTCGATCGGTATAATAAACGATGGGTCTATTTCTTCTCCTTTTGGGTGTTACAAACAAATGCACAAAGTTATAATACCCTGTACCACAGTGTGGTGTAGGGTATAAAAAATAGCACTTTTCACACTGTACAAAATTTCAAGATTTTTTATGTACTGGTATTAAAGTTATAGGCTGTTAACTTTTGGTGACAAGCGGTCCACTTGTGTGAGAGGTACCAAAAGGGGCGGGGAATTAAAGCAAATTTTTCACTGGGATAGACACTATAACATCAGTATATTGTACAAAAATTAAAGTATTTGTAATGCACTGGTATTAAAGTTATAAGCTGTTTACTTTTGGTGCAAAACGGTCCATAGGTGTAGGAGGTACCAAAAGAGGCAGTACAATTATGCCCATTTTTCCCCCGTCTATATGCACTATAAAACATTACACTGCACAAAATTTCAAGTATTTTTATGCACTTGTTTTAAAATTGCCTAAAACGAATATCCGCCCTAAGTATGTTCGGCGGATATTCGTTTTAGGCAATTTTAAGTCGAATGAGCTATGTCCGTCCGTCTGTCTGTCTGTCTGCTGGCTTGTGCGCACGATAAATCTCGAAAGGAGTAACCGATTGACTTCAAATTTGGTATGCGGTAATATTTGTATCTATCTCCGGATGAGTTCGAAGATGGGCTACTTTGGGCCACTCCTTCTAGTACCTCCCCACAAAGGGTTAACTTTTAGTGAAATATTAATTCTTTAATAACTTCTATACTACTTATTCGAATCTTTTGAATTCTACACATAATATTAGTATCTTAGTCACTATCACCTCGAGAAAAATGGGCGAAGTTGACGCACCCTTTTGGTGTCTCCCAGACAAATGGACCATTTTGTACCAAAAGTTAACTGCTTATAACTATAATATCACTTCATGCAAATACATGAAATTTTGTACAATGTAATACTTTTATATATATATGTATATACAGCTAATAATTTGAATACAAGTGCATACATATACTTGACATGTTGTGCAGTGTTATGCTTTTATAGTGCCTACAGTCCTGTGAAAAACGGTGGTTATTGCCACGTCCCTTTTGGTACCTCTCACACAAATGTACAATTTTATACAAAAAGTTAAGAGCTTATAGCATGAGTACCAATGCACGAAAATACAACAAAATTTTGCACAGTGTATAATTTTTAAAGAACTTATAGCCCTTTGAAAAATGGGCGTTATCAATATGCTCCTTTTGGTACCTCCCACACAAAATGGCCAAATCACACCAAAATTGAATATATCATAACTTTAATATACCAGTTCACATAAACGCTTACAATTCGGTACAGTGCAATATATTTGAAGTATCTACTGGTTAGCGAAAAATAGGAATATTTGTTAAACCCCCTCTAGTACCAGTCATACAAATTGACAGATTAACTCATGTAATATTTCATATTACAGTACTCACAATGTGAGGGTATACCTTAGTCGGTTTATACGACTGAAACTTTTATACTTGTTAAATGATTTCTTCGTTCAAATTTAAGGTTATTTTCACAGAAGAAGGCCAGTTCAACTTGCAGGGATCTGATGGCGGCAGATTCATACGACGCCGCCCGAATAAAGCTAAAACATACTAGAGCTAGCCTCAGACATGCCGGTGGTTCGGTTATAGTTTGAGGGTGAGTATCTGCTAACGGAACGGTCAATCTTCATTTTGTGAAAGGTCGTTTTTAATATATGAACATTTTGAAGCAGTCCTGTGCCAAATTGAGTATAGATAAATCGGATGTTGACCGAACTTGGGTGATATATATGTAATTTTCCCCATGTACTGGATACACCTCCCCAATCCCAAATCTCAACATGATAATGAGCCTCATGCATGAAGACAATTTTTCGATAAACACATATTTTTCACACAGCACGAATTTTGGCAATAAAACTTAATGATGTGCAAGCGTTGTTCTTTTTTAAGGAGAGAGGAAAACTAAACTGACCAAAATTAACACTGAAAACCCCATAGCAAATAAACATCCTTTACAATATACATACAATATCATAACATGATCTATAAATCCGACCATCAATGCAATTGTCATATTCCTTTCGAACTTGTCATCCATCATACCTTTTCAGTGTGACTCTATCTGGTCAAGCTAAACTACACTTTGTTTTAAAGCTTAACAAACAAGCCAATGACACAGTGGCAACGGCAACAGCTACCACGGCAACGACAGTGGCGAGCTACCACACAGTAAAAAGCTTATAATTTTTAAGCGGATTTCAAAGGAATTTACATTTGCAAAGGTATTAAAAGTTGACATGTCGCCACTCACTCTCTATCTCACATAAAAAAAAAAACCAAAAAAAATTAAACATCAGCCAGAAATCCCTCAAACATGAAAAAAAGGGAACGAAACAGCAAAACTCGATGGATGGAAGTTTTTGGTAAGGAAACCATTTGTTCCCAGCATTTATTAATCCATTTGAAAATCGTCTGTCTGGTTGGCCATCCTCTGTGGAGAGCAAATGCGATTCTCTTTTGCACTTGGAATATTTTTTTATCAATCCCTTTCATACATATTTCTTAAGCCAATGACGATAGTAATATTTTGCATATGGGGAAACCAGAAATACTGTATAATGAAGTCTTTATTTTGCGGCACATTCTAATGATCTCACCATTGAAATGACACGCTCAGTGAGTTCTATAAAATACTAGCTGACCCGGCGAACTTCGTTCCGCCCAAATTCGTTAATGTAATGAAAATTAAAATTCGTTGTATTGTATTAAACGCAATGGGAATAACTGAAGTTTGTAACAATTTCTATGTACATCTACGGGCACTCTCACAACGTACTAATCAGTTTTTTTATAATCGATAGCATTATTATTAAGTATAAACTAAAAACTTCAAGACGATTGGTGCAATGGTTTTTCAGATTTGGTTACGCTCTTGCTAATTCAATATAACTCGAAAACATATATGTTTTTTGCGTGGAAGGCACCACACTTGTGAAAATGTTGGTCATGGTTTTGGCCATACCACTCGTCTTTGTCCAATCCTACATTTTCCTAAATAGTGTCCTTCTTTGGTTCAATACGTATTCGTCAAGCCCAAAATCGTTACGCTCTTGCTAATTCAATATAACTCGAAAACATATATATTTTTGCGTGGAAGGCACCACACTTGTGAAAATTTTGGTCATGGTGTTGGCCATACCACTCGTCTTTGTCCAATCCTAAATTTTCCTAAATAGTGTCCTTCTTTGGTTCAATACGAATTCGTCAAGCCCAAAATCGTGAAAAACGAAAGATCCGTTCTCAGGTTATGAAATTATGTTCGCTGTGACATGCCCATTTGACCAATCCTAAAGTTTCATCAATAGTTTTCTTCATTGGACCAATACGAACCCATCAAGGCGAAAATAGTAATATCGGCAGATTCGTTATCGTGTTATAGGGTTGTGATGGCCGTGTCGCGTCGCTTTGAACATTGGGGCCAATACGAATACATCTACAATCCTAAATGTTGTGCCATAGTATCCCTCCCTGGGGCCAATACATATACATCAAGACTAAAATCGCGAAAATCGAACGATCCATAATTGCACTATGAGGTTGTGTAGGCCGCGTCACGCCCTTTTGACCAAGCCCAAAATCGTGAAAATTCATACAATCCATACTCGAGCTATGATGGCCGCGCAACGTCCATTTGACCAGCCCTATATTTTTCTCTATAGAGTCCTTCCTTGGGAAGTATCCTTGGAAGTATCCAATTTGGTCCAGTAGTTTTCATGTTTTAAACAGTCGAACAAAGCACGATTCATTTTTATATATATAAAGATATATTATAAAATTTTATAAAAAATTTCGTTCAATGTTTACATATGATTTCATGTAAACATTGACCGCGGCTGCGCCTAAGATGGTTCATACGATGGGTCCAATTTTGGCATACTATCTCCAACATATAGGGCGGTATCTCACGAATAAATTTGTCAGTATAAGCTTCCAGTGCGTCAACCGTTGCCAACGACGATAGTGATATTTGGCATATGGGCAAATCAGAAAAACTGTATAATGAAATCATTATTTTGCGGTACATTCTAATTATCTCACCATTGAATTGGCCAATTGACTGGCCCCAAACGTGAAAAAATCTATTCACCAAACTCAAAATTCAATGAAAATAAATAAAATTCAATAATCTGCAAGCTTTGATCGTTTTTAAATCGATTAATGGTTATATTATAGACCAAACTGAACATGTTTGACAGTAACATGTTACACGAAAACAGCTGAGCTGCCAAACAGAAAGTTGCTAAAAAATCAACAATTATTATTCAAGTTGATAAAGGCTCTGTCACAAAAAAAAATTACTGACAAAATATGAAAAACAAATGAAACTATTTGTTAGATGATTTAAAAAACTTAACCATATCTTATTAATCGGTATATCTATTGTCAACTGGTCTAGTGGGAAAATACCTCGTGCTAATATTTTCTTCCTTTGGTGTTCGTACAAAGTCGTATTAGTTTTAGTATTAAAGTTTTTTTAATGACATTTAAATCTACACAGTAAACACTAATATTGAAATTTTTCTTATAGAAAAAATATTATTTAAAAATCAAAATTTTCGATTCAGATGGAAAAATTATTCAGTAGCTTGTAACTGTCCATTTGGTTTGAAAAATCCAGCTCATTCTAGCCCGTCTGGCAACCCTATACCCTTTATATAGTCGTATATCCCTATATTAAATGTAAGCGCTATAAAATACAAAATTTTTGAACAGTGTTAATATTAGGTTAGGTTGAAGGGAGGAGTCGTTTCAACGTTTCTTTTACAGTCCAACACAGTTCTGTATTTGACCCTTTCGGACAATATTGCTCTGATGGTCATTTGGCTGTCTGTGAAGATGTAGGCATATTTAGGCTTTATGGTGTTGCTGAGCTAGTTCACACACACCGTGATTGCTCGAACGTCCACTTCAAGGGTATCACATTGTCGGCTCTGCCCTACTTAAGCCCGTCATTACTGTTCATACCCTCGCTTTAGTGGAGGAGCGTCTATATCATGTGTTACAGGTCAAAAGTGTGAAACATCGAAGGTGTGACCTAAGTATGTTCGGCGGATATCCGTTATAGGACATTTTAAATCATTTGAACCATGTGCATTTCTAGGTTCGTCCGTCTGTCTCTCTGTCTGGCTGGTGCGCACGAAAATTCTCAAAAGGAGTAAAGGATTGACTTTAAATTTGGAATGTGATATTATTTTTTTATGTCTAATGTCAAGGGGGACCTTATTGGTCCACTACTTTTAGCATCCCTCTCACAAATGGTTAACATTTGGTGAAATATTGATCATAATCCTGTAATTTCAAAAATAGTACTTATCTTATTTATCTGTCACTATCGCCTAGAGAAAAATGGGCGAAGTGACTTCATCCCTTTTTGGTACCTCCCACAAAGAGTAAAAGTGTGAAACATCGACCAATCAGCACGAATCAAAGCAATCTTAAGAGAATCGATGTTGGGGTATCTTTTGTGGGAGACCTTGTCTTCTAAAACTGTCCACGATTTGTAAGCCAGTGGGTTTAATTCAAGTCTGCCAGAGAGCCATTCATCAGAAGAAATGAAAGCTGACAAATTGTTTTAAAGCCATTTCTGGGTCATTTTAGCCTTATGTACTGGCGCAGAATCATTCTGGCAGAATCATTCCTGGTTTTGGAATATGGAATGGTTAAGAGGTTTCACAACAGCATCCATATCGGTTTCTTGGTAATTTTTGGCCAATGTTTTGACTAGAGTGATCAAAAAACCGGTTTTTTTGAAAAAATAAAAAACCGGTGGATGGTTTATTTAAGTTATAAAAAAACCGGTGGACGGTTTTTTTCTTCGAAGAAAACCGGGGAAACCGGTAGAACCGGTTTTTTTTTTCTGCATAACAAAACAGTATGAAAACTGCCGTTTGAAAAACATTTTCCTTTTTAATAACAAAAAAGGCGATTTTTTAATATGAAAATTTTAAAAGCGATGTCTTCTGATCAGGAATCTTGCACCAAATTTAGTCCTGTTGGATAGTAGTTATGATTTGGATTGTGATGAATATTGTCATTTGAGTCAAACGGTCCTTTTATCTCATACATATAACTAATTAGCTATTGTATTTAGAAACATTTTCCAAAAGTGTTATCGACAGTCTTTTCTTCAACCTTTTAAAAAAATTAGCAAATATATTTTCATTACTTTTTTGCAAAATTAAACTTTTTTGAAATTTTGGTAAAAACCTATGTTTTAATTTTTGATTTTTTTTCTCAAAAGAAAGCTTAGATAATTTCCTTTAAAAGCTTTGTGACCTATTAATGGGATGGGACCTGTTGATCTATCAAAATAAATATAAACCTCTGAAAAAAAATTAACGTTCAACCAAACATTTTAGCATTTCAGATGGGAAAAACAACCGTTTGACAAAAATGTCAATATTTGACACCCTCCAACTCGGAAAGTCCTTAACCGATTTCGTTGGAATTGTGTCTCATAACTACTATCTGATAGGGCTTCTTGGTGCAATTTTCATCCCGACAGAAGACATCCCTTTTAAAAATTAATTCACTTGACATGAAATTCCCCTTATGTAGTTCAGTCAAGAAAATATTAATATTTCGGGATATTAAATAGAATATTTAATAAAGGTATTAAATCTTAATACATATATATTTTATATACACACTTTAGTGCAGGTGGGTATATACGAGTATACATATAAATATATAAGAGTATACACTAGTCGGTTTACCCAAATGAAATTTTCTTACTTGTTTTTGTTTCGGTTTGGAAGTGGGAGAATGCGTTTACTTTTCACATAACTTCTGCGCGTGTGAATCATTTATTTTCTTTAAATTTTTGTAATTTGTATAGAAATTGGTGAATGGCTTCGGATTCTAGCAAAGTTGCCGAGTCTTTTAGGCCATATAAGGAGATCTTTCATATTATTATCTTAAATTGTGATATTTTGTATATAAAGTTGTAAATAATTTTTACGGCCTGTTTCTGTATTTGTAAGGAAAGTCTCTGCGAACGAAAACCAGTCACTCACTATCGTCTGGAATTTGGTTTCTCTAAGGTTCGTTCTTTCGTTCGCCGGGCCTTACGTCAATGACGTTAGCCATTTACCAATTGGATAATAACGTAATTGCCATATCAATAATTTCACAACTTCCCGTCTAAAAAAGCACACATATTTGTATGGTCGACCTTAGAAAATACACCTCTGTATCCTTTACATGAGCGGTGGCCAAAAATCAACCCTGGGTGAGTTAGCTGAGCTGATCCAACACTCTCATTTCTTTCTCTCTCTCTCTCTCTCTCACGTCTCTCTCATTGTGCACTGATGAATTTTTTCCATCTTAGCGAGCTGCCAATTTTGACTTGTTTATGCTTAAATATGTAAACATATGCATACAATTTTATTATTATTCAATTGTTTTTACCATAATTATGCTAATATATACTTGTTTTTGCTTTTAATAACGTTTTTTTGTCATTGTTCCTATCAGTCGACAAATAAAATAACGTGACTCGATCTGACATTTGTATTCGCCCAGATGACAGCAATGAGAGATAGAGAAACCAAAATTTACACTGAAATGATTACGTTTTCGTACGAGTTCATTATCGTGCGACTTGTCGTTGTGATGGTAGTTAGTGAAACCCAAATCAGCTGTTTGTCGTCTGGCAGGCGAAAGAAAGCAAAATTTTAAGTTACAGAAACAGGCTGTTAATATTTTAGTGATAATAAAAAAACCGGAAAACCGGTGGAAACAAACGAAAAAAACCGGTTGCACCGGTTGTTCGAAATTTATGATTTTGAGAAAAACCGGGGACGGTGGAAGCAAAAAACCGGTGGGCCGGTTTATTTTAAACCGGTTTTGATCACTCTAGTTTTGACCTCTTGTTCACAGAAATACAAGTCAGTGACCCCATCGTAAGAGACACCCCATCAAACCACATTGCATGATGCTGTATGATGGACCTATTCGACCCGTGGAATCACTTGAGATGCTTCCTTAGACGACTGTACATTCACCATGTAATTTCGTTTGTTAAATTTTTCTTGCAGAGTAAAATTTGTTTCATCTCTGAAGAAGATTTTTTTGTGCATGTTATCAGCGTGCTTCACAAAAAGTCGTTAGCATTTTTCTTTCCTATTTTATATAAAGCTGAAGTCAACAAATGTCCATTGCGGCACCAAGGCTCTAGTCTTTTTTGATAATTCAACTCACGGACTTTTGCGAAATAGTCATCTCACTGGCCACGATTTTCTGTTTTTCGGAGCAGAATTCTTGATTTGATGATCTGCGGCGTTCGAATAGTACGAGGGCGTCCCGACCGGTGGCGGTCATTCACATCTCCAGTCTCCTCGAACAGTTGTATGCTCCGGTAGATAAAGACTAATCCCAAGCGGGCAGAGCGGTTTGAAAATAGTGTTTTTTTCATTACATATAGAAAAAGCGCTATAACAGCGATACGGTTCTCATTATCTGACCACTCCATCGTTACATACTGAATCTATTTTAAATTCCCATTACAAAGTAACGCTACAGAGGTTAAGTTTCATAATCCACGTGGTAAGGGTAGGGTATGTTTAATTCCACCATAGTAATGGATATGTTCAATTTTGTAACAGTATAAGTAAATTCTTGGAATTTTGTACAGTCGAATACTTATAGAGTACCTACCTTTTTGTACCTTCCCTCACTGAACGCCTGTTTCTCTATTTCGCACGAAAGCGATGCGAACGAAGAACAGCTGATTTTAGACCTACTAAAAGGTATTAGAACGACAAAGTGACTGCAAACATAATCAGTGTTCAGAAAAAAACAGTACGTTATAGGAACGGTTCCTTCAGAGAACACTAACGTTATTTATTTTTTTAGTGTTACTGTTCGCGAACGGTACCACTATGATAACGTACCGTCCTTAGAACACGACGAACGGTACACTACAATAACGTACCGTTCATAGAACAGTATCACTACGTCGTAGTGATACTGTTCTATTGAACAGATCACTAACAGTATCACTACGTTTAGCGTTCCGTTCTTTTTTATATTCGACACCACAGGTCGCAAATATGAAGCAATCTTATGAAAGTTGGTACAGAGTTATTTCTTAACCCAGGGACGATCCCTATTTAAAATGGGGCATATCGGTCCATTCTTTGATATACCCCCCATACGAAGGTCCCTTTCGATAAAACATATTTACGCACTAGAGATCGCATTTTTTAACCGACCAAGCAATTTAAATATTTGTACCGTGTATTACATTCAATCGTGCCTAGTGAAAGTTAGGCATATCGGTCCATAATTTAATATAGCCCCCATACGAAGGTCCCTTTCGATAAGACATATTCACGCTCTAGAGAGCGCATTTTTTAACCGATCATGCTGAAATTTATATATTTTTACTTTGTATTGCATTGTGATCACGCTTGAATGTAATAGAAAGTACAAATATTTAAATTTCAGCATGATCGGTTAACAAATGCGCTCTCTAGAGCGTAAATATTCCTTATCGAAAGCGACCTTCTTATGGGGGCTATATCAAAGAATGGACCGATATGCCCCATTTTAAATAGGGACCAATAAAGGTACAAATATTTAAATTTCAGCTTAGTCGGTTAATAAATTCGCTCTCTAGTGCGTAAATACGTCTTATCGAAAGGGACCTTCGTATGGCGGCTATATCAAAGAATGGACCGATATGCCCCATTTTAAATAGGAATCGTCCCTGGGTTAAGAAAAAACTCTGTACCAATTTTCATTAAGATTGCTTCATATTTGCGACATGTGGTGTCGAATATAAAAAGGAACGGAACGCTAAACGTAGTGATACTGTTAATGTTCTGTTCAAAAGAACAGTATCACTACGACGTAGTGATACTGTTCTATGAACCGTACGTTATCGTAGTGATACCGTTCGTGGTGTTCTAAGAACGGTACGTTATCGTAGTGGTACCGTTCGCGAACAGTAACACTAAAAAAATGTTTAGTGTATTCTGTTCTCGTGCAAGGGTTGCGATACTGTTGCGTTCGCGACGAAGGAACGGTACAGAACGCTAAGGAACCGTTCCTTAGTGTTTTTTTCCGAACTCTGAACATAATGGCTGCTGCCAGTTAGTAGGTCTAAAATCAGCAGTTCTTCGTTCGCATCGCTTTCGTGCGAAATAGAGCAACAGGCTGTAAAAATTAAAATCATACTAAAATTTAATGGATCATAACATCGCTTTCGAGCGAAATAGAGAAACAGGCTGTAAAAATTAAAATCATACTAAAATTTAATTGATCATAACCTTAATACCCATGCCCACAAACGCTTGCTATTCGGTACAACGCAATGTCTTTAAAGTATCTACACTAAAAAAAAGCGTACTGAAAATCAATGAATTTTTCGTAAAGTTTAAGATTTCGGCAATGATTTCGAGCCAAAGACAATCGCTATAAAAATAAGAAGGTTTTATAGTTAATTTAAAGACGTGAATAGTACTTGTTTTGAGGATGCATTTCATAGAATTAAGAATTTTGGGTAATAAAAGTAATTATGTTTGGTCTTAAAATAAGGACATTTTTGAGTAAATTTAAGTATGGCGCGTGCTTATTTTTAGTAAAATATCATATAATTTAAAACATTGCCGTAATAAAATTTAAAATGTTTGTCCTTGATATTAGAATATACTGGTAATTAATTTACGGCATACATGAATTTAAATACAGTTTTTTTTAAATATGTATGGAAAATTCGTTACATTATATTGATTATAATGTTGCTCTTTTAAATGAAATCTTTGAAACCATTTAATATTCATAGAAAATTCAATAACACAACACTTTTTCTTTCTAAATAAATATTTTATTTGTTATATATTATATTGGAAAATACAAAAAAATATAATACATATTACAGATAACCTTGAACATTTTATAATTTAAAACAATATGTAATTGTATAAAGACAAATCGGCCAACACACTATGAAGTTTGACTTTTATTCGAATATTGTATTGTTATGTATCGATTCTATAGCGGGATTCGTTTCTCTATTTGTTGTCCATGAACAATTTTTATCGGAACCGACCTTAATGATTTTTAACCAAGAATTTGGCTGGAATTTAAATAGAAATTATATAAAACAAATATTATATTATTATCATATACATAGTTTGTATGCTTACTCATTTCCTGCAATTTGTAAATTTTTAATTCCCCACTGCATTTTTCATATATCCAAATAAAGTTCAATAGCGCGAACTGAAATAAAAATAATTTGAATATAAATCAAACAGAATGATTTATATACGATAAAGTATTAAAATAAATTTTATCATATAACTGTCACAAACTGTTGAAAAATAAGAGATATATTAAAATCTTTGGAATATACTTACTTACACTGAAATATTTAGTCACTCTTCTACGACACAAATTCTCATAATGGATCCATAAAAAATTTGCTGTACTAAAAGTTAAAAAAAATATTTATGTAAGATATTATTAATAATAGAAACTGATTGTTTTGAAAGTGACATTTTTCATATAAATTGAGTTATCAAAAATAATTTTCTCAAAAAAATCAATCGTGCCTTAGATTTTAAAATCTTAAGTTTTGTTTTTTTTGCAAACAAAACTACAAAAACTTATTAAAAATTACTTCTGCTGTACGAATCCTATATTAAGGGTCCATTTGGTCAACATTACATTTTTCATATAAAATGAATATGGAAGGCAATATTTTATATTTATTTTTATTCAATACTTCGTGAAAAGAAAGCAGCTTATTTACAATTATTTTTGAGCAAAAACGCTTATTATTTTGATTTTAGTAAAACAAAAATATCCCTTGGACCAAATTATAAGGCAATATTTATACATACATATATTATCGTTTATAAAAGAAACGATACAAAAATTAGACCAAACGGGCCTAATCTAACAGCAGGTTTAATTATGAAGTAGTTATGAAGCAATTATGAACACGAAATCAAGGAACAATTTAAACTAAAATTCAAAAAAGGAAAACATCTTTTTAAATAAATTATATTTGGAAAACTTTTTAACAATAACTTTGTTTGTGTGAAAACACGTATTTTATATGTGAACGTCAGTTCGCAAATATATTTTGTTCTAATACATTAATATATGCGTTCCAAATTAAATTTCTTGATTTTCAAATAAAATATATTTGTTCAGAAATACATAATACTTACAAATATTGTTTCCAAATCTCACTTATTTGTTGTAATTTATAAATGGCATTCAGCACTGCATTTTTCATATATCCATCACATTTATCTTCAAATATTGCGTGATCTAAAATTAAAATAATTAAATTTTTTCTGAAAATAAATCAAATAAAATTATCTATAAACAAAAAAATGCAAATAAATGTTATCATATTACAATTGAAAAACGCTGAAAACTAAGAGAAATATTTCAGCCGTTCATATATAATACTTACGTTGAAATATTTTTTAAAATTTGCCACTCTTCTCACAAAAGACCCATTCTAAAATTATTTTACTAAAAAAAATAAAAAAGATAGTTATATGTATAACATAGTATTAATAATAAATTTCTATATTGCCACAAATAATTTTACATTTCTGCATTAAGCGCTGGTATTTTTAATAAATAAATACTTTCAATTAAAATGTGTTTTGTTAATTTTGTAATTGCCAATAAGATGTTTATTTCGGGATAATAATATTATTTTGCACGTACCTAAACATTTTCCCATTGTCTCTTTCAGTATTACAAAATCTATTACTCACATTTTGATCATACATTTGGCATAAATATCTTCACAGGACTTACAAACAAGATCTCCTTCAAAAACGAATGTACATCGCTATAAATAACATACAGCAAAAATAACTATGACACACGCACTCCCTTATCACAGAGATCGATGGTGACGCCGACGGCATAACCACATGCATACAGACATGTACACGACGGTTTCGTTTGTTGTTGTTGCTATGCTTTAGCAAAAATAACTGTTAACAGCCCATATTAAAATTATTTTCGGTGCAATATGCACGTATGTATGCACGTATACTTACATATTCACAGCAACCAAATTTTTTCACAATCCGCGTCCCGAAAACAGACAACCGTTTCCTTCCATCGCTTGTAAATAACTGACGATTTAAAAGAAAACGAACAACAAAACTGTTCTCTATTTTCTTTTCTAACATTCCATAACAATTATTGATTCACACATTACCAAACAAAACTGATTCTCCGAGCGAGAGAGGGAGGGAGAGATTGTATAATCCTCTCGTATGTATTCTTAAAAATAATGACAATAGTCATAAAATTTATTACCAAGACAGCCTTTCCTTTAAGGGGAGCATAGCCTTAAATTTATTACTCAAATATCTCATACTGTTAATTAAGTCCGATTCGGCATTAAAACTACGACATGTCTACGTCATAG
Source organism: Eudasyphora cyanicolor (assembly GCA_963930755.1). Taxonomy (NCBI): domain Eukaryota; kingdom Metazoa; phylum Arthropoda; class Insecta; order Diptera; family Muscidae; genus Eudasyphora; species Eudasyphora cyanicolor. The sequence goes on along the minus strand of OZ005736.1, from coordinate 176,237,131 downwards.
TGTTAATGTAGAAAATCCTTAAAAGTATTGAAATATTATTTAAAATAATGCGGATTGGCACAAAAATAATGACTTTTTTCTTTAATTTAAATGCGTACATTTAAAGAAGCGCGTATACAAAACTAATGATTAGATAGTTATTAATTCAAATTCAAAAAACTTTATGTTAAGGAAAATTTCGTAAAAAACGTGTAAATTTTCATTATTTTAATGAAAATTGTCATTGAATTGATGCCGAGGTAGCATACTTAATATAAGAATGTGTCATCATTAGTTTTATTACTATTTTTTTTTTCAGTGTACTGTTCAGCGCAAAATAGGTGTATTTGTCAAGTCCCACCTGGCACCCCCCACACAAATTGACAGATTAATTCAAACATAACATTTACAACAATTCTGAAGTAATCATTTAAATGTTTTCATATTTCGTATTTCTGACAACATTTTACATGAATATAGACTGACAAATAATGAATAATTGTTTTCAACGTTTTGGCATCTCACACCCTTTGTACCATATTATATTACTCACAATGTAAGGGTATAACATAGTCGGTATAACCGACTGAAATGTGCTTACTTGTCCCTTTTAAACTACCCTACAACATTTTCCGCCATTAAACCCTTCTTAAAACTGTATTTTTAAGACAATTCTAGAGTGCATAGTCATTCTCCAGGAAACGTTTTAAATACAAAGCAATTCTGTTTTAATTCCAATAAATTAATATTTTAGCCTTTAAATTATTATCATAAAATATACAGCTTATATATTTATTTAGTAACCTATTTTAATAAAAGTTTAATTTTTATTTATTTTCAGGTGAGTGCAAAAAAATATTTTCCATTCAAGGTAATTAATTAAGCATAAATTTTATACTAAGACGCTTTTTTTTTGTTGGAAATTCATTATTCCACAATATGGGCAGCTTTCTAGTCAAAAATATTCACCTAACTTAAGAAATCATAATTTTCGTTGACCATCATTTTAATAAAATTTAAATCCAAATGCCTTTAACTTATAGGAGTTTTTACTCGCATATCGTTCATTCTTTATCGCTTATCCTTTTGCCCCACCGAAGGCCAGAAATAAAACAATCACTCATTTTTTTTTACTTTATACTCTCTGACAATTGGCCTACATAACTTCCGAACAAAATCATTTCACATTATCATCTGCCATTCTCAAAAACATATGACTCTTCCCTTCATCCACATGTCCACATCCATTCCATGTGCCTTTCACCGCAGCAGATAATTCACCTTTTATGCTTTTGCAGTACGAACATAAAATGAAGTTTAACTAAATACTTAATGCGGACAATAAGTATCTGTGGTAACCCTTTGGAGGGTCTTCCATTCACGTGTCGTCGTACACAATATATCGTAAGTCTACGTTGTAGATTATTTTTATACAACCGAACGAGTTAACATTCTCAATTCATCTTAAACAATTGGGACACTTACCTGACATTTCTTTTGTTAAATACTTAATAAGGTTAACAGAATGCAAGGCAATATATGTGTGTACGAGTATACTCGTATATGTGTAGGTACTTGGTTGAATATAAGAATACATATATTATACTCGTGCATTGGTTATATCTGTATGTACTCGTACATTAGAATGCCACAAGAAAGATGCAATTATATTCATAAGATCTAATTTCGAAATTAATGTGTAGTTTTTTTTAAATTTGGGTCACTACGGTATAGATGGGCGGAGCTACAGGAACTTAAATCTGTCCACATCTGGTGAACCAAATCCGAAACAAAAAACAAAATCCTAATCCTGTAACTTTCCTCATTTTCTTCTGGTTTATAAGTAAAGTAATAACAGAATATTACCCGATTATTATTATTGCATTAATTTGTACACCTACAATTTATATTATTTATCTTGTATAGTTACCGTGATATCTGCAATTGAAAATTAAAATATTAATTTTTTTCCCGACCCTGTTTTAGTATTTTGTGAAGCAGAATATGCATCGATTTTTATTTTACTTTTCTGAATTGGCAACAAAATTTCCTTAGCGCTACAAAGACAAAAGTTATGGCCATGTGAATTTATATTTTGAAAATTTGTTTGGTTTTTTTCTTTTGGAAAAAGGTTAGATATTTTAATATGGACCTATGTAGTTCATTTTTGGCTAAAATGTTTATAAACACTTATAAATCAGATCTCGCTGTTATTTTTGTTTTCAATTTTTTTTTTATTGTATGTGTATTTTAATTCTAGAAAAAATTAAAAAAAAATAGTTTTTGAGTTGCACGAAATTTGTAATTGCTCTCGAGCTAAACCGATTTTTTCTACGTTGTTTTAAAGAGGACACAACGCGCAATCTTTCGTCAAGAAAATTGTTTCGATAAATTTTTAACCCTCGTCGGTCCGCATAATTTTAGAACGCTAACAGGCGGTAAAGTTACAATTGTACCTTCATGTACTTTGTGACCACCGAAAGGCTTGTGGATACAGCAGTTGTTGAAATAATGGATAATTTTTAGAATATACATTTTATTTAGAATATGTTATATAAACTTTATTACTACCTTGTTATTTTTGTTTTGTTTTTGTAACATAAGACCCAAAATAAAATTTGAAAGAACTTTGATGAATTGAAGAAATCAGCCTCAAAGTTTGGTTGACTTTGGGCTGCCAAGGATGGGACCACATGAAACTGTGAACCATGTCCATCTTCGCGCAATATATTACATAAAAGAGGGGGTCAATAACACAAAAACAGTAAACTGTATACAAGAAAGGAGCTTTTCAAGTCTATCTTTCTTTCTCCGACTTTTTGAGACATTCAATAGAGATCGAGATATTCAAAAATTCCCCGATGCTGCCAATCGTCTACATTCCACATTTAAACATTCCAGCGACGGCCGGAAGTTAGACCCCAAGAAAATGCACCCAAAATTGAAAATTACACCCCAATCAAGAAAACAGGATGAAATGAAAATAAACCCCAAAAAAACTAAAAAAAATATCTTCTTAAACCTGGGGAGTACGCAATAATACACGTATACAAACCTTTTTTCTAATTATAAATCTTTTCCTGTGAGGAGGGCCTACGGCCTGCGGCCTTCGGCCTCTGTTTAAGACTTTCTCCTATGGACAGTATCCAAAGTTGGCAACGTGGAGCAAATCTTTTATGCGAAGCCTCTCCTGTTTCTAAATTAATGGATGAAAATAAGCTCCAAAAAGCAGAGAAGAAATGAAAGTAAACCCCAAAAAGCAGACAAAAATTGAAATTAAGCCCCAAATAAAATTGTTGTTGTTTGATGTGTTATTTTTTGGGGCCCTGAATATGTATTTTCCTGGGGCCCAATTTCATTCCGCCCATTCCAGCCTTTAGCTGAAAATGAACTCGATATATTTCTTGGGCTTATGGTTATTACACAACGTATACTATCAAAACCAGTAAATTATGCCATAACTATTTCTTCGGCTTGTGATGCATCAAATGCCTACCCCATACAAGGTCAACTTTACACTCGAAAACCAGATGGTCCACCTCAAGCAAGTTAGTTTGCATAGAGGCTCTGGAAGAAGTGCTACTACCTATAATTTCGTTAGGAGTTTGGAATTGGCTATGGCATTGAAATCTTGGAACATGACTCTTGTTGGAAAAGTTAGGAAAACAAACGGTTTCTGCCAAGCAATATGCAGCCTTATAAGGAGAGGTTAATAAATTCCACCAATTTTGTGTACAATAAGGTTGGAACTCTTTGTTCATTTATGCCTGAAGTCGAAACTCGTAGTGCAAATCGATTGCCATTATTTTCGAAGTTAGGTGCTTGGGCGGCGAATTGTGGAAGTATCAGAAGAAGTACAGGGTTTTCCAACAAGAGGTGTTATTTTGAATCACCCGTTATATCGGTAGCTGTCACTTTTTAAGCTTTTATTCTTTGACATTTGACAAGTAGAAACTACGCCATTACTAAAAATGGAACGATACACGATTCATCAACGCATTGAAATTATTAAAATTCACTACAAATATGGTGAAAATCTTGCAGTCACAGTTCGCAAAACAAAAGCATTTTTGGGTTGTCGTAAAGCACCTTGTCGGACCGCAATAATAACTAAATTTTCGCATGTTGGGCTCGGAAAACCCAAGAGTTATTGTTGAGAAGCCTCTCCATCCTCAACGTGTGACTGTTTGGTGCGGTTTATGGTCCGGCGTGGTCATTGGACCTTACTTTTTCGAAATTGAGGTATCAACAGTAACGGTGAATGGATTGCGCTATCGAGAGATGATTAACGATTTGTTATGGTCGGAGTTGGGTGGTATTGATCTGGACAACGTTTACTTTCAACAAGACGACGCTACGTGCCACACAAGGAACGAGCCCATTGCTCTGTTACGAGAAAAGTTTCCGGACCGTGTTATCTCTCGAAGAGGTGATCAAAATTGGTCATCGAGATCTTGTGATTTAATACCTTGTGAATTCTTCTTTTGGCGCCAACAGCCCAGCGTCGATTCAAGACCTCAAAGACAGAATTCGTGAGGCTGTCGAGGACATAGGGCAGCCACTTTGCGATTTGGTTATGGAAAATTTCATGAAAAGCATATGGTCCTGTAAGTGTGGTCGTGGTGGCCATTTGGCTGATGTTGTTTTTCATTATTAACGGCATACCTTCCTCTTTATTATAAAATAAACCTCCGATCATTTATCTCAAAAAATTGCATTTTTATTTGAATACCAAAAAAAAACACCTCTTGTTGGAAAACCCTTTACATGTTGCGGCCAAAACTGCCTCATGGTATTCGTGAAAGCTCCAAAGTAGTTGGATGATAATTAATTAATTACTTAATTATAATATGTCATTCTTAGTCTTGTGAAAAAATAGTTATATCAATTTAAAATCGCAAAAGTTACAACTGTAACTCCTACGCCCGGCGAAGGTTAAAAAAAATTTTACGAAATTTTTTTTTTAAAAAACTTTGTATAAAAATTGCTCTTCCTTCGATTTTTTTCAAATTTGCAAAGAATTTGCGCCAGACTCTCACAAATCCAAAAAAGTAATTAGATTTTTAGAGACTTTGTAAAAGTTATGGACGAAATACTAAGATTGGTCTGGCAAATTTTCTGTTTCTGCACATATGAAATTTGTAAACCTTTAAATGTTTTTTACAGAGTTCGGAAAAAAACACTAAGGAACGGTTCCTTAGCGTTCTGTACCGTTCCTTCGTCGCGAACGGAATAGTATCGCAACCCTTACAAGAGAACAGAATACACTAAATATTTTTTTAGTGTTACTGTTCGCGAACGGTACCACTACGATAACGTACCGTACTTAGAACACCACGAACGGTATCACTACGATAACGTACGGTTCATAGAACAGTATCACTACCCCGTAGTTATACTGTTCTTTTGAACAGAACATTAACAGTATCACTACGTTTAGCGTTCCGTTCTTTTTTATATTTGACACCACAGGTCGCAAATATGAAGCAATCTTAATGAAAATTGGTACAGAGTTATTTCTTAACCCAGGGACTATCCCTATTTAAAATGGGACATATCGGTCCATTTTTTGATACAGCCCCAATACAAAGCTCCCTTTTGATAAGACATATTTACGCTCTAGAAAGCGCATTTTTCAACCCGGTCATGCTGAAATTTGAATATGTGTTCCTTCTATTGCATTCAATCTAGTTGAAATGATGCATATCGGTTATAAAATGCGCCTCCATAGCGTAAATATGTCTTATTCAAAGTACCTTTGTATGGGGGATATATCAAAATATGGACCGATATGTCTTATTTCCACTAGATATGATTAGATATGAAAGCACACATATTTAAATTTCAGCATGCTCGGAAAAAAATGCGCCCTTTATAACGTAAATATTTCTAATCGACCTTTGTACGGGAGTATTATATATTAAAACAAGTAAGAAAGTTTCAGTCGGGTAAACCGACTAAGGTATACCCTCACTTTGTGAGTAATGTAATATTGAATATTACACGAATTATTCTGTCAATTTGTGTGGGAGGTACCAGAAGGGGTTTAAGAAATATTTCGTTGAACAGTAGATACTGGCGTGGTGATAACGCTCATTTTTCACTGGACTATAGGCATTATAAAAGCATTACACTGTACAAAATTTAAGTAATTTTATACACTGGTATTAATATTATAAACTGTTAACTTTTAGTGCAAAATAGTGCATTTGTGTGAGAGGTACCAAATGGGGCGTGGCAATTTCGCCCATTTTCCACGAATTGATAGCGACTAACAAATTAATTCTATGTGTGAAATTTCAGAATATTTGAATTCGTATAATAGCATTTATTAAAGAATCAATATTTCACAACATTTTAACCCTTTGTGGGGGAGGTACCAGAAGGAGTGGACCAATATGGCCCATCTTCGAACTTAGCCGGAGATAGAAAAAAATATTACCACATACAAAATTTGAAGTCAATCGGTTACTCCTTTCGAGAGTTATCGTGCGCACCAACCAGCAGACAGACAGACGGACGGACATTGCTCATTCGACTTGAAATGACCCAAAACGGATTTCCGCCGAACATACTTGGGGTCTTAGGTCACTCCTTCGATTTGTTACACATTTTTCCATAGCATATGATATATACCCTCGTCACACTAAAGTGAGGGTATAATAATATATTTACAGTTTAAATATGTTATAGAGTTATAAAATTTCCGTCTCCGTTTGAAAACATTTTTTTAGTTTTTCCCTATCTTTTCCTACGAATCGGTAGGATATAAGACGCGGTCATATGCCGATGCTATCTCATTATCTTTTCTGGATGGACAACCAAATTTGCTATTTGATGAACAAATATTGCCGTTAGATAAACGCGCGGAGTCCACAGTAATGTCCTTTTGAAATTGTACTGTACAAAAATAAACTTTGCCAATAATACCAAAAAAAATCTAAAATACAAACAATATATATATCGTCAATCTAATTTAAAAAATGTGTAACTGGCATTGAAGAAATGTTACAGAAGGAAAAAAATAACTGAATAATATTCAAAATTTAATAAATGTTTTAATGCGGTTCTAATTAGAAATCTAATACAAAAAATGTCTTGGAACGTTGTTTTAATTTGTCTTATTTTTAACAAATTTATATTAGATAGGGCTTTTTTATTTTAATTTTTATGAAAATAAATGCAAGTTACGGCTTATTGGGAATGAATAAAACGTGTTTCCTAAATCTAAATTCGGTGTAATATTTTTAAAAATTTTACACATGTGATTTGATTTTGCAATGAACAATTTTTATTAGAAATTAATATGGTAGAATGTCAGTTCTTACATCTACTAATGATGTAAGAACTGAATTTGAAAAAAATTTGAAAAACTTTTATTAGAAATTATTGCGATCAATATATTACGGGCACTCTAATGTACTCCTATATGTGGTCAAAACCCAAGTAAAAGAGAAAATTTTACCATTAAGCAACAACAAAAACAACTAAGCGTGTAAATGCCATTTCAGGCAAAAATCGGTCGGCGATGCCGCCGTTATGGTCTCACATATCGTGTTACCACTTTTAAAATATCAAAGTCTTTTAAACAGAATAAGTTCACATCAAAGCATCGGCGAAGGCAATATTAACAAGAAGAACTTGATGCGACTTTTAGAAAAATTTTGCACATTAGAGTCTTCTGAGTTGAAAGGGAGTATTATTTGTTACAGAACTAAATCCATATCAAAAAAATATTATCAAAATATTATAACCAAATTAGATTAGTTGAGTAAAAGCATTCATGTCATGACGTATTGATGATTGTCATGTCGTATTGATGTTTCTTCTTTTTCTTGTTTTTTTTTTATTCCCGGGAATTCCCGAGGATTCGAGAATTAAAGCACAGATTATATAATTTCAAAACTAAATATTTTGTTGCAATAAAATTGTTATATACATACATTATTTTTGTTATAAATGCTAAACCATCGTATTTAGAAATAATTATTTCTCAATTAGATTAAAAAAAACATAAAGTAAGTCCATAACGCCATCAGCAACGCAAAAAGACCAATCAACCATAAAATACAAAACTTAGATATCGTTAGCTAACACTATGCAACAAAAAAAAAATGCTTGTGTCCGAAGACCATTTTTAGTGTAGTTTGGGGTATACTTTTTTATGAAAGCCAAACAAAAAAGTTTTTGAATTTTTTTAAAATTCCAATTTTCATGGAAATTACCTTTATTATTTGGACATTACCACGTTCACCTAGAGACTGTAGATTAGTAACAGTCGTTAAAAGAATTAGAAAAAAATTCAAGAAAAATCTTTTTTCTGGCAAAAAAAACTTAAATAGATATCAAAAATCGAAGAAAACGGGATACTCGTATGTACGAGTATAAACTATGAACCATTTTTTAATGTAAGGGAAATTAAAAAAAATACTTTTTTCATATTTTTTATTTTGGCCATTTTGTTGGGAGGTACCAAAATGGGCATGGTAATAACACTCATTTTTCAATAGACTACGGGTACTATAAAATCATTACACTGTACAAAATTTCAAATGCTGTATGATGGGAGTTACCAAAAGGGCCCTTGTTACTTCTAGAAACTAATACTATGTGTGTGGACTTGTGAAAGATTCTGATAAGTAGTGTAGAAGTTATTAAATAATGAATACTTCCCTAAATGTTGACCATCTGTGGGAGTATTACGCAAAGGAGTGGACCAACATGGTCCATCTTCGATCTTAGCCTGATAAGTTGGGCCCCAAGAAAATGCACCACAAATTCAAAACCAGTAAGGAAAGGCTAAAGTCGGTCGGTGCCGACTATATAATACCCTACACCACTCTCGTAATATTGAATAACTCTGATATATAAATTTTGTAATTCATGTATAAATTGTTTACATAAATTTACTTTTGGGACATTTTATACTTAAATAATACCCTGTACCGCAGTGTGGTGTAGGGTATAAAAACGATTGGATCTAAAGAGCCAAATCGGACGAAACATATATATGGGAGCTATAGCTAAATCTTAACCGATTTTCTTCAAATTCCGCAATGTTGGTTCATGAATCAAGAAACTCTACCATTCTACATTTCAAAACGATTGGATGTAAAATACAGCTTCTATAGAACTAAAGGGCCAAATCGGACGAAACATATATATGGGAGCTATAGCTAAATCTTAACCGATTTTCTTCAAATTCGGTAGTGTTGGTTCATGGATCAAGGAACTCTACCATTCTAAATTTCAAAATGATTGGATGTAAAATACAGCTTCTTCAGGACTAAAGAGCAAAATCGGACGAAACATATATATGGGAGCTATAGCTAAATCTTAACCGATTTTCTTCAAATTCGGCAATGTTGGTTCATGGATCAAGAAACTCTACCATTCTAAATTTCCAAACGATTGGATGTAAAATACAGCTTTTATAGGACTTAATGGCCAAATCGGACGAAACATATATGTGGGAGCTATAGCTAAATCTTTACCGATTTTCTTCAAATTCGGTAGTGTTGGTTCATGGAACAATAAACTCTACCATTCTAAATTTCAAAACGATTGGATGTAAAATAAATATTCTATAGAACTAAAGAGCAAAATCGGACGAAACATATATATGGGAGCTATAGCTAAATCTTAACCGATTTTGTTCAAATTCGGCAATGTTGGTTCATGGATCAAGAAACTCTACCATTCTAAATTTCAAAACGATCGGATGTAAAATACAGCTTCTATAGGACTAAAGGGCCAAATCGGACGAAACATATATATGGGAGCTAAAGCTAAATCTTAACCGATTTTCTTAAAATTCGGTAGTGTTGGTTCATGGATCAAGACTCTCTACCATTCTAAATTTCAAAATGATTGGATGTAAAATACAGCTTCTATAGGACTAAAGGGCCAAATCGGACGAAACATATATATGGGAGCTATAGCTAAATCTTAACCGATTTTCTTCAAATTCGGCAATGTTGGTTCATGGATCAAGAAACTCTACCATTCTAAATTTCAAAACGATTGGATGTAAAATACAGCTTCTATAGGACTAAAGGGCCAAATCGGACGAAAGATATATATGGGAGCTATATCTAAATCTTAACCGATTTTCTTCAAATTCGGCAATGTTGGTTAATGGATCAAGAAACTCTACCATTCTAAATTTCAAAACGATCGGATGAAAAATACAGCTTCTATAGGACTAAAGGGCCAAATCGGACGAAACATATATATGGGAGCTATATCTAAATCTGAACCGATTTTCTTCAAATTCGGCAATGTTGGTTCGTGGATCAAGAAACTCTACCATTCTAAATTTCAAAACGATTGGATGTAAAATACAGCTTCTATAGGACTAAATGGCCAAATCGGACGAAAGATATATATGGGAGCTATATCTAAATCTGAACCGATTTCAACCAAATTCAATAGCGATTTTAACAGCCGCGAAATACTCTAAACTGCAAAATTTCAGAACGATCGGAGTGAAATTGCGACCTGTAGTCGACGAACAACTTTACATGGACAGACGGACGGACGGACGAACATCGTTAAATCGACTCAGCTAGTGATTCTGAGTCGATCGGTATACTTTAAGGTGGGTCTAGCTGTGTTACTTTCAGGTGTTACAAACATCTGCCGTGAAACAAACTTATAATACCCTGTACCACAGTGTGGTGTAGGGTATAATGAATGTAGGCCCCATTTTCGTTACATAAACTGATTTAGGAAATTACAAACCAATTAAGAAAACAGTATGAAATGAAAATAAACCCCAAAAAAACTAAGAAATTTTATCTTCGTAAATCTGTGGAGTATGTAATAATACACCTATACGTATATGGAAGTGTATATGTGTACAACCATGTGTCAAGTTGACAACGTAGTTGCTTCTAAAATGAGTTGTAGTTAACATCATCTAAGATATACAGGGACCGGCCCTTGCAGAGTTAGCAATAAACAAAAATTTTCAATTCTGATTTTTTACATAAAGGGTGGGCATTTGAAATTTTAAATTTGAACCGCCTATAAAAAAAAGTACTGATAATTTTTTAAAATTTTTGGTTTTATTGGAAAGGTTGAACTTTGTCATTTAATAACACTGTCCAACAGCATTTTTGGAACAGAATAGCGACCCTATAACTTTAAAAGGGCATGTTGAGTAGATAATTTTTGAAGAATAAACTTATGGTCCAGCTGGTCTTAATTTTTTTTACTGTGGGCCAAAATATTAATTTTTTGGTCGAAGAGAACATTATTTATATACTAAATGGAATATCGATGTAAGTTAATTTCTGTGAGATTTCGTATTGTCAGAGTTATATAGTGGAATTTTATGAGGATCATTTTTGTTAAAGATGTTAACCCTCTAGCTTTCCTCTTAAGGGGTAAATTTTGACCTTTTTTCGAAAAAATCAAAAAAGTCCTTTCAAAAAGCACATTTAATTATTAAAATATTCTACAAAAATGTTTGCCGGACAATTTCGGTGGGCGTGGCCAAAGACACCAAAGTTGTAAATAAAGCTCTTTACGCTTAATTAGCAAAACTACGCGCTAACTTATATTGTACATTTTAAGTCGCGATAAATTAAAGTCTTAATTTGTTGGACAGTGTAATGAAACACAATATCATTCATATGACTACCACGACTGGTTCGGCAGTATCTCATACGCCCAATTCTTCAGTACATTTTCAATTGTTTCGGGTCGAATATCTTCAATGGCACCTTCGATTTCATGTTTCAACGCTTCAATTGTCTCTGGATGCTTTGCGTAACATTTATCCTTAATGGCTCCCCACAAAAAATAATCCAAAGGACTCAAATCACATGTCAAAGTAATCGGTGGTTCAAATTAAAAATGGCCCACCCTTTGTTAAACAATTTCAGTATAACATAATAACATTTCATACTTTAAGTAAAATATATTATTACTAGTTGACCCCAGCAGACGTTGTCCTGCCCGTTCTGTTTGCGATGAATCGGTTTGTTATTCATTGATATTTCATTAAAAAATGCATACATTCCTAGTTTCAGGAAAAACTCACCATAAAAATGTTAATTGGACATAAGTCCACTACAGCGCCATCTACCGGTTAGAATCATACATACAAACATATATTTTCAGTTTCTGTCATATCGGTCTGGAAATGCGGATTTTGCAAATAACTTGACCACTCCGCCATTTTTCGCGGTTAAAATAATTCTAAAACACAGATGACCCCGAACTGAACCTAATGTGAAATTTGTAGCCCATTCGCTCTTATGGTTTCGGAGATCATGCGTTACTAACAAACGTACAAAGGATTTTATAAAGATTCGATGTAGCCACCTTTAGCATGAATAATATGTAGCATTAAGTCTGTCCGTTTATCTCATCTTCAAAGGTCGTAATGTGGCCAGATTTGTCGGGCTATCCTATATAGTATGTTTGTTACTGTCCATCTCTCATTGGACTGCCTACCTTCCTTTTGCCTAAGCCAAAACTAGAATGTGAACTGCGGCGCATCAATATATACAAATCCTTCCAGAACTTGTAATGTCATTCTTTCCTGTACAAGTTAATCGTCTGTGTAATTCCTCGGTACATCCTAATGCTGAGGTATTATTTGAAAAACTCAAAATGAAAAAAAAAATCACTAGAGTCCAAAAAATGTTCCCGTAAATATTAATTTAAAAAAAAATAATATTAACAGAAATATGTCATTGCTATAAAATACAATTAACTAGATATTTTCATAATCTTTGACATATTTTTTAAATGTTTATAATGTTAACGGAAGCGATTTTATAGACACTGTAAGTATTTGGTAGTATATGATCTATAGCTAGACTATGCTGTTTACAGCGTATTCTGAAGCTAATCTTCCCCGCAAGCTTCGAACTCTCTGTCTAGAGACAGAGATAGTTACAAAATCCTGGCATTCTGCCACCTTATCCATTGTGGCTAGTATCATAATGACAAAGTTTCTCTCTGAGATGTACACCTTTTGTAGCTTACCTTTAACCTTTTCTCCAGTTCCGGACGACTCTGCCAAATTTAGCCGACATGACATATATATGGCTATAGTCGTTTTATAGTAGTAGTGATATACATCTCGTATTGACGGATAATTAGATGATGAGCAAACTGTGCGCAAGATGGGTGCCGCGTTTGTTCACAATCAAGGAGATCATGTTGAGAAATAAAGAAACAATTTCCTAAATTTGTTTTTTTTTTGTTCTCTTTGTTAGGGTGGCTTATCTATTAAGAAATTACTACACTCAAAAAAATGTATTTCCTAAATTTTAGTAAAATCCATACTCCAACTTAGTTCAATGTTTTTATTCATATTGAGTTAATTTTTTCTTAAAACTGGGAAACTTTATTTAGTACTACCAAATTTTATTTTTTGGGGGGATATGCAGAATAGTTCGTTAACTACAAATGAGGACATATTTTTACTAAAATAATATTTCTTGAAAAAAGTTCGAATATTCATATATTTATGAAATTTAAACATATGCGGTGGACACCCAACATAGACATAAGGAAATTGTGAACTAATAATCGAAAGCATGATTTTTAGGAAATTTTAACTAAAAATAATCATGAATGCTTATTTCGAGTCCATGAATTTGAACTCAAAATAAGGAAAACATACTAAAATCAAGTAAAAATTAACTATTTTCGGACTATGTTGTAGAGCTAAAAACAAAAAAAAAATCTGTCCTTTTTCGTTCCGCAATTTTTATTTTTTCGCAAATCGTTACTTGCAGAAACTTAAATTTATGGAGAAACATTAAAAATGTTACGCCCAGGACGAGAGTCGAACCGACAACCTTATGATAGTGAGCCAGACACACTATATATCGAGCTACGAAACTCTTTTGGGATTGATATGAAAATGTCATTTATAATAAAATTTCTTCTTCGCCTATAAATATGGTATATGGCAACTCTATTTATCATTCAATGATGGCAATCCTTTTATCAAATTCAAGTGTACATAAAAGTACATTGTTTCGAAAATTTTGGGATATATAATTGTATATAAAAACAAATTTTTCATAAAAATTTAAGTGTCTGCGTAGCTCAATTGGTAAACATGTGGTTCAGAAAACGGAAGGTTCTGGGATCGAATCGCATTCGGAGGTAAAATTTTATATACATAATATTTAATAAAATAAATTTCAATTCCTAAAATAAAGCAGAAGAGAGAAATCCAAAGAGGAAGTGGTAAGAGAGAGATTCCAACATATAAAAAATGGAGGAGGAAAGTGATGAAGTAGGATCGAAAATCGCAAAAAATCATGGACTAAAAAGTCCAAGAAAAATTTTAATTTTTCTTTTCTTTTTGCTTAAATTTAATTAAATTTTCCTAAATTTGAGTGAAAATTTACTTGAAATAAGGACAAAAGTATGCTGAATTTACATAATTTCAAGTCAGAATTTGCTAGTATTGAGTTAATTTTCCCTATTTTAATTTCAATAGTTACTTAAAGGAAGTACGAGTTAACTAGAAATAAGTTAAAAATATTTCATAATTGTGAGGAAATATATGAACTTGATATAAGGAAAAATAGCTTTAGCGAAATACGAAGTTCAATATTCCTACAGTTAAGTTCATTTTAACTTGCTCTAGGGTTCACTTTTTTTTTGAGTGTATGGATAAATGTATAAGTTCTGACATATTTTGTAAAAGTATGGGAAATGCAGAAAAATGTTTCATATATACGAACAGAGGTGTGGAATTAACTCCAATTTTGCGGGGGACTATAGAAACTAAAAAACATTACAATGCCGAAAAGTTCAAGTATTTCCATGCATTGAATCAAAGTTATAGGCCGCTAACTTTTTGTGCAAAATGGTACATTTGTGTGGGAGGTACCAAAAGGGCAATAATTTCCGTTTTTCATGGGACTATAGTTACTTCAAAAGCATTACACAGCACACAATTTGAAGTATTTGCGTGTATTGGAATCAATGTTATAAACAGTTAACTTTTTGTACATAATGGTACAATTGCCAACTTCGCACATTTTTCTCAAAGTGATAGCGGCTAATAACCCAACACCATGTTGGGAATTTTGGAAGATTCCAATAAGTAGTACTTATATAGAAGTTATCAAAAAACAGTAGTTCGCTAAATGTTAACCCTTTGTGGGGGAGGTACTCGAAAGAGTAGACCAATATGGTCTACTTAGCCTGATATAGATAAAAAATCCACATACCAAATTTCAAGTCCACTTCTGATTGCTTCGAAATTTTGTGTATGTATTATTTTCTTGGGTGAACATTACATAGACTACATAGCAACGTTGAGGATAATTACCGAACAAATAGCCAAACTCCAAGTAACTCTTCATGTTTTGTTCGTAGCATTCGAAAAAGCTTTCGATCGACTACGTCACTAATTAACTAGATATTGTCGTCACCGGAATATATGGATAGCACTACGACGAAAGGGTATACAAGAAAACATATTTAACCTAATACAAGCGCAATACGAGGGATTTCGCTGCAGAGTACTCCATGATTGCAATCTATATGGGGACATAACCCCAGATGCTGGGGTACGACAAGGGTGCATACTTTCTCCGCTCCTGTTCCTAATAGTGATATACGTGGTATTGACAACTGCATTCGATTTGAGAAGAGGAAGGGGTATTCTCTGGCATCCTATCAACATTGAGTACCTTGATGACCTAGCTTATGCTGATGACATTGTTGTACTTTTCAGCCAGCAAAGGCAAATGCAGGAAAAGCTGAATGACCTGTCTTTATACTCGGAATCTGAAGGTTTGCGAGAAAACATTGAAAAGACAAAATACGTCGCATTTAATTAAAAAGAAGACGCACCACCTTTTACCATAAATGTTAACTTTACGAAATTAAGGCTTTTTCTAAAAGGTGTGTTCATTCTGTCGCTTGTATGTCCTGACCGATATTAATGTGATATACCTTATTTTGAAGGTAATTTCAACTAATTTCGATAATTGGAGTCCGTACTGCAGAAACCATAAACATTTTTATTGTCCTTCTATTGTGATTTCCAAAATGATTACACCTTTCGATATTTTTGAAATTTTAATGTCGTGTTCTTGAATATCTTTGTTAGCGACTGTGTGATTTTGGAAGTAGTGAATTGATTTTTTATCACAATACAATACATAATATATGTGGATGTGCTTTATATGATTAACTGAACGATAATTATATTCGCAGATTGCTTTTCGATTCAATTAATTTTATTGTCAGAAGAGAGCGCTGAAATTTATTAAAAATAAGAATTAAATAAGATAGTAATGAAAAATAATTATAACAAAATCATTTATAAAGGAAATAATATGATTATTTCTTTATTGTAAAATTATTTACGTAAAGCGAAAAAAATATTTTCGGAACAAATGAATGGATTATTACTTATCATAATTTCAGCCGAGTATGAATTTTATGTCTGCTAAGCCGTCTAGCCGCCGCCAAAATGCTGTAAAATCTAAAAACATGCTTGGGTTTGATGAAATTTGGAATGAAGGCAAATAAAGTACACTTCATTTATATAGCGAAATTTGTTTTTAATTTTTTATTTTTAAGAAGAAATGAAAAACAAATTGGGTGGAAAAAGCACAATTATTAATTTTTTTATTATTTATGTAATCGTAAAGTCTGATCGCTCACGAATGAAATAAGACCATTCCTAACAAAATTGATGCATTATTTAACAAGTATGAAAGATCAGTCGGGTAAACTTGCGAAAATAGTCCATTTGTGTGGGAGGTACCACAAAGGGCGTGCCAATGACGTTCATGTTTCACTTGAAGTATTTGTATGAACTATTATTGAATTTATAACCCGTTAACTTTTGGTGCAAAATGGTCCATTTGTGTGGGAGGTACCACAAAGGGTGTGCCAATGACGCCCACTTTCTAGGTACTCAAAGCGATAGCTACTAATAAGCTAATACTATGTGTGGAATTTTAAAAGATTGGAATTAAAACCAGTAAGGAAAGGCTAAAGTCGGGCGGTGCCGACTATATAATACCCTACACCACTCTCGTAATATTTAATAACTCTGATATATAAATTTTGTAATTCATGTATAAATTGTTTACATAAATTTACTTTTGGGACATTTTATACTTAAATAATACCCTGTACCACAGTGTGGTGTAGGGTATAAAAACGATTGGATCTAAAGAGCCAAATCGGATGAAACATATATGGGAGCTATAGCTAAATCTTTACCTATTTTCTTCAAATTCGGCAATGTTGGTTTATGAATCAAGAAACTCTACCATTTCAAAACGATTGGATGTAAAATATAGCTTCTATAGAACTCAAGGGCAAAATCGGACGAATCATATATATGGGAGCTATAGCTAAATCTTTACCGATTTTCTTCAAATTCGGTAGTGTTGGTTCATGGATCAAGAAACTCTAACATTCTAAATTTCAAAACGATTGGATTTAAAATACAGCTTTTATAGGACTAAAGGGCCAAATCGGACGAAACATATGGAAGCTATAGCTAAATCTTAACCGATTTTCTTCAAATTCGGCAGTGTTGGTTCATGGATCAATAAACTCTACCATTCTAAATTTCAAAATGAGTGGATGTAAAATACAGCTTCTACAGGACTAAAGGGCCAAATCGGACGAAACATTTATATGGGAGCTATAGCTAAATCTTAACCTATTTTCTTCAAATTCAGTAGTGTTGGTTCATGGATCAATAAACTCTACCATTCTAAATTTCAAAACGATTGGATGTAAAATACAGCTTCTATAGAACTAAAGGGCCAAATCGGACGAAACATATATATGGGAGCTATAGCTAAATCTTAACCGATTTTCTTCAAATTCGGTAGTGGTGGTTCATGGATCAAGAAACTCTACCATTCTAAATTTCAAAATGATTGGATGTAAAATACAGCTTCTTCAGGACTAAAGGGCCAAATCGGACGAAACATATATATGGGAGCTATAGCTAAATCTTAACCGATTTTCTTCAAATTCGGTAGTGTTGGTTCATGGATCAAAAACGATTGGATGTAAAATACAGCTTCTATAGAACTAAAGGGCCAAATCGGACGAAACATATATATGGGAGCTATAGCTAAATCTTAACCGATTTTCTTCAAATTCGGTAGTGGTGGTTCATGGATCAAGAAACTCTACCATTCCAAATTTCAAAATGATTGGATGTAAAATACAGCTTCTACAGGACTAAAGGGCCAAATCGGACGAAAGATATATATGGGAGCTATATCTAAATCTAAACCGATTTCAACCAAATTCAATAGCGATCTTAACAGCCGCGAAATACTCTAAAATTTCAGAACGATCGGAGTGAAATTGCGACCTGTAGTCGACGAACAACTTTACATGGACGGACCGGCGGACAGACATCGTTAAATCGACTCGGCTAGTGATTCTGAGTCGATCGGTATACTTTAAGGTGGGTCTAGTTGTGTTACTTTCAGGTGTTACAAACATCTGCCGTGAAACAAACTTATAATACCCTGTACCACAGTGTGGTGTAGGGTATAAAAACCACAACAATTTTTAAAATATCTTTTTTTTCGTTTTTAGGAATCCAATTTAAGCCAGAAAATTCTTTTCATAACCTTCGACAACAGTCGGAGCTGGAGCCCGACTCCGACTCCGACTCCAGCTCCGACTCCGGCAGTTAAATAACATAAATTTCTAAAACTATATTTCTACTAAGATGTGAATTCATTTTATTGAAAACAAGATATAGTTTTGTTAAAAACCTCAAAAAAGTAAGTACTAAATACCAGTAATTAAATAAAATTTTATTATTTATTTATCGGCGCTTAAATTGCAACTAATATGACAATGCTTTCAAAATGGAATCATGATAAAATTTTCAACAATCACTGCCTCTGTTTCAAAACCCGAATACCGCAATTCTTGGAAATTATGTTCGTTTCAGGCATCCAGTTTGTTCGTTAGTTATTGTACTCTACACAACACTGAGGTAGAGGGGTTTATAACATTGTTTTTTGGCAGATTTTTAAAAAATATTACAGATAGACACACCTTAACATATACTGTTCGACTCAGAATCATTAGCAGTCCGTCTGTAGGTCCATCTTAAGTTGCCGATCCTGCTGAAATTTGGCAATAAGAAGTCTTTCACAACAGGGAGGAAACCTATTGCAATTGGTCAAAATCTGTTCAGATAGATATTGCCCCCAGATATCAATGTTTCTTTAGATGTGACCTTGTAGCGCTATGGAAGCTGTATTCCACATTCAATCGTGTACGGTAGAGTAGGGTAGAGTTTGTTTATGCAAAACGCATTTTGTCGAACTTAAACAAATTCTGTTTAGATTTAGTTTTATAATTATTATTTATATTTCATATTTATATTTACTATATCTGAGCTTATTCTGCTCTAACAAGGTGGTGTATGATATCATACAGTTGGCTCGCCAGTCATTGGTCTTTCCTTACTGTTTTCTTACTCGCTTAGGAATAGCGTATAGTCTTGCAAAATTCTTATTTTGTTAGTAGAATATTCATCTTGCTAAATTGATCGCATATATAAACAGAACTTTCATAAAACTGTCTTTACATAAAAAGTCGATAATTTGGTTGATTTTATAGTTATTTTGGACATAAATATTTGGTTAAAAGCTTCAAATGTTTTATCCTTTTTCTGTATCAGATCTGTTTTCCAAAAAATGTTTGAGTGCAAAATTCTATCGCATAAATGGTACATTTTGCACAATCAATCTCGGAGTTGGAGTTTAGCCAAATATTCTGGCTATTAGTGGATAACAGAATATCCATCAAAAACCAACTACTGCTGTACAACCAAATAATTTAACCAATATGGACATATGGAATTCAGCTTTGGGGCTGTGCTGCGAGAAAGAAGACTGAACAAATTCAGAAAACCCAAAATAAAATATTACGTACAATTACCAAAGCTCCTTGGTACGTAAGAAATAGTGACCTGCATAGGGACTTGGGAGTAAAAACAATTGTGGAAGAGATATCCCTCAACGCTCAGAAGCATGCCAATAAACTACAGGCACATGTTAACTCCGACTTGAATAACATCTTTCACAACTATGCTGCCAATAGAAGACTTCAAAGAACAATTCCCATGGATCTAGTTCAGTAAGCATATTCAATAAGTAAACTGTGAGTGTAATTATACCCTCACTTTAGTGTGACGAGGGTATATATCATTTGCTACGGAAAAAAGTGTAACACATCGAAGGAGTGATCTAAGACCCTAAGTATGTTCGGAGGAAATCATTTTAAGTCAAATGAGCAATGTCCTTCCGTCTGTCTGTCTGTCTGTCTGCTGGCTGGTGCGCACGATAACTCTCGAAAGGAGTAACCGATTGACTTCAAATTTGGTATGTGGTAATATTTTTTTCTATCTCCGGCTAACTTCGAAGATGGGCCATATTGGTCCACTCCTTCTAGTACCTCCCCCACAAAGGGTTAAAATGTTGTGAAATATTGATTCTTTAATAACTACTATACTACGTATTCGAATCTTCTGAAATTCCACAAATAGTATTAGTTTATTAGTCGCTATCAACTCGAGAAAAATGGGCGAAGTTGCCACATCCCTTTAGGTACCTCCCACACAAATACACCGTTTTGCACCAAAAATTAACAGCTTTAACATTAATAACGGTGTACACAAAACTTGAAATTTTGCACAGTGTTATGCTTTTATATTGCCTACAGTCCAGAGAAAAATGGCCGTTGTTGTCACGCCCCTTTTGGTACCTCCCACACAAAGGTACCATTTTGCACCAAAAGTTAACAGCTTATAACATTAATACAAGTGTATAATAATACTTGAAATTTTGTACAGTGTAATGTTTTTATAGTGCCTATAGCCCTGTGAAAAATGGGCGTTATTTGCCACGCCCCTTTTTGTACCTCCCACACAAAATGGCCAAATCATACCACAATTTAATATCTCATAACGTTTATACCAGTGCACATAAATGCTTATAATTCGGTGCAGTGCAATGAATTTAAAGTATCTACTGTTCAACGAAAGATAGATGTATTTGTTAAACCCCTTCTGGTAGCTCCCACACAAATTGACAGAATAATTCGTGAAATATGCAATATTACATTACTCACAAAGTGAGGGTATACCTTAGTCGGTTTACCCGACTGAAACATTTTTATTTGTTTTTGAATTACTTCTCAACAACAATATTCACTAACGTTATTTTTTTTTAGTGTAAAATTCAGTACCATGCGTACAATATTGTAAAATTACTAGATGAGTTTTCTCATAGGATCACTTTTTGAATCGACTTCGACATGTCTGTCTGTCCGTCCATATATTATTGTGATCAAAGTGCTGGTTGCAATTATGGCCCGATGGCAGCGAAACTTTTCACATATCTTTCTGTTGGGCCAAAGACAATCCCTATTGAATTTGGTTAAAATCGGTTCAGATTTACATGTAGCTCCATGGCCATATATGTACTGTATAAGCAACATTTTTTAACCGATCTGTATAAAAATCGACAGATAGAAGTCTCTTGATACACTTAGAGGCTGTATTAAATTTGAGGAAAAACGGTTCAGATTTAGATATAGCCGCCATATATATGTTACCCCATATTTGACACGTAGAGCTGTAGAAACTGTATTTTATCCGATCAGTACGAAATTCGGCAGAAAGAGGTTTCTTATTACATGAAGGAACACTGCCAAGATTGGGAAAAATCGGTTCTTATTTAGATATAGCCCCCTATATATATGTTACACCCGATTTGAAATGTTAGCGCTGTAGGAACTGTATTTTATATCCGATCAGTATGAATTAATTCAGGTTTAGATATAGCCCCATATATGCTCCTCCCGATTTGGTATCAACACGTTATAGAAGTTGTACTTTACTTCCGATCATTACAAATTTGGCAACATGGAGTATATTAATTTAGCAACGAATAATGCTTAATGTGGCGATATTTGTTGCAGATTTAGCCACATATACTCGTATATATACCGTGTTTTCTAATAGGGACATAACAATTTCGAATCTTTATATTAAAATTTTTAATGATCTTTCAGTGTCAAAACGTTAGTCGAAGTCAACATTTTCATCATGGTAAAGTTCACTTACGTGCAACGTTTGGAAATCTTTAAAAATTAAATTAAGATCGCTTACTCCAATAATCGTCTCACCCGACAGACTGTGCCTGCTATAGTGGATAAATTTGTATCCAAATTTTCGCCTTTGGATGTTGCGGCGCCAAAGAGACGCCGTACCGCTCGAAGCGACGAAATTATCACAGCCGTACGTGTATCCGTTCAAAATGAGCCAAATCAGTCAATTCCACGTCGTTCTCAGGAATTGGGCATCTCTCAAACCACACTGTGGCGTATTTTGCGAAAATACCTTGGCCTTCATCCTTATAAGATCAAACTGACTCAAGAACTAAAGCCACTTGATCATTTGAAACGCCGTAACTTCTCCCATTGACTCTGTCAAAGTTAATATTATGTCCTGAATGGAAACCCCTTTATATATGTTCCAGCCTAATTGGTATTTAAGAGCTATTAAAGCTATATTTTACGTCCAATCCTTACATAATTTGGCAAAAATTATTCGTTAGTTTATGTATAGTTCCTTCTATTTCTTCCTTCCGATTATCGACCCATAAAAGAAAACTGCGAATTTAAGGCTATCCTTTCAGATCGAGTTTATTATGATCATCATCTTCAACTTCGCCTTGATGAGGAGGTGGAGTTAAGCACTTTTTTAACTCAAGCGAAATCAATTATTCCAAATTATTATCGTAATGCCCCTTTTCGCATTATTAGGTAGCTGTTGGGTATAATATAGCCGGCGCCGCCCGACTTTCTTTCATTTATGGTGTCGGAGACTATGCGTTACTAACAAACGTACAAAGAATTTTATATATAAAGATGTAATTTGCTATGTTTTCCTTGTTTCAAGAAAATTGCAAATGATCTATGATATTCGATTATAATTGCGTTTTCATTTAGTATAATTTGTTTTTATAGCCGAAACAACACAAAATCAACAATTCTCAAGCCATTTAAGACCGATACTAGAAGATTTTACCCAACGGATGGCAGTGATTTGAACATTAAACGAAATTGCCCGTACAGACACAAATAGAAAGTAGTGGAAAGGCAGCATTTTACGCAATGCTGTAAATCTGTGCGTGATTATATTATGTGATTCTTTTATGAGTCACGTGTTAAATAAACCTTGTAAATGATGTCTTCGACGTCGAAGACAAACTCCTCATTCTGTAGCTGAAAAATGCCAATGGATAAAGATTTCTTTTTCTCTATTCACACAAACGTATCTGACCGCAATAATGTGAGGTGTCGTCCCAGAGTCCTTCCCTGCATCCTTCCCACAAAAAACTGGAGACAGAAAACTTTTGAATAACAAATAAGTTTGAGTTGAAAATCACCCGAAAAAAACAGTTGAAGTCCAAAAAAAGGACTGAAAAACCGACGTGTTCAAACTTTTAAAACACATGACATGAACTGGTTTCTTTGTTATTTTTTTGGTTTTTTAGGTTTTGGACTGCTAGAAGACGACTTTTCTTCGTCCTCTGGTTTTTATGACTTACATTTAAGTTGGCGAAGATTTGAAGTCTCTTGAGCGTAACCAAAAGTATCCATTACAACGTGATAATACTGGCAATCTTAATCTGCAACAACATATTTCAACATTAAATTTTTGTAGCATTTTTGCCCAGTTCTGCCGTTTACCTTCACTCCACTCCACTGGACTCCCCATCAGTTCGCAACTCAGTTTCGTTTAGAGTTGAGTTCTGTGCTCCGGCACTTTTGCATTATTTATGATTTCATTGGAGTTTTAGTTGATGCTGTGAATGTTTCCATTTTGACCAGTCTGTGAGTCGGTCGGCCGTTCAACCGGCCAGAGTTTAATTGCATTCTTTAAGCGCAGTTGTTATGGTATTTTGCAAAAGTTGACCATTGTGACAGTCTTGGTAGGAAAACCAAACATGTCGTCTTTGAAGTTACCTAATTTGCACAGATGGACTTCTTTCTACATCTTCTGCTATGGCAGCAGAATCGTTTGAATTTTGAAATTTAGAACGGTAGAGTTTCTTGATCAATGAACCAACATTGTCGAATTTGAATAAAATCGGTTATGATTTAGCTATAGCTCCCATATATATGTTTCGTCCGATTTTTCTCTTTAGTCCTGTAGAAGCTGTATTTTACATCCAATCGTTTTGAAATTTAGAATGGTATAGCTCCTTGATCCATGAACCAACATTGCCGAATTTGAAGAAAATCGGTTAAGATTTAGCTATAGCTCCCATATATATGTTTCGTCCGATTTGGCTCTTTAGTCCTATAGAAGCTGTATTTTACATCCGATCGGTTTGAAATTTAGAATGGTAGAGTTTCTTGATCAATGAACCAACATTTCCGAATTTGAAGAAAATCGGTTAAGATCTAGCTATAGCTCCAATATATATGTTTCGTCCGATTTTTCTCTTTAGTCCTGTAGAAGCTGTATTTTACATCCAATCTTTTTGAAATTTAGAATGGTAGAGTTTCTTGATCCATGAACCAACACTGCCGAATTAGAGGAAAATCGGTTAAGATTTAGCTATAGCTCCCATATATATGTTTCGTCCGATTTGGCCATTTAGTCCTATAAAAGCTGTATTTTACATCCAATCGTTTTGAAATTTAGAATGGTAGAGTTTCTTGATCCATGAACCAACACTACCGAATTTGAAGAAAATCGGTTAAGATTTAGCTATAGGTCCCATATATATGTTTCGTCCGATTTGGCCCTTTAGTTCTATAGAAGCTATATTTTACATCCAATCGTTTTGAAATTTAGAATGGTAGAGTTTCTTGATTCATGAACCAACATTGCCGAATTTGAAGAAAATCGGTAAAGATTTAGCTATAGCTCCCATATATATGTTTCATCCGATTTGGCTCTTTAGATCCAATCGTTTTTATACCCTACACCACACTGTGGTATTATTTAAGTATAAAATGTCCCAAAAGTAAATTTATGTAAACAATTTATACATGAATTACAAAATTTATACATCAGAGTTATTCAATATTACGAGAGTGGTGTAGGGTATTATATAGTCGGCACCGCCCGACTTTAGCCTTTCCTTACTGGTTTTAATTTTTTAAAATTTAATAAAAAAGTTCGCTGCTAGCCACTGTGCTTGTGACTTGAAGGCTTCGGACTACATGTTCCACGTCAAAGAACAAAATAAAGGTGACACTTCAGGAAGCATTTCTTCTAAAACACCCGCCATCCCCGATTATCACCTTATCCCTGATAATCACCCTACAGAATAACTATATTTCAAAAGTAGTAGAAATCGATGGATTTTTTACGTGAGGTATTCGACAAAAAGATTTCTTGTACAAAATCACTATAAGTTCCGCACAAGCGGAACAGTCGCCACATGACCAGTTTTCCCGAAGAAACAGGCGACCATTTCTTCGAAGTGCTTCTTCCATGAACAACTTTCGTTGGATTTGGCTCGTCTTTGAAGAACCACACGGTCGATTGCTGTTTTGTTTCGGGCTCATACCCATAGATCCAAGATTCGTCACCTGTGACGATCTTATAAACGTCTTTTGAAGCACCACGATCGTATTTTTTCAAAATTTCTTTGCACCAATCGACACGAGCCTTTTTTTTGAGCGATTGTCAAATTGTACGGGATCCAACGATAACAAACCCTTTTTACGGCCAGGTGTTCATGCAATATCGAATGTATGCTGGTGGAAGAAATGCCAAGGAGCAAGCTTCGGCCATGATTTAATTCATTAAACCGGTTTTTCACAGTGCTATAGGATGGTACATCATCGCCATATAAATAATCCACGTCGAAAGTTGTGAAAAATGATCGCACGAAAATGTTCACGAGTTAATTAATTTTTTTTGTCAAATTGATTTTTTCAAGTCACTGTAAACAACACAAATGATTGTAGTACGTCACAACGTTCTGGGTACGTTTATGCTAAAAAATGTCAAACTTTCCCATGGAAATGTCAGATGGCACCAGGCAACACTTGGTGTTGTCTAGGCAGACATATATATAGCAATCCTCGTATTGTATTTATTGGTTATGCATTGAGTTTTGCTTGGTCTAGAAATGTTCCTTTCAAAAGCAAGCAATAAATATCTTTATATATAAAATCCTTTGTACGTTTGTTAGTAACGCATGATCTCCGAAACCATAAGAGCGAATGGGCTGAAAATTGCACATTAGGTTCAGTTCGGGGTCACCTGTGTTTTAGAATTATGGAGGAGTGGTCAAGTTATTTGCAAAATCCGCATTTCCAGACCGATTTGACTGAAATTGAAAATATATGTATGGTTTGCCTGGACAATAGTTTGTATGTATGATTGTAACCGGTAGATGGCGCTGTAGTGGACTTATGTTTAATATACATTTTTATGGTGATTTTTTCCTAAAACTCGGAATGTCTGCATTTTTAAAGAAATATCAATGAATAACAAAACCAATTCATCCCAAGCAGAACGGGCAGGACAACATCTGCTGGGGTCAGCTAGTGATATAATAAAAACAATGATGAATTTTCATAAATGTGTATTGTGGGCACATGTAGTGATTTTTTACAATGAATATTTTTGTCGAATACATCACCTAAAAAACCATCAATTTCATCTACTTTTGATACATAGTTATTTTTGTAGAGAGATTATCAGGGGTAGCGTGGGTGGCGCGTGTATTAGAAGAAATATTTCCTGAAGTGTCTCCCTCATTTTGTTCTTTGGCGTGGAACATCTAGTCCGAAGCCTTCAAGTCACAAGCACAGTGGCTAGCAGCGAAAATTTTTTTATAAATTTTAAAAAATTAAGAAATATATAAATAATTTTAGGCACACTTCCATCCAAAGTTAATATGTTAGAGAATTAATAGAAGTTTAAAATATAAAAAATTCGCAAAAAAAAAGTACAAACAATTTAAAAAATTACATTTAGATTGTAAAACTTAAAAATCGCACACAAAATTTTTTTCTGAAAAGTACCGAAAAATACCAACATTTCAAAAACAACGATTTTTAAAATCGGACCATAACTTAAGAAGTTATGACAAAAACCAGATAAACATAATGTTGTCTTTACGATTTTTTAAATATCGATAACTTCTGAACGTGTTATCGGAAAAGTCTCAAAAAAGTCCACAAAGCGTTTCTGCGGGTGTACTAAAAAAATATGAACAAGTAAAAGCGTTAAGTTCGGCCATGTCAAATCTTATATACCCTCCACCATGGATAGCATGAAAACTCAAACCTACAAAATAACTCAAACCTAAAGAAAATAACACCGAAAACACACAAAAAAATATAGTAGATGAGAACAGTAGGAAACATATAGTAGATGAGAACAGTAGGAATAACAACAAGTTAGATGATATATATGGGAGCTATATCTAAATATGGACCGATATCGCCCATTTGCAACTATAAGAAGTATTTGTACCAAATTTGATCAACCTACACGCTGAAAAAAATCGCCTCTGTAGTATATTGTCCCAAACATATTCTGCTTGAAACATAAATATTTTTAGGGTGCACTCCAAATATATAATATTTGACAAATACAAATATTATATGTTTGGGAGGATATTGTTCTAAACAAAACTATGTTTACATCCTAATATTTTTTATTTGGATATGATATTTCCCAAACAAAGATCTTTTGGCGTGAATGTATGTATACTATTCTTTAATTGTTTTAAGTTTATAGCAATTGAAAGGTAATTTTTTTAAATTTTTAATTTTAGTAAAATTTCTTTATAATTGATGAATTGAATTGAATTGGTTTCAAATAGAAGTTAGTGCTAAGTACGCCATTTTTAATAGGAATGCATAATTCGAAAATGAAAAAATTAAAACTAATATTCGAAAAATTCAGCAAAGTTTTGAAAATCTTTTTTTTAATAAAATATATTTGGAAATATTCATAAACAATAATTTTATTCGTATTTAAACAAATATTTTATTTGAGAAAATCAGTTCGCATATATATTTTATTCTAATATATTAACATATGGGTTCTAAATACATTTTATTGATTTTCAAATAAAATTTATTTGCTCGAAAATATATAATATTTAAAAATTTGTGTTCCAAGTATATTTTCTTTCGATTCAAACATATCAAAAAAGGCGATTTTGCTCCGTGTAGCTTTATTATTGCGGACTGTAGCGAGATTACCACAGACGGACGGACGGACAGACGGACATGGCTAACTCGTCTTAGAATTGGAAAAATCAAAACCGAAAATTTTTTGAAACCGTCGATTTGTCGTGGAATTCCCCATATGCATATCTACATCAAGTGTATTGAATAAAATTTTTTATATTTTCCGTATAGGGTGTGACATGTTACAAAAACGTTTACAAGCTCTGAATATTTTCCAAAAGTTGCGAGTTTACACTAAACTACACATACATTAAACTACAATTTCCTGTAGTCAAAAGACAAATATCAGAAAATAAAAAAAATTTAAAAATTTTTTATGACAATTCAACAGAAAAAGTAGTGAATCCAAAAATGTTATAATAACCTATGCAAACGTATTGGTAGGCAAAAAAACTATTCCTAAATTTCATCAACTCTACATGAATTTCTAAAATTCAATTGTTTGTGATATCACTTATGGTATGTTTTTTTTCCTAAAATCTGTTTTATTTTTTATGTGTGTGGGAAAAAGCTGTTACATTCATTTTTGGGGGATTTTCGAATCTATTTTGGGTATTGTGGTATTTACCTTTATAAATTTAATGGTGTTCGATTTCGTTTTCTGATTTCAATACTAATAATTACAAAAAAGTTACTGAAATATTTTATGAATTTATGTATTAAATTTCTGGCTGCGTTTAAAAAATGTTTTTTTATCTTTCATTTTTTTAACGGACATGTATTTTACGACGATCAATACGACGATAACAGGGTCTCAGATCAATATTTCCAGGTGTTGCAAATGGAGCATATTTACTCTTTCGATAGTACTTTTAAAGTTGTACATACTCGAGGTCTACAAGTTTTAAAACTCATATTATATAATGAACTCATCTGAGCTGCACAACCCCCACATATCTGCCAAAATATTTTCTATGCAGCCTTCACAGATGTTATTTTTTTTTGTAATTACCAAATAAATTAAACTATATACGGCAGTTAATCAAATTTCACTTTGGCCATCTGATGTGTTTGCTCTAAATATGCACATGTGCAAATTCACACATACAACCGTATATCGGCCAATAGGGGAGTGATGGATGTTATCGGCTCGAATCAGTGTATTTTTCCATTGGTTTGCGATGACATGCAAACCATTGGGGTTTAATGTGGTTTGCTTTGGTTTAGTTTTTCAATTTTTAGTGATTTATTTCTAAAATTGAGTTGTTGGCCATCCAAATTGAATTTTGTCATTTGCCAATGCATATACATACACACATACATACATATTGTACATACATATAAGCATGTGTGTGTTATTTCATTGAAGTTGTTTTTATTTAAATCCATTTAGCTCTGCAATATGGAAATCTAGGCCACTTAATTCATTTGCTGCCATTTTTCAGCACAGCATAACTTTGTTGCTGCTGCTTTATTTTGTACGAATCCTATTTGTTGATTAAATAACTTCATCAATACATATAAACCGAGGTTCATCTAGTGGCTTCTTTTTGAATCATACATATGTCATTCGGACAGTGATATCTGGCGATCGGAAAAACCACACGTGATCGTCGAGAAGCTAATACACCTCTAAAAGTGTTAGTTTGGTCCTGATTTTGGAACGGAGACATCGTTTGTCCTTTTTGGATCAAAGATGCTGCTGGAAACGCCACTTTGAGCATGATAAAACATTTCTTGTTGTCGGAAATTTAACACACACTGAAAAAAAAATTGTCATAAAATTAAAGAAATGCTCCAAAGACGTCATTAGTCTTCAAAATAAGTACAATAAGTACAAAATTTAGTGCATGGACTTGGGCGATCTTTAAATTCAGCAGAATGGCCCACGCCACACCCTATCTTTTGGGCGTCAATTTCAGTAATCGTGTTATTCGTACACTTGACGCTGTACAGATAATTTTACGCCTTACAGAGGGCCGAAATCACAAAAAATTGAGATTATTTGAAAAATGAAAATATTTTTTTTGAAAAATTTTTATTTATTGATGGAAAAATATATAATTCTTCATCACAGCTGAAAATATCGAATTTGGTTTACTTTTCTAGTAGCAGTGTACTTATATTTAAGTTTAATTTTTTTGCGAACAATTCGAAACCAACCACCATTCTAAAACATGCTAAGTAGACTCTGCTTGTTTTTAGGGAGAATGCATTTTCAATTTATAAATATTCCAAATAATATTCTGTAAAAATTTGGTGTTCATCCGTTAACACAATCAAATGTTATGCACAAAACAGTACAGGTCACTTGATTTACATTATAAAGGAATTCCACACAAATTTAAAAAAAATAATCAAACTTTGATTAATGAAAAACTACCATTTTGCACTTGGCATTGTTTAGAATGAAGGTATCGAATAGTGAAAATGTAAATTTGGAACATTTTAACGCTTAATATATTTTCTTCATACGTAAAAATTAAAACTCTTATTATGGGATCTTTCAATCTAGGTATTTTAGCGTGATTCTAAAAAAATTATTACCAAAATCGTTGTAGAAATTTCTTTTTAAAATAAAGGGTTTTCCAACAGGAGGTGTTATTTTGTTTTTCAAAGAAAAATTCCATTTTTTGAGATAAAAAGATCAGACGTTTATTTCATAATAAAGAGGAAGGTATGTCGTTAATAATGAACAACAACATCAGCCAAATGGCCACCACGACCACGTTTACAGGACCATATCCATTTCATGTAATTTTCCATAACCAAATCGCAAAGTGGCTGCCCTATGTCCTCGATAGCCTCACGAATTATCTTTCACGTGGCCCCAAAGAAGGAAGTCGCAAGGTGTTAAATCACAAGATCTCGGTAGCCAATTGTGATCACCTCTTCAAGAGATAACACGGTCCGGAAACTTTTCCCGTAACAGAGCAATGGTTTCGTTTCTTGTGTGGCACGTAGCGCCCTCTTGTTGAAAGTAAACGTTGTCCAGATCAATACCATCCAACTCCGACCATAAAAAATCATTAATCATATCTCGATAGCGCAATCCATTCACCGTAACTGTTGATCCAACCTCATTTTCGAAAAAGTAAGGTCCAATGTCCCCGCCGGACCATGAACCGCACCAAGCAGTCACACGTTGATGATGGAGAGGCTTCTCGACAACAACCCCAGATGCGACAATTTGCTTGTTGACGTAGCCACCGAGGTGGAAATGGGCCTCATCAGTCAAGATGATTTTTCGATGAAATTCCATGCATTTCAAGGACCCAATCAGCAAAGACACGACGTTGTTGATGATCGGCCGGCTTGAGTTCTTGTGTTAACTGAACTTTATAAGTGACATTTATGGAATGCCCAATTCCAAAGAACGACGAGGAATGTGCAAACCTGGGTTTTCTTCAACACTACATCAGGGCTACATCAGCAATATTCTCAGTTGTTCTGGAGCGACGTGTTTTATTCTTTTATTCACATCACTAACTTGTCCCAACAGCTCGAATTTTTCCACCAATTTCTGTATTGCGGTCCGACAAGGTGCTTCACGACGACCCAAAAATGCTTTAGCTTTGCGAACTGTGACTGCAAGATTTTCACCATTTTTGTCGTGAATTTTTATAATTTCAATGCATTATTGAGTCGTGTATCGTTCCATTTTTAGTAATGGCGTAGTTTCTACTTGTCAAATGTCAAAGAATAAAAGCTTTAAAAGTGACAGCTACTGAAAAACCGGGTGATTCAAAATAACACCTTTTGTTGGAAAACCCTGTACAATACTTTCTTTTGTAAGGTCTCAATACAACTAATATTAAAACCGAGCTAGATTCAGCTTTGGGAGAGACTGATCCCTCGTTTACCACTATAAAAAATTGGGTGGCAGAGTTTAAACGGGGTCGTAGGTGCTGCCAAGACGATCACCATAGTGATCGACCAATTGAGGAACTACATAAAATGGTATTGGATGACCGCCGGTTAAAGGTTCGTGAGCAAGGTGATGTCAAAGATATTTCAAAAAGTGCTATACATCTCATATTGACGGAAAGTTCGATGATGAGAAAGCTCGCACCTTATTCGTCAGATTTAGCACTCTCGGATTATTTTTGTTTCCGAACTTGAAAACATGCCTCGGCGGAAAAATATTTGCCAGCAATAAAGAGGTGTTGGTTGCTGTTGATGGTTTTTTTCAGGAGCTATACAATACATACTATAAACAGGGTATCGAAGCTGGAAAAAGTGTATCCAGCTAAAAGGAGATTATTTTGAGGACGGCTAATTTCATTGATCTTTGATATTGGGAACTTGTGAGGCTGACGTTGATTATTCAGTCAAAAATCCAGCTCTAAGAGGCATAGCTTCTTCCAAACTAATAATATTACCTCACTTTTGTTATTTCAACGTGAAAAAATCAAAAATTTAAAACAATTTACATTCTATAATAAAGGGTGGTTAAATTGTAAGGCCCGATGTTGAATGTGAGCCACACCTAAACGTCAAGTTTTTTTCTGCACTTCCTTTGACATTTCTCAATTTCAGACTAACTCAATTTGAACCATGGAAAGATACACAATCGAGCAACGCGTTAAAGTTTTTTAAGCCTTTCGTAAAAGGGCGTTCAAATCAAAATGCATTTCCTGCACTTCGTGATGTTTTTGATCAGCATAATCGACCAAATGTGTCCAATTTCAGCAAACCGGGTCTGTAGGAGATGTGAAAATACCTGTGCATGCTGGCGACGTCATCGGACCATAATTCTTCGAAATGAATAGTGTTCGCTATCGTGAGATGATAACGAACTTTTAATGGCCCGAATTGGACGATATGGATGTGGACAATATGTGCTTTCAACAGGACGGTGCCACTTGCCACACAGCTAACGAAACAATGACTCTTTTGCGCAACAAATTCAATGGCCGTGTTATCTCACGTCGTGGCGATATCAATTGGCCGCCAAGACCATGTACGTCGATAAGCCAGCAACAATTCAAGAGCTAAAGGATGAGATAATTCGGCACATTAACGGCATAGAACCTCAATTATTGTAACGATCCACCTTAACAGGTCCTATCTCTTCCGAGAGTGGCTACCTCCTTGCCCCGGCCATGCTCAGTCTTGGGGCGGTTCTTTCTCTTCGGAGATAGGCTCGGTTTCGTTGCCATAAAAGTAAAATAAGGTAGCTCTTTAGTAGATAGATAGTAAGAAGAACGAAAATGAAAAGAAACCCAAAATAGAATAGAATGTAGATAATAAAAAGCGAAAATGAAATACAGAAGATGGTGTCAATTTTATGTGCAGCAAGAGTTGTTATTTGGCTGCGTCTCTCATCCCTCCCAACCATGCCGAGACATTGCCTTCAGCCCATTAGATCAACCTCTACCTTAGATCCTCATCCTTTCGTCAATTGAAGACAGAAATTTAAAATTGCATTTTAAATATATTTAAATAAAACTATTATATGTAAACAACATAGACAAAAATGAAGAATTATCGTATATGTCTTTTAAAAAGGAGTAAACGACCCAAAATGTATGTGTAGTTTAGTGTTTAGAGGTAAGTAGAAGAAACCGCAGTTCAATTTGTATTAATATATTAAATACTAAGTTCAAAAGTAATTGTATTTTTAAGAAAAAGAAATCTTTCATATTACCATTGTTGAATTAATCAAGTGAACAACAAGATTTTAAATGAGCATATACAAACTATAATACGAATCACAACTCACCAGACTTATCCCACGATGTCCACAGGCCTGCTGACTCTTGAGGGTTTGAATCCAAAATTGGTATTTTGATTGGTGAATATATCAACTGCGTTAAAGGACTAGAATTTGCATAGCTCAGTTATATGAATTGTGATGTGCAAGATTCCGGTATTTTATAAACAGATGAGTATATATATGTGTATAAGTGTAAGACAAAATCATGAGATGAACATTATCACAAAAAAACTTAGATTACGAGAAACAAAAATAAAACTGATGAAGAGAAAGAAATATTTAACTACAAACGCTATAAGAATACTAAATCTTTTAATTCACTGGGTCAAACTGGTATTGGCAGGGTATTGAGATTTATACCATGACTAAGCCGCAAAATTCTAATTTCTTTGGGGTTTTCTCTTTGTTTGTGGGATTTTTTTTTTAAGATTTCGCTTTATTCTTGCTATTTATTCATTTGATGATCATTTTCCGATAGAATAATTTTCGGTTACTTGCGGTTATAACATAGATTTATCTTCCAAAGTCTTTCGCAAATCGGTATGCAGGTTGTATACTGATGGCTTTGGATTCTTTAAAGATGCTGGTAACTTAAGATTCCTATACTATATTTTCATCGATATCGATATTTTCCATGCGTCTTGGAGCTTGATGCAGGATGGAGCTTGATGCTATCATACACAATACTTCGGATCCCAAATCGTAGATTATTGAAACTTTTGATATTCTCACTACAGAACCCAATCCGTTAATTTGGCTTCAAGTATTTTCAGAATTGTCCTTCCGACCATTCAATAATCCAATATATATGACGAATAAGTAAGAACAAAAATATTTATTTTCACCGAATTCTACTCAGCACCAAGAAAAAATGTATATCTCTTCTTTTCAAATATTTTTTTTTTTCAATCCCCGAAAAATTCAATTTTTTCACAAATAGAAAAATTCAAGGCACATTCCGTCTAAAACTTTATAATTTAATTTTATGCAGTACTTGTAATATAGGATGCATATTATGCCTCAGCGTCATCGAAAATTTGGACCATCGGATGGAGGTGTGCCGCCGTGGTCGCGGCTGCCATTTGGCCGATATTTTGTTCCATACATAATTGAACCATACCAATATTATCATAATAAAAAGAAATTCAAAATCAACATCGGCCCTTAAAATTTAACCATCGGACAATCTGTCAGTGTCCGTACATTTGCAGCACTGTAACGTTGTCCGATCTGACAATCGTCTGTACATAGCTTTAGTCATACAGATTCGGCAATGTTGGTCGATGGGTCAAGAAACTCTAACATGCTAAATTTCAAAACAATTGGATGTAAAATACAGCTTCCATAGGGCTAAAGGGCCAAATCTGGCGTTTTTTTCCTGCCACCAATTTTTTTATTTTTTTTTTTAATATTTTGTTTCTAATTGTTTAAGGACAATTACTAACCCCCTATCTATTCATGAAAGTAATATAATAAGTATACCAAACATTTCCAGTTCTCATAATTCTCCTAGATTTAAATGCTATGTCTTGCTTACACTTCAAATATCCAAAAATGGTCCAAATACAAAATGTGCCTTCCATAAAATTGGAATTTTAAAGAAAAAATTAAAAAAAATACCATAAATTTCTTTTGCTTTTATAAAACAGTATGCGTCAATATGCACCAAAAAAATTGTAGGTCTACGAAACAAAAAAAAAAATTTGCTAGTGTTATCATCGATTGGGACTATAATAATTCCTATAAAAAGATCATTCTTGATTTGAATATTTTATATTATTTAAAATTTTATTGTTCTGTGGTGGAGGGTGGTCGCTGGTCCTTAACAACTATAGGCAAAAGTGACAACGAACCCACAAATGAAATCAAATCCCATATTCTCCGAATTTAAGTAACTCCGAGCAGTTTTATAAAGACCACCTGCACTCTGCTCATAATTTATAAAACAAACAGATGAACAAACAAACAAATGACACTATAACAAAGTTATCTTTTTTAATAACCTGAACTATTTGAGAATTCTATAGAATACAAAGGAATTTATTTTGCAAAAAAAAGGAAATATAATAATCAGATTTCATTGCAAAACAAAAATCTTTTGTTACAAAACGAAATAGCATTAAAACTGCAAAGTCGCATTCACTGCACTTGCATCTGAATGCAAAGTGTGTCCAAACATTCACGGGATAGAAAGATGGACGGGACAGCTAGATGGTCCGTTCAGACAGACGAACAGTCGAACTAAGATTCAGGGAGAGACAGAAATAACGTCGTTCCATTGGGGAGACACAAATCATATTTCAACTTTCAAACATTCTTCATCACACAAACGGATTTATGATAATTAGAGCTCATTTAAAGCGCTTAATATTTTCTTTTTAAAATTTTTCTGTTTTTGTTTGAAATGAACTGGAAAACTAACATTCGTAGACAAAAATAAAAACAAGAAAGGGAGACACACAAGGAAATCCACCAGAAACAGCAGAATCTCAGTCTGTATCATCATCATGCTGGATGAGAATGAGCCATACTACCACCAGTCCATAATGCAGTTGAGCCAACAAAATGCGATAATCGTTCATTCTTCAGAAATGCAGACGGACAGACGAACTCCGTCCATTCTGAAGCAGGCAGCCAGCTTGCTACAGCAGCAGCAACCTTATCACGATCGTTTTGGCGGTGTTGTTGTTGTTGGAAGTAAAAGACGCATGTTTTCTGGGGGACACGTTGTTGTTCCCTTGCATGGAGCACTACCATTATCCCGTCCCGTCCGGTCTGGTCTGGTCTGGTAATATGGTAATCCAGAGACACATTTGTACAACTTAATGATGATGTTTATCGTGCAACTGCTGCACCACCAGCAATGACTGTGAATAGAAAGAAGTTGGAAGTTATTTAGTCTCTTATCGCTGCATAAAAATCTTTTGGTGCAACCTTATACGAATCATCATTATTATCGTTATCATAATTGTTTTTTTTTTGTAGTTGCTATCGTCTGTTTGTTCATTTTGGAATATTCGTACATTGAGAATGATGGACTAGAGATTTCCGATATAGAACAATTAGAGAGTCTATAACGATTGTGAATTACCCTATGAGGACTGCCTAATTACACTATGCAACAACATTTTTGTTGAAGGGTTGTGCATAACATTTTCTGGTGTAAAATGGTAATATGGTGTCCTAAATACGAAAACAATTTTATGGTAAATTTTTTTAAAAAAAAATTCATTAAAATTCCCCTTTTCTTGGAAGGTGCTCGCTTACTTCAAGACTGTCGTAACTCAAAATTGAAAATTGTCGAGATGGGTAACTCCGTCCGTATAAAAAGATAAATAAAATGAAATGGGAAGTTTAAAAAAGTGAAATAATCCGAAATATGATTGTTTAATTATAAACTAAATTTCGTTGAGATTAATTTATGGACATTTACAAAATTCACATTTTTGAAGGACAACCTCAAAAATTTTCAATTTTGAGTTAAAACTGTCTTGCAGTAAGTGAGCGATATATTCATATTTCATATTTTTATTAAGGGAAAAAGTAACTCTTTAAATTAAAGGAAATTATAAGGAGCACAAATGTTAATAATGACACTTTCTTGTGGAAACAGAAGCATAGAAACTGTCGTTAAAACAATTAGCAAAATTAATTTGTTACGAAAAATCGTATTTTTTGGCACGAAAACCCCATAAAAAATAGAAAAAAAATCTCAAAAAATTGTCTGTTCCAGTTTTTGAAACTATCATCTTAACGAAAAAAAAAACAATGAACAAGCACTTTTGGTACAATTAAGAGAATTTAAACATAATCCAGTATTTTATAGTTGCTGCTGACCAATAGTGTAACACATCGAAGGAGTGACCTAAGAGACCCCAAGAATATTTGGCGGAAATATGTTTCATTTTATGCCATTTGACCAGTGTCCGCCATCCTGTCTGGCTAGTGCGCTCGGCAACTTTCAACAGAAGTATCTGATTGACTATACATTTGGTATGTGCTCATATTTTTTCAGGTTAAGATCAAACATGGACGCTCCTTCGAGTACCTCTCCCACGAAGGGTCAAAATTTAGTGCAATATTTATACCCTACACCACACTGTGGTACAGGGTATTATAACATTGTGCATTTGTTTGTAACACCCAAAAGGAGAAGAAATAGACCCATCGTTTATTATACCGATAGACTTAGAATCACTTTCTGAGTTGATTTAGCTATGTCCGTCTGTCTGTCTGTCCGTCTGTCTGTCCGTCTGTGCATGTATTCTTGTAATCAAAGTACAGGTCGCAATTATGGTCCGATCTCGACGAAACTTTACACATATATTTTTTTTGGCCCAAGGACGATCCCTACTGAATTTGGTTAAAATCGGTTCAGATTTAGATATAGCCCCCATATATATGTTAGCCCCGATTTGACAAGTAAGCGCTGTAAAAATTTTATTTTATATCCGATCAGTGCGAAATTCGGCAAATAGAGGTTTCTTATTACATGAAGGAATACTGCTAAATTCGGAAAAAATCGGTTCAGATTTAGATATAGCCCCCATATATATGTTACCCCGATTTGACATGTAAGCGCTGTAAAAACTGTATTTTATATCCGATCAGTGCGAAATTCGGCAGAAAGAGGTTTCTTATTACATGAAGGAATACTGCCAAATTCGGAGAAAATCGGTTCGGATTTAGATATAGCCCCCATATATATCTTACCCCCGATTTCACATGTAAGCGCTGTAAAAACTGTATTTTATATCACATCAGTATGAAATTCGTCTGAAAGAGGTTTCCTATTATATGAATGAACACTTTTAAATTTGGAAGAAATCGGTTCAGATTAAGATATAGCCCCCATATATACGTTACCCCCGATTTGACATGTGAGCGCTGTAAAAATGTTATTTTATATCCGATCAGTGCGAAAGTCGGCAAAAAGAGGTTTCTTTCTACATGAAGGAATACTGCCACATTCGGAGAAACTCGGTTTAGATTTAGATATAACACCCATATATATGTTACCCCCGATTTGACCTGTAAGCGGAGGTCGGAGAAAATCGGTTCAGATTTAGATATAGCTCCCATATATATGTTACCCCCGATTTGACATGTAAGCGCTGTAGAGACTGTATTTTATATCCGATCAGTACGAAATTCGACAGAAGGAGGTCTTTTTACATGAATGAGTATTCAGGGAAGATCGGTTCAGATTTATATTAAAGCTCCATATATATGTTCCTCCTGATTTGGTATCAAGCCGCTATAGAAGTTGTATTTTACTTCCGATCATTAAAATTTTCCAGAAGGATGTTTCTCAATTTAGGAACGAATATTGCTTAATTTAGCGATTACCGTTTCAGAATTAGATAATATATTTCAACTCATTTACCAATTATTCCAAATTATTATGGCAATGACCCTTATCGCATTGTTAGGGAGGTGTAGGGTATTATATAGTCGGCCCCGCCCGACTTTCTGCCTTTCCTTACTGGTTTTTATCTTATCTATATATATAAAAATGAAATGGTGTTCGTTGGTACGCGAAGGACTCGAAAACGGCTGAACAGATTTTGCTGAATTTTTGCATGAGAATATATTTTGGTGTGTGGAAGGTTCGTAGCTATGTTCGGTTTTGATTGGACAAAGGGGCATGGCACCGCCCATACAACGTAAAATTTAACAGTGGAATATCTTGGGTACTATTGGTTCAAAATACTCGAAATTCTATATGTGTGACCTTGGTACCAGTACCTATCATGAAGTGCAATATTTTAATTGCTTTGGACCAACATTCTCGAAATTTGTATGAGGAACCAGATCGAGTGCTGGAGCAAGAATCTGGCGTGATAGTAACAGTGGGCGTGGCACCGCCCACACAACCTGAAATGTGAAACATGACATTTGAATATATAATATTTCCTGCACTATTGCAGCTAACCTGTAAAAATGGGTGTGTAACCTTCGAACCACAACCAATGATTGAACCAGAAACTGGCATCGTATTAAGAGTGGGTACTTCTACACAACCTGAAATTTCAAAATTTAATCTGTGCCTACGACACGCTTAATGAAAACGAAATAACTGGAGACCATTATATATAGATTGTCGCTTGACCAAGTGTGTTTAGTATTCAAGTCCCTTCAAAGTTAGCACGTAACTCAACAAAATTGGGAGATATCGGATTAGAGGGCGTGACTACGCGCATGAGGCATCGTTATTGGAAAAAATAAATGCTATAGAATTATTGCACTAATTGGTATGACTGTATTTCACAGCAATCTATATGCCCCAACAGAGAATGAGCGACGTAGCCTCTCAAGGTGATTTGATGGGTATTGCACTACACGAAATATATGCATTTAAGTGCAATATGGATGACCCGAAAACACTGCCGTAATATCAAGAGCATCAACATATCATATGGATCTATTTCACTGAAACGCTCTTTAAGGGCAGCGAAGCGCACCGGGTCAGCTAGTAACATATATGTATACTACCCAGAATGTTTCTCAATTCCACCTACGTTGTTTAACGCAAATTGCAGTTTGTCTACAACTCAATTAGAAGATAAAACCCATTTTTTTATAATTCATTTATTTCAATTGATTATTAATTACACGCTGAACAAAATCGCTTCTGTAGTATATTGTTCTAAACATATACTGCTGGAAACGTACATATGTTTAGGGTACACTCCAAATATATAATATTCGACACTCACAAATATAATATGTTTGTGAGGATGTTGTTCTAAACAAAATTATGTTTTCATCCTAATATTTTTTTTTGGAAATAATATTTCCAAAGTAATGATTAATTTGTATTAAGGTATTTTGGCAATGTATTGATGCTTTGATTTAAAGGAAAGTTTTCAGTTTTTTTTAGAAATTTAAAGTTTAATTTTTTAGAAATTTTATATGTTTGAAAAATTATATTAAAATGTAAATCGTATAATCTTGGGTAACGACAAATAGCATTGATGGATTGACAATTGGACTATTTACAAATTAAAAATTATAAATTAAAACAAAAGAAAATGCTGCTTACAACTTTTTTACCTGTAAAGTATAACACAAAATCTAGGAAAAAATAAAATTAAAAATTGCCACAGTCAACAGTCTTAAAATTGTTTGAAATATAACGTATTTGGATAAATTCTTAAACAATATCTATGTTTGATTGTAAACACATATTTTATTTGTGGCAGTAAGTTCGCAAGTATATTTTGTTGTAATATATTAATATATGCGTTCCAAACTAAATTTCTTGATTTTCAAATAAAATATATTTGTTCAAAAATATATAATATTTAAAAATTTTGGTTCCAAGTATATTTTTTTTGTATTCAAACATATCAACAATGGCGATTTTCCTCCGTGTAGCCCCAGCGCCACTTGGACATTATTGGGGCGAGTTGGCAATAATACTTCATTATTTAACAAAAAAAAGTATTGAATACAATAATATTTTCAATAGAGTACATATTTTATATGTTATATCTTTTATATATTTAATTTAATATTACAATAGAAGCATTTCTATGTGTTGAAGTAAATATGATTTCAAATTAGATTTAAATATTGAAATTCTTGTAATATTTTTAAAAGCCTGAGGTAAGTGATTGTATTCCAGGCAGCCAATGCATTCAACTCTCTGCTTTGTTGTTTCAAGCCTACACCTTTTTACACTAAGATTGGAATTATTCCGTGTATTGAATGCGATCTGGTTTCTCGAAAATTCAATCACGTGATGACCAATATGATTCAGTGTTTTATACATGAAGACTAGTAGTTGAATTTTATAACGTCCGTGTAATGGCAAAATATGTTTACATATGTCTTCATACAATTGAACAGATGGGAATGTCACAGGAAGATTATAGTTCTGAATTCTTTGTAAGCTTCGAAACTCGTTACTTTTCTTATATCCGTATGCTACAGGCAAGTAATTTAATAGCAGAGGAGTTAGTCGTGGAGCTTCCAGTTACATTTTACCAGAAATTGTGACAATTTTGATTATAAAACATACACAAAAATTCATAATACAAACAAATTATTGTTTGTATTATGAAGTTATATTATTTATTATTTTAGATTAACGTTTTCTCAATTATTGATGAACAGGTATTGCTTGTGACAAACACAATAACCGTTTGCCCTAAACGTTTCATAAGGTTTGGGATAAACATATATATTGCTTGTGACAAATGCAATAACCGTTTCCAACAAACTATTCACGGGGTTTTGGGTAAACATAAATCGTTTGCGATAAACGTAGAAAGCATACTAATTTCGTTTATCTAATTTTTTGTTTGGGAGTAACGAATTTTGTCTTTGCGTGTAGTATTAATTTCTTGGTCGCTATTATCTTGAGAAAAATGGGCGAAGCTGTCACACCCCTTTTGGTACCTCCCATACAACAAGTTAACGGCTTATAAAAAATGTTTCTTATTGCTTTAGCCACAGTTACTAATGTTTATTTAATGCAATATTAAGTATAAATGCTTACATTTTAGAATGACCGGTTAAAAAAATGAGTTTTCCAGAGCAAAATCAT
This sequence comes from Eudasyphora cyanicolor, assembly GCA_963930755.1. NCBI lineage: Eukaryota > Metazoa > Arthropoda > Insecta > Diptera > Muscidae > Eudasyphora > Eudasyphora cyanicolor. The sequence goes on along the minus strand of OZ005736.1, from coordinate 176,194,700 downwards.
GGATAACCTAGACCGAGATCCACCTACACCGCAAATACACGCAAAGAAAAAAAAACGTTTGGAAGTCGTTTATCGCAAACATTGTTTTTTTGTCTCAAACACTCTACTTTTCTCGAAACAGTTGAAATATTTCCAGTGAATGAAAACATTTATCGTGAACGTAGTTTCTCTGGCTGTACACGAACAGTCTTTCTTTCCAAAATTTTCATAATTTACGTTTACGGTAAACGAGAAACGTTTAAGGAAACACATTGTATTTAAACATGATTAAATATTTGAAAGAGTGTTGGGAGAACAAAGAGCGTAACTTGTTCTCATTTTGTGAGAGTGCGACCTTCTACATTTTGTATGTGTTGGAATAATATGTGAAACGTTGTTTGTGCGTGTTGTTTTATTAACATTTCTGCAGAAGGTGGTGGAGATTTTTAAATGCATCACTCCCTCCGAACTGTTGCAGCACTTCACAACATTTGCATTTGTACTCAGCAAACGTACAGTCGTATGCGGTTGGGCATTTATTTTTTACTTGCGTTTGTGGTGTTCGGTATTTGTGCACGTGCGTGGTAAAATTAAAAATGTTCTCTGAAACAAAGAGTTTAAAGTATGGGAGGTGCAATATTTCGAAAGTAACGAAAAGCGATGTAATTCAGTATATTTCGCAAGCTAACGTCACAGTTTGTGTTAAAATCTATTGTTTTTTGTATACTGGCTTTCCAAAATGTTCAATATTTGTATACAGTGCTCAAAAACAATAAATTAAAAAAAATATATAAAATCTTTTCGCAAATATTTGCTTTGGGGTTTATATTAGTGGTTGTTGTTATTGAAGCATCCAGCGCTACAACGTCGGAGGTAACGCAAAATAGAATGAAATCTTCCACTCTGTAAATCATGTGAAGAAGAACCAAAACATACCTTCAGCCGATGGCTAAATCACCATAAAACCCATCGCCATCTCAATCAGGCTCAATATAACTGGATACTTCTGAAATGTTCAACACTAAAGAGGTAAATTTGTTTTTTAGTAGCACTATGCAACACGATTTTTTCACCCGAAGTTTTTCCATTTTTATACCCTCACCTTGAGAGGAGGTATATATCATTTGCTACGAGCCAAAAGTGTAATACATTTAAGGAGTGACCTAAGACCCTAAGTATGTTCGGCGGATAACCGTTTTGGGTCATTGTAAGTCGAATGAGCAATGTCCGTCCGTCTGTCTGCTGGCTGGTGCGCACGATAACTCTCGAAAAGGGTAACCGATTGACTTCAAATTTGGAATGTGGTAATATTTTCTTCTATCTCCGGCTATTAAAAAACTTCTATATATTTAAATCCTTTGCAATTATACACATAGTATTAGTTTATTAGTCACTATTACCTCGAGAAAAATGGGTTAAAACGCCCTTTTGGTATCTTCCACACAAATGGACAATTTTGAACCAAAAGTTACCAGCTTATAACTTTAATAACGGTGCATACAAAGACTTGAATTTTTTTACAGTGTAATGGTTTAATAGTACCATGTTGTACCAAAAGTTACCAGCTTATAACTTTAATATCAGTGCATACAAATACTAGAAATTTTTTACAGTGTAATAAATTTATAGTACCTGCAATGCTTTTATGTCCCACACAAATGGACATTTTTGTACCAAAAGTTAACAGCTTTTAACTTTAATACCAGTACATACAAATACTTGAAATTTCGTATTGTACAATGCTTTTATCGTACCCAGAGTCTAGAGAAAAGCGGCCGTTATTGGCACACCCTTTTGGTACCTCTCACACAAATGGAAATTTTTGTACCAAAAGTTAACAGCTTTTAACATTAATACCAGTGTATACAAATACTTGAAATGTTGTACAGTGTAATGCTTTTATAGTACCTATAGTCCTAGAGAAAAGTGACATTTATTGAGACGCCCCTTTGTTACCTCTCACACAAATGGACCTTTTTGTACCAAAAGTTAACAGCTGTTAACTTTAATACCAGTGCATACAAATACTTGAAATTTCGTACAGTGCAATGCTTTTATAGTATCAAGAGTCCAGAGAAAAATGGGCGTTATTGGCACGCCCCTTTTGGTACCTCCCACACAAATGGACATTTTAGTACCGAAAGTAAACAGCTTTGAACTTTAATACTAGTACATACTTTTACAATATACATACTCATACAAGTTATTAAATGCAATTAAAATTGATAATAATTTAGTATAGGAGTATAACATCTCGCTTTGATCTGTACAATGGTCTCTTAAATTTGAAATACGCTGTTACATACAGGCTTTCTTATTTACAGCTTTTCTACAACTCTATTAGAAGATATCAGCCAATTAATAGCAGAGGAGTTCGTCGTGGAACCCCCGGCAAACGAATTTCGTGTATCTAATTTTTCGCTTCTTGCTCACTATCATCTTGAGAAAAATTGGCGAAGTTGCCACAATTGGACATATACAATTGGACGATTTTGCACAAAAAAAATAAACGGCTTATACAAAAAATCATTTTTTCTAATTCTTTTAACCGCAGTTACTAAATTTTATTTAATACAATACTAAGTATAAATGCTAAAATTTCTGCATGATCGGGTAAAAAATGCGTTTTCTACACTGATAGAAAAATATTCGTCATGACGACGAATTTGTACATCATCACGATTATTTTTTCGTCAAAAGCCAGCTAACGTACGGAATAATTCACTTGAAGAATTTGTTCGTCCCATAACGAATCTCTGTTTCCAAAAACTTTCGTCCTAATCACATTTCATCCATACGATGAATCGAGTTCATTACCATTCATCCCTACGATGAATCGAGTTGATCACCACTACGAATCCCATTCATCACCACGATGAATACCATTCATCACAACGACGAATCCCATACATCATCACGACGAATCCCATTCATCACCACGACGAACTCCATTCATCAGCACGACGAACTCCATTCATCACCACGGCGAATTCATGCCTCCGACTATATAAATTTTAAAAATTTCAATAAATATTCTTCTTATTTTAGACCAAACGGTATGGAATGCCAGGTTCAGTTGTGATTATTTGGTTCGAAGCGCAGTTCTTATCTGTTCTTACTTCTGATATTTTAAATAAAAAATAATCTCATCAAGTAATGTATTTGCCCATTCATCACCACGACGAATACCATTCATAACTACGACGAATGCTATTCATCACCACGACGAATTGTCATGGTAACGAAAGTGTAGAGCGTCAAGAAATCATGGAAAACATTGATGTTACGCACTGTTAAGTGCAATATAATATATAAATGATTAAATTTGAGATAGATCAAATTAAAAGTGTTTCTGTAGAGCGTCAAGAAGTGATATTGGCTTTATATAGGGGCTATACCAAAGCATGGACCGATGTGCCCCTTTTCAACATTTGTAGATTGCGCACTTATTATTACAAATTTAAAAATTCGCTTTCATAGTATTAAGTCCACCCATACCGCAAATACGAGTCATTTTTATCCATAAATCAGGAATTTGTTAATAACTTGACTGCAGACTCCTATCGAATCCAGATATAGTTACGAATGCTCACATTAATAATATAAATACAATGTGTAAAAATAAAACATAATTACAATAAACCGTTTACAAGCGGTTTAGAAGGTATGACTATTTAAACGAATTGTAATTTTTATAAAAATCCCTGAGATAGGTAACTTCGTAGCTCTGTACCACAAAAACTACAACAAATATAGAAAAACTAATTCAATTCATACACAATTGAAAAATCTTTGTGTGAAATTTTACCAAAATAAAAAGGGGTCATTTTGATGGACCGATGTTGGCCATCATTCGTATGTTAAGAATCCGATAGTGCCAATGACAGTTGATAGATTACTGACCGATAGTGATCTAAATTAGGTACACCTATAATGGTCATCATACCAGCACAAAAACCCAAAATGACTATTCTCAACGATGAAGGGCATCATGCAAATCAGAGATAAGTTATATTAAAGTTTATTTGATTTAGATTTCTGGTAAATAGTTAAAACACAATCAAATCAAATGAACCGTTCCAAATGAAATTTATTCATGTGACTATATGTGTATAGCTTGATGTGCGTAAATGGTCTTGTAAAGATTTACATACCCGTCTGTCCGTTTGGAAGTATCTGTATCTGTATACCTATGGCCATATGCGGTTATCTCTTACCAATCGGTTGAATGCAATTTGAAACCGGTCATAAAGGCAAAGACTACATAAACAACACAATACAAAACGGTTTCAAAACTCTTCTATTCGAATGTTACCTCTCCTTACTCCGCGTTGGAGCGGAGTGGGGCGGAGGGGGTCTCTATGTTCTGCAGACCTCATTCAACAAACAGTGGGAAGACCATGGAATCCGAACATCTTCCATTTGCTTTGGTTAAGATATTTTACTGTGATAATGTTTCGAGATGTTCAGATGTTGATGATGATTTTTTAGATTTTTTATTTTTGTTTTTCGTTTTGTGTTGCATTCAACTTGTGGATACATAAACATAATGTGAATGTGTTCCACTCTTACATCTCTACATCAGTGCACCGTATCTACTAAATATACAAGCAACAGAGCCATGTGTCTGTCCGTCCGTCCATTACGAACTTTTTACCTTCAGCTGAACATTTATGCGACGACTACGAACGACATCACTGTAACATAATCGCTGTAATTTTGCTTGTAAAATGTTGTATTTATGAAAATAAACAAGAGGACACAAAAAGAGAGAAACGATGGCCGAGAAGTGAGGAGTGGGAATTGAAAAAAGTCATGATTGTCATTAAAATGACACAAGCAAATGTACAAATTACATTACAGCAAATCAGCGGAGAATCCTCCAGCCGATAGACCGGCGGACCTACAAACGAAAACAAACTAAATGTAAACTATATTCAAGTCCTTTGAAACTCGGACAACGCCAACGTTTGTGACACACCGTTAAGCATTGGCCTATAACTTTTTTTCTGAAGGTATTCCATATTTGTTTTCGAGTAGTAAGTACACGCTGCCTCACATGAGGTCATTTATAGATACATATTATCGAAATTGAACAAAAAAAAACTTTGCCCAAGAAACCATAGCTCACAAATGAATTTTGAGCCTCCGGATCATTCATTTTTCTGTAAATTTTTTCTCTCAAGAATAGAGAAAAAATGTACAGAGGCGTATCGCGATTCTTGTTCTATGGGTCATTCCAAAAAACATCGCTACACGGGGCAAAATCGCCATTTTTGATATGTTTGAATCGAAAGAAAATATATTTGGAACACAAATTTTTAAATATTATATATTTCTTAGCAAATAAATTTTATTTGAAAATCAATAAAATATATTTGGAACGCATATATTAATATATTACAACAAATTATATTTGCAAACTAAATTTCTCAAATAAAATATGTGTTTACATACAAATAAAATTATTATTTAGGAATTTTTCCAAATATATTTTATTTAAAAAATATTTCCAAAACTTTTGCTGAGTTTTTCATATTTCAGTTTCAATTTTTCTTGGGTTTCGAATTGTACCTCCCAGTTATGATACCATATGCAGCATTACCTTATGTTTTAAATCAATCATTTCAAATTTCTTGGTATTCCAAGCCATCATTAGTTGTCAATCCTCTATGTACTTTATATTGATCCAAGATTATATGATTTCAATTATTATTTTTTACGAACATTAAAAATTTCTAAAAATTAAGTTTGAATTACTGAAAAATTTTACACAATTTATGTATTTTATGAATACTTAAATTCAAATAAATATTTGTTTCGGAAATAATGAAAACATATTGGAATGTAAACAAATATTTGTTTAGAACAACATCTTCCCAAATACACAATTTTCGTATGTACCAAATATTACATGCTTAGAGTCTACACCAAACATATATATGTTTCAAGCCGAATATGTTTGGGACAATATACTACAGAAGCGATTTTTTTTCAGCGTGTAAAGAACGAGGGTTGCTATATACATGTCTGCCTAGGCGACACTAAGTGTTGCCTGGCCCCATCTGACATTTCCATTGGAAAGTTTGCCAGTTGAAAATTTGAATGTTTTGACGTACGACCATCATTTGCGTTGTTTACAGTGACTTGAAAAAATTAATTTGGCAAAAAAAATGGAATTAACTCATGAACATTTTTGTGCAATCATTTTTCACAACTTTCGACGTGCATTATCACGACAAGAGTGCATCGATGAAATTAAATCTTTGTATGGCGATGAAGCCATACAATAGCACTGTGAAAAACTATCTTAATGTATTCAATAGAAGGACAAAGGTCGTGAAGGTCGTCCAGAAACGGCAGTTGTGCCAGAGAACATTGATGCCGTGCGTGAACTGATAATGCAAGATCGTCATGTGACATACCGTGAGATAGAGGCATCCTTGGGCATTTCTTCCACCAGCATACATTCGATATTGCATGAACACCTGGCCATAAAAAAGGTTTGTTCTCATTGGATCCCGCACAATTTGACAATCGACCAAAAAAGGCTCGTGTCGTTTGGTGCAAAAAATTTTTGAAAAAATACGATCGCGTTGCTTCGAATGACGTTTATAAGATCGTCACAGGTGACGAATCTTGGATCAACGCGTATGAGCCCGAAACAAAACAGCAATCGACCGTGTGGGTCTTCGAAGACGAGCCAAATCCAACGAAAGTTGTTCGTGGAAGTAGCACTTCGAAGCAAATGGTCGCCTATTTCTTCGGCAAAACTGGTCATGTGGCGACTGTTCCGCTTGAGCAACGTAGGACGGTCAATTCTGAGTGGTACATCACAATTTGTTTGCCTGAAGTCTTCGGAGAAATTCGAAAAACTAACAAGAGAAGACGAATCATTGTGCACCATGACAGTGCGAGCTCGCACACATCGGCTCAAACCAGCGCCTTTTTGACCGGCCAAAACGTCGAATTGATTTGTCATCCGCCGTACAGCCCTGACTTGGCACTCAATGACTTCTTTTATTCCCGCACATCAAGAAAAAAATGCGTGGTCAACAATTTCTTCGCCAGAAGATGCTGTTGAAGCGTTCAAAAACCATGTCTATACTACTATTCGGAATCTTTGACCATTCCACACATTGTATTAGTTTCTTTGTCGCTATTATCATAAGAAAAATGGGCGAGGTTGCCACGCCCCTTGTGTCAATATTTTTTTCTATCTCAGACTAAGGTTAAAGATGAACCATGTTTGTCCTCTCCTGCGATTACCTCCGCCACAAAGGGTCAGAATTTAGTGAAGTATTGATTATCTCATAGCTTCTATACTACTATTCAGAATCTTTGTCCATTCCACACATAGTATTAGTTTTTTTGTCGCTATTATCTTAAGAAAAATGGGCGAAGTTGCCACGCCCCTTTTGGTACCTCCCATACAAATTGACCATTTTGAACAAAAAGTTAACGGCTTATTGCTTGGATTCCAGTCCATACAAATACTAACAATTTTGTGGAGTGTAATGCCTTTACAGTACCTATAGTCCTGTGCAAAATGGGCGATATTACCACGCTCTTTTTTGTACCTCCCATACAAATGAACCATTTTGTACAAAAATTTAACGGCTTATAAATGCCTGAAATTGTATACAGTGTTATATTATTATAGTACCCATAGTATATTACAAAATGGGTGTTATTGCCACGCCCCTTTTGATACATCCCAAACAAAATTGGCCAAAAAAAATATGAAAAATTATTTTTTTGAATTTCCCTATTTTTACAATATGGGTCATAATTTATACATTTATCCATAGATATTTTGCAAAAAGGCATTGTTTTCTTCGTTAGGATGATAGCTTTCAAGAAATGGAACAACGATTTTTTTGCGATTTTTGTCCTTTTTTTATGAATTTTTTTGTTGCATAGTATTATTGACAGTTTTTTGTTTTTTTTTTTTCAATTTACCCAACAAATTTTTTACAGAGATCAGTGTTTTATTTGGCTTTATTCTTCCTTTAATTCAGCTTTTAGTTTGTCTTTTCTGGTGTACAATCTGTTTTGCATTGGACGCAAAATTGCATCCCACAAATGCTCGATTTGTTTCAGTTGAAAGCTTTGACCAGTTCTTTTATAACCTTAGGGCAATTGTACAGTAGCCAGCTTCTTTATATCAGTGAAGTAATATACTTAGGTTCACTTTTCTTAAAGCATTTTTTCAATCATACAATCTATAAAATAAAGGTATCCGACATCAAAAGCTACAATACAGCCTCACAATAAACTTGCAACGCCACCTACTGTTAGTAGAAATAAAATATACCACTACTTTTAGTGAGAAATAAAAAACATATCAAAGAATTCGCACGAAAACACATTTCAAAGAATTTTTCATTTTGAAAGCGGCGCAATTTATACATTTACATATACATATACATATTTTTCAATGATTTTGCCTATATTGAAATGCCTTAACATTCCGGTTAATGATGGAACAACTTCATTCATATGGCTGCGCGCTGGCTTTGCAGTAACCCCCCTGTTTTATAAAGGGTGTCCCACGTAAAAGTTGCGTTTGAAAATTGTTATAAAAAAAGACGGATAAATATTTGTTAATGATTTTGCCTATATTGAAATGCCTCAACATTCCGGTTAATGATGGAAAAACTTCATTCATATGGCTGCCGCGGCTGGCTTTGCAGTAGCCCCCTTTTTTTAAAGGGTGTCCCACAAAAAAATGCCTTTTAAAATTGTTATAAAAAAGACGGATACATATTTTTCAATGATTTTGCCTTCATTGAAATGCCTCAAAATTCCTGATAATGATATAACAACACTAGTCTGACAATTTTCGTCTGTTTTTGCAAAACACTGCACAGTGGTACGAATTCAAAAAGGGGAAATAATTCGACCGTTTCTTAACCAAACAACCGATTGCGACCAAACTAGTCTGACAATTTTTGTCTGTTTTTGCAAAACATTGAAATGCCTCAAAATTCCTGATAATGATATAACAACACTAGTCTGACAATTTTCGTCTGTTTTTGCAAAACACTGCACAGTGGTACGAATTCAAAAAGGGGAAATAAGTCGACCGTTTCTTAACCAAACAACCGATTGCGACCAAACTAGTCTGACAATTTTTGTCTGTTTTTGCAAAACACTGCACAGTGGTACGAATTCAAAAAGGAGAAATAAGTCGACCGTTTCTTAACCAAACAACCGATTGCGACCAAACTTGGCATGGTAGATGAAGAGTTGTTAGTGAAGTTAATAGTATAGTAGCGATATCTTATTTTACCTATTTGTAAGTGCTTAAAACATTTTGCCAAAAATAAACTACATAGGTCGATATTAAATATTCTGACCCTATAGCTTTTTCATATCAAATCAGAAGGAAAGTACATAAATATATGGAGGGGCTATAGCGACAGATAAACTATTACCATAAATAAAATTTCAGAGGATTTGGAAATAAATTTTCATAAAATGTTAACCCTATGTGAGGGGGTTATTCTAAAATAAAGGGACCCAAAAATTACAATTTAAATATTTGACTCTCTCGATTTCAATGAAATTTTACGGGCGTATGCTAAATAAAAGACCATGCAGACTTATTAAATTTTACCGATTGTTCAAATTCATAGCGGTTTAGATTTTATAGAGTGGTCAAGTTGGTCACCTACAATTTTTTTTTTTAAATTTAGCCTTTTTGAAGTCTACATAACTTTTGAACGGAATATCAGATTTGAACGATATAAGCACCATTTGAAAGAATTTAACATCCTCTCCAAGAATTATAAATTAAGTAATTAATTTTTCTAGATTATGGACATCGAAAGGACGAAAATGTCCTTAATCCTTGATTATCCTGAAAAGCATATAATAACCACCCACATATTTTAATCATAAATTTAATGATTTCATTATGGGTCCTCCATGGGTTACAAAAATATGAATTAATTAGTGTCCATTCGTCTGTCAGTTCCACTGAATGGTGCTAATGATAACACTGAAAAGGTGTGATCGAATGACTTAAAATTTCGTACGTTATTCAAACCCAGTTTGTGTTTGATGGACAAACATATTGGCCTACTCTTCGTGGTACCTCCCCCACAAATGGTCTTCTATACTACTCATGGGTATATAAGCTGAATCTATAAGCTGAACAAAAATGGGGGTGACCAACTGGGGATCCCTATAATATCTAAAACATTATTAATTTGGACAATCGGTAAAATGTAACAAGTCTGCATGGTATTCTAATATACGCGTGTAAAATTTCATTGAAATGTAAATCCATAAATATAGTTTTTTCTGCAATCATAAGGTAGATTGCAGATAAAACTGTGCTCCATTTTTCTAGTACGTTTGCTGATGTGGAAACGATTGTCACGGCTCAGAAATCATGATCCAGTATATGCCTGCAAATTTTAATACATATTTATACACCGCCATGTATAAAATATTTTTTATCTATAATAATATAGAAACAAAATGGACTTGAAGCCAGGAGAATATCCTAGTATAATCATAAAAGAAAGTATTTTTTCGACGTAAAAAAACGGTGTAAAATAACAATATTTTTTTTTCAATTCTTCTTCTTTATAGCGTATAATATCAAATAGTTTTACAGTTGACATAAGGATAACAAGAGGTTACGATTATAGATGATTTCCTACTTTAAAATTTCCTTATTTAACAATATGTGATATGCAAATTTTTAATATATTAGTTGGAGGAGAAAATGCAGAAAATAACATTTTTTAATATTTATACTTAGTTGTGGAATTTCGTTGTTTTGTTAAAATGAAGTTGAGATTAATCCATTATATCATGCATATATTGAGAGATTTGACATCTTCCTTTGGAATTTCCTGTCAGTCTATCGATTTTGTTCCTGACAACCATGACCTTTCGCTTTCTTGTGAAAAAGTTTGCATCCGTTTGCATTTATACGAATTTTCCCACTGAAAAAATACGTATTTATGCCGGACCATATTTTTTTAGTCTATCAAGTATAGCTTATTTTTTAATAACGCTACTGTGGAACAAAGCAAGACAAAAACAAAATATTAAAATAAATCGGAGGAAATGATCCAAAAGTATGTGTACCCTTTGTTATAGAACAAAAAGCTATTCAATAAGGCCAAATATACTGGGGTCACTAATGACTTGAATGCCTATAAAAAGCAACTAAAAATCTTTAAGAAGAAGTTAAAAAAAGCTGAAAGGTTTTCAATGCACACCTTCTGTGGAGAAGTTGAAAAGGTCTCGGATACCGCAAGGCTGCGAAAGCTATTATTCACTGCACCCCATACAGTGGGCTATTCGCAGGATAAGGCAAATAACTGGACAAAAAAAGCGAGCAGCCCCTAAATGTACTGCTCCACACACATTTATTGGGGGACTCAACAATAGCATCCGATGATGATCAGCAGCACCAACAGCAGAGCGAGTGGTTTGCTAGCGTCGCTAGCTTGTTGGCTGAGAAATCCAGACTAAGCTGCGCAGTTATCAGCTTCGATCCCTTCAAATCACCTACTCCAGACGGCATCACTACAGCTGAAATGCAGAAAATGTTAAAGTTCTTAATCAGGCTCTCACACATCCCCAATCGCTGGAGGGATAACAAAGTAGTATTCATACTCAAAGAGGGAAATATAACGCACACTATGCCAAACGACTTCAGACCAATTAGCCTGTTCCCTTCCTCTTGAAGGTCTGTAAAGACTGTTAGATTCTTTCATTAGAGAGAACATGGATACAAAACTCCTGTCGGAGAACCAACTTACAATAAGGGAAAGTCTACAGAATCTGCCCTGCACGATCTTGTGAGCTCTATCGTGGCATATGAGGACGACGTAGCAAATCCGAAAACGTCCTCAGAGATATCCTACAGGTGTCACTATCCACATGCAAGCTTTGGCTTAGGGAAGAGGCAATCAAGTAATCCAACGAAAGATGGACAGAAATCGGCACCTGTAGGCAGTACCTGATCTACCATATGGGCTAACTGGGCTGAAGCCCCGGGGCGCAAAGCAACTGAGGGTCGCACAATTTTTGGGAATATGTTAAATAAAATGTAAACAGATATTTGGCAAAACAAAAAAAAACTGGTTTGCATGCCTGTATTGCTATTTGATAAATAAGAAATTTATAAAAACAATCCTATTATAACGTGCGACACCAATTTTTTTACAACTTTTTAGTTCCAATTTCTAAAAGCAAAAATATTATTTTGATAGCCCAAAATGCCCTTTCATTTGAAAATTCTGTTCAGATTTAGATGTAGCCCACATATACATATAAGGTGATCCAAGTAGAGATACTTTTTTCAATAGCCTTTTTTTAACAGATCACGTGCGAGTCGTGTCATGCTGTCATGTTATTTTTGTTAAGTATTGTTTGGCATTTCATCATGGAAAGACTAAACTATTGCACTGATAAAAGTTTTGAAAATGTGGGTGATGGGAAAAACGATTTAGTTTTTCTTTCGATAGTTTTCCTCCTATTCATATCCAATTTTCACACAATTTTTAAAAATTAAAATAAAACGAATATCGGAAATAAATAAAAATAAAACATAATAAAAACATCAATATCTGTTTTCAGTTTTTAACTTATATATGACCTCGAGTCTGACAAAACATTAAAAAATAATAAAAAAAAAAATTTAAAAAAGTTTACAAACGTTACCCCCCTTTACATTGTATTCGGCTTCTCCTGAAAAAGCATGAACATGTGGGTTACGACATTTTGGATTTCAGGTGACGATCCGATTTGGCATCAATACGCTATAGAAACTGTATTTTACAGTCCCGTGTTACGAAAAGTGAAAGAGGGAAGTCACTTGCTCTATGAATAAACGTTGTTAATTTTTAAAATAATCGAATCAGATTTAGTTATTTTCCCCAATTGGTTTCGAGTAGAAGAGTTAGAAAATCCAATTTTTCCCTAACGATTTTTATGATTTTTTTTAAATTGTTGTCATGTGAATTGGTCAGTGAAAATCGTATTCTAGGGATCAAAATAAGAAACTTTGCCGAAGGAACCATACCTCTAAAACGAATTCTGATGTCCCGGAATTTGGGTCGAACTTTTGGGTAGGGGCAAATTTTGAAAAAATCCCATTTGACCCATTTAGAGTGCATACATACATTTGGACTCGATTGGAGCACTCTAAATGGGTCAAAGTGGAATTTTTTCCGGGACACAGAATTCGTTTTTGAGGTATGGTTCCTTCGGCAAAGTTTCTTATTTTGATCCCTAGAATACGATTTTCACTGAGCAATGGGCGATTTTTAAATCGACCCGCCCTAGTATATACCCTCACTTTAGTGGAGGAGGGCATGTATCATTGGCTACAGGCTCAAAGTGTAACACAGCGAAGGAGGGACCTAAAGGACATTTCAGCAATGTCCGTCCGTCTGTCTGTCTGGCACGATAACTCTCGAAAGAAATAACTGATTGACTTAAAATTTGGTACATGTTAATATTTTTCGAAGATGGGCCATATTTGTCGTCTCCTTCTAATAACTCTCTCACAATTAGCTAAAATTGAGTGATATATTGATTATCTAATAACTGATATACTAAGAAAGGTAGGTCGATGAGGGGCATCTGGGTGATGTTGTCACATTTGCATTGTAATGATTTTGAAGTACATACAGTCTGGTAAAAATGGCCATTATTGCCAAGCCCATTTTGGTATCTCTTACACAAAATTACCAAACTATAACCAGGGCACATAAACACTTAGAATTCGGTACAGTGTAATGTCTTTGAGGCATGTTCTGTTCGGCGCAAAATAAGAACACGCTTTGAAGAAGAAGCGAAATTAAGAGTTAAGACTCTAGCAGAAGGGCCTTCGGTTACCAGCCCCATCAATGATCTTTAGCATAGTTTAAGAAACCAAAAGGTAACATTCTCTTCTGAGACCCTCAACTACGACTTGCTAATGAACAAATGCATTAATGTTTGTAGCAAATCTTGGTCGTATCTCGCAGGAAGGAACCCTTTCGCTCCTCGATGGACACTAACGAGACGATGAAGTCTCAGTTGTTTGTTTGTCGTGGCGACTGGAGATAGAAACAGACATCAAAAAATGAAGTAAATATGCTACTGATACGTAAAGTTTTCTAGCCACACTACTTGTGACGTCTTCGTTTTTGTTGCTACCTCCACTTCCACTCCTCCCAGTTCTCGTGGTCATCTTCAGTGTTTCTGTTATGCTTGGTCATCGTCATCGTCATCATCATCTTTATCTGTAGTTACTACTATTATCATTTTTATTTAACTTAAGGAATTTCATTATGTTTTCATCTTACGTTTTGTGCCTTTCATAACGTCCCCGAGGACCTTAAATTGTCATCTTCCATGGCATCCATGTTATGTACATACATAAGTTATATATGTTTGTCGCAATGTCTGGCGTGTATTATAATGATATCTCAGAGTATCATTTTCGTCCTCTACGCAGTTACGCTTAGTTACGTTAGTACTAACTACACTGATATATACGACATACGTCGCGTCATGAGGGAGAAGAGAAGACTGTATCTGTATATAAATGTACCTACTTCCACCCATCGACGACGACGGCGGCGGCGTCTATTTGTTTGTCTGGCCAGCATACTCATCGTGTCTTAACGATGCTGCTGACGCAAGGAGTAGTACATATAGGTGAATATAGAGCGTCGGACAAGCATTCCTGTCTACGTCTTAAAGTGAAATGTTACCATAATAAAATGTTTTGAGTTAAATTGTTTTAGATGGGAAGTCCGTTTAAAGTTCTAGCAAATTTGTGTCGCAACGCAATGTTTAATGTGCAATAATGTGAGTGTCCCTTAGATGATGTTTCCCGATAACAGAGTTGTCGCTGTCTTTGGGTTACGCTCTTCTGCGAATTTATTGCACAAAAAGTTTGTTGTTTTTAATTGTTGAAGAACTTCTCAATGGTCATGAGAAAAAGGGAACTGTTGCACAGTGGCATCTGATAGAACTTGTTCTGGGATTAAAAGATTACACATGTTAATTTAGTGTATAATGAACCGAGAAAAATAATTATAAATTTTTTGTATGGAACATTTGAAATAAAACTGAATGTTAAAATCTTTACTGTGACCCAAAATAACAATTGCTGACATTTACTTTTTTAAGATAATTGTAATAAAATGTTGGTCGCGATCACTCTTTCCAGTACTTTTTTCATGTACATACTCTATCCAACATCGCTACCGGTATCTTAGCTGTCTTATCGGCGAAAGATTTTGACTTTACATAATGCCAAGGAAAAAAATTCTGAGGTTGGATATTTCACGATCTAGGTGACAGGTCCGGAAAGTGAAATTAGCTCCTCACCAAAAATCTTTTCTCTATAAAGCCACTGTTACGCACGCTGTGTGTGCCTTAGGACCGTCTTGCTGAAACGAAATGTCGCCTTAGGAAAGCATTTGGTATATCTTCTGTGGGGAAGTGGAAAAGATCTCAGCATGCCACAACAACCTGTACATTAAGTTATCTGCCCCATGAAATTAACAACTGGACAAAAAACAAGGAGCAGTTACTAACCATGCTGCTCGAGAACATGTTCCGGGAACTTCTGAACAGCATTCTAGGGACAGTACTACCAGCAAGAAAGCGATTGGACTACAAACGTCGTGAAATTGTCGACAAATTCAGACAAAGCCGGGCGATTAACTGGTTTGAGTCAAATGAGTTCAAATCACCTGGTTCAGATGATATTTCTCCAATAGAAGTGTAGAAAATTATGATGTAAGCCATCAAAAATCCTCAATCGATGGAGGGACACCAAAGATGTATTCACACGGAAAGCGGGAAAAATATCAAACACTAGGTCAAAGAATTTCAGGCCAATTAGCCTATCCACCTTCCCTCCTGAAAGGTCTAGAAAGACTTAGATTCTTGCGTTAGAGAAATCCTGGATATCAAACTTGTGTGCGGGAACCACTGGTCACTGTCTTATTGGACGGCACGTAGAGAGATTGAATATCTTGCATAATGACATTTGCAGAAGCTGTGGAGACGAAGAGTAGGATAAAACAATAGAACACTTTCTGTGTCTGTCCCCGCTCTCTCTAGAAAGCGGCAAGCAATCTTAGGCTCTTATTTCTTTGGGGAGTTAGCTAACTTGGCTGATGTTGGAATCCATAACACAATGGACTGTACAGTCAAAGTGATCCTATTTTACAGAATGTCACTCTTAACCTAACATAACGAGGGCATGTCTACACGGAGAAAAAAATATGTTAAAACCATTAAGGAAAGGCTAAAGTCGGGCGGTGCCGACTATATAATACCCTACACCACTCTCGTAATATTGAATAACTCTGATATATAAATTTTGTAATTCATGTATAAATTGTTTACATAAATTTACTTTTGGGACATTTTATACTTAAATAATGTACCACAGTGTGGTGTAGGGTATAAAAACGATTGGATCTAAAGAGCCAAATCGGATGAAACATATATATGGGAGCTATAGCTAAATCTTAACCGATTTTCTTCAAATTCGGTAGTGTTGGTTCATGGATCAAGAAACTCTACCATTCTAAATTTCAACACGATTGGATGTAAAATACAGCTTTTATAGGACTAAAGGGCCAAATCGGACGAAACATATATATGGGAGCTATAGCTAAATCTTAACCGATTTTCTTCAAATTCGGCAATGTTGGTTCATGGATCAAGAAACTCTACCATTGTAAATTTCAAAACGATCGGATGTAAAATACAGCTTCTATAGGACTAAAGGGCCAAATCGGACGAAACATATATATGGGAGCTATAGCTAAATCTTAACCGATTTTCTTCAACTTCGGCAATGTTGGTTCATGGATCAAGAAACTCTACCATTGTAAATTTCAAAACGATCGGATGTAAAATACAGCTTCTATAGGACTAAAGGGCCAAATCGGACGAAAGATATATATGGGAGCTACATCTAAATCTGAACCGATTTTTTTCAAATTCGGCAATGTTGGTTCATGGATCAAGAAACTCTACCATTCTAAATTTCAAAACGATCGGATGTAAAATACAGCATCTATAGGACTAAAGGGCCAAATCGGACGAAACATATATATGGGAGCTATAGCTAAATCTTAACCGATTTTCTTCAAATTCAGCAATGTTGGTTCATGGATCAAGAAACTCTACCATTCTAAATTTCAAAACGATCGGATGAAAAATACAGCTTCTATAGGACTAAAGGGCCAAATCGGACGAAAGATATATATGGGAGCTATATCTAAATCTGAACCGATTTCAACCAAATTCAATAGCGATCTTAACAGCCGCGAAATACTCTAAACTGAAAAATTTCAGGACGATCGGAGTGAAATTGCGACCTGTAGTCGACGAACAACTTTACATGGACAGACGGACGGACGGACGAACAGACATCGTTAAATCGACTCAGCTAGTGATTCTGAGTCGATCGGTATACTTTAAGGTGGGTCTAGCTGTGTTATTTTAAGGTGTTACAAACATCTGCCGTGAAACAAACTTATAATACCCTGTACCACAGTGTGGTGTAGGGTATAAATAGGTTTGGATGCAATCATATATATGTTTGGGACGGGCACAATCATATATATATTTGTGGGTAAACATATTATGTTTGCGCACAATCATAATATGTTCGGGGCAAAATTCTAGCATATTAAAAAACGATATGATTGTGTCCTAACATATTTTTGGCAAAATAATATATTAGAACATATTTTTTTGAGTTTTAGAGAGTATTACTCTCTGAGAGCCCAATTATATGACTCATAATTTTGTGCAAAGAAGGGTAATATGTATATGGTAACCGTGTGTATGAGGAGGAATGGCACCGACACCAAAGGGTATTATTATTATTTGATGATGCGCCCGGTCGAGCTTAAGGTCGGTTTTTTTTATTGAATATGTGTGGTGAATGTCGAATTCAAAGAAATTAGTTGTAGTTTTAACACGTACAACAAATTCAAAATAAAAGAAAGAATATGATATCAAAGATGTATAGAGGTTATTCATTAAAAAACACAATTATTTTGGTGCAAAATTATTTTTTTTTAAAGGAATGTATGTTATTTCAACACATTTTATTTACAAAACGTTCTATAATACGAGTACTGACGCCGTTTTATTGCCCCACATAAATTATTTTGCCAACATACATATGTATGTACGTATGTATGTGGGCTTATCATGTTCTTTGAGCAAACACACTCCCGCACTAACAAATTGTTTTCATCTGAAATGACCCCGGGTACAGTAGTGAAGAGTGCACTGTACTATTGAAGTTTTGCCTTGCTCTGCACATTGCACAAATTCTTTAAAGAGGCACAACTCAAAATTCAGTAATTTTCAGAAAACTCAAAAACTATTCTGCAGCTCATGAACTACTTTTCAGAAGCAAAGTGTGTATTACTGTTTGTTGTTATTGTATTTCTGTATTTGACGTAGTGAGTGACGATTTACATTAGGTTACTTGTTGCTGTGAACCGTTATAGTTTCATGATGGAGCGAAAAGAGTAGAAGAGATCAATCACATATATGATTACATACAATCGTATATATGATTACATACAATCATATATATGATTACATACAAACGTATATATGATTACATACAATCATATAAATGATTACATACAATCATATATATGATTACATACAATCATATAAATGTTTGCATACAATCATATATATGATTAAATACAATCATATTATGATTACATATAATCATATACATGATTACATACAGTCATATATATGTTTGGACATAAGCATATATATGATTTCATACAATAATATATATGTTTGCATACATTCATATAAATGTTTGGGAACATTACCGCTACCCCAAACATAATATGTTTGGGAGCTGCTCCAAACATATATATGTTGCCTGCAAAATATGTTTGGGACAATATGTTACAGAGGCCGTTTTTTTCCTCCGTGTACATAATCTAACCTGAATGAACATGAATGAACTATATTCATGGTGCCCTTTCATGACATAAAATGATATTTTTTTAGAACGTTGTGGCTTCAAAGTCGTGGCTTATGCGAATGATGTGGCAATCACAGTAACTGATAAATTCCTCGACATCGTCACAGACAGCCTACAGGTGGCTTTGAACAAATTGGCTAGATGGGCCAGAAGTAGCGGTTTGGGTGTTAACCCAAGGAAGACATAATTGGTTCTCATTGCTAGAAAGAGTAGGGTCCCATATGGAGACAGGGCAAAATATCTAGGAATAATTGTAGATAGGATATTGTTATTCAGACTTAACGTACTGAAACGTGTAAGGAAAACCAACGTTGTATTTTATTCCTGGGGCATCTCTCCCAAACATGTTTGTACAATGAGGAATCCCAAAAGCATGTCGCATAACACATGCCTTGGGTTGACAACTGCAAATAGGTTTGTAAGATAGGTTTGAAGGAAAAACTGTCTACATTATTTTTTCTGACGGGACACTTCCTGATCGGCGAATATGTCATGAGGTTGGGAATTGAGTCCAAAGACTCAGTAGTATCTGTGGAGAAAGGAAGATTAGGAGATAATTGAGGAAGTCTGAAAATATGATCTGACATGTACCGATATTCGTGCTATTGATATGTTTGTGAAGGCCAATCTCAATTTGTGTATGTACGATGGAGACTCCGGCTGACACTTTTGTCTTGTGCGCTCATATTCCAGTTGCCTATGGTTAGTCCACAAAGGTGCACGACCTGATATTTGCAGCGTTTCAGTTTTAGACGGTACCTTCTGCGTCCTCTCTCTGGATCATATTCCAACATTTTCCTTGCTTTTCGTCCATTCACAGGAAATGCCCAGGGCAGCCTGTCAAGAGTCCCGCTTACTGTTGAAACGCCCTGCAAGGTTATTTCACAATATAAGGGTATATAAGATTCGGCGCGGCCGAACTTATTTGTTTTGTAGTTCTTACAGTTGTGTTTTTATCGTTCCTGACAATATGACCGCATGACAATTAACAAGATCAAAGTTAAAAAGTCAGAAAGTTCAGCCGGGTAAACCGACTCATTCATTTATTTTTTTGTTTTAAATAATTTACTATCAATTAAAATTACATATAATAACTATAAAGTATATACATACTTTATTTTTAACTTTTGGTGCAAAATGCTCCATTTGTGTGTGAAGTACCAAAAGGTGCGTGGCAACTTCGCCCATTTTTCCTGAGGTGTTAGCGACTTATATATTAATACTACACGGGGCAAATTCGCATTATTTTATATGTTTGAATCGAAAGAAAATAGACTTGAAAACACAAATTTTTAAATATTATTATTTCCTAGCAAATAAGTTTCATTGGAAAATCAACAAAATTTATTTGGAACGCATATATTAATATATTACAACAAAATATATTTAAAAACTAAATTTCTCAAATAAAATATGTGTTTAAATACAAATATAATTATTGTTTAGGAATTTCTCCAAAAATATATTTTATTTAAAAAAGATTTTCAAAAATGTTGCTGACTTTTTCGAATTTCAGTTTTAAGTTTTCCTTGGTTTCGAATTGTGCCGCCCAGCATTAACTTCTGCTCTAAATCAATCATTTAAATTTGAAGCCATCATTAGTTGTCAATCCTCCAAGTATCGTTTTTTTTTATTTGGATCCTAGATTATACGATTTCAGTTATTATTATTATTTATTGTTTTACAAACATTAACAATTTTTAAAAAATTTACTTCAAATTACTGAAAAATTTAACACAATTAAGGTATTTTCCAAATACTTAAATGCAAATAAATATTTGTTTCGGAAATAATAGTCCCAAATAAAAACATATTGGTGGTTTCGACATTACGGACAAATTCGACATAATTTTTGTCATTACGGTTTTTTTGCAGAATTCTTTATTTCAGATAGGTATATATAAGTATAATCCATTTAAGAATGGCTCTATTATCGTGATCGTTTGTACTTTTTACAGGATAACATTTTTGAATTATTTCTCTTTGCATTTATTACAATGTGAATTCATAAATATGCATATCAAATGAAAGGGGAGTATTCCCGCAATTTAGTACAACTTTAAAAAAATCCAAGGACGAATGCTAAAAAAAATGTATTTTTAAACTTTTATCCTTGAATATTTTATCCTTCAAAGTTGTGCCTTCAATCTTTAACGGTTAAGGAATAACAATTATTTGAATTCCACAGCCTATACAATATATTAAGGACACTGAGACAAAAAAAAAACATTTTATTCCCACCCACGAATGGGACTATATACAATTGAAAATATTAAGCACTAGTAGGAAAATAAAGTACTAACTTCCTTGTTTCGTGATCGTTTGTCCTTTTAAGAGGACTTTTAAAATTACTAGGGTAACAATTTTGATATAATTTTTTGTACACAAATTAAAATGTGAATAATATCAATATGCATATTAAATGAAAGAGGGTTGTATTCTCTATACATTTATATTTTTTGTTTGATGAAATTGAAAATATAAAAGTTTAAAAGGACATTTTTTATAGCATTCGTCCTTGGGAATCTTTTGTTTTTAAGTTTTATTAAATAGCGCGAATACTCCCCTTTAATTTGATATGAATATTTATCAGCTCACATTGTAATTAGTGCAAAGAAAAATATTTAAAAAATGTTATCTTTGAAATTTTAAAAGTCCTGTAAAAAGGACAAACGATCACCAAATAAAAAACTGAGTATGCAGTATTGCTACCTATAGTCTCTAGTTTCACTTGTAAATAGTTTCGTACATGGGTGAAAAATTGTGTCTCACGGTGTAATAAGAACAAATTGGGGGTCGTTTATGGATATCTCACTTAGTTATCGGATGTTAAAGTTCTAAAAAAATAAGTATTTTTCAAACATTACCGTCCGATAACACGATAACTAGGCCAGATATCGAAATAATTTCCATTAATTTTCTGTATTATTTTGAGGTGCTCGAAATATGGCATAAACTTAAGAATCCTAGTAGTCGCCCTTTATAGTACGCTTGTTAATCGACATTCCCATGGCGTATTTTCGATGGAGGGAATACAAATGATTGTTTTTTCATTCGTATATCAGTAACTAGGATAGTCCCACCTTGAGTCCCAAAAAAATATTAGTAAATTTATTTATTTTTTATATTAATTTAATTATTATCAATTAAAAATTGCATTTAATGACCTTAAAGTATGTACTGGTATTAAAGTTATAAGCTGTTAACGTTTGGTGTAAAATGGTCCACTTGTGTGGGGGATACCAAAAGGGGCCACTTTTCTCTGGACCATAGGCACTATAAAAGCATTGCACTGTACGAAATTTCTAGTATTTATATGCACTGGTATTAAAGTAAATGCTGTTATCTTTTGGTACAAAAATGTCAATTTGTGTGAGGTACCAAAAGGGGCGTGCCAATAACGCCCTTTTTTCTCAGTACTCTTGGTACTATAAAAGCATTACAAACACTGTACACACTTTCAAGTATTTATATGCACTGGCATTAAAGTTATAAGATATTAACTTTTGGTGTAAAATGGTACATTTGTGTGGGAGGTAACAAAAGGGGCGTGTCAATTAAGACACTCTTCTTTAGACTCTAGGTACTATAAAAGCATTGCACTGTACGAAATTTCAAGTATTTGTATGCACTGGCATTAAAGTTAAAAGCTGTTAACTTTTGGTACAAAAGGGTTCATTTGTGTGGGATGTACCCAAAGAAGCGTGCCAATAACGCCCATTTTTCTCTGGACTCTAGATACTATAAAATCATTGCACTGTACAAAATTTCACGTATTTGTGTGCACTGGTATTAAAGTTTAATCTGGCAACTTTGGTACAAAATGGTCCATTTGTGTGGGAGATCCCAAAAAGAGCGTGACAATAATCCCCATTTTTCTCTGATATTTTTCCTAATTTAAATACACAAAGTCAGCAAATTATCCGTTAATGTCGAAATCACCTAAGGTGAGGGGATAAAAATAATATATCAAAATAAATCAGTACCAAACAACTAAAAATTATTTTTTAACTGAAAATAATTTCGCTGTAGCTAAGATGTTAGGGTGGTTGAATGTTTAACATAACAAAGGGTTCTACTTAAACAACCTGCATTACAAGCATCCCTTACTACAGGGTGGTTCAAGTAAACATTTTGGAAAATGTTTCTCATCCCTAAAAAAACGTTAAAAATAAAACGAAATGACTAACAGTTTCCAAGATCTAGGTTTATTTCCACTTTTTCAGATATCATAATATCTCTCTGTGTTCCAACAAACATATACCGCGTTACGCAAGGGATACCCGTACTTATAGTCGACTGATCATGTCTCCACGTTTAATCCCTGGAGTCGCTATAGACGAAAAGAGCTCTCCTCTTTCTGTTAGATGCAAAGATATTGTGACATACGTCCAAATATTGCGAAAAGAAAATATGAGGATAAGTATCTCGTCGCGATCGATAAAAAGGCACCTGACGCGTTTTGTTTCTACAAACAAAAACTAATTTTCGTTTACCAGAGGGAATTCATTTTCTCTATATTTAAGCGCTATTCTTAAGGTTTGTCCAGCCTTTTCGAGTTGGTGTGCAATAAGAAAAGTTTCACGTATCCCACAAAATTGTGTGTGCTTTGTGTTCTATATGAGCTATGTGGCGAGAAAGATCGCCGATACAATGTTGCACCTTATAGACATATGTACATAGCTAAAAGTACATATTGGTTATGATGAAAGACACACCTTGATGGGTTTTTGTTTGCTCCCTATTGCTTAGTGTGTCTTAAGCTATGTACATGCGATTTTCAGATCGGACAACGTTATCAACCCTGCCTTACAATCTGTAATTGTACGGACAATTACAGATTGTAAGGCAAAGTTGAATTGACAGTTCAGATGAACCTTACAATTTCATATATTTACAATATTTATATGAAGGATTGCCAATAAAAATATGTTATAGACAGTGTTGTCAGTAAAATGTTTCACTGACAATGGCGCCATTGTCACATGTATAAACTTCGCACAACTAACAATCTTCAAATTTTCTCACAATGACTTTTCTGCCAATGTTGCAAGACAACGTTTATAGGATTGCATTTTTCCGCCATTTTTCGGAAAATATTACCCGATCTGGCAATCGTATAAACATAGCTTTATACGTGTATAAAAGAGTGTTGTACAAACGTTTGGCTTTTTATACGAGTTTCTTAATAAATGTCATCCAAGTTACTCAGGTGTATAGACTTCTCTTAGGGGGATGTTAAACTTTATAAAACTTACTTTATTGGAGGATGAAATATATAATTGGCTTAGCCTAAAAAGTGTAGTGGGTATATTCGGCGAAAATCAGTTCTAGCAGATTTTGCACAATCACCTTTTTTTAGGTCTTTTGTACAAAAAGTGAACAGCTCATAACTTTAACATCAGTGACTACAAATTAGGGATGTAACGAAAGTGGCTTTAGCGAAAGCGAATGCGAAAGCGAATATTGAAATATATTTCTTGCGAATGCGAATGCGAAAGCGAATAGTGAAATATGCATTTTTGCGAAAGCGAATGCGAATGCGAATAATGGTTTGAGCCTTTAGTACCAACAAATTTAAGGAACTGAATTGATACTTTTCCAGGATATTCAAGTATTAAGACTGTTTTCCATAGTTTTACCTCCTGTTACCACAAGCACACACATATCTTCAAATTGTGTGAAGGGAATAAGGAGATTTAACACTTTAATAAATGGAAGCGAATACTGAAATATATTTGTGCGAAAGCGAATGCGAAAGCGAATAATCCAAAGATGGTTTTTGCGAATGCGAAAGCGAATTTTAAAATGATGCGAATAATTCGCGTTCGCATATGCGAATTCGAATATTCGTTACATCCCTACTACAAATATTTGGAATATTTCACACCCCTTCGGTACCTACTACACAAAAGGGCTAAATCATTCCAAAATTGAATAGCTCATAACTTTAACATCAGAGTACACAAACACTTACTGTTCGATATATGTAGTGCAATGTCTTTGATGTATCTAGTCCTCAGGATTGACATTAACATTGTGGCAGGTTAAATTAACGGTTGGCATTGAACCAATGAAAAGTATCTTGGATTGACAAATGACGCTACTCAATATGAACGAGTGCAACATTTTATATGGCACTCCTAGAAAAACTGGATAATTTGTAAATCTGTTGTGTGGTGGCATGTCAACGTCCGGGGTCATGAGCGTTATGACCCTATAACCAGTAAGGAAAGACAGAAAGTCGGACGGGACAAACTATATAATACCATACACCTCCCCACCAAGGCGAAAAGGGGCATTGCGATAATAATTCGGAATAATTGGTTTCGTTTCAATTACCAAGTTTCTTAGCTCCACCTCCTCAACAAGGCTTATTCCAAGGAGAAGTTAAATATGTTGGTCATAATAAACTACATCTGGAACGCGCAGTATTCTTTCATAGATCAAGAATCGGAAGGAACAACGTGAACCTAAACTGGTTTTAATAAACTTAGATCAAAAGCCACGTTTCTACCAAATTAAATAAAGGTCGGACATAAAATACAGTTCCTATAGCGCTTAAATACTAAATAGGCAGGCTATATTTAAATCTGAACCGATTATCCGCAAATTATGCAGTATTAGTTCCTAAATTAAGAAACGTCTTTTTTTTGACTTTGTCAAAATTTGACAGTGTTTATTCATGTAATCAGAAACTTCTTTCTGCAAATATATACCTAAATCTGAACCGATTTTCCTTAAATTTAGTATTGTCTCTTAAATGTATCAAGAGACTTTTCTCTGTCAATTTGTATGCAGATCTGGTAAAAAATTTTGCTTATTCAGGGCATATTTGCCAAATCGGAGGTACATATATCTGGGAGCTATATGTAAATCTGAACTGAATCTGATTTTACCCAAATTCAATCGTCCAAAAGAAAGATATGTGCAAAGTATCGTTGAAATCGGGCCATAATTGCGACCTGTACTTTGATTACAATAATACATGCACAGACAGACGGACGGACAGACTGCGCTAAAACGACTCAGAAAATGGGTCACTAAGTCCATGGATATAGTGGACATGCACGGGCCAAAATCGCCATTTTTGATATGTTTGAATATAAAAAAAATATATTTGGAACTGAAATTTTTAAATATTATATATTTACGAATAAATACATTTTATTTGAAAATCATTAAATTTTATGTGAAACTATGACAACAAAATATATTTGCGAACTAACTTTCTCAAATAAAATATGTGTTTACAAATAAATAAAATTATTGTTTAGAAATTTCTATATATGTCCCAAATAAAATATAATTGGACGGAAAAACTGATTTGTTTAGAACAATAACTACCCAAATATCGTCCCCTCAATAAAACAATAGCGTATATGCATAAATAGCATTATTTTTTATTGCGTTTTAAGAATCTACGGAATCGATTCTATAGCTGATAAAAATTTGGTGGAATTCTACTTCCACAAAGTGGGTCAAAAGTGAAATTAAAAAAATACTGTATATATGTAGTACAACTGTACTATATACCATTTATATTCAATTAACGCACTTTTAGAGAATATCACCTGGCTTTAGCCTGATTATTTCACAACATTTTAAAATGACAAGAAATTAAAAGCATCAATTCTCTTCTGAAATATACATACATATTTATCTTCCAAGAAGTCTATTTTCACAAAAACTTCAAATGCGATTTTTTCAAGACTACAAAAAAACCAGTAAGGAAAGGCTAAAGTCGGGCGGGGCCGACTATATAATACCCTACACCACTCTTGTAATATTGAATAACTCTGATATATAAATTTTGTAATTCATGTATAAATTGTTTACATAAATTTACTTTTGGGACATTTTATACTTAAATAATACCCTGTACCACAGTGTGGTGTAGGGTATAAAAACGATTGGATCTAAAGAGCCAAATCGGATGAAACATATATATGGGAGCTACAGCTAAATCTTTAGCGATTCGGCAATGTTGGTTCATGGATCAAGAAACTCTACCATTCTAAATTTCAAAACGATTGGATGTAAAATATAGCTTCTATAGAACTAAAGGGCCAAATCGGACGAAACATATATATAGGAGCTATAGCTTAATCTTAACCGATTTTCTTCAAATTCGGTAGTGTTGGTTCATGGATCAAGAAAATCTACCATTCTAAATTTCAAAATGATTGGATGTAAAATACAGCTTCTTCAGGACTAAAGAGCAAAATCGGACGAAACATATATATGGGAGCTATAGCTAAATCTTAACCGATTTTCTTCAAATTCGGCAATGTTGGTTCATGAATCAAGAAACTCTACCATTCTAAATTTCAAAATGATTGGATGTAAAATACAGCTTCTTCAGGACTAAAGAGCAAAATCGGACGAAATATATATATGGGAGCTATAGCTAAATCTTAACCGATTTTCCTCAAATTCGGCAATGTTGGTTCATGGATCAAGAAACTCTACCATTCTAAATTTCAAAATGATTGGATGTAAAATACAGCTTCTACAGGACTAAAGAGCAAAATCGGACGAAACATATATATGGGAGCTATAGATAAATCTTAACCGATTTTGTTCAAATTCAGCAACGTTGGTTCATGGATCAAGAAACTCTACCATTCTAAATTTCACAGCGATTGGATGTAAAATAGAGCTTCTATAGGACTAAAGGGCCAAATCGGACGAGACGGATATATGGGAGCTATAGATAAATCTTAACCGATTTTCTTCAAATTCAGCAATGTTGGTTCATGGATCAAGAAACTCTTACATTCTAAATTTCAAAACGATTGGATGTAAAATGCAGCTTCTATAGGACTCAGCTAGTGATTCTGAGTCGATCGGTATACTTTAAGGTGGGTCTAGCTGTGTTATTTTCAGGTGTTACAAACATCTGCCGTGAAACAAACTTATAATACCCTGTACCACAGTGTGGTGTAGGGTATAATTATACACTATTCTTTTATTGAGGGGACGATATATAATATTTGTTTGTGCCAAATAGTACACATTTAGCGTAAATGTTTCAAGCATAATATGTTTGGGACAATATACTACAGAAGCGATTTTTTCTGCGTGTGGAATAGACAATTTAGTCTGTATGTTATCATTGAAGACAACTTTCGAGTTATCGAAGTGTCTAAAGCCTGCTACGCGGACCAAAGGGTTCCTGCGTGGACGGTTTTGGTCGGGGTAAAATATTTTTTCTCTGAGGTATGTCCAAATACGGCTAAAAGTACCAAAGTCTCTACACGCTGAAAAAAAATCGCTTCTGTAGTATATTGTCCCAAACATATTCGGCTTGAAACATATATATCTTTAGGGTACACTCTAAACATATAATATTTGGTACACACAAAAATTATATATTTGGGAAGACGTTGTTCTAAACAAATCTTTGTTTACATCCCAATATGTGTTTACTTTGAACTATTTTTTCCGAAACAAATATTCATTTGCATTTAAGTATTCAGAAACTACCTAAATTGTGTTAACTTTTTTTCATGTCGTAAAAATAATAAATAATAATAATTGAAATCGTATAATGTTGGATCGAAATATATTTCTTGGAGGATTGACAATTAATGATGGCTTGGAATACCCAGAAATGTTAGATGATTGATTTAAAACAGAAGATAATGCTGCATTTGGTACCATAACTGGGAGAATCTAGTCGAATCCAAAAAAAATTATAACTGAAATTCGAAAAATTCAACAAAAGTTTAGAAAATCTTTTTTAAATAAAATATATTTGGAGAAATTCCTAAACAATAAATTTATTTGTATTCAAAGACATATTTTATTTGAGAAAATTAGTTTGCAAATATTATATGTTGTAACATATTAATATACGAGTTGCAGATATATTTTATTGATTTTCAAGTAAAATTTAATTGCTCAGAAACACATAATATTTAAAAAGTTGTGTTCCAAATATATTTTCTTTCGATTCAAACATATCAAAAAAGTCGATTTTGCCCCGTGTATAGGTAGAATGGCCTTAGGCCGGGAATAATGATATTCTTCTCTGAGAAATAAAGTCCATGGACCTTATAACCCTTTTTTGTGTCATAACGTCCATGAAGATGTCACCAGCCATTATGCAGTTTTTACAGATTTCCACCATCATGTGATTTCATGGTAAGTGTTTTTCGAATTTTATACTGTTTTCAAAATGGATAGCCTTATAAGAAGATATTAATTTGTGCTAAAGGAAGTGCAACTGCCTAACTCGACGCCTCGTAAAAATTGGTAATATTCAGATTTTGATTTAGTCCACATATAAAGGATCAGAATCCTCGTAGTTTCCATGGAAGTGCGTGCCAGTGGTATCACCGGCTAAAAATCCGCACCAAGCAGATACTTTTTATACCCTCACTTAAGTGGAGGAGAGTATACGAGGTATGTTCAAAGAATATCGCGAATTTTTAATTTCCGCGGGCTACGTGTATTTGATATTTTTGTAGCGTCATGTTGGTACTCATGTCCCTTACTTACGCTGACAAGGTCGGCCATATCGAATGTTTAGTTAATTTTTGACAGCTGTTGTGCTTGGGTGTGTTTTAACTTGTCTTCGATTTTTATCTATTTCAAAAAATGAATCAACGAATCTGCATCAAATTTTGTGTGAAAAACAAAATAAAGTGCGCTGACGCATTTCGAATGTTGACTGTGGCATATAGTGAAGCTACCTTGGACCAAAGCAACGTTTATCGGTGGTACAAAATGTTCTTAGAGGGCCGAGAAGATGCGAAGGACGAACAGCGTGCCGAGCTCACAGTTTCCTTTGGTGCATTATGAGTTCTTGCCACAGGGTAGTACGGTCAATAAAAAATATTACCTGCAAGTTATGCGCAAATTGCGCTTAGCAATCCGCTAAAAACGCCCGGATTTGTGGCGAACTGCCTTTTGCACCATGATAACGCCCCTGCACACACATCGTTGCTTGTGCGCGAATATTTGGCCAAAAACAACACAGTAATGGTGCCGGAGCCACCGTATTCCCCTGACCTAGCCCCCTGTGACTAGTTTTTGTTCCCAAAACTGAAAAGGCCCATGAAAGGATGGCGCTACTCCACGATTGAGGAGATAAAGACGGCATCGAAGGAGGAGCTGAACAAGATCACAAAAAAATAATTTTGAAGTGCTTCGAGGATTGGAAAAAACTTTTGGCAGAAGTGTATTATATCCGAGGGGAATTACTTTGAAGGGGACAAAATAGATTCTCATGAAGAAATAAATACTTTTTGAAAAAATACAAAATTCGCAAATTTTCTTGAACATACTATGTAAAGGGTCCGCAATCTAACGTTTTTTTTCAACTAGTGCTTATTTCGTGAATGATAACACTTAGCTCATATCTGATTTAACAGAAAATTAGTTTTATCCTTCCGCTGAACGAATATGATTGTGTATACGCTTGAACAACGCTGGGAAATATGCAGAAGAAAGAAGATGCCGATTTTGCCAAAAAAAATCATTTTTTTAGATGAAGCTCATTTTGATATTGGCGGGTATGTAACCAAGCAAAACTGTCGCATTTGGGGCACAGAAAACCCGCACGCATACATTGAAAAGCCGATACACCCAAAACGAGTCACTGTTTGGTGCGGATTTTGGTCCAGAGGCATAATTGGGCCATTTTTCTTCGTAAATGAGCAAGGAGTGGCCGTTACAGTCAATGGCGATCGTTATCGGGCCATGTTAAACGAATTTTTGTTCACAAAAATTGAAGAGGAGGATATTGGCAACATTAGGTGTCAACAGGACGGCGCTACGTGCCACACAGCCGAAGCTACACTCGATGTTTTGCGCCCTGTTTTTGAAGATTTTGTTTGGCCAACTCGGAGCTGCGACTTGACACCTTTGGACTATGATTTGTGGGGTGCCCTCAATGGTAAGTGTTACGCCGACAATCCAGAGACAATTGAAGCTTTAAAGGACAATATTCGTGAAGCCATTGGTGAAATACAGCTGTACACATTCGATAATGTGCTTAAAAATTGGACCGATCGTGTAGGCTACTGCATGGCCAGACAAGGCAGCCATTTCAATGAAATTATTTTCCATTATTAACCGGAAGGATTGTACTTTCAAATAAAAAAAGAAATTTGAGAAAATATTCAGTAGTTTTTTTATAGCATTTTCAAATATAAAGTTATTTGGCGGACCGTTTCTATCATTTGCTACGGCCCAAATGTGTAATACATCGATGGAGTGACCTAAAACCCAAGTATGTTCTGCGGAAATCCGCTTAGGACATTTGAGTCACTGGTGGGCATAATCAGTCTGTCTGTCTCTTTGTTTGGTGCGCGCGATAACTCTCCAAAAGAGGAACCTGTTTTCTTAAGATTTGGTATGTGTTAATATTTTATTCCATTTCAGACTAAGTTCGAATATGGCCCATTCCTTCTAGTACCGCTCCCTCAAAGGGCTAAAATTTAGTGAAATATTGATTCTATAATAAATTCTATACAATTTATGCTAATCTTCTATAGTTGCACACATAGTAATCTGTCGCCCTCTCCTTTCGGTCCCCAAAACAAAAATGATAATTTTGTATAAAATGTTAACGGCTTACAACTTTGTTACCAGTACATACAAATACCTGAAAATTTGTGCAGTGTAATCCACTTATGGTACCTCTTTAACAAAGTGGAAAAACCAAAACAAAATTTTATCGGTGAGTTATCACCAGTTCACGTGAAAAATTAGAAACATTGGAATGTAGACGTATTTGTCAAGCCCATTCTAGCACCCTACTCAAGTTGACAACTTCCCCACAACTTGACCATATGTCATACGAGTATTACCGCAGAAATATTTTGCATCGATTTTTATAAAATTGGATATAGTGCAATTTTCTGAACCAAGGAAGGATTCCGCAAACATTTGGAGAAATTGAATCAGCTTTAGATATAGTTCTATGTACATTTAACTTCGATTTTCCATCTAAACGATATAAAAGTCGTATTTTCCATTTCATAATTAAAGAAAAAAAATTGATAAAAGGTTTTTGAAATTTATTTGAAGAATAAAAATTTCACAAAATTCCATTATGTTATCTTTAAAACTAAGTAAATTTTGGATCAAAAACTCTACCATTCTAAATTTCAAAACGATTGGGTGTAAAATACAGCTTTTATAGGACTAAAGGGCCAAATCGAACGAAACATATATATGGGAGCTATAGCTAAATCTTAAGCGATTTTCTGCAAATTCGGTAGTGTTGGTTCATGGATCAAGAAACTCTACCATTCTAAATTTCAAAATGATTGGATGTAAAATACAGCTTCTTCAGGACCAAAGAGCAAAATCGGACGAAACATATATATGGGAGCTATAGCTAAATCTTAACTGATTTTCTTCAAATTCGGCAATGTAGGTTCATGGATCAAGACACTCTACCATTCTAAATTTCAAAACGATTGGATGTAAAATACAGCTTTTATAGGACTAAAGGGACAAATTGGACGAAACATATATATGGGAGCTATAGCTAAATCTTAACCGATTTTCTTCAAATTCGGCAATGTGGGTTCATGGATCAAGAAACTCTACCATTCTAAATTTCAAAATGATTGGATGTAAAATACAGCTTCTACAGGACTAAAGAGCAAAATCGGACGAAACATATATATGGGAGCTATAGCTAAATCTTAACCGATTTTCTTCAAATTCGGTAGTGTTGGTTCATGGATCAAGAAACTCTACCATTCTAAATTTCAACACGATTGGATGTAAAATACAGCTTTTATAGGACTAAAGGGCCAAATCGGACGAAACATATATAAGGGAGCTATATCTAAATCTGAACCGATTTCAACCAAATTCAATACCGATCTTAACAGCCGCGAAATACAGGGTATTATAAGTTTGTTTCACGGCAGATGTTTGTAACACCTGAAAATAACACAGCTAGACCCACCTTAAAATATACCGATCGACTCAGAATCATTAGCTGAGTCGATTTAACAATGTCCGTCCGTCCGTCCGTCCGTCCGTCCGCCCGTCCGTCTGTCCATGTAAAGTTGTTCGTCGACTACAGGTCGCAATTTCACTCCGATCGTTCGGAAATTTTGCAGTTTAGAGTATTTCGCGGCTGTTAAGATCGGTATTGAATTTGGTTGAAATCGGTTCAGATTTAGATATAGCTCCCTTATATATGTTTCGTCCGATTTGGCCCTTTAGTCCTATAAAAGCTGTATTTTACATCCAATCGTGTTGAAATTTAGAATGGTAGAGTTTCTTTATTCATGAACCAACATTGCCGAATTTGAAGAAAATCGGTAAAGATTTAGCTATAGCTCCCATATATATGTTTCATCCGATTTGGCTCTTTAGATCCAATCGTTTTTATACCCTACACCACACTGTGGTACAGGGTATTATTTAAGTATAAAATGTCCCAAAAGTAAATTTATGTAAACAATTTATACATGAATTACAAAATTTATATATCAGAGTTATTCAATATTACGAGAGTGGTGTAGGGTATTATATAGTCGGCACCGCCCGACTTTAGCCTTTCCTTACTGGTTTTTCATTATTAACGGCATACCTTCCTCTTTATTATGAAACAAACATCCGATCATTTATCTCAAAAAATTGAATTTTTCTTTGAATACTAAAATAACACCTCTTGTTGGAAAACCCTTTATACCAGTACACATAAACGCCTTTAGTTCGGCATACATATTCCAATACAGAGAAGGAATATGTTACATTTGCTATTCGATTTGGAACTCAAGAAAATGTTTGTGATATTCTAATAAAGTTAGATTTTTTCGAAAATCTGTTCTTACCGAAAGTTAACTTTAAACCGAGCACATAAAGTAATAAAGTAATCGATGCATACGAGTATATACACTATCATTATTTAGGTCATATAAATTCACCATTCCACACAATGAAGGCTACAAAAGATCTGTAGAATCTCACACTGTTTTACACTTGTTTGTTTTTCAAACTTCAATTGTAAGGGCAGAAGAAGCTGCAGCAAAGATGTACGGGCCAAGACTTACACACTCACCAAAGACCAAAGGAACATTATCCATAAATTTTGAAACATAACATTAAAAAAAGAAACAAAAAACGTACAAAGATGGAACAAGCCAAGAGGGAAAGGAGAAGGAGATGGGTGAAAAAAGCTGAGCACAAAACGAAAACTATTTACTACTTAAAATTCCATGTTGCTAACAAATTGAATAACTTCATGACTTCAAAAGAACAAAGAACACACAACGCCAAAGTGCAATGGAAGAAACAGAAACAAAGCTCCGACCGACTACTCTACTCTGCTCTGTGCCACAAAAGTGGAAAATGTTCAAATCAAGTAAAAGACACACAGACATTTGCAAGGACAGTGGTTCAAAGACAAAAAAATTTAGCAGAAATAGGTTAGCAAAAGTATTTTATATAGTTATTATCCCCTCACCTTACAGAGGAGGGTATATATCAATTGTTACGAGCCAAAAGTGTAACACATCGAAAGTGTGACCTATGACCCCAAGAATGTTTGGTGGAAATTGGATTTGGGTCATTATCCCCTCACCTTGCAAAGTAGGGTATATATCACTTGTTACGAGCCAAAAGTGTAACACATCGAAGGACCCCAAGTACTTTTTGTGAAAATTTGATTTGGATCATCTTAAGTCATTTGAGCGATGTCCATCCGTCCGCCTGTATATCTATGTGTCTGTCTGTCTGCTGGTTACTCGAAAGGAGTAACCGATTGGCTTAAAATGTGGTATGCGGTAATATTTTTTAATATTTTTCTTCATCTCATGCTAAGTTCGAAGATGGGTCATATTGGTCCACTCCGTGTAGTACCACCCCCACAAAGAGTTAACATTTAGTGAAATATTGATTCTTTAATAACTTCTATACTACTTATTCGAATCTTCTGAAATTGCACACATAGTATTAGTTTATTGGTCTCTATCACCTCGAGAAAAATGGGCAAAGTTGCTATGCCCGGTTTGGTACCTCCCATACAAATGGACTATTTTGCTTCAAAAGTTAACAACTTACAACTTTAATACCAGTGCACAATTTAAAGTTATTAATTACACTTTGATTTGATAATGAATTAATTAAAGCAAAAAATAAACAAATTTACGAATATTTTTTGGGACTGAAGGTGAGCGGATTCGTAAGTCGGTTTACCCGACTGAACTCTCTTACTTGTTAATATTTTTCCCCTCTCTGTGCTAGAATTTTGCTAATATCAGAGTCTTATAAATATGCACGGAGAAAAATCGGTATTATTGATATGTTTGAATTAAAAAAATACATTTGGGATTTTTATTTGTTATACACGGAGAAAAATCGCTATTTTTTATATATTTGAATTCACAACACCTAAAGCTACGGATGAGGATATTTTGAGTCATTTCAGCAATGTCCGTCCGTTTGTCTGTCTGGTGCGCCCAATAAATCTCAAAGGAGTGAACTAATGACTACGTGGTGGTGGTATTTTCTCCTATATCAGGTGTTGTTCGAAGATGTGCCATACTTACGAGTATATACTCCATCTGGTACCCCCAAACACACAACTTAGTAAAATATTGATTCTCCAATAACTTCTGTACTGCATATCCGAATGTCCTCTACTTCCACACATAGGAAGTACCTTATGGTATCTCCCACACATCCAGAACTGTGTTAGACTGTAAAAGAACGATAAATGATTACTCAGCCCATGCCTGGTCAATTGCGTATTTGCTGGTTACCAGGGCACAACCGAGTGTTTGGAAATGAACGGGCAAACAGCTATTCAAAGGGCAGAGAACTTCGAGTAATAAACAAATAATTGGGAACCTTTCGAAGCCACGAAGGATGAGTTGAAGCACTGGAAGGTGATGGTTCACAAAACTATGTGGAATAGCGCAACAGTAGGAGCAACTGCAAGATGATGAGTGTTCTAACGGGACACTCAAGCTTACAAGCACATCTACATGGCATAGGACTAGCAAAAAACGACGAATGTAGGGCATGCAGAGAAAACATCGAAACGATGGAACATTTTCTGGGTCACTGCCTGGCTTTCACACATGCAAGATCCCGATATTTCAGGTCCGACATATCGCCAGACTTGACTCATCTCAGACCGTATGACTGGAAGATACTGAGAAAATTCGTCTTTAGTACCGATTTTCTGTAACTCTTGAGGTATAAAAAGATCATATATAAGGAGCGCACAACAGGCCGAAACACTGGGTTAAGTGTATGTCCATGGACGTGACACGTTTAACCGTGTCCTCTCTTCAACCTAACCTAAGATATCTCTCACACAAGATGGCCAAATAATTCAAAATTTAATAGCTCATTACATTAATGCCATTGTAATACTTACAATTCAATATAGTGTAATGTCTTTGAAGTATCTACAATTTATTAAGCGGAAAATAGTCGCATTTGCCAAGCTCCATCTGGTATATAAGTGGAGATAATTTATATTAGCTGGTATTCTGCCAACCCATTAATCTCAGGTTGGTATCCTAGTGATGTAGTTCCTCTAGAGGATATACACCGGTGGGATATAGTCCACTCGGTCGGTTACCATAGCACTACACTTTGATAACCTCATGTGACCGTAGTTCTTGTACCTCTACATTGATAGGCAGTTTAATATTAGTGCCGCTCTGGTTGCTACATTCCTCGCCACAATGTTAATCGGCAGCATATGGAGTACGGCTTCTAGAGACTCAGTCGGTGCAGTCCATAAAGCTCCGCTTATAAATACATAGGTAGGCAGTTTTCGGAATCTTTGATAGTATGTTGATGATGGTTATTTTGTTAGTTGCCGTCCATGTATATATCCAATAGACGATTTTAGTATAGAGAGGTTCCACCGCGACGCTACAGCCTGCCTACGGGAATATAAGGCGACTTTGGCCTTCCCTACACCTTCCAGTACGTTCCCAGCGGTAAAAATCAGGTCTTAGGCGGCAAGCTATCAGGCCTGATTTAAGAGCCACGAGGTCTGGCCGCCGCATTCAATCTTTATTTCTTTTTTACATGGAGTGACATTGCGAGGCCAGGCCTTGCATCTCGCGGTAAAAATCATGCCTAACAAAGGATTGTCGAATGAAGGTCTGATATAGGACTTCGAAAGTAAGGTCTTAAGAAGGGCTTCGAAATGAAGGTATGATTTAGAGCTTCGCAATGAAGGTGTGATCTAGGTCTGATGTACAGCTTCGAAGGAAAGTCCTACAGTAAATCAAAATGCAGACCAAATAATGTATTTTAAATGAATGTCACATTCAGCACTTCAAATGCATAATATAGGAGTTCGCAAAGATAATATAGAATAATTTTGATAAGAATCTATCTTAATCAATCAAAAACACAAAGCAACTGAACTCTACAAAACCTTTGCAACGACAAATTATTTGTTAATTTTAATTGTCTTCACCTTCACTTTTCAATTTCCTTCTCCCGTCTTTTATCAGGCATGATTGTGTCCTTCTAAAAATATATCATATCGAATAGCACACAACATTTAAATTTTGTGTGGACATAATCATGCATGATAAAAGACGGGAGAAGGAAGGCAGAGTGTACACGAATTCGTTCTCCCTCCCTCAAGTTTCTCATGTATGAATTTTGTTGCTACTGCGAGAGTTCAAAACCAGTTTTATGCAAAAAAAAAAAAGAAATACACATCAAATACAGGTCAAAACACTGGATCGTGCATTTTGTTGCAGAACAAATTAGATCGAAAATTAATCAAGTTCCCATGTTCTCATCACATGATGGAGATAGTATTGAAACATGTGTTTGAGGTTAAACTTCGGCGACTTGTGGTCCTGAAGTGCCTATTTCTAATCGTTTTGCTGCCGTTTGGGTAAGTCTCGGCCACAAATCGTTTAAAAACGGACTCGAAGATCCAACTGTACGCTCAAAAATAAGTAATGCTGACTGCGAAGTCATTAAGAAATTCTGCATTAAACAGCTAAATGAAACACAAATCAGAGCTGACTACAAGGAACTATTACAATTAACAATAATGTTTATTGGTGGTGTCGGCGATAACTTCCGAACACCTGGTCCAACATCCCACGCAAGGTTCATGGGAAAAGGCATTTATGCCTTAAAAATATACCTATTTCGAGAGCAGTTTGCATTGACAAAACGAGAGTCCAGTGGGCTACGGGATATATGTATTTTTCTCGTGCGGCTGTATGTCAAAGCGTGGTTTACATGCAAAATGCCATACGAGCACCAAATCAAGATATACACTTGTTGGAAGACTCCATCGCATACGCAGAAATCGACCGAGATGTGTCTAAAGCGGTTATGAAGAAATGGAAAAATCATATGTGGTATTTGGCCCTAGAATCAATGGCTTTGGCATTTTTCGATTCGGATGTTTCACTCGAAGAGAAACGAAAAATGGTTAGGCATCTGCAATCAACAGAGCCCGTCGTAAATCTGGGAAACGATCGAAAATTCTCCGACCCGAAACTATTGCTGTGTAATAATTTGAGCGATTTCGTCTCATACAAAACCAAAAATTTTTCGGTGCTTTTGGATTGAGTACTGCATTTTTAAAGCATGACCCATCCATTTGGGAAGATTATCAAGATACTCTCGATGTCGTAGAAAATGTCCCTCACATAACAAGTCAGATCTAACATAATATTGAATTAATTGTATTTTTTGTTTTTTTCACCGATCTTAATATTTAAAAACTATTTATTAATTAATAATACAAAGATATGTAATTTTACTTATTTAAACATACGACTTCTGAATAAAAAAAATATTTCCCCTATAAAGTGTGTTCTAAATTTTGAATGAACTTTGGGCAGACCCTAGGGTTATCAGATCGGCACAAAAATGTTTATGGAAGTCTTGCAGGCCAAATGGAAACTTTTTCGGTCCGGAAATCAAAGATCGCAGCAACTTTCACTTTTTTGCATCATGTGCTATAAACGGTCTACTGCTGACCATGGAGAACGACTTTTCTCTGACATCTTTTAGAAGGCGTTAGACATGTTTGAAAAAAGACGGGAGCAGGATGCACGGTTACTTTTTTAGAAGTGAGAGATTGCGCATTTTTCAGGCCTTCATAAAAAAGGCATGCGTGCCTTCCAATAGAAGGTGTTGGAAGCCCTTCTATCAGGCCTGATGCCTAGAAGGCCTGGACCATTTTACCGCTGGGTTAAGTCCGAATAACAATTTCCCATCTAGAATTATTCCTAGAAATTTTGCACTTTCAGAAAAGGCCTGTTCCATTCATGTGAGACCTTATTCTTCCTACTAAAGAGAACCAATTTTGTCTTGTTTGGATTAGCGCCCAAGCCGCTGCTTCCGGCCCATCTAGCCAACTTGTTCAGATCCACCTGTAGGATGTCTCTCAGGACGTTTTCGAATTTGCCACTCCCTGCGATTGCCACGTCGTCCGCATATGCCACGACCTTGCAGCCTCAACGTTCTAGATCTAGGTTCCAAATTAGTGGAGACAGCACTCCACCTTGTGGGGTCCCATTGTTTACAAACCATGTTTGAGTTGTGGACCCAAGACTTGCTGTTATGTGTCCTCCGTTGAGCAGGTTTTTGAATTAGTCTGATCAAGCTACAGTTCACCTTTAGATGTGACATCGCCGCAATTACCGCATCTGAGTGAATGATGTTAAAAGCCCCTTCTACGCCAAGAAATGCCACCATAGTGGATTCCTTGAAATGATGCCACAAGTTCGTGCAGGGAAGATTATTTAGACTTTCCCATTCACAGTGCAACATTTTTCAGCTCACTGATTTGGGACTGAATACTGAGAATTGGACGTGAAATTAGCCCCAATAATAAGAACTTCTGCATCATTCGTTTAGTCAAGTTGGCTCAGTTAATAATTTAATGGCCATGCGATTTTTTTTCAATGTGGACTTTTAGCACCTTTTCTATATTTTTTTCTCGGTATACCGTACGAAATATCGCTTTTGTGTCCGAAGCAAAGTTGGAGATATTCTCGTCTATACACGGGGGAGAATCGCCATTTTTGATATGTTTGAATTGAAAAAAAATATATTTGAAAAAAAAAAATTTAATATTATATATTTGTAAACAAATTAATTGTATTTGAAAATCAAGAAACGTTGTTTGGAACGCATATATTAATATATTAACTGACTTTCGATTTTAAGTTGAAATTTTTCCTAAATTTCCTGTTATACTTTACAGTAAAAAATGTCATAAGCAGCATTACATTTGGTTTTACAGCGCTAATTTTAATTTATAAATTTTCAAATAAAATTTTTTCTAATGTCTAATTTTACAAACATATAAAATTTCTAAAAAATACCCTTTTAACTTCTGAAAAACAGAAAACTTGCCTTAAAATGAAGGCATTGATACATTGCCAAAATACTTAAATACAAATTATTCTTTGTTTCGGAAATATTGGTTCCAAATAAAAATATATTTGGATGAAAACATACTCTTGTTTAGAACAGCATCCTCCCAAACATATAATGTATTTGTGTGTATAAAATATTTGGAGTGTACCCTAAATAGGTGTACGTTTCCAGCTGAATATGTTTGGGACAATATGCTACATACTGTCTATACCAAGATGACAGTATGAGAATCAATAAACTGTATTTAATTTTAATTATACGAAACACTCTCAACAATGTTTAGAAACCTCGTACACGGGGCAAAATAGCCTTTTTTGATATGTTTGAATCGACAAGAATTATATTTGTAACACAAATTTTTAAATCTTTATATATAAAATCCTTTGTACGTTTGTTAGTAACGCATGATCTCCGAAACCATAAAAGCGAATGGGCTGAAAATTTAACAATATATTCAGTTTGGGGTCATTTGTGTTTTAGAATTATTTTCACCGCGATAAATTGCGGAGTGGTCAAGTTATTAGCAAAATTCCCATTTCATGACCGATTTGTGTAGTTTGTCTTGATAATAGTTTGTATGTATGATTCTAACAGGTAGATGGCGCTGTAGTGGACATATGGTGAATATAAATTTGTTGATGATTTTTTCCTGAAACTCGGGATTATGCATTTTTTTAATGAAATATCAATGAATAACAACATTATACATCCCAAATAGGACGGGCAGGACAACGTCTGCTGGTGTCAGCTAGTATTATATATTTCTAAGCAAATAAATTTTGTTTGAAAATCAATAAAATATATTTGGAACGCATATATTAATATATTACAACACAATATTTTTTTGCAAACTAAGTTTCTCAAATAAAATATGAGTTTAAATATAAATAAAATTATTGTTTAGGAATTTATCCAAATATATTTAATTTAAAAAAGATTTTCAAAACTTTTGCTGACTTTTTCGAAATTCAGTTAAATTTTTTTGTTAGTTTACAATTATACCTCCCAGTTACAATACCATATGCAGCATTAACTTTTGTTTAAACCAATCATTTCAAATTCCTGAGTTAGTATTCCAAGTCATCATTTCTTGTCAATCCTCCACTTAATTTATTTTGATCCAAGATTGTACGATTTCAATTATTAGTATTTATTATTTTTACGAACATTAAAAATTTGTAAAACAAAAACTTTGAATTAGTAAAAAATTTAACACACTTAAAGTATTTTCTGAATTCTTAAGTGCAAAGAAATGTTTATTTCGGAAATAGTAGTCCCAAATAAAAACATATTGGGATATAAACAAAGATTTGTTTAGAATAACATTTTCCCAAATATATACTTTTTGTGTGTTCCCAATATTATATGTTTAGAGTGTACCCTAAACATTTATATGTTTCAAGCCGAATATGTTTGGGACAATATGCTACAGAAGCGATTTTTTTTCAGCGTCTATCAATGTTTATATTCAAACCTCTTCTCATTCTTATGTAACCCCTGTGCAATTCATCATACAGACATACGCTCGTAAATATGAATATACTGCTCCAGATTCAGCCAAGGAAAAAGTCGTAATAAAACGTAAAAATATGTATAATGCAAAGGTTTTCTTTCTCTGCCTTTACAAGACTTTTTTATTCCTCCAGTTTTTCCCTCCCCTCTCTGGAAGAAAAAGACACTTTTCATTTATGGGCGGAAGGGCTGTCTACAAATAGGTGGGCCTGTTCTGCCGAAGGGGGTTTTGGGGCGAGACAACGATGGATGGAGTTTGGCATCGTGTTCATATTATAAAACAAACATGAAACGCACTTGTTACTACAATGATTGAAGGCATTTCAGTGTACAACTTTACATTACAACCTGCCGGTCTGGGCCAACCGACCGCCCGTCCGCCAGCCTACTCTGCACCGAACTACACACATCCCCACATATTCCTCAGATAGGAAGAGTAACTTGGCATAAGACTCCTCATATGGCATATCTGTCCCCCGCCTCTATACTTATATACATATTTATGCTGTTGTTTTCCATTTAATTGTACTGCTACTGAAACTTTAAGTGTGTCTGTTTTGGCATTTTGCAGAAAGTTGAGGTATTTCTGGCAGAATTCTTTCGCAAGAAGTTTGTCACAGAAGGTGGGCACGACAATTTGGTAATGTTAAAATTTGGTTCTTATTTCATTGGTGCACCAAAAAATACGAATGCTTTTACCTGGAGACGCAATGAGCCGATGTACAGCATGACTCAAACGAAAAATTAAAAAAAAAATGATCACAAGGCATTTACAGTTTAAAGTAGTCGGAAAAAAATTCAGAAAAATATGTTTAGTCGTTATATGCCTGTGTATCCTTAAGGTAAAAATATATTCTGCTTTTTGAAGTTTATGTTTTAAAAATTTTCGTTCTAAATTTCTCGGGCTACTTGTTATAAACTTGCGTCTTTCTTTGTTCAAAATTCAGAAATTTGGAACGAACTTCGCTGATGAAAAAAAATGATGAAAATATGAGCCAAGCCATACGAGTATACCGACTCCTCTCTGTGCAACCTCTGTAATAGTGATTTGACGATCATCCATAACAATTTTCTTCACTTTTTCAACATTTTCATCGGTTTTTCATGTGATGGATCTTCCAGGACTAGCGTCGCTTGTAAACTTGTAAACCTTTTTTTGA
Organism: Eudasyphora cyanicolor; assembly: GCA_963930755.1. Lineage (NCBI taxonomy): Eukaryota > Metazoa > Arthropoda > Insecta > Diptera > Muscidae > Eudasyphora > Eudasyphora cyanicolor. The sequence goes on along the minus strand of OZ005736.1, from coordinate 176,151,656 downwards.
CTCAAACAACAATCACCATATGCCACTCTAATTTTTGTACACAATTTGATGCAAATTCTTTCATCATTTTTTCCTCAGCAGGAAATCGACGAACAAGCAAAACTGTTATGTCCCTCACAAACAAACTAAACAGAAACAAACTCAACTAAGAACATATGTTCGAGACAAGTGTGCCAACATAAAAATAAAGAAATCGCTAATCGAATGCACATAGCTCGAGAATTTTTAAAATTCACAAATAATCGATTAAGTCTATTTTTGAGGATTTAGAGTTATTGTTGCCAAAGTGCTAAATATTACCTGTAATTAATGTAAATTTTTCTTGAAAGCCATATACCATTACTTATTTTTTTTAACAATATATGTTAAATGTTTAATAAAATAGTTTGCAGTTCTAACGACATTTAAAAAACGTATAAGAACATATGTTGTTATTCATGCCAAACTATTAAACATTTTTTAAGTTTTTTCATTTACAGCCTGTTTCTGTAACTTAAAATGTCGCTTTCGTTCGCCTGCCAAACGACAAACAGCTGATTCGGGTTTCACTTACTACCATCACAACGACAAGTCGCGCGATAATGAACGCGTACGAAAACGTAATCATTTCAGTGTAAATTTTGGTTTCTCTATCTCTCTTTGCTGTCATTTGGGCGAACACAAATGTCAGATCGAGTCACTTTATTTTATTTTCTATCGACTGATAGGATCAATGACAAAAAAACGTTATTAAAAGGAAAAACAAGTAAGGAAAGGCTAAAGTCGGGCGGTGCCGACTATATAATACCCTACACCACTCTTGTAATATTGAATAACTCTGATATATAAATTTTGTAATTCATGTATAAATTGTTTACATAAATTTACTTTTGGGACATTTTATACTTAAATAATACCCTGTACCACAGTGTGGTGTAGGGTATAAAAACGATTGGATCTAAAGAGCCAAATCGGATGAAACATATATATGGGAGCTATAGCTAAATCTTTACCGATTTTCTTCAAATTCGGCTATGTTGGTTCATGAATCAAGAAACTCTACCATTCTAAATTTCAAAACGATTGGATGTAAAATAAAGCTTCTATAGAACTAAAGGGCCAAATCGGACGAAACATATATATGGGAGCTATAGCTAAATCTTAACCGATTTTCTTCAAATCCGGCAATGTTGGTTCATGGATCAAGAAACTCTACCATTCTAAATTTCAAAACGATTGGATGTAAAATACAGCTTCTACAGGACTAAAGAGCCAAATCGGATGAAACATATACATGGGAGCTATAGCTAAATCTTAACCGATTTTCTTCAAATTCGACAATGTTGGTTCGTGGATCAAGAAACTCTACCATTCTAAATTTCAAAACGATTGGATGTAAAATACAGCTTCTGTAGAACTAAAGGGCCAAATCGGACGAAACATATATATGGGAGCTATAGCTAAATCTTAACCGATTTTCTTCAAATTCGGTAGTGTTGGTTCATGGATCAAGAACCTCTACCATTCTAAATTTCAAAACGATTGGATGTAAAATACAGCTTTTATAGGACTAAAGGGCCAAATCGGACGAAAAATATATATGGGAGCTATAGCTAATTCTTAACCGATGTTCTTCAAATTCGGTAGTGTTGGTTCATGGATCAAGAAACTCTACCATTCTAAATTTCAAAGTGATTGGATGTAAAATAAAGCTTCTACAGGACTAAAGAGCAAAATCGGACGAAACATATATATGGGAGCTATAGCTAATTCTTAACCGATGTTCTTCAAATTCGGTAGTGTTGGTTCATGGATCAAGAAACTCTACCATTCTAAATTTCAAAGTGATTGGATGTAAAATAAAGCTTCTACAGGACTAAATAGCAAAATCGGACGAAACATATATATGGGAGCTATAGCTAAGTCTTAACCGATTTTCTTCAAATTCGGCAATGTTGGTTCATGGAT